>JAQQTP010000064.1:17839500-19193000 GCA_029884605.1 Ormosia emarginata | reverse complement strand
AAATTTTGTTTTGTTTTGTTTGGGAAGTATGATATGATTGTCATTGACTTACTAAACTAATTAGTGATGGCAGAGTAAGGAGTAATTTTACTTCTGAGACGCATCATAATTGGTGGCAGAGTAAGGAGTTTTTTTAGGTAGTAATTAATTAGTATTGATTTGTGGAAGTAACAAAGTTTTGGTCTTTTGATTTCCTTTGAAAGATTCAAGTGAATGCACTCTCACATCCTTTGAAGCAATTGATATTCTTGGATCTTAGCATAAATTGTCTTCTTTCTTAAAAATCACAAGCTTAGAAATGAATGTTGATATGATAGATTGAGAATGATAGAAATATGCCTGGTGAGATTTTGTGCCTATTGATGAATGGATTGAATATCTGTACCATTCTCTTCTTTCTTGTGTGATTTTCACTCATGGAATTGATACTCTAGAACTTGCTTTGATTCTTTTTTAGGCTACATTTTCACATGCATACATTAATATGATTGAGGTATTTTGAAAGAGCTACTTTGACCAAATAGCCATCCTTGTATATTTTTCATTGTATAACCCCTTTGAACTTATTCGATCATTCCATGTTTTTAGCTCATTTTATCCTTCAAAAAAAAGAAAAAAAAAGAAAAAAAAACATGTTTTTACCCAACCTTAGGAAATAAAAGAGCATTGACCTTGTTCTTGAATAAGTGTGGGGGTGTGTGTGCAAAATAATCAAAAAAAAAAAATTGACCACCATTGCAATCAAAGAATTATCAGAATAAATGTGGATGCTTGGAAACAATAAGAAGAAAAGGAGAATGTTCAAGTCTAACAATGAATTCAATTCACCAATTTGGGATTGATCTTCAACAAAACATTAGTCAAATATTGGTGATTGTCCTTTATGATGAATGTTCTCAAACATTTTCTCCACGCTAACTGTACCATAATGCTCTTTTATTCTCTTTGGTATTTATCTTTTCATATCCATATTATCCTCTTTCTTTTACCATGACCCCATTACAACCTTGAATAAAGTCCTCTTGATTTTTGTATGCATGCGTTTTGAGTAGCGGAGAAGTAGAAGATAAGTAAGCTTATGGTAGTGCAATTGTTCATGGGTTGAATAGAGTGAAATACTTACCTTTTAAACACTTGAGAGATTGAGAGCGAATTCTGTGAGGATCTATAATTCTTGATTCATTCTTTTCAACTGAAGTTTCCTTGCTTGTTGGTTTGAGATGTGAAGAAATGTTACCTCATTAATACTTTGATCCTTTGAATTTCTTGTTGCTCTTCTTGCTTCATCGAGTCTTTTAGAGTTTTTAACTTTTGAGTCTGTGTCATTTTTCTTTGTCTCCTAACTTTGGTCTTTTGTGTTTTGCCCACGAGTGCAAAAAGCTAAGTGTGGAGGAATTTGATAATCATATATTTTATATATTAATAAACCCTCATTTTTAGTCTTTAACACTTTTATGTACTTAATTGATTAAGTCTGGTTATGTTTTGTAAGATTGGACTCAAATTAGACTTAATTGATTTTTTCAGTACTATTTTGGTCTTACGTTGTTTCTGTATTTCGGTCATATCTTGAGTTCTAAATGTATAATAATTATGAATTTTACCTTGTAGGAAAGATAAGAGAGAGCTCTACAACTTTGATGGCTCAAAGTCTCATTCAGACATCTAGTGGAGCTAATTGGGCGTGGAAGACAAAACACAAGTTTTGTGTCTGAAACCTGAATAGTGTACAGTAATCAGAGCATAACTCGGGCTGCAATAATTATTTTGGGCTGAAATTTGGACATTTGAAAGTTAAGACCCAGATCTAAAACTTTCATGTTGAACACAAAACTTGATTCGGGCTCCTTGATAGTGATATTGGGTCTGAAAGTCAAAACAGAGGTGCTGAAATTGGGCCTGAACAGCCTGTAGTAATTGAGTTATATCTTGGTCTGTATGATGAATTTTTGGGTGATTCCAGAGCCATTGGAAAGCTTAGACAATTTCCTAGAACTTTCATGAAGACCATTTGGCTCAGAAATGACGAAATCAGTGACTTAAGCAATGAATTATTTTGGAGACAAAGAATCTCAATAATTCAACTACTCATCCAATCATCCAACCACTCATCCAATCATCCACCTACTATTAATCATTCTCCTTGTCATTTTGTATCCCTACTCCTCTATAAAAGGCACCATGAGCTGGATGTAGAGAGGAGTTTGGCACTTGGTGTTAGGTTTAGTTTGTAGAAGTTAAGGTTATGCTTGTTTATTGTTTTCCTTTGTTGTAATTTTTCTTGTTCTAAATTGAAGCTATGTTCATCTTTCTCTTCTTCTCTCATTCTTTTTTCTTATCCATGAGTAACTAAATCTTCATCTTGCTTAGGTGAAAGAGTGAAACTCTTGGTAATGAAATAAGGTTAGATTATTCTATTTCTTGTGCTTAAATGATATATTATTAAATGAACATTATATGTGTTATATTTTGTTTCCAATTAATTTAGAAACCTTCTTTGTTAATGGAGATCTTGATTTATTGTAGACAATAGGATTGACACAGTGAATGCTTAAACTCATTTACAAATATTGGTAGATAATTAAAGGAATCATAATATGATTACATATGTAATTGAACTTTGAATGTTATATTTTCCGATTGGAACCTCCGTTGTGTGTGGATTTCAATTGAGTTAAAAAGAGAAATAATCTTACCTTTAATTTATTACCAAGAGTGGATCTCCTAACCCAAGCAAGTTCTTAAATTCATTTGTGAACATCTTTTATTACTTTTGGTGTTGTGACAAATTATTTTCTTACCTCAATTAATTTTTCTTCATCAATTCCCTGTGGATCGACCTCGGACTCCCGAGAAATTTATTACTTGAGACAACCTGCACTTGGGTTTGCATCCTTTAATCCTGCAGTCACTTCTTCATTATGAGCATTCTTTGCATCGAAAAAGTTACTTAATCAAAACATGGAAATTTATTGGTCTAAAGCTCACTATTTTTCTTCTTCAACTTCTCATATCTCTTCACTCCTAATCCTTTGTCATCTTTAGTATCAACAACCATCTTCAATACTTGAGCTTTCTATCATATCATCCACTTGTAAGCCTTCATCATCACAACAATCATCATTAGTGTTAGTGAACACAAAAGAAAATCATCACATTCATATTCAGAATCGCTTTTAGCCATTTGATGTTCTTCCTCACTCTCACTCTCCATCCAAATATCAACTTTACCAACGGATCACCGATAGAATGTCCTTCGGTAAAATACCAGAGGATATTCCATCAACAATCTTTATATATAATCCACAAAACCTATTGAAAGAAATGTTTCTCTTGACATGTTTACCAAAAAATATTTATATTTGCCGATGGATAACTTTGACAATAATTCACTAACTTATGAAAAATGAGTTGTTAGTATTTACCACTTTCATTAGTTTTTTGTTCCAGCGTTACTCCATCAGTAATTTATATCATTGATAAAAGGTGAATTTGTAATAGTGTTAAGAGATTGATAGTTTCATGTGTTTTTTCTATTGAATATGTGCATTCGACTATCCTACATACATCTTGAGACAAAAAATCAAAAGTTGATTCATGATAAAAAAAATTTAGTTCTAACCTCAAGTATTGATGAAGATGTTTTTTTCCCCCTATTATTTTGAGTTATTGATTATTAATCTTATCTTGAATAGACATTTTAGAAGATTGGGTAGAAGGGATAATTTATTTTCCTTTGGAAGATAAGGTCTTAAATTGATCGAAGGATGATAAACCAGGTGAAGGCATTTTTTGTCAAGGAACTAAGGAAATACCCCATCTTGAGATACTCATTTGCCGTTATTTCATCTAATTCAATAGTATATCTGGCTACATGTTCGACAGTCAACTCTCGAGGGTCCTTAGAGAATTTTGACAATTTAGGGACTTTGACTCCAGTTGGCAATTCAACCTGTTGCATCCATTCAGGGAAAGCTGAGACAAAGTACGACTAATTAGATTATCCCACATTGAATCCAAATTTATTTAGAATTTGTTTGATAACTTGATTCAAGAGTTGGTTTAGTTGATTAAGAGGTTGATTTGCTTGAAATGGTGTGCCCAATTGTTTCCCCTAGGTGGATTTTCATCATCCTTTCTAAGCAAATTTGCATGACCATATTCCAAGTCTGGATGTTGGTCTTGCTTCATAGGAGGCAGATGTGGTCCTACCTCTTTAACTTGTCGCATTATAGGATCTATTTTATCAACTCCTAATGCCTCACTAACCCTTCCATTTGTTGGGCTATTGTATTATAGGTATTATTGATTGATGTTATCAAAGGTGTCAATGTGGTTCCTAATTATTGTGTCAACATATGAACCATGTCATGGTTACTCTTATCCATTTGTAGTTAAACATTGTTCAACATGTTTTATGTGGGCCCTGCTACCATGTCAAGCATGTCTCTGGTCATTCTAAGATAAATTGGGCCTGCAATGCTTGTCTTGTTTAGTTGAGGAACTTGAGTATTTGAAGTTGTGGCGAACTGCCCAACATTTTAGTTCATTGTACTCATTGCATCCGTATATTGTTGATCCACATTAAGATTTGACATTGGGTTGACAATTACAGGGTCAGTAAAACCAACTAACATCACTTGTAATACTAGTTGAATCAAAGGTTGAAAGTTTCCTGGCACTGCCCTCACAATGGGCTGCACGACATGTTGAAAATTTCTCAATGCTGCCCCTATGACAGGTTGCATTACAGGAGACATAGAAGTTAGGTGGCATGTCATAAAAAGGTGCCACTCTCGACATGTTATTGTTATTTCTATGTTTTCCACTCATCATGTTTGTGTTATGGGTCAGAATTAGCTATTTCGACAAATATAAAAAGCAGGCAATGTAAAGCCGCTAAAAAGACTAAGTTTTAAGGATTCATTGAAGACAGTGATCAACAAAGCAGCCAACCGACATCAACAATGTTTTGACAACTGGTTTAGCAAAGATCAAAAGTCAAAGAAGACCATGTTGATAGAATGAAGGATTCGACATAAACCATGTGTTAGAAAACAAGTGAATTCGACAAAAAGAACAAGCAAATCACGAAGCTTCAAAACCAAAGTTCCAAATTGTTTTCAAAGTGAAGTTATGGAAGAATGTCAAAGACATGGAAGTGAAGGTTTGTTGATGCAAATTAAAAGATGCAAACTCAAGTTCAGGTTGTCTCAAGTAATAAATTTCTCGGGAGTCTGAGGTCGATCCACAGGGAATTGATGAAGAAAAATTCTTTGAGGTAAGGAAATGATTTTTCATAACAATAAAGATAATAAAACTTGTTCACAATTAAAAAAAAACTTGCTTGGGCTATGAGATCCACTTTTGTTAATAAATTAAGGACAAAATTATTTTTTTATAACTCAATTGAAATCCACGCACAACGGAGATTCCAATCGAAAAAAAATATTCTAAGTCCATTTAGAATTATATACGTAGTTATATTATGGTTCTTTTAATTATTTATCAACACCAACACTTATAAATGAGTTCAAGCATTCATTATGCCAATCACTTGTCTACAATGAATTAAGAACTCCACTTTACAAGGAGAGTTTCTAAATTAATTGGAAACAAAATACAACATATATAATGACTACTTGATAATATATCATTTAAGCACAATAAAGAAATTAATCTAACCTTATTTTATTACCAAAAGCTTCACCACTTCACTCAAGCAAGATAAAAATTAGTTATTCATGAGCAAGAAGAAAGAAAGAGAGAAGAAGAAGAAGATGAACATAACTTCTATTTAGAACAAAAGAAAATTACAAGAAGAAAATCAAATAACATAATAGCATGATCTTGATATAAAAACAAGATGCCCAAGATGATCAGCCAATGCTCCTTTTTATAGAGCTTGAGGAATACAAAATGATAATAAAGTTATGTAATGAGTGGGTAGATGATGAGTGGATGAGTGAAAAATGACAATGAAGTTATTTAATGAGTGGGTAGATGATGGGTGGATGAGTAGAAAATGACAATGAAGTTATTTAATGAGTGAGTGAATGATTAATGAGTGAGTGAATGATTATTTAGTGGATAGATGATTAATGAGTAGGTGGACGATTAATGAGTGAGTGGATGAGTATCATGCTTGTCTCTCCACTTGTACCAACTAATTTAACTATCTTCACATGATTACAACTTTGTTAAAACGTCATTATCTAGAAAAGTGGTCATCATGAGAGTTGAAGGGTTTTGTCTTAACTTTCCAATGTCACCAGTTTTAGCTTAATGCAACTCCTACAGCCCACGTTATGCCCTAATTAGTGCACACTGCTCGAGTTCTAATGATAGAACTCGTTTTCTGACTTCCAGGCCCAATTAGCTCTACTAGATGTCTGATTGAGACTTCGAGCTCTTAACAAAGTTGTAGAACTTTCTCTCAGCTTTTCTACAAGGTAAAATTCATAATTTTTAGATATCTAGAAATCAAGATATTGTCGAAATACAGAAATAGTGTAAAATCTCAATAATACTGAAAAAGATCAATTAAGCCCAATTTGAACCCAAACTTATAAAACATGACCAAACTCAATCAATTAAGTACATAAAGAGTATAAATAATTAAAAATGATGGTTTATTAATGTATAAAATATGTGCTTATCATTTGTCAATATTGAAACTTATGATTGGTGAAGAATAGTTTGCAAGCAGAAAGGAGATCATGGTGGGTCCCATCACTGAATGTGGGTAGTTCCCAAAGTTGATGCTAAAAGGATAAAAACGTAGCATCATGAGAAGTTAGAAGCTAAAGAGAATAAAGAAACTGCCTACTACTTGGAGCGGTTACCACATGGAAAACCATGTGCAAAATTAAACACATGTTGTAAACTGCATGATTGTCATGTGGCAACATCTTAGGGGCTATATAATTTAAAATTTAGGCGCCAAAGGGAGAGACTGATTGCCTATAAATAGAAGATTAAATGATGTTCAACAGGCTAGTCCATCTACTTGCAATACATCCTATACACCCTATAGTTCCTAAGTCCCCAGTGTGACGCTCACAGATTGATGAGTTATCAATCAAGTATGGCCGCCACTTTCAATTCACATGTTTCTCTATGTTTCGACATTTATCTTTCAGTCTTTTATATCTATTGTCTCATTTACATTCTAGTCAATGTAATTTCAATTCAAGTCATTTCAAGTTCTTGTTTGTTCTTCTATATTCTTGGTTATTTACTTTCCAAGTTCTCTTTAAATTATGCAATTTACTTGCTTTCAAGGTTAATTTCCATGCATTTCACCTTTCTGCAAGTTTCCTTTAACATTTTTTCAACTTAGTGCAAATTTATGCTTTTCTGCATTTACTTTCTGCATTTTCATTATTTTTCATGTTATTGCATATGCATACATGTTATGTACTTTTCATGCTTTAATCTTCACTTAAACACACACAATACTCCAAAGATGTTTTTGTTAGCATACTGCATCGACATTGACATTTACTTTTTGCCATTTATATTCTGTCAATTTACTTGCAGTAAGTTTACTTTCGACAGTCATTTATCTATATGTCAAGTTTACTTTCGACATTTCCTTGTCATCACTTTACTTCCAGTAAGTTTATTTCAATGCACTATTTATATTGTCATTTCATTTCTATTTGTTTATTGACGTTCATACCACAAGACTAACTCTTTTCAGACATACCTTTTTACTGACACTTGATCGATTGATGGTTGCTTAACAATATTGTCAATCACCAGAAACTTGAGGGTCTTAAGAGGAGTAGATTCGCTCCCAGATATTAGATCATGAATAAAAAAGAGTAGTCAGTACTTTTGACCAAAAATCACCATAAATAGTTTGATGGCAGGTTCAACTGTGTTTCCATTTGCCCTGCAGGCTATTGGTTGACAATCGTTCCTTTTGCCAAAGTGACAACATTTTGACTAGCATTTCTACTAGTGCTGAATTAGCAAAATTGACATTGCCACTAGCACTAGCATTGTTGTTGTTAGCACTCATGTTTTTTTTTCTAAATCAAAAGAAAAGCTTTTACTTGACATTGTGCATATTTCCTTTCCACTCTTCAAATGAACGAGGAGCTCATATTTTTTAATCAAAGTTTTGACATTAGGTGATAACTCCACAAATTGTAGTTATTTGTGCCCCATATTTGTGCCTTATTAACTGCTTAGTTCCTGTTTTGATGCATGTATGAACGAGTTTAGCTGCATATTCATATAATTCAATTTCAATGTCTTCCATCATGATTATGAGAAAATGTTTCCGATTCTTTGATAGATTGAGTACATTTGCATTGGTTAATGAATAGATGATTTCTCTATGGCAGGTAGGGTTCCAACTAAGTGAAATTTAGAAGATTTGGACCAGCTTTGCAAGAAAAATTCAAGATCAAGGATCAGCTTGTCATGTCGCGACGTGATACATTCCCCTGTTTAGGCAGAGAGCTATGCATTTTGAACACCGCGGTGTAAAAGAATGAATGTCGCGGCGTGGTGACCAAAATTGTATGCGCGCCGCGGTGTATGAAGTTGAATGCCGCGGCGTGACTCTATTTTCTGAGCCCTATAAATACTGTTGCATTAATTTTCTATAAGGAGTTAGGTTATTTTTAGAAAGCTATGACCATGGTTTTATATTTTATAGTGATATGAAGCAAAAGTGATCAAGATTGAAGGTCATCTTCACCTTGGAGGAGGATTGGAGCTTGAAGGATCATCCTATTGAGCTTTCTCTTCTCTTTCCTTCTCTTTCCTCTCTTTCCATCTCCATGAACATGATTTATTGTGTTATTTTCATAGGGTTCATGACTGACTAAGCTATTTATAGGATTTTTCTTTAGATCCTCCTATGGATATTGATTAATCTTGTAATCCTTTGAGTTCATATATAAGTTTTGATTTTTATTCAATCATATAGTGCTTAATGCTTTGATAGTCTGATAAGCTTTCAATTGATTTATTAAAATCTAATGAACCTAGACATAGGAATTTGGATTTAAGATCGTATGTATGATTGATGCATGTTTTATTTCATTTAATTGGTTTGGATGCGATAATTCGTTAATAAGATAGAAATATACCTATTGGCCATGCATAATAATTAATTAGGAATAGATCTTAATGAGTAGATTTACATTAATTCTCACGGACACATAGTGAATTAGGTAATAGAAACATGGTTAATTGACCTAGACATAGGCTTTTAACTAATCTAGATTCCCAAGCTAACCTAACCATTTCATTTATATTACTCGTAAGGATTACCTATTATCAATGGAAGTAGGAGGTGAAAAAAAATTCCCTATTCTCTAATCATCAATTTCATCCAATTTTACAGTTTTTAAGATCTTTTAATTAATTTGCATACTCTTTCTTAATTTATATGTCCTTGAATAGAAATACTTGAGCTATTGGTTTATATTTAGCACTGGTTTTAACCATTGTTCTCATGGGAACGATATCTGACTCCTAGCTACACTACAAGTGCGATCTGTCCACTTGTGGTAAGCAAAAAAACGAATAAGTTTTTGGCGTAGTTACCGGAGACAACGGTTTAAATTTAGTTTAGCTAATATAAACAACGAATTTAAGTATCTCTAGTTCAAGTTTCTTTTTGTGTCTATTGATTTAATTCATTATTTCTAAATAGTTTCAAGTAAATATAAGATGACAGAAGACAACGTCATGCTAGAGTTGGAGGATTAGAGTCATGGTAGACCATTGAGGGAGTTTGCTACTCCTCAGATGGATAATCTGCAATCCAGCATCAGACGTCTAGCCATCCGGGAAAATAACTTTGAGATTAAGCCGATCATTATTCAAATGATCCAAACTTCTGTACAGTTTGGCGGCTTGCCCTATGAGGACCCCAACACGTATCTTTCAAACTTCCTGGAGATATGCGATATGTTTAAACATAATGGCGTTTCTGAAGGCGTCATTCGTCTGCGGCTCTTCCCATTCTCACTCCGAGACAGAGCCAAAAGTTGGTTGCACTCTCTGCCACTAAACTCCATAACTACTTGGGCTGAAGCCAGTACCAAGTTTCTCAACAAATACTTCCCTCCGGCTAAAACGGCGGAGATGGTGAATGATATTACATCATTCGTGCAGTTCGAATCAGAATCCTTGTATGAAGCCTAGGAAAGGTACAAGGATTTGCTAAGAAGATGTCCACATCATGCAATTCCATCATGGCATCAGGTATATTCTTTCCATAAGGGTTTGTTGCAGTAGCATAGCCCAATTGTAGATGAACCTGCTAAAGGCTCATTGCTAGGCAAAACGTTCGATGAGGCCTTCTTGCTCTTGGAAGAATTGGTAGCTAATAGCTACCAATGGCCTTCGAAAGGTAACACTACACGGAAAATAGATGGGGTGCATGAAATGGACGCGATAACCTCGTTGTCAACTCAGTTGGCAACGTTAACAAGTAGGATGGATAGTATGGGTCAGAATTCACACCAGAGCCTATTCGTGCTGTGTGAAAGATGCAGTGACACTTATTCGAGTGATAGATGCCCTTCTAAGACTAAAAGTACGCAATATGTCGGTAATTATAGGCCGCAGCAAAATAACCCATACACCAGCCAGTATAATCTTGGATGGAGGAACCATCCAAATTTCTCATGGAGGGACAATCAAGGACCCTCTTCCTCCTCTAATGCACCTGGAAATGAACGTCAGTATAACCCTCTTAGATTTCCAGCCTATCCAAGACAACCAATGCAAGAAAGAAAGCCTGCATTGGAGGATATGTTCATGTAGTTGATGGCCAAGAATGATGCTTTCATCAACAAGACCAACTCCTACATGGCTAGGACTAATGCTTACTTATCAAAGAATAATTCGATGATTCAAAGCCAAACGGCTTCGATGAGAGCATTGGAAACTCAAGTGGGACAGTTGGCTAACGCCATCAACAACAGGCCCCCAGGCACCTTCCCAAGTAACACTGTTAATAATCCAAAAGGTGCCTCAAACAAGGATTGTAAGGTCATCTCACTGAGGAATGACAAGGACATTGTGGGAAATCCCAAGACTAGATTGTTGGAGGATGAAGTGGCCAAGAGCTAAGACCATGAAGAAATAGTCCACAAGGAGGTGGACATCAAGAAAAAGGAAAAGAAAATTGAAAAGGATTAAGGCATAGTCCAAAAGAAGCCCGAGGACAAGTAGGTGGAGAATAGACCTTATATACATCCTTTACCTTTTCCTAGTAGGCAAATCAAGTATAAGATGGATGAGCAGTTTAAGAAATTCTTGGAAGTTTTCAAGAAATTGCATATCAACATCCCTTTTGCTGAAGCCTTGGAATAGATGCCCAGCTACGTTAAATTCATGAAGGATATCTTGTCTAAGAAACGTAGGCTGGGAGAGTTTGAAACAGTAACATTGTCTGAAGAATGCAGTGCCGTTTTGCAACAAAAGCTTCCCCTAAAGCTAAAGGATCCAGGGAGCTTTACAATCCTTTGCGCCATAGGAGAGAATTTCCTAGGCCAAGCGTTATGTGATATGGGGGCAAGCATTAATCTCATGCCCCTATCTATATTCCAGAGGTTAGGTTTGGGGGAATGCAAGCCCACATAAGTGACCCTCCAACTAGCCGATCGTTCATATACGTACCCGAAGAGGATTGTGGAAAATGTCCTGGTAAAAGTGGACAAGTTCATCTTCCCTGCGGATTTTGTAATTCTGGATATGGAAGAAGATTATAGGTCCCTTTGATCCTAGGCAGACCGTTCCTGGCCACCAGGAGAACACTTATAGATGTCTAGAAAGGTGAACTGACAATGAGAGTTCAAGATCAAAAGGTAACTTTCAACATCTTTAAGGCAATGAAGTTTCCTCAAGATCAGGAAGAGTGTTCTTATGTTGGGATATTGGATAACATCATTAATGATGTATTCCAAGCCAATATTCCTAAAGACTCCCTTGCTGTGTCGTTGGCTTCATCAATTGATAATGATGAAGAGCCTAGAGACGACGTTTCAGATTTTATCAGGCACCTAGATGCGGTGCCTAGGCAATATCGGTCGCCTAAGTTTGAAACCTTGGAGTCCGATGCAACAAAAGAGGCATCTAAGCCCTCCATTGAGGAACCCCCGAGGCTTGAACTTAAGCCTCTACCTAATCATTTGCAGTACACATATCTAGGAGCAACCTCCACCCTGTCGGTAATTATATCATCATCCCTCTCAGATGATCAAACAGAGAAACTTCTTCGTATACTAAGGACATACAAGTATGTTATTGGATGGACTATTGCCGATATCTAAGGCATTAGCCATTTCATTTGCATGCACAAGATCCTGTTAGAGGACAACCATAGTGGTGTTGTGGAACACCAAAGAAGGTTGAATCTAATTATGAAGGAATTGATGAGGAAGAAAATAATCAAGTGGCTGGATGCAGGTATAATATATCATATTTCTGATAGCCCTTGGGTCTCACCTATTCAATGTGTTCCCAAGAAAGGTGACATGATGGTAGTCACCAATGAAAATAATGAGTTCATCCCCTCTCGTAAGGTCACAGGCTGAAGGGTATGCATGGACTATCACAAGCTGAACAAGGCCATCCGGAAGGACCATTTTTTGCTTCCGTTCATAGACCAGATGTTGGATAGGCTAGCAGGAAAGGCCTATTACTGCTTCTTGGATGGTTATTCTGGATATAACCAAATTGCCATAGCGCCTGAGGACCAAGAGAAGATAACCTTTACTTGTCCCTATGGTACATTTGCGTTTCATAGGATGTCGTTCGGATTATGCAATGCTCCTGTAACCTTTCAACGTTGCATGATGTCTATCTTTGCAGATATGATTGAGCTCAAGTTGGAAGTGTTCATGGATGACTTTTCAGTATTTGGGGATGATTACAATAGCTGCTTGTAGACCTTATCATCCGTATTGAAAAGATGTGAAGAAACCAACCTCATCCTCAACTGGGAAAAATGTCACTTTATGATCCAAGAAGACATAGTTCTTGGCCATAAAGTTTCTATTAAAGGAATGGAGGTTGACAAAATAAAGATTGAGGTTATTGACAACTCTACCAAATTCTGTAAAAGGAATCCGCAGTTTTCTTGGCCATGCGGGTTTCTATCGGAGGTTCATTAAAGATTTCTCAAAGATAGCCAAGCCTCTTTGTAACCTTTTGGAGAAAAACATCCAGTTTGCTTTTGATGAATTATGCCAGGTTGCATTTGAGGAGCTGAAGAAGAGACTGGTCTCAGCACCAATTATCATTACTCCAGATTGGAACTTACCGTTCGAACTCATGTGTAATGCTAGCGATTATGTGGTGGGAGCAATGTTGGGGCAGAGAAAGGATAGGGTGTTTCGCTCAATTTACTATGCGAGCAAAACACTTAAGGATGCCCAACTGAACTACATAACAACGGAAAAAAAGCTGCTGGCAGTTGTGTTCGCATTTGACAAGTTCAGAGCTTACTTGGTAGGAACCAAGGTGATAGTTTACACAGATCACTCAGCCATAAAGTACTTGCTGAGCAAGAAAGACGCAAAACCACGACTGATTAGGTGGGTTTTGCTTCTGTCGCAACCGGGATCGCGACGTGACGACCGAAAAAGATTAGGATTTGAAAATCAATGGAGTTGCCACCAATGTTTATTTTAATTAGGAAAACATTAGAAAAATCCTTTTAATACGAATACTGGTCTTTTGAAAAATGAGTTTGGATTCGGGAGTTGATTACAGGTAGGGAAGGTGTTAGCACCCTACACTGCCCGTTCCAGGAATGGTACCTTAAGTTAGTTGTGCAGATTTTAATAATCTTAAATAATTTTATTTTACCTCTCTTGAAAAGACTTTGTAACTATTATTTTTATTTTTATTTTTTAAGAAAAGAAAGAAAAGAAACAACTAACTTGTGAAAATTTAATTTTTGGCTTGACAAAATTAAGATTCTGCTCCTACGTATCCCCGAGTGCAATGGGAAACTCAAAGTCACGTAGTTCTTTAAAAAATGATTGTGGGTTGATTTATTTTAATTAAGAAAAAAGATTTTTGAAAAGAGATTTTGTTTAAAAAAAACTTGCACAAGATTCAAGGTAGCACCAGGCTACTCAATAAACCCATATGTTCCAAACAACATTGAAGATAGCATCCGCTATTCAATCACCATCATTGGTCATTGCATTTATTAAAGATTTTTTTTTATGTATTTTCATTTTTTATTATTTTTTCATTTTTTCATTTTTAATTTTTTTAATTTTTAATTTTTCTTTTTTTTTTTATTTTTTACTATGCTTAACAATCATCTACATAAATAAATAAACAAAACTTAACAAATGAATAAGTTAAAATAAATAACACATATATATAATAATAATAAAAATATAAGAAAAAAATATAAGCAAACTTACCTCTAAAGCGTATAAAAATGTTATACTCAAAGAAGTTAGTACACAAGGCCCCCATGTGTTCTCTTCAAATCAAATCTTGAAGAGCAACCCACTTGTAAAAAATTTTTACTAAAGCCCCCGAGCTCTTATGCTTAGTATTAAGTCCAAGGGTCTAAATTTTTTGGATGCCAAAACAAATGAGAATCACCTTTTTATATAGGAGGAGGGGAGGGGGAAGGAGCATGATTTCTCCAATGTGGGACTTAAACACCTTAGTTTTTTCTTCAAATTTCTTCTTCTTCTTTTTTTCTTTTTTTTCTTTTTGTTTTATTATGAATTTGAATGACCCAAGCAACAAAAGTTTATGGACAAAATTGGGTCCCAAGCAACAAAAGTTTATGGACAAAATTGGGTATCAAAAGCTTCTACAAGAGTTTGATCTGGAGATCAGAGACAAGAAAGGTGCAGAAAATCAAATGGCAGACCACCTTTCAAGACTAGAAAATAAAGAATGCCATGCTAAACCGATCATGATGAGGGAAACATTTCCTGATGAGTAGCTTTTTGCAGCCACCACTCAATCATGTCCATAGTATGCGAACATGGTGAATTACATTGTGGGTGATGTGCTACCACCTGATATAACCTCTTACCAGAAGAAGAAATTCTTATACGATGTCAGGCACTACATTTGGGATGAACCATTTTTCTTCAAACAGTGTGCTGACCAGATGTTGAAAAAGTGTGTACCTATGGAGGAAATGGAGCAGATCCTGAACCAATGTCATGCTTCTCTATATGGTGGACAATATAGTAGTGAGAGGACTGTTGCGAAGGTGCTACAATCTGGCTTTTATTGGCCATCCCTATTCAAGGATGCACATTTTTATGTGCAAAGATGTGATCGGTGTCAGAAATTTGGAAACATTTCCAGAAGGAACAAGATGCCCCTTAATTTCATTCTAGAAGTTGAGATCTTTGATGTTTGGGGCATTGACTTCATGGGCCCATTTATTCCCTCCTTTGGGAATCAATACATACTTGTGGCTGTGGACTATGTGTCCAAATAGGTGGAGCTATGTGCATTTCCTACCAAGGATTCAAAGGTAGTGATTGGCTTCATGAAGAAATAGATCTTCACCAGGTTTAGAACACCTAGGCCCATCATCAGTGACGGAGGGTTGCATTTTTGTAATAAGTACTTTGAAGCCCTCCTAGCCAAGAATGGTGTGACGCCTCGAATTGGCATTGCTTATCACCCACAGACAAGTGGGCAAACAGAGGTATCCAACCGCGAAATAAAGCAGATCTTAGAGAAGACAATGTGTCCAACTAGAAAGGATTGGTCAAGAAAGTTAAATGACGCACTGTGGGCTTACAAGACTACTTACAAGGGCCCCATTGGTATGTCTCTATATAAGTTGGTATTCGGGAAAGCATGCCACCTGCCGGTTGAGTTTGAGCATAGTGCTTATTGGGCAATAAAGTAGCTCAACTTTAATTTACAAACCGCCGGTGAGAAAAGACTTTTGCAACTCAATGAACTCGATGAATTCAAGCTGCAGGCCTATGAGAATGCAAAAGTCTACAAGGAGAAGGTCAAATACTGGCATGACAAGAGGATAGTTCAGAAAAGATTTAATGAAGGCCATCAAGTTCTCCTTTATAATTCCAGGCTTAAACTCTTTCCTGGAAAGCTTAAATCGAGGTGGTCGGGACCTTTTGTGGTGATAAAGGTATTCCCCCATGAGGCAGTGGAAATAACCCCACTTGATGGATCATCAAGTTTTAAGGTTAATGGCCAGCGCTTAAAATCTTATTTTGGAGGAGACATTCAAAAGGAGAAGACCTCCCTCACTTTGACAGCTCCAACTTGATGTCCACAAAGTCTTGTTGGGACTATAAATAAGGCCATTTTTTGGAGGGAACCCAATTGTGCATATTCTGTGTTTTTAAGTCTTTAGTATGTAATATGTGGTTTTTGTAATTTGATTAACTTTTTTATATATAAACTGTTATTTGACCTCATGGACATGTTTTATAGGTGTTGGTGACCCATTTTGGCCAAGAGTCCTGACTGAATTCAGTTTGCCACAAAATTCTGCAGGCAAACCTCTCACGCCGCGATGTGGCATTTAATAATGCCACGACGTGAAGTCCTTAACATGCATTTATCAGTGAGTATAGCGCAGCGGCGTGGTGTGTGATTATGCCGCGGCGTCTTTTGTAAAAAAAAATCTAAATTTAAAAAATAAATAGTATTTATTTAAATAGTTAAATTATGAGGGAATTAATGGGCGCCGCGACGCTGGTATCTTAACGTCGCGGCGTTAGGTGTCTTTTGGGATTAAACAGCGCGACGGTTCATACGTTCCTCAGTTACCTTCAACTAACAACACCCTTCTCTATTTTCTCTCATTTTCTCCCTCTCATTCGTGCTTTCTTTTCTGTTGTAGCTTCAATTCTTGCTTCAAACAAGGTATGAAGCCCTTTCCTATTGTTTTATTTTTATTTTGTATTTTGTTATTTCATTTTTTTTTTTGTTTTTTGTGTTAATTGTATGTTTTCTTGTTTTTAGTAGGATTATATGTATTAGGATAGGTATTTTATAGTTTTTATGTAGTATAGGTGTGTGTATTCTGCTTGGGGTAAGAGATTTAGCCTAATTTGGGGTATATCTGGGTTCTAGCTGAGTACGCGCCACGACGTTACCCTTAAGTGACGCGACGTGAGGATGAACACATATGAATGTCATGGCGTGTAATTTGTATGTTGCGGCGTGATTTTAGATTTTATTGAGTGCCGCGACGTGGCATATGAATGTCGCAGCGTGCTCATGAACAGTTTGAATGTTGCGACATGTCTGTGAATGCCGCGACATTAGGCCTTGAATTTTTCAGATATTTCTAGAATTGTAAATTTTTCTTAACTATAATGCTATTAATTTCTTGATTTTGACAGTTTGCAATTCCTTTTCAGGTACCATGGGCCCAAAAAGAGTATGTGGATTGTCCAGTGGAGCAAACAGGGAACCATCTCCTCCTCCGCCATTTGATTAGGCGAGATTTGTGTCAGTCGCTGCTGCTAAGAGGTACACCAGACTGGTTTCTAAATCAGTCACAGCTGAGCGAGGATTCTCCTTCGAGGAGGGCATACCAGAGAACATTGATAAGATGATCAGCCACTATCATTGGGGTAGATTTGCATAGCACCCTAAGGTAGAAG
Source organism: Ormosia emarginata (assembly GCA_029884605.1). Lineage (NCBI taxonomy): Eukaryota > Viridiplantae > Streptophyta > Magnoliopsida > Fabales > Fabaceae > Ormosia > Ormosia emarginata. The sequence goes on along the minus strand of JAQQTP010000064.1, from coordinate 19,175,376 downwards.
TTCTTCTTGTGGTTCTCGAATTTTACGTGAACATCGATACCATCGATACCACCGATGCCAACACCACGACAATTATTATTAGGGGATGCCAGGTTTCCTACGCTGCATCAGTTACCAGGGCAGTATTAGACTTGCCAGCTCCGTCGTTGGTCTGCGACCACATTCACTTCATCAGAGTCAACCTAGATGGCATCGATCTTACCACTGTGATAGCCAAGATATGCACGACTACCTCATAACCCATCCAGTGGGTATTGAGCATTCAGGATGCTAGACCTAGATATTTCCACAGAGCCTGCTTGACACCAAAGGCTCGGATTTGGTATCATTTTATCTGCACACGAATTCTGCCATCTGCCAACCTATCAGAGGTGACTCGAGAGCGGGCGATCATGATCTACGCTATTCTCGGGCATCGCGTCATTGATGTCGGCCATATCATCCACCAGCAGATCAAGAGAGCTGCCAGGGAGTGTAGAAGTATGTTTTTTCCTTCACTCGTCCACCATTTATGCAGAGGGTAAATGGTCGAGTCTCAAGACCATGAGGAGCGATATGAGAGGAAACAACCTCTCAATGATTATTTCCTTGAGAGGGTTTATGCAGTTCCAGCCCCTCCAGCTGCTAGGAGGCCATAGAGGCAAGCTCCAGGAGAGCCCAGGGCAGAGCCATCACAACCTCGGCCAGCACCAGTTGATGCGGCAACCTGGAGGACCAACATGGACGCCAGGGTGACAGATTTGGAGGCTCAGATGAGCCAGATGACAGCCATGTTGTCATATATCATTCAAACTCAGAGTTGGACAACGGAGCGCTTGCATATTCCGATGGATGATTATCTCGTCCCAAACTTCCCACCCGTTGCAGTTGCTGACCCACTACCACCACCATCACAGGAGCTAGGGCCCTCTCACCAGCCAGCAGCTGATGATGACGCGGCCATGGGCGAGGATGAGGATGCTGATGACGAGGCTACCGATTCTAAGGAGGCTTCCATCTAGCCCTTGTGGCATTCAGGGCACACCTTTTTTCATTGTATTTCCTTTTGTTAGTATCTTATATGTTTTTGTTGTACAGTGCGAACACTGTTTCCCTCAGGTTTGGGGGGTGTCTTAAACTTATGTAGAAGGTTATGATACTAATATTTTAGGTTGTTTGTTATATATATTGCATTAACTATTATATTATTATTGCCTATCTTTTGTATGATATTTTGGTATGTTAATACAACTAGGTATGTTTGTAATATGTATGTTTTGTTAGGATCCAGAGGAACAAGTATCTTGATAACAATTGCATGAAAATCTTATTCAAGATACAATTGTCCCTTTTACAATTTGAGTTATAATGGTTAAAACTAGTGTGAAATGATTGTTCAATGATAGATATGGATGCGACTTGATCTAAACACTTTTGTGAATCCATATGCAATCTTTGAAGCATGGTGAAGCAATCTAGTTTCATTTTAGGATTGATACATTTCCCACTTGCATGCTTGTTGAACTTTGGAATTGATATAAACTCTTGCCTGGAGAAAGTTTATGTATTGTACATGTGAAAGTGTCGGTTATCTGTGGCATTGTTTTTGAACCCTCTTGAGGCGAAATCCTAATTTGTGCATGATTGAGGAAATGATTAGGACATTGTTTGAACCGATTGAGCTTTAAAAAGCTTACCTTGATATAATTATATCCCTAGGTCCCCTTTGAAGCCTTATATATGTTTGGCCTTATGTTTTTCATCACCTACATATTCTATACCATGTAACCATTCTAAATGCATGTGAAAACATGACATTTGTTATCTTACCATTATAGTTGATTGAGTTCATATCATATGATTTCTTGAAATAAGTCTAGTAATGAGGGATATTGTATAAGTCAAATTCAAAATTGAGCTTGTAAGAACCCTCTGCATAAAAGAAAAATCTTGTTTTGTAAAAGTGAAAGAAAGAAGAATTGAAAAGAGACAAGCAAAGCAAAAGAAAAGAAAAAGAAAAGTTAAATACAAAAATAAAGCATTGAATGATTCTTATGAGTTCTGATCTTTCAAAGACTTTTTGGAATACCCTGATAATTCAAAGTGAACTCAAGTCTTGAAATCATATGTGTATGTGTGTCAATGTTTGTGTTAAACCAATTTTTTTTGTTCTTTAACCCATACTTTTGACCTTACATTATAAATTGATAAAGACCCTTTTGATCCTTAATTTTGTGTGAGTTACATTAGTGGAGAGAGTTGAATTACAATCTTGTGGATTCCTTGATGCATGTTCATCTGTATGTCCATAAACTCATCTGGATAAGTCAAAATTGAACAGAAGAAGTTTTGTTTGCATGATTTTGGGAAATATGTCTTGAATATAAAAGGAAAATGTGATTGTTAGCATGATGAGGATTGTATATGTGTGAAACTGAATTGTGGGACAGGTGCATTCTTTGAGGTTTTATGCAATCATCTTACATGAGTTCAGTTTAAGTGAGAGTGGAATGTACAGATTTGTGAATGTAGGCTAACAAGTTGATCTTTGTAAATGTACTTGGTTTTGCTCGAGAACTAGCAAAAATCTAGGTTTGGGGTATGATAACTCTATAAATTGTAGTTATTTGTGCCCCATATCTGTGCCTTATTGACTGCTTAGTCCCTGTTTTGATGCATGTATGGAAGAGTTTAGTTGCATATTCATATAATTCAATTTCAATGTCTTTCATCATGATTCTGAGAAAATATTTCTGATTCTTTGATAGATTGAGTACATTTGAATTGGTTAATGAATTGATGATTTCTCTATAGCAGGTAGGGTTCCAACTAAGTGAAATTTAGAAGATTTGGACCAGCTTTGCAAGAAAAATCCAAGATCAAGGATCAGCTTGTCACGCCGCGGCGTGGCATGTGAATGTCGCGATGTGATACATTCCCCATGTTCAGGCAGAAAGCTATGCATTTTGAACGTCGCGGCATAAAAGAATGAATGTCGCGACGTGGTGACCAAAATTGTATGCGTGCCGCAGCATAGGAAGTTGAATGCCGCAACGTGACTCTATTTTCTGAGCCCTATAAATACTGTTGCATTAATTTTCTATAAGGAGTTAGGTTATTTTTAGAAAGCTGCGGCCATAGTTTTATATTTTACAGTGATAGGAAGCAAAAATGACTAAGATTGAAGGTCATCTTCACCTTGGAGAAGGATTGGAGCTTGAAGGATCATCCTATTGAGCTTTCTCTTCTTTTTCCTTCACTTTCCTCTCTTTCCATCTCCATGAACATGATTTATTATGATATTTTCGAAGGGTTCATGGCTAGCTAAGCTGTTTATAAGGTTTTTCTTTGGATCCTCTTATGGATATTGATTAATCTTGTAATCCTTTGAGTTTATATATATGTTTTGGTTTTTGTTCAATCATATAGTGCTTAATGCTTTGATAGTCTGATCAGCTTTCTATTGATTTGTTAAAATCTAATGAACCTAGACATAGGAATTTGGATTTAAGATCGTATGTATGATTGATGCACGTTCTATTTCATTCAATTGGTTTTGATGCGATGATTCGTTAATAGGATATAAATATACCTATTGGCCATGCATAATAATTAATTGGGAATAGATCTTAATGAGTGGATTTACACTAATTCTCATGGACACATAGTGAATTAGGTAATGGAAGCATAGTTAATTGACCTAGACATAGGCTTTTAACTAATTTAGATTCCCAAGTTAACCTAACCATTTCATTTATATTGCTTGTAAGGATTACCTATTATCAATGGAAGTAGGAGGTGAAAAAGAATTCTCTATTCTCTAATCATCAACTTAATCCAATTTTACAATTTTTAAGATCTTTTAATTAATTTGCATACTCTTTCTCAATTTATATGTCCTTGAATAGAAATACATGAGCTATTGGTTTATATTTAGCATTGGTTTTAACCATTGTTCTCGTGGGAATGATATCTGACTCCTAGCTACACTACAAGTGCGATCCGTGCACTTGTGGTAAGCAAAAAAGCGAACACTAGGCCAAGCAATTTTACAAATCACTCTTACCTTGGTCCTATCGAACATGCCAATATGTTTAAGGGAAAATTTGTCAGAGATTTAGTGAGTGTGTTAGGATCGAATCTTGACGGTCATGCATTAGGTTTATAATTCTAATAGTTAGTGTGATCCAAATGTAAAATTTGGGAGCGAATCCACTCCTTTGGGTTTCTCAAGGATCTGGTAATTTGTAAAATAAATTTAATTCGTATGACAAAAGGTGAGAAAGTATGCTTGTTGAAAATGAAATTTAACAGAAATAGAAATAACATTATAGATAAAATGCTAAGAAGCAAACTGATGAGAAAGTCTGTTAAAAATGTAAATGACGAATAATGTAAAGCGTGATGGAAAGGAAAAAAGGGTTAAGAAGCAAACATAACCAGTCCTAAGCTTACTAAAAGTTGAATTGACATAAATGTAATTGGTAAGGAATTGTAAAGTGCTAAAAGTAACAACACGAAAAAATAAAGTGCAAAAATGCAAAGTAAACAACCAAGAACATGAAGAACATCGAGCATAAAGTGATGTTTGGTTCGCAAGTGCATGGGTCGAGCAAGTAATATGAGAGTGAGAAAAAGTGTCGTGTCCCAAGGGATTTAGTTTTAAAGTTTGTATTATCGTATAGTTAATCACTTTGTTTAGGATTAAGTAAGTAAAAAATTCTAATGGTAAAAGGAAAATGCACTGAAATAAGAGCATCAAGCAAGCATTCAAACAAGAGATTTAACAATGGTCAAAAAGTTAGGGGACTTTCTTTACCTACTACTTCACTTGATTGATGTAACTTACAAGAATATGTGAAAATGAGCTTAAGTTGTTAGCGGAAACCTCATGTATCCATAATGCCTATGTTTAGGTCACTTGAATTTTTAGCATTTAATTACCTAAAACATTATATCTCTATGTGAAAAAGAGTAATCTCATGCTAATTCAAACCTTGTTTCAAACACATGCTATGCATAGCCAATGGGTATGTATCCATCCCATTGAATACTCAAAACACCTAATAAACTCAAGTGAGAATTGATCATGCATTATCCAAAACCAAAGTCCCATTTCCCTTTCCCTATGTCTAGTTCAAGAGAAAGCCCCAAATAAATTGGTGATCAAGCAATTGAATACAATAAGCATAGATTTAGATAAACAACTCATACTCATTAATCAAATATTCAAGATCAAGTCATATATAACCAAGATTCATAGTGAGAACCAAAAGATCCCCTAAAATGAACTTAGAAATCCATAAGATTCAAAGAAGGTAGAAAGAAATCCATAGAAGAACAAGAAAATCAAGATAGGGAGAAGAAAACAAAACTGGGGATGATCCTTAATTTTAGTCTTTCTCTTGAAGCTTGATCTTCCAATCTTCAAAGATCTTCATTCAAGAATCCTTAAACTCAAGGCTAAACTCTCACTTTCAGGCTTGAAGGTATAAAACCAAGAATTACAAAAATGATCCTCTAATTACATTAATAAATAGAAAACATTGTGGAACAAGGCGTTACTCACTCCTAGGCGTGCTTAGGCGTGGCCTTCTCGGTTGAAAAATCCTAAAAAATAGAGACAGTCATGCCTAGTTGTGCCTATGCCACGCCTAGACATGGCCTCTGATGCTATTTTCTTTGCTTTCCTCCATTCTACTGAACTTCTATGCCATCTTTAACCATCCAAACCTTAGAATTAGACTTCAGGCTCTTCTTAAAGTTGGAGGGCTTTCCCTTGACTTTTAAATGCCACTGGAATCATCCCAAAACAAGGTCATTTGCTGCAGTTATGATCAAAATACCAGAGCATGGTCAAGATGCCAGTTCACCAATTTGGCCCAAACTTCCCTTAAGGTTTATGTACTCAACCCGGTGGAATCAAGGAAAGTGATCAACATAAAAGTTGTACATATATCTCTTATCTTTCTAATGACTCTAATGTTGTTCTGGTTGGAGGTCTACATCTTTGAATCTACTCCATTTAATCCAGCATGGTTGGCAAAGCTCAAAACGTGATGTCCTTATCTTCTTGACTTGACTGGATTCCTTTTATTTTTAGCATTCCTTTGGGTCATCAACTTACCTTCTAAGATTAAAATATACCCCAATAAGAAACCAATTATGAATGATACATAATTAAAATAATTTAACTCCAAGTCAAGCCTAATGAACACTAAAGCACATGTAATTCAAGATATTCAAATATAAGCTCACAAACTTTGTCAATTTCTAAGCAAATCAAGGACTTAACATACATTTAAGCATAAAATTAGGATATAATAACTCTATTTCATAGAGTTATCAAGTAACATGCCAGAAGTAAAGTGCAGAAACACAAATTTGCAATGAAATAATGGATTGATGTAAGTGAGAGCAAATGCAGTGATATGTAAATAAACTGTAGAAATAACTTGTAAGAAAATAAAGCTACTAAACTGCTGGGAACTAAGAACTAGAAGTGGGAAACATAATTACATTATGGGAAGTGTAAGAGAAAAGTACATGAAAATTAGCGAGGCATGTAATGTAAAGATGCTAGAAACATTGAGTGGTTGACGGCCATACTTGACTTAACCCATCAACCCGTGAGCATTTGATAGAGACTTAGAGACTTAGAGACTCTAGGGTGTTTGCAAGTGGAATGGGCCAGCCTTATGTTCTTCATTCTACCTAGTATTTATAGGCAATTGGGTGCTCTATTTTGGTACCTAAAATTCAAACCCTAAGTCCCTAAGATGCTGCCACCCATCTGATAAGTGTCATTCATGCAATTTATTCATATGGTTTATTTACTTACAGCTATGTACACTATGAACAACTGCTCCGAACGTGTGTTGGTTCTTCTCCCCTGCTTGTAATTGCTTCCTTGCCATGTCAGCCACATTTATGTCACACTTTGTTTATGCTTCATGGAAATTGCTCCACTCTTGGTTGTGGGATTGTTGAGTGCTTCTCGTCTAACTGTTGGACTACTTTGTCGAATAACCACTTTGACGCTAACACTGGCTTTACTAGATTGATGATTGATGATTCTTTCAACGTTTGTGTGCTCTCTTGCTTGCTTTATCGATGCTGCTCTTGTCAATTTGGCTATGTCATGGACTAAGTATGTCTTCAGCTTAGAATCTTGATTTTCACTCTAAGTGTTGTGCTTGTGTTAGAGTCATTACTTGTTGTCAAATCTCTGAAGTGTGTTGGATGTTGTTGAATCCTTGCTTTGACAAGTTCTTAACACTTGGGCATTTTGAGGCATGTTACCGCTAGCTCACTGTGGTTTGTTGAAAAAATTGTTTTGACTTCTAATAATAAATTATTTTAATAAATTAGTATTCAAAAGTAAATTTTGTTTACAACAGAAGTTGCTTATAAGTCATTTTTATTAGAATTGATTTCTACGATATTGTTGGGGTCAAAATTAGCTATATATTTCGACATAAACTGTAAGCATACAATAATAAGTTGCAAAAAAGATTAAGTCTCAAGAATATGTCCAAGACAATGATCGACGAAGCAGTTAATCAACATCAATAATATCTTGACAACTTGTTCAACCAAAATCATAAGAGACAAAGCAGACTATGTCGACAATAAGAGGGAATTGACATAAGCCAAGTGTCGAAGAGTTACACTTAAGAAAACTGACAAGCAGATTCGACAAAGGAAGTACACTTAACTAAATCATGAGCATCAGAAGCAAAGTTTCAAGCTGTTATCAAATCCATGCAAGCAAGGGCATGTCAACGTCAAAGCCTATATTCGATGGAAAATGGTTGGCAAGCTAGAAGCAAGTTCGTGACGGCCCCATTGTTGAACGTGAGTAGTTATAAGGTTAAAGATGAAAGTGCATGGAGAACGTTGAAAGTTACAAACAAAGGAAGAAACTATCCACTACTTTGAGTAGTTACCACTTTGAAGACAAATAAAACACATGAGGATTTTGCATGACTGCCAAGTGGCAGCATCTTAGGAGCTATAACATTCAAAATTAGGCGTCAAAGGGAGAGGTTGGTTGCCTATAAATAGGGGTTAGAATGAAGAACAACATACTGGTCTATCTACTTGCAAACACCCTATAGTTCCTAAGTCCCTAGTGTGACACTCACGAATTGATAGATTGATGGGTTACCAGTCAAGTATGTGGATTCTGCATGATTGCCAAGTAGCAGTATCTTAGGAGCTATAACATTCAAAATTAGGCACCAAAGGGAGAGGTTGGTTGCCTATAAATAGGGGTTATAATGAAAAACAATAGGTTGTTCCATCTACTTGCAAACACCCAATAGTTCTTAAGTTCCCAGTGTGACACTCACAAATTGATAGATTGATGGGTTAACAGCCAAGTATGGCCACCACTTTCAATTCACACATCTCTCTATGTTTCGGCATTTATGTATCAGTCATCTTAATTTCATGTATCTTTTACATTCTAGTTAATGTAATCCAAGTTCTTTCAAGTTCTTACTTATTCTTCCATGTTCTTGGTTTTTTATCTTTCAATTCCTTTTTCAATTATACAATTTGCTTGTTTTTAACATTAATTCTCACACATTTTACCTTTCTACAAGTTCCCTTTAATCTTTTTCTAACTTTGTGCAAATTTAAGCTTTTCTGCGTTTACGTTATGCATTTATGTTATTTTTTGTGTTCTTGCATGTTCATGCATTTTCTACATTTATTTCATGCTTTAATCTTCACTTAAACACACATAACACTCCAAAAATGTTTTTGTCAGCATGTTGCATTGACATTGACATTTTTGGTATTTACTTTCTAACTTTTACTTTATGCCATTTACATTCTGTTAGTTTACTTTCTGTAAATTTACTTTTGACAGTCATTTATATTATGTCAATTTACTTCTCACAAATTTACTTCTGACATTTATTTACTTTCATGCCAATTTACTTCCCAGCAAGTTAACTTTCAACATTTACTTTATCTTGCCATTTACATTTCTATCAAGTTTACTTTATGTAAGTTTACTTTTAACATTTTCATTTCGTCAATTTACTTCTAGTAAGTTGATTTCGACGTACTCTTGCTTTTTATTTATTCAAGTTCATATCTAATGCAACTCTACTCCATGCTTTGACACACCCTTTTACTGACACTTGACCAATTGACGGTTATTTAATCTTTGACGTCAAAATTTTGCCAATAACCAGAAGTTTGAGGGTCCTAACAAGAGCCAATTCGCTCCCATTAGATCTTGAATAAAAAAGAGTAGTCATTACCTTTAACGAAAAATCACCACAAACAGATAGAAATCAATTTTGAATATCTTAAACAAACAACTTCAACTATTATAAGAATTAATTTTAAACTGGTAGAATTGATTTTCAAGGGTGAAAAAATTCTAAAACAAATGATATATAATTGATGATAATTCCGCTCAAGCTATGCAGGGATATCAAGAAAGATATATTTCACAAAATTGCATCAGCAACATCACCCTTGTCCAGGTTCTTGTCTCAACTCATTTCAAAAAGAGATTGCTATAACTTCATCAAAAATTGGTCCATTCCCTCAGCAAATTTCTACATTGCCCCTTGAAACCTCAACGCCATCACTTTTATCTGCCTTGGCTTTTTTGTCATCTAGATAATTTTGATAAATATAGGAAAGAAAGCCCCATACTGCTAACAGCAAGGCTATAACCTTCTTCCCATTGATCTTGTCATGAAAGAACATAACAGCAAGGATGGTAACTATGGGCAATGCCAGAGTACCTATTACATTTGAGAATACTGAAGATACCTCAAAAACCAATCCCAACATACCAATGGAGGATATTTGCCATGTCACAGCAGCTCAAAGCAGATTCATTATATATGACACCCTTCCCTTTTGGTATTCCTTCATCTCCTTATCCAAAGTTTTCCATTCTCCACTTGCAAACAATCCCACAACGCAAACACAGGCAGCAAAGAAGGATGTGTACAATTGCATGTCCAAGACAGCAGAAAAGGTTTCTCTTTTTATGACTTTCTCAAAAGAAAGCTGCTCAAGAGAGAGATATAAAGAAGATGCAGCAGATGCACCAACGGTGTAGAAGAATCCAATTATAAACTTTTCTCTTGGAAGACTCATTGAGACCGCAGAATGGGTATTGACTGCAAGCAGGGAAGCTGATAAGGTAAGGAGGACTATAAAATTGAATATGAATGCTGTGAACTTATGGGAATTCAAGAAGAAAGAGACTAGTGCATTGAAGGCTAATTGGGTTGCACATAGTAGAGAGTAGGTGGAAACTGGGAGATATAGAAGTCCATAGGAATACATCAAGTTAACCCCTGCCCCAAGTAAGCCAAAAGCTAGGTAGATGGAAACAAGGGTGGAAATTTTTGGTTTGGTTTTGGAGGAATGAATGTCGTGCATGTTGGTAAATTTGGCATGTGGTGGGAAGTAAAAAAGGAGTGGAAGTAGTAGTGGGAATCCAGCTGTTTAAACAAATGTTGTCATCCATTTGCTATCACCACCTTTGTCATAGTATAACCTTCCTAAAAGAGTGGCTGCAGATTGGCCTGCTATAAAAAAGATAATGTAGAAGAATACAAGAAACCACCGTTTGTAGTCTTTGAATCTTGGATGTTGAGGTTGCTGAGTGACAGTAGTGGTTCTCTGTGAGTTTTGCTCTTTAATGTCATCTGAGGAATACATACAAGAAACTGAGATTAGTTCTATGGCTTCTATCTATTATGATATAGCTCCTCTAAATTGGGGAATTCACTTCAAAAAGGAAAGTGTAGAGTTATAATCGTTGATGAGACTTCATAATTTATTATACATGTGTATATATTTTATCTTGATCTCAACCATTAATTTTTTTATCAATGGTTATAACTTCTTACTTCTTCATCTAAAGTGAACCCCTCACTTTAGAGGAGTCAAATCCAATTTTTTTATATATAATTTAAAATTGAGAGGGATGTCATAAACATAATTTTCTTGCCTTAGAGGTTCCACTTCCACCAAATCCTTATACTAAATAATATAATTCAGCTGAAATTGAATTCAATTCTTAAATCTTTTTTAATTCCATCAAATTGTTGAAAATAGGATAAAAAAGACATATGAGTTCTTCAATCTGACAAGTTCTAATTTTTTCCAAAGTTCCAATCGTAAGATCTTGGAAACGGGATATGGCTATATTGTTAGTCAATCACAAATAACATTTTTGGATTTTTTCCAGTTCTGTGAACTCTTTCTAGGGTAGGAGTAGGAAGTGGGTTGGCCATACACATTGAGGCTTATATCATCTACCTTGTGTCCAACAATAGCCGGCAGAGTATAAACATCTAGTAATATGAACATAGAGAGACTCTTATGCTTGAGATAAAAGGATGAGGATTTTGAGGAACTAGAAAAGAGAATTATCTTCCTTATTTTATTCGTGTTTGTTTCTGTTTCAAGAATAATAACCAAGTGAGTTCCGCCCCCCCCCCCCCCCCCCCAAAAAAAAAAAAGGAAATTTAAAAAACCAAGCGAGTTTGAGTTAGAAACTAACCTGAACTTTGTAGCTGCAGCTCTTGAGCTATCTCCATTAAAATGACAGTTTAAAAACTATGCTAGGTATAACATCAATATTTGAAGTGGGGCTTGCAAAGCATCATTCTGCAGCCGATTTTGAAGTGTAATTACACAATGCTCCTTTTCATAGACTTTAGAAGCAAATTTAAACAACAATGCTTGTTACACATCTAGAAATTCGTTCGTTAGTTACAGTTTATCATGTCATCTTTTATGCACTGAAATTATTATTTGATATGTGTAAAATTATTAATAAAAGATTGGTGCAATTCTATGATGACCTTCTTAACTTTACATATGTCAAATGATTTGAATATCTACAATAAACTATGCCTAGTTAAGAAATACTCTACATCACTAAGCCTTATGTCCCCTCACATCATCATGAGGTGGCAAAATCAGAATATGAGTATGCAAAAAATAAAATAGGACTAGTTATAATAAAAAAAAAGTGAAAACTACACGGATGTTAAATAATGTGTGAAAGTAAGTGCATATAACATTATTGAAATTTAAACCTAACAAAATAAAAGTCTAAGTTGACTAATAAACAATATTTTAATAGTGGTGAGGGTTTGAATAATTTGTATGAGGTTATAGATTTAAATCTCATTGTTACTATTGTATCAAAAGAATAAACAACATTTTGAGTTGTTCTTTCTCTTACTCTTTTGCTCCCACGTGAATTTGGTGATTGAATCAAAAGATTGAACTGGTAAGATGTTTGAGTCACAATTCAAATGATTTAATTGATCAGACTGGTGGTCGAACTAAAAATATAATTATTAAATAATTTTTATATATAATATAATATAATAGTAATATTAAATATTAAATATATACATTTCAAAGATCATTTTAGAAAAAATTGTTACGAGTGTCACAGTTACAACCATTTTGATTTTCCTCCAACACAAATACCTTTCTCCAAATTTTGACTTTCAAATTATTTTAGAGAAAATTACTAACAATATATATTCAAGTATTTTTTATGCAAAACAAAAATATATTCAAGTAAATCTAACATAAAATATAATTAATTGACTGATTGATTTAAAAATTAATAATTTTCAATATATAATAAATTTATAAGAGTCAATTAAAGAAAATCAATCAATCATCAATATCAATAATTATATATAAAAAGAAAATCTGGTTTATAAAATTATGCAAAGTGACGGCTCTAACTTATGACACTAATGTGTCGTTCAAATTTTGACACATGTTGTAATTATTATTATTTTTTAATTTTGATACATTGTTGTTGCAACGTCCTTCTCAACACGGCTTAACGTGGAGCAGTGAGACTCCCCTTTTTGAAACTAAAAATTAAAAACACATGCATGCGGGATGTAGATAGGGGTGTCAAAAAATTAAAAATGGATGGGTTGGATCAAGAAAATCTTGGATTCGAACCTTACATAACCCTAATGGGATGCTTTTTTATACTACATAAAGTGTTGTATAAAATACCAACCCAAAATTTATGTGGAATTGAATGGTACCAAAAATAGAGTCACACCCCTAGATGCAGATAATGTTGTAAGAGATGAAGTCGTCATTAATCACTTTTTCCATAAAAAAATCAAAAGATAGATTAGACATCTAAAAAGTGGTTTATGTTCAAAGATTCAAGTTCTAAGATTGATTATAGATAGAAAAGCTATTAGTATCATACGGAGTCTATTTTAAGAATAGTTACCTATTTAATCTAGAGTTATTTACAAAATTAATTAAATTGGTCAGTTATTATTTAAAAGCAAATTTTTATTGTTTTATTTTTACATGTCTTATTTTGTGTGCATATTATCAAAGATGATAAATGACAAACACAAGAAATGAGTGGTTCAATAGTCATCATTGTGGGAACAAAATTCAGACCCACAACCCATTGCATGAAAGTGGTGAATTGATAATATTGTTTTGCAAAAGAGTTGGCTTTTCAAAATATTTTATTTTTTTGAATGAATGTTTTTTGATGAAATGAGTTATTTATAGAAATAAACTTCACAAAGAAATATTTTATTTTTGAGAATGAATAATTAAAAAGACTTTTGATCCTCCACAATCATGGTGTCGAGGACTTTGTGAATTTTTCAGATTTATATAAAGGTTTTTTATTTTTTTTGCAAAAAAAACATTTTATTTTTTGATTTACAAAATATTTTATTTTTAATATGGGAATTAGATCTCGCAACACTCTTGACAAGATCTAATATAAAGACTTCAATAGTATTGAGAAAAGTTTATTTGATTAGTACCTCAATTCTCTCTCAATTTTTCCGTCATAAACCCGTTTTAAATTATTTAATTGATGCATGAATACAAACATGAACAAGTTAAATTAAATACTAATACAAATGTATAATGATATGATCACAAGAAATAATTGAGATATAAAATAAGATTTTGATCAGAGATTTTTTTAACCTCGTTAATGCTCCTGACACAACTATAAAGTTTCCTCTCACCTTAAGAATGTCAAGATTTCATGCCAGGATCAATCTCAATTATTCCATCATTAGAGACCTAATCCATACTTGAAATTTATTTTATACAAATAAAAGAGAATGATAATAAAAAAAATTAAATATAAAAAACTTATGAAATATGAAGACATGATAAATAAAATTTGCTGCTAGCCCATAAATATTAACCTGGACACAAACAAAACAAGCCCAATATGCAAATGTATATCTATGCTTCTTTCTGTTGCATTCTCTTTTCTACTTCTATTTTATTTTTATTTTTGGCTTTGAGATTGATTTTGAGTTGAATATGTTGCTGCAACATGAGTTTATTCTTTTAATTTTTACTATATGTTGGAGGATGCAAAGGTGGTGTGAAGTTGTGTACGGTATATGCTACTTTGAATGTGAATCAAAGAGTGAGTGAAGTGAAAGTGTAGTGTGTAAATGGGAGTGAAATGGCTCACAGAATGAAAAGAGAAACATATTAGTTGCAGTCACATATTCATATCTCAGTAAACAGAAATTTAGGATGAAAAACTGAAGAAATATACCTCAGCTTTCATAATTAAAGTGGGGGAAAGCTCCTCAAACCACACTCTATTTCTCTCCAATATGTTACTCTCTGTGTGCTCTCAAATTTTGGCTTCCACTCTCACTAACAGCAGAGATGAAAAGAAGAAGCTCTTTTCTCACGTAAAACTAATGACCAGAATGATAGACTCCTTTTTTTTTGCACTCTTTTTTTCTTTCCCCTTCTAAGCTCAATGTCGTGAGATATATGGAAAGATAAAACTTAAGTGATTTAGGTATTTGTAATATTATTTTTTAGTCACTTTATCATATTTTTTAAAGTTTTTATTAATAAGATATAAAAAAATATATGCATATCGTATTTTTATTAAAAAAAATATACTACAAATACTTAAAAAACTTTATTTAAATTGTCTTATATATAAACACAGTGCTAAACTTTTCCTTTTTCACCTCAGATAAAGAAAAAAAAAAATCTTTTCCTTTTTCATGCTTTCAAACCCCACCCTTTGTTTCTTTCTTTTTCAAGCCTATGGCTATTTCCAACCGTGGGTGTGCTCTCAAATTTTAGCTTCCACTGTCATTAAAGTGAAAAATTCATAGAAAAATTTGAATATCAATAATTGTCAATGTAAAAAAGTTTCACTTATTCAATGATGTATTGTCACATCATTTAATAAGTTAAAAATTATATGAAATGTCAAACTCATTAGATGATATGACAAGACATCATTGGATGATAATGTAATTTTTTTTTTTTTACATTAATAGTATATCCAAATTAAATTCTTATTTTTATGTCATGTGTCATGCATAATAAGTTAACACATAAATTTTAAAATTTGAGTTTTCATTACTATCTCATCACAAATAATTTAAAATTTTGAATATTCATTAATATCTTATTTATTGAAATATTTATTTAATATCTTATTACATAATTTAAATTTTGAATTTTTAAAATCTTTAATTTATCATAAACAATTCAAAATTTAAATCTTGATTAATATATTTTTTATAAAAAAATTATTAACATTTTATTGCATAGTTTAAATTTCTAAATCTTTTATTCTTCTTTTATAACTATAGGCATTGCGCAGATGTTAATCTAGTTGTATTGCATGGGTGTTAAGTATACCAAGCATTCGTCCTTTGCCTCTCTTTTTTAATGCCACTTTCTTTTTCGTTTATTTTCTTACCTTTATCATCTTTTTATCAAAACTCAAAAGTCATAATGTATAATTTAATTTTGTTTAGATATACTCGGGAAATTTTCCTTCTCATGATTAATGATACAAGTTTGAAAAGGTGATATTGAATATAAAAGGAATGAATGGGCATTTAACAGAATAATTGATTCAAATAAATTATTCTTGATTGTAATATTAGCTGATATTTTGAATAGAAATTTAAAAATGAAAATTGAGAGGTTTCAATTGATACAATTGATATTTTGATTCAATTAAATTCTTCGTATTACGTAAGTGTACATAAGCTAAAAAAATATAACAATAGCCTCATTCATTGAAATGTATTTGAGGTTTCAATTATTGATCACAATTATTTACTTTATTCATTGAAATGTAGTAATTTAACTGACCTATTTAAATTCACAATACATAATAATAGGGTGTCATAATTGATGATAATTTATTCATTTTTTACATATTAATACTTGATACTAGGGTGTCACAATTATTCAAAAACTCAAAAGTTTATCACAATTTGAACTCAATTGATTTTAAATAAACTGAATGCAAAGGCAAAGCCAATAAAGTTGTTCCTTCATTGTCATAAATAAATAAATGCAATAGTTTTTCTCTGTGTGAAATAAATAAATAGATTAAAATTGACAATACCATTATTCTAATTTTGTATTTGATTCATGAAATATTTAAGAGAATGATTGATTAAATAGTTAAAAAAATCTCATATTAATTCGTGTGTAATAATTAATTGACATTCTCTATTTTTTTTTCTCTTTTTCGTTATACATACATCTTTATTACATAAACACTTCTGGCGCTTTGTTCTAGAGCTATGCATCTTATTTTGTTTCCTTATCTACGACATCTTCGCCCAATTTATCAGGATGCAAGTCAAATGTATCTTTTATTGAATTTTGAGAGTCTCATCGAGTAAGATCTTTATCATTTTTTTGAGTTTATCATTTTGGTTCTTAAACTTGATTTAGGGAGTTTGTTTCAACAGTTTGCTGGAATTTTTATTACTTCATTATCTTTGCTTCCTATAATTATTTAGAAAGAATCATATACGGTGTATCAGGGGGGAAGTGGTTCTTATCCTTTGTTTAGTGGTTGTGAGAATGAAGAGGAAGAATGCTTGAAACATTTTAAGTATTTCAGCTTAGACTTGGTAAAGTTATGGGTTGTTCTTCATATAACTTGCAATGTATTACATAGATATGCTTGTTTACACATCTTGATGAACTAGCCTTTTATTCATTAATGAAACAATTCTTATATTCTTATATCAAACAGTACATACACTTCTTTTCATATCCCATATAATATCATTTATTATACATATTTTTTTTATCACTTTATCTCACTCAATCACATCAATTAAAAATGGTGTAGATAGTACCTACACTCCTAAAAAGAGTGTAATATGATTATTTTCCTTAATGAAAATGACAAGCATAAAGAAGAGGTAAATTTTATAGCTGTTATAGAAATAAAACTTCTTAAAGAGCTCAAAGATCCAAACATTATTCAATTCATTGGTGTAAAATGCTTTCATCTGTTATGAAAGAGACATGCTATACTGACTAACAAAAATCCACCTCAAGGAGGCAAAGCTGTAGCTTCCCAAGGAAAACATGGCTGAGATTGAAACACAGATGAAATGTATGTTATTTGAATCTCTACCACCAGTTATATGCATTGCACTGTTCACCAACTCCTTTTGGATCTTCTTATTTCACAATTTTTCCCTTCCTATTTCTTAATAATGGTAGGTGAAATTGAAAGTTCATTTTTATCCCAAGAAATTTCATTATTTGTTTTGCTTGAAATTTTTTATATTAATTATTTACTTTTGTTTCTTACTTGGAATCTCTTGCATGCCTTGAGCCAAGCTTCATCTTTCCCCTAGGTCTGCATGTTAGAAATTCAAATGTGAGTGTTGAAATCCTACATTGGTAAAGAATGAGCAAGCTAAAGGCTATATAAGTGAAAAAAACTCATAAACCTAATGTCTTAAGGTTTTGGGTCAAGAAGTCTAGGGGTGAGCACGGTTTTGGTTTGACATGAAAACCGAATCGAATCGAACTGAACTGGCTTGAATCATACTGAACCGAACCAGTGAAAAACCGAACCGAATCGAACCAGTGGAAAACAGAATTGAACCAAACCGATGGAAAGTCAAACTGAACCAAACTGCTAAACCGAACCGAACTGAACCAGTGGGGCTAACCGATTTTCTTTTGGGGCGAACCGATTTTGGTTTGGCTATATAAGTAAAAAAGTCCTATATATTAGCCTTAAGGTTTTGGGTCTGGTGTCGGGTGAAAAATCAACAGAACCGAACCGGTGAAAAATCGAATAGAATCGAACCAATGAAAAACCGGCATGAAAATCAAACCGAATTGAACCAGCATGAAAATCGAACCGAACTGGCATAAAAACCGAACCAAACCAAGCTGGCATGAAAACCTAACCGAACCAAACCGAACCGGCATGAAAACCAAACCGAATCGAACCGACGAAAAATCAAACCGAACCAGCGAAAAACCAAACCGAACAGAACCCACATGAAAATCGAACCGAACCAAACCGGCATGAAAATCGAACCGAACCAAACCGAACAAGTAGAAAATCCGAACCAAACCAAAATGAAAATCGAACCGAACCGAACCGACATGAAAACCGAACCGAACCGAACCAACATGAAAACCGAACCGAACCGAACCGACATGAAAAACCAAACCGAACCGAACCGACATGAAAACCGAACCGAACCGGCATGAAAACCGAACCGAATCACCATGAAAACCGAACCGAATCACCATGAAAACCGAACCAAACCGAACCGCTATGAAAACCAAACCGAACCAATGGAAAATCGAATCGACCCGGCATAAAACCGAACCAGTATGAAAACCGAACCGAACTGCTGGACCAAACCGAACCGATGGACCGAATTGAACCGATGGGGCGAACCGATTTTCTTTTGCGATGAACCAGTTTTGGTTCGACAATATAAGTGGAAAAGACTCATAGACTTAGCCTACGGTTTGGGTCAAGATGTAGTGTCTAGGAGATGGACATTGAACCGAACCAAACCGATAAAGCAATTCAGTTCAAAAATCTAACTGAACCAGTAAAGCAGTTCGGTTCAAAAATCAAACCGGTTTTCTTTTGGGGCAAACCAGATTTCTTTTGGGGTGAACCGATTTTCATTCGGTGAACCGGTTTAGGTGGGCATGGTTCGGTTCGACATGAAAAATCGAACCGAACTGAACCGATAGAGCGGTTCGGTTAAAAAACAAAACCGATTTTCTTTTGGGGCTGAACCGATTTTGGTTCGACGAACCAATTTAGAACTAGTTTGGTTTAAAACCGATTTAGAACCTGTTTGGGTTTTAGAGAACTGGTTTAAAAACCAGTTCAGAAAACTGATCTCTTCAAAAAACCTGTTCAGAAAATTGATTAGACTGAGCTTATCTATTGTTGTAACCAAAACAAACCGATATGCCGTTCACATTCACATGTAACTTGTGCAACTTCTTTCTATCAACAATAGATGTAAGTTAAAGACAGAATAACAGAATAGTAAATAATTAAAACAAAGAACCATCAAATTTTTCCACCGAAAGCACAAATTGGTATATATATATATTCCAACACAAGACTATAGGTATACCTTTGGAAAGTCCACACCAAAATCAGCCATAATAATAGCAACTGTGGAAGAACAAACAAATGCCGCAGAGCTTGATAGTCCAGAACCTGCATAAAAATAAGCATTGTTCATTGAATTTAACCCTATTAACAAGCAAAAGACATGTCATATCTAATAGGATATCAAAAAATGATGCACCATGTGAGTTAAATTTGCATATCCTCAGTAATAGCACCATTCTAATTTAAAAAAAAAAACACACCTGTAGGAACTATTCCTTCAACAAGGACATCAAGTCCAATTGGTTGACCAACATCCACACCTTTCAATTTTGCATAGTCATAATAACCTTTGTACCTACAGAAACCGTATTATCTACTTATACTGAGTTAAAATAAAAAACAACAATGATATAATTTTCTCACCCACAAACTGCAAATTGCAATTATTAAGCTTAATAAGAACAGCCACGTGAAAGGAAATATGGAAATAATTGTAACTGACCCGCAAATAAAATAGTGGCCCCATTTGTGATTCTTCAAGTCGAGTGCCTGCATGAAAAAGAAAGCCACATCATATTACAAAAACAAATGATCATGATAGCCAAAATAATACACTGCTATAACCAAACCCAATGTTTATTCATTCAAACTAGTAACATCAAAATAAAGTTTTCAAGAACAGCTTGCCCCACATCCTGCCATGGTAAGAGATCCTTAATTATATCCTGCCAAAAACTCATGCTACATTGCAACTGAAAAGTATGTAGAAATTGGATAGAATCAAGCTGCAAACAGGACATGCTCTTACCAGGTTGAGTTGGATTTTGCTTATATCCAATGTCGATTGAGGAATCCCAGGGTAACGATGCTATAAGAGAAGTAAGATGGTTTCTGCTCTCTCTTCAAAGAGTTCTCTTTTTTCCAAACTCACAACAGAACCCCAAGCTGATTAACCATCTGCAGGAATTGACAAAAATGACACAATCTTTCTGATACTGCAGAAACTTTCTTGCTGCATCAGATAAACCATCTGCAGGAACCTTAGGTGTAGGTAACCAACACTTGTCATCATTTTTTTTCTCTTTGTACTATCTTTATCTGAATCATCTGCATCTTTTGATACATAATAGAACTCATTTTGGTCTTTGAAGTTATCTAGACAATCCTGCTCATCATCAGTAATTATTTGAGATAAGTAACAATCAATTGAAGCTAATAGAAAAATAATGATCATGTTTATCTCATGAGGGAATGAGTAGGCCAGGTTAGTGATCATACAATAAGCATTGTATCAAGCTTTCTCAAGGCAGAGATATTCATGTGGAGATCAGTTCGTTGTCGTGTTGTTATAATCTATTCAATCAAAGATGAGGTTCAAATTCAATCAAAGATCAGTTTTGCAAATCTCTCCTTCATCTGTTCCATTTCTGAATTAAACCCAACCATAAATAATAAAGTTATAGGCAAATCAAATATTGCAAGGCATCAATAGAGTTTGAAAATAAAGACACTGATTGACAAATTCTCTAAATCAACATGTTGTAAATAAAGACACTGATTGACATGATAATGAGAAGAGTATTGAAATGATTGAACAAAAGCCACTACAAGAAATCAGGAAATTAGCGAGGGAAATTTCCCTCGCTAATCCCTCGCAAAATGTTTATGCGAGGGATTAGCGAGGGAAACGTCCGTCGGTTTTTTTTCATCGCTAAGTAGCGAGGGAATACATTCCCTTGTTAATCCCTTGCTAATTACAGAAATTTTTCTCGCTAATCCCTCGCAAATATTAAACAAATTCCCTCGCAGATTTGCAAGGGAAATTCTGTCGCTAATCTGTCACAATAGTTTGGAAATTTTTGGATCTAATTTCCCTTGTTATTCCCTCGCTAATCCCAATCACAGCAAAAAAAAAAATTAGACCCAATATCCGTCGCTAATCTCTCGCTATTCCTTTGCAAATCCCTCATTAATTTCTTTATTATGAGAAAAAAAATAACATATATCTTATAGGTAAATAAATAACATAGTTTATTGCAAAGTCCCAGTGGGCATCTTACTACAGCAATACAAAGAACCTATTAGGAGGACATGTAATAGCAATTGGGTAGATATTAAGTAAAATTTGGAGATTTGTATACAAATGAGACCTAACTCAGGACATTGCAGTAACTAAATGTTTGTCAACAATCCACAATAATGAAACAAGATATGGTCGTAACCGTAACTACTAGAAATAATGGAAAGAAACAGTAAGCACAAGACAAATTTAAAAACTACATGTTTATCTGAACTGTTACAGAAAAACAAACAAAGACTCAGAAGAAATTCCATAGATGATGAGCAGCCAAGAAAAGAAAAGCACTTAATCAGGTTTTCCATTGCAAAAAGGATTCAATTAATAAAAAATGTATCATGACTCATATTTATGACACCCACAATCCTAAATGCTCTTATTAGTACTGCACTCAAGCACCGTATTACTTTTGATTTAGCCCACTAAAGTACTGAGACCCATACATAGAACAGATCTAGAAACATAGAACAGATCTAGAAACAAGCTCAAATAAAGATGATAATCAACAACCATCATCAATGCCATTCACTGCGGTTTAAGAAACTATAGTCTTGTATGATGATTGTTCATCTAGAATTAAATTGACATATATCAAATATTAGTATTAAACACCTGGACTGCTCCAAAAAATCTAAGAATCTAGATGAAAAGTTATTCTTATAATCACTATATCTCTAAATGAGTTAACATTTATGGAAACTTATCTAGAGATTTAAATAAGCAAGCACAATAAAATATATCAATATCTCATGTGGTAAATATAATAAACAGTAAGTGGTATATTAAGTAACCACTATGATCAAGATAGAAAATAAAGTTTCAAGCAAAATACATATACTGCACTCAAAAATATGTTGATATGCATTAAATGTTCATTATAAGGGTTTATGAATCAATTGGGCCTTGCTGTTGAGTTTTATAACAAATTACGCACTATTTAGGCCTTCCTATTACTCTTTCAAAAGTTTGATTGCAAGCATGCCTAATTTATATTCTGGATCTCCTTTAAGGAAACCAGTTTGTCTCTATTAAACTGATTACTTGACTTTTTCTTTTCAGTCTTAACCAAATGTCTTTTCTGTTAGGCCTACGTGCATGATAGATAATATGTACAATTTTAAATATATTAAGCATCATATGAGTTTAAGTGCAGTTTGGTCAACCCTACTAAATAGCATTTGGCATCTTAATATGGTCTCATGACATGGTTGTCGATAAGGTTTATCTTCAATAACTTTTTCATTACATTCTTTTCACTTTTCACCATATAAGTTCATCCTTTCCCTAGGCAAGCCTATAAATAATATTTGATCAGATGAAAATACTTCATTCAGACTGACCTCCATTCGATCACAACTGCAACAGTGTGGAGTACCATCATGTTCATGAGAAAGGTAACATTTCTGGATCTAGAATGGATGTGCCCTAAATTCAGTAAGACCAGTAGGGTTTGTTGGAATCTGTCAAAACATATATATTACCAAAAATTAACAGCAACAGGCAATGAGATATACAGTTGAAGTCAAGGTGAAAACTGACTAGCATGTCTTTACTTAATTCTAAAATATGAAAAGTTATAAAAATCATGAATGACTCAGACAATGTCCACAAGTTTGAAGAAACATGGTGATGCCAGTAGCACCTTCTACTACTGCCATGATCATTTGAGGTAAGAATAAAAGCATCACCAAGAACATGAACCACAAACTTTGATAATATCACATCTTCCATATCCTGATTAGTTTAGACACAGTGATTTAATGTGACACGCATTTATATAATTCTAATAAGCACGAATTCTTCAAGCACCAGTTTAAATATGTCACCGTTACAGATGAGTTGACACATTTCAACATGACCATTGCGCACAAAGACTCTTCAAAATTCACATGAACAAGAGAAACTGATCATGAGAAAAATAATGAATCAAATAGATTAAGCACATTGTCATCTTCAGTTTTATTGAACTCTTCAAATCATGAGTTACAGTTGAAAAATACTGATCATGAGACTTCAAATCATCTTCAGTTTTATTGAACTCTTTCTTTGAAGCTCGCAAATTCTCTCTCACTGCAATTCGTGTTTTAAATCCAAAATCACCATTCTCATCCATAAGAATGAACAAAATTTAATTAAACTTATCACAACCATAAAGCCCTAAGTTAAATGAGCTGATTATTGCATTTTTTTTCATTTTTTAACACCCTAATAATACAAATAATCAAACAAAATTTCTAGAAGCAGTGAAAATCAAACAAATCCAAATGGAAAGGCATGAATTTGCTAAGCGAAAAGTGAAATTAAGAGCAAAAGCAGAGTAAAAAGGTATGAGAGAGTATTCAGTCAAAAACTACATTTGCGTTGAAATTGTCAAAAACAGTTGGCACATAATGCTATTTCCAAGCAAAGTGCAGAGTGAAAAAAAAATGACATTTGTCTCTCTTTTCCAGTAAATATACAAATATAATGTTATCAAAACAAAATCTTGCATATTAATATCATTCAAAACCAACACTACTAGAAATTTAGGTTTTAGAGACCGAAAAATCGGTCTCTAAAATAGTTAGAGACTGATTTAGAGACGATTTAAATCGGTCTCTAAAAGCCTCATCGCTAAATATTTGAGACCAATTTAGAGACCGATTTTTTCGGTCTCTAAATCGGTCCCTAATTTTTGGTCAGATATTGGTCAATCATATTTCAAAAAAGTACATTAGAGACCGATTTTTCGGTCTCTAAATCAGTCTCTAAATCGATCTCTAAAAACATGAATATATTATATATTTTATAAAATCAGTCGTTAACGTAATCTCTAAACTAGAGACTGATTTATCGGTCTCTAAATCAATCTCTAAATCGGTCTCTAAAACTCTGAATATATTATATATTTTATAAAATCAGTCTCTAAAATAGAGATTGATTGATCGGTCGCTAAATCGGTCTCTAAAATGCTCAATATATTTCAAGCCTAGTTTATCAGTCTCTAAATCGATCTTCCCTAATTCGGTCTCTAATTTGTGATATGAATTTGTAATTATTTTTAAATTTATTAAAATCCAATATTAAGCATTACTAGATTTGCCGATAACATTTTGCCCTGTTCTTATTTATTTTCTTCAAAACTAAGGTTAGTCACACTAGGTTCCTCTTCATTATTAGATTTGCAATGAATATAACAATTGTGATATAATTTCAAAACAAAGCTAAGAATATTTAATAGGCAAGATTTTAAAACATATTAAGCATGACATTTCTCATGGTATTCATCAATGTGTGGACCATAAATAAAACAAAAGATAATCAAGTATGTCCATTCCTCTACCACAAGTAATCAACTTCAAAAATTTAAACGGCAAAAGGAAATGCATTAACCCTAATGTATTGGACTCAACATATCCCTGGGCCAAGAGGCTACATTACAAAACAAACTAGAATGCATAATAAAATTAAATTATGGGCCAAAATCAAGCATCTACAATGGTCACCTCAACCTCAACACCAGGTTCAATTGTGATTGAGGTAATCTGCTTTACCATATCAGGGGAACTGTATAGGTCAATGACTCTCTTGTGCACACGCAGCTCAAATTTGTCCCATGTGTTGGTACCTAATACAACAAGCAGGTCGTGAACACAAGGCAAAATATAGTCATCCAAGATGAAACAACTCAAATTCACAATAGACATTGAACACGACAATTACAATACGTAAGTCAGCAGACTTAGTAAGACTACAACAATAACCTATGCTCTTTCACTACCCATGGCATCTCTAACACCAACAGGAAGCAAACACACATTCTCATTAAGATAAAGTACAACCAAATTTGAGACATCTAATAAAGAAAGATGGAAGGACAATGAGGAACACACTTTTTAGAAACACAAGCAGTGTTGTTAATAGCGGATGGCGGTCTATGGCGGAAAGCCAAAAATCCGCCATACAAAATGGCTCATAAGTCAGAAAAGTGGCGGTTGCGGAAAATGGCATATGGCATTACGGGAAAATGGCGAAAGCATGGCAGATTGGAGGGTACTTTGATTAAAAATATATATATATAAACCTTCATCGAGCCTCTGCTAAATATAATAAATAATAACAACTAATAACATACACCAAGAACAATAAAATTAGAAATATATTCTATCAAATAAAATTTATCAAAAGTATCACATCACAATTCAAAAGCATAAGGGAAAAACATAACTATCATAACTCATATCTCGATGGAGTCATAAACATGATCAAAGTCTCATAAGTCATACCATAAGCAATTAAGCATAAGCAAAGAAAAAAGAAGAGTGACACTATCAACAAGTTCAAGACAAGATACAATCACACAAGAATAAGTTAATGAAAGGGCTATGTATTGTCAAAAACCCGAAACCGCCATTGAACCTCCTGACAAAGAAGCACGAGCTAGAGTCATTCAATATATAGCTCGATGGATGTACCAAGTCCATTCAATCAATATAATTTAACCATATGATTGAAGCATTGTATGTCTTTTCATGAGGCTAGAGTGGTGTGCCTCAACAAAGAACTTGCATACACCATTATGTTCAATGGGCAAAATTTGGTTGCTCCATTATGTCGACGCATGGACCTCCATAGGAAACAAAGAAGCTTAATTAATTTCTTGGTGAACTCTCTGGCCGGGACAAAGTTTGTGAGATCTATTGATGGTTCGAGTTTGTGAAGACAGGTGAAAAGTTGTTTGAGTTATTGGATAGTCTTGTGGATGAGATTGGAGAGGAGAATGTGGTTCAAATCATAACTAATGGAAGCAATTATGTTTTAGCTGTTGGAAGAAAAGAGAAAACATCTTTTTGGACTCCTTGTGCTGCCCATTGCATCAAAGCTTCCTCTAGTAAAGAAGACATCAATCTATAGCCATTCAAGTACCTTAAGCATGTTGAGAAACTTCACAAATAAGAGAGAATTAGTAAGACACGCAGTTGAAAAAGGCAACCTTAGAAGAATGTTCACCTCAAATGAATGGATGACTAACAAGTTGTCTAAGGATGCCCAACCGAATGTGTATTGAGGCCTCTCCACTTGTTCGAGTTGCATGGGCTATATTTATGAAGCTTCATTCAAAAATAATGAAAGCAAATACAAAGATGTATTTGCCATCATTGATAATAGATGGACATGTCAACTTCACCGCCCACTACATGCAAAATTGCTCACTTCTTGAACCCTAGGCCTTCTTCTATGACAATCCTTCAATCTGTTGCAACAAAAAATCTTACTTGAGCTGTGGTCTCCAACTTTCTTCTATGACAATCCTTCAATTGAGTTCGATTTGGAGGTAAATGGCTTGTATGACTGCATTAGGAGGTTGGTACCAAGCCTAGAGGTGCAACAAAAAATCTTACTTGAGCTACCAAGCTACAAGCAAGCCACCGGCCTCTTTGGAGATCCTTTGCAATATCACATAGAAGACCCTTGCACCAAAGTGAAGAAACTAAGAATAAGCACTCATATAAATTCTTCTAACTCCTACAATTTTAGGCCCTAAGCTTATAATTTATGTCTTTGTATTTGTAGCTCAATGGTGGCGTATGTATGGACAATCGCTCCACATATGCAGCAACTAGCCATAAGATTTTGAGCTTGATCATCCGGCTCATTCTTTCACTTTTGTCTAGTTCTAGCCTAGTACTCTATTGTGTAGTTAGTAGTTACAATTAAATTTTTTTTTTTTTCATTATGTTAATGTGCAGATTCATACAAAGAAGAGAAATAGGCTTGAGCATCAAAGATTGCATAACTTAGTGTATGTGAAATATAATCGCACTCCATCAACGTTACAATCTTAGGGATGAGATTGACCCAATCTCACTCAATGACATTGATGAGTGTAATGAGTGGCTAATTGGAGAGATAGATGATGAAAATGATGCTAGGAATGAGTTGGTATTTGGAGGTGATGACACTTTAGATTGGCAAACTGTTTATAAGGCTTCAAGAGTGTCCAAATAAAATGCAATTTCTTGTAATTCTTCTTCCAACTCCTCAATGTGGTCTTCAAATTCCAATTCTTGAGAGTGATGACGTCATCTTCAACTTCAACCACTTTCTCTTTTCCTCTTTTGGTTGAAGATGCACTTGTTGAACCTTTCTTGGTCTTAGAAACTCTTGCACATGACAATACGTGTAAATCTTGAACCACTTGCTTTTTGGTTCCTTTTTTTTATAGTTTGACGCCTAGTATATGTTCTAGGCTCTCCAACCCCATCGAAGTCCTATAAACAGCTTCCCAATTAAGACCATCATCATCCTCAAAAACGTGCCATGAACCGCCATCCGCCATTAATAACCCTCTCATTCGCAGCATCATCATCATCACCATCATATCATCTCTCCAAGTAGCCATTCATTACACTCATCAATATCATCGAGTGAGATTGGGTCAATTTCATCCCTAAGATTGTATCTTCGGTTGAGTGCTTGATTATATTTGACATACACTAAGTTGTGCAATCTTTTATGCTAAAGCCTATTTCTTTTCTTAGAATGAATCTGCAACATTAAGATAAGCAATTAAAAAGTGTTAATAATTATAAGAAAGTATTGATTATTATTGAGGATTTGAGGTAGACCAAAATGAAAGCAATTTGATAATTACTTGCTCAAACACACTCCAATTATGTTCACATCCCGATGCACTGCATGTCAAGCTCAAGATCTTAATAGCTACTTTCTGCAAATTTGGAGCTGACTGTCCATACATTCGCCACCATTGAGCTACAAAGCCAAAGATATTTTGTTAAGCAAATGACTTAAATTTTAAAAGTTAGAAGAACTTAGAACTCAACTTACTTAGAAGACCAGAAGTTCTATTCTTAGTTTCTCACCTAGTGCAATGGCTTTCCTCCGTAATATTGCAAAGTTATTTCCAAACATACCACTAGCAACTTTATAAATTGGTAACTCCAAGAGTATCTTCTGTTTCACCTCTCGAGTTGGCACCAACTTCTCAATGCATGCATACAATCCATTTGTAACCTCAAAATCATATTCCATGTCAGGATTGTCATAGAAGAATTCTGGGTTTAAAAAGTGACCAGCCGCATGTAATGGATGATGAAGCTGGCAAGTCCACCTCTTATCAATGATTTCAAAAACCTCTTTGTATTTGCTTTCATTATTTTTGAAAGACTTGATAATGGCTTCTTTTGCCTTGTCCATTGCTTCATAAACATAACCCATGGCTGGCTTTTTCTCACTATCAACAAGCCAAAGCACTCGAACAAGAGGAGCCATCACTTTGAGTATAAACACCACATTATTCCAAAAAGCCGGCATAAGTACGCTCTTGTTGCTTCCTCCCCTTAGCCTCCATAGACAACTTGTTTCTTACCCAATCATCTGAGGTAAACATCCTTCTAAGATTTGCTTTCTCTTTATGAATCCTTTCCAATGATAGAAAGGATGTTGCAAATCGGGTTACTGCATGCCTCACCAATTCCCTCTTGTTTGTAAAGTACCTCAACAAACTCAAGGTACTTGAATGGCTATAGATGAAGCCAACAAGAGAAATTCCCCTTTGAATTGTCTTCTTTATCAAAGGAAGCTTACCAATGTCTTCCAAAATCAAGTCTACGCAATGGGCTGCACAAGGGGTCCAATAAAGATGTGGCCTTTTTTCTTCCAACAACTTACCGATTAGAACATAGTTGCTTCCATTGTCCGTTATAACTTGGACAACCTTTTCCTCTCCAATCTCCTCCACAATAGAGTCAAGCAACTCAAATAATTTCTCACCGGTCTTCACAAAGTTAGACCCATCAATAGACTTCACGAACATTGTCCCGGCGGGAGAGTTGACCAAAAAATTGATCAAGCATCTTTGCTTCCTATCAGTCCAAGCATCCGACATAATAGAGCAGCCAAAACTTGCCCATTGTTGCTTTTGACACTTCAACAATTTTTTGGTGTACACCAACTCCTTGTTGAGGAGTGGAACTCTTATGTCATGATAACTTGGAACTCGCAAATGTGGTCCGAAGCTTCCAATGGCTGCAACAAAGTCATGAAAGCTTTGCAATTTGATCACGTTAAACGACAACCCAGCTTGGTACCAAAACCGAGCTATATATTGATGGACTCTTGCTGTAGCTTCTTTATCACATGCCTCTCTAATGCTTGCTTGCCTCAACCTCTCTTTCTTATTTTTTTCAATCGCAGCTTTCGGTTTTCTAAAAACAGATCAATAGGGCCCTTCAAAGTACCCTTACCCGTACCCCTCCTACTTGCAGATGCAGGTGCAGGTGCAGGTGCTGTATCTCTAAACTCATATGCTTCATCCATTGCACGTTCTTCATCACTATCACCATCAAGATCAAGAATATCCTGCATTTGTAATTTGTGATTTTGAATTGCAGCAATTGCTTCACTCTCTTGCTTCTTTTTATCTTTCAAATATCCCTATAACTCTTCTCTAACTTCCTTTGGACATTTAGAGCAAGCGGCAACATTGCCTTTCTTCCCCATTAGATGCTCTTTTGCTCTAGTGATTCCTCCCCTTGTGACTTTACCACAAAAATTGCATACACAATTGTTGGTATCATTTTCTGCAAGCTGGTGGCAATATTTCCACCCAAGGTCTGTCCTATTATTATTAGCAACAGACCTTGAAGTGTTAGAGGAGGTTTCACTTTGTCCACGAGATGCCATTGATCTAGGTTAGGTCCTAGAAATGAAAATAAAACAGAGACTTAGATAGGAATAGGATCATAGGAAAGAAAAATAAAGTGCAGCAATTAAGAAGTGTAAAACAGAGAGTTGATACCGTAAAACCCAAAATGGAGAGAAGTGAAAAACCCAAAACGAAAAAAATGACAAAACTGAACATACGAAAAAAAAAGCGAATGTCATTCACAAGAATGACAGAACAATGAACATAGTTTGAGAATAGAGAACAAAAAAAATAAAGAAAGAAGTGAAGATTGAAGAAAGAAGAAGAAGTGAGGCTGAGAAGTGAGAAGTGAGAACAGAACAGAGAGAGACAGGGAGCTGAGATTCTCGAGAAGGATGTTCTCACATTACCTCGCCGGAGAAGGTCGTCGGTCGCCGGAGGTCCCGCCGCTCAATCGCCGGAGTTGATGGAGGAGGACGATGGGTGGGAGTGGTAGGAAGTCGAGAGGCAGAAGAAGTGGTCTTCGTAGAGAGGCAGAAGTGCCTTCGTATGGAATGGGTTAGGGATTTAGTAAATCCCTTTGTGAAAAGCCCAAAATGCCCCTAAAAAAAGTGCTGAAACCGCTATTTCAGCAATGGGGCGCCATAACCGCCATGACCATGGCGGCCGCAATTCGGAACGAGGCGGAATCCGCAACTCAGCAACTAGCGAATGGCGGATTCCGAGAATCCCGCCACCGCAATCCGCCATGGCGCTGCCATGGCCGCAATTTAACAACACTGAACACAAGCTGACCAAGGATATATGCAATTTCAAGATTAAAATCATAAAAACTACATTTCTCATTAGAATCTAGCATGCAAGAAGCTAACCACACAAAACTCAAGGATAACAAAATAAATAAATATACACACATCATTAGATATATAGGGAGCAATTGAAACTAGGATGACCTTCTCCACAGGGGGATTTCCTTGTGGTGATGTAAAGAACTTTAGTTGGCATCCAAACAGGTCCCTTGACCTTGAGGCGCTTGTCCGTGGCACCACGAACCAAGTCGGTACAAACTACAGTAAGAAAAAACAAAGAAATGTAAAACCAAATTCACGAAATAAACACAACAAAAATACAATGAACTGAGAAAATACAATAGTAGAAGCTAGCTATAGCCGTAACTGTAGACATAGACTGCAGATCATAACTCCTCTCCAATTTGTGCTTGACTACATTGTTATGTATAATTTCAAGTTCAATTTACATAATATCAAAATCTATTTACTGTTCTTATGATATTTGATATCTACTATAAACTTTGAACACACACATGTTCTGGTTTACCAAGTATCATAGTGTCGACTGAAAGAAACAAAAATTTTGGTGTAATGGTCATGAACTCAGAATAGAATTGGTTTCCCTCTCCATTCTAATTAAAGGATCAAAATCTGAAAAATATTTGACTACATGTCAGTCTCATAAGCTATGTGTTCATCTGCATGTCCAAGTACATTTTCCTCCATAAACAAGAAAGATATAAACTTTGGCAAATAACAAAAGGATATAGTAACAACGAATGCTTATTTCAATTAATACAGAGAATTAAAAAATTTATAATTCAATATATGACATGTATAATTTGAACATAAACTATCTATGAGAAGACCAAAGACCAAAGAACATATATTAAAAAAAAAAATCATTTAGCATACCAAAGACCTTAACATAATCCTGATTGAAAAGAACACAAAATCATTGAGAAGCACTAAAATTTTATAACACTCATTTCCCCTAACACACAAAATCATTCAGAATATGAATTGAAATAAAGCTTAAGATTAAAAAAGAATATGTTAGGATACATCACATGGAAATTAGGATAACTAGTAGCAGAAAAAAGATCCTGACTAAAGGTTGCAGTTCTTTAAAGAAGCATAGAAATAGGATAATAATCTACAATGAGTGTTCGAAAAGTATTTACCAATATATACCAAAGAATAAAAAAGGAACGAACTTTGAAAAAAAAAAAAGGCAGAATTACCATAAAAAATTTAAGAACAAATTATAACAACAAAAAGATCATGACACATGCTTTAACAGGGAATAAACAATTAACACTGTCACTACGATATATTGAAAAATGTCTAACCACTATTTATTCCCTAGCATTAGCCTGATGCCCCACGCATACAACCATCAGCATCAACCTTCACCACCTTTGAAGTTTTAACATCTCCACTTCTGGTGCTGAAAAGAGAGAGATATCACACACCTTTTTCTATTTATAATAAATAAATCCAGGCTCAGAGGCTGTAAAATTTCCATCTCAGCCATATCATCAAATACACAACGGTTTCCGGTGCTGGGTCACGGCGTCACCAGACTGGTATGAGGCACGGATTGACAGCACGTGGATCGACAGCAAGTGGCTCACTGTTTACGGATCCGGCTGGGTCGCGGCGTCTCTGTTAAAGGATCCGGCTGGGTCGCGGTTGATCTGGCTGTTCTGCCGTGGATCTGAAGGAGCTTGGACGGTGATAGGGGAAATAGGGGGGAGAGTGTGAGAGAGAGGATTAGAGAATAGAGAGAGAATAGACAAAATGAATTGGTAAGGAAGGATTCGCGGAGTGTAAAGGTTTTAAATTAGAGATTGAAATATCGGTCTCTAACCTTTTTTATTTTTTTCTTTTACAGACCAAATTTTCGGTCTCTACATTTTTTTTTTTGTAATTTTTTATTTTAGAGACCGAAATATCGGTCTCTAACTTTTTTTATTTTTTAAGAGACTGAATTTTCGGTCTCTAGTTATTTATTTATTTTTTATAATTTTTTTTATTTAGAGACCAAAATATTAGTCTCTAACAATAAGATAATATTTTTATTTTTTATTTTTTTATTTTTTATATATAATTTTGGTCTCTAATTCGGTCTTTAAAAAATTTAGAGACCGATTTTATTTCGATAGCAAATTAGATTTTTTTTATAATCGGTCTTTATTTCAATCCCTATAGAGACCGAAATAAATCGATTTCTAAAACCCAAATTTCTAGTAGTGCAAAATCTCATATTATATCCAAATTCAAATTTTTCATCAAAACAAGTAATGTCGAACTCAATTCAGCACTTAGTCACACAAACAAATGGATTACACCTTCTCTAAATTCCAAGATAAAAGTAGTATTGAAAAAAAAAAAAAAGGAACTAGATCTTTTGAAAACCTTCTTTAAATTCCAAGACTGCTATCAAAACATGTTATCTAAGTCATTAGACATGCATTACAGTTGAAAATGGGACCAAAACCCCAAATCCCTCACAAAAGCAAACATGATGAGGATGGGATGTTGATGAGGCATTGTGTATTTATCCCTCTCCCACCACAGCACACACCACACAGAAATATATAAAAAGCAGAAAGCATGTGAAAAATTATGAATATACCACTCCAGTTTCAGTACTTGGGGGCATTTCTGGATAGTCCTTATCACAAAATAACTTCAATTGATAAATTCTTCCTTCATGTACAGTCTGACAGAGAAAACAGAAAGAGCACAATTACTGAACTTGCAAATAGCATGTTATTTACACACGAAATAAAAATACAAGTACATTATCCAGAAAAGATATACTAAGCCCAATCTTCCAATTTTAAGGGTAGGCCAATCACTCATACTCCAGACTTCTTCAAAAATGGTGTAAAGAGGCTACATTAATCAAGTAAAAGACTTAGTAGACTCTTTGAAGGGCATAAAGAGGCTACATTAATCAAGTAAAAGACTTAGTAGACTCTTTGAAGGGCATAAATACCAGACACCTAGATCATTGTATATTTAGAAAGCTAAAAACACCTCCATTATAACCATAAGATAAATTACAGAAGAGTAATAACATTTCCAACTATAATTTTAATAGCAGTCAAACATAAAAACAGAATGGAATGGAAAAAATATAGATTCCAACCAATTCCAAATGTTGAAACAGAAATACTCATTCGATTCCCCAATTCCATAAAAATTAATTTTGTGTACTAAACATACCCTACGACAGAGAGAAAGTTCGAATAAACTACTACTTCTTCTATCAAATCTTCTATTTTAAGCAAAGCTTACGCATATATTAAGTATAGATGTCATGGAATTTGGAACCAAGTGCAAACCTAATAGAAACAGAACACAAAATCTGAATAAAGAAGGGAACCTGAAGAGGACTGGAGTTGTTGAAGGCCAGCAAACTGAAGCCACCTACCATTGGAGGCATTGAGAAAGTTGTCGGAGTAACTGGTATGTGGTATAAACGGCTGGGCAGATCTGGACCTGCGACAGGGGTCCTAGGTTCGGGTTAAGACGGAGGCAGAACAGAGAGGGTTTTGGTGTTTAGTGGTTTCAAATATGCTCCTCTGCTCCTCGTACAATAGAGGGATGAATGAGGAGGACCGTACCTGAATTCGGTGGGTTGTTGTGGTTGGCGCAGCAGTTTTGACGGCAAACGGCGGTGTGGGTGGAGGATCTGGGTGGTTTTGGGTGGAGAGCTTTGGGTGGTTGGGTTTTCGGGTGAGGGGAGAGGACGGCTCGTGGTGGCTCCGGGTGGCCCGATGGCGGTGCGGAACCGTGCGATGGAGGTCATGGCAAAGACGAGACGAGGTTCGGTGATGTGGTGGCTATGGAGGTCCGCACGTTAATGTGCAGCGAGAGCAGAGAGAGGGCAAGAGAGTGCGAGGGAGAGGGCGAGAAAGGGAGAGAGAGGGGGTGAGAAAGTGAGAGGGAATATAAGAATGGAATTTTTTGGTAACGAGATAGGGAAGATTCATTAAAAAATTAGCAAGAGAACTTATCCCTTGCAATTCCTTCACTAAAATTAGCGAGGGAAAATATCTCTTGCAATTCCCTCACTAATTTTAGCGAGGGAAATTATCCCTCGCAATTATCTCGCTAATTTTAGCGAGGGAAAATTATCCCTCGCTATTCACGCGCTATTTTTTTTAATTTATTTTTGAAATTTAGCGAGGGATCAATTTTCCCTCGCTAATCCCTCGCAATTCCCTCGCTAATTAGCGAGGGAATAGTGAGGAAAATTTTCCCTCGCAAAATTTCGTCACTAAATTGTTAATTTCTTGTAGTGAGCAAATCATAGCCATGCACAATGAGGAATAATTATTCATTTCATCCAATAACGGTGACTCTTTTACCCTCAGTAAACTATTTATATATGTTTGCAGATTAGCACGCATAACATAGTGAAACCACATGCAAAATAGTAATCTATTCTATCATTTTCTAAGAAACTTGAAAGGTGTGATTAACTAAAAAATGGTAGGACCCTTAAGGCGTAAATTTGGGATCCAGGAAATCAAAAGAGTGTAAATTCTATAGCATTTCGTATTTTCAGTTCCCATAAGCATGTGTAAAACAAGACTGCACAGATTCAATCAGGAAAAAGATTTTAAAAAAAAGGGACAAAAACACCATATTAAAACAGTTGGGTAAATGCACATTACTTCAATGAGAATAATATCATATTCAAGCCTACTGTAAATCAAACAAAACACCATCCAGTTAATTTAAGTCAAACATTTTTAAAAAATAAAAATAAAAATAGTATTGTCATCATCAAACCAATCAGAAGACGTAAGTTGAAAAACTTCACTAAAACATATGAAATTGAAAACAAAGTTGGTAGCACACAACAATTAAAACTACAGATAAAACACAACTACTATGATTTATTTTAAGACTTCAATATTGTCTTAAGGCTTCAGTTAGGAGCGTATAATATCAGGAATTGAGTTTTATATGGAAAGGAAGACCAACAGAGTCAAGGTATCATAGGTATAAAGGTAGAAAATCAGACTAAAAACATTTTAACCACTTTTAAAGCTACTGATCAAGATTTTGATTAGATACCCAGATTCATAAATAGATAACCAAATTCATATGCCATTCAAATTCATATAGTAATAATAATGGTACAGTCAAAGAAAGTTATAGGTAGTAAATTGGTGTAAATGCGTGAGTGAATCTAATAAAAGGGTGATATAAATCTCGTCAGAAACAAACAATGATGGCAAAGGCCCAACAATAATGGTTCTATTTCCCTAGTAATCCATTCAAACCCCCTTTTAAATAACCATTTTGCTTTTCCCCTGCAATATTGAGTCACCCCCTATTTAATAATTTAATGAAAATGCCCCTTCATGATTTAAGGAGGGGTTAGTGTTGTTTATATTTAAGTTCATAAATATGTATGACGATGAAGATTTTTTTTTATATATATTTGCATGGCCACAAAAATAACTAGCACTCATGAATACCCATCATCATATACCTTGTCTATAATTACAATTATGCAGAGTGGTAATGACCCATCTTTATTTTAACCAAAAGGGAAAAAATTAAAAAGAGAAAGAGCGTAGGAGATGATTGCATCACCCAACGAGAAGCAAAGTAATTGATATGTGGAGCATCAAGGACTAACACACGTGAAGGGCTTTGAAAACCCTTCACCTAATATCTACCTCTACACCTCCATTACCTGATACTCATCTATCAGTGTCTCTACCTACTATTGAGCACACAAGAAAAAAGAACCATAGCATCCTAAGCACTAACACCTCAAATCAAAAGAATCTACCTCATAGGATTTACATGAAATCATCTCATAAATTAG
The DNA here is from genome assembly GCA_029884605.1 of Ormosia emarginata. NCBI lineage: Eukaryota > Viridiplantae > Streptophyta > Magnoliopsida > Fabales > Fabaceae > Ormosia > Ormosia emarginata. Next base: position 19,138,575 of record JAQQTP010000064.1, on the reverse strand, counting down.
TCAAAAACAGAGGCCCCACGCCACACACAACCATTGCACTAAACCCAGAAAACCAGAAAACATAGCAACCTCATTCAACATTGTAATGCATGAAGTCTTACCTAGGTTAGGAAATTGAACCCAACTCAGAAAACCCACAATCTAGCAAGCAGTAATAACCTGGTAGCAGGACAAAAAACACCTTAGCAACTGGAATTCAAGGGAAGCATAAGGAGAAACTAAGAGTATCTTACCAAAATGTTGCATGCACAGACCATAGAGAAAAGAACGGTGGAGCAAATTCAACGAGAGTGAGAGACTAAGAAGCCACACGCGATCTTCAAGACAAGTAATCTGCGAACGATCTTCAAATGAAATCCGCGAACAAGAAGCCACACACGAAAGAGAATCTGCAATCTTGAAAAAGAAGCCACAATCGCGCAAATAAGAAGCACAGACTTCACGAATCGTGATTCGGGTTCGTCAATGGGATTCGTTGCAGAATCAATTGGCGGATTGGGATTCTAGGGTTCGTATGGCGGCAGAAATTAGGGATTATGGTTCAATCAGGTTTGGTCGAAAGTGAAACAGATTTTGCCGTTCTGAACTTTTGATTTTCTAAAAGAAGATTTTCTGATTTTAGTATTTCATTTCATTTCACCGTGTAAATGAACGTGGATTTGGATTTTAATTAAGATCCAGTTTGGTTTGGTTATTTTACAGAACCAAACCTTTTTATTTTATCAGTTAACCGAACCGTTTATAAAGGTAAGTTTCGGTTCAGTTATATAAACCAGTTTTAATAAAATGAATTTTTACAATCCCGTTCGGTTCAGTTTTTGGTATAATTTGGTTCATTTGGTTTTTTTACACACTCCTAAACTGGTGTCAAGCCTATCTGTGATTCTTCACTCATTTTATTGACGAAGATTTCATCAACTTTTGGTTTCTTCCTATGGTCTAACACTGTAAAGGTATTTCAACTAGATTATTTCATAGGAAGAGAAGCTGGGTGGTAATTTGCCAAATTCTTCATAGGTAGAAGGTTTTAGAGACACTCTCCAATAATGTGAATTATTTAATCTTTGCTACAATGGTCATTGCTTTACATGTTCAAATAATCAGAAAGAAGAGTACAACATACAAGCTAGCCTAGATAGAGGGGTAGCCAATATGGCTTGGAGTGAGCTTTACCCATCGACGACAATATATCACCTACCCCGTTTCTCATATGACCATAGTCCATTATTATTGGTGTTGAAAGCAAATTCACGTCGGCAATGGAGAAAGAGTGGTGTGTTTGATCTAAAGGATAGATTCTTGCATAAATTTGAAAAATTTATTTAAATATATCAAGTCAATTAATATTTAATATTTTTATAAAATTATGTGTCATAAAATTAAAAATATAAAATTTTATAAAAATATTAAGATCTTGATTAATTCTACAGACTTTCAACTTAAGTGTTTTTTCAAGTTTAAATAATAATTTTTCTAAAGAAAAATCCTTATTTTTTTATTATGTTTTTCTCTCACATCACTTTTTATACTACTCTTTATATCATTGATTACATTAATTTCTTTTCATCACTTTCTCTCACTTAATCACAATTATAAAAAATAATAAAAAGTGTGATAAAAAAAAATATGGTGAGATTAACATTCTTTTTAAAGAACAAACCCAATTCTATCACTATATTTTTTTTCATATCATTTTTTATACTATTTTTCATATAATTAATTACATTAATTTCTCTTTATCACTTTTTCTCATTTAATTTTATGAATGACTTTTACCTGATGATTGTACGAAAGTTGCATTAGAAGCTTCGTTTGGATGTGGGCCACTATCTTAAATAAATTATCCACTTGTTTGGAAAGTCTTGAGCATGTTTGATAAATATTTTTTTCTTTTCTCAATATATGTTATTTAATTAAAAAAAGTTATTGTAACAATAATCTTGCATGTTTGGTACATTTTTTCTTTCTTTAATATTTTTTTCATAATATTTAAATTTTAACTTTTGATTTTAAATTATAAATTATTTTTTACACTTTAATATATAAATAATATTTTATCTTCAATAAAATAATTTTTTAATCATCTATTATTATTTTGATAATTTAATGAATAAAAGTGATTTTTATTATAAAGCATCTAAACGAAATAACTTAGTTTAAAATTATTTTTTAACTAACATATTCAAATATAATTAATTATTGAAATAATCAAATTTTTATAATTATCCAAACACGTATTTAATAGTTGAAAAAATAAAGTTTTTGGAAAGTTTAGGAAAAAAAGAAGAAAATGATAATTTTATATCATTTTTCTCTCATATTATAAGAAAATATTAGTATGTGAATATTAATATTAATAATATGAGAAATAGTATAAAAAATAATATAAAAAATATAATGAAAAAATCATGATTAAATGAGTAAATAATCACTTTACTCTTTAAATATTTTATAATATAATACTTTAATCTCTAAAAAAGATATACACTTTAATTCTTTACAATTAAAAAAAAACACTTTAATTTTTTAAAAAAATGAATATAATAAAATATTAAAATTTTCAAAGATTAAAATATATGTTTCTTTTTATAAAAATTAAATATTACGTGACAAAACATTCAACGATTAAAATAATTATTTACTCTGAAAAGATAAAGCAATTGCAAGGGAGGATGAGTGAGATTGAAAAGACACTTCACTCACAAGGAGCAGTTGACGAGTACAAGCTAGTGGAAAGGGCGCTAGATGAACTGGTGGAACAAGAAGCAGTCTGTGGTCCCGAAGATCGAGAACAAATTGGTTAAAACATGATGATATAAATACACACTCTTTCCACCAAAGGGCATCACAGAGGCGTGAAAGGAACTGGGTATCAAAAATAAAGAATGACGTAGGTTTGGTTTTTACCTATGAAGCAAGACATGCTGAATATGAGATGTATTTTCGTGTTGAATATATATTTGTATTAAATATATAAAAATATTTGTATGATATATGTATTTTATGTGTTTAAATGTATTAGATTAAAAAGATTATTTTTTTTAATTTAGATATATCTCAGACATACTCAAATATTTTTAGATATGTTTAGATATTTTTAGACACTTATTAGATACGATTAAGAGATGATTTGAATATAATTTAATAATATTTTTTAAAAAAATTAATTTTCACGACTAACATTCAATTAGTAAGTTTGAACTCATTCAAAAATCATCATGACCGACGCCTCAAACTTTATTTTCACATATCAATATTTTAAGTTTTATCTTTTCACACGTCACTATTAGACTTTTAAGTTTTATCTTTTCATACACTACTATTTTTACCTGCTCATTTTACCTCTACTCATACTAAGTCATCTACTTCGTTGTCACCGAAACTTGTGTCACACAAATATTATCTCTAGTTATTTTTTTTATACACATGTATTTGTACATGATTAGTTCTATTAAGATAAGATAGTTTAGAAGATTTTTTAGAATATATCAATAAAAATTATATTGTATATTTTTTAAGAGTCTTTCTTAAGTGGTATCGAAATATATATTAAAATATTATAAATTTCAAGTTTATAGAAATAATATTAATAGATTAAAATCTTTTTTAATTTTGAAATTATATATAATATATATTTATGGGAGGACACTCTTTCCACCAAAGGGCATCACAGAGGCGTGAAAGGAACTGGGTATCAAAAATAAAGAATGATCCTATATATATATAGGTTATATATATATATATATATGAATATCAAGACATCTTATAATTTTTAAATTTGGTGAGATCCGTATCTTGTCGTATTAAAATATATCAATAAATTATATATTTTTTAAAAGTAATAGGTAACAAATATAATAAAAATATATTAAAATATTATAAATTTTTTTAAACTTATAAAAATGATATTAATTATAATTTTTTTAATTTTAAAATTATATATATATATTTTATCCTATAATTTTTAAATTTAATATATCTCATGTTCATGTCTTGTGTTTGTGATTCATAATTTTTTACTAAAGAACATGATATAGCCTGTGTTATAACTGCATTTCTTCATGACCTTTTTGACGCTTCGATCCGTTGTGGATGTAAAGGAAGCTGTAAATGTCATAGGAGAAGCGTGTCACGAAGATTTAAAATATGAGAAATTTTTATTTAAATATAATATTTATAAAAAATTAAAATTTAATATTTTTACGAATTTTTACGTCTCACAATTAATTTTATAATATTTTATAAACATATTAAATTTTGATTAACTTACTCTACGTAACGTTTAAGTAAGAATTTCTCAATATGAAAAGTAGATCATTGAGCCTGCTTTCACAAAAGAGGAAGTGTATCAAGCCTTGTCTCAAATGCAAACTATCAAAGCTCCCAGGTCCAGATGGTTTCCAAGCATTATTCTATCAGAAGTTTTGGGACAAAATTGAGGATGAAGTAACGTAAGTTGTTCTGAATATTCTTAACAGAGGAGGTGACCCCAGGACACTGAATCACACTTTTATTTGTCTTATTTCAAAAATAAGAAGCCTTCTCGTACTAAAGATTTTAGGCCTATTTCTCTGCGCAACGTAATTATGAAGCTAGTCAAAAAAACAATTACAAGTAGGTTGAAATTGATACTTCCTAGCTTAGTGGGAGATAGTGAAATGTGTGGTCATAATTTGAGGAAATTGTGTGGCTCAAATTTAGCCACACTTATGGCTAAAAATTATGCCACTTGGCATCTCCAAAGACCACATGTTTGGTTCTCCTTCTCCTATAAATACCCTTCCATTCTCATTTGCAAGACACACAAAAATTCTCTCTTAGTTTTATTTTTTGTATCATAATAAGGAAAGTTCTTATAAAATAGAGAGGTTTCGAGAGAGAGTTTGGAGAGTGAATCTGGGTGTAATTGGGTTACGGGAGCGAGTGAAACACCGAGTTTTTGTAAATTCTTTGATCCATAAAAATTATATTATATATTTTTTAACCACGTTAAATCTCGGTGTCATTTTTCTCTATTATTTTTCTCTAAATGGGTCTTTCGCCGCAACAAATATATTAAAATATTGGATTTAAATTCTTCAAGTATCTTCTGTGGTTAAGTTTTCCATAGAAAGAATATTAATAAATTATAAATCTTTTTTTTTAAATTTTATAATTTTATATATATATGTTCACGACTACGTTGTTCCAAAGTATTCGTTCACTACGTACTATTTCATGGCGAGTGCTAAATTTGATTTGGAGAAATTCAATGGAGAAAATGATTTCAGGTCTCATGTGATGAAAGCGCTTACTTGTTCATCAAGGCTTGGGCAAAGCCTTGGAAGGTAGAGACAAGTGCCACAAAGTCTAACCGAATCGAAAAAAGCGAGATCTTGGAAAAAGCAAATTAATTTTGTTTTAGGATTTTTCTACGAGAAGTGTCGAAGAAAATACAATATTATGGTTGAAGTGAAAGCAAAAATATTAATAGATATTTGAAGAAATATATACTCTTCAAATGCAATTATAAATTTTAACAAACTTATTCTTGATCTAAAGAATATTGATATTAAAATATGACGAAGATTTTTCTACTATGTTCCCTTCCAATTTTAAAACTTTATATATGATGTATGGTCGAGAAGATCTTATAGGAAGTCCTGCGTTGCATCAAAAGAACCGAAGAAAAGTATCGATTCAAAATCAAGGCTCGGGTGAAGGTCTCTTTTTAGAGGAAGAACAGAGAAACGAGATCAAAATAGTGGCATAGTGCAAATCTAGGTCAAAATCCAAAGTGAAACCCGAAAAATTTAAATGCTTCCACTAAAGAAGGGCATATAAGGAAAAATTGTCCAGATAAAGGAGAAGATCTAATAAGTGTGGTACATTTCTTCGATAACCTCTCATAGTCTCGACTCAAAGATGAGTGGATTCTTGATTCGGATGCTAATCACATGTGTCCCAATAAGGATTGGTTTACCACTTAAATGATGGGGGCAAGGTCCTTCTAGGAAATAATGCTCCCTGTAGGGTCGTCGGCATTGGCACAGTTAGAATCAAGATGTTCGACGGAATCGTGAGGACATTGACGGATGTAAGGCATGTTCCAGAATTGAAGAAAAATTTGATTTCCTTGGGAACGCTAGATTCAAAAGGTTATAGCTACAAAGGTGAAGATGGAGCTATAAGAATCTCTAAAGGCGCTCTGATTGTGATGAAGGGAAAGAAAGAAAATAGTCTCTACATATTACAAGGAAGCACAATTATACGTCTGCCGTATCTCAACAGTTGATTCGATGTCACCAATTATGGCATTTGCGAATGGGACATGTCGGTGAGAGAGGTCTAGCGAGTTGAGCAAGCAAGGATTACTCGTTCATTAAAGATAGATTTTATAAAAATAAAATTAACACTCGATTCATCGAACAAAAGGCACGTTGGATTATATACACGTTCCTTCTCAAGTACCTTCTCATGGTGGTGGCAATTTCCTTCAATGATGATTATTCAAGAAGGTTTGATCATTTTGAAACATAAAAATGAAGTATTTGTCAAGTTCAAAAAAGGAAAACCTTGATCAAAAGCCTTGTCTCAAGCGACTCCAAACGGTTTAGTTCATTAGAATTTGAAAAGTTTTGCAAGGATAATGGTATCGGGACAAAATTGAGGCACACTCCACAACAGAATAACGTTGCGTGAAGTTGAACAGAACTTTACTTGAATATGTCTTAAATGTTTGGATTACCAAAAGCATTTTGGTGACCCCAGTGTCATCAATACAATACTGACACTTGATCAACAGATCACACTTTTTCATTTGTCTTATTTCAAAATTTAAGGATATTTGCCTTGCTCGTATCAAAAGAAAACTTTTAGAGCATTTGCATTTTTCTTGGATATCCCGACGGTGTGAAAGGATTTAAGTTATGGTTGCCAAGAAAAGAAAATGCATTAGTCAAAAAAGCAAAGCCTTACAAGTCAGAAAACAAAGATCCTAATATCTCGAAGAAGGTGGAGCTTGAGGTGGAGTCTTCCAAAGAAACCTCGTTGGATCAAGTTCAAGAAGAAGAAGAACAAACCCCACTTAAGGATTCGCCTTTGTTTCGCTTAGCTAGAGATAAGAGATTCCTTCGAAATAATGCACTTTTAAATGTTGCTTAATTGACATTTTCCAAGAAGCTATCGAGAAAAAGCTTCTCGAAGCAGGCTCTTCAAAGAATCATATTGGTTTTGTTGAAAGTGTCAAGACTCAAAAGATTGTTGGATGCAAATGGCAAAAGGAAGAATCCTGAATCGAAGATGCAAGATTCAAAGCGGATTAATTCCTATTGCCATTTTCTATGGAGACTCTATTCGCATCCTACTTGCCATCGTAGCTCAATTTAATCTAGAACTTGAGCAGTTAGATGTCAAGACAACATTCTTGCATGGCGAAAGGAGGAACAAATCTATATGAAGCGTTTGAAGTCAAGGGAAGGAAGAATGTTTGCTTATTGAAGAAATCTTTATATGGCAAAGCCCGGACAGGTACAAGCGGTTTGACACATTCATGCTTGGAAATGACTACTACGCATGATAGTTGTGTCTACTACAAGAAGCTTGCGATAAGTCATTCATCTATTTGCTCATTGATGACGATCGCTCGTAAGAACGTGTCCGAAATAAAGAACAAAGCTCAATTGAGCTCGAGTTTGAAATGAAGGATTTAGGAGGCTGCAAAGAAAATTAGGAATGGAGATTCACGGGGATAGAAAAGCTAGGATGCTCTTTCTATCACAAAAGAAGTATATCGAGAAAGTGCTAGAATCGTTTTGGCATGCAAAATGCTAAACCCGTCACTACTCCATTGGCGGCCCATTTCAAACTTTCAAGCTCTTTCACCACAAACGAGGGTGAAAAAAAGGAGATGTCGGATGTACCTTATGCTAGTGCAATTGGCGCTCCTCATGTATGCCATGGTATGCACTAGACCGGATATTGCACAAGCGAGAGCGTGGTAGCGGTATATGGCAAGTCCCGGTAAAGTTCACTGGAAAGCGTAAAGTGGATTTTGCGCTACCTATGGACTAGTGTATAAAAAAGTCAAAGATGTCCAAGATCATTGCGTTGACTCGGTATGCCGAGATCTAGATAAGCGAAGATCACTCACTTGGGTATGTCTTTACACCGTGCGGTTGTACTATTAGTTGGAAAGCAGCGCTACATCGATTGTCATTTGCTACCAATAGTACATCGCAAGTGTCATATAGAAAGAAGCTATTTGGGTGAGAGGATTGATTGAAGAGTTGGGTATACAACTTGGAAGAAACAACCATCTAAGGAAAAGTGGAATACATCCGAAAAAGAAGAGAGAAAGAATAAGCATATCGACGTCGAAATGAATCGGAGATATCGTGGAAAGAGAAATTGTTAAGTTGAACAGATAACTCGGCGGAGAGAGAATGCAAAATTCGACATTTAGTTTTAAAAAAACTCTAAGAAAAAAGGGGAGCGATAAAAAAAATACAAAATTTCGTTAAAGTTGTTGTCCACTAATTAAAACATTTACAGTTTGTATTTTCTTTAATACTCCAGACATACATTTAATATTAGTCTTTTAAAATAGATTAATTTATTCATTTATTTATATACTATTAATAAATTATAAAATAATATTAATGAGTTATTTTATATTAAAATATTAATATTTAAATATTTATAATGTTTTATTATGTAAAAATATATTTTTTATCTATTATTTTTATTAATAATCGCAGATAGATTGATTACAAATAATGCACTTCTAGCTTTTGACATTTTCCATTACATGAGAAAAAGGAAGCAGGCAAGATTGGTTTTGCAGGTGTCATGTCAAGCTGGATATGGCAAAAGTGATAGAATCGAATAGGAATTCCTTGCCATTTTCTATGGATTTTTCTGATTCGACCAGTGATTGTGATAATGTGATCCAAAGTGTCTCAGATGTGGCCAAGAGGATGAATCTCTAGCTCATGCTCTCAGAGACTGTAACTAGGTTAGAATTTTTTGGTTTAGTTCCCCGCTTGGAATCCGAGTAGCCTCAGTTGAATCTCAACCGGTAGAAGCTTGGTTCTATGATATTTTACAGCAGCTACCTCATGACAGTGGAGAGCTGCTAGTTTCTCTTGCAAATGGCATTTGGATCGCCCAAAATAAGAGCTCTTATTTGAGGGAAAGGATTTGCCTCCTGACTTGGTAATCTCAAATGCCATCTCCGCCTTACACAGTCACAGAGAAGCTCTCAATGTTCAGACGAAACAGCCAAGGGAAGTGAGCAACACGCGTCCTAGAAAAAGATGGAGACCTCCTAATTCTTGTGCCTGTAAGTTGAACACAAATGCTGCACAGGTGGGCAAGAATTGTTGGGGTATTGGGGCTGTGATGAGAGATGGAGGTGCATGTATAATAGCGGCTACTACATGGAAATTCCAACAAGCCATAGAGGCAAAGATTGCTGAGACGATAGGAATAAAGCTTGGTCTAAGATTTGCTGCAGATTTGTGTTTTCTAAACCTTGAAGCTGAGTCAGATTACTTATAAGACTCTCCTATCGTCTGCTTTAATTTTAAACGTAATTTATATATTTGTTTAATTATTTTATTTAATATCAATTAATTTTAAATTAAAATTTAACATTATATAAGAGTTAATATTCAATTTTCTATGCCTATTTCATTAGGTCTCGATTTTAAGTTGAAATCTAACAGCTTAGACTTGATTACAGCCATTTGAAATAGGACTCCACAAACTTCCTACTTTGATCTTCTGGTACAGGATTGTGTAGCTGCTGGTATGTTTTTTTATAATTGCTTTTTTTATAATATAGGTAGAGAAGGCAACTCAGTAGCTCCTAGTTTAGCCAAGATGACAGGTTCTGCGGGGTATTAGAGTATATAATGCTAAGTTGTATGAGTTAGTTAGTTGTTAATTTTCTGATTAGTTAGTCTACTGAGCTATTAGCTGTTAAGTTTGTTACTTGTAATCAGTTGTATATAATGTCAATTCAGTGTAGAACATGAGAAAATTAATCAAAAGAGTTATTCATTCAGTCAAATCTCTCTCAGTTTTCATTCATTCTCTGCCTTTTCTCTCTGTTTCTTCTTTTCGTTTTCTGTTCTTGATTTCCTTTACGGGGATATGGTTGGGTGGAGGATGCTCCTCCTGCTCTACGTATTTTAGCTTTCAATGATGTATTGACTGAACCTACTTTGAGTTAATATATCTCCTTTTTATCTTAAAAAAAAAGAAGACAATTGCATTATAAATGCTAATCAAAGCCAATCACGTTTATAACATATTTAGAAAGTCAATTTTTTTTTTATTTGCAAATATTTAATAAATGCAATTAATTAGAAGGCAAATCTATAATAATAATAATAATAATAATAATAATAATAATAATAATAATACTATAATAATAATAATAATAATAATAACTAGTTATCTATCTACTTCTACTATATACTATATACTATTTATACAATTCAAAAAGTTTTAACTACGACAAAAATTACATATATCATCTTATAATTCAAAGGTTCGTATATGATTTTTTCGTATAAAAAAGGATTACTGATATGGGTTTAATATATAAACCATCAATTTTCTTCCTCCCGATAGGAGTATATAATATATATATCTTATATATATATATCTATTTCCCATAATGGAATGGTAACTTTACTATAAAATATAAACAATAATTTTCCATCAATATCTCATCCCATCCCATCTCATCTTTTGTTCCATTCCATTTTGTAGCCTTAAATGGCTTTTGGATATTTACAAAAAAGCCAACTTTTTTCTTTTTGAGTTATGGTTGATTTAATAATAATTTGTGTAAGAGATGAAAGTGACCATGACTTATAGTTTGAACGTCAAGCTGGAGAGAAGAACAATAGCATGGAATGAAATTACATGAAGGCCAATCATGCTTGTTACTAAGTGGTGACCAAGAAAAAAATAAATGGTGATTCTTGTATAAAAAATAGTGATTAATGACTTGAGCATAAATCACTACATAATAATAAACTTAAATCACTATTTTTCATTACTCATAAATTACTTGTTCATAAAAAAATTAATTCACGTGATAATCAAATAAGTGATAAATCTGCGATAAATAAATAGTAATTAATAATTTAAATTTAGTTAATACCTTGTGAAGATTTACTTGTTGTGTAAGTATCAAGTAATTATTTTGAACTGTTGATCAATTTTAAATTAAAATCAATGACTCTATATGCTTTGAAAATTTGGAGCATCCATAAAATTTTGAGTTCCTTAAACTTTTCCCGGTCATTAGAAGAGGAAGAAGCAATTTTTATGGCGGTGGGTGCTTTAAAGAGATGTTGCACGTTAACTTGATGGTGGCATTATAAAAGTCATAATGCAAAAGCGAAACTAAAGCAAGTGGCCCAATAACCAATGAGAGCCGACGTTGGACCAGGGATAATTGCAATGTATGAGCCCATGTTCTCAAGTGTGTAGTGGCTGGACTCCTTGAATTGAAAGGGTACAGTAAACTTCATTATTTCATATAGATAATAAACTCCTTAATTTGATATAGGTAATAAATTTCACAATAATTTATTATTATTTTTAATTTTTTTTATCTATATTTTATAATCATATAAAAAATAAAATTCTTTGATTTGATGTAGGTAATAAACTCTATTTTGGACTAAGTTTTAAGCTAACTATGTATGAACAATCTAACCCGTTAGAATTAAACCTTAGATATTTATGACGGCTATTGGATAAGTAAATATCTCATAGATAGAAAAATTAATTATATCTCTCATATATAGATGAATCAGTTATAAGAGATAATAATCTCATTAGATTCTTATCCTAATTAATAACATTTAATGTAGATTTAAGCATGATTCTTATCAACCAAGACACTCCTATAAATATCACACAAGATAGCAAATGTATACATCTAATTCAAAATACTACCCACCTTATGCATAGTCTAACTTGAGCGTCGGAGTGTCTTTTACAAGTACCCAACCCTCGTACTACCGTTGAAACCACCGTGCATCTGAGGAAACCACTTTCATCAACTTTATTCATGTGATTATTTGAAACTCATTCAGAACATTGGCGCCGTCTGTGGAAAAAGATAAATTTCAATTTTCATTACCACCATCATGGTTACTATAAAGTGAAATCACGTATCTATCACTCAGAATCAACTTTCATCTGGCCCCTGTCCAACATTCACTCATGTTCATGAGTCAATCCAAGAGCCAGTCGCAGCCAAATTGGAACCCAGGCAGGAAGCGGTAGAGAATTCCTATACTGGCGAAAATCTCTCTCTTCCATCGCAGCGAGTTTAGTGAGGCAATGACTCGATTCACAAGGAGTACTTTCTTGAGATACTAAATAGCGGGTATCAGACGCTTAGGAGCACAGGTGGATAATGATGAATTTGGTCCCACTAGGGCGAATATAGTCTTTCGAAGGTATCCAAAGAAGAACTCATCTCTCTTGTTAAACTCTAGGACGAATGTATTCATAACCTGGAAAGAGCTGTCAACCCAGAGAAAGAAGGCGAAAATCGAATTCCTAATAGGAATAAGGAAAATCGAAGGGACCTAGCCCATGACGGGGTACGTCATCCGTAATATTCCAGGATCATGGAACCCAGATAGAGAGCTGAAACCCTGGTTCGGAGAAACAAAGAGCATGATCAAAGATTAAGGAAATAGGTTAAACAAAACTAACATTTCTCTAGCAAACTAATGGCCTATGAGATCCTTAGATGTTTTAAATATCCAACAAATATTGAAGTTTATGATGGAATCACAAACCTTCAAGATCACTTAGATAATTATGTTTCTACTCTCCTATTTGCTAAAGAAGATTATTCACTCATGTGTCGTGTTTTTCCTTTTTCTTTGAAAAAAATCGCCATGAGATGGTTCATCACTTTGACTTCTAAATCCGTTATTAATTGGGAAGACTTGTCCTTGAAATTTTTGCTATACTTCACCACTTGTAAGGCCCAACCGAAATTCATTTTATGTTTCTCCCATATTAAACAAGGAAATGAAGAATCATTCTGAGACTCTATATCTCAGTTTAATAAAAAAATAATAAATATTTGTGAATGGGATAAAAGGCTCTTAATGAGTTTAAATCACCACATAATAAACTTAAATCACCATTTTATATCACTCATAGAGTATTAGATCATAAAAAAATTAATTCACGTGATAACTAAATAAGTGGTGAACCTGAGATAAATAAATGATAATTTCTTTGAGAAATTATAATTAATAATTTGAACTTAGTTAATATCTTTTGAGGATTTATCTGTTGTGCAAATGCCAAGTAATCATTTTGAATCTTTGATCAATTTCAAATTAAAATCAATGGGCTTTGAAAATTTAGAGCATGAATTTATGAGTACGTTAAACTTTTCCCGATCGTTAGAGGAGAAAGAAGCAATTTTTATGGCGGTGGGTGCTTTAAAGAGATGTTGCACGTTAACTTGATGATGGTATTATAAAAGTCATAATGCAAAAGCAAAACTAAAGAAAGTGGGCCAATAACTAATGAGAGCCAATGTTGGGCCAAGGATAATTGCAATGTATGAGCCCATGTTCTTAAGTATATTCGCAGCTGGAATCCTTGAATTGAAATGGTGCAGTAAACTTCATTATTTGACTTAGATAAGAAACTCCTTGATTTGAAGAATTTATTATTTTTTTAATCTTAATTTCTTTTGATATGTATTTTATAATCACATCGAAATGAAAAATCTTTTATTAGATATTGATAATAAACTTCATAAGTATATAATCAGAATGTGAGTAAAGATTTGTCTTATAAAAATTAAGTTAGTTAATTATAAATCTTAATTAATTGATTTATGCTTGTTATTGCTATTGGAAAATAGGTAAAAGGTATTCTTCAATATGTTTAATATGACTCAAAGAGAATATTAAATAATTTAAGATTATCACTCTTTGCCTAAAATGACTAAAATTAGATTATCAATCAATTAAGTTAAATATGATTAGTTCAAGTAAAATCAAAATATTAAAGTTTAATTAATATTGCTTTGTCTCTTTTAGTTCTTGTCTCATTTGAATTTAATTAATTAATTTTAATCTTATTTATTTTTAATCTAAGTAAAATTTCTTTCGACATTTTAAATAATAGGAGAGTTAATATAATTTTGGTAATTAGAAAATGCTCTTCGTGAAAATGATATTTTATTTATTATTTTATTACTTAATCGATTTTGTGCACTTGCGATTACCCTATTAGTCACTACTATGCATTTCATATGTCAAGTTCTCATAAAATATTTTTTCTTTTATATGTGTGGCATGTGTGAGTGAAGAAATAATTAAAAAAATAATTTATAATAAAAAATATATTATTTTAATAAAAATATTTATATTTAATAAAATATTTTAATATTTAAATACTAAGATATTTAATAATTAATAATTAAGACTTAATAAAAATATATAATAATAAATACTTTTTTAAATATTTAATAATTAAATAAATTATTTTATAAAATATTTAAAATTAAATACATTTTTATTTACAAAATATTATAATATTTTAATATATATATATATATATATATATATTCTTTCAAGTAGGTGCATTTTTGTTTTTTTTATATTGCTATAAGTACTTCAATACTTGGTGATTGTACTCTTGTTATCCATGCATATCCAAGATAAACCTATTAACAAAACACAGTTGGATGAGTGTACACTATTCACTCCATAGGTCCACAAGCAAATTTTTTACTTTTGTATGTGTGTCCCGTTTGAATGCAAATAAGAGTGTGGGAGAAGCCTTCTTGAATGGTAGGTGATCTCAAACTAACAAATTTTATTGTTAAATAATTATTTTATTATCAAATGAAGTAATAGTCTTGTTAATGCTTTTGAGACTTTGTTAAGTGATAAATTGATAATATTCATATTATATTGTTATATCTCAAGTGGATATTATTTGTAGTATATTTTAGACAATATAAAAAGGTGATTATAAATTATGATAAATTTTTTACTAAGTTTGATATAATATTTAAAAGAAGGTAAAAATTTAAGATATGATTTTTTATTTTATTTTGTGATAGTATGCATTTTTTATTCTTGTGTGTATGTGTGTGTGATAGTATACGTTTCTTATTCGTGGGTATATGTGTGTGTATACTTTAATTATTAAATAATTTTTTTCTTATAATTGAGGAGGAGTTCCCGCTTAGGTGCAACATAGTACTCTGAAATATTAGTCTTTTACTTATCGAGTGAGGAAAATATTCTGAGAAATCAAAAAAAGTATAGAGATGTCAAAATAGGTTAATCTATTTAAGCCACCAAAAATGGAGAGCTGGGTTGCGTTTTGCAACTTATTTTTTTAGGTGAGGTGAGTTGATTCATCAGGTCACTTTTCTTTTTTGTGTTCTTTTTTTAATCTTTTGGTGGAGAATTAGGCGGGTCAATCCATTTGTTAACCTGTCTAACTAACCCTTTTTTTAAAACTTTTTGGTATGTTGACTCGCTTAACCTTTCACTTTTTTATTTTTTATTTAATTTTTACCGAGTTGACCCTTCTAATCCACCAACCCATCATTCTCTTTTTTTTTTTTAAAAAAAAAAACAAGTTGACCCACCAACTCACTTTAAAAACAGGGTGGGTTGACATTCTCAACCCATATTCTAACATGGATCTACCTGCCTCCGCTCCTTTTTTGCCAACCCGTGGCAGTAGTAGGCGGATCAACTTATTTGACATCTCTAATAAGAAGTAGTAAGACTATTAATGCTTACATCATTTATATACAGTTTGTTAATTGGTAAATTGTTAAAACTCAAATTATATTATTATATTTTGATTTGACATTATTAGCTTTTTCTTTTAGACAAAATTAAAAATTCTTTATCATAATTTTGATTTATTAATATTTTCTTTTATTTCCTCCATGCATTTCATTATTACCTCGTGCATTAGATGGATACAAAACACTAGGTTAGGTCGAAAATAGATAACTGAAAAATTATGAATGGGAATTTTTTTCATTTTCCCTTGCAAAATTGAATAAGAAAAATTGTATTATGTTCACCAAATTTTTATTAAATGTCATATTATAGATATATCATTCTTTATTAAGAGTTCATTTCGTATGTTCTTGATAATGGGATGAAAAATTAAGATAAGGCTCTTCTAAAGTATGCTTGTCTCTAAAGTGAGCAAATGAAATTGTATCAATCATTAAATTTTAGTGAGTTAAGATCACAATGCAATTTAGATTAAATCAATAATGGATACATCTTTACTTGTTCACTTTAAAAATAAACTTATTTTAGAGACAAACTCATTTTAGATAAAGAAATTTTCCAAAAAATTAAGGTGTGAATTTTAAATATAATTTCACATATAAATGTCATAATTTTTTATGATATTTTAAATGTATACAATAGTAATTATAAAAGAAAATATAAATTTGGTTTTAGGAGTCAATATATTATAGTCCTTAAATATATGGGTGAAAAATTAATAGATAAAATCTCAATATAATTTTCTATTAATGTTATTAATGGAATTTTCATTCAAAGGTATACTATAGTAATTATAATGATGATATAATTTTTACATTAGTGATAAATTTCTCATAGCCTTAAAAATAAGGTAAAGATTTAAAAGAAAAATATTTATTTTTATGATAGTTTTTTTGTTATTTATAAGTATATATTATATATATGTTTTAAAGACATACTTTTTATTGTTAAACAAATTTTTTTTTATCACGGGAAATAATATTCCTATTAAAACTTGCATAATTTATATAAATTTTGTTAAATGGTAAAATGTTAACAAATATATATGAAAATAAATAAATTTAAATAATGAGATTAAATTAAATTGTTGTATATAAAGATAATAGTTTGGTAGAAGTTATTATTCTATGATATGCATGGGTCTAAATCGCTAATATAATATAATTTAATTTAATAATATATACATTTCAAGATTTGTTTCAGGAAAAGTTATGACAAGTATCACTAAGATAGGCATTTGATTTTTCTTTCAACACAATATCTTTAAATCGTCAGTTTAAACAATTTCAAAATTCAATTTTTATTTGTTTAGATAGATTTACAAGATTACAATAAACTTTTATTGATTTTATTTCAAAATAAAATATTAATAAATTTTCAACTTTCGCGGTTAAAGATTATTCCTCTATGGTAAAGTTTGTTGAAATGATTGTAACAAATCTAATTTGTTATAAATAACAAATAACATTATCAATTTAATTTATTAATAATGAGAAAATTTATACATCAAATCAGTGATCTCAAAATTTAAAAAGAATAATAGATATTTAATCTTATTCTCAACACCTATCATTTTGACACATGCATAAAATTTAAGAAGGAAAGATTTCAATTATTGTTTGATTATTTTCTTACTTTGATTACTTCATTATTTCATTGACATATGCTCTATTATTTGTCTTTCTTATTAATTTGTTGACGTTATAGGTTTACAAATTTAAAAGGCACAATTTTCTTGATTTCTAACAATTCTTCAATTCTTACTTTATTTCTTTAATTTCACACCTCATATATTTATGTTGTTCTTACATATGGCAATTTATACAATCATTCCCTGTGTTTTTCTGGTCACATTGTTGTTTTACATTTTGGAGATATTAGGGATTGTCTTAGAATTACGACTACTAATTTCAATAAGATTTTATACGTAAGTCCTCAAAAAGAGACATGGAAGTTGAGGAGGGCTCGAGTTGTTCGCTTGTGGACATTGTCAAGTTTTAACAATCCAAAAGTTCTTAATTCTATTGAGACGGTTTTGGTAGATGAATCGGTGTGTAATTTTCTGTTTTCATTAAATTGGAATTACAAATTATTTGCATTTTGGGAAGATGACTCTATTTTCCATTATACAACATACATTGGTATAAGTGCTAATACTAGATTGTTCCAGACAACTAGACACGAATATCGTCTTAGCTTTTACTTTCAAACCCCTATTGAACAAAATATCTTCAACAATTCCTTTCTATGGTTTAAACCTCATTCCATTTCATGAAAATTTTCAGCCAGATAAAGAGCTCCTATATTTAGTAGGTAACGTGGAATTTGATATTTTATTTATTCTTTTATCTTTTTGTTGGTTATATAAATCTTCTAAATCATTTTGTTCCTTCAAATATTGTAGGTCCAATATGTGTTGTATGAACTGAAAAAGAATATAAAAAAAGAAGGAAAAAAGGTTAAGATGCATACCATAGAGTTCAGTGAGAATGACTATGAATCATAAATACTTTTAGGAAACCTTTTAATTTTGGAATTTGTATTTACAAATCTCTAAGACCAAAATTTTTGCTTATTTTAGGGTGAAGTTAGAATGTGATTTGTTTTGTTCCTATGTGGACGAGCTTAATTCTTTTCTTGTTAGATTAGTGATGTATGTCAGGTTGTTGTTTTTGTTGAGTACACCAAATTAAAGACATTACACTTGGTAAAAACTTTTACAAGAAATTATATTAATATCTAAATCAAGTAATCACGAAAGTAAAAACTTTAAATGAACGCATAATAAAATTAATTAAAATCTAATTTATTGTTAAAACATTTAATTAATCAAATGTATTTTAATTACAAAATGACTTTTTAATTATGATTTCAATTACTTCATAAATATAAATTTTATTATTTTTTCCTACGTTGTATGTAAGGGTGCTCATATGCCAAATTGAGACTAGTTTAACATAATTTTAACCTAATTGGATATTTTCATCGAATCAAATTTTAAGATTAGACCTAACCTAATTATGACTTAATTAATAATTAGGCCGGAATTGGACCAACCTAAGATTTAGAATTGGTTTTAATTAGAATTGGTTTCTACCGTACAAATTAATTTTGAATATATCAGACAAACAACTTTAGCTATTATAGGAATTAATTTTTAAACTGGTAGAATTGATTTTCAAGGGTGAAAAAAATCTAAAACAAATGATCTAAAATTGATGATGATTCAGCTCAAGCTTTGCTAGGATATTAAGAAAGGAATAAAATTTGGCTTAATTTTTTTTTTCTCTAACTCTTTTCTCTAATTTCTTTAATTATTCTTCATTGATTACTTTTAATTCTTCTTAATTAAGTTAAAAAAACACATAAAAAATAATTAAAATAATTAAAAAAATAATAAAAGAAAGGATTAGATATGAAGAAATATACAATTCATACAATTGCAACAGCTACATCACCGTTGTCTACGCTCTCGTGTCAACTCAAGACCAAAAGAGACTGCGATAACTTCATCAAAAGTTGGTCCATTCCATCAGCAAATTTCTACCTCACCCATTAAAACCACAACGCCATCACTTTTATCTGCATTGAGTTTTTTGTCATCTAGATAATGTTGATAAATATAGGAAAGAAAGCCCCATACTGCTAACAGCAAGGCTATAACCTTCACCCCATTGATCTTGTCATGAAAGAACATAACAGCAAGGATGGGAACTAGGGGCGATGACAAAGTATTTATTACATTTGAGAATAATGAAGATACCTCAAACACCAACCCCAGCGTACCAATGGTGGATAGCTGATATGTCACCGCAGTCCAAAGCAGTGTCATTATATATGACACCCTTCCCTTTTGGTATTCCTTCATCTCCTTCTCCAAAGTTTTCCATTCTCCACTTGCAAACAATCCCACAACGGAAACACAGGTAGCAATGAAGTATGGATAAAATTGCATGTCAAAGACGGCAGAAAAGGTTTCTTCTTTAATAACCTTCTCAAAAGAAAACTGCATAAGCGAGAGAATTAAACCATATGTAGCAGATGCACAAAGGGTGCAGAAGAACCCAATTAAATACTTTTCTCTTGGAAGACCCATTGAGTCCTCAGATTGGGTATTGATTACAAGCAAGGAAGCTGATATGGTAAGGACCACTATAGAATTGAATATGAGTGCTGTGAACTTCTGGGAATTCAGGAAGTAAGAGAATAGTGCATTGAAGGCTAATTGGGTTGCACATAGTAGAGAAAAGGTGGAAACTGGGAGATATAAAAGTCCATAGGAATACATCATGTTGTCCCCTGCCACAAGTAAGCCAAAAGCTAGGTAGAGGAAAGCGAGGGTGGAAACTTTTGGTTTAGTTTCGGAGGAATCATTGTTGTGCATGTTAGTAAATTTGGCATGTGGTGGGAAGTGAAAAAGGAGTGGAAGTAGTATTGGGAATCCAGCTGATTGAACAAATGTTGCCATCCATTTGCTATCACCACCTTTGTCATAGTATAACCTTCCTAAAAGAGTGGCTGCAGATAGGCCTACTAGAACAAAGATAATGTAGAGGGATACAAGAAACCACCATTTGTAGTGTCTGAATCTTGGATGTTGAGGTTGCTGAGTGACAATTGTAGTTCCATGTGAGTTCTGCTCGTTTTTGTCATCTGAGGAATACTTACAAGAAACTGAGATTAGTTCTATGACTACTATATCCAATATAATATAATTTAGAACAAATTCAAAATTGAGAGGGATGTTGTAGACACAGTTTTTTTTGCCTAAGAGGTTCCACCAAATCCTTATACTAAATAATATAATTCAGCAGATATTTAATTGAATTCTCAAATCTTTGTTTATGCCAACAAATTCTTTGTCAAGGTGCTGAAATTAGGATAAAAATGACATATGCAGTCTTCGATCTGACAAGCTCTAATTTTTTCCAAGTTCTAGTCGTAAGATCTTGAAACGGGATATGGCTATATATATTTCTTTTTATTTTTAATATACGATATGGTTATATTATTGGTCAGTCACAAATAACATTTTTGGACTTCTCCCGGTTCTGTGAACTCTTTCTAGGGGTAGGACTAGGAAGTGGATTGGCCAAAACACATTGATGCTTATCATTTACCTTGTGTCCAACAATAGCCAACAGAGTATAAAAATGTAGTAATATGAACATATAGATTCTTATGCATGAGATAAAAGATTGAGGATTTTGAGGAAGTAGTCATGAGAATTATCTTCCTTATGTTCATGTTTGTTTCTGTTTGAAGAATAACAACCAAGCGAGTTCCACAACACCCGTCCCCCCAAAAAAAGGAAATTTAATAAACCAAGCGAGTTTGAGTTTGAAACTAACCTATACTTTGTAGCTGCAGCTCTTGAACTGTCTCCATTAAAATGAAAGTTTAAGAACTATGCTTGGGATAACATCAAGATTCGAAGTGGGGCTTGCACAGTATCATTCTGCAGCCGATTTTGAAGTGTAGTTACGCAATGCTCCTTTCCGAGTTTCCGTAGAATTTAGAAGCAAATTTAAAGAATAATGCTTCTAACACATCAATGAGCCTCATATCCCCAAATATCATTTGAAGTGACAAAATGAATCAGGATGTTTAGAAAATGATGTAAGATAAACTATAATTAAATAGCAAAAATTATATAAATGTGAAATAATGCATAAATGCATGCATGTAACATTATTAAAATTTAAAATGATAAATTTTTACATAAACTTGAAGTACTCAAGTTAAGTACATTAGGTCAATCTCATTATTAATTGTCGTAGTGAATAAGGATTGTTTATTAATTAACTAATAACTATAATAACCATTTATTAATTAATAATGTGATTGATGTAGTGTACTCGACAAAAATTTTTGTTATATCTTCTTAAAACATCATCCTAATAATCCTCTTAAGGATAAGATTCATCTAAAGTGAGCTTGCGTGTAAAGTGAACAGGTAAGGATGTATCTACTCTTGAATTATTAGTGGGTTAAGGTTTCAATGTATTTTAGACTAAATCAAGGGTAAACACACTTATACTTGCTCACTTTACACACAACTCATTTTAGAGGAATTTTTTTTTCATCCTCTTAATACTTAATAAAGAAAGTATTAAATGAAAGAATAAATACATTTAAGTCTTGGAAATATAACAAACATTCAACACTTTCTATGTCTAAAAATTAGGAGGATTATTAGGAATATGAGTTAGAAAGATTTAGAATTATTCCCCGACAAAGAGTTTTACTATAGGATAATTCTAAATCCTCTTACTCAATTCTCCTATTAATTCTCCTAATTACTAAATGAAGAAAGTATTAAATGTTTTTTATATTTTCAAGACATTAAATGCATTTACTTTTTTATTTAATACTTTTTTTCATTTAGTATTAAAAAGATTATTAGGAACAATTGGTAGGAGGATATAATAAAACTCTTTACTATATCATTCTAATAATTCTTCTAATACTCAATAAAGAAAATATTAAATGAAAAAATAAATACATTCAAGTCTTGGGAACATAACAAATATTCAATACTTTTCATATCTAGTAATTAAGAGGGTTATTAGAAAAGATAAGTAAGGAGAATTTAGAATTATTCTCTGACAAAGAGTTTTATTATATCATCTTAAAACATCATTCTAATAATCCTCCAAATACTCAAAAAAAATATTAAATAAAAAAATAAATACATTCAAGTCTTGAGAACATAACAAGCATTCAATACTTTTCATATCTAGTAATTAAGAGGATTATTAGAAATATGAGTTAGGAGGATTTAGAATTATTTCCTAACAAAAAGTTTTGTTATATCCTCATGAAACATCCTCCTAATATGTAATAAAAAAGTATTAAATGAAAAAGTAAATACATTCAAATTTTAAAAACATAATAAACATTCAATACTTTTCATGTCTAGTAATTAAGAGGATTATTAAGAAGATGAGTTATGAGGATTTATAATTATTCCCGATAAAGAGTTTTGCTATATCATAAAAAAATATTCACCTAATAATCATCATAATGCTTAATAAATAAAGTATTAAATGAAAAAGTAAATACATTCAAGTCTTGAGAACATAACAAGCATTCAATACTTTTCATATCTAATAATTAAGAAAATTATTAAGAAGATGAGTTAGGAGGATTTAGAATTATTCCCTGACAAAGAAGTTTTGTTATTTCCTCTTAAAACTTTCCCTAATAATACTCTTAATACTTAATAAAAAAATATTAAATAAAAAAATAAATATATTCAAGTATTAGAAACATAACAAGCATTCAACACTTTTTATATTTAGTAATTAGGTGAATTATTAAGAAGATGAGTTATGGGAATTTAGTATTATATCCAACAAAGAGTTTTGTTATATTTTCTTCAAATATTATCTTAATAATTTTTTAATACTTAATAAAAAAATTATTAAATAAAATAAATACATTTAAATATTAAGAATATAACAAACATTCAATACTTTTTATATATTTAATAATTAAGAAAATTATTAAAAAAAATAGATCAAGAGAATTTATAATTATATATTATTCTATCGCAATCTTGGGTGCAACATCAATTATGAATATTTGAGTTTGTCATGTCATTTTTCAAAACCTTTAAAAAAAACGAAATGAAAAGGTTAATCACAAAAAAATAAAAAAATGAAAATATATTCTTACCGAAATACCGTAAGTGTTGAACGCTCTTTCTCTTTCTTTTTTGATGCAACGTGAATTTGGTTTCAGACCCAAAGTTTTAAAAAATAAATTGGAGATTGAATTGATAAGAACGTTAAAGTCATGATTCATTTAAGGTAAAATTGTTACAAGTGTCACACGTACAAGCATTTTGATTTTTTTTCCAACACAAATATCTTTCCTCAAATAGTAAGCCTCCAAAACTTTGAATTTCAAATTATTTTAAAGACAATTACTAGCAATATCTATTCAAGTAATTTTAAAATAAAATATAATTAATTGATTAATTAATTTGAAAGTTAATAATTTGCATTATATAATAAATTTATAAAATTCAATCAAAGAAATCAATATATATATATATATATATATATATATATATATATATATATATATATATATATATATATATTGGTGAGATGAGTGTTTATTGTAAAAAGTGAGATGAATGAATTTTAATCATTAAATCTTACATGAATGATCAAGATTAAAATATAAATAAATATAATTTTTTTAAGTAATCACATATCGTTTAAATAATTTTTAATCTTAATTATTAATGTCTGATTATATGGTTATAATTTACTTTTTCACTCTCTCACAATAAAAATTAAATATGTCTTTTATATTAAATATATATATATATATATATATATATATATATATATATATATATATATATATATATATAAGATTTTACCAAGAGGAAACTCTAACTTGTGACACTAATGTGTCATCTAAATTTTGACATATGTTTCAATTTTTTTATGTGTGTCATGCAAAATAGATTAATACAAAAAAAAAATTAAAATTTGTATTTTCGTTACTATATATATATATATATAATTTGTAAGATTTTACCAAGAGAAAACTCTAACTTGTGACACTAATGTGTCATCTAAATTTTGACATATGTTTCAATTTTTTTATGTGTGTGTCATGAAAAATAGATTAATACAAAAAAGAAATTTAAAATTTGTATTTTCATTACTATCTCACGTCAAATAATTTAAAATTTAAATATTCATTAATATCTTATTTATAGAAAGGATTATTTAATATTTTATTACATAATTTAAATTTAAAATTTTTGAATTTTTCTATTTATCATAAACAAATCAAAATTTGAATTTTGATTAATATATTCTTTATTAAAAAATTATTAACATTTTATTACGTAATTCAAATTTTAAAAATATTTTTTTCTTCGTTTATAACTCCACGCATGCACAGGTGTTAATCTAGTTGTATTATAAACGCCAATCAAAGCTGATTATCATTTATTCTAGAAATTAATTAAGGACATTAACCAAGCGTTCATCCCTTGCCTCCTTTTTGAATGTCACTTTCTTTTTCATTTATTGTCTTACCTTTATCATAAAATTCAAAAATCATGATATATAATTTAGTTTTGTTTAGATAGTATCGGGAAATTTGACTCACATCGAATTTTAAACAATTATGATTTTTTTATATTATTTTTTTATATTACTTTTTATATTATTTTTTATATAATTAATTATATCATTTTTTTATAATTTTTTCTTATTTAATCATAATTATTAAAAAATAATGTAAAAAATAATGTATATTAAAAAATGATATAAAAACATCATTTTTCAACTTTAAAATAACACAAGAAATACGGTTGAAACATGTAACTCTCCCAACCACATGGATGTTTGAGTGTTAACAAAAGAATCTATAATTTATAATATAAAATAATATAATATATAAATTTCAAGGCAATAAATTGACTGATAAAATATAATTAAACGATTAACTGATTAGAAAGATAATTAATTGCAATATATAATAAATTTATAAGTGCCAATCAAAGACAATTGCGTTATAAATGTTAATAAAAGCCAATCACGTTTATGACATAAAGCCAATCTTTTTTTAAAAAAATATTTAATAAATGCAATTAATTGGATGATAAATTTTTTTATTTAGATAAAATTACAAGATTACAAGCAATATTTATTGATTTTATTTCAAAATAAAATCCTACTAGTTTTTCAACATCCGCGATTAACGATGATTCCTCCATGATTAAGTTTGATGGAATGATTGTAACAAATCTAATTTGTTATAAATAAAAAATAACATTATCCAATTTCATTTCTTAATTGATATGAAAAATATATATCAAATCCGGTCTCAAAATTAAAGAAGTACAATAATTATTTAATCTTATTTCCAACACCTATCATTTTGACACATACATATACATTTAAGAAGGAATATTTAAATTATTGTTTGATTGTTTTCTTACTTTGATTGCTTCATTATTTCATTGACATATGCTCTATTATTTTTCTACCCTATTAATTCGTTGAAATTCTAGGCTTATGAATTAAAAAGGCACAATTTCCTTGATTCCTAACAATTCTTTCACACCTCATATATTTATGTTTTTTGTACATAGGGTAAAAAGTGTTTTCTTTTTACTATGCTGTCTGTTAGGGATTGTATTGGAGTTATGGCTACTAATTTCGATATGATTTTGAGAATAAGTCTCCAAAACAGAGACATGGAAGTTGAGAGTTCGAGTTGTTCGCTTGTGGACATTGCCAAGTTTAAACAATCAAAACGTTCCTAATTCAATTGAGATAGTTTTGATAGATCAATCAATGTGTAATTTTCACTTTTCATTAAACTAAAATTATAAATTATTTGCATTCTGAGTAGAGGACTCAATTTTTCATGTTACAATAGGGAGGATAAATTCATGCCTCTGTTAGGAAGATGTTGGTTTATAAGTTTCGGATTTTTCTGGCTGAGGGGCAGGTATACAACATACCTTGGTGTTAGTGCTAATATTGGATTGTTTCGGACAATTAAACATGAATATCGTCTTAACTTCTAATTTCAAATATTGGTTGAACAAAATTCCTTTAATAATTTTTTAGTATGGTTTCAACCTTAATCTATATAAAGAAAATTTTCATACACATAAACGGCTCCCCATATGATAACAATGTATTTTATTCATTTTATAATCTTCTCATTAGACTTTTTAAGGTTCAATTCGGTTTAATTAAGTTAATTTTATCACATTTTATGAAATTAAGCTTAATTAGATCATTAAAAAAATTATTACTTGAATTATCATTAATTTGTGTGATTGTATTCTTAAGTAAAGTGACCATAATTTGAGTTACAATTATCTGATTAATGTGATTCTGTTCTTATTGAAAAGATAAGATAATTTCCTAATAACTATTTACTTGATAGTAAGAGTCACAATGATAGTAATATATTTCATTTATTGTATAATCTTTTCACTTGACTTTTTCAGTAAACTGACTATAATTTGAGTTACAAATATCCGATGGATGTGATTTTAGTCTTGTTTTAAAGTTAAGACAAATTTCTATAACTTTCATGAAGGCTTCAAGATTGGATACACACGTTTGGATAACTTAAATTAGAGTTGAAGCAAAATCTAGAGTTTTGAACCTGATAGTTCGACCTCTATGCACTCATTAAGCTATATCTGGGGCTATAGGAATTCAACAATTCTGAAATTTTGATAGTGGAAGGTTAAGACCCATATCTACAACTTTCATGAAGAATACAAAATTCAGTTCGGATTCCTTGAAGGTGATATTGGGCTTAGAAGTCAGAACAGAAGTGCTGAAGTTGTGCCTGACCCATGAGAAGTAATTGGGTCATATTTTGGGCTATAGGTGGTGGATTTGGCTAAACTCGATGGCTATGGAAAGCTAAAACAATTTCCTAGAACTTTCATGAAGACTACTTAATGGGATTCTGACGCATGCCATGAACTAAGAGCAGAGACATTTCGGAGACAAGAAACTCTATAATTTTAGCTCATTCATCATCTATTTTGGCATTTACTTCTCATCATCCATCAACTTCTTTGACATTTTATGTTCCTCTAGCTCTATAAAAGGAGGCAAAAGCTGATCATTTAAGGGGGTTAGCTTATTTTAGAGTTTACTTTCATGTTTATATGTAATTGTTTCCTTTGTGTAGTTTTTTATTGTTCTTAATTGAAGTTATGTTCATCATCTTCTTTTTCTCTCTTTCTTTCTTCTTGTCTATGAGTAACTAAATCTTCATCTTGCTTAGGTGAAAGAGTGAAGCTCTTGGTAATGAAATAAGGTTAGATTATTCTACTTCTTGTGTTTGAATGATATATTTTTATGTGATCTTTATATGTATTGTATGTTATTTCCGACTAATTTAGAAACTTTTCTTGTATAATGAATATCTTGATTCATTGTAGACAAGACGTTGACATAGTGGATGCTTAAGACCATTTACAAGTATTGGTAGATAATTATTGGAACCATAATATGATTACATGTATAATCTTAATTGAACTTTGAATGTTAAATCTTCCGATTGGAACCTTCATTATGTATGATTTCAATTGAGTTATAAAAATAAATAATCTTGTCTTTAATTTATTACCAAGAGTGGATCTCCTAACCCAAGCAATTTTTTTCATTTGTGAACAACTTATATCATCTTTAGTATTATGACAAATCTTCTCCTTACCTCAAATAATTTTCTCTTCATCAATTCCCTGTGAATCGACTTCGAACTCCCGAGAATTTACTATTTGAAACAACCTGCACTTGGGTTTGAAATTTTTAATTATCCCATCAAGTTTTTGGTGTCGTTGCTGGGGACTTGATTTGAAGTTCTAATTTATTGAGGTTCTTCTTCTGTAAGTAAACTTCACTAACAGGTATATTCTTCCTCTACTCTTTTACTTTTTAATTTACTAACTTACTAATTTATTAACTAATTTTTATATTTATGTCATTTATTTTTACTTTTTAATTTTTAATTTATTTATTTATGTTATTTATTTACGTTATTTTATTTTTATTTATTTATTTTCATTTTTTAAATTTTTTATTTACGCTTTCTACTTTTATTTTTTTATTTATGCTTTATGCTTACTAACTATCTAACTTTTTAATTTACGTTATTTATTTATGCTTTCTAACTTTTTAATTTCTGTTATTTATTATTATTTTCTAACGTAATGAATTAATTTTTCTTTTTCTCTTCTCTTTCACCTACTCACGGTGGGGCAATGTGACTCTCTCCAATTTTTATATTTTAAATTTATTTTCTCAGACTTTCTTTTCTTTCTCAGACTTTATTTTTTGTATTTTATTTTCTCAGTACTTTATTTTTTGTATTTTACTTTCTCGTATATTATTAACTCTCTAACTTTCTAACATTTTAATTTATCATTTATCTAACTTTTTACTCGTAAATATTTATTTGGTGGTTGGTTTATACCACATCATTATTAATATTTAATGGCCGGTTTATATCGCTTACTTGTACATTATTTTTATTTTACGTCACTTATTTATGCTTAACTGGTATCGTGATTCAAATTTTGATCGTTTGGTTAAAATTAATCTTGGTACTTTATATATTGATTTGTTTGAATCACAATCACACACAATTGACACAATGACTGAAATTGAATGTGCACATGTTGAACATAAAAATCAAACACAACGAGTTGAAAATGAAAGTATACATGATGAATAAGAAAATCAACTGTTGCAAACTATGCGTGCATATTTGCAACCACTTCGAAATTCTAGTCCATCATATTTTATCTTTCCACTAACTGCTAATAATTTTAGATTTAAGCGGGTATGATTTCTTTACTTCCTAATTTCCATGATTTAGGATCTGAAAGTCCATATTTACATCTAAAAGAATTTGAGGAAGTCTGTATTACTTTTAATGATCAAAATTGCACTGAAGAGATTGTTAAGCTTAAATTGTTTCCTTTTTCTTTGAAAGATAAAGCAAAAGCTTGGTTTAACGCTTTGAAACCAAGATCAATTGGCACATGGTAAGAAATGCAAAGTGAGTTTTTAAAGAAATTTTTTCAACACATAAAACCAATGCTTTGAAAAGACAAATTCAATTTTTTTTTTCAAAATTCAAATGAAGCGTATTTTCAAAGTTGGGAACGTTTTAAAGATTTGTTAAATTCTTACTCACATCATGGTTTTGAAAAATGACAGACTATAAGCTTCTTTTATGAAGGTTTAACACAAGAAACTAAACAATTTGTTGAAATAATGTGTAATGGTGAGTTTCTTGATAAAGAACCCGAAGAAGCTTTAGATTATTTAAACCATTTGGCTGAAAATTCTCAATCTTGACATAGTACTAATCCTTCTGAAAATTCAATTAGATATAACCTTACAAATGCTGGTAAGGGAAAATATCATCTTAGTTAAAAAGAAGATCTAAATGCAATGTGCGCTAGTTTGGTTAGGAAGGTTGAATCCATGGAATTAGGGAAAGTAAAAGAAGTCAAATCTATGAAAAATGAAGAAATTTGTGGCATTTGTAATGAGTTAGGATACTCGACAAATGAATGTCATAATATTCCTGTTTTTAAAGAAGTTGTGCATGAGCAAGTAAATACAATGAACAATTTTAAAAAGTCATTCACCTCTTTTTTTTTCAAATTCTTATAATCCGAGATGGAGAAATCACCCGAACTTCAGTTGGAGGATAATAATCAAGCATAATTTATGCAACCACCGCCTCATCAGGAACAATAGGATTCTCAAAATTTTCAAGGATATGCACCTTATGTCCCACCATATAGGAAAAACCTTAAAGGAACATTGAATACATTCATAGAAAAGCAAGAGGCCATCAATAAACAAAACACTCAAACCATGATTAGTATAAAAGACACACTTTCTAAACTTACTTCTGTACTCACCATTCACGAGAAAGGAAAATTTCTTTCTTAACCTCAACCGAATCCCAAAGGTCAATATAGTCTAAATGAGGGTAGTTCAGAAAACTAACAAATAAATCAAGTCAATTCTGTGATAACTCTTCGGAGTGGAAAAGTTGTTGAAAAAGAAATTTTTGAACCTTGTGAGAAAGATGGTGAATCAATTCCTCAAGATAAGGAAGAGGTTGATAAACTATCTGGCCAAAATGAGATCAAACTCTCGTCTCTTCCACCCCCATTTCCTCAAGCATTAAGCAAACCAAGAAAATTGGACCACTAAACTGAAAATTTTGAAATTTTTAAACAAGTGAAGGTCAATATTCCGTTGTTAGATGCTATCAAACAGGTTCCTTCTTATGCTAAATTTTTGAAGGACTTATGCACTATTAAAATGAAATTAAATGTGGAAAAGAATACCTTTTTGACCGAACAGGTAAGTTCTATTATTCAAAGCAATAATGTTTTGAAACATAAAGACCCTGGTTGTCCTACGGTTTCATGCATTATTGGAGAACATAAAATTGATCAAGCTTTACTTGATCTTGGTGCTAGTGTTAATTTACTTCCATATTCAGTTTATCAACAACTCAATATGGGTGAGTTAAAACCAACTTTTGTAACTCTTCTACTTGTTGATAAATCAATTAAAATTCCAAAAAGAATAGTGGAAGATGTGTTGGTACAAGTTGATAAATTCATTTATCCTGTGGATTTTATTGTCTTGGAAACTGAACCTATGGTTAATAGTTCCAAGTCAATTCTTGTTATTTTAGGTCGTCCATTTTTAGCAACATCTAATGCTTTGATAAATTATAGAAATGGAGTGATGAAGCTAACCTTTGGAAACATGACACTTGAGCTTAATGTTTTCAACATATGTAATCAACCACATGAAGTCAATGATGAAAATGAGAAAGCTGATGGGATTGAGGCCATTGTAGATGATTATATTCTAAAAGGGAGTTCTTCTGACCCATTAGAAGTTTGTTTAATTAATTCATTTGATTCAGATACGCAAGTAGATGATGATATTTTTGAAATATGCTCTTTACTTGGTTGTACACAAGCAATGAAATACAAAGGATGAAAGTCAAGATTTGAAGAGCTACAACCTATGAATGATAATATTCATGAAGAAGTACCCACATTGGAAGTAAAGTCATTACTTGCTGGGTTGAAGTACATATTTTTGGGAGAAGGCTAAAGCTTTCCAGTAGTAATTTCATTAATTCTTACTGAAGAACAAGAAGATATGTTGATAGAAGTACTTAAAAGGCATAAAAGTACAATTGGATAAACATTAACAGATCTAAAAGATATTAATTCATTAATTTGTACACATAGAATACATTTAGAGGATAATGCTAAAATATCACAACGACCTCTAAGAAGATTAAATCCACACATGAAAGAGGTAGTTAGGGCTGAAGTTTTTAAATTACTTGATGTTGGAATTATTTACCCTATTTTCGATAGCCAGTGGGTAAGCCCTATACAAGTTGTGCTTAAGAAGTCTAGAATAACAGTGGTTGAAAATGAAAAGGTGAGTTAATACCTACGTGAGTTTCATTCAATTGACGTATGTGTATTGATTTTAGAAAATCGAATGTAGCCACTAGGAAAGATCATTTTCCCTTACCATTTCTTGATCAAATTCTAGAAAGAGTAGCAGGACATCCCTACCATTGTTTTCTTAATAGTTATTCGGGGTATAATCAAATACCAATTGCATTAGAGGATCAAGAAAGACTACTTTTACTTGCCTATTTGGCATTTTTGCATATAGAAGAATGTCTTTCGGTCTTTGTAATGCTCTGACAATTTTTCAAAGATGCATGCTAAGTATTTTTAGTGACATAATTGAGCATTCTTTAGAGATTTTCATGGATGATCTGACAGTTTTTGAAAATTCTTTTGAAAATTGTCTTGATAATTTGGATAAAGTTCTTAAAAGATGTGAAGAAAAATGATTTATTTTAAATTGGAAAAAATGTCATTACATGATTACTTCAGGAATCGTGTTAGGCCATGTGATATCTTCTGAAAGAATTGAAGTTGATAAGGCTAAAGTTGAATTAATTGCTCATTTGCCTTCCCCAAAAACAGTCAAAGAAGTTCGTTCCGTTTTAGGACATGCAGGATTCTATCGAAGATTCATTAAGGACTTTAGTGTCATATCTAGACTATTATGTAATCTTCTGATAAAAGATGTACCATTTGATTGGACTCAAGAATGACAAAAATCTTTTAAAAAATTAATTGGTCTTTTGACATCGGCTCCTATCATACAATCCCCTGACTGGTCTTTACCTTTTGAATTAATGTGTGATGCAAGTAATTTTGCTGTTAGCGCTGTTTTAGGCCAAAGAAAGGAAGGTAAGCCTCATGTGATTTGCTACGCAAGTAGAACTTTAAATAGTGCTCAAATAAATTATACCACTACTGAAAAAGAACTGCTTGCTATAATTTTTGCATTGGACAAATTTCGAGCTCATTTAATTGGTTCTTCTACTATTGTTTTCACTGATCATGTTGTTGTTAGATATTTAATGTCTAAGCAGAATGCCAAACCTAGGTTGATACGGTGGATCTTTTTGCTTCAAGAATTCAATATCACAATAAAAGATAAGAAAGGAACCAAAAATGTTGTAGCAAATCATTTGTCCAGACTTACAACAGGCTCACCTTTTGATAGCACACTATCAATGATTCTTTTCCTGATGAGTTTTTATTTCATGTCAATTCCATGTCTTTGTTTGCTAATATAGTTAATTTTCTTGTGACAAAAAAAATGCCACCTTAGTGGTCACATCAAGACAGAAAAAAGTTTTTGACTCAGGTAAAATTTTTTTATTGGGATGACCCATATTTGTTCAAATATTGTCCTGATCAAATCTTTCAAAGATGAGTACCCGACAATGAGGTAGGTAGTGTCATTAAATTTAGTCACTCAGAAGCATGTGGAGGTCATTTTTCTTCAAAGAAAACAGCTGCGAAAATCTTACAGTGTGGATTTTATTGGCCCATTTTATTTAAAGACAGCTATATCTTTTGCAAAAGTTACAAAAATTGTCAGAAATTAGGTTCCATTTCTAAAAGAAATATGATGCATCTGAACCTTATCCTTGTCATTGAAATTTTTTATTGTTGAGAAATTGATTTCATGGGTCCATTTCCATCCTCGTTTGGATTTGTGTATAATTTGATTGCAGTTGATTATGTCTCAAAATGGATTGAAGCGATTCCATGTTAACAAAATGATCATAAAACTGTTCTCAAATTTTTAAAAGAAAATGTCTTAAGTCGATTTGGAATCCCTCGAGCTATCATCAGTGATGGGAGAACACATTTTTGTAATAAACCATTTAAATCTTTAAGGAAGAAATATGGTATTACCCATAAAGATATCACCCCTTATCACCCTCAGACAAGTGGACAAGTAGAATTAGAAAATAGGAAAATTAAACAATTTTTGGAAAAAACGATTAATTCAAATCGTAAAGATTGGTCTTTAAGACTAAACGATGCACTTTGGGTTTATCATACTGCTTTTAAAACATCTTTAGGCATGTCACTCTATCGGTTAATCTATGAAAAACCTTGTCACTTGCCTGTAGAACTGAAGCATAAAGCATTTTGGGCCATTAAAGCTTTCAATTTAAATCTAGATGATGTTTACAGGTTACGCAAATTGCAAATAAATGAACTTGAGGAATTGAGAAATGATGCATATGAAAATTCAAAAATTTATAAAGAAAGAACAAAAGCTTTTCATGACAAATCTATTTTGAGAAAATCTTTTAAAATTAGTCAAAAAGTTCTACTTTATAATTCTCGTCTTCACTTATTCCCTGGAAAATTGAGATCTAAGTGGACTAACCCTTTTATTGTCAAACATGTATATCCTTATGGGAGCATAGACATTGAGAATCCTAAGAATGGTAATGTGTTTAAGGTTAATAGATAAAGATTTAAACCATTTCTGGAAAATCAAGCTGCTGAGGTAGAATTCATTTCTCTTTCTGATCCTTGTTATGAGAATAATTTACACTAATTTTGTGGCTTTATTTTGTTTTGCAGTTCTTTAGCTCCCCGGTTAAATGGTGGATGACGGTATTACGTGACTCTCAAGTCGGTTTTTTTTTCAGTTTCCTAAATTAACTGATTCATTCTCCTTCAAAATGGATATCATTCTCTCAAACATGAGAAAACATTTTCTTTCTTTTCCTCAAAATGCTCTAACAAAAATTTACGAAGCAAGATGTAAAAGATTGAGATTATTAATGCACAAGAGTATACCAGAAGATGTACGTTGGATAATCGAAGCAAAGGTCCGACTAGCAGGTGAGTCTTCAATTTCATTTGACTCATTCATACCAGGTCTTAATAGAAGTTCATATTCTAAAAGGAGAAGAGCAAAAAGATTACAAGTCTGTCATAAATGTGCATGATGGAATTATAATAAGCGATGTCGTTCCTTGGGGATGGTTTCCGCAAACAGAGAAGATAAAATTTTCTTCATTAAGAATAGACTGAGTAAGGAGTCATTAGATAATATCTTATTGACTCTTGATACACATTCTAGTGGTTTTGTACATCGTGAACTTCTTAACTTGTGGAATCTCTTCAAGGAGGAACAAAAGCAATACATTCTTAGGAATCTGACTCTAAAAGACCCTGTTTGCCAATTTATAAGAAAATTGGATTAGAAGCTTATCATCGACTCATAGAAGGCATTTAAGTCGTTTCTGAACGTGAAACCATAGGCCGATGTGAGCCACATCCATAACAATATGTACATATTTTCTTCTTCTTCTTCTTTTTCTTCATGTTCATTAAAAAAAAAGAGAAAAAAAATAAAAATAAATATGTATACATCTTGGGTTTGGTATTGGTAACACAAAACGTGAATGGGAAAATGCATGCATCCTGATCCAACCTTCTTAATTGAAAAACAAAGTAAGTAGATTGTATCCCACATGTGAAGCAACCAGTCGCATTATGACCACTTGTCCCTTTTGGGAGCCTTATGTTGCGCTGGTCTTGAATAGGTCTAATACTGATCAACAATGCTTTGGCACAAAGCCAAAAGAGCAGAATACCTTCATCTCAATCTCAAGTAAGTATACACTCCCCTTTCATCAGGTTTCTAACAACTTGAAAAAAAGGACGAAACTATGGTTGTACTTAGTCTTTAATTAGATTAGGAGCCCTGGGCGGATGCCCGTCCTGTCATAGACTCAGGAGGAGACCTTTACACGTTAGTATGTAAATAAGGTTCGTGTGTCATCCTCTGTAGAGAGCCACGTGCTACATTCCCAGTTCTTGGAACCAAGGCTCTGTAGCGCTGATGGACAGAAAGAAGCATCCCATCTTTACAGTGATCAGAAACTGTTAACTGTAACGCCCCTTTTTGGGAGGGAACGTCACATTGTCAAATAGAAGAAAATGCGGAAAATAAAATTTTTAAACAATTAAGACCCGGTTTATTTAATTCAAAGTTAACTTGCTCGATTGCTTTTATACATGAGTGAAACTGGCAGTATATATATATTTTTTTTCTTTTTTATTAATTAATAAATACAGCTATGTGATGAAGCTTGAACAACAGTAAAAATAAGACAGAAAATAAATTCCACATTTGAATAACATGTACAATATATATATATATATATATATATATATATATATTTCAAACCTTATTGTACTTTAAATATAAGCCTAGAAATATCCAAAAAGTAAAACTATACCTGCCCAAAGGATTATACAAATATACCCCAAAGATATCAAAATATACAGCCCATCAAAATAATACATTAGGCCCCCAAAATAAAACACTAGTAGCCATCAGTAGCTACCAGGAAAGTCAGTCCCTCAGAGGAGGAGGTACCGTTTCCGGGTCCTCAGCGGGATCCTCTTCTTCAGAGGAAACCTCCATGAGAACCACAGAACCACGGGCGGGAGCCAGAGCAGTAGAGTCAAAAGAATCTTCTTGTGGGGTGTAATAACGGTCACCCCACGTCTCCCTAATGGGCAGATAAAACTCCAGACGTAGGCTGAGGTGGCAGGTAAGAATCGGCGCCTCGTGACGTCTCCAGGCCAAAGCAATCAACACGTCACCCATGTAGACACAACGATCAGAACTCAGGTTGATGTGCCAGCACTCTGGCCCTCCGAGGAAGGTCAGACGCACGTCGCCCAGAAATCCGAGCATGCGTGCCTCCATCGTCTTAGTAGAAGTTAATCTTGGTCAGGTCAGAAGCCGGGAAACTCGGGATCTTCCGCCTCCTTGCCGTCGTCTTTGATCAATACAGTGTACACACAGACAACAAATAATAGAAATACAGGAAAGAGGTAATACATCCTACCATCATTACCAATTATAGTAGCTAGAAACAAAACGGCGCAACGCGCCCAGATAGTAATTCAGAAGTAGCATACGCAAATAATAAACAGTAAATCTAATAGTAAGCAGATAAATAGTTCCAGGCAGACATTCATTACTATAATGGTACAAACAGTTCAAGTTCACATAGGGCAGTAATTATTAATAGTAAAGTATACCATAATGCACATGCATGCTTTCCCAATTCCTACTCCATGGAGCTAGACTCAAACAGTCAGAGAGAAAGATCAGGAGACGTGTCCGCAACTCGACTACCGCGACCAAAGTGCTATACATCAATTGTTTTCCACGTGCACATCAGGCATTGTACGGACAGTCCACGCTCGATCACGATATAGGACAGTGTCAAGTCCGGATCGTCGGTGCGTTTGCATCGATTTGCCCCACGGGTAGAGGAGCTATCAACTGCCCATTGTGAAGGACCTACACCCCGACGCCCCCAAGGTCGTAACATGACCCACACTAGTATACTCGCACCCGCATAAAGGTGTGTTCATTCTCCTAGGCAACTTGGCCTTACAACAGTCCACAGGACATCACAATTCATAAGACACTATGCATGAACATGCATGATTCACAGTCTCATACGATTCCATAATATACCACAATTGGCCAAGAGAACATCAATATATATATATATTTATGGTCACTCACATGGACCCATAACAATATAATAAAATTATCACGTCAAATGGTACATTCTTAGGTCCATTATGAATCCTAACTTAGAATTTGCTTCCCTTTTTAAGGATTATGTCCAATCCAATTCTCACAATTATTTTAAATCTCCCAAGGTAATTTAATTCCATACGATTTGTAAATTATTCAAGTCCTTAGACCTCACACTTTTTTGTTCTTTACTCACTTGCCATTACCTCAAGTCTTATGACTATCTCACTCTTAGTCTTTTAAGATTTATGAAACCCTTGATTATATTAAATTCTTCCAAGTTACCAAGATTACATATTTACACCTAAAAGGCCTTAGAGGCCGTGGCCTCACAAGTGTTTCCATTCCAAATTTATTTAAGTCATCACATTACATGTCATTCTCTTAATTCATTTAATTGTCCACTTATTAAATTAGTTCACCAAGAACCTTAATTTCCTTGACTCAAAACCGTAGCCTCCCTAGAAATTCCCATTCCAAGTTTTTCCTTCCATTGATTTCATTTTGTCACTCAATTAATTTAAATCTTCTACTCACCATAATTTGTTCACAAATTACCCATTTTCCAACCCAAAAACCGTGGCCCTCCAAGAGAGGTTCTCAAATATTTTTCTTCCATTTTCAATCACCTATTCTAATCCAATATACCATTATATATAACAAATCAATCCAATAGCATAAACAACATAAAATCAATACACAAACATTCTAATTACAAAATCAAAGAATAACCCTCTTTAGGGTTTTTCCACAACCAACACAATCAAGGTTCCTAGATGCTAAGAGAGGTTGAGGAGGAGTATCTTCCTCTTATCCAAATGAAGAAGTCAAGGGAAACACCAAGGAAGCTCCTTGTATTTTCGGATTTGCAACACCAAAAACCCTAGAAATTTCAACTTTGTTAAATCAACACCAATGCTTGAAAAATGAAGCATGGATGGTCACCAAGGAGACCATAACCACGAAAATGAAGAGAAGAGAAGAGAAGTTTTGAAACTTACCCAAAAAGCTCAAAGCTTGAAGCTTGGAGAAAGTGATGAAGATGGTGGATTTTCAAGAAACTCCAAGAAGGAAAGATGTTTAGAATGATTAGAGGATTAAGAAAATGTGCTTAGTTAAGATTTTTGTGAAGATTGAGTGGGGGAAGGGGCTGCTGGCCGTAGCTTAGGGTAGAGAGAAGGAAGAGAAAACCAAAATGAAGAAGAAGGAAGAAAGGGTAGAGAGAGAAAGTGTTTTGGTTAATTATGAAAATTATGTGATAAAAGAATAAATGAAACAAACTAATTTCCCTTGTTTTGGGCTGCATTCAGCTGTGCATAGAGAGAGAGAGAGAGGGAGAGTGTGTTGGCTTCTCATGGAAGCTAAGGGTATTTGGGTCATTGTTTGGTCAAAGTTTCTCAAAGAAGCTTTGATTATTTAACATTAAATTTGAATTAAAGTGGATTGATTAGACATAAAATAGATTTTATTTGGATAATGTAATAAGATTTTTATTACATGCTATTATCCAATGGATAATAGCTACAGTTGACAGAAGTCAGTATTTAATTAATCTGACAGATAAATTTTTTCGCAGTATTATTTTATTTTATCTGTTTGAATTTCTCGAAAAATGTGGAACCTCGTAAACTGTGTCCAGCCTTGGATTTAGTAAGATCCCCCGTCGACATGTCCATAGTCCAAGGTTCTCGGAGGAAACATCGCGTTTTTCCGGTTCTGCTCAGTGCGCACGCAAAACGAAGAATACACTAAAATATTTGACGTTTCCAAAAAAATTTTAGAAAATTCTCAAAAATTACAAATATTATAAAACGGCTATTCGTCATATAATTTTCCAATTTTTGAAGCATTACAGTCATTTTTCCGACTCTGCTCAATATTCGCGCAAAACGATGAATATATTAAAATATTCATTGTTTCTGAAAATTCCAGAAAAATTCTTATAAATCACAAATATTAGAAAATAACTATTTGTGGTAAAATAAATGATTTCCGGAGCGTTACACTGACCTCAGCAATTCTCAACTCAGTATACACGTAAAACGAGAAATATATTAAAATATTCATCGTTTTCCGAAAAATTCCATAAAAATTTCTAAAAATCAAGAATATTATAAAATGATGATTTATAATTAAACAGATATTTTTTAGGATGTTACATTAACTGAGCTGTATACTTACTTTAATTAGTAGGCCTCTATAGTAAGTTCTGACTGGTTGCGGTCAGGTACCATCTTCTTAGAATACATGCCTTTAATTAGGTTTGTAGGAAGATAAAGGGTTGTTATTCCGTAAGCAGGACAGAAAGGATTCAAAGATTCTTATTGTCGGTTCGGCAATCCTTATGGAGTTATTATGTTGCACTGGTGACACACAACTCAAAGACATGTCACTACTGCACTCATGACGCTCAGTATAAATATACACCATGAAAATTGTGCATACATGTATGTCCTCATTTATTATTATATTTATTTTATCTTTGTATGATTTTGTTGTATTTTAGTTTTCGGACAGACGATCCTTTGAGCAGGGTCCTTCAGGGGTTTCTAGACTTCTTTACCCTGATGGTTTTCTTAAAGTTAAAAAAAAAAACAAAACAAAAAAAACTAAAAAAAAAGATTTTGTATTTCTTAATTTCAAACTTTTCTGACAACAGCCAATCTACCCATATAGGTGCTATGATTACTTTTTCCCTTCTTTTTCCTATTTAAACACTCCATTCTTTTCACTTTCCTTTAACTCATAATCATTCAGAGGGAAGGTGAAATTATGGGAACTCCTGTTCGTTACCTTAAAAATGTCTGTGTTTTTTGTGGGTCAAGTTATGGGAAGAGTTTAGAGTTTGTTATTGTAGCAAGTGCTCTTGGTCGAACACTTGCTGCGAGAAATATTCATGTTGTATATGGGGGAGGTTGTTGTGGGTTAATGGGGGCTGTATCACTTATTGCTTTTATAGGAGGCAGTCAGGTTTTAGGTGTCATTCTTGGACCTTTAACTCAAAAGAACATCACTGGAAAGATAATTGGAGAATAAATTATCATCTATACATGGACGAATGAAAACAATGCTTGACAACTCTGATGCATTCATTGCCTTACCAGGTGGTTTTGGTACTTTGGAAGAAATTTTTCAAATTGTCTCTTAGGCCCAATTGAACATCCACCATAAACCCATTAGTTTGTTGAATGTTAATAATTTATTTGATCTTTTATTAATTTTTCTTGACAAAACTGTGGAATAAAAATTTATCATACTTTCAGCAAGAAAACTTCTTATCTCTGCCTCCACTATTAATGAGTTGATTGATAATTAGAAGCTTTTGTTTATGAACCTGATAAATCAATAGCTCAGATAAATTGGTCAGCAGGAAGCAGTGAGGGAAGTAGCATGCAAAGAAAGCCAGATCTGACACTTCATCTTTAATTTTTTTTTATCTTTGATTTTATTTATCATACTTTGTTTCTATTTAAATTTGTGTCAGATTTATCTAACAGGTACTATCTTCTATCCTTTACTCATTTATATTTTAACATTGCAGATAATGTTGTGATCTGGTTGGGGGGAAGGATAGTTTAAAAAAAAAGTAGGGAAGTATGATATGATTGTCATGAACTTACTAAACCAATGAATAATGGCAGAGTAAGGAGTAATTTTACTCCTGAGACGCATTTTAGTTGAAGAAAGTATGTTTAGTGAGATGACTATCAGAATCCTACAACAAAACCAATTAAGAATGACAAAGTAAGAAGTAAATTTTGCCCTGGAGGTAATTTTACTCTTGAGACGCATCTTAGTTGAGGAAATAATAATTTTAGAAGTAGCAAAAAACATATCTTGGGTCATAACATAAATTTTTCTTCTTGCTTAAAAATCACATGCTTTGATATGAATGTTGAATTAATGGATTGAGAATAATAGAAATATGTCTTGTGAGATTTTGAGCCTATTGATGAATAGATTGAACATTTATACCATTCTCTTCTTTCGTGTGTGATTTTCACTCATGAAATTGTTACTCTAGAGCTTGCTTTGATTCTTTTTTAGGCTATATTTTTACATGCATACATAAATATGATTGAGTCATTTTGAAATAGCTACTTTGACCAAATAGTCATCCTTGTATATTTTTCCTTGTGTAACCCCTTTGAGCTTATTTGACTATTCCTTGTTTTTAGCTCATTACGTGGCTTCAAAAAAAAAAGAAAGAAAAAAAATATTTTTATCCAACCTTAGGGAATAAGAGAGCATTGACCTTGTTCTTAAATAAGTGTGGGTGTGTGTGTACAAAATGTTGAAAAAAAAAAGAAAGAAAGAGCTAACCATCGCTGCAATCAAAGGATTATCAGAGTTTCCTGATACACCATGTGACATATCCATACCTAGAATAAAGATGGATGCTTGAAAACAACAGGAAGAGAAGGAGAAAGTTTATGCCTAACAATGAATTCAACTCACCAATTTGGGATTGATCTTTAACAAAACATTAGTCAAATATTGGTCATTGTCCTTTATGATGAATGTTCTCAAATATCTTCTTCACTGTAACTGTACCATAATGCTCTTTTATTCTCTTTGGTATTTATCTTCTCATATCCGTATTACCACCTTTCTTTACTATGACCCCATTACAAATTTGAATAAAGTCTTCTTGATTTTTGTGTGTGCATGTGTTCTGAGTAGTGGAGAAGTAGAATATAAGCAAGCTTATGGTAGTGCAATTTTTCATGGGTTGAATTGAGTGAAATACTTACCTTTTTAATGCTTGAAAGATTAAGAGTGAATCTTGTGAGGATCTTTTATTCTTGATTCGTTTTTTTTTAACTGAAGTTTCCTTGCTTGATGGTTTGAAATGTGAAGAAATATTACCTCAAAAATGCTTTGATCCCTTGAATGACTGGTTGCTATTCTTGTTTCATTAAATTTTTTAGAATTTTTAGCTTTTGAGTCTGTGTCGTTTTTCTTTATTTCTTAGTTTTTTCTTATATGTTTTGCCCAGGAGTGCAAAAGTTTAGTGTGGGAGAATTTGAACACAATATATTTTATTCATTTTATAATCCTCTCGTTAGGCTTTTTAAGGTTCAATTCAGTTTAATTAAGTTGATTTTATCACATTTTATGAAATTAAACTTAATTGGATCATTGAAGAAATTATTACTTGAATTATTATTAATTTTGGTGATTGCATTCTTAAGTAAAGTGACCACAATTTTAGTTGCAATTATCTGATTAATGTGATTCTGGTCTTGTTGAAAAGATAAGATAATTTCCTAATAACTATTCACTTGATAGCAAGAGCCACATTGATAGCAATGTATTTCATTCATTGTATAATCTTTTCACTTGGCTTTTTCAGTAAACTAGCTATAATTTGAGTTACAAATATTCGATGAATGTGATTTTGGTCTTGTTTTAAAGCTAAGACAAATTTCTACAACTTTCATGAAGGCCTCAAGGCTGGATACACACATTTGGATAACTCAAATTAGAGTTGAAGCAAAATCTAGAGTTTTGAACCTAGCAGCTTGATCTCTATGCACTCATTAAGCTATATCTCAGGCCATAGGAGTTCAACAATTCTGAAATTTTGACAGTGGAAGGTTAAGACCCATATCTACAACTTTTATGAAGAACACAAAATTTAGTTCAGATTCTTTGAAGGTGATATTGGGCTTGGAAGTCAGAATAGAGGTGCTGAAGTTGGGCCTAATGAGCAGTAATTGGGTCATATCTTGAGCTGTAGGTGGTGGATTTGGCTAAACTCAGTGGCTATAGAAGCTGAGACAATTTCCTAGAACTTTCATGAAGACCACTTGATGGGATTCTGACGCATGCCATGAGCTAAGAGTAGAGACATTTTGGAGACAAGAAACTCTATAATTTCAGCTCATTCATAATCTATTTTGGCCTTTACTTCTCATCATCCATCAACTCCTTTGACATTTTATGTTCCTCTAGCTCTATAAAAGGAGGCAAAGGCTGATCATTTAAGGAGGTTAGCTTAGCTTAGAGTTTACTTTCATGTTTGCATGTTAATTGTTTCATTTGTGTAGTTTTCTATTGTTCTTAATTGAAGTTATGTTCATCATCATCTTCTTCTCTCTTTCTTTCTTCTTGTCTATGAGTAACTAAATCTTCATCTTACTTAGGTGAAAGAATGAAGTTCTTGGTAATGAAATAAGGTTAGATTATTCTACTTCTTGTGTTTGAATGATATATTTTTATGTGATCTTTATATGTGTTGTATATTATTTTCAATTAATTTAGAAACTCTTCTTATATAATGTATATCTTTATTCATTGTAGACACTACGTTGACACAGTGGATGCTTGAGACCATTTACAAGTATTGGTAGATAATTATTATAATCATAATATGATTACATATATAATTTTAATTGAACTTTGAATGTTAAATCTTTTGATTGGAACCTTCATTATGTATGATTTCAATTAAGTTATAAAAAGAAATAATCTTGTCTTTAATTTACTACCAAAAGTGGATCTCCTAACCTAGGTAAATTTTTTTCATTTGTGAACAACTTATATCATCTTTAGTATTGTGCCAAATCTTCTCCTTAACTCAAATAATTTTTTATTCATCAATTCCTTATGGATCGACCTCGGACTCCCGAGAATTTACTACTTGAAATAACCTGTGCTTAAGTTTGAAACTTTTAATTATCCCATCACCATATTTAGTAGGTAATCTATTATTTAATATTTTATTTCTATCTTTCTCTTTTTGTTGGTTATATAAATCTTCTAATTCATTGTGTTGCTTCAGATAGTATAGGTCTAATATGTTTTGTTGGAACTACAAAAGAAAAGAAAAAAAAGGAAAAAGGTTAAGATGAATGTCACAGAATTCAGTGTGGATGGCTATTAATCATGAATGTTTTTAGGAAATCTTTTAATTCTGGAATTTATATTTACAAATCTCTAAAACCAGAAATTTAACTGATTTCACGGTGAAGTTAGAATATGGTTTATTGGACGAGCTTAATCCTTTTCTTGCTATATTGGTGATGTATGTCAAGTTGTTGTTTTTTTTTTTGAAAAAGTAAAAACATTGCATCTGATAAAAACTTTTACATGAAAATATTATAATAAAATTAAATGAATACGTAATAAAATTAATTAAAATTCTTCCATAAACTTAGAGTTTCAAGTTAGGTGCATTAAGTCAATCTCATTATTAATTGTG
Source organism: Ormosia emarginata (assembly GCA_029884605.1). NCBI lineage: Eukaryota > Viridiplantae > Streptophyta > Magnoliopsida > Fabales > Fabaceae > Ormosia > Ormosia emarginata. Next base: position 19,093,999 of record JAQQTP010000064.1, on the reverse strand, counting down.
GTAGTGAATAAGGATTCTCTATTAATTAACTATAATAACTATTTATTAATTAATAATGTGATTGGCGTAGTATACTCGACAAAGAGTTTTGTTATATTTTCTTAAAATATCTCTTAATAATCTTCTTAAGGATAAGGTTCCTATAAAGTGAGCTTGCATGTAAAGTGAACAAATAAGGATGTATTTACTCTTGAATTATTAGTGAGTTAAAGTTTCAATGTATTTTAGACTAAATCAAGGGGAGATACACTCATATTTGCTCACTTTACACACAAATTCACTTTAGAAGAGTTTTTTCCATTATCTTAATACTTAATAAAAAAATATTAAATGAAAAAATAAATACATTTTAGTCATAGGAATATAACAAACATTTAGTACTTTCTATATCTAAAAATTAGAAGTATTATTAGGAAGATGAGTTAGGAAGATTTAGAATTATTCCCCGACAAAGAATTTTACTATATCTTTTTAAAACATCATCCTAATAATCTTCTTAATACTCAATAAAGAAAATATTAAATAAAAAAATAAATACATTCAAGTCTTGAGAACATAACAAGTATTCAATATTTTTTAGAACATAACAAGTATTCAATATTTTTTAGAGTAATGCTATATCCTCCTACCCAATCATCCTAATAATCATCCTAATACTAAATGAAGAAAGTATTAAATGAAAAAGTAAATGCATCTAATATTTTGGGAACATAAAAAACATTCAATATTTTCTTCATTTAGTAATTAGGAAGATTAATAGGAGGATTGAGTAGGAGGATAAATCATTTCTTTATTTTTTATATCTAGTAATTAGGAGGATTATTAAGAAGATGAGTAAGGAGAATTTAGAATTATTCTCCGACAAAGAGTTTTGTTATATCCTCCTAAAACATTCTCCTAATACTTAATAAAGAAAGTATTAAATAAAATAAATAAATATATTCAAGTCTTGGAAACATAACAAACATTCATCACTTTTTATATCTAGTAATGAAGAGGATTATTAGGAAGATGAGTTATTTTGAGGATTTATAATTATTCCCTGACAAAGAGTTTTACTATATCCTCAAAAACATCCACACAATAATTTTCCTAATATTTAATAAAAAAGTATTAAATAAAAAAGTAAATACATTCAAGTCTTGAAAACATAACAAACATTCAATACTTTCCATATATAATAATTAAGAGGATTATTAAAAAGATAAGTTAGGAGAATTTAGAATTATTCCCGACAAAGAGTTTTGTTATATCTTCTTAAAACATCATCTTAATACTTAAAAAGAAAATAATAAATAAAAAAGTAAATACATTCAAGTCTTGGGAACATAACAAGTATTCAATACTTTCCACATTTAGTAATTAAAAGAATTATTAAGAATATGAGTTATGGGGATTTAGAATTATTCCCCTACTAAGAGTTTTGTTATATCCTCTTAAAACTTCTCCCTAATAATACTCTAATACTTAATAAAAAAAATATTAAATAAAAAAATAAATACATTCAAGTTTAGAGAACATAACAAATATTCAACATTTTCCATATATAGTAATTAGATAGATTATTAGGAAAATGAGTTATGGGAATTTAAAATTATTCCTCAACAAAGAATTTTATTATGTTCTCCTCAAACATTATCTTTATAATTTTTTAATACTTAATAAAAAATTATTAAATGAAAAAAAATACATTTAAGTATTGAAAACATAATAAGTATTTAATATTTTTTATATATTTAATAATTAAAAAAATTATTTAAAAAATGAGTTAGGAGAATTTATAATTATACACTATTCTATCGCAATCTTGGTTGCAACATCAATTATGAATATCCAATTTTTTTCTGTCATTTTTCAAAAATTTTAAAAAATGAAATTAGAAGGTTAATCACTAAAAAAATAAAATAAAATGTAAAAATGAATAAAAAACAATTAAATTAATTAAATGATAAAAATATAAATAAATGAGTTCATTTTGTAACAACCCACTAATCAGACCCAATAGCAAATATGCTCTAAAATCAAAGTTTGACTTGAATAAGTTGATTCAGGATTGGACTTCTTTTTAGGTCAACCACAATTCTTTGGAAGAATTGTTTAATTAAATTGTGAATTTGAATCTTTTTATATTATTTTTTATGTGATTAAATAAAAAAATAAACATAAAGATTACAAATTTCTTTTTATAAATTATAATTAAATTATATTATTAAATACTGTTACATTTATCTTTTTCTTAACAACCTTAAAAAAATTGACATAAGATCCAAATCCGTAAATTACGTGATTTCATTGGATAAAGTAAAGAATTCTGTTTTAATTGATTCCATCAATAACTTGTATGTATCTCATAAGAATGTTGTTCTGGACCGTGGTTCAGGGTCCTATTCAAAAGGATCGACCCAATACGCGAGCCATCGGACTCTGCCATTAACACCCCGACCAAGGCCTTACGACTTCGGTCCACGGCATCGGGCTATAACGATCGACAGACCTACGCAGATTCCCATAAACTACCTACAATAAGGATTGACCACTAAGGAGACAGTCCTGACAGGTCAAAGACGGACCTCCACGATCGTGGGACAGTCCCGACAGGTCAGAGACGGACTTCAACGATTGTGGGAGAATCCTGATAGGTTAGAGACAGACTTCAATGATCATGGGCTGAGACCTCTGTCAAGGCACGATCCTAATGTACTTTCGTCCTATACAGATTACATGAGGATTCCAGTCATGCTCTTTATATATATCAAGCTAAGTTACCCTAATAAAAAATCTACGATTACATTGCATAACACTTCTTGTGCATTGCCTGACTTAAGTGTTAGAGTCTCATTGCAGGTACCCACCCCTTAGACTTCTTACGCTTGGCTACAGCTGCGCAAGGAAGAAACCACCATGCACGTGCCTATCTCAGGTACCTTTTGAATCTACTTCAGAACATTGGCATCGACTGTGGGGATCTGATAAACTTCTATTCCCGCATTAACCATGGTGAGCACAAGACACAACCAGAGGAAGGGAAGTACTGCGCATGCTGCCCCTGGCCAAATACAGGGCCCAGCAACACAGCGCGACCCTCCTTCTGTCACGCCACTAGAAACCTCAGCCGCTAGAAGCTGACCCACTATGGTGGAAACTCTCAATGATGGACATGAGACTTCAGCCTCTGCTGAAAGCCCTGCTCCATCTCGAAGGGTTTCAATCCGTAACAAGCTTGTCTTTCCTCACGGTGGAGCTAACAAAAACCATGGAGCAAACCATGGAGCTAGGATCCCTGTGCATGCTCGCTTGGGAACCTCCCATGACAACGTGGACCATGCGTCTCACTACAAAGACAATATCGAATCTGAAACAACGAAGAATGGCCTTTGAGAGTTGTTGCTTGTTGTGTCAACAAATAGCGCTCATCGAGGGTCAGCGCGTCAACTGGAAGAATAACGTCGTCGATTAGAGAACCTTGAAAGATCGGTGAGGACAGACAATGACAACGGGGAGTGAGATGTAGCTCGTAATAAGCACACCATCCAGCGTGTTGGCGCCGGGGTTTATGGAAACCATAACCCGGTCCCCGGCCATCAACAACAATTCTCTGATGCCTTAATGGCGTATAGGGTTCTGAAGAACTTCAAGGCTCCGAGCAATCTGGAGGCCTATGATGGAACTACAGATCCTCAGGAGCACCTGGACGCTTATACTCAGTCCATGCAACTCTACGGGTATACCCCAGAACTGCTATGCCGTGCTTTTCCTCTCTTTCTAAAAAAGGACGCCATCTATTGGTTTATCACTTTACAAACGAAGATCACCGGATGGAAAGACCTGACGCAACATTTCTTACAACACTACACCACAGCAAAGGAACGACCGAAGTCGATTGACTCCCTTTCTGGGATATGCCAAGGAAGTTCTGAATCTTTGCGCGAGTATGTCAAAAGGTTCAATCAGGCCTGTGTGGGCATTGAAAACCTGGGCGATAGGATAGCCCTCAATTACGCTAGAAACGGACTCCAAACTAACTCAGGCTTCTTCATGTCATTGGCAAAAAAAAAGCTAGCGAGCTTGGACAAGTTTCACTTACGGGCGGATAAGTACGTCGAGCTGGAGGAAGTCACCAGGGCCAAAGAGAATCTGGAGAAAGATGAACTGGTTCACCAGAAAAAGAACCACAACATCAACTAACCCTGTGAATCCTCCAAGAGCGAATGATATCGGCCTAAGTATTCTGAGTATACTTCTTTGAACACCCCTCAAGAGAAAATCTTGAAGGAGGTCCTTCAAACTGAGTTCCAGAATATCAAGAGGCCACCACCCGTAAAGAAGCAATTTCAGAAAGACCTTTCGAAACATTGCAGGTGACACAAGAGCTATGGCCACGAGACGGAAGATTGTTACTAACTCTGGGATGTTACTGAGTCTCTGATCAAAGAGGGACGATTACAAAAGTACATCAGCCGTCTCCGAGGAGGCGAAGATCGTGATAAGTGCAAGGATTGGAGACGAAGTCGTAGTCCCTGGCGAAGTCCAAACCAGCTCCTAAAACAGAGCCAGAGTCCTGCAAGAAAATCTCGGACCCCGCCATGCCGCAATGTCGAAAGCAGGCAGGACGAGGAACGAGATACTCAAGGTGGGGGTAACAGGAAAGACAAACTCATCAGTACCATCTCAAGAGGATTTGCAAGGGGGCGGTCTGTTTAACAGTTCCCAGAAAAAGGCACTTCGGACAGCGGTCTTAAGCGTATCTAGTTCTTCTTCGCGAAGACCCTATGTTGAGAACAAGGACGTGCCATCCATCTCCTTCTCCGATAAGGACTACAGCGACATTATCCGAGATCATGACGACCCTCTGGTCATATCCAGAATAATCTCTAATGCCAAAGTCTGCCGCATCTTTGTAGATCAGGGGAGTTCAGCGGACATCATGTTCATGGATGCCTTCGAAAGACTGAAGTTCCCTCTATCTACACTTACACCGTATGAAGGTGAGCTAATCGGTTTAACCAGAGAAAAAGTTACCCCGGTTGGTTACTTTGAAACTTTCTTGACTCTAGGTAACGATGACACCTACAAAATGATAAAGATGAGATTTTTGGTCGTGGATTGTCCCTCGGCTTACAACATCATCTTGGGCCGTCCTACACTAAATAGCATTGTCGCTGTAGTCTTTACCGCCCACCAGGCCATGAAGTTCCTCAACAGGAACAATGAAGTGGTCACAGCCAAGGGCGACTAGATTGCAACCCATAAATGCTATAATAAAAGTTTGAAGATCAGTAGGGCTTCCAGGAAAACAAAGACATGAACATCCAGCCCCACCCGTAATAAAGTCAACATTCTGATGACTGAGTTAGATGTCCATGAGGAAATCCGAGGCACGAGACCCCAACCTGAAGGAGAACTAATCCCACTCCAACTAGGTGACAAGTCCGACCAAATCTTTAAGATAGGAGCAAATCTTGAAGGTGAAGAGAAGACCCAGTTGATAGAGCTCTTGCAGAAAAACAAGGATCTCTTCGCCTAGACATCCGCCGATATGCCTGGGATCGACCCCGTTTTCATCTGCCATCATTTATCTATTAAACGGGATGCAAAGTCAGTCTCTTAGAAGAAGAGGAAAGTCGGTCTCGAAAGGCAATAAGCCATTGAAGAGCAAGTCAAGGAATTACTAAACGTCGGCTTCATCAGGGAGATCTCGTACACCACTTGGCTCTCAAATGTTGTCATGGTTAAAAAGTCAAACGAGAAATGGAGGATGTGTGTAGACTACACTGACCTAAACAAAGCATGTCCTAAAGATCCATACCCTCTCCCAAATGTTAACAAGCTAGTTGATAGCTCTTCCGGCTTCCGACTACTATCTTTCATGGACGCGTACTCTGGGTACAATCAGATTCTGATGTACTCCGGAGACTAAGATAAAATGGCCTTCATCACTGAACGGGCACGTTACTGCTATAAGGTAATGTTTTTCGGGTTGAAAAATGCCGGGGCCACCTACCAGAGGATGATGAACAAGGTCTTCGAAGAACAAATAGGAAGAATGCTAGAGGTCTACATCGACGATATGATAGTGAAAACTCCATCGTCAGAATCACACACTTTGGACCTCGAAGAAGTGTTTGCACAATTAAGAAAGCACGAGATGAGATTCAATCTAGAAAAATGGGCATTCAGAGTGCAAGCTGGAAAATTCCTGGGGTTCATGCTGACTCACTGCGATATAGAGGCAAACCCTGACAAATGCAAGGCGGTGTTCGACATGCATAGTCCCTGAAGCTTGAAAGAGGTACAATAGTTGAATGGACGAATCGCGGCTCTCACCAGATTCTTGGCCAAAGTCACTCACAAATCCCTCCCCCTCTTTAAGCTATTAAAAAATGGGACCGAATTCGAGTGGACACAGGAATGTGAAGACGCTTTCGCATCTCTAAAGAACATTCTAGCGTCCCTTCTCATTCTCACGATGCCAGAGTCAGGTGAAACACTTTACGTGTACCTCTCCGTTCACAAGGAGGCCGTGAGTTTGGTACTCATCAGAAAAACACCGGAAGGCCAGAAACTGGTTTATTTCGTGAGCAAAGTACTGCAAGGCCTCGAACTCAGATATCAATAGATAGAGAAGGTCGTCTTTGCACTCATCATTACGACCAGGAGACTAAGGCAGTACTTCCAGTGCCATCCTGTGGTAGTAAGGACAGATCAACCCATCCGACAGATACTACAGAAGCTGAACTTAGCAGGGAGGATGATTGCCTAGTCCATTGAGCTTTCCGAGTTCGGGATAGCCTATGAACCTAGAATAGCAATCAAAGCACAGGCACTCTTAGATTTCTTAGTTGAACTTACTTCAGACTCCAGTTATATCGAGAAGATATCTTAGATCATGTTCATTGATGGGTCCTCAAACTGAAAAGGAAGCGGCGCCTGGGTAATCTTAGAAAATTCCGAATGGGTGACCATTGAGAATTCGTTGAGGTTCGAGTTTCCTACCTCGAACAACCAGGCAGAATATGAACCATGCATCACCGGACTGACAATGGCCAGAGACTTAGAGGCCGCAAAGATTCCACTTTGTAGTGACTCTCAGCTCGTGACCTCTCAGATCCGAGGCAAATATCAAGCTAAAGAACTCCTCCTGTAGAAATACCTGGCAAGAGTGTAAGAACTCCTCACAAGTTTCTAACTAGTTAAAGTGGAGCACATATCTTGGGAGTAAAATTCCAGGGCCGACCTCTTATCCAAGTTGGCTAGTACTAAGAGTCCGGGCAACAACCGCTCGGTAATCCAGGAAACCCTCTCGCACCCCGCAGTCTCCGACGTAGCTGTCTTCCAGGTTGACGAGTAAAAACATACCTGGATCACCCCAATACTAGAGTACCTACAGTGTGGTAGCCTCCCCGAGGATGCAAAGGAAGCTGTTAAGTTAAAAAAAGCCGCAGTCAGATACACCATCTTCGATGGGCGGTTATACCGGCGTAGATTTTCTTCACTCCTCCTCAAATGCCTCACGTCAAAAGAAGTCGAATACGTTCTGGCTGAAGTCCACGAAGGAAGTTGTGGGCACCATCTAGAAGGTAAGCCTCTAACATTAAAGGCATTCAGGGCAGGCTACTATTGGCCCACGATGGGGGCAGATTCCCTTGTGCACGTCCAAGTGTGCGATAAATGCCAACGACACTCTGACCACTACCACGTCTTGCCAGAGGAACTAACCACGACTTCCATACCATGGCCTTTCTATCAATGGGGCATGGATATCTTGGGTTCTTTCCCTCAAGCACCCAGACAATTGAAGTTTTTGGTTGTAGCTGTAGACTACTTTATCAAGTGGATAGAAGCAGAGTCCTTGGTCACCATTACCTCAACTCGGATTCAAAGGTTCACTTGGTGCCACATTATCACTAGATTTGGGGTCCCGGAGTTCATCGTGACAGATAACAAAGCGCAATTCAAAGACAATGGGTTCGAAGAACTACTTAACGAACTGAAGACAAAGCATCACTGAAGTGCTGTAGAGAACCCCCGTACAAACGGACAAGCTGAGGCAACCAACCGTGTTATCGTCAGAGGGCTAAAGAGAAAACTGAATGAAGCCAAAGGAAATTGGGCCGAGCAATTAGACCACGTTCTTTGGGCCTACCGAACCACTCCTTACTCTACAACGGGTGAAACCCCATTCAAGCTAACCTATAGATGTGAAGCAATGATCCCGGTGGAAAAAGGGAAATCGAGCTAGCGTCTCCAGAACTTTTCACATGATAACAACCCCAGACTAATCAGAGAAGACTTGGACTTGCTAGAGGAAAGAAGGTGCATCACGCACATACGCGATGCCGCAATCAAGCAAAAGACGGCAACCCAATACAACCTGAAGGTCATTCTTAGAAGGTTCCAATCAAGCAATTTAGTGCTCCGCAGGGCTGACATCGGCGAAAGGAACGCCTCCCAAGAGAAATTAGTCCCTATCTGGGAAGACCCCTACTGTATCGTAATCAGTACCAGCAAAGGAGCTTACACTCTAGAGACGCTGACGGGCAAACCAGTGAAGAACTTCTGGAACGCAGACAAACTCAGAAAGTACTACAGCTAAGTGCCTTTTAAGGCCTAGTCTTCTAGTCTACTTTATGTTGATTTGCCCAAATTATTATATGGACCTTAGTCCTTCCAGATATTTAATGAAACATCGATCATGGAGTTAGAGCAATTTGTTAAACAAAATTTTCAAAGACCAGCCACGACGACCCAAGACTCATCGTACCAACCGAGGAGTTGTCTTATGCTAGATAGGTTGTGCAGTAGAAAAATCCCGACCTGGGAAAATTCTCGCACCAAACCATAAGCACGAAAGACTCATGGTACCAACCAGAGAGTTGTCTTGTGCTAGATAGGTCGTGAAGTAGAAAAATCTCGACTTGGGAAAATTCTTGCACCAAACCATTAGCACGAAAGACCCCGGCTTGGACCAATCCCAAACCAAAATCACGCGGCATCCTAAATACCAAAACGATCGATAATGGACTCCGGACAAGGTTTCTATACCAAAGTCACAAGGCATCCTAAATACTAAAGCAATTGGTAATGGACCCCAGACAAGATTTCTTACCTTAGGTACGGATCCCAAATGCCAATCCACTTTAGACATCGGATCCCAAGCCAAGGTTTCTAAATTTTTTATCACGCGAAGTCCTAAAGGGAACCCTAAAGCGCTCAACGGACCTGGACCGCAGTCTCTCCTCATCAAATTCACAAAGTCAAAAAGGGCGTTGGACCCCGAAATAAACAAAGAAATGCAACAAAACCAACTTGGTTAAAACTCCAAAAATCGAAGTAGCATTTTTGTCCATACAAAAATAAAACCCCACGCAGGGGGAAAGAATAAACATCAGAATCACTCCACCGGGGGATCTGGATTACGGACATCGGCAGAGGAACCATCAACACTTGGACCCTCGGCAGCAGCAAGGCGAGGAAGCGCGAGTCGACCATCTCGGACTACCTCCCCGGAGTCCAAGGAATCCAGAACTAGATTAACCCTGGGATTGAAGAGCTGAACCTGGTTAATGGCATTCTGGAACTGCTCCTCCTTAATATCAATGCAAATGGTAATCAACTGCCTGACATCGCCTCTCAGGGAAGCAACTTTGGCCTGAAGACCTTTATTCTCAGTTTTCAGTTCGGTGGCACACTTCTTTACCTCCGCCAAGCTGGCCTCCATTTCCTTCGTTGCATCCTTCAGGGCGGCCACTTCATTCTTCAACTCTTGGTTCAGGGCCTCAGTACATTTTTGACCTTAATAGCCTCCTCCTTTGCTCTAAGAGCTTGGTTTTCACTCTGTTCCGCGGTAGCAACCTTCTCCGCAAACTTCTGTTCATGGTCCTCAACCATATGCTCTAAGTACCAAGCCTCTAAGGCAAGACGGAGCCCAAGAGTCTGGAAACAAGATAAAGTATCCTTCCTGCTACGCGGGGCCAGATGAGCCTCTATTTCTTCATCTAGGAGCTCAAAATTGATGAACTCACGGGGATCCCGATTCTTGCGATACAGGTTGATTGGCCCTCGCTACTTGGACCGATGCCTTCCTCCACTGCGGTTCTCTTACCCCGGTCGTCTGACTGACCCTCACTAGTCGTCTTCCTATTGCGTCTGGAAACATCGGGGGGGAATCCTCCACATGGATCGGTTCCCTCTCCGTGATCGGAACCTCGGCTGTGCGGGGTGACGAGACTGGCGCAGTGTCAGCGATAAGATCTGATGACCTCAGTTCACTCATGGCCCTCAGAGCTTCAAGAATGGCCAATGCGTTCCCTTCCTGAGACATCTTGGCCAAGCTCTTTGAAAGGCAAAAACAGGCAATTAGATCCATATAAATGACAAAAAAATAGAAAATAAACATGAATAACGGCCTATACTACCTAGTACAACCCAAAGCTCCACATCGTCCATGGCATCCAATATATCTTTAGGCCGGATTTTACCGACCTCGCCAACCCACATTTCGAAAATATTGACACACTCAATCTCCTCGTCATTTAGGTGGCTGATCTCCCTCTCAAATGATTGGGGGGGATGCTCCATGCTGCCGGATTCCAATATAGGCCGAATGTTGGCTCCTCGTCACTCTCCAACCAGAAAGGACAAGTGCCGCCAGTCGCTATCAACTTAAAGAACTTTTCCTTGAGTCCTTATAACTCTCCAAGTATGGAAAGAAGACCGTTCTTCCTTGCCGAGATCGTACCGACAGGTAGGATTATTGACGAGCGCAAGCACCATGAACGGAGTACCTCGTATGGAAATAGAAAAATGACTCATCGGAGCATCACAATCCCAACAACCGGCATATTCTCTCAAAAGCCAGGATGTTTGCCCAACCATTGGGGTGGATTTGACTGGGGGCAGCATGAAGAGTCCAGAGGATGGCAATGTGGAAGTCGTTGAAGGGGAGGCGAAGCCCAAATCTTGTGAAGAAGTCCTCATAGAGAAACATGAAGTGTTCCCCCGCTTGAAGGGTTAAATACACCTGTTCTCTCCCCGGGGACAAGATCTGAAACTCATCATCCTAGGATCCTCCCTCGGTAAGTTTCAAATACTCTATTAATTTGTCCAACTCCGTCCCAGATTCATAGCGGGAGATCCTATCGAAGGCATCATCTGCGACCCAGGTATAAGGCAATCCCGGTCCTCGGCGAATACGAACCGCCTCCTCTTCGACCTCTTGATTCTCTGGTTCCCGAACCTTTGGAACCGAGGCAGGCGCTTCAAGAACGAGCACTCTCCTTCTGGTCATTCGAATCCCTGGAAGACACACAGAGGCGCAGGGTCAAAACCAATCAAGTTCAAAGATCTAAACACGACAATGGGCGAACAGAAGAAGACTGAATGCACCCATGCACTGACCTCCGCACCCACCAAGGTTAAGGCCTTGGAAGGACACCTCTGTCGCACGTAGTACGATGGAGGAGGTGCTCCATAGGATAACACTATCAGAAGATGGGGGGCTAAATGATTTTCCCCACCCTCGTTCGCGGTAAAGAAAGGGTGCGTAACCGTTCATGATACAAAAATAAACAAAATCAATGTCAAGGAGAAGGAAATACCTTGAAGAGAAAAGAAGTAGTGAAGGAAGAAATCAAGTTCTGGAAAATCCAAAAGCTCTAGAACCGCTTTGCACCGCATGACGCTCGTCGAAAATCGCCTCAGGCCACCAGTTTTGACAAAAATCAGCAAAACGAAACAAAAATGCTAAAACCCTACTTATACGGGTTACAGTTAGGGGGCAATTCTGTCCGAGCACTTCAGATTTGAAAAGATATTCATCATGGCGCGCAAAGTACTATGCACGTCCTTTCAACCTGGGCATGCCACGTGGCCCACGTAGCCGTTATGGCCGTCTAAAGGACAGTTATCCACCAGACTAAGAGACACGCAACTGCAGGGTCCAAGAGCTCAGAAAACTCATTCAGACCCTGGAAGCTTGCCTACCCCGGTTAAAGTTCCCCTAAGGTATAGAGACCCCGGATCCAAGTATTTAAACTTGGCATTTCGCCAGTCTCGACTAAGTGTCAAGTTGGGGGCAACTTAACATATCGCGTCGTCAATGCCAGTGTTGGACTCACCCCGGTGTAATACAAATACCACAAATAACAGAAGAGAGAAAAATAGAAGACACAAGATTCAAAGCAAAAGAAATTTTATTAATCTCTCATTCCATACATCATCTTACATCAAGAAGAGGGAAAAAAAAGTATAGAGGCATAAAAGACCCCGGAGGAGGGAACTAACATCATCGGTATCCCAGGTCATGTCGCATCCACATTTCTTCCAGAACCAGCACCGGTTTCCTCCCCGCGAAGCGGCCTCTTGAAAAAGTGGATAGGTTTCGCAACTCGGAACAGAACACTGCTGCCGAATCCTAGGGCTCTGCCACTCTTCTTCACTGCCTCCTTCGCCAAGATAGTAGAGACCAGGGCGCGCTCTCTTTTGTTGGACAGGGCACAATTTTTCATGGGAAGATCGTTCCTTTGGAACCATGATCACCCCAAGCCACTCCAAATTGCAAGAGCAGTTCCAATAGTCCCTCCTGCATATCCAACTACTCTTAGGATCTGCCGGCAAGGAGAGCGACTTTGGGCTTTATTTCTGCAATTACCTCCGCCCAACACGACAGATATCTCAAGCCTCCCCAGCGACGATAAATATCAAACAAGCAATCAGGGTACGCTGAGAAAGTGAGACATCTACCCTAACACGCTGAGAAAGTGAGATATCTAGTAGAAGAACCAGCTCCAAAGACATGACCAAGTTTCAGAGACTTAGGGAAGAACAAGAAGAAGACCCTCGCAAGAGGTAAAACTCTCCAGAAACGCACAGGGAAAGAATGAGTCATTTCTCTGAGAAAAACCACTTCCAAATAGAGACACAGAAAGGAAGAAGGGAATGCAAAAATCGAACACAAACATCCCTTATTTATAAAGAAGATGGAATGCTCCGATTGGCTCCTAGGAAGGAAGAGCCTGTCAAACCATAAAATCTATGTTTAATGCTCTCCCGTTCCCATTGGCTACAAGAGCAGCGGACAGTTGAAAACTACGCGAAGCTGACGCTCCCCATTAAAGGCTTCTCAATTCTCGAGGAAATCAAAAGCAACGGTTTCTAAAGAATCCAAGACTAACAAAGAACGTTGCTGTAAGTCAAAAGACCCCGCGAACCACACTCGAGGGCAACATGAGAAAAACCTCATAACAAGGAATGGTGATGTAGGCAAGGACCTACCATGGTCTCCAACCACATCCCGACCTCCGGGGTACCCCGTACTCAATGATGGACCTCGGCCTCAATACGAGACTCCGCGAAACCTGGCTTCAAAGCTAGGGCGTAGTCCATGGTAAGCCTGATGATCCTATACCTTGACATTTAGGTCCTATCCAAAACGCAAGCTGGGGGCAACTGTTCTGGACCGTGGTCTAGGGTCCCATCCGAAAGGATTGACCTGATATGCGAACCACCAGACTTCGTCATCAATACCCCGGCCAAGGCCTTACGACATCGGGCTATGATCGCCAGACCTATGCAGATTCCCATAAACCGCCTACAATAAGGATTGGTCACTAAGGAGACAACCCTGACAAGTTAGAGACGGACCTCCACGATTGTGGGACAGTCCCGACAGGTTAGAGACGGACCTCAACGATCGTGAGACAGTCCCGACAGATTAGAGACGGACCTCAATGATCATGGGTTGAGACCTCTGTCAAGGCACGATCCTAATGTACATTCGTCCTATACAGATTGCATGAAGATTCAAGTCACGCTCTCTATATATACTAGGCTAAGTTGCCTTAATAAAAAATCTGCGATTACATTGCATAACACTTCTTGTGCATTGCCTGACTTAAGTGTTAAAGTTCCATTGCAGGTACCTACCCCCTGGACTTCATACGCTTGACTGCAGCTGCGCAAGGAAGAAACCATCATACACGGTCTATCTCAAGTACCTTCTGAATCCACTTCAAAACAAATGTCTAATATATAACACTTATAAAATAATTTATAGATGAATTATGACTTTTAAATTATTAATTTATTATTAAAATAAATTAATGATTCAGATTAAAAGATAACTTTTAGTTAATAATATTCAGATTGATACTGAAATTTAGTTAGATCAATTTTTTTCTTTTTTTTTACAAATAATTATACATTTAAATAACTTATAAATTTTAATTAATAATTTTTTATACATATAAATTTATATATAAATATTATCAAATTAAAAAAATAATAATCCATTAATAAACTCAAATTTATTGAGTCTATGTTACTATCCTCCGAATCTCACGCAAAGAAATACAAGTAGAAATGCTTTCTTCGAGCCATCCGGATACAAGAGCATCCAAGCTATGAATCATTTCTCATTGTGAAATTTAAAACAACATTTTGAGTATTTTCTTACCGAAATGCCGTAAGTTTTGAACGCTCTTTCTCTTTCTTTTTCGTTGCAACGTGAATTCGGTTTCAGACCCAATGTTTTTTTTTTAAAAAAAAAATTAGAGATTGAATTGGTAAGAACGTTAAAGTCATGTTTCAATTAATTTAACTTATTAGATCGATAATTATACTGAATAATATAATAATTAAATAATTTATATAAATATAATACAATATTAATATAATAATAATAATATATACATTTTAAGGCTCATTTAAGGTAAAATTGTTACAAGTATCACACGTACAAGCATTTTGATTTTTTCCAACACAAATATATCTTTCCTCAAATAGTAAGCCTCCAAAACTTTGAATTTCAAATTATTTTAAAGACAATAACTAGCAATATATATTCAAGTAATTTTAAAATAAAATATAATTAATTGATTAATTAATTTTAAAACTAATAATTTTGCATTATATAATAAATTTATAAAATCCAATCAAAGAAATCAATATATATACATAGAATATATTTAGTGAGATGAATGTTTATTATAATAAGTGAGAAGAATGAATCTTGGTCATTGGATCTTACATGAATAGTTAAGATTAAAACATAAATATGTGACTTTTTTAATTGGTCACATTACTTTTAAGTAACTTTTAATTTTAATTATTTATGTTTGATTGTGTGGTCAATATTTATTTTTCTCACATGCTCACAATAAAAACTCTTCTTACTAAATATGTCTTATATATATATATATATATATATATATATATATATATATATATATATATATATGATCTTAAGATGAGTATTTATTGTAAGATGTGAGATGAGTAAATGTTGACTATTGGATTTTACATGAATAGTCAAGATTAGAATATAAATACATGTGACTTTTTTAAGTGATCATATAACCTTTAAGTAACTTTTAATCTTGATCATTCATATATTAATCTATCTTGATCATCTATATATATATATAATTTGTAAGATTTTATCAAGTGAAAACTCTAACTTGTGACACTAATGTGTCATCTAAATTTTGACATATGTTTCAATTTTTTTATATCTGTGCCTTGCAAAATAGATTAATACAAAAAAATAAAATTTGAATTTTATTATTATCTCACGTCAAATAATTTAAAATTTGAATATTCATTAATATTTTATTTATAGAAAGGATTATTTAATATTTTATTACATAATTTAAATTTAAAATTTTTGAAATTTTCTATTTATCATAAATAATTCAAAATTTGAATTTTTATTAATATATTCTTTATTAAAAAAATTATTAACATTTTATTATATAATTCAATTTTTTTTAAAAAAATTCTCTTCGTTTATAACTCCGCGCATGCACAGGTGTTAATCTAGTTGTATTATAAACGCCAATCAAAGCTAATTATCATTTATTCTAGAAATTAAGGACAGTAACCAAGCGTTCATCCGTTGCCTCCTTTTTTTAATGTCACTTTCCTTTTCATTTATTGTCTTACCTTTATCATAAAACTCAAAAGTCATGATATATAATTTATTTTTGTTTAGATAGTCTCGGGAAGTTTGGCTCTCATCGAACTTTAAAATGACACAATAAATACGGTTGAAACATGTAAGTCTCCCAACCACACATGGATGTTTGAGTGTTAACCAAAGAATCTGTAATTTATAATATAAAATAATATAATATATAAATTTCAAGGCAATAAATTGACTAATAAAATATAATTAAATAATTAACTGATTAGAAAGATAATTAATTGCATTATATAATAAATTTATAAGAGCCAATCAAAGAAAATTGCATTATAAATGTTAATAAAAGCCAATCACGTTTATGACATATAGAAAGCTTTTTTTTTTTGCAAATATTTAATAAATGTAATTAATTAGATGATAAATTTATTTATTTAGATAAAATTACAAGATTACAAGCAATATTTATTGATTTTATTTCAAAATAAAATCCTACTAATTTTTCAACATCCGCGATTAAAGATGATTCCTCCATGATTAAGTTTGATGAAATCATTGTAACAAATCTAATTTGTTTTAAATAAAAAAATAACATTATCCAATTTCATTTATTAATTGATAGGAAAAATATATATCAAATCAGGTCTCATAATTAAAAAAGGACAATAATTATTTAATCTTATTTTCAACACCTATCATTTTGACACGTGCATATAAATTTAAGAAAGAATATTTCAATTATTGCTTGATTATTTTCTTACTTTGATTGCTTCATTATTTCATTGACTTATGCTCTATTATTTTTCTACCCTGTTAATTCGTTGAAATTCTAAGTTTATGAATTAAAAATAATTTTTATATTTTTACATCAAATAATATATATATTTTTTTATATTTTATTTAATATTATTTATTAAGAAAAATTTGTTTATATTAGTGTAAGTTATTTTTATAACTTATATTCATTTTTAACCGTTAGTTCAATTTTCATCTAATGATTGTGATTATTTTATTAATGATAACTATTAGATAAAAATAGATTTAACAGATTAAAAATAAGTGTAAGAGAAAATTAACTTACACTAATGTAAGTTGATTCTCCTTCTTATTTATTATATATATATTTTTTATTATTTTTTCTCACTCAATCATATTCTTTAAAAAAATATAAATAATACTTACACCTCTTTTAAAAGTATAAAATGATCTTTATTCAATTAAAAAGACACAATTTCCTTGATTCCTAACAATTCTTCACAGCTCATATATTTACGAGTAATGTTTTATCTTTCATTAAGTTTTTTTTAATAATTATTTTAATATTAAATAAAAAAATATTAAATAAAAAAATAAATATATTTAATATTTTGATAATATAAAAAATATTTAATATTTTTTTATTTAATAATTAAAATAATTAGTAAGAAGATTAGGTAAGATGATGAAACACTTCTTTAATTTAAATGTTATATCCTCCTACTCAGAAAAAAGTATTAAATAAAAAATAAATACATCTAATATTTTAAAAATATAAAAAATATTCATATTCTTTATTTAGAATTAAAAAGATTATTACGAGAATTTATATTTTTTCATATTTATGTTTTTGTACACAGGGTAAAGTGTTTTCTTTTTACTATGCTGTCTGTTAGGGATTGTATTGGAGTTATGGCTACTAATTTCGATATGATTTTGAGCGTAAGTCTCCAAAAAAGAGTCATGGAAGTTGAGAGATTTCGAGTTGTTCGCTTATGGACATTGCGAGTTTAAACAATCAAAACGTTCCTAATTCAATTGAGATAGTTTTGATAGATCAATCAATGTGTAATTTTCACTTTTCATTAAACTAGAATTATAAATTATTTGCATTCTGAGTATACGACTCTATTTTTCATGTCACAATAGCGAGGATACATTCATGCCTCTATTAGGAAGATGTTGGTTTATACTATAAGTTTCAGTTTTTTTCAGGCTGAGGGGCAGGTATACAACATACCTTGGCGTTAGTGCTAATATTGGATTGTTCCGAACAATTAGACATGGATATCGTCTTAACTTCTAATTTCAAATATTGGTTGAACAAAATTCCTTTAATAATTTTTTAGTATGGTTTCAACCTTAATCTATATAAAGAAAATTTCCATACAGATAAACGGCTCCCCATATTTAGTAGGTAATGTGTAATTTGATATTTTATTTCTTTCTTTCTCTTTTTGTTGGTTATATAAATCTTCTAATTCATTGTGTTGCGTCAGATAGTATTGGTTTAATATGTTTTGTTGGAACTAAAAAAGAAAAACAAAAAAGGAAAAAAAGGTTAAGATGAATGTCATAGAATTCAGTGTAGATGGCTATTCATCATAGAGTTTGTTTGTTGAAATTCTAGAAATTTTCCTGTCATTCGTATTTTGATTAATACCTTCAAAATAAATTTTTTCATTAAAAACATTTGTTGAGGATGTTTTAGTTTGATGCTGAGAGAGTGATGATGAAGAAGAATCAAAAGACTTGAAAGATAATTTAGAAGAATGAGAGAGTAACATATTTTAAAAAAATAATAAAAGACAGAATATTAAAAGAGACAAGCAAGTAATGATTTTAAATCATGATATTATTACTTTCATTTGGTTCTATAGACATGTAAATAATAGACTAAGTGAAATCTTATCTTTTGAACTAAATCTTAAAATTTTAATGCAAATTTTATTATACCAGATTCCAAATTCTTTTTTTTAAAAAAAAAAATTTCTTAACAACAGTTTGTGAATCGCTTGTTGATATTTTATTTTGTAGAAATATCGTCGATTTAGACTTATTGTCTCTTCTAGACTTACTGCTACGATCCCGCAAAATAACTTATCAATTGCATTACGTACTTTACGGTTAAGAATAGATAACAATTATAAATAACAATAACAATTATAATCATATTTAGCATAATAACAATATTAAAATGTTAACATAAAGTTCAAAAAGACAGCAATTAACTTAGATTCATCAATATATTCTTACTTCTTCATCAAACTTTGATACAAGAGCAATATATATATATAGAGGATCAACTTATATCAGTATAAATTTTTTTTGACTTACACTCATTTTTAATTGTTAGATTACTTTTATCTAATGATTATTTTTAATGAAATAATCTCAATCATTAGATGAAAGTAAATCTAATAGTTAAAAATGAGTGTAAGTAAAAAAAGACTTACACTGATGTAAGTTTATCTCTCCTCATATATATATGATTTGACATTTTTTGTGTAATAGCACCATTAAACTTGACCTTTTTTTTAATTTAATTCAATCAAATAAATTATATGTAATGAAAATTTGTGCAACTAATGTTCATTCTTGATAATTTATTAATTATATGTAATAAAAATTTGTGTCAATTTTTTAGGTTGTGTGGTTGTTTCGTTACTAAAATTAAATTAATTTTTTTTGAATCTTTTGTGGTTGACATTTTTATTTCCAAAATTGTCTTGTAACCGTTTATTAATATTTAAATGTATTTTTTATTTTTTGTGCCAAGTAACCTTAAATATTTAAATTTATTTGGTTGAACTTATATAAGGAACTTGTACAGTTGTTCTGTTAATTTACAAAATAAAAAAGAGTTTAATTTAATTAACTAATTAATTTCTTATTATCTTATTTCAATGCATTTTTTAAATATTAAACTAATGAATATTTGAAGAATAATACTTAGATAAATACAATTTATTATAAACATTTAAATTATTATTTAACATATATAAAATAATAATAATTATCATAAAACTACATAAATAATTAATAATATTTTTATACATATTAAATAATAATTTAATATTTAAATAATAACACGATAGATGATACCAAACTAAATATCTCTCTTTTTTTTTTGATCAATGAGAAGCAAAACAGACAACAAGAAAGCAAAACGAACTAATCTCTAAGCCTAATCAACTCGGTTGCATCAGTACGCAAAACCAAATTGATAGGTTGAGGACAAGTCTCCCAAATCTCCAAGCTACTATCGGACACGATTCCATGCTTAGCCAGCCAATCGGCGCACTCGTTTTCTTCCTAGAAGTTGTGATTAAACGAACAATGCCATGGGGGGGCAACCAGATTTCGAATACTGTTCACCAAAGGAGCAAGAGGGTGCAAGTGATGTACACCCTTTTGAATGAGCGAGAGAGAAGTTTTGGAATCAGATTCACAGATAAGAGGTGTATAACCCTAACGCCTCGCCAAAGTCAACCCCTGAAAAATACCCAAAAGTTCTGCATACAGGATATTACTCATGCCACAAAACCTTGAAAAACCTTTGCACCAATCACCCCTATGATTCCAAATGAGTCCCCCAAACCCTGATCTTGTAGGATTACCCATGGTGCTATCATCAACATTCAATTTATATGTATCAACAGCAGGGGCCACCCAGGTCATCTCCTTATGTATCGTATGGTGCATGGCAGAGCCGAAGCCATCTTCAACAAGCCGTAACAGGCTGTGAATCTGGTTCACAAGATTCCAAACCTCCCACTTTGTATCTGAGAAGATTTCCTCGTTGCAAGACTTCCACAACATCCAGCAGGCAATAGCAAACTTGACACCGTTATCCCCGTCGATATTCAAACGCAGCCATTGAGAAGAGTCTTGAAGGAGGAAGTGGGGTCCGTAATCCAGCTGAAGCCGCTGCCAAATCTGACGAGACCTGAAACAATCTCTCAACACATGAGAAATAGATTCAACTGGTGCACCACACCTCTGGCATGACCTATCGTTGGTAAGGTGACGTTGCAAGCGAAGATCGTTGGTAGGAAGCTTGCCATGAAGAGCTAACCACAGAAAAATGTTCCACGGTTTCGGTAGTAAGCTTCTTCGAGCCAAGTCCAATCTTTGGTGGACCAAGGAGAGCGATGGTCTTGCAATAACAACCAACCATAAACACTGCTAGAAGAATACATACTTGTACTTGCCGGACCCCAAATGAGGGCATCGTCTGTGACCCCATCAATAAACTTGCCAATAATTAAATCTCTAACATCATCAGGGATAGGTGTAACGCAGCTGTCCAAATGCCAGCAGCCATTGAAGTGCAGGTCCTTCACCAACAGCGCAGAGTCATGGATCGCAATGTAGGGGACCATATTGCAGAGAGGGCCACCTGCCAGCCATTTATCATACCAGAAGGACACCTCCCCTTTGCCAGGTCTATATACAAAACCATCAGATAGTCATTCTGCAGCTTTGAAGATTGATGACCAAGAGTAAGACATCCCGATGGAGGGACCAATGTCAAAGATATAACTGGATTTGAGATACTTAGATGACAAAAGTTGGACCCATAGCTTGTCTTGGTCGTGCAATAGGGACCAGATGTGCTTCCCTAGCAGCGCAATATTAGTTTCACGAGCTCTTCGAATACCAAGCCCCCCTTTACTCTTGGGTTTAGTAATAGTATCCCAGTTAACCCAGTGCGACGTCTTGCCACCCCAAATAAAGCTCCTCACCTTCATGTCAATATTGTCACACACACCTTGAGGAATCCAATAGTTTTGCATAGTATAGACAGGTATAGCATTCATAACCGATTTAGCAAGAGTAGTCTTACCTGTTCTATTCAAAAGTTTGTTTTTCCACCCTGCTAGTCTGGAGGCAATCTTGTCCAAAATGTAAGCAAAATCAGCTTTCTTGACACGTCCAGTCACCATGGGAAAGCCTAAATACTTACCCACCTTGTGAGTATGTTGATAGCCAATGATGGATTCAAACTTTTGGATCTTAGCCTGTGAGACATTACCAGAGGCAAAAAAACGGGATTTTTGGACATTAATCTTTAACCCATAAGCCAGACAAAAGGATTGCAAGACCTCCCAAAACAATCTCACTTGAGACGTTTTAGCTTGAGTAAAAAGCAAATAGTCATCTACAAAAAATAAATGGGAAATACCAGGGCCATTTTTATCAATACGGATAGGGCTCCATTTACCGTCCTGGACTTTCTCCTGAATAAGAAGCGCTAACTTTTCCATACAAAGGAGGAATAAATAGGGAGACATGGGGTCACCCTGTCTCAGCCCCCTGCTAGGCTTGAAAGAATTAAGTTTCTCCCTGTTCCATTTCAAAGATAAGGAAGAAGAAGTAATGCACTTCATGACTAGTCTAATAATTTGAGGAGGAAAACCAAACTCTGTCAACGTTAATTCCAAGAAATCCAAGTTTACCATGTCATAAGCCTTTTCAAAATCTATTTTAAACATGAGAAAGCCTTTTTTTCCTTTTTTTCTCTTATACATATAATGAATAATTTCCTGAGCAACAATAGCATTATCCACCATACCTCTTTTAGGCAAGAAGCTACTTTGAAGGGGTCCAATAAGGCTATCGAGGTGAGGTCGAATTCTATTAACCAGGACTTTAGAAATGAGTTTGAAGAGCACATTACATAAGATGATGGGCCTAAAATCCTTGAAGGTAGACGATGCATCCACTTTAGGAATCGATACCATGAGAGCCTCTGCAAGGTGATCATCAAAGTAACCTGTAGAAAGAGCACGAGCAATGAGCTCCCAGATATCATCTGTAATAATGTGCCAATAAGTCTTGAAAAAAATTGGTTGGAAACCATCTGGACCTGGCGCCTTATAAGAATTCATAGCAAACATAGCATCCCGAACCTCTTCTACTAACAAAGGTTTAGTGAGGGAAACACATATATTATGATCCACTCTTGGGATACGACATAAACGTAAGCTGTGGGGTTGACAAAGGTGAGGCGCTTGAAACAAATTCTGAAAAAATTTGTGAGCCTCCCTCTTAATTATATGCGCATCATTGCACCAAATACCATTAATGTGAATACCTAAAATCATATTCCTCCTTCGTCTTATGACTGTCTGGGCATGGAAGAATTTCGTATTTTTATTCCCGAATTTAATCCAATTCTCCCGGGATTTTTGGAACCAGAGCATCTCTTCTTGGGCCAGCACCTTATTATATTGAACCTGTAATTCTTTTTCCAAAATAATAAGATCAGCCCAAGGATAGATATCCAGCTGGCGGTGGACCCCCTTGATACGAGCTTCTAGAATACGTTTGTTTTTAAAAATATTACCAAACGTTTCTCTGTTAAAAATAATAGACTCATTCCTTATGCTATGTAACTTGGTAATGGCATTCCCAGAGGCCGTCTTCCAAGTATTGTCCACCAAAGTCTCATAACGAATATGCGAAATCCAGGCCGCTTAGAAATGGAAGGACTTGACCTTGTGGCTCATCGACTTCAGACAACTTAATAATAAGGGATTATGGTGAGAATTATAAGGGTTCAAAACCTCCACCAGGGCATGGGGGAAGAGGAGGCACCAATCAACATCCGCCATACAACGATCCAGCTGCTTCCTAACATGTCTGCCTTGGGTAATATTCCTTCTCCAGGTGAAAAAGCCACCGACAGTATCCAAATCAATGAACCCGCAGTTAGTCATCATATTGGACATAAGCTGCGCCCTTGAATAACTAAAGGCACCACCTGAGACCTCGGAATGATGAAGTATTTCGTTCCAATCACCAAGAAGCACCCAGGGCTTATTTATAAGGATGCGCAGCTGGGAAAGGTGCACCCATAAGTCACTACGACGAGAAGGAACAGGTGAAGCATACACTGTTGAGCAAGCCTAAGAAACAGTCCTGCGTTAGATGGAAAAGGTGATAGCTTGGAAAGAGGTGTCAACAAGAGAAAAAACAACATCATCACAATTCGATAAGACCCAGATCCCTCCAGAATGGCCATGCGCTTCCTGCAAAAAGATGGGCTTGTAACCGAGGGACAACCACATTCTATCACCCTTAGCAAAATGACCATGAGTCTCAAACAATAAGACTATGGAATGGTGATGAGTAGCAATCATATCACGCAAATGACGCCTAGAATTTGCGCCCAATGCTCCACGTATGTTCCACGAGAGGATAGAGAAATTATAGAAGACCTCCATGAGACACAATAAGAAAAGAGAAGTAGGGACGAGAGCCCTACATAGCCGTCGCACTCTGTAGAGCCTGAGTTTCGGGTACCTTATCTGTTGAGCCATCCAGCAGAGATGCTTCCTTCATCCCCTGAGCTCCGTCCCCAGTCCCCTGATCGTCAATTAGCACAAATCTGGAAGCCGAAACCGCTTCCATCCTCACAGTGGACTTGGCTCCATACCCAACGTCATACACCTTCATGGCTGGATTCTTATGGAGATTTTCCTTTATACGAGTATCAGGCTGGGTGTCGCCAAAGAGAACAAGCTAAACTATATCCTGGTCCTTCCGAGGTCGCTTATTTTTGACCCGAGTCGAAACAGGAGAGGAGTCTTTTTTTGTGATAGAGGGAATCACGTGAGTCATTTTTGTATGGGTACGTAACGTGTTTTTCGTAGCATAAGTCTTCTCTCTCTTCACATTATGGTTGACATTGACTTTATTTTTAACAATATCTTTTCCCTTATCCTTCATTTGTCCATTTCACTTTTTCCTCTGCACAATCATCCAATCGCCATGAAGGGGCTCCTCCGACATAACCTCTGCGCCATCATTGTGCATTGAATGAGAATTATTCTGGCCCGTGATTGTCGTAATGTTCAACGTAACCCTAGCATTGTTCTTGCCTTGTTGTTGCACCGCCGTCGATGGTGGGTGCTCATCAACAATTGGTACCCCTCCGTCATTGGCAATGCTGTTGGGAGTAGCTTGCCCACTCTCCTTCTTGTGAGTGCATTCACGACCCAAATGGCCATAGCACCCGCATGTTGAGCAGATCCTGTGTAACCCTTCATACTCAACTTGATACCAGTAGTCCCTGAGCCACACCTTGCCAACCACCGGTTTTGTAAGATCAACCTCCACGCAGACACGGGCAAAGCGACCTCTCCTAACATCCAAGGTGTTACTGTCCACCTTAACCGGCTTTCCAATTGCAGAAGCTAAAGCCAACAAAATACTTTCATCATAATAAAATAAATTGAGCCCAGGAAAACGAATCCATACCATCGTTTTATCTATTTTGGCGTTAGGAGAGACAAATTCTGGTGACCATGTTTGGACAGTGAGGTAATGATCAAAGATCATCCATGACCCCCCATCCATGACTCTAGTTCGATCATCTTCCTTATCAAACTTCACCATATAGAAGTCGTCGCCAATGTCCATTATTTCAAATCCCGCCCCTAACTTCCAAACTCTGGCAAGCCTGTCCTTCATAACGTTGTAGCCGATACTCTTGCCAAGCAGTTTCACTACTAAAGCGTCCTTCTAAAGTGCACAAAGACCTTCAAACACACAGTCTTCGATGTGTACCATCGGTTTCAACGGATTGCCATCTTCGTAAACGATACGTGCAAGATTTTCCTTCAATAGATCAACCTTCTGTTGTAAGGGTAGAGCCTCATTTCTTTCCAATACCATATCTCGAAATGATTTCTTCAGCTGCTTACCACTGCCTCCGTCTGGTGGTTCTTTACCAAGGTCCCTCTCCTCTCTAACATTCACAGAGAAAATAAAACTCTTCATTAAGAGATTTGTTTATAAATATCTCTGATATTTGAATACACTCTTCATTTTTTTTTTTTGGGTTAAATGCTCTTTTCCTTGATTGTCTCGTTGAATGCACTCTTCATTCTTTAAATAATAAACAATTGAATATTTGAAAGCACTCCTCATTCCAATGCATTTTTAGTTTCCAACGTTGCCTTGGAATATTAATATATGAATAATTTTTTTATTTTTCGTGTCAAGTAAAATGTCAAGTGTAATGACGTTATTAACTTATTATTATAAAATGTTAAATTTTATGATATTATTAATATTAAAATGTAATTTATATTAACGCTTTTAAATAAATAATGTCATTTATATATATTAAAAAATACAAAATATCACGTTAAATAAAATAATAATATTTTAATATATAATTTTATCATTAATAATAACAATTTGTTAAAAAAGCTCATTTATTTCTCTCAACTCCGACCAACTCTCACTTTCTCAACTACTCAAATTAATAATTTTCTCTCTTTCCTCTCGCTTTTTGACCCCTTACTAGGCATTTCATCTCTCAACATATTTTGTCAAATCAAGACGAACCACAACTCTGCCGACACTTAGCGTGTATTTGAAATGCAATAAAATAAAAAATAATTTAATTTGTAAATCAAATTTAATTAAATTTTGTGTTTGAAATCTTAAAAAATAAGAAATGATTTGATTTCTAAAATCACATGAATTTCATTTCTTTTGTTTTAGAAATTCCATCAATTTTGATAGAATTTATTAGGATTTGATTTGATTTGAAATGAATAGACTATTTTACCCTTAATAACTACCTCTAACCACCTCTCATAAGAGTTAAAATATAAAATAATAAAATAAAATAAAATCAATTCTTATTTTAATAAATTAAACACAAAATTTGATTTATAAATCAATTCAAATCCTATTTTTTTTTTTAAAATTAAACACAAAATTTGATTTCTAAATCAAATCAAATCAATTAATTAAATCAAATCAAATCATTTCTTATTTTTATTCATTCCAAACACACTCTTAGAGTATATTTGGAGTGTAATAAAATAGGAAATGATTTGATTTGAATCAAATTAATTAAATTTTATGTTTAGAATGTTAAAAAAATAAGAAATGATTTGATTTAAAAATCACATAGATTTAATTCCTTTTGTTTTAGAAATTATCAATTTTGATAGAATTTGTTATGATTTGATTTGATTTGAAATGAATAAATTTATTTTATCCTTAATAACTACACTCTAACTACTCTCATAAAGGATTAAAATGTAAAATAATAAAATCAAATCAAATCAATTCTTATTTTAATGAATTCCAAATACAAAATTTGATTTATAAATCAATTCAAATTCTATTTTTTTTTTTAAAGTTCCAAACACAAAATTTAATTTTTAAATCAAATCAAATCAATTCAAATTAAATCAAATCAAATCATTTTTTATTTTTATTCATTCCAAACACATTCTTACATTTCTCTTCAAACTCAAGTCTTCTCTGAGGTCCATGGATGACTCTGCTAACGTCTGAATGGATGCAACTATGGAGCGGACTGATGACATGATGGCAACGAGCAGGCGCTGGCGACACAAGCGGTAGCGGTGTGATGGAGGTGCATCGGTGGCCCTATGGGGCGCGATATAGGATAACCCACTGGCATACACAAGTGAAAGAAGACTGAAAGACTTCTCTAATTTCGAGTCTGAAAAATGAAAAGAAGAATGATTTTCATAAAACTGCTCCAATCTGAATGGTCTTGACTTGTCATAACCACCCTGAAGGGCCACCGCGCTCGGAGAAGGTGATTGAAATTAAAAATTATTTCAGAGTTGTTATCATTTATTTATTTTTATTTAAAATTAAAATGACGTAATTGCACACTTAAAAAGAAATATGGTACGCATTTTAAAATTTAAGTTTGAGAATTGATTATGAATAAAAAAGATATTAATATCCTATATCATCTATTTAAAAAACAGTTATCTATTTATTTTAACATTATTTGTTAAATTAATCTTAATTATTTAAAATTATATTTTTATTTAATATTTTTTAAAATGACCCATTTTGTCGAGTTTATTTTCAAGAATAATAAATTATAGTACAACAAACGAGTGGCTGTGTAGCCACTATTTTTTGTATGAACAAATATAAGTCTGCAACATATTAGGCGTGAAAAATGGTAAATGAAAAATTCTTATTTTCTACAAAATGTTTTTACAAAATGAATTATTTTCTCCAAAAAGAAAAGAAGAAAGAAAATATTTATTTAACAAAATAGACATTTTTATAATAAAAATAGAATTTTTTAGAAAAATAGTTTCACAAAGAGTCATTTATTTTTTATAAAAAAATGATTTTGAATTCACCATTATCAACATATATTGATGTTAGGCACAATTGTTCATGTTTATTTTTTATTATTTTAAAAAAATATTTATTTTTAATTGTGGAAATTACATCAAGCCAACACATTTAACAAAATTCAATATTGATAGCCTAAAAAATATTAAGTAGAGTTTAATTTACGGCACTCTAATTCTCTCTCAAATTTTAATATTTCCGTCTTTGACTATTTTTTGAAATTTTACTTTTCATTTGGGTGTGATGTTTAAATTTGAAATAATACGAGTATATGTCAAATAATCAAAATAATAATGACAAAATAACATATAAAAAAAGACATTTTATTAGAAATCTTCTAGAGCACGTCGACACACTTGACTAACCTAAAGAGTACTCTTCACCTCCAAAAAATTAAGACGTAATTGTCACCACAATTAGTTTTAATTATTCTATCGTTAGACCTTAATTCATTATTAATAAAAAATTAATTAACAAAGCGTAAGATTAAGAAAGAAAGAAAAAAAGACAAATAAATCAAGAAAAGGCTTAAAAAGATGAGAGCGTTACAATGCTCATAGCCATTCACTAATGACAAAGTTACACCAATCAACAATTTAATGAAAATTAATATAAAGGAAAGGAAAAGACCCAAGCAAGAGAGCAACATTGCAAGAATTCAATCATTTTTAAAAGGAAAGAAATGAGGAAGGGGTTTAAGGTGCCTACGGATACATCATACAAGATAAAGGCAGCATATTTATGTCATTGAATATCGACATATAATCATAAAAATAGAGCAAAAAAGTAACGGAATAACGTGGGGGCTAAGAACGAAAATTATGAACTAGCGGTATCTTCTTGCTCTCAAGGTGCTCAACCTCCCTAATCTCTCTCACTTGTTGTGTGTATTTTTATGTGATATTTTATCGGTTACTTTTGCTTGTTAGGGCTATTTATAGTAAAAAAAGGTGACAATTCGTTCTTTAATTAATTCAATTAATATTAACATCTCCAAATTAAAATATATATCTCTTAAATCAGTATAAATTAAAATAAATATCTTCAAATTAGTATAAAGCAGAATAAAAATTACCTTTTTTGCTTTTATAGAATCAAAATCATATTTTCTCATTTATTGTCATAGAATCAATCAAATAATTTTTTAATAAAAAAAACACATGTTAAAAATATGGTGCAATGAATTTAGACATTTTTATTGGATTAGTGAATTTTAAACCCCAACAAAGATTAATTTGGGCCTTAAGAATTTTTTTCAAGCTTATTATTTCTTTTATTTTCAAAGAAGAATTTTTATTTATTGTTGGGGTCAAAAATAAATCATTTTTACAAAAAGACTAAGCAGACAATAACATGTTGCAAAAAAAAAAAAAGACTAAGTTACAAGAGCTTGATGAAGGTGGTGATCGACAGAGTAGTCAACTGACATCAAGGACATTATGATAACCAGTTTAATCAGGTCACAAGGTTCAAAGATGACTGAGTTGACAAGTAGAAGGGTTCGACAGAATCCAAGTACTTGAAGAATTGTGCTCATACAAGCAGATAAATAGATTTGAAAGAAGGAAGTACACTTAGCAAAACCACCACAAAGTCTCAGAGGCAAAGTTACGTCAGTCTTACGGTGAAGTTAGACAAGTGTGTTGATTAAAATAATAATTTGAAGTTAATAGAATTTTAATAGTTGTGAGATTTTTGATGTGGATGTGAGTTATGAAAATTATGAAAATTATTGTATGAGTAATGAAGAATTATGATGTATTATTAAGGAGAATTATTTCATGAATTAAAAGAAAATTATTATTGTTAATTAGAGAGAGTTATAGAATATGTAAGATTGTGTCTTTTACTTCTATAAATATCCTATGTATTTTGGAGTTGATTGAGTAGAAGAAATAAAATTTTTTAAGTGTCTTTTCTATTATTCTTCCACTCTATCAAAGTGGTATCAAGAACTAGTGAGATTTGAGTGATGACAAATAATGGAATGGTTCCATTTCAATTCCGTCGTCTTACAAAAGATAACTATGAAACTTGATCTCGTCGTATGAAGGCATTGCTTGGATCACAAGATGCTTGAAAGATTGTAGAGAGTGACTACACTAAGCCACAAAACGAGGTCACTTTGTCTCAAAATGAGAAGGAAGCATTGGCAAAGTCAAAGAAAAAGGACCGACAAGCCTTGTCCCTCATCCATCAAGGTTTGGATGATTTGATGTTCGAGAAGGTTAGCAATATGTCTACCGCGAAAGAAGCTTGGGGAATTTTACAAAAGTCTCTCCAAAGTGCAGACAAGGTAAAGAAGGTGCGATTTCAAATTTTACGACGTGAGTTTGAAGCTTTGCACATGACGGAATCCGAAAGTTTTTCGGATTATAGCTCAAAGGTGTTAGCCAATGTTAATCAAATAAAAAAGTATGGTGAAAACATTGAAGATGATCATGTGAAAGATAAGATCCTTCGCTCTTTAACTCCAAAGTTTGATTATGTGACTTGTATTTTTAAGAATTCAAATGATTTAAACACCATGAACATTGATGAATTGTTTGGGGCTATACTAGCCGAAAAAGAAAAATTGTTAAAAAAGCAAAATGAGCCTTTGGAGCAACCCCTCAAAGCCAAGGTTTCATTGCAAGATGATAGAGGAGACAAGAGTCAAAGAGGACGTGGACGTGGACGAGGAAGATAGCGTGGTTGTGGCCAAGGTGGAAGAGGAAGAGGCAATCGTGATAATTCCAACAATCAAGAGACAAGCCATCATTCAACTAGGAGCCGTGGAAGAAGAGTGATTAGAGGAAGAGGCAACTATCCTAGAACAAATGAGAGGAGGTATGACAAGTTCAATATTGAATGTTTCAATTATCATAAATTTGGACATTATGCATCGGAATGTCGTTATGGTACTAATGGTATTGAAGAAAAAGCCAACCTTATTGACAAAGAAGAGGTTGAAGAGCCAACCTTATTATTAGCACTCAAAGATGATAAAAAGGATGACAAGAGCTCATGGTATCTTGACACTGGTGCAAACAATCATATGTGTAGCTACAAAGAAAAATTTGTGGAGCTTGATGAGAAGGTGAAATGCAATGTTTCATTTGGAGACACCTCAAAAGTTCAAATTCAAGGCAAAGGTACTATTTTAATTTCTCTTAAAAATGGTGGTCACAAGTTAGTTACCAATGTTTACTATGTACCTAAATTAAAAAGTAATATTTTGAGTTTGGGACAACTTGTTGAGAAGGGATATGAAATTCATATGAAAGATTATTATCTTTGGCTTAGAGATTATAATGTTAACTTGGTGGCTAAGGTGTCTATGACAAAAAATAGAATGTTCATGTTGAATCTCAATATAATTGAAGCAAAGTGCTTGAAGGCCAATGTTGAAGATGAAGCATGGTGTTGGCATATACGATTTGGTCACTTGAATTTCGAAGCACTCAAAGCCTTGGGAGAAAAGATGATAGTGAAAAGGATGCCTTTAATTAACCATCCTAATCAATTATGTGAAGCATATCTCCTTAGCAAACATGCAAGAGAAAGCTTTTCGGAGGAGGCAACTACAAGAGCACCCAAGCCATTGCAACTTGTTCACACCGATGTGTGTGGCCCAATCAATCCTTCCTCATTTGATAAAAATAAATATTTTTTGCTTTTTATTGATGATTATAGTAGGAAGACTTGAGTTTATTTTATAAAGTAAAAATCTGAAGTATTTGTAGCATTTAAAAATTTCAAAGCTCTTGTAGAAAAAGAGAGTGGTTATGTAATCAAATCTCTAAGATCTGATAGAGGAGACGAATTTACATCTAAAGAATTTAATGAATTTTGTGAAACAAATGAAATTCGTCGCCCTCTAATAGTTCTTAGATCACCACAACAAAATGGTGTAGCGGAGAGAAAAAATAGAACTGTTCTTAATATGGCTAGATGTATGTTGAAAGCCAAAAATATGCCTAAAGAATTTTAGGCCGAAGTTGTTTCTTGTGCAGTTTATTTGCTCAACCGCTCTCCAACAAAGAATGTGAAGGATCTAACACCACAAGAAGTATGGAGTGGGACCAAACCTAATGTCAATCATTTACGGATTTTTGGAAGTGTTGCTTATATTCATGTGTGTTGGCTCTTTTGCTTACCGCAAGTGCACGGGTCGCACCTGTAGTATAGCTAGGAATCGGATATCGTTCCCATGAGGATAAACGTCAAATTCAGTACTAATTATAAACCAATAACTTAAGTATTTCTATTCAAGGAATTATAAATTATAAAGGTTCGTATTAAACTACTAAGAAGAACTTTAAAACTATCAGATTGAGTTTAGAAAATGATTTAGAACATAGGGCATCCTTTTTCACCTTTTATATCAATTGTTAATAAATAACCCTTATGAGCATACACATGTAATGGTTAGGTTAGCTTGGGAATCTGCTTTAGCCGAAAGCTTATGTCTAGGTCAATCAACCCTGGTATTACATACCTGATCCACTATATTTCTATGAGGACTAGTGTAAGCTCTACTAATGAACGATTTATTCCCAATTAATTACTATGCATGGTCAATAGGTATATTTCTATCCTATTAACGAATTGTTGCATCCAAGCCAATTGAATGAAATAGAACATGCATCAATCATACATACGATCTCAAATCCAAATTATTATGTCTAGGTTCATTAGATTTGAACAAATCAGTTGAAAGCTGATTAATCAATCAAAACATTAAACACTATATGATTGAACAAATACCAAATCATGTATATAACTCAAAGGATTACAAGATTAATCAATATCCATAGGAGGATCCAAAGTAAAACCCTATAAACAGCTTAGCCAGCCATGACAAACGAAAATAAAACACTAATACTCAGAGTCATGAATATGGAAAAGAGAAAGGAGAAGATAAGAGAAGAACAAAGCTAAGGGGAGTGATCCTCCAAGCTCCAATCCTCCACCAAGGTGAAGAGAGACTCCAAACTGGGTCACTTCTGCTTCCTACTGGTGTAAAATGATAAAACCTGACTGCAGCTTTCTAAAATAAAACCTAACTCTAACTAAAAATCGATGAAACAGTATTTATAAGGCTCAGAAAACAGGGTCACGTCGCGGCATTCAATTTCCACGCCGCGGCGCGTTAAAATACGTGTCTCTGACTTTGGATGTAGGGGAGGCTCATGCCGCGGCATTCAAATGCTACGCTGCGGCATGACAAGCTGATACTTGCACTTTGATTTCTCTTGCAATTCTGGTCAGATCTGACATGATACACTTGGTTGGAACCTTACCTGCCATAGAGAAATTTCCAATTCAATAATCAGTGCAAATGTACTCAATATATCTAGAAATCATGATGGAAGACATTGAAATCAAATTATACGAATATATAGCTAAACTCTTCCATTCATTCATCAAAACAAGGACTAAGCAGACAATATAGCATAGATATGGGACCCAAATAATTACAATATGTGAAGTTATCATACCCCCAAACCTAGATTTTTGCTAGTCCTCGAGCAAAACAAAATACATTTAAATCGTTCAACTTGCTAACCTGCTTCAACAATTTGTACATTCCACTTTCACTTAAACAGAACTCATGTAAAATGATTCATAGAATCTCAAAGAATGCACTTGCCTCACACTCAGTTTCACACATATACAACCCTACTCATACTGACAATCATAGTTTGCTTTCAGTCAAGATATAATTTCCTACAATCATGCATACCAAACTTCTTCTTTTCAATTAGGACTTACCCGGATGAGGTTATGAACATACAAATGAATATGCATCAAAGAATCCACAAGGTTGTAATTCAACTCTCTCTCCACTAATGTAACTCACACATGATTGAAGATCAAAAGGGTCTTTGTCAGCTTATAATGTTAGGTCAATGGTATGGGATAAAGAACAAAGGGAATGGATTTAACACAAACATTAAGACACATACACATATGATTTCCAGACTTGAGCATAAGTGAGATTATCAGGGTATACCACACAAACTTTGAGAGATTAGTGATAACTACACAAAGTGTAGTTATTTGTGCCCTATATCTGTGCTTTATTGATTGTAAAGTCCTTGTATTCATGCATATTTAGAAGGTTTTACGTTTATATTTGCTATATTCAATTCTGATACCTTTCCAGTATGTTTATGAGCAAACTGTGCATATTTGATAGGTGATTAAATGAATTTATATTTGTTACTGATTTGGTGTTTTCTCTATCATAGGAAGGGCTCCAAACAAGATGATATGTGGAACATTTGAGCTGAAATGGGAAGAGAAATTAGCATCTCAGCAGACAACGCCGCGGCGTGACATGTTAATGCCGCAGCGTGACATCCCCTGCATCCAAAGTCAGAGGCTTCAAAATATTTAACGTCGCGGCGTAAGGAAAACAATGTCGCGGTGTGAGTGACTTAATTTGACATGCGCCGCGGCGTAGGCATGTTAATGTCGCGGCGTGCCTCTGTTTTGCTGAGTCTATAAATAGATTTTAATAGATTTTGTAGGGAGTTTTGGAGAGCTCCGTAGATAGTTTTAGGTTTTAGAGGAGCTGCGGCTTTGTTCTTCATTTCTGGGCTGCTTGGAGGCCTAGGGAGGCTAGGTTGGAGGTCTTCTTTCTTAAGGAAGAGGATTCAAGCTTCAAGGATCTCATCAATGACATCCTTCCTCTTCTCCCTGAGTTTTCTTCTTCTCCCTTCTCTTTTGAGCACTGCTTTGCTCTGTAAATTCGTGTTCAATTGATTAGAAGCTGTATTTAGGAAATACTTTGAATCTTTATATAATTATTGATGTTTATGTATGAATTTGAGTTTCTATTGATGTTTAGCTTTGTTCTTCCATGCCTATGCTTAATAATTGTTTCTGTTTGATCAACAATTGCATGATCTTAATTGATGCAAATGAACTAGACATAGGGATTTGTGGAGATGGACATGGTATGGTTTATGCATGTTCGACGAGTTCAATTGGCTTGGATGAGTTGATTCGCTAACTGGATAGAAATATACCTTTTAGCCATGTATTAGTGTGTGTTTGAGAATAGATCGTTCATTAGTGAAGTTTACACTAGTTCTCATACAACCATAAGAACCATGGTGGATTAGGTAAATGACACCAGGGTTGATCGACATAGACATAAGCTTTTGACTAAATCAGATTCTTAAGTTAAACTAACTAAGCATTGATGTTACTTATAAGGATTGCATATCATTAGTATGAAGTAAGAAGTGAAGAAGGATTCCCTAGATTTCCAAACCCCTATGTTATTGCTTTGGTAGTTTAGATTTAGATTAATTGCTTTTCTTTATTTTATATGTCCTTGACTAGAATTTAGCTGAGTAATTGGTTGCTACTTAGTAATGGAAACCTTGTCCTCGTGGGAACGAACTTTTACTTTGTATCTGTATTACTTGAACTACTCGTGCACTTGCGGTACACAAATGGTCTAACAAGTTTTTGGTGCCATTGTCGGGGACAATGGTGTATTTCCAAAGAGTTTAATCTTATTCCTTAGCAATTGCTGGGGGATAACGGTTTAATTCCATATTACTAATATCAATAATGAGTTTGGTTAGTTCTAATTCAAGTTGTAAATAATCTATGTTAATTTCAATCTTCATTCTTTGTATATAGGTACAATAATTAGATGATGAGCTTCATCATTCGAGGCCTTTGAGGGAGTCGCGACCCCTATATGGAGAACTCGGGGCTGGGCTGCTCGGCAGCGGCGTCGTGTGGGTGGCAGTTTGAAAAATGATTTTAGAAACAAATCTATTCAAAAGGAAGGCCTACCATCCAATCCATCAATTTTGGGATCAAACCGGCCATGATCGAAAGAGTTGGCGGGTTTGCCTGGTGAAAGTCCTGTCGGGACTATAACTCAGGCCTTGCTTGGGAGGGAACCCAGGTTTTATTGTTTTTGTAAATTAATATGTATTTAGTAAGTTTTAATTCTTAAAAATGTTAGTATGTTTGATTTTGTGTTTTTGTTAGTTTACTATGTTTGATTTTGTAGTTTAGTTAGTTTCAATTCTTGTATATATTAGTATGTTTGATTGTTTTGATTTTAGTTAGTTTATATGCTTTTGTTTTGTTATTAGTTATATATAGGTTAGTAAGTAGGATTTTGTAGTTTTTATAATTTTTAGTTGTACATTTTGTAAAATAGCTTTTTGGACAAGTTTTGTTGCTGCTGAAGGCCACTTTGAACCAATTCCAGCAGCAAAACTGTGTTGGCTGCTAAATTTAGCAGTCTGGCTTATCATGCCGCGGTGTTGGAATGTTTTACGCCGCGACGCCATTGAGTTTTTTCTGCAGAATTCTGCAGACGAGGTCTTACGCCGCGGCGTGTATGCTGTGTGCCGCGGCGTGATGATCAGTTTTGTGTATATATTTTGTATATTTTGTTTATATTCAATTTTTCTTGTTCATATTTCATTCTTTTGTTAATATAATTATTTTTTATTATTCAACTCTCTAAATTTTAATCTATTTTTAGGCTCAAGAACCCTGGGGTATCATGGAAAGTGAGGACTTTGTCTCACTTAAGTTTGGGGGAATATCTTTACATGCTTTGGATGAGTATGAAGTATGATATATGCATGTGATGATATTTAAAAGATGCAGTTGTGATAACCATCATGTTTCAATAAGTTCGATTTGAGTTAGTTATTACTGAGGGGTTTGAAAAGAAATTTCAATTTTTATAAGACTGTTGGTGTTATTTTGATTGTTCATGATATAAAAGGTTGCTATTTGCCCCTTTGTGAGTGAAACCTTATGTGATCTTGAAGTATGTGAAACAGTTTAGTTGCTTTTGATGAATGATTTACATTCTGCTTAGATGCAAATGTAATTTTGAATATAAGATGAGTGCATGTTTAGAGAAAGTTTATGGATGTATATGTAGAGTTTCGATTATCCTAGAAATTGTTTTTAAACTCTCTTGAGGGGAAATCCTAGATTGTGTATGACTGAGGAAGTGATTAGGGCATTCTTTGGACCGATTGAGCCTTAAAAAGCTTACCCTGATAATTGTGTATTACCGCAAGTGCACGGGTCGCACCTGTAGTATAGTTAGGAGTCGGATATCGTTCCCACGAGGATAAACGTCAAATTCAGTACTAATTATAAACCAATAACTTAAGCATTTCTATTCAAGGAATTATAAATTGTAAAGGTTCGTATTAAACTACTAAGAAAAACTTTAAAACTATCAGATTGAGTTTAGAAAATGATTTAGAACATAGGGCATCCTTTTTTACCTTCTATATCAATTGTTAATAAATAACCCTTATGAGCATACACATGCAATGGTTAGGTTAGCTTGAGAATCTGTTTTAGCCGAAGGCCTATGTCTAGGTCAATCAACCCTGGTATTACTTACCTAATCCACTATATTTATATGAGGACTAGTGTAAGCTCTACTAATGAACGATTTATTCCCAATTAATTACTATGCATGGTCAATAGGTATATTTCTATCCTATTAACGAATCATTGCATCCAAGCCAATTGAATGAAATAGAATGTGCATCAATCATACATACGATCTCAAATCTAAATTCCTATGTCTAGATTCATTAGATTTGAACAAATAAGTTGAAAGCTGATCAAACAATCAAAGCATTAAACACTATATGATTGAACAAATACCAAATCATGTATATAACTCAAAAGATTACAAGATTAATCAATATCCATAGGAGGATCCAAAGTAAAACCCTATAAACAGCTTAGCCAGCCATGACAAACGAAAATAAAACACTAATACTCAGAGTCATGAATATAGAAAAGAGAAAGGATAAGATAAGAGAAGAACAAAGCTAAGGGGAGTGATCCTCCAAGCTCCAATCCTCCACCAAGGTGAAGAGAGACTCCAAATTGCTGGGGTCACTTACGCTTCTCCGGTGTAAAATGATAAAACCTGACTGCAGCTTTCTAAAATAAAACCTAACTCTAACTAAAAATCGATGAAACAGTATTTATAAGGCTCAGAAAACAGGGTCACGTTGCGGTATTCAATTTCCACGCCGCGGCGCGTTAAAATACGTGTCTCTGACTTTGGATGTAGGGGAGGCTCATGCCGCGGCATTCAAATGCTACGCTGCGGCATGACAAGCTGATACTTGCACTTTGATTTCTCTTGCAATTCTGGTCTAGATCTGACATGATTCACTTGGTTAGAACCTTACCTGCCATAGAGAAATTTTCAATTCAATAATCTGTGCAAATGTACTCAATATATCCAGAAATCATGATAGAAGACATTGAAATCAAATTATACGAATATACAACTAAACTCTTCCATTCATTCATCAAAACAAGGACTAAGCAGACAATATAGCACAGATATGAGGCCTAAATAACTACAATATGTAAAGTTATCAATGTGCCCGATCAAATGAGATCCAAGCTAGATGATCGAAGTGTGAAGTATGTTTTTATTGGCTACGATCCAAATTCCAAAGGCTAAAAGTTGTACAACCCAAGCAATGACAAGATAGTTGTGAGTCGAGATGTGAAGTTTGATGAAAAAGCCACTTGGAGATGGGAAGTACAAGAAGAAGGAAGTTATGATTTCTTTCCATACTTTGAAAATGAAGAGCAAGAGACCATAACACCTCTCCAAGAAGAGACTCCACCACCATCTCCCATTCATAAAGCATGCTCATCTTTCGAAGAAAGTTCTAGTGAAAGGTCAAGAAAAATGAGAAGTATTGAAGAATTATATAATGTAACTGAGCCTTTTGATTTGTTTTGCCTTCTTGTTGACAGTGAACTTTTAGACTTTGATGAACCTTTCAAAGACAAAAGGTGGAGGCAAGCCATGCATAAGGAAATTGATGCCATTGAAAAGAATAACACTTGGGAGGTATCATCTCTTCCCAAGAGTCATGAGGCAATTGGAGTCAAATGGGTGTTCAAGATAAAGAAGAATGCCAAAGGAGATGTATAGAGATATAAAACAAGACTCGTGGTAAAAGGTTACAAGCAAAAGCATGGAGTTGACTATGAAGAAGTGTTTGCACCCGTTGCCTGCATGGAGACAATTCCTTTTATCATTGCTTTGGCGGCTCAAATGAGGTGGGGGGGTTTATCAACTTGATGTAAAGTCCGCTTTCCTTAATGGCTATCTAGAAGAGAAAGTATATGTTGAGCAACCAATTAACTTTGTGGTAGAAGGACATGAAGATAAAGTATTGAGATTGAAGAAGACATTATATGAGTTAAAACAAACACCAAGAGCATGGAATAACCGTATCGATAAGTATTTTCAAGATAATGGCTTTGTTCGATGTGTTCATGAATATGCTCTTTACGTTAAAGCATATGACAATGGAGATATTTTGCTTGTTTGTCTTTATGTTGATGATCTTATTTTCACCGAAACTAATCCTACTTTGTTTGAAGGATTCAAGAAGGCTTTGGCACATGAATTTGAGATGACCGATATTGGGCTCATGTCATATTATTTAGGCCTAGAGGTGAAGCAAATGGAGGATGGGATTTTTATTTTTCAAGAAGCCTGTGCAAAGGAGATTTTGAAGAAGTTCAACATGTTTAATTGTAACTCCGTGAACACACCCATGGAATGTGGAGTTAAATTGTCAAAATTTGATGATGGAATGAAAGAAGATCCCACCATTTTCAAAAGCCTTGTAGGAAGCTTGAGATACTTGACTTCGACAAGACCCGACATTCTTTTTGCAGTTGGAGTAGTGAGTCGTTACATGGAATCCCCTACTTTGACCCACATGAAAGTTGCTCAGAGGATTCTTCGTTACCTAAAAGGTACAATTGATTTTGGGCTATTTTATTCATTCTCTAATGATTTCAAGCTTGTGAGATATTGTGATAGTAATTTTGTGGGAGATGTTGATGATAGAAAAAGCACTACTGGTTTTGTATTCTTCATGGGAGATTGTGCTATTTCATGGAGTTCTAAGAAACAATCAATTGTCACACTTTCAACTTGTGAGTTTGAGTATATGGCAGCAACTTCTTGCACTTGCCATGCTATATGACTTAGAAGGTTGTTGAAAGAAATTTATTTTCCACAAGAGGAAGTAATAAAGATTTGTATTGATAATAAGCCTGCACTATCACTTGCTAAAAATCCAATGTACCATGATCGAAGCAAGCACATAGATACAAGGTTCCATTTTATTAGAGAGTATGTTGACAACAAGGTGATTAAGCCTATATATGTGAAGACACAAGATCAAATTGCTGATATTTTTATTAAGCCTCTCAAGTTTGAAGAATTTCGAAAATTGCGAGTAAGGCTTGGAATGAAGAAGAAGACTTCAAATTAAGGGGGAATGTTAATTAAAATAATAATTTGAAGTTAATAGAATTTTGGTGGTTATGAGACCTTTGATGTGGATGTGAGTTATGGAAATTATAAAAATTATTGTATGAGTAATGAAGAATTATGGTGTATCATTAGGGAGAATTATTTTATGAATTAAAAGAAAATTACTATTGTTAATTAGAGAGAGTTATAGAATATGTATGGTTGTGTCTTTTACTTCTATAAGTATCCTATGTATTTTGGAGTTGATTGAGTAGAAGAAATAAAATTTTTTAAGTGTCTCTTCTATTATTTTTTCACTCTAACAAAGTGAAAGCGTGTTGATGTCAAAGCCTATATCCGACAAGAAGTAATTGGCAAGTTGTTGATAAGTACACGGTGGGCCTATAGCTGAACGTGGGTAGTTACCAAAGATGAAGCCGAAAGTGCACAATGAACATGGCTTAGGGGAAAAAATGGGTAGTTGCAAAGAGGAGAGAGAAACCGCTCATGATTTGGAGCAGTTTCCACTTTGTACACAGTGGAGATAGCCTTGTAAACAAATAAAGCACATGTGAAAATCTACATGACTGTCAAGTGGCAATAACTTAGGGCTATAGGATTTGAATTTTAGGCGCCAAACCTCGTGTCTTATTTTCTTATAAGCAAGAGTTATAACAAAGTTATCCAAACAGGTTCATCTACTTGCAAACATCTTAAAGTTCCTATAGTTCTTAAATCCCTAGTGTGACACTCACAGATTGATAGATTACTATCAAGTATGGTTGTCACTTTCACATGCCTCTCGATGTTTATGCATTTATGTAATGCTTAGTGTCAATTACTTTCTAGTTAATGTAATTTCATTTCTTTCAAGTTCATACTTGTTATTCTAAGTTCTTGCTCATTTTGTAACACCCCAAAATTTCCAATCTCTTAAATTGAGAATTTTGACATTAACTTTGAGAATTTTACCGTTTAGTAATTTAAATGTGGCGTAAAATTATTTTGTTTATTCCGTCGAACTTATTTGATCGTTTTGAGTGATTTACTTTCAGTGTCGGGAAAATAAAAATTTTCGGTAGGGCAAAATGTTACGTAATTTAATTTTTACCGTTAGGTAATTATTTTACGTGTCGATTTGATATTTGTGCATTTTATAATTTTTGTGATTTTATGGATGATTTTGAAATTTTTTCCTTTTTGTGGGCCCCGCAAGGGGTATGTGGGCCCAAGTGGCCATATGTGGGCCCAAGTGGGTCCCACAAAGTGAAAAAAATTTCTACGCATAGAAAAATTTGTACTGTTTAGACGGAGACAGGGGATCTTACTAAACCTGAATCCTAAACAGCTTTTAGAAAATTTCTTGATCTTGTATTTTATCTTGTATTAATTATCGGATGATAAAAATACAAGTAAAAATATTATTTGTAGGATACAAGAATAAATATTATACTTTAGTTAGTCAACAAAGAGAGCTTGACTTAATTTATACCCTTGGATGAGAATACTTAGTTTAAATATTAACCATTGATTTAATCAAAGGTTAAAAAAGCAACTTAATAAAGCGTTTCTCACAATAACCATTGATTTAATTAATGGTGTGAGAATAAGCTTAGTTAGGAAGAACTTTGATATCAACCATGTAGATGTAATCAAAGGTGTAGAATTGTTCTTGAAAAGTGACAAAGCCATTTTTATAACCATTGGATTTAGATTAAATCAAGGGTGGAGATTTAATCTTAAAAAGTAACAAAGACTATTTATGACCAATTGGATGAAGAATTAATCAATGGTGAAAATTTGGTCTTCTAAAGTAGAAAGAATTAATTAGGATCCTTGGATTTAAAGTTTGAAGAGTAATCTTAACTTAGCATTAATTTTGGAGAACATCTAATGGTTAGAATTTAAAGGAGAAAAATCCAATGGCGCAGATTTAGTTCTTCTAAAATTAAAAATCTACCTAAATCCTAACCATTGCATTAATCAATGGCTAGAAATCTTCAAATGGTGGCAAATAATGAAGACAACTTTATTGAATGCATTATGAAGA
Source organism: Ormosia emarginata (assembly GCA_029884605.1). Taxonomy (NCBI): domain Eukaryota; kingdom Viridiplantae; phylum Streptophyta; class Magnoliopsida; order Fabales; family Fabaceae; genus Ormosia; species Ormosia emarginata. The sequence continues at coordinate 19,051,804 of JAQQTP010000064.1, read as the reverse complement.
GAAGGTGATGGTTTTGGAGTGTTTAGAAGACAAAGAGACGAGCTTTATGTCGTTTTTCATGTTATCTTGGTCGAGTTAGACATCATAATGGCTTTACTTTTGATTTTTGCACTCAAGAAGAATGCAAGAAGGGGGGCACGGTTTTGGTCTGATTTTGAGAGCTTTGAAGACCATTATTAGCTATCTTGGTCGTTATTGATCATTCTTGATCATCTTTGTCTCTCCAAAAGCAAAAACTCATCAAACTTTTCTCTCCACCTCTCCTCCAAGCAAGTTTTGGCCATGACCATCAAGAACACCCTCCATCACTCAAAAATTTCATCCAACTTGATTTTCTAAACCTAAACACCATTCTAAGAACATCTCTAGTTATGAGTTTTTCCAAAATCATTCATCTTGATCTTCAAATTCAAGCAAGTTTCTATCAAAAATCAAAAATTTCATCTTTGTTCTTCAAAATACACCATTCGGTCATACTACCTAAAATCACCATCCAAGCTCTTTTAATTTCATCCAACCTTAGATCTTGAATCTCCATGATATTCTAGCAACTTTTCATTGGAAATTTTCTAAATCATTCATCTTCAACCTTGTTCTTCAAGTTAAAGATTGAAGGCTTTAATGGTGAAATTTGGTACTCTTCACTTTTCTTTTGATTTTCATGGTTAGAACCATGATTCTAATCCATGGTTTTCTTATTCAAGTCTTGTATATTAATTATTTGTGTGTTTTATTTTGTATTTGAGAAGCATTTGGTGGTGAAGGACTTGGAAAAAGAAGCAAATCAAGAACCTTTGGAGGATCTTCAAGAGGTAAGAGGAGATCCATCTCACCAACCAAGCATGGTGGTGAGAGATGGTATTTTATTTGATGGATGTGGAATCCATGTGAGGATTCATATCCATGGTCATGTAATTAATTTGTGGGTGTTTATGAGCTTTGATTAATTTTCTATGCTTGATATGCTTTGCATGATTTTATAGCTTTGATGATATGTTTGATATGCTATACATGCTTTTATGGCTTTGATGGTATGCTTATATTATTTATGATGAAATATATATGTATATCTTTGAAACTGATGGTGGAAAGAAAATTGATTTTTGGCTCCATAAGCCAAGGAAGATACGGTTTTGATGCGCTTGATTTGGGTTTATGTTGAAAAATTTCAAGAACAAAAGAATTGATTTTTGAGTACTTAGAACATGGTGGATTTCAAACAAGACACCTCAAAATAGGTGTTTACAAATTAATATTTTCATGGAAGAATAAAATTGGATTGATTTGAAGAGTATGGAAAATAAACAAAGGAATTGTTTTTCAAGAGAACATGAACACAATTTTAGAAGGATTTTTATTGATTTATTTTGTGTACAAAGTTCCTAAGTATTTTTCTAAACATGAGTTCTAAATGAAAATAACAATGTTGATTTTGAAGGATTTGCAAAGAAAGTGAAAAAGGATTTGTAAAGAAAGTAAAAACGAATTTGAACAAATGGGTTTGGTTTTTATGACCATAATACTTACGGTTTTGAAAACAAAATTTTAATGGTTTTGTTTGTGTAAAATCCTATCAACTTAGAAAGAAAGAATGTTTTCATGATTTCAATAATTAAATCCCATCGTTTTTGAAGGGTTGTAATGTCTTGATTTTATGAACAAGTTTCCAAAATGAAACAAAAGAGAATTTCAAAGTAATTTGATACAACAAATTTGAAAAGGGAATCGAGGCGTTTAACACTTGAGAAAATCAAGTTTTTGTAATGAAAATGTTTTCAACTTCAATTTATTTTGAAGAAGGTTGTGTTTAAATTGATTTGGAAAAAAATGAAAAAAATATAATAATTTAACGTCTTATAACATATGAATCATTCTTTGGGATTTTGGAGAGTGATTTTGTGAAATATATTTTGGAAAGTTTCTTAAAAGAGAAAATGTGAAAAATGACATTGGAAACGATATTGAGTTTTTGAAAGTCCAAAATAATATTTGGAATATTGAGGTATATTTTACATAGTTTTCAAAATGACGTTTGGAATATTAAAGAATGTTTTGCGTATTGGAAAAATAATGAAATTATGGTAAAAAACGTAAACGTGATTTTTAAACACTGATTTGAAAAATGTTTAAGTATTCCTACGTGACTTAAAAAATGTTTTAATATTTCTACGTGAGTTGGTGTATGTTTAAATATTTTACGTGATTTGAAATACTATTGAAAATCACAACGTGATTGAACAACAATAGAATATTTTTACGTGATTGTGAAAATAACGAAAAATCATTATGTGATTTGAAAAGTGTTTTAAATATTTTGAAAATGAAAGAAAATGATTTACGTGACACGTGACGTAAAAGAAAGATTTTTAAGTTACGTAATTTTGAAACAGTGGAAAAATATTATGGGATTTGATAAACGTATATTTTTACGTGTTTAAAAAAACGTTGAAAAATTAGTACGTGATTTAAAAGTCAACAAGAAGAGTTGCAACATTTTGAAAACGTAATGTGTTACGGTTGATTGTGAAAATATAACAAAAACGTTTTAGAATTTTGAAAACGTAACAGAAGTGTTACGATATTTGAAAACGTAACAAAAACATTTTTGGAATTGTGAAAACGTAACGGAAATGTTATTGCGCAATTTTGTAAAAAAAACACGGCGAAAGTGTTTTATAACTATGAAAAATGTGATAACATGATTTCAACATGTGAAAATACGATTATGATTCTTTTGAAGCTTGTGATTGGTATTATACCATGATTGGTAATTGGTGCATTATACATGCATTGGAATGGTCCGATGAGGAATTTGGATGTGGTGATTGCCTAGGAAGAAACACACTCTTGAGTGGGTGCGATATGCGTAGTGTAGGTCACCTGGTTGACCTTGGGGGCATCGGGTGCGGGTTGCCTACAATGGATGAAAGTGAGTCGCTCTCTCAGAATAGTAGGTTAGGCCGACGCGACACATGATGATCTCGACCGAGACAACTATTCTTAATCAAGATCGATAAAGACCGTCGTGTATATCTTTAGATGTGCAAAAATCAAAATGAGGATTATAGCACGTGGTTGATACAGAGGCATGTGGTATAAATGATTCTTTTCGATCATTTCTCCGACTCGAGTTTTAGCTCCATGGAGTAGGAAATCGAGTCTTGTGTACATGCATAAACTGAACATTTATATCTGTGTGATGTATATTAATTGAGGAATATTAGCTATGACAATTGTTTTGAATACTTGGATGATGATGATGATAATGCTCACAATTGTTGTTTATGATAATTGAATTGATATATGATTGGATGATGATAGTTGATTAGTGTTGATAGCATGATTTTAGTATTGTATCTGTGTGATAACTATAATGATGATGGCATGATCGTAATTATGATATGATATAATCGTATGATATAAGCGTATGATAACCTTGTTGTTTGTGTTATCTCAGATCGCTGACGTTGCAGACTTGGTGTAGGTGATCTCACCTCTTTGTTATGTTGTTTTTGCTATGTCCGTATTATTAAAATTATACAAGAAGGAACGAGTTGTCCTGACATAGCGGGTGACAAATACCTCTACGTTTGGAGACAACATCGGAGAATGACCTTGCCGACAAAGGTGTTGAAATGGAAAAGATGTTTGAGGACAAGGAACAGACATAGAACAAATGTCGATGCTTCAAGATGGACATTAGATGGACATTCGAGATTGGGGACAACAATAAGGAGTGGACATTCACGACTCGATGGGGAGCAAAAAATGACAAGGAGTAGAGTTCGATACAACAAATTTGGATACAAGATAAGGAATGAGTATGTTAAGTTTTCATCGTTAGTGTTACATGCTTTATTAAGTAGGAATCAGTAATGGGTTTGCTACTTGTGGAAAAAGAAAGAACAAAAGAGTCTGTCAATTTATATTTCTCTTTAAATTGTGTGTGTCAATATTGAATAATGAGTAATTGAAATATGATTACCTAATATTTTCAAGAAATTTACGTGTCGATGTAAAGAAAGAAATTTTTAAAACCATATTTTTATAATTCAAACTTGTGTGAACTTCTTTTCAGATTATGAGTCGGGAGTCGGAAAATGTGATGCCCTAGAGAGGGTGTTACACATTTCATCTTCAAGTTCTTACTTGATTATGCAATTTGCTTGCATCTATGTATGAATCTTGCTTTTTTGCAAATTCCTCTCACGCTTTTACTGTCTTGATACAAACTTACTCCTTAAAGGTATGAACTTTTTGCTTTTCGATTCTCGTTTCATTCATGTTCATGTTCTTTAATGATCTTGCATTCATGCTTTATCTTTGTGTTTGATCTTTATCCATGCATGCCTTGCATCTCCAAAATGTTATTGTCTACATGTCAATTTTGCATTAACATTGACGTTTTGCATCGACACTAACATTTATGTTAGTTTACTTCCAGTAAGTTTATTTAACATTTATTTTGCCTTTGCCATTTATATTACTATCAGTTTACTTCTTGCAAATTTACTTACATCATTTATCTTGCATTGCCATTCACTTTCCTATCAAATAGCTTCCAATAAGTTTATTATTTTGAAAAACTTTGTTTTCATTTATTTTCACTCACTTCCATTATCTATTGACATTTCTATTTTTTATTTTTCTTTTACTTGACACACGTTTGATCATTCGACGATTACTTAACACTTTAACATTATAATCTTACTAATCATAAGATATTTGAGAGTTTCATAGAGTCGATTTACTCTCAAATATTAAATATTGAATCACTATTAAAATAGTCAATACTTTGACGAAAAATTACCACAAATATTTATATTTTATTTTTATTTAAATATATAGACAAAATTAAGTACTAACAAGTCTGATAGTGAGAATACCCATTATGATGGAGCAAGGGAGAAAGATGGAGGGTGAAAATATAAAGTGAGAATGCCCATTATTTAAACCGCTAAGTGCTTCTTGTCTAACGGTTGGGCACCTTTGTCGAATAATTGCTTTGATGCTGACATTGGCTTTGTTGGATTGATTCTATCAATGTTTGTGTGCTCTTGCTTGCTTTGTAAATGTTGCTCTTGTTGATTTGGCTTTGTGAAGGACCACATACCTTTTTAGCTTTGAATCTTGATTTTCACTTCAAGTGCTGTGCTTGTGTCAGAGTCCTTGCTTGTTGTCAAATCTTCGAAGCCCTAAGAACTGAGGGTACCTAGCTGCAATACCAGTAAATTGAAATTTCTGAGTACTTTAAATTTTTAATCTTCTTATTAAAAGGCATTTTATGATGGATGAAATCATGAAACTGACAATAACATTCTCAATAAACTGAAATTTCATGGAAGTATGAGGACACTAGATAACACTCAAATTGGCTAATTACTTCATGCCCGCAACACAAGTGTTCATTTCTCAATATACAGGACTCAAGTTTCAAACAAACGTGTATTGGCAAAAGAGAGCAAAAGAGAAAAGAACAAAGAAGCTACCAGTTTCTGCATTGATGGCTTTTTGTTGGAAAGGCGGGCTAACAGCCACGGTTTCTGCATTTGTTGACATCACAGCAGTTCTGTCGGCAACTTTAACCTGACAGTTAAGACAAACCAAAGCAAGCATTCATTTCAGAATTGAGAGTAGTGGTTAATATAAATAAATAAATTGACACAAACATATTGTTACGAATATAACAAAATTAAGCACATGCTTAAGCCCTTGGCTTAATAGGCAAATTGTCCGGAACAACAATAATAACAATAAAAATAAGGAACAGAAAGTTAAAATGTTAAAGTTAGATAAAACCCAAGGTGGTTGGACTAAGTGATAAGCGGCTTGTGAGACGTACGTGTGTTCGAATCTTATTAGAATCATTATATTGGGAAGAGCTTCTCTTAAGTGTAACCTAATCCGAGGGATTAGGCTTTCCTACCTAATCTTTCTCATGAAAAAAGTTAGATAAAACAAATTTGCAAATCAAGGGTGAAATGCAAATTTTTAGGATTAAAGCAGAGCCACCAAATCGCAAATGTTAGCTATTGAGATGAAAAATGATAAGAGGCATTGGTTTAACCTAATACATGTTAAAACAAAGACTTTTAAATCAGCGAAGTTTAAACAGTTGTCACTTGTCATAACAATTGTCAAGTCCCTATTCAATTATCAAACTAAAACCTCTCATTCTAACATTAGAGAAAATGATTCAAAGCATAAAAAAACATCTAGAATAGCAAAATTGATTGTCCATTACACTGAATCATGCACTAGAATCAGCCAGTAATTAATATTATCTCAAATATGAAAAGATAATCAGGAGCATATATTTATGATACAAATGAAACTATTTTATGTAGAGCAAAAATTCTAGTTACAAAAGATAATTAGTGATAATAATAAATTACCTTGAGCTGCCTGATGGGTAAATCTTGATAAAGCTCATTCCATTTATGTATTGTCCATCCCAGGTGCTGTAATATGACTTCCACCAAGAGCAATCCACTCAAAGCATCTCCTACTGCTTGGTTGATCAACTTACTGACAGCCAATAGTCTCAAAGCAGCCTTTTCCACTTGTGAACCTGAAAGAACCAACCAAAAGATTTTATTTTATAGTTCTGCAGTTGAATCTTATCAGTAACCTGAAAATGATCAGAAACCACTGAATAAACCTTTAGGTCCTGAAGAAAGCTCATTAGTTCTGGTCTCTAGCCACCCTATGAAAATTCTGAAACTAAAGACAGTTCCATGGCCATTTGCCTCAAAGATTCCGACATCATATTCAGAAGCTTTTTCATGCAAGTGTTTCACTCCAGTTGGAGTAAAATTGACTTCAAGTCCCAACTGTTTAAGGTAATTTGTTGATGCTCCATTTGCATAAGCAGTCTGTACAATCCCAAGACGGGCTTCGTAACTCTTTCTCATGTCTTCTTGTTTACTGAGAATGCTTAGTTGCTCCCTGATAAATAAGGCAAACAGAGATAATATCATGTCCCCATCAACAACATCAATTGTACCACAGCTTTCAGATTGGAATAGAAAAATAAAGAAGCCGATCAGCTTCTCCATCCAAACTAGCACACCTGCAAAACTAGAACTATTTCTCATAACTAAGGACCATTATAAAGAACATCAACATAGCAAGACTTGAAAAATATACCTATTAAATCAATGCTAGCGCGAATTTCACCAGCTTTAAGTAAGCACTGCCCTGCAACTTCCCCAAACCCACCACATCTCCAACACTCCCAACCAGTAAAAAATGAAATCAGATAACATGCTAGCCAGAGAGCTAGCCTTTATAGTGGAATGATTTATTTTTTTCCCCATCATTTTTTAAGAGGAATAATTTGTTTATGCGGAATTTTGGTTCAAAGACTTAGAATTAATTCCAACAAACAAATATATTTTATCAAACGAATGTGGGTTCACGAGTTATGTGGTAATCTCGAGGTTTGAAAATGATTTTAAGAAAAGAGTTCGTTTATGGCAGAATTGATGAAAAGAAAAAAATGGAAGCTTTAAAACTTTGCAGGGAAGTAAAAATGCAGGAAACGTAAAGTGCAGGAATTTAAAAGTTGCAGAAAATAAAGGTGCAGAAATGTAAAAGTGCAGTGAATTTAAAAGTTAAGAGAAAATAAAGGTGCGAGAAATGTAAAAGTGCGAAACGTAAAGAAATTTAAAGAGACATTTGCATTAATGTAAATGACTTGAAATTAAAATGGAAGGTATACTTGGAGTCAAATCAGTTGATCTGCTTTCGGGTGAGATGTTTAGGATTGTATATCCAAGATCCAACCATTTGTACATCGTAAATACTATTATTTATAGACATCATGAAAAATAATCGACATCCTAAAAATCCAACACGTATTAGCGGTTTTTCCTTCAAGAAGTATCCACTTTTCGACGAAACCGACTTGGCCATTTGAGCTCTGACCACCATTTGGATCTTCATCTGCCTGTCAAAACCCTACTACCGTCGAAAATTTCAATGTCGTTATCCGACTGTCGGAATCATCTTCGTCAAATAGAACTTATAATTTTTACTCCCAACAATGCCCCCCAAAATTTTTCTTTCGACATTGCTCGAAGAAAGATAAATTTTAAAATCTTGTAATATCTTGACAACATCATATTTTGTCAATCTTTACTTCGCACATTGTCGGCTATATGACTTTAAATACTTGCCATTAATGGACTTAACTCTCAAACCTGAACTAATTTCGACAAGTGCATAAGCATTCCCAGAAAACACTTGGGTAATTTTAAATGGTCCTTCCCATTTTGGAGACCATTTTCCATATTCTCGACACTTCTTATCCATGGGCAGAATAACTTTCCATACCAAGTCATCAATCTTAAAAGATTTATACTTAACTCGACCGTCGTAAAACTTTGCAATTCTTTCTTTCTGTCGAATCAAGTTTTCTAAAGCTACTAATCTTTCATCACTTAATTCGTTTAATTCATCAAACATCAAGTTCCAATAATGTTCAATTGGCAACTCGTCTTGTTTTTGAATTCGAATGGATTGAAGATTGATCTCAACTGGTAACACTGCATCATGACCATAAACTAGTTTATATGGTGAAGTGCCCGTCGATTCTCTTGGTGAATTTCTATATGCCCACAGAATTTGATTAAGGGTATTATGCTAGTTTCTAGGTTGTCGACCAATATGCTTTTTAATCAAATTTATGATTATTTTGTTCATGGCCTCTACTTGGCCATTTGCTTGAGCATAATATGGTGTCGACGTAAGCAATTTGATTTTCCTTGAACTGGCATATTCGACAACTTTCTTTCCAATGAATACTGATCCTTGGTCAGTCGTCAAAGTTTGTGGTATTCCAAACCGACAAACTATATTATCTTCAATAAAGTTAATCACATCCTGCTGAGTTACATCCTTCAAGGCCACAGCCTCTACCCATTTGGTGAAGTAATCGACTCCTACTAGAATGTATTTGTGTCCTTTCGACGAGACAGGATGAATTTGGCCAATTAAATCCAAAGCCCATCCTCTGAAAGGCCAAGGTTTAACTATAGCGTGTAGCTCACTGGCAGGAACATTTTGTATATGGCCATGTCTCTGACACTCTTCACAAGACTTGGCAAACATAATACAATCCCTAACTAGTGTTGGCCAATAATACCTTTGACGTCGAAGGACCCATTTCATCTTTTCACCTGCCTGATGAGCTCCACAAATTCCTTCGTGGACTTACGCTAAGGCAATATAAGCCTCAGCTTCACTCAGGCAAACTTCTAAATTTCCATCGACAGACTTTCTATATAAGGCTCCCCCTAATACCACAAATTTCGATGCTTTATATTTGAGCTTTCTATGCACATCCTGACTGGGATTTTCCAAATAACTTACTATTGGTTGTCTCCAGTCATTAATCGTCGAAATATCGTTTTGTAGTATACCTCTTTCCTCTAATGGCTATAAAAGTTCTCTTATTTCCATTAGACTTGTAAGAACCTTGGATGAAAGTCTATAACCAGAGGCCATTTGCGCTAATTCATTAGCCTCTTCATTCAAATTTCTGGAAATGTGTTCGACAGTTACTTCGTCGAATTGTTTCATTAACTTACTTGCCACAATATAATATTTCATTAGATTTTCACTAACACATCTATATTTTTGGGCAAGTTGCTTAACGACCAATCAGCGAATCACCAAATATATGCACATTACGTGCTTTCATTTCCACTAGTATCTCCAATCCGACAATTAAGGCTTCATATTCAGCCTCATTGTTAGAACAAACATATTTAAGTTCAAACATGAACTTGGTCGAGTACCTTTAGGGGAAACAATTAAAATCCTAACTCCAATTCCATTTTGATGCCTTGATCCATCAAAATATAAACACCACTGCTTTAAACCGACAATATTTATATTTTCTACATCCAGACAAGGATGATCGGCCAAGAAATCGGCAATCGCTTGCCTTTTATTGCTTCTCAATGGTACATATTGTAAAGAAAATTCTGATAAAGCAATAGTCCATTTCCCAATACGACCATTTAAAACTGGTTTCGATAACATATACTTTATTACATCAGTTTTCGACATAACCAGTACATTACAAGGCATCATATAATATTTGAGCTTAGTACATGAGAAATACAGTGCTAAACAAAGTTTCTCTATTGCACTATATCTTCTCTCGACATCATTTAAAACCCGACTAAGATAATACACTACTTTTCGACGCCATTCACATCTTGAGCCAAAGATACTTCCTATGGTTTCTTTTGATGTTTGATATATACAATTTCAACGGTCGATGGGGCACTTTGGAGGCATCATGACCTGGTTTTGTCAAATCTTGCTTTATCTCGGTCAAAGGCTTCTTGGTGGCAAGGTTCCCACACAAAATCTTGTTCAGCCTTCAACTTGATCAATGGAGCAAAAACTCGGTTCTTCCCGACAAATTGGATATAAATCTTCTTAGGAAATTAACTTTGCCTAAAAAAGATTGCAATTCTTTTTTGTTTGTCGGTGATGTGGCCTCCAAAACTGCCTTGGCTTTATTCTTGTCCACCTCTATACCTTTCTTATGGACTAGAAAACCCAAGAATTTGGCACCGACACGCCAAATCCACATTTTTCTCGGATTCATTTTAAGGCTATGCTTCCTCATTCTCGTCGAATGCCTTAAATTTGTCAAATGGCTTTCCTTCGTTTCCGACTTGACAATGACATCGTCGATGTAGACTTCCATAAATTTTCCAATGACATCATGGAAAATTGTATTCATTGCCCTCTGATAAGTGGCCCCTGCATTCTTTAAACCGAAAGACATGACTATCCATTCAAATGTCCCAATAGCTCCTGGCACACTGAAGGCAGCTTTCGACACGTCCTCTTCGGCAATAAAAATTTGATTATAACCTGCATGGCCATCCATAAAACTTAATAATTCATGTCCGATGCGGCATCAACTAACATGTCCGCAATTGGCATAGGATATTCATCCTTAGGTGTGGCAGTGTTCAAATTTCTAAAGTCTACACATATTCTCAATTTACCATTTTTCTTAATTACAGGAACAATATTAGAAAGCCATTCGACATACCTGGTGGTTCTGATGAATTTGGCTTTGAGCAATCTTTCAATTTCTTCTTTTATCTTTAATACCACCTCCGGTGCAAATCTCCTGTTGGCTTGCCTGACAGGTCTACATCCTTCTTTCAGAGGCAATCTGTGTTCGACAAGATTTCTACTCAAACCAGGCATCTCATCATAATCCCAAGCAAAACAATCTTTATACTCCAAAATTAATTCGACAAGCTTTTCTTTAAAATCCTTTGGCAGAAATGAACTTACGAAAATGGGCCTTCTATCTGTTTCAGTGCCCAAGTTTATTTCTTCCAAAGGATCTTCCACTTCCACACACTGCTTTTCATCAAGCCCTTTTTCAAACCCTAAAGGGCCATCGTCAATTATGCAATCCGACAACATGCTTTCAGCAGTGAATACTGCTTTGTCGGCCAAATAAGCCGACAATCTTTCTGAATAATCATCAACACTCATAACTAGTGCTTGGCCGATCTTCTTCGGCCTTCTTCACCAGTCGTACACCAAATTGATCCCTCAAGCAAACTTCAAGTGCGTCCTCGTTAATCACTCCACCACTTGCTGTTACTGGTTTAACATTTGGAGCATATATTCTGAAGTCGACATGAAGTTGCTGAAGATAGCAAGGACTGTCATCTGCTTCTATTATCTCCACTTGATCTTCCTTATTCCAAAGAATGAGCTTTTGATGAACTGTTGATGGTATTGCTCCGACGGCATGGATCCAATCTCTCCCAAGTAAAAGATTGTAACTCGACTTCGTCGGTATTACCACAAATAATGTCGGCCTTACAACAGATCCGACTTGTACCTTTAACATCAACACTCCGTCTGATGGAGAAGTCTTGCCACTGAAATCCGTGACTACCATGTTTGTCGACATCAAATCTGACTCATCTTTCCCAAGTTTTTTAATCATAGCCCTCGGGATTAAGTTGATTGCTGCCCCCCCGTCGATCAAAACTCTATTAGTGGGTTTTCCTTCCAACAGAGCCTTGATGTGTAACGGTCGTAAATGAGCCTTCTGATCTTCTGTCGGTTTTTCAAGCTGAGCCGTATTGTCAAAGACCGTGATCATATTGTCCTGAAAAAGCCAATGATCGTCAAGGTCATCCGCATCTTCTTCATTCTCTCCAGTGTATTCAATTTCGTGATACCCTTCAAAATCTGCAGGTAACACCGAAACTAAATTAACACTCATCGCCTTCAAGAATTCCTCTTCATCGACGGCTCTTCATCTAAATGCCTCCCCATCCTCAAGTAATCTTCCGACGGCAAATTACTATCCATGGCCGTCAAGATATCATCCAGATTATCTTCCATATTAATATCCATGTCGAATTGCTCCTCATCACCAAGGCCTAAAGGATCCTCTGGATCATTCAAGGCCTCAATGACTTCATCAGTCATTGGATCTATATCTTGGCAATCAGACTTTGCCAATCTTTCTCTTTCTTTTCTTATGTCGAGCATTTTCTTCCTCCACTCAACATCTTGCTCTGGGTCTTCTAAAATTCTCCTGATTTCTTCATTCGACCAGTCTTCAATATTGCTGTTTCCCATTCCAGAATCCTTAACTTGCTCTTTCCCATTTTCTGGTTTTGCAACACTCGAACTGATTGATTTCTGGTCTTTTTCGACGGGTAAATTATTCTCCCTTGCCTTTTCTCTTGCCTCTTTTTCTGCCGCTATCAAACCAATTGGCCATTTCCTTTTTGTTTTGCTTGGAATTGGCCTTTGAACTTGCTTGCCCTTTTTATTTCTTCTAACTTTTCTTGTCGGATTTTATCATTAGTGTCAAGCCGTCCGATTGCATTTGTCGTCGGCCCCCAGGAATGATCCCTTGGTAACAACACTTCTTAACTTCTTATCATCTTTATCTTGATCAGGCATGGGTTTCTTTTCGACCACCAAACAACCTGTTTCTACGGGTTGTTCCTTGATCACTAACCCTTCAGCCATATCTCTTCTCTTCTGTGCTTGTCTTAATCTCTGTAATCTCCTTTTCTTGCTTTTCGACATTGGAAGAACCTTCGATGGCCCTGCTTCATCTTGGCCAATCAAGGTTTTTCCTAGATTGATCCTCCCATTCTGTAGTCTTCATTCCGAGAAAGGTTGATCCCTTTGGAAATTATTCCTCCTGGCAGACACATTTCGTCGAAAATACATATGTCCATCCATTACGGAATTCTTCACCCACTTATTAACAGTAACATTGGCAGGTGGCACCCTAGTCTTAGAGGATCTATCATGAACTCTGTTTCTCACAAATCCCTGAGATTCGACCAACCAACCATTCATATTAGGCCTAGGCGTGAAAACTGGCTTTGGCCTTGGAGTATGAAAAGTCTTCTGTGGTCTCCAGATTCTTTTGTCAAGAACGTTTCCTTTATTCTGTTGGATGCTTGGTTGTTCTTCAGCAGCTTTCTTCGCAGCAATCTCATCATATACTGCGTTACACCTTGGGCACAACCGTACCTTGCCCTCATCTTTCTTTCTCTCAAGAAATGCTTCGAGAGACTCTCCTGGTTTAGGATATACGTCGGTTGCATCCTTTGTATCTACGTTGAATTCTTGCAATCTCCTAATGTTGAGCATCCCAACATTTAGAGGAACTTGCTTTGATCAACACAAGATACTTCAGCAAACGGATCTAATCAACTTTCATGTCCGCTTTAAGCTTGTCGGCAAACTTCAGACGCCCATCCATTATTGCCTTTTGAATTAAGTCTCTGAAACGAACACATTCATTAGTAACATGACCGAAATTATTATGAAATTTACAATATTTGCGGTTGGCCTTCCGACAGTTTAATCTGTTTGTCTTTTAATAACAAATCAAAAATCTTGTCGGCTTTAGTTACGTCAAATGTATATGTTTTTCTATTAACGTAACCCATTTTCTCCTTATTTCTAGTAGGCTGTAATGCCTGACAAACATAAGGAGGACCATTCTGAAGTTCAGCAATGTTAACTTCAAACTCATCATCGCTGCCTTCAAACTCATTGTCGGGTTCATCTAATCCGACAAACGCCACCTTTTCTCTTTTAAGAAATCTTTTTTGTTTTTGAATCTTCTCAACTTTTAATTGTTCTATTTGCCTAACCTTTTCACCTAGTTGGGCAAGATCAATCAAATGTTGATTCACTAACTTCTTCCTTATATAATAATCTAAACCGTTTGCAGCTATCTTTACTATTTCAACCTCAGGTATAGGAGTAAAACATCTACTCCTCATTTGTCGAAACCTAGCAAGATAGTCATCCACAATTTCATTATACATCCTTTTGATGTTGAAAAGTTCTCAGTAAGTCCTACTTTCAAATCCCTCTAAAAAATTGATCATGGAAGCTTCTTTCCAATTGAGCCCAAGAATGGACTGAATTTGGTCTTAATGTCGAAAACCAGGAAAAAGCATTCTTTGTGAGGGAACTTGGGAAGAATCTCATTTTAAGGCCTTCAACAATGGCCAACTCCCCCATTTCTATTGTAAACCGTGCGATATGTTCGACGGTCGATTCCCCACTTTCTCCTGCAAACTTAGAAAGTTTTGGAATCTTAACTCCTCTAGGCAATTCTGCCTGTTGGACCCATTCGGGAAATGCTGATACAAAATATGGTTGGTTGGCGTAACCAACGTTAAAACCAAATCTATTCAAGCACTTGTTCCACCACTTGGTTTACATTTTGTTCGACACTTGGTGCCCCCCAAGATTTTGTCGAAGCAACCTCATGGCTACATCATTTCTGGCCATTTGATCTTCATTTCCTCGACGAGCATATGGACATTTCCATATTCCAAACGAGGCCGATCATTGTGGCCTGGTTGTCTAAGTTTTGTTGATTTTGTCCCACATTTGCCTGAGGTACGACCATTTCTCTATTTACCCCAAGCTGGGCTCCCTGAATATTATCATTGGCTACATCCCCTAGTCCTAAGGCTTGGTTTAGCCTTGCCATTTGCTGAGCCAATGCACTGCAAACGTTATTCGTATTTTCCATGATTGGCGTAATCACAGCACCCATTTGCTGAGTGAACATATGCACCATATCATGATTACTCTCATCCATCTGTTGTCGAAAACTGGCCAAAGAATTCATAGTTGGCCCTGTTACATTTTGGGGATTATCTCTCGACATGTTTGGGAAAACTGGTCCCAAATTCATCTTTCTTGTCGAAAGGGAGTTGGATTGCTTGTACTTGCAACCCTACTCTTTGGCTACCAAAACTTGCCAAGGCCGAACTTATCTGCGGTTGGCCTTGTGAAACTACCGATTGTCCGACAAGATTAGTTAAAGTAGCACCAATTCCCGTGCCAGTTGTGTCATAACAGAGGTACATAATTCGGTGGCAACCCATATTGGGGCACAAACCTCGAATTTGAATTTATTATGCTTTGGTTACTTGGTGACTCGGCGATAGCAATGAGTTATTCCAGCGCCACTTGTTCTACTCTTGGATTACTCCGAGAGCACCATTGCTATAACATCCTCTACCGACCCGGTATTGGAGGGTGGCACGACAAGAATGCTTCGAAGGTGTATCCGACGCCCGACTACTTATATTACTCATGGTTTGCGTATTCGAGAAGAGTAGATAAATCTTCCACTCCTTAAACGCATAAAACCATTTCTTATGACACTACGAGTTACTCTAAACTCGTCCCATCAGGCGTGCCAATTTGTTTATGCGAATTTTGGTTCAAAGACTTAGAATTAATTCCAACAAACAAATATATTTTATCAAACGAATGTGGGTTCACGAGTTATGTGGTAATCTCGAGGTTTGAAAATGATTTTAAGAAAAGAGTTCGTTTATGGCAGAATTGATGAAAAGAAAAATGGAAGCTTTAAAACTTTGCAGGGAAGTAAAAATGCAGAAACGTAAAGTGCAGGGAATTTAAAAGTTGCGAGAAAATAAAGGTGCGAAAATGTAAAAGTGCGTGAATTTAAAAGTTGAGAAAATAAAGGTGCGTAAATGTAAAAGTCAAACGTAAAGAAATTTAAAGAGACATTTGCATTAATGTAAATGACTTGAAATTAAAATGGAAGGTATACTTGAGTCAAATCCGTTGATCTGCTTCTCGGGTGAGATGTTTAGGATTGTATATCCAGTATCCAACCATTTGTCATCGTAAATACTATTATTTATAGACATCATGAAAAATAACTGACATCCTAAAAATCCAACACGTATTAGCGGTTTTTTCCTTCAGCAAGTATCCACTTTTCGACGAAACCGACTTGGCCATTTGAGCTCTGACCACCATTTGGATCTTCATCTGCCTGTCAAAACCCCTACTGTCGAAAATTTCAATGTCGTTATCCGACTGTCGAAATCATCTTCGTCAAATAGAACTTATAATTTTTACTCCCAACATAATTATAACGATTATGCTAACAATAAAAAATGATGAACCCGCCATTTTAAATTTCAATTATGCTTGGAATTACTTGCAATGATTATGCAGACTAATTAAATGTGTCAGAATACTTCTCAGGTTAAAAAGGTGATCTCAACTGTTTTGATGGAAACTTCTTGGGATGCAGATATGCAATTCATATTGGTATAAAAAATTTCAAGCAATATACTTTATGAAAAGACTAACCTTATCCCAGCATCTTTGGAATCAAAGCCAGGAGGGACAACCTTCTCTTTCTGCACATAATCAGCACCAACTCCTTCATTCAGTACACCCCCATCTGCACCATGATTCCTGACTTCAATAACCAAACCATTCAACAGTGTCTCTAAAACTTATAGTTTTACTCGACCTACACCGTTAGCACCATCCGCAACCAATATGTCATTCATCCCATTTAACTTACTCTTTTCACTAGGGATCAAATCCATTAAGCAACTGGTCCAATCACATAATGATCCTGAAAGGACATGTTAGGTGATGATTTGGATTACAACCAAAGAAAGGAAAAAAAAGGAGCTACATCTATCATAACAAAATATTTATACTGAATTCGACTAACCTGAATTGAGCTTGAAAGCTGTTCAAAGTAATCCTGCTCTGAGGCTCTGATGCCCTTATTTCTAGCAGGAACCATCCAATGCAGTTATCACCTGATATTCCTACATCACCAAATCCACCATCCAGCTCAACATCAAAAACTCCACATCTTCCTTTAGATGCTGAGATCACCTAACCGTCTTAACTGTTTCTGTTATTTCTGTTAGTTAGTTTTTGTTATTCATAAGTCAGTTATAGTTGTAATTAACTTAGCTATCAGTTCCTTGATGTATATAAGCTCACTATACACTTGTAATTATCAGAACTTGTAATATCAATTTTTCGCATAATGAGAATCTCTCTGGGTCTTCATCAGCAAGCTTAGCTTTTTGTTCTTTTCTTTTCCTATTTAGTTTTTCTTGTTTCTTGTTATGGTATCGGAGCTCTCACTTTGAGGGCTCTGTTACGCACAACTTTGAAACCTTCTTTTCTTCAAAGTTCCAACAATGACAGTTTTTGCCACTGATCCCACCAATCCTTTCTTCTTGCATCCCAATGAGAGTCCCTTGTTGTTGTTAATTTCTTCCCCACTCACAAGGATTAACTACCATACTTGGAGCAGAGCCATGAAGATGACACTCATTTCCAAAAACAAAATGAGGTTTCTTGGTGGATCGATACCAGTTCTTGAAGCTTCTGATCCATTGTATCAACCTGAGAGCGCTGCAATACAATGTTGGTTTCTTGGTTGATTCATGTTGTTACACCAAAAATAGCTCAAGGTGTGTTGTGGATTGATCACACAATTGACATATGGACAAAGCTTAAGGAACGATTCTCACAAGGTGATGTTTTTAGGATCTCTAAGTTTATTGGTGAAATTCATTCTTTTAAGGAAGGTGAAATTCATTCAGATATATTAAGGGTTGTCCAGGCAAAGGGTTATTTTTCGCATTAAAATCAGATCTTCATCTTAAATGCTTCTCAGATTCGGATTGGGCAGGCTGTAGAGATTCAAGAAGATCTATTACTGGCTATTGTATATTTTTGGGACAGTCCTTGACATGTTGGAAATCAAAGAAGCAGACAACAATTTCTAAGTCTTCTTCAGAGGCAGAGTAAAGAGCATTGGCTGCAACTACTTGTGAAGTCCAATGACTTCATTTTCTGTTATCAGATCTTTATATTCCCCATCCTAACCCAGCTATTATCTATTGTGATAATAATTCTGCCCTCCAAATAGCAGCCAGTCCCACTTTCCATGAAAGAACAAAATACATTGAAATTGATTGCCATATAATTCGAGAAAATGTTCATTCTAACCTTATTCATTGACTACCTCTTTCCACATCTAATCAAACTGCTAACATGTTTACCAAACCTCTCCCACCAAAGCCTTTCTCAACCAACCTTCTCAAATTGAGAATGATTGATACACATTCTCCAGTTTGTTGAGGAGAATCACCTAATATTCCTACATCACCAAATCCACCATCCAGCTCAACATCAAAAACTCCACATCTTCCTTCAGATGCTGACATCACTTAAAGGTCTTAATTGTTTCTGCTATTTCTGTTAGTTAGTTAGTTTCTATTATTCATAAGTAAAATATAATTGTAATTAACTTAGTTATCAGTACCTTGATGTATATAAGCTCATCATACACTTGTAATTATCAGAACTTGTTGTTGGTGAAACATAGCTCGAGAAGGGGGTGAATCAAGCCTTTTAAAAGTTTAGTCCTACAAAACAAACTTGAAAATACAACTTTGCATAAAAATTAAATAGCTACTAGTTACAATCAAGCAGCTGATGTTATGCGTATTCAAATTTTAAACCAGTAACAGAAACAAAGTATAACAACAAAAATAAAAGATAGGAAGGGAGAAAGTTCTTGAACAAAGGATTTTTATACTAGTTCGGTCCCAATGCAGAACCTACATCCAGTCTCCACCCAAGGTGAGATTTTCCATTATCAAACTCAAATGTTCTTTGATCCTCTAGCCTCTTCAAACTAGTTACAAGTAGTTTTTCTTTAACCCTAGCCTCTCCAAGTTAGTACTGAGTAGTTTTCTGCAACTCTAGCCTCTCCAAGTTAGACACCAAATATTTCTTTTCAACATTAGCCTCTCCAAGCTAGAAAACAACAACACCCACACAAGGGTTTTACAAGAAAATATAATATAAACTCACAAAATCACTCAATACAAAGAGTGTATATGCCAATGTAAGCACAACTCAAGAATAGGAATGACAAAATTATCTGTGACTGTGAGGATCTGCGGGGATTACTTACAATGGGATGGGAGATGGGTACACGTTTAATAAATGGGAGCGAGGGCGGAGATTATAGTATCTGTCTCGCGTGTCTCGCAAAACCCATGAAACATACTTTTTTATTTAATATATATCATATATTATGATTTTTTTTTTTTTTTTTTAAGATGAGATTAAAATATATATTTATTATTATTTTACAATGAATTTTTTTATTAAATGAGCCTATGATGATAAAACTTGTTTAAAAAAATATATATCATTTATGTAATAGTTATTTATGTAGATTGAGTATTACAAAATATTATTGAATTTAGTTTGTTATTTGTAATATTATTTTAATTTTGTAAGAATTTTAGGTTATGCTTGGATATTTAGTAATTGATGGAATGAAATATAATGAGATGAAATAGAATGAGATGGGATGAGATGAAACGGAATGAGATAAAAATACCATTCCATTATTTGGATATTTTAGGATGAAATGAAGTAAAATTATCATTTCATTATTTGGGAAGTGAATGGAATTAAGAGTTATAACTTTATTTTTTATGTGGAAGAAAGTTACAATTCCATTCTGTCCCATACCCCCCAAATTGAGGGGGGGAAGGAAGAAAATTAATGATTTTGGGTGGAACAGGATGGAATCCATCTCACCCATTTCCATTTCATTCTATCCTTTTTTAACATAAGTAAACAATGGAACTTATCTCTATTTCATTTTATTCCCCTCCATTCCACTCAATCCCATAAATCCAAACATAGTCTTAGATTATTAAACTAAGTTGTGATATGTAATGTTAAAGTTATTTTTATTTATTTTTATAATTTTTAAGATTTTATTTTAAATTATTAACTATCTACAAATATCTGTATATACTCACCTACCTAGGGGATCACAAATAAATACCTATAACAGGGAAGAGAATGAGGAAAGCACTAACCGCCACCTCCCTGCCTCATTGACACCTCTACTCAAGAAGACAAGAGAATACTCCACTAAAAGCACAAATTTAACTCTTGATTTCTTCCAATTTTCGTTCAGTCCTTTCTAATTTCTATCTTCTTTTCTTTTCTTTTTTTTTTTTTTTGCACATGAAGCCTTTTTTGCAGCTGATATTTATAGGCAAGAGGAGGTGATGATATATTGGTCCTTTTCCACCCATTACAATGATAATTTTGAAAATATCTTTGACCCTTTGTATGAAAGTGAATGTGTAATTGGTCCACAACTGTAAAAACTTGTCTTTTTAAATATTTCCAACCGTTGAAGACTTGTTCAGACCGTTTGCAAAGGTTCTGGCAAACGTTCTGGAATGTTTTGCAAACATTTGTGCAGTGTTGTACTTGTGTCAGCAAATCAGACGTATCAGCCAGCTATTCTTATCGATCAAGTGCCTGACTGAGACCATTGTTCTTCATCAGCTGCTTGCAAATTTTGATAGACATCAGATTGCACCATCTAGCAGCCTGTCTCTGAGCATTGCTAACTTCTTTTCCTCAAGCATCCTCAATGTTTAAATATGATTGCATTCCTCTCTTTGATCTTCTTAGAGTCTTCAAGTCTTCATAGGTTGGACTACTCCTTAAGAATCTTCACAATTTCCGGTATGCATTCTTAGTTATTTTCTTGGCTTCTTTCAAGATATGTGCAACAACTTCAGCTGTTCTATGATATTTTTCAACCAATGAATCTGCATATAAGGGCTTTTAACCAAAATCAAGCATGATTATCAAAGTCATGATAAAATGTGTTTATTATCATCACAAATCATAGACCAAGTTAGAAACCATGGAGTAACACTTGTAATATCAATTTTTCACATAATGAGAATCTCTCTGAGTCTTCATCAGCAAGCTCAGCTTTACGCTCTCTTCTTTCCTATTCAATTTTTCTTGTCTCATGTTAACAGTTGTGGAGTTGTCAAAACCATAGTTACCAGGTTCACGGTACTCTCTGGTACGCAGTTCGTCACTTCTTACCACATAATTATAAGACTTTTATTACACTGTAAAGTACCATGAATTAGTACATGGTACGCTCTGCGCAGCTCATAGAATTATTGAGAGAATCTAGAAACTGTGGTCAAAACTCCCATGTCCATTGCAACAGCACCACAATTGAAGTGACCCCCTTCATTTTTATCCAATTATACGTGATTTAAACTGGCTAATTTAACAATAAATAAAAAGATGACAAAAGCTTAATGTAATATATTATGGCAGCCATACTTGTTTAGCAGCTTTAAGCAAAGCATCTCCGCTTGGCCCGGTGTCTATCCCCAAAAGTATTTCAGATCAAATGGGATCTTCTCTTCCTTGACAAACTCATTTATCAACTGTTGGCAACACAGAACGCACCTCAGAACATCAGTGTAGTATCAACGGTAATGCAAAAGGATCTCAAACCTACTCATAGCATGTTTGGATTGCGTTCAACGTTTTTGAACGACGTGAAACAATGTTTAGAAACATTGAAAGCATGTCCACTTCAACTAAAAAAATGGCCAAACGTGAGTTGGATCAAAAGCAAAAAAATCTTGCTTTTGCTTTAAAATTGTTACTTCAACTTACTTTTGAGATAAAATTTTCCAAACATAAATTACATTAGTGCAAACTCACTTTCAACCAAACTTAAGTTTACAAACACACTTTCAATTAAACTTAAGTTTACCAACTGTAATCTAAACACACACTGATCTACTACAAAAGGAAAATGATACTTACACAGATTTTATCCTCATAAACCCTCCTAGTCAGACTCAAATGCAAGCCTGAAGCCATTGAATAACACTTTGGTCCCACTATAACTTTTTCTGAATGACCCACACTCCAGATGAGTGTACAAATTAGAGTCTGTAAAGGATTTGTGTATCATTACTCAATAGTCAATACAAAAATATCTTCTCCATGAAGGTTTTAGACATGCCTCCCATTATTTAAAAAAAAGAAAGAAAAAGATTGATTTTAAGCTTCATCAATTCTATGTAAACCCACTTATTGGTCTACTGTAAAAGGAAAATGACACTTGCTCGGACTTCATCCTCACAAACCCTCTAGACTCCAATGCAAGCCATTGAAGAACATTTTGGTATCACTATAACTTTTTCAGAATGGTGCAGATGAGTAGACCTTGGAGTCTTGTGAAGATAAAATCAGTGCAAGCATCGTTACTCACTACAAAAATATCATACATTACATGTCTACTATTAAGGAAAAAAAATTCTTTTTTATTCTTCACTAATGCCTCTTACAAAATGTCAATTTTGTCAAATATATCTGACTCAACAAGCCCAAAAAAAAAGATAAGATAAGGGGGGAAGAAGTGAGAGACTGAGTTTAGAAGGAGAGACTCTTGTTCTTCGTTCATGGTTGGTTACTAGATACTACATCCTCCGAATGCCATTAGCTCAATATGTATCACAACGTTGACTCCAACTAAGATGTGCCATCTTCGGTCACTATAGTGGTGTAAGGTCTCGTTATTCGGATAACTTTTATACATTTAACTTTTTTAATTTATTTATAAATTTATTTTGTATTATGTAAAAATGTTATAATCATATATAACATAATTTAACACTCTTCTCGCATAAAAATATAGTAGACATACATTTATTATATTTTGAGTGGACACAACATTATTTATTGGTGTAAAAGGTTTCTTAGTTTTATTTCATTTGAGATGCACGTGCTATCAAATTTCACCTGTGTATCCCAATATTCATAATTAATTGTACAATAAATTACAAGAAATATTTTCTTTTTTTTTCATTTTATAATATGAAATGCCTTCTTTGAGTTTTGTTTGTTTCAGATTCGTCAATTCACGGACATATAATTAGCATGTGCAAATTTTCTTGCAAAACAAGGTTTCTTCAACCTTAGACCCAGCTTTGTGTTTATGGCATCAGATACTCAGATGCTTCTCTTTGATGATGCTCGGCACGTCTTGCTGCCATGGGGCTAGTTTTTCTCTGTTTCTCTTTTTTCATTGTACCAAAAAATATATAATTTGCATGTGTAACACCTAAAGTAGCCAAAAAGAGAGAGAGATAGAGTGAGAAAAAATAAGAACAATCAATTTCTCTGATTCTCTCTAAAATCTTATGTTAACATTTTTCCCCTTTGTAAAATCCCACTATAAATACATTTAATCATAGTTGGGATGTTTTGCATTATTGTTGATTAAAAAAAAAAAATCCCACTATAAATACATTTAATCATGTTGATTATTTGGTTGCTTGGTTCATAGTCTCCAGTCAGATCATAGCATATACTTTCTCTCCAGAACACAGAAGTATATGCTAAGGTTAAAACATCAATTCAGGATTTAGGTTTTATAAAAGTATTAGGTATCTCCTGATCTAACTAGATGTAGGAGACAAAGTCAGAAGGACAACTAAAACAAAGAAAACAAATGGGAATTAGAAAGCATTGTTCGAAGTTATTTTGTAGAGACTCTCAATTTGAAATGGTAAAAAAAGATGAATCTAATAAAAAATAAAAAATAAAAATAAAAATAAAGGTGAAGCTCACTAAAGCAAAGAAACTAATAAAACACCAAGGGAATAAATACATTTTTACACTGACGAAGCAAGCTCCACTAAGCTCCCATCTCAAAGCATATTGTAATCATCTTCACTACTCATCCGTATGTAACACATTATGGCTAGCACAAACACAAAGAAGGAAGAGAGTTCCATTGCAAGGGCTCCCCAACCAATAACACCAGAATGCTTTAATATGGTTGGAATAGCAATGCTTCCAACAACTGAGGCTCCGGTCAAGAACTTGATTGCATTCACCCAGCTGCTCCATTATTCATCAGACCACAAAAATTAAAAATTGAATGATTCAATTCCCCAGCTTGGACTAGGAGAAATCAGATATTAACTTTTCAGTTTTAGGTATAAAATTCATATTATACTTTTTCATTCGGTCAAAAGTTAACGGTTTACCTGCTATCAGATTCAGAAAATAAAGAAGAACCATCAGATCCCGCAAAGAACAGCAAAGGCATTGGAAGAAGCACATATGTTATAGCTGCATGAGAACAAAAACACCGGTTGTAATAACATACAAGGAGATTTTCTCGTCACATAACAATCCCATAAATGAAAAGAAATAATTATACAGTATAGCTACTGGAATCAAATTCAGTGATGTTTTATCTCACCACTTAGCATCGGCCACCAGTTATGATACAAGGCACATGCCTGCCACATAGCACAGATGAAAGTAAACAGTGACAATTTTGCCGATTAAGTTGTCATTTGTCACATATTTATACATACCAACAATAAAGAACCAACAAGGAGAAATCAATACTGACCAAAATTTGCAAGACGACTCCTCCAGAGACCAAAATTGCCAAAAGGACAAGTTTCCCTGTGTTAAAGCAGTAACGAACATAGCCTTGTAACCCTGCCATCTCCAACTCACCTCATGTTATAGGGAGGAATAACTGAATTAAAATATAATTAACAATATTGCTATGATCGTATTAGATCAGAATTCAGAAGAAAATTCTAAATGAAGAAGCAATTTTAGCAAATACATTAAATGCAAGATATCGTAATTGATATTATGAAAGCAATTCTTTTTTCTTTTTTGGGGTACCAAGAAGCAATTCATTTAATAAACAGCAGTTTATCTTTATCTATCATTGCAAATGTGATAAATCTCAAGTTCTCAACTTACATATTGATCATATTACACAATTCCTGTAGAAACATAGGGAAAGAAATCGAGTGGCTTAAGAACAAGAACAAGCAAGTCAAACTCCATGTTAGAAAACCACGACCAAGTAAAATACAATCAAAAGCAATATGACTTTATCCCAATTTTTTAAATAGTTTTGTCATATCAATCTTAAAATATCATTTTAATAATTCTCTTAATATCTAATAAAAAAATATTAAATAAAAAATAAATACACTTAATATCTTAAAAATATAAAAAATATTTAATATTTTTTTATTTAATAATTAAAAAGATTGGTTAAGATTTAAGAAGATTTAAAATTATTATTTTTAAAACATAATTACATTGAAAATTGCATACAAGAAAAACCTTCATTTAATGTCTCAGAATGACATTCCCACACATTTTTACAAGTCTATGCATATCTCATTTCATCTCATACAATACAATTTAAAGACTTGATATGTAATTATCTGAAACCCGAGCATACACAAATTTGAGCTTAAAATCAATACAAACCATTTTTCCTTTTGTCAGCATCAGCATCATGATGATTCATATCCAGAATCAATACAAACCATTCTCTTCTACAATTTGCGTAATTGGATGATGGAACATGCACTATATTATTCTTCCTCGTATATCGTTTACATAAGAAAAAAAGATAGTCATACATCACTAAAAGTGATGTATATATTATTTATCCTTTTTTTAAAGGATGTGATTGAGTGAAAAAAAATGATAAAAAAAATATGTGTAATGAATGATATTAAGTGAAATATAAAAAGGAGTATATACACTATTAGATATAAGAATATAAGAGTTGTTATACAAGTAAGGGTAAAAAAAAAAACAAATTGATAATTATCCATTGTTTAAAATTAGAGGGGAAAAAAAAAAGACATTTTATCTTCCCCATTTAATAAGCAACAAAGAGCAACAGAATCCAGTCCAAGAGAACTGAAGAAGAAATACAGAAAAGGCCACCAAGGAAAAAGCAACGGAATTGAACATATATATGCTTGAAAACCCGTACAGGATAACTTAAACATCAGACAGAAAATTCTAGCAAGTGGGTATGCTCTATGTAGACATTGACAATAAGAGAAACTGAGAAATTGGTACCTGAAATCTAAATCTAAATCTGAATGCATCAATAACCCATAGATTTTTTGTTGCAGCTGCTAAGGTTTTGAAAGGGTTGTGGTTAGTTACAACCACACCATCAGCATGCATCTACCAGTCAGATTTAGAAGGATAGTGACCAACCGGTCCAATCGTACAAGCTTCGTAATTCGTCCTTTGTCAAAGCTTTTTTGGTAAAAGTGTATCCTTATTTTTATTTAATAAATTTTATTGGGTACGATTTACCAAATATATTAATAATAAAACTACACTTGTTGGAAACTACCAAAGAAAAGGCATAACATGCTTCAAGCCATTATAAATCTGTAATCACCCTTATAACAACCTTAAAGATAACATTGCGCAGTCTAATCTGTCTAAAATGTTTTTTTAAGCCATGCAGCAAATTTAGGAATCAACGCAATTAGAGTATCACTCGTCTCTAAAATATTAGAATGACTTTGTGAAGGACAAAAAAAAGGAAAAATACTAGAATGATAAGCAAACACACCCTTCACAAAGTCACAAATCACATGCCATCCTAAAAATAGCATGTTTGATTTCATCATATCCTTAACCATAAAATGAATATGTACAAGAAAATCGTCAGAGTCTAGGGAAAAGAGTCTGTAATGTCTCAACTAATAGAACTCAAGTATGAAAACTAAGCAAAAATGCACTCACAAACAATTTCTGGAATACCTCAGTATAGTATTATTATTTAGCAGAAGTTTTGTAACATAAGTGTTGCTATCAGTAATAGCAGTACACGAGAAGAACATAATCAAAGCAGAGGGAGAGGAAAGAGAATCTAGAAGAGAGAGAAGTTAGAATTTCATAACTAACATCATGCCTCATCCCCTCACACTTTTCCTCACTTATATCCATTATTGCCCCACACAAAATCTCTCAGCTTGGAATTTGTCAGGCCTCTGACTTCTTCTAACTACCTGGTTAAATGGGTGATGTCACTTAGGCCCATTAATTCTGTTACATTACCCTCCTCATTTCTTGAAACCTTGTCCTCAAGGTTTATATTTGGATAATTCTATTCTAATGTGCTTCTATCTTCCCATGTTGCTTCCTTACCATACAATCCTTCCTATTGCACCAATAATTGTGGCACCTATTGATTACCTTTGATAATTGTTCTCTGTTGTAGAATTTGAGTTGGTTGTAGAATAGGACCTTAATCATTGGTTACTAATGGCAAAGGAATGTATTGTTGATCATTATTACCTTTAAATAGCTTTAGAAGTGAACAATGGAAAATAGGATGTATTTTTGCAGTAGTATGCAGAAGGAGTTTGTAAGCCACCGAGCCATACTTCTCTATTATTGAAAAAAGGATCAAAATACTTCATGCCTAGCTTTTGGTTCTTTCTTAGTGCCACTGATTGTTGTCTGTATGGTTGCAATTTTACTAGCACCAAATCACCAATCTGAAATTGAATATCTTTCCTCTTTCTGTCAGCTTGTATCTACATGTGTTGTTATGCTTTCAACAAATTCACCTTAAGTTGACTCAAAATCCTATCCCTTGTCTGCAATGCTTCTTGTACCGCAAGATGATCATTGAAGTCTGTTGAATATCTAGTTAACTTTGGTGGATCTTGACCATATACCATCTTAAATGGTGTCATGCCAGCACTATTGTGAAATGCAGTATTATACTAGTATTCAGCCCATGGTAGTACCTTAAACCAGCTTCTTGGATTATGGTTGGTGAAACACCTGAGATACATTTCCAAGCACCTATTTAAAGTCTCAAATTGTCCATCAAATTGAGGGTGGTACGAAGAGCTCATGTACAGGGTTGTGCCTTTTAGTTTAAACTAATGCTGCCAAAACTTACTTGTGAACACCTTGTCCCTATTTGACACAATGGTTTTTGGTATACCATGAAGTTTCACAATAGTATGCATAAATTCCTTAGCCACTTGTTTGCTAGAATAGTCTGTTTTTAAAGCAGAAAAGTGATCATATTTAGACAATCTGTCCACCACCACCATGATTACCGTATATCCATGTGAGTTTGGAAACTCTATAATAAGGTCCATTGCCAAATCCTCCCATATATGATTTGGAATTGGTAATGATAATGGTTGTAATAATCCCCCTAGAGAACAATTCAGTGACTTAGCCTACTGACACACTGCACATTGCTGCACAAATTCTGTGATGTCTTTTTGCATTTCTAGCCAATAAAATTGACTTTTAATCCTTGCAATTGTTCTGGCCACTCCTACATGACCTCCTATTGGGGACGAATGGTATTCTAGTAAGACATCTTTAATCAAGTCTTGTTTAGTAGGTATAACTAACCTTCCTTTCCAGTACAGCAACTGATCTTTCAATGTAAAATTTGCATTGGATTGCTTATTGTGTCTACATAACTCCAACTCCTTAGAAAAATGTGAATCAGATACAATTGCTGCTCTCAATTTATCTTGAAATTCTGATTTTTGTTCAGACCATGCTAATAGAAATGATCTAGACAATCCATCTGCTGTTGTATTCTCCTTTCCAGGTTTGTACTCAATTTTGAAATCGTATCCCAAAAACTTATGTAACCATTTCTGTTACTCTAGGATTTGTATAGACTATTCTGTTAAATTCTTCAGGCTTTGCTGGTCAGTTTTGATAACAAATTGTGTCCCAATAAATAGTGTCTAAACTTAACCATTGCCTCTGAAATAGCATACAGTTCTTTGACATAAGTTGACTGCTTTTGCATTCGAGGCAGGAATCTTTTGGAGAAATAAGTTATTGGATGTTTCTCTTGACTGAGAATAGCCCCTATACCAGTCCCTGAAGCATTAGTTTCTAGTACAAAGGGCTTAGAAAAATCAAGTAGGGCCAAAATTGGTGTTGTTGTTACTGCTTGTTTCAAATTCTCAAACTTGCCATAGTTGTTTTATCCCAGTGGAAGTTCTCCTTCTTGAGCAGATTGGTTAGAGGGGCTGCAATAGAAGCATACCCTCTTTTGAATTTCTTATAGTATCCTGTCAATCCCAAAAAGCCCCTTAACTGTTTTACTGTGTTAGGTTCTGGCCAATCCATAACTGCTGCCACTTTATTCTTGTCCATAGCTACCCTTTCACCAAACACCAAATGTCCCAAATACTCAACTTATTGTAAACCAAATGAACATTTGGATAATTTTGCAAAGAGTTTGTGTTGCTGTAATATGCTTAATACTGTCTCCAAATGATACAAATATGAGTGCAAATCTTGACTGTATACTAAAATATAATCAAAGAACACTAAAATAGATTTCCTTAGCTAATGTTGAAAGACTTTGTTCATGAGGCTTTGAAATGTAGCCAGGGCATTTGTAAGACTAAATGACATAACCAGCCACTCATAATGACCTTGATGTGTCCTGAAAGTAGTCTTGCCTCTATCTTCTGGTTTCACCAAAATCTAGTAATAACTTGACCCAAGGTCCAATTTCGAAAAATATTGGGCTCCATGTAATTCATCCAACAACTCATCTACTGTTAGCATTGGAAAGTTGTTCTTCACAATAATGGCATTTAGTGCTCTATAATATGTGTAAAATCTCCAAGTGTCATCTTTCTTCTTAACCAATAAAATTGGTGAAGAAAACAGACTATTGCTTGGTTGAATAATTCCCTCCTTTAACATCTCTTGCAACATTAATTCAATTTGGGTCTTTTGGTTATGGGGGTATCGATAAGGTTTCACCTTGATTGGATTAGTTCCTTCCAACAAAGGAAATGCATAGATGTGTTCCCTTTCTGGTGGTAGTCTTGTAGGCTTATCAAATATCACCCTATAATTGTGGAGTAGTATAGCTAATTCTGGCTCCAAATCATCTGGTAGGTCTAGGAGTTGGTCTTTGGGGTGATCTGGTAGCTGGAGTTGTAAGGTGAACATATTATCTATAACATGAGTGTTATGCATTCTTCTCAACTGATTAAATTGAGCTGGCATTGGTCCTTCTGGCTTGATCCCATGCAAAGTAATAAACTGAACACTCAAAAAGAACTTAAATGTTAGGACACGATAGTTAGCTACATGAGGTCCTAAGGTGGCTAACCAGGATGTTCCTAGTATCTGCTCCTATTACTGGTAGTAAGTATGCAGGTAACTGCAAGACATGATTCTTCACTGTAACCTGTAATTGCTTAACACATCCTTCAGCAGTCAAGGCACTCCTATTACCTACCAGTACTTGAAACTGAGGTGCAAGTTCTATAGGTAGTTTGAGGAAATAAGCAATTCTAGGTTGCAGGAAATTGTCACTACTGCCACTGTCTAACAAAATTTGCATATTCAGTCCATTAATTTGCCCTGTAAATTTTATAGTACCTAAACCATTGGCCTCTTTCGATGCATTGTAAGAAAGATGGTGTTCTGTATCTTGTACAGGTGCTGTGAAGTTGGAATCATCAGGTGGATCAGGTTCAATGTGAGGAATGTCCTCATCTTCAGTTTGCAAAATCAACAAATGCTTATTGGGACATCTATGAGTAAGGTTGAACTTCTCATCACAAATGTAACACAAACTTTTTTCTCTTCTGACTTGCATTTCTGCTGCTCACATTCTTTTTATATTGGAGTTTCTGGTAAGTGATAAGTTAGAATTTTATGCTTTTGATTTCTATGTTTATGCTTTTGATTTTAGGATTTTATTTTACTTTTGTTCTAGTTTACTACCTTTTTGCTTTGTTTTGATAATCGGTGGAATGGTGGAAAATAAGAAAGAGTTGGATGGAAACATAAGAAATTATGACTCACCAGTGTTTGGGATTACATCCATATTTCGTGTGGCAAGAATGTTCTAATCAGAGAGAATTATGGCCTGCCAGTAATAGCCATTATGGCCATAATTCGTGGAGAGCCCAGAATTTGAAGAAACCAGGCAGAGAGAATTACGGCCATGCAGTAATGGCCATTATGGTCGTAATTCGTGCAATCAAAATTTGAAGAGCCAACCAGAACGAATGACCATTTACCAGTAATGGCCATTATGGCCATAATTCGGATTAGTTCTGTAACAGCTCATTTATTTTTTAAAGATTCAAAGAGGTGTTGTAATGAGTTGTAAATGGGGCTGTAATACGCTATAAAGGGAGTGATTTTCTGAGCAACAAGGGGACGAAAATCTCATCTCTTCTCTCTCATTCTTAGATAAAATTAGTTCTCTTGTTCTTTATTTTTGTTAGACATTCTTGTAACTTTGCTGGAGTTTTATACAAGCCGATTAAGGGTTTCTTTTCTTCTCCTTTATTATCTATCTCTTTCTTTTTCTTATATCTTCAATGTTTTAATTATATTTGGTTGCTTCTATTATAAATATGAGTGAGTAATTATCTAATCTGGGATTGTGGGTATTCTAATGGAGGGTTGCTATTTTTATTTTCTCTTTTTGTTATGGGTGTTGATCTTTTTAATTCAATCTTAGTGTTTTAATTGTTTGCAAACATATGGTCTATGTTTGCATGATTTCAGATATTAAGCGAGGAATTGAAAGGTGAAGTTTGATATTAGAACTATAAGATTAAACAAGGAGACTGAATCATGAAAATAGATTCTATTCTCTTGAGGTTATGACAAATATATGTTCTTAATGGGTTTTTGCTAATTAAAACATATTATTTATTAGCTTAAACACATTATTGTTCTTTGATAAAAAGCAGTAATTAAATTTGCTTATTTTACCTTTAAAAATCCAGCATCCATAGCATTAGGAAAATTTGTTTTAAGTGTCAATCGTCATTGTGAAGAACCATAATCCCAAGAGTTTATTTTCTCTGTTATTAAATCAAATCTTTATTCGATTTTCCAACAACTTGCCATTTTAAATACGATTTTAGTTTAGTTAATCACCATTGTGAAAAGAAGTTGGTAATCAATACTAAGTCTCTGTGGGAATGATCTTTTATTACGCGATACAATTGTGCGCTTGCGGTAGGCATCAAGTTTTTGGCGTCGTTGCTAGGGACTTTTTGTTATTGATATCGATTTCTTTTCACTATTCCGGTTAGACTAAACTTTTCTTTTCTGTTGTTATTTTGCTTTGTTATTTGCTAATTCTTCGGTTGAATGCGAAGGATCTGAATTCTTGGGGACCTTGTTGAACCAGTACCTGAGATAGAAAGGTTTTTCCATAGAAAAAGAATAGAGCAACACAAGGCAAGGATAGAACAAAAGGGTGAACGAAGCATGACTGAAGCGAATAATAGAACTTTGAAGGATTTTGCTGCTCCAAATACTAGTGGCTTACACTTTAGCATTGCGCGCCCAACAGTTGAAGCCAACAATTTCGAGTTAAAGTCATTCTTGCTCTCAATGGTGCAGCAAAATCAATTTGGAGGTTCTCCAATGGATGACCCCAATCTTCACTTGTCGATTTTCCTAGAATACTGTGATACTCTCAAGCTCAATGGGGTTACAACAAATGTAATTCGGTTTAGGCTTTTCTATTTTTCTTTGAGGGATAAGGCTAGAGCATGGTTACACTCACTTCCAACAGGATCCATAACTACATGGGAATAACTATCTCAAGCCTTCCTGGCCAAGTACTTCCCTCCGAGTAAAACCACACAACTTAGGAACCAAATCATAAATTTTGCTAAAAAAGATGGAGAGTCACTCTATGAAGCATAGGAGCGTTTCAAGGACTTGTTGAGGATGTGTCTTCATCATGGGCTGGAAAAATGACTGATTGTGCATACATTCTACAATGGACTTAGCTACAACACCAAAATGACATACAAGAGGAGCTTTGATGAACAAGAGCATAGAGGAAGCCTACAATCTCATTGAAGACATAGCACAAAATCACTATCAATGGTCGAGTGAACGTAGGTGGCAAGTATGATGTCGATGCTTTAGACCATATAGCTTCTAAGGCAGATGCATTATTTCAAAAGTTTGAAAAATTGAGTGTGAATGTTGTTACACCAAGTGCTGCATCTTGTGAATTTTGTGGTAATGTTAGTCATTCTGCTGTTAAGTGTCAACTTGGTGCTTCTAATTCTTCTTCTAGTGAGGGGTTTAGTAATGAGCAGGTTAACTTTGTTAGCAATTTTAACTAAAAAGGGAACTCATTTTCTAACACTTTTAATCAATGGTGGAGGAATCACCCAAATTTTTCATATAAAAATCCTCTTTTTAATCTCATTCCCTCACTAATTTCTAAGCCCCCTGGTTTTTAAGGACAAAGAGTTTTTAATCCTCTTAAAA
This sequence comes from Ormosia emarginata, assembly GCA_029884605.1. Taxonomy (NCBI): domain Eukaryota; kingdom Viridiplantae; phylum Streptophyta; class Magnoliopsida; order Fabales; family Fabaceae; genus Ormosia; species Ormosia emarginata. Next base: position 19,018,429 of record JAQQTP010000064.1, on the reverse strand, counting down.
AATCTAATTTGGAAGTCTGCTTGAAAATTTTGTTTTAACTCAAAGTAAGCAAAATGAGGAGTTTAAGCACCAAAATCAAGTGGTAAGTGAGGCCATTAAGCAATTAGCATCTAAGGTAGACTCCTTGGCTACACACAATAAGATGCTAGAGACACAAATCACCCAAGTGGCTCAACAAGTTAGTTCCTCTTCTAGGACTTCTGGTATGTTTCCTGGTCAACTTGAATCCAATCCTAAGAGGTATGTAAATGCCATTACTTTAAGAAGTGAGAAGCAACTAGAGGAACCTAAAGGTATAGAAGAAAAAGATAGTGAGAATGAGACAAATGAAAGGTTCAGCCATCCCTTGAGGATGTTGAGAAGGAAAAGAGAGGTGAGGATGAGAAAGAAACTCCTTATGTTGCCCTTGCACCATATAAGCCGCCCTTACCCTTTCCCCAAAGATTGGATAAAGCTAAAATTGACAAGCAATTTAGGACGTTTCTAGATGTTCTTAACAAGCTGTACATAAATGTTCCATTTACTGAAACTTTGTCTCAAATGCCATCATATGCTAAATTTTTTAAAAAGATTTTGTCAAATAAAAGAAAGCTTGATGACTATGAGACTGTGGCATTAATTGAGGAATGTAGTGCTATAATTCAAAATAAATTGTCTCCTAAGCTCAAAGATCCTAGTAGTTTTTCTATTCTATGTGTTATTGGTAAAATGAATTTTAACCGAGCTTTGTGTGATCTTAGAGCTAGTGTTAGTATTATGCATTTGTCAATTTATAAAAAGCTTGAATGAGTGACTTGAAGCCCACAACCATTTCTTTGCAACTAGTAGATCGTTTAGTCAAGTATCCAATATGTATATTGGAAGATGTGCCTATTAAGGTAGGTAAGTTTTTCATTCCAGCTGATTTTGTTGTATTGGAAATGGAAGAAGATGCTCAAATCTCACTCATTCTTGGAAGACCTTTTCTAGCTACAGCAGGTGCCATTATTGATATGAAAAACAACAAGCTTACTTTGAATGTAGGTGATGAGATGGTAGAATTTAATTTGCCTAATGTTATTAAATGCCCTTCTCTTGAGAATTCTTATTACAGGATTGATTTGATAGATTAATGTGTCAAGAAAGATCCTATTGAAAAATTTTCAATTGATGCATTGGAGGTCTGTTTGGTGAGAAGTGGTGGTCAAGGAGATAAAGATGAAGAAGTTGTTGCATATGCACAGTTGCTTGATGCCAACCCTCCTACTTCAAAGTTTCGATTTGAAGAGCTAAAAGCTGAGACTGAAGCTTCATCCCTTAAAGAAGCTCCACAGGTAGAACTTAAACCCCTTCCTTCAAATCTCAGGTATGAATTTCTTAGTCCGAACTCTATATTCCTTGTGATTATGAATGCTAGTCTAAGTGATGATGAGACTGCAAAATTGCTTGAGATTCTTAGATTGCATCAAAGGGCCATTGGGTACACTATAGATGACATTAATGGGATTAATCCATCCATTTGCATACATCAAATTTTGTTGGAAGATGATTATAAGCCTTCTATTGACCATCAAAGAAGGCTAAATCCTAACTTGAAAGAAATTGTGAAAAAAAAGGTGCTTAAGTTACTTGATGCTGGGGTAATTTACCCCATCTTTGATAGTGAATGAGTTAGTCCGGTTCAGGTGGTTCCTAAAAAAGGAGGTATGACTATTGTTAAAAATGAGAAAAATGAACCAATTGCAACTAGAATAGTCACAGGTTGGAGAATATGTATTGATTATAGGAAGTTAAATAAGACAACCCGAAAAGATCATTTTCCCCCTCCATTTATTGATTAAATATTAGAAAGGTTAGCTAAGCATTCATACTTTTGTTACTTAGATGGTTATTTTGGATTCTTTCAAATTCTCATTCATCCTAGTGACCAGGAGAAAACCACATTTATATGTCCCTATAGTACTTTTGCCTATAGGAAAATGTCTTTTGAGTTATGCAATGCTCCTGCTACCTTTCAACATTGCATGATGTTTATATTTTCTGATTTTATTGAGAATATAATGGAAGTATTTATGGATGACTTCTTTGTGTTTGGTGCTAGCTTTGATGATTGTTTGACTAATCTTGTTAAATTGCTTAAAAGATGTGAACAGGTCAATCTTGTCTTAAACTGGAAAAAATGTCACTTCATGGTAAGAGAATGTATAGTTCTTGAACATTTAGTGTCTGAACGTGGCATTGAAGTTGATAGAGCCAAAGTTGACGTAATTGAGAAGATGTCGCCTCCTACTTCTGTTAAAGGAGTGCGGAGCTTCTTGGGTTATGCTGGTTTTTATCGCCGTTTCATAAAGGATTTTTCTAAGATTGTAAAACCATTGACTAATTTGCTTCTTAAAGATGTGCCTTTTAATTTTGATAAGCTTTGTCTTGATGCATTTTGCAAGTTAAAAGAGGCATTGATACCAGCCACAATTATGCAGCCACCGGACTAGAGTCTTCCTTTTGAAGTCATGTGCGATGCAAGCAATTTTGCTATTGGTGCAGTGTTGAGGCAGAGGAAAGACAAGAAGGTTCGTGCAATTTACTATGCCAACAGAACCTTAGATGAAGCCCAAATCAACTATGCTACAACAGAGAAGGAGTTGTTAGCAATGGTGTTTGTCATTGATAAGTTCCGGTCATACTTGGTAGGTTCAAAGATAATTGTGTACACGGATCATGTCGTTATCAAGTACCTGTTGAATAAGAAAGATGCAAAGCCAAGGTTGGTTCGATGGATACTTTTGCTTCAAGAATTTGACCTTGAGATTCGTGACAAGAAAGGAGCTGAGAACATTGTAGCTAATCACCTTTCAAGACTAAGACAAGAAATGGGTGAGACAAGTGAAGATGAGCCACCCCTTGATGATTCTTTTCCAGATGATCAGCTCTTTGCCATTTCAAAGTTGGAAGCACTATGGTATGCAGATTTCGTGAATTACCTTGCATGTGGAGTCTTACCCCCGGATTTGAATTACCAGCAAAAGAAGAAGTTCTTCTCCGACCTCAAGCACTACTATTGGGACGAGCCCCTACTCTTTAGGAGAGGTGTTGATGTATATTCAGATGGTGTGTTCCGGAGGATGAGGTTGAGAGCATCATGTTTCATTGTCATTCCTCTGTATATGGCGGACATGCTAGCTTTTCCAAAACAGCTGCAAAAATCCTTCAAGCAGGCTTTTATTGGCCCATACTATTCAAAGATGTGCAGTAGTTTGTGCTTCACTGTGATCGATGTCAGCGAACCGACAACATATCAAGAAGAAATGAAATGCCTCTAAATAACATACTTGAGGTGTGTTTGATGTTTGAGGAGTTGACTTTATGGGTCCATTTCCACCATCGAATGGTAACAAATACATCCTTGTTGCAGTTGACTATGTGTCCAAATGGGTAAAAGCTGTAGTTGCACCAACAAATGATACCAAGGTGGTGATTAAGCTCTTCAAGAAGACAATATTCTCTCGGTTTGGAGTTCTAAGAGCTGTGATTAGTGATGGTGGATCTCACTTTACTGCCAAACAATTTGACGCTTTGTTGAAGAAGTTCGGGGTGACTCATAAAATTTCTTTAGCTTATCACCCCCAAACTAGCGGTCAAGTGGAGATTTCTAATAGAGAAATAAAAAATATCCTTGAAAAAATAGTTTCCAGAACAAGGAAGAACTAGGCCATGAAGTTAGACGATGCACTATGGGCTTATTGTACTGCTTATAAGACTCCTATTGGTATGACTCTTTTCAAATTGATCTATGGGAAATCTTATCATCTTCCAGTGGAGTTAGAACACAAGGCCTACTGGGCAATCAAGGCCCTTAATTTTGATTTGAAGGCCACTAGCGAAAGAAGGAAGCTCCAACTCAATGAACTTAAAGAGTTGCGATTGGATGCTTATGAGAATGTCAAACTCTACAAGGAGAGAACAAAGAGATGACACGATAGGCATATTATTCGAAGGGAGTTCAAAGAATTTAACCTTGTACTGCTATTCAATTCAAGATTGAAGTTATTTTATGGGAAACTCCAATATAGGTGGTCTGGACCTTTCCAAATTTTCAAGGTTTATCCATTTGGTACAGTAGAGATATGGGGTGCAGCTACCGATTCTTTCAAAGTTAATGGTCAGAGATTAAAGCATTATGTAGCTGCAGATCCAATAGAGAAGAGAGTAAGCTATACCCTTCAAGCTCCACCATGAACATGTCCAGGGGTTGAGCTAATAATCATAAACAAGCGCTTCTTAGGAGACAACCCAAGTTTTAATTTATCTCTTTTATTTATTTTGAGTTTTCTAGTCTTTTACTGCTGTTTTTAAGTAGTCTAAATTTTGCTTAAATTTGTTTTTGTTTTGCAGGTTGGTGGTGAAAAGTGAAAAGAGCAACAATGTCATGAATAATGAGGTGGAATAAAAGACAGAAGAGAATACGGCCCAATCATATTCTTGATTATGGCCATAATCTACAAAGAATGGGGAATACACATGAGACAGAAGGAAATACGGCCCAACTGTATTCTCCATTATGGTCGTAATTCGAGGCCCTGTGATAGTAAAAAAAAATAAAAAATAAAAAAAATAACAAAATGGGAGCAGACAGAGGGAATTACATCACTTCTGTATTCCTCATTATGGCCGTAATTCGGCTTAGTTACAGAAAAAAAAAACCCTAAAACCCATCTTTCTTTGTTTCCCCCTAAATCGTGGCTCCCCCCCCCCATTCCTCTATTCTTTTCTTCTCTCCTCTTTCCCTCTCTTCCACTCTTCTTCTACTCACACCCACCTCATTTTCTTTTCTCCTTCACCATTCTTCTCTCTTTTTCCTACAATTTTCGTCACTCCATTTGAGCTATAGTACCCATTTGGCATTTTTGTTACTTTGTGTATTTCTTCTTCTTCAATGGCTTCCAAGAAGGTAAGGGCAAGCCAAGCTTCATCTTCTCAATGTAGGCTTACTCACACTTCAAGAAGACCAAAAGGTACTCCTACTCCTAATCCCTATGATATTGTTTTTCAAAATAATGAGCAAAGGGATATATATAACATACTTGTGAAAAGAAGAATTCTAGCAAGTAGGTATGTTGATGAGGGCACATTGCAAACCCTAGGATTGTTAGATGATGTTAACTGGATGTTTGGACAAGTGGGTTGGACTTATTTCATGTCTTTAAAACTACCCACTTTTGTGAAGATAACTTTAGCATTCTTGAGCTACATTGAAACCCAAATTCTTCAAGGTAAGGATTGTCAACAGGGTAGTATCTCTTTCCACTTGTTCAATACTGAATATAATTGGACTTTGGTTGACTTTAATATTGTGTATCAGTTACCCATGGGGGGTGAAAGGAGATTCCCTAGGGAGTTTCATGACCATAAATTCTGGAGTGACATAGTCGATAAAGAACCTTATCAGTCTGCCTTGGCTAAGGCTTCTAATATACATAACCCATGTTTCTGGTATATCCAAAGGGTTATGGCACATACACTATTTGGTAAGGGAGAGAGTGAGGGGTTGCTAGGCAAAGTGAGCTTTTCTTTTTGTGGGCCATGATTGAGAAGTTTGACATTGATACGAGTGCTTATTTGGCACGTAAATTTAACCGTGTTGGAACGGCAAGTAAGGGGGACATTGTCATTGGTGGTTTAATCACCCCCATCACCATAGCCTTAGGTCATGCTAATGCTATCAGTGACTTAGTTGAAGTGCAGGGAAATTCCAGGATTGATTTGGAGTCTTTTCTTGCAATGAAAATGCTAGTTAAGCTTAATGATGTTTATCATCTGGTACTCCCGAACCGTTCCACACTCACATTGCCCAATCTCACCAGAACCACCATTAGGACACGCGTCAATTGGTTGCTCTCGGGCAACACTGATGAACCTAATCATCTCTTTGTGGAACTTCCTCCTCTTATTGAGCAAGACAGTTCATCCTTATCTCACCATGGTAATTTTGATTTACATACTCAGATGGCTACATTAGAGGCTGAACAACAAAGCTAAAGAAGTCTCTTGAAAGATATCCACAACCAAAATGCAAGTTTGAACAATATGGTTTCGGCTATCTATAACTGACACATCTCCCAATGACATTTTCCACCACCACCACCAAAGTGATCTTGTGAGCTTTCTTGACCCTCTTCTTGTTTATTTTTACATTGGAGACAATGTATGATTTAAATATGCGAGGGCTATCGTTAGTTAGTTTTTTTTTTCCTTTGTAGTTAGTTTTGTGTTTGAATTTTTGCTTAGTTTTGAAAGAAAAAAGAAAGGAAAAAAATATCTTTTGCACCATTTTGCACAGTTCAGTAGCATGCTTTACTTTTTGACAATCCATGCATGACGATAAATGGTAGTATACTGGGTTGAGTTTTTTTTTATCTAGATTTAGCCCCTAGCTTTATTTTTTTGTATTATGGTTTGTATACCTTTACTTTTGGCACTATGATAACATGAAGTTAAGGAGAGATGGAGGTTGAGGGAAATAAGACCCAAAAAGACTTTCATTCTGAGTACTAAGGCTTCGAATTCAAAAAGGCCTTTGGTATCAGTACCTAAGTGGATGTAAGTTCTAAAAGGTAGGATGGAGCATAAAGTGCACCTACCATTGAATGTGATTTAAAAGTGAGATGGAGCATAAAATACACTCACCAACACTCCTCTTCAAAAGAAGAAAAAAATAAAGGAAGAGAAGAAGAAGATTAAGAAAAGTTCATGCATCTACTTTAGGGAGATCCAAAGGATGAGAATTTTGTTTGAGTGTTTAAAGGTGTAGGTATACATTCTACATTATTTTTGATAAAGTTTGGGATCGCTTCTAGCTAAATGGAGACTTGACATTGTATATTTGTTTGTTTGTCTTTATGCTGGGTTGTTAGGATGGAAAGTTGCTAATTGTTTCGTGTAAAAGAATAACTGTCATTCATAGATATTTTGCTTGAGGACAAGCAAAGGTTTAAGCATGGGGGAGTTTGATAAGTTAGAATTTTATGCTTTTGATTTCTATGTTTATACTTTTGATTTTAGGATTTTATTTTACTTTTGTTCTATTTTACTAACTTTTTGCTTTGTTTTGATAATAGGTGGGATGGTGAAAAATAAGAAAGAGTTGGATGGAAACATAAGGAATTATGGTTCACCAATGTTGGGGATTACACCCATATTTCGTGTGACAAGAATGTTCTAACCAGAGAGAATTATGGCCTGCCAATAATGGCCATTATGGCCATAATTCATGGAGAGCCTAGAATTTGAAGAAACCAGGCAGAGAGAATTATGACCAGGCAGTAATGGCCATTATGGCCACAATTCGTGCAATTAGAATTTGAAGAGCCAACCAGAATGAATTACTGTCTGCCAGTAATGGTCATTATGGCCATAATTCGGATTAATTTTGTAACAGCCCATTTATTTTTTAAGGATTCAAAGAAGTGTTGTAATGGGTTCTAAATGGGCCTGTAATAGGCTATAAAGGGAGTGGTTTTTTGAGCAACAAGGGACAAAAATCTCATCTTTTCTCTCCCATTCTTAGATAAAATTAGTTCTCTTGTTCTTTATTTTGTTAGACATTCTTGTAACTTTGCTGGAGTTTTATACAAGCCGATTAAGGGTTCCTTTTCTTCTCCTTTATTATCTATTTCTTTCCTTTTCTTATATCCTTAATGTTTCAATTATATTTGGTTGCTTCTATTATAAATATGAGTGAGTAATTATCTAATCTTGGGATTGTGGATATTCTAATGGAGGGTTGTTGCTATTTCTGATTTTCTCTTTTTGTTATGGGTGTTGATCTTTTTAATTCAATCTTAGTGTTTTTATTGTTTGCAAATATATATTAAACGAGGAACTAAAAGGTGAAGTTTGATATTAGAACTATAAGATTGAACAAGGGGACTAAATCATGAAAATAGATTCTATTCTCTTGAGGTTGTGACAAATATCTGTTCTTAATTAGTTTTTGCTAATTAAAACACATTTTTTATTAGCTTAAACACGTTATTGTTCTTTGAAAGAAGGCAGTAATTACATTTGCTTATTTTTCCTTTAAAAATCCAGCATCCATAACATTAGGAAAATTAGTTTTAAGTATCAATCGTCATTGTGAAGAACCATAATTCCAAGAGTTTATTTTCTCTGTTATTAAATCAAATCTTTATTCGATTTTCTAACAACTTGCCATTTTAAATACGATTTTAGTTTAGCTAATCACCATTGTGAAAAGAAACTGGTAATCAATACTAAGTCTCTGTGGGAATGTTCTTTTATTACATGATACAACCATGCTCTTGCGGTAAGCATCAGTAGGTTGAAGGTTGGGTCAATATGGTGAGGTAGGAAGAAGTGGAGGTAGGTTGTTGTTTTTGGCTTGTTGGCTGGTGTTTGAGAATGGTTGAGTAGTCTGAAATCTTGTAGAAGAAGAAGAATATTGTGGTTTAGGCTTGTATAGATATTTCTCTTCAAATAATTTTGCAAGCGATATAACTTTTAGCATTGAAATAAGACTCTGTGCTATCACATCTCTTTGGATATCAGGTTTAAGTCCACTGATGAAACAATCTAGTAAGGCATCAGAACTCACTCCATGTACTCTATTAGCAAGAGCGGTAAATTCATGGTAAAATTCAGTAACAGATCCCGTTTAATTTAATTTGAACAAACTAGATCTAAGACATTCATAAGGTGAGGGACCAAACTCTAATTCCAAAGCTCTAGTAAAATTCTACCAATTTTGGAAGAGTTAAGTTTTGTTCATCATTTGAAACTAAGGTACTACCTCATTTTCTAGATTGATGGCAGCAATTTGTAACCTCTGATCATCCGGTGTATCATAATAGTAATCAAAAAATTGTTCAGCCTTAAAAAGTCATTGTAACACCTTTAATCCATCAAATCTAGAAAAATTCAACTTAAAGTTTCTCACCTGGAATAATTGTCTTTGATTTGAATGAGTTTCAAGACATGAGCTTGGACCACCATGTTTTGCAGCTGAATTCATAATCAGAGTTTGTAAAACAGTCTCAATTCGTTCAAATCTTTCATTTGCAGTTGCTTCCACTCGATCAAATCATATATTCTGAGCTGCCTCACTTCTTTTCAACCAGTTAATATAATTATGATCCTTTTTATCTATCATTTCCATCATCTGTTTCATTTTAGCATGTAACTCTTTTATTCTGGTGTTATCGACCATGGTATCAATGAAAGCACCAATATAATGTCTCAACTAACAGAACTTAAGTATGAAAACTAAGCAAAAATGCACTCACAAACAATTTATGGAATACCTCAGTATAGTATTATTATTTAGCAGAAGTTTTGTAATATAAGTGTTGCTATCAGTAATAGCTACACGAGAAGAATATGAACAAAGCAGAGGGAGAAGAAAGAGAATCTAGAAGAGAGAGAAGTCAGAATTTCATAACTAACATCATGCCTCATCGCCTTACATTTTTAGGGGTGTCAAAATGGGTCAAGCTCGATGGGTCGACCCGAATAGCCCGACAAAATGAATGACGGAATTGTGACAACTAAAAATTATCATTTCAAAACTTACATGGCCGAATGGGTTAAACCCGAATGGATCGAGTCAGTTCGTTATTTTAACACTATATAAAATTAAATATATTAAACTAACAAAATATTAAATCGAAATTTACATGATCTAAATAAACCAATTCAAAAATAACTTAATCTTAAATAGATTGATTGGAATAAACTAACCCGTTTTGACATCCTTTCTTTTTCTGACTTATATCCGTTATTGTTACACACAAAATCTCTCAGCTTGAAATTTGTCTTTTTCTGACTTATATCCGTTATTGTTTCACACAAAATCTCTCAGCTTGAAATTTGTCATCCGAGGCCTTTGCCTTCTTCTATCTACCTGGTTAAATGAGCTGATGTCAGTTGGGCCGTTACTTCTGTTACAGTATTCAGAATATAAAATATAGTATCATGGACTCATTCTTATGCCGATTTTTCCTGTGGACAAAGTCGTATCTTCATGAGACCCAGCATGCTTAGACAATAGGATGTTCTTAATTATAACATAAAGGAGAGTAATCAAGTCCTTGAGATTCCCTACATCAGCTGGATCTGGTCTCTGATTGACTGATAGCAAAGTGTATTATGTGGTGCAAAGTGAATTAAATTAATTAAGCATTTTTATTCTGAAAGTACATTATTATATAATTAAAACATAACACATAATGTTGTACAAGAGTTTGGATGCGAGTGAGTGAATTAATTTATGTGGACAAATTTGGGCCCAAAATTATTGCGGAATTTCCGAATGAAATGGTGCAAAAGGACAGGGGCTTCTAATAACTAATGACAGGTTGACTGGAAATAATTAGGGGAGAAAATGTGGCATTCATTTATAGTCCCAATTTTACTGTTTTGTCGGTAGAGAGGTTCGTCTTTTTTTAAATTAAAAAAAAGGTTATCTTAATTAATTAGTGTTTTTAGATGACAAAGATTCATAATGGAGTATTAATTAAAATTGTAATTTTTAACATTATTTAAACTATATATTACTAATATTATTCTTAAAGAAAACTGAAAAGTAACAGTATTCGTTGGACGGATTTCATGACGGCCTATATTTTTAATTTTTTTTTCACGTACGTGCTCTATAAACATAAAGTATACGTATAAGAGGTTTTTTTCCCATCAAACTTTTTGTTCAAGGTCTTAGTTAATTCAGCATCAAATCCGGCCCTTCACCCATTTGCTATAAAAAACATGATAAGTTATACGTAAAAAAAAAAATTGTTGATATATCGAATAACTGTGAAAAAAGAGGAACGTGATAAGTAGATTTGTAGAAAATATGATAAGTAGACATGGTATAATAAATATAAAAATAAATGATACTTTGAGATACAATATTTGGTTAAAACACATTAAATAAAGAATAAAATTTTAATTATGACTTTTTATATTTTAAAAATTAAACAAATAATAATCTTGCCAAATATATTTTTGTCATTTTAAATTTCAAGCGAGAAACATTATTACTGAGTGCCTCTTTCATATTCACGGGATTTTAATTTAAAGCGCATTCATTATTCTTTAACACAAGTTTCTTGAAAAATAATTTTACTGATCAGTGTCCATTAAAAAATTAATACACAAGTCATATGATTGTTTTTTTTTTTCTATTAGATAATTTGACAGTTACTTTTTCACCTCGAAGATTTTTTTTTGATGAATTTTGCTAAGAATATTTGTTAAGAAAATTACAATAGAAAATTTTAAATAAAAATAAATCAAATAATAATTTTTTTCAATTTTTAATACATTAAATATCTTATTTTTATTTTAACTTTTTTATAACACTCATTAACAAAATTCTTTTTTTATTCATATTTTTGGCAGAAAATAGAGAGTTGAACTCGTAAACTCCACTTTTGGTAGAGATTGAGCCGACCAACTTGTGTCGTGTGTGTTGTGTCACAAGTCATATGGTTAACACAGACTTATTTTCTAATTACATAATTAATAAAAAACATTTATTCGAAAGAAAATAAAAATTACATGTGCTGACAAATGCTTTTTTTTTTTTATTGGAACTTCTTTCTTCGATTTGTTTATTGCTATATTAATTGAACTTGTGCGTTATCCGAGTGCCATTGTTTATATCATGTTTATTGTTATTAATAATAGGAAAAAGATCATTATATATATATTTTTTAGAGATATATGTATTGTAGATATTTTTTTTAGAGTATCAAATTTAATGAGAGAAAATAAAAAAATTATATGATAAATAATATTAAAAAAATGTTAAAAAAATATATACATTGTTAATTATAAAAATATCAAATTGTTAATAATAAGATAAAATTATTACTGAGGATCTTTCATTATACATCACGGATGTTATTTAAAGGTATCTTATATTATTGATTTTATCTTTTAGTAGAGATAATTTTTTTTAAGATCAGTGTCCATTAAAAAATTTAACAAAATAAAGTATCGCGTGAACAGTAATTCTAAATTCAAATTTTTTAAATTAAGTTTAAAAATTTAAAAAAAAAGTTTTGTTGAAATTTTTTAAAAAGAGAGTTAAAAAAATTTAAAAAAAGTTTTTTAAAAAACAAAAAAAATTAAAAAAAAGTGTCGCGGCATCCTTTGTAAGGATGCATTAAATATCTCCGGCATCCTTTGTAGCAATTCTTTTCACTTTAGTTGTCTAATATATATTTATATAATATTAAATTTTAGACAAAGATAAATTAAGATAAAAAATAAATATTAAAAATTTAATTTTTAAGAAATTAGTTATGCCATAAAAAAAGACGTGGTTACTGTTGTGTGTCACAATGAAAAATGCTTTCTAATTCAAATTTTTTTAAGTTAAAAAATTTTTAAAAAACAAAAAGAAATTTTCGAGTTAAAAAAATTAAAAAAAGTTTTTTGTGCTGACAAAACAATTTTTTTTTTAAAAAAAAGGTGTGGAACTTCATTCTTCGATTTGTTTATGAACAATTAAATTGAACTTGCGTTATCCGAGTGCCATTGTTTGCCATGTTTTAATTGTTTGGTATTGATAATTGGAAAATAGATCTTATAGGATATATAAGATTTTAAGAAATAAACGTATGTATTATGTAGATGAGAATTTTTTTAAGAATATCAAATTTAATGAGAGAAAATAAAAAAGCAATACCTAGATGATAGAAAAATTAGGAAGAAAGCGTAAATGATATATATGATATCTTCCTACATTGTTAATTACTAATAAAAATGATCTTTAATTGCTAAAGAGAGAGGAATAAGAGTAAAAAATTTTCATAAATAATTTATTTAATATTAACCGCTTTATCAAGTTTTATGTAATTAATCTCTACCTTTGAATTGATATAATATTATATCAACTGTTTAACTTTCAAAATGTACGTTACACTCTCTCTAAGAGGGTGTATATTAGACGTCGCCTTCCTTGAGCAGCTTTATCTCATACGTTTATATATGTTGGGACTGGAAACAGTAATATTTAATTAGATATGATTTATCATATATACTTAAAATATTATTTTACAAATATAAAGTTATAAGGTTCATAATAAAAACATATTAATTTTTAAAAATATTTTTATATATATTAAATAATAATTTAAATTTTTAAAAGATACTATAATATACTCTATTTAAGTAAAAAAAATCATGATTTAAATAAATCCCATTTTGGCCTATATAACTATTAAGAATAATCATAAATTTTTTTATTTAATTCTCTTACAAATAATCATATTAATTATTATATATTTTATTTATTTAGTACTAAGAGAATTATTAAAATAATTTTAAAAAAATATAGTAAAACTTTAATGCCTGACAACGCTTTTCTTTAATTGCATTTGGGATTCACTCTATTCTTTAATACCTTGATATTTTTCAACGAGATTTATTTCTTTATTTTTTTTACAAAGTAGATTTAAGATTTAATGTGGAGACAGAAAGTTTAGGCAAAATAATTTGAGTAGAATTTAATTCTAGATTCAAACTGTTTTTTAAGTATATTCCAAAAGTTACAACTCTTAAACCATGATTCATTGATGTATATCATACTTGGTATACCAAAAGAGAGAGAGAGAGAAATCATACTTGGTCTTCAGATGGCATGGAGAATCATGCTCACTTAAACTTTTATTATTTAATATTGGTTTTGTTTTTCTAATGAGTTCTAATAAATATTGCCAATATGTCAATTGGTCAAAGTCATTGAGATAATACTTACATAAGAGATATTTTTATATACACTACTAAAAATACAGCATACGTATGTGAGTTATTATTATTCTTAATTATTATTATTATATTATATAGTAAATATAACTTGCATTAATATGTGTACATTGATATATCATTTCTTTGCAGAACTTTAACTAAATTAGGGGAGTAGCCAAATGGGTTGAGTACGTCACCCAATTTCTCATGCTGCTTTATTAACACTGGGGAGCTGTTTGTCACATCGTAGTAAATTAACGTAAATATTATATTGTATAAATTTATTTATTAAATTTTTATTATATATTGAAATAATAAATAATTTAATTAAGTGTTAGAAGATAAAATTATATTTAATTAAATTTTGATGTATAAATTTTTATACAAAAATATTTTATTATAATTTTAAATATTTTAATATTTATAATTTTTATGTAATGAATTTTATATTATCATATTTTATATTATTAAATTTAATATTATTAAAATTTATTTTATTTTTTTAGTACTAAACAGGCTTAGAATAATAAATAAATATAGAATGAATTTTGTTATATTATTTTAAAATATATTTTAATTATTTTATAATATTTAATAAAAAAATATTAAATAAAAAATAAATATAATTAATATTTTAAAAATATAAAAAATATTTAATATTTTTTAATAAATTAAAAATTTATTTAAAAAGATTTAAAATTATTCATACTAAATAGCCTAACATGATAACTTCATGATACTAAACATACTAAATCGAAATCCATTTTTGAAAAATAGTAAATTAATCATATATTCTTAATTGGTTCGTTAAAGTTTCTATTATAGGAATTCAAATAGTTTTGGATGAAGTTGAAAGAGTGAGGAATCAGGAACGATAGACGGTAGCAAAGCGCTATGACTATCCCAAGGGGTGGAGGAGTAAGTGAAAAAGAAAGAATTACCCTTGAACTTGATGACCCCTGTCGGCGGATAAACTCTCCTCTATGAAAGGGTCAATAGCCAAAATGATGCAGTCCAACTGTCAAAGGTCATCTTGTGTTCCCCTCCCATACTGGCACTTTCCAACTATGTTCCACTTCTTCCACTGAAACACATGATATATTATATAGTGTAATACTAAAACTCACACACAACTCTCTTTCTCTCTCTGTGGTACCTCAGCCTGTTGCTGTCTCTCTTTTGAGTGGTTTAGATCGCTGTGGGGATCTATAAGGTTAAAGAGAAGGAGAAAGAACCTCTGTTAGAGGTTAGCCGTTTGATATTTTCAACTCTTCATTTTAGAGTATAAATGCATTTTTTATCCATAATTTTCTGATTCATTTCTCAAAGGATATTTGGGTGCTACTTCGGTCTTCTTTTATTTATTTTGCTAACATATATCATTCATTTGGCTGTGTTATTATCTTTCTAATTGTATTCCATTTTTGCTTATTTAGTTATAACTTTCCTGCTTTCTTCATCGTCTGAGTTCACATTTGTATTGTACAGTTTCAATTTTTATAAAGCTAACTTTTTGTGGTTTCATTTTAGTGGGTGCCGTTATAGATCTTTAGTTGATCCTGCAAAACAAGAGAGATTGGGGGTGAGGAACTCTTGTGCTATGCAACACAAAAGAGATTGTTTGAAAGTGGCTATCTGGCTTTTGTGAAGATCAGACAATAATAGAGTGACCCCAAAAATTCTGTTTTTCAAGTTTTTTTTTTGTCTTCGTGTAAAATCATTCATAATCACATATTAGATCCCCTTGCATGTTCTGTATGTTTGTGAAAAGAAAATAAAACAAAGTGCTGATGTAACTATGACTGAAAGGGAATTAAGCTTGTTTCCTATTCTCCACAAAATTATATATCAGGTTTTTAAGTCAAACTTTGTCAAGTATGACATAAATATGTTGTTCAACAACAGGTTGCAACTCTCAACTCTGTATTTCTTTGTTAGTTTCTTTCTCAATCCCAGAGGGCATCTACATCAGTACCATTTTTTGTTAAAACTTAAATGCTTTGTGCTTAGATAATTATTAGTTTTGGTAGTTTGCTTGATTTCTGATGGTCTACTATAACTTGTCACTCAGTAATTTCAGTGTCCATTGCTCTAGGTTTTGAGAGAATACTGCCAGCCAATTAATGGGTTCTAAGAATAACGCATCAGGCCAGAGAGCACGAAGGCCGCTGTCAATATTTGCTGTGCTTGGTCTGTGCTGTTTCTTTTATCTTTTGGGAGCATGGCA
The DNA here is from genome assembly GCA_029884605.1 of Ormosia emarginata. NCBI lineage: Eukaryota > Viridiplantae > Streptophyta > Magnoliopsida > Fabales > Fabaceae > Ormosia > Ormosia emarginata. The sequence continues at coordinate 19,002,456 of JAQQTP010000064.1, read as the reverse complement.
AAGGAGTGGATCTGGAAAAGGAGATAACCTTGCATTGAAAGTAAATCAGCTGATGACAGACTGCAATATTTTGCCCAATTTGAGTTTTGAATCTCATCACAATGATGTAGAAATTTTTGAACCTTCTGAACCAAAAGCTAAAGTGTTCAAGCCATGTGATGTCAAATATACTGATTATACACCTTGCCAAGAGCAAGACCGAGCAATGACATTCCCAAGAGAAAATATGATATATAGGGAAAGGCATTGTCCACCTGAAGAGGAAAAATTGCATTGCCTCATTCCAGCCCCCAAAGGGTACATGACTCCTTTTCCCTGGCCTAAAAGCCGTGATTATGTCTACTATGCTAATGTTCCCCACAAGAGCTTGACAGTGGAGAAAGCTGTTCAAAACTGGGTGCAATTCCAGGGAAATGTGTTTAAATTTCCAGGTGGAGGGACCATGTTCCCTCAAGGAGCAGATGCATATATTGATGAACTTGCATCAGTTATCCCGATTGCAGATGGTTCTGTCAGAACAGCACTGGACACTGGCTGTGGAGTAAGTTTTAATGTTTAAACAACCCTTCTGATAATATGCTCTTTTTCTTTAATTAAGAGTTTTTAATAAATGCCTAATCATGTTTTCTAGCTCGGTTTCTTTCCTTTTCCTTTAATGTTATTCTGCTTTTGTTTCCTCTCTTTCCCTATCTTCAATTTGGCCTGTTATAATAAGATCCACTTTTACATTCTAAAGCATATTGAAGAGCATGTGCATGGCCATGTTAGTTTATTATTAAATTGAAGAACCTCATAAAGCACCAAAAATCTGCCGCTTAAGAATTTCAGATTGAAATCAGAATGCTTTATGTGTGTACATTTTCAAATTGTAATCCGTGTAACAATGGTTGTCTTGAAGTCTTTTCCTCTGTCATACCTATTGCTACCTGAGTATCTATTGAGCAGGAAGAATCTTATATTTAAAAATTACTTCAGATGGCTACTGCTTAGAAATCTCATGTTGACCACCTAGGCATATAATGTGCTTTTGTCTATTGCATTCCAAATTTCTCAATTTTCGTGTGTATTATGCTTGATGGTACAGTTTACTTGTTTTCAGTTGGTACCTTCCAATTAGGTTGTAATTGCTATACCCATATAAACATGAACAATTATGCAGGTTGCAAGCTGGGGAGCCTACATGCTAAAGAGAAATGTGCTGACTATGTCCTTTGCCCCAAAGGACAACCATGAAGCACAAGTTCAGTTTGCACTAGAACGAGGTGTTCCTGCCGTTATTGGTGTTCTTGGCACCATCCGTCTTCCGTACCCTTCAAGAGCCTTTGATATGGCCCAGTGTTCTCGATGTCTAATTCCATGGACTTCAAATGGTTAGTACTAAATTGAATAGTCAATAAGATTGATCAAGAATACAGTGTTATCAGCCTTTTCTTATGTAGATGATGATACACCTGAACTTCCAAACAAAATTAAGCAAATGTTAGGAAATTTGAGTATCCTTTTGTCCAATATGTCAATGCAACTGCTTGCCAAAGGTTATGAAGGGAAAAAAGTAGTTTATTGGGGAGTTCATTAAAGCATTCCCTTCTGCAATCCAGATGGTTAAATCTATATTAATTGTTGGTGATCCATTTCCTTTCAAGTGGCTAATATTTACCTCTTGAGATCATTAATTTCATATTACTAAGATCTTCATCTACTTTAAAGTTCCCAAGATATTATGTCAATAGATGTTGCATTTACAATTAGCTTCAAAGGCATTAGATCAAGAATTATATGCCATCTAGCAGTGGGAGGGGAAAGATATATATATATATATATATATATATATATATGCATGAAATATTTTTTAGAGGAATTAACATGTTGACTGTTAGGATCCAATTGCAAGGTATGGGACTTGAGTCCCACATCGGAAGTTTGGGATTCCGGTGTGAGGTTTATATGGCCTTGGGCTCTCCAACCACAATGGCTAGCTTTTGTGTGGTTCTCCTAAGGTTCTTATCATTGACTTTCCACCCCTTACTTGAATGCAGAGGGCATGTATCTAATGGAAGTTGATCGAGTCTTAAGGCCTGGTGGATACTGGATTTTATCTGGCCCTCCAATTAATTGGAAAACATACTACCAGATATGGAAGCGATCTAAGGAGGATCTCAAGGCAGAGCAGAGAAAAATTGAGGAGTTAGCTGAAAGTCTTTGCTGGGAAAAGAAGTATGAAAAGGGTGATATTGCTATTTGGAGGAAGAAAATAAATGCTAAATCTTGCCAAAGAAAATCTCCCAATTTATGTGATTTAGATAATGCTGATGATGTATGGTAAGTCTTGCTCATCTTTATGTACTTCATTCAGACATCATTTCCATTGTACTTATAATCTTATATATAATTGAAGGGATTTGAATAATTACACAGGTTTCATACTTTGTTCCTCTGGTTCTTTTTATTTGTTATTCACATTTTTGGATAACTATGTACTCATGAATAACATCACTTCATGCTCTAAACAGTAGCAAGTTTTCCAGGAGATGAGCTAGGCTTAGCTGAGTACATGACCTGCATTGTGGGGCATAAAATAATAATACAAGGAAAACGATAGTATGACAATACAACTTCTTTAGTTAACTTTAGTACATTTGGATTTTCTTACTACAGGAGACTTCAACAAACGGTAGAGAAATACCCAGAATATACTTTTTTTTAGGGACTACAACAACAACAACCAAGCCTTTTCCCACTAGGTATTTTTTTAGGGACTAAAATAAAAAAATAAAAACTTTGGGAACTTGGAAGGAAAAGGGAGAAAATTAATTTTCTACTTTATCTCCAGAGAGAGTATGGGTGTTATAAGGTATTTTTTAGCTTGATCGTTGAAGTTATGTAGGATTTCATCTTTGAGGCATTGGTTATGTCATCCAATATCAGTATCAATGTGTGATATTAGTATTATGTAAGATTTCATTGTCTCTATGCATTCAAATTATTGATATCTGTATTTATAAGTGTGTGTGTGTGTGTGTGTATTAAATTTGTTCTTGTTTCCATCCTGATTCTTTTTTTTTTTGGGTGGGGGTTGGGTGTTTATGTATAATGTATCGTAGGTACAAAAAAATGGAGGTCTGTAAAACCCCTTTCCCTGAGGTAACCAGCAAAAGTGAAGTTGCTGGAGGGGAATTGAAGAAGTTTCCTGCTAGGCTTTTTGCAGTCCCTCCTCGAATAGCTAAGGGCATTATTCCAGGGGTTACAGCTGAATCTTATCATGAGGACAACAAATTATGGAAAAAGCATATTAATGCTTACAAAAGAATTAATAAATTGATTGGCACTACTAGATATCAGAATTTGATGGACATGAATGCAGGCCTTGGAGGATTTGGAGCTGCACTTGAATCACAAAAATCTTGGGTGATGAATGTTGTACCCACAATTGCTAAGAACACTTTAGGTGTTATCTATGAGAGAGGTCTAATTGGCATTTATCATGACTGGTAAATTTTTAAAAATTCTCTTAATTTCCCTATAAGTCTTCTAAATTTATGCAAACTTTCCTTGCAAGTTGGCTTCCTTTACTCACAAAAATTATTTATTAAACTGAATTTGTGGTTAACTTTAGTATGATCATTCATTTATGAATACTGTAATGCAAAATGGGCTTCCTATATATTTGCTTAGACAGCCTATTTTTCTTTTCCAAATTCTGGATCTACTTGAAAAGAGATATTGGAATTGTTTAGTAGACTGGCTGTTTGCTGTTGCTGCTACTGGTTATTCACCAAGCCTTCTTTTCAATGATTGTTTATGGTATTTCCTATGGACTTAAATTAAGCAAGTAATCATGGATGAGGCTTCTGTACTGCAGATTGTTTCCTTCACTGCTAAAGATAATCGAACAAGCAATTAAATTTCCTTAACTGTCTGTTGGAGAAAGCAAATTATGTACTACGAAATTGCAATGACGCTATTTTTCTTTCTTCAGGTGTGAAGGCTTTTCTACATACCCAAGGACATATGATCTCATTCATGCTAATGGTTTATTTAGCTTGTATCAGGACAGGTAAGTTTCCTCCTCTTCTCCCACTAGTCATAGTTTATGGATGCTAAGATTATCTTTGTGGAAAGTAGAAACAACTGGAAACTTGAGTACTTCTGTTGTCTCAGATTGTTAGTTTATTGGCATATCAAACAAGCTCAAGTTCCTTTTTTTTGTTGGTTAATTCTTCAGTTTTTCTTTCTGAGATCTTGCAACAGTAACTGTGATGCAGTGATTTCTTGATAAGATGGCTATGACTACTAGGAACGAGTCTAAATTGTTGGTAAAATGCTAAGATAGGAGTTGGAAGGTTGAAAGTGGAAATAATAATCTGAAATGCATCTCAAAGCTAGCCCATGTGAAAGCTAAATGGTCTCTTGTGATCCCTGGTTCTTTTTATGCATCCACCTGGTTCATATTGCAAGTTTTTTCTTTTATGTTGGCATAATTAATATAAAGCCTCCATCCCAACCAGACTCCTCCTGCTACTTGAGCTAAAGCATCTATCAAGGACCGACCCTCCTAAAAGCTTAAGCTGTTAGCTTGAGGCCAAATAAATGGTTTTATATCTTTAACATCATCAATGGCACCTTGTTGGCTTCAAGTTGGGGATATAAAGCCCTTTCCATATGTTAACTTTGTTTGATAACAGTTCCAATTAGCTGAACAATACCCTTCACTTAACACTCTAAATTATCAACTTTTTTTTATAATGAAATTCATGCTGATTTAATTAAACAGGTGCAACCTGGAAGACATCCTTCTAGAGGTGGATCGCATCCTACGACCTGAAGGAGCAGTCATCATCCGGGATGAAGTTGATGTACTGAACAAGGTTAGGAAAATTGTTGGGGGAATGAGATGGGATGCCAAAATGATGGATCATGAGGATGGTCCACTTGTGCCTCAGAAGATATTGGTTGCTGTGAAAGAGTATTGGGTTGGCAGCAGTAAAAACAACACGTCCAATGAGGAATAAAACAGGTATTGTTTGGGTGTGAAAGTGATAGCTCAGCCTGCAGTAACAACAATCAAGGTTCTCTAAGCCCAAAGCAAAGACGAAATGGGAAAAGATGATGAATAATCAAAAGAAAAGAAGATTATAGAGCAAAGTAAAAGCAAAGGATTGGTTATGTGAGCTTATTCTACGTCTGCCTTACACGAGTGTAGATAAACTAGGTCCTGGCTAGTCTTCTTGAATTGATTTTGGAGGATATAGATTAGCAAGTTTAGCTCTCCAAATAATTTTAAGCCAAAGATATTGTGTTGGTGGTGAGACACGAATAATCATATGATGCAAGGATATTGAAATATTGCAGTTGTGTTCATTTGAAACTGCTACATTCGGATTCATTTTGTTGTGTTTATTTGGAAAGGACGCCCCACATATTCACCTACACAAAAATTCCTCATCGATTATTTTCGGTCTACTGTCTCTGAATCCTGAAGCCCTTTTTTTTAAAAAAAAATTTTGGCATAAGGGAATCGAACTAAACAAACTATTACAAGCAGATATTATTTAGATAACTGATTCTTCTACTAAAGCATTAGCTAGTAACAACACATTGTTATGACAAGGTGGTGGCGTATGATATATGATGAGCTCCTGTGTGCTCCTTACCTGTCTATTTTTTTGAAAGATAATTGATAAAGCTGTTGACGTGAATGAAGCTAATATTTTAAAATTGAACCTTCTCATCTAGAACCTGCCCTGCCCTGTTCAATGCGAGCAGAGAATTGATATTAGGATGATTCTGATTACAGGTTTATGTGGAAGTCTAAACGATATACACAACAATCACAAAGCACAATAAAAATCATAGTACGTAGTTATCAAGTTGAGTTTAGGATACTGAACTATTCCTTAACTTCAAATTTTCGTACATGTGTGCTTTGCTAAAGGCTTTTAAACGAGAAAAAGTTTTTCCATTGCAATCCAACTAGTATTTTTTTCTTTAAATTTATTCTTAAGAAAAAATTTAGAAGTGAAAAACGCCTAGTTATTTACACAACAATATAACCCTTTTAAAGTTGATAATAAAAGCATACCTAATAGCGAAGTGACATTATACTTTTAAAGTCTCGCACTTTTATTTTACCAAACCGGTGTTTATATTTTGATTCAAATTTTTTACCTACTTATACAAGTACGCTCTAGTCCACGTCTCCACCCTTTGAGGCATGTTTGTTCAAGGATTTTTTTTTTTCTAGAACATAAAACTCTGCTAAGGTATTTTTTATTATAAGTTGTTTTAGAATAAGCTAATTCAAAGTCAAACAAAATTTAATCCCTCCTCCTTCTTGTATATTTCGGATTAAGATTTTCTCCTGTTTACAAAATACAAGAAAAGATTATATTAATAAAAAATACATGTTAAAATTTATATATTACATGTGATATATATATATATATATATATATTTTTACCGTATATAATATCTATAACTTCTATATTTTATAATTAACATGACCTATCATGTAATATGAGAGGATCCGTTCCCCTTACTTTGCTCAAGAATAATTCCAATTAGCTGAAGGCTTCTACCCCCTCACCCGACACTATTTATTAAAACTTATCTTTGTTTTTAGGAGAAAAAACCCTTGCCGATTTGATTAAACAGGTGCAATCTACAAGATATCTTTCTGAAAAAGAAGCAGACGAGCAGTCATCACCCTGGAAGGAGTTGATGTCCTGAATAATGTTAAGAATTTTTTTTTTAAAATGAAAATGTTAAAAATTTGTTGGTGAATGAGATGAGATTTCAAAGTGATAGATCATGTACCCAGAAGTGGTTAATCGCAATGAAAATATATTGTAACTCAAGGTAAATTAAATATTAAGAATTCGAATTTTGAAATCACTAATTTAAGGAGAATTTTATTTAACTATCATTATCAGTCCGGAATTGCGAGAGTAATTTATTAAAAAAAATGTGATAAATCATGTTACTTATACTTTAAAAGACGTTTATGCAAAAAAAATTATTTAGTTGGCACTTAAAAAATACAATAAGAAAAAGAGTACATGATAGAAATCAAATCCATGACATCAAGTGCATTTTTTGTAAAGCATAATTTTTAAGAGAAAGTAATATTTTGTAAACTATTTTAAACACATAATAAACTAGTCTAAACATATACAGTATATTTCTATCATGTACTTCATAGCTTAATTTGTTAAGATAGTTAGAATTGGTTAGAGTTAGTTAGAATTAGTTTTAATGATTAGTTAGTTTACTTGGATTAGTTGGCTATATAAGCCAAGATTACCCATTGTATTTTTTACTTTTTCATTCCATCAATATACAGTTGTCTCCATTTCTCTTATCTTTCTCTTCTCCTTCTATTCTGAAACCATAAAATTCAACATAGCATCAGAGTCATTCCACTCACCTTGAACACTCTTCTGCTGCATTTTCTTTTCTTTTTCTCTTTCTTAGTTTATTTTTCTTTTCCTTTTACACTTTCCTGAGAAAATCCACAAATTCTTTTCTCTTTTCTTTGGCACCTTCGCCTTTGATGGTGAGAGTGTTATGCTCCACCGACACCTTCACGTCTTCCTTGCCGAGCCCAGGCATGTCCACGCGCAGAAGCAGAGCATCCTCTGTCTCCCTTGCATCCCAACCGCGACGAACTGCAGCTCCAATTTCGTGCGATGCAGAGAGGAACGGATTGTCCATGAACTGGTCCATCAGATTCAGAACCTGGCTCAGGCTTCGAGTTGGAGAAAACAGATCAAACACATCTGAGAGGAAATCATTGCGGAGTGGAGTGCGAGGGAGAGAGCGATCAGAGCGACCATCAACGTTGAGGTTGCGATCGTCGGCGACGTCGTCATACTGGTGTTGTTTTTCTCATCACCGAATCTTATATCCACTACACGGTTCGTTTTCCTCAGCTTCGCACTTGATCTGTTTCTTGTTTTTTTTCGATCTGGTCTCGGCGATGTTCTTTGTGGCCGGAAATGGCGTTTTCTGGTGTCAATTTGCTGCTCTATTATTGCTGGTTCCGATCAGTTACTGGTTTGATCTGTTATCATCGAGGAAATCCTGTGTCGATTATGGCGACGATGGTGACCTTGTCGATCTGTCACCGCCGCCGCCAGCGCCACCGTGTTCTGCCATGGGAGGCGATTTCCGGCAGCCGGTCGCCACTGTTGAAGCCTCGGACGCTGATTCTTGTGCCCCTGTTCACTCACCACGATTGCGATTCCTTGATTCAATCATTGTTGCATTGGATCTCTGGGATTGTGTTCCCTGTCACGCATTTTGTTGGATTCTTTGTTTTGATCAAGATGTATTTCCAATGTTTTTAAGTTCTGTGTACACCAACTGTTTGGTGATTTGCTTTTTTAATTTTTTTTTTATGTAAGCTTCTGTCCATGATGGTTAAGTGTTGATGTGAGCTTCTGTCATGGATGGTTAAGCATTGATATTTTTTTTTTGTAAGCTTTTGCCAATGGTGGTGGTTAAGCATTGATGGATGTTCTTACTTCTATTAAGTGGTTAAGCCTTGAGTTGTGGCTTCTGCTTAATGGTTAAGCTTTTGCCCTTTGTTGGCTTTGATGATTTTAGCTTCTGCCTTGTATGGTGGTTAAGCATTTGGAGCTTCTGCCTTTTATGGTGGTTAAGCATTTGTTGGCCTGTGTGCCTTATCAGTTCTTGGCATTATCATTGTATATTTTTGGATATGCATTTGATATGCATTTGTATTGATCATCCCAAGTTGGAAGTGTTATGTACACCTTCCAGCTTGCGGGGGGCTGTTAAGATAGTTAGAATTGGTTAGAGTTAGTTAGAATTAGTTTTAATGATTAGTTAGTTTACTTGGATTAGTTGGCTATATAAGCCAAGATTATCCATTGTATTTTTCACTTTTTCATTCCATCAATATACAGTTGTTTCCATTTCTCTCATCTTTCTCTTCTCCCTCTATTCTGAAACCATGAAATTCAACATAATTAGGCATTCAATTCACTTTTTAGTAAAATTAGTGGCACTAATTGCCTTTTTTCTTTAAATCATAAATATACCTTTTAGGAAAATGATATCAATCATAAACAAGAAAGTACTTGAAAATTAACAGGAGCAACCCACCCAAAAAAGAAATAAAAACAGACATTAATTTGAACTTGGGTTTCTTTGTGGGGGATTTTGGAGATTTATATTTATAAATAGCCATTCTCAGCAACAGCCCGTCTAGCTCAGTCGGTAGAGCGCAAGGCTCTTAACCTTGTGGTCGTGGGTTCGAGCCCCACGGTGGGCGCTTTTATAATATTTATAATATTTTTTATCTCCGTCTGAAATGTCTTAAGACTCCAAGTCTTGTACTTTATCTTCCCACATTCTCTATGTAGTGACCTAAATGCAATGTTTGGGACTCAAGCACGCACTTAAAGGAAAATCACCACAAATTCTTTGTATTAATCACATTGGACTTGGATTAGTATTCTTTCAATTTTTTTTTTTCAAATAGTCAATTATAAGAAAAAAAAAAGATATAAAAATAATTGTTAATAAGACTCAGTTGAAATTTATGAATTTTTTTTATAATTTTATATCTTTTTTTCCTTTATAATTGGCCACTTAAAAGAAAATAAAAATTAAAAAAATCTTGATCCCGTTAGACCTATTATGAAGTTGCATATATCACATCATGCGCCAATAGGTGAAACATATTCTCCATATCTCCAGTTTTTTTCTTTTCCGAACATTATATCTAGTTATTTATCTAACAAGAACATTGGTGGTTTCTCTTTCTAAGGTCCCCCCACTCCCCAAAAAAAACCCGTTGTGACAAGCACAACACTCCTTTTGGCTCTTTAAAAAATGCTTATTATGAACAATGCTTAACTTCTCACCCATATATATGGTTCTTGTGAGCAAGCCCAAAATTTATAGAAGCATCTCTGAATTAGTTATTATCATGACATATCGAATATATTCTCTATCCAGAAACTTGCGAGTCCAACATAGCACTAACATACGACTTCAGGATTAAATTGTAGGAAGCATTGCCATTCAGCTACATTTCTCCTATGTGATGCCTAAAATGTAACTTTCTCCCTTTCTGCAATTTAAATTCCGTAGTACCAAACTTACTCTGACTAATTAAGCTCTTACTAATTCCATAGCAAAACTATTAAACTGGTACTAAATTTCACATCTAGTACAAAAGGTACCCACCCTTTTCACAGCCTGATGGTTTATTCAATTACGGATCTAAAAAATTTAAATAGTAAAAATAAAATGCTTAAAGATAATACAAATGTATCAATAAATATTTATATTTACATATCAAAATAAAAATATTATAAGATAATAAATTTAATTTAAATTTATTACTAATATCAATTATTTTTATATTATCATCTAATTATATATTATTTTAATCTTACATGAATTTAATTTTTAAGATAATTATATTAAATAAATAATAAAAATAAATCTTTATAAAATTTAAAATATATATAAGAATAACAAAATTACACATAACAATTTTTAAAAAATATTATGAGACTACAGGGGACTTATGCCCCTAGGACCTACAATGTAGATGTATCCCTGGGTTTATTCCTCCACTCATCAACCATCAATCAGAATTTTTTTTTTTCAGAAAAAAAAAGTACCTCTTTTTATGTGCTCGGCTTATATTGACAAAATTGATAGTTGTATATCATTTTATACACACCATTTTTACATTAATAAGATCAACAACATCAATTATATAGTGATTGAAGATACTAATATTTTCAATCACCACATAATTATACGTTGTTCACCAATTACATCGATCATTGTTTAAAGAAATGCTAATATAGTTTATTAAATATAGTAAAAAAAATAGTATGTAGTCTTTTTAACTTTAATATTTTTATAAATCATTATTATGAATTTTAATATTTTTTAATTAATTTTTAAATTTTAATTAATGTCTTAATAGAACATTTTATTTAATTTAAATATGTTAATTTATTAATGATAATATTATATAACATTTTATTTATTTTATAAAAAATATATTTAAAATTAAATTTTAATAAATAAATTAATAAATAATTCTTAATTAATATTAATATAAATAAAATAATATCAAGTAATATTATTATTAATAAATTAATATATTCAAATTAAATATAAAATTTTTTTAAAAATATTAATTAAAATTTATAAATTAATTACAAAAATTAAAATTCGTAATGATAATTTAAAAAAAAATCAAAATTTAAAGATTCATCATATCCTTTTTTTCAATATAGTATTAAGCATAAACTTCTTGTCATTGGTATTCTTGGGGGAGATTCAACCACGTCATTGGGATCCAACTCTCTGTGGCTGTGAAGAGTGAACCAAGTGATTTTTGTGCATGCACTTACCAAAAGCGGTACACCATTATTGATCAGAGCTTGAAACCATAACGTGCCTGTACTGGTTAAACAGAGCTCTGCACCAGTGTGCCTTGTTCCATGCCTGCCTAGCTCAACCTTATTTGTCTCTTTCCCACTACCATCGACCCCATGCATATTGATGCAAGTTCGACAAATGCATAAAATGACAAGCAAGCACCTGACTGAATGACTATAGCCATGTCCTCTTCTAATAGGGCCAACATAAGCATCAGAACAACACAAAGCACTTGTAATTTAATTACCACCAGCGCGCAAGATTACAAATTTGAAAAGCATGCAGATGCAGGTCATTAATATAATATAATGCATGCATGCTTCTGATTCGGGTTTCTGAATCTGAACCGTTAACATTCACATGTGATACAAATGTGAGATTAATTGGACCATCCATTTTCAGTAGTAGCACACACCATGTCATCGAGTTCCTAAGCTTTCTAGTTCATTCTTTCTATCGAAACAAGACAAGGAACTACAAAAGCACGGGTGCGGGGACACCTCGCTCATAAGCTCAGTAACTTCACACGACAACACTTTTCTTGGTAAACAGATAATCTGCTGATGTAGTTCCAACTGAGTTTTGCACTCCCTCACACATGCAGCTAAATCAGCAATAGGGATTGCTGTAAAAGAAAAAAAAAATGTATGAGAAACATTACTTGAACTTTGGTCCTCTAAGTACTGCTCACTTATCAATGCACATAACCTTGTTGGTTTTCAACTAGTTAATTATGTAAATAGAAACATATATTTTAAGACTTTAAGATTTGATTATTACACAAAATCACATGATTGACATCTTAAATAAATGGTTGATGTTAATTAAAAAATGCATGTTTAAATTTGACTTTTTAATTGAAATTTTTTATATTAGTGGTGTATATAAATATGTAGAATATGATTTATTTTGTTTTTCTTTGAATTTTTTTAACCCGTGTAATTAATGTAATGTAAACATTAAAAACACACACATATTGGTTTAATATTTTTTGAACAATTATGATTTTTGTCCAAGTCAATCATAAGAAATTAAAATCCAACTCTCTAATGAAGTTCCGTATAACACCCACATAAGTAAGCCTAAATAAGAAATTTTTGAGTGGGAACTTTTTATTTAGACATGCAAATTAATCTTTAACATATATAAAGTTATATTAATAGATATATGTGTATTTATTATTTTTAATATGATCCATACAACTTTACATATATCAAAAATGATTTACATCTTTAAAATAAGAAATTTCCAACTAAGAATCTCTCAAATCTAATATCAATTTGTCAAACGACCACTATAATCGCTTGATCCATTTGACTATTGATTATTTGATTTTAGATAGATATTTGTCCTTTTGCAGGGAATTTTGCTGTCCATTCACTCCAAATAATGATCAAGAAGATTAACGTAGAATGACTGGTAGAAAATATTTAGGAGACTAGTTCAATCTTTTCTATTGCAGCCTGCGACTGGATGACTTGATGATATCTGTTCTTTCAATAACAATTTTTTTAGGGGTTCATTTATAAGAGAAACAATCCATACACTTACATATCATCTTACATCTACATAATTTTTATTATCTTATTATAACTGAACTTACACTTTAATTCTATGACATAAGCTAGTGAGAAATATGTGTGTAGAAGTGATATAATATCAGCATTTTTCTAAGAGTAGTTTTTTTTATCTTTAATTTCTATGTATAGTCAAACCTCTTTTCATTCTCCGTTTAGCTTCTTGATAGTTGATACACTAAACAAGTAAAAAGTTTTTACGGTGGATAATATGACAAGAGAAAAGCTGCCATAATTATTTCTCTATAAGAATCATTAAGAACATAATTATGCCAAATAGTACAAGGTTTGATTATTGAGAATATTTCCAAAAGAAACGAACGAAAGGGAAACCAAACTCGTGGTCATAAATATCCCCCATCAGCACAAATGTGGCTCTCAATCAAAGTGGAAAAAAGAAGTTTTGGAATCGAGGCCCAAAAAAGAGGATCAAATGGTGAGGAAGTAAACTCAACAAACCAGGTGGGACTCCATTATTCAACCATGGCAGGACAAGGACAAGGACATTAGGCGGTATTTTGAAATCTGGGTGTTTGCTAGAATGCTCTCAACTCAACACAGCCGAAAATGATTGAGCCATTTGAAAATCATGGACAAATGAGAATCAAGGATGGAGGAGACAAAGATATCTATGGTGTGATCATGTGGGACTTTCCACTACCTCAAAGATAAAAAGGCAAAGGAACAGAGGAAATAAGTGAAGTCCTTGTTTTTATCTACCATACCAAACGGTGGGTGATGATATTGATGAATATGAGAGTGACTGCACCACGGTTCAGTATTTATCTTTTCTGGATTCTGTATACGTCTTTGTAATGCTGACAATTTGACATGCTTAATCTGATATGACTCATTCAGTTTAATTTGGATGAGGACGTAGCTTAATTGTGGTCATGGTCTCTTTTAACAATCAATTCTGCTGTTAGATGAAAACAAACTTATGATTTTATATTATATCTCTAGTACGCCTCCTCGTCACGCAAGAATCCTTCAAACTTGAAGCATGAACAATGTATAGTCTCACTTACCTTGTGCCAAAATTTAGTTTTTTTTTTTTTCGACCAATAGTTTTATATTATATCTCTAACGCTTTCAGTCTTTATATATAGTCTTTGGGTAGGTGGAACTTCGCAAATCCAACAACATAATATCTATTTCAAGAGGAAAAATCAATGACATCGAATATATTTTCATGTGATTGAATTTTATGTATTTCATTTTCATGATCTGGTTAATTTAGGGTAGGTGTTTACTTCTTCGTTTTTGTTTTTAATCATATAGTTATTATGTAGTGGTGGTAGTTTTCACGGCTGAAAGCCTGAATCCGGAAGGTGCATGAATAGAAAGCTTTTCTGTTTTCATCCGTAAAGTTGTGTACAATAATTAAGTACAATAATTTGCACCATAATTAAGAGTAACCCACATGAGTGTCATGTGCAATTTCAACCGTTCCATTTATGTACCAAGATAGCCTGCCCACACACTGCGAGTAGGGCAACGCATTGATGCCTTTTTTCTTTTTCTACAACGGATCACAGTCTTTCTCTCCCATTTGATTGTATCCCAAAGAAGCATAAAAATGTTAATGAGGGGTTTGCAAAAATCAAAACACTTTGTTTTTGAAGGATCAAATTTGGATTTATTGCCGGTTTAAGGCTATGTTTAGTAGAATGGAAATGGAGAAAATCGCAGAAAATATAATGGTCAATTTTTTTGTTAAAAAAAAGTATTTAAAAATTGTTTTATAAGAAGGAGTAGAATAACAATGTATGGACATTTAATCGCTCTTTACTATTTAAAACTTTACATTTTTGTCCTCGAGAGTGAAGGAGGGAATAATATAAATTTCTGTCTTCTCTCTCCTTAAATTTATTAAACATTCAAATAATAAAATAATACATTTTATTCTATTTTATACTTTGTCATTCTATTATATTCTATTATGAATCACTTCATTCTCTCCTCTATGAAACTCTTAAATATAATCTAAAAGTTTTTACATTCTCATTTAATCATATATTAACATATCATTAAATAAGGTTAACTATGATAATAATTACTTAAGAATTTAATTTTAATGTACTGCCAATAAATTAAAAAAAATTATAATGTCATTCAATAACATGTTACTATATCATTAAATGAGTTAAAACTTAGATGAGATGTCGTTGGATTTTTTACATAAATATATCAAAATTATTAAACCTATTATTTAAAGGTCAAACTTCTTTGATGATGTATTAAGTTTTGATTAATCGAATATTAGTATTAAAAAAACTTTACACTCATAATTTTAATAAATGTTTCTAATAATTATCTAATAAATTATTAAATGTTTTTAAATTTTTAATAAATTATTATTTTTTCATTTGATACTTTTTATTTTAAGTATTAACATATTATTAATCGAATATTAGTAAGCTCTCGATTAAAAAACTTTAATTCACTGTTGACTGTTGTTATGAAATAAAATTAAGAATGAAAAACTAAGCTTTCCTACTGTTGTTAGAGTCCTTCTAAATAGGCGAATTATAAGTGGGGGTATTTGATGGGTGGGTTAGATGAGTAAGAGAGTATTTAAATTACTTTAGTGTAAGTTTTTTATACTTATTTTTAAATTTTTAATCTAATGATTGAGATTATTTCATTAAAGCCATTTTTCATTTAATAAAAACTTTTGAAAATAAGTAATTAAATAAAAACTTATGAAGATCTCCCTTTTTATATTTGACTTGCTCATTAAATTAGTGAGTACTCAAAATTTTTTTCTTCTCGATTAAAAGAGTGATTTGTAATGTCAATTCATGTTGACTACATTGTTAGAGTCTTCTAAAATAATTGTCAAAATATAAAATTAAAAATTATTACATATAACACATCTTAATTAAAAGAGTACATATGTTCAAATTGACTAAAAAATCAAAAACTAATTTTATTAAGTCTCAAACAAGATAAATAAGCATAATAAGTTTTTAAGTTAACATAAGTGTAAAATAAATTAAAGTAAACTTTCAAAAGTCATAAACAAAAAATTACTAAGCGATGATTATATAAGATTAAATTAACATATCCATTTACTTTATTATTAATTTTCTTAACATACTCTTTGTTATACAAACGATCTTTAAATTTTTATCACAATGATATGCTAAATGCTTCATGAATTTCTTATTAATATTTGTTTCCGCACTTTCATATTTGACTTGCTCATTAAACTTAATGACACTTATGAAGCATGATCGCCATTTTTGAATTTTTTTCCTTCAACCTGATCCGCTCAAGAGTGATTTGGGTAATGTCAAATTCGTGAGTTTGACATACATTAGAATTTTTTTCTACTAAAATAATTGTCAAAATATAAAATTAAAAATTCATTACATATAACACATCTTAATTAAAAATTACATATGTCTCAAATAAACTAAAAAATCACAAAACTAATTTTACACAAACATAATAAGTCTCAAACAAGATAAATAAGCATAATAAGTTTTTAAGTTAACATAAGTGTAAAATAAATTAAAGTAAACTAACAAGTTTCAAAAGTCATAAACAAAAAATTACATTACCTAATAAAGAAGTTAATTTAAGATATTTTTTTTGGAAAATTTTCTTAACATACTTTATATAAATAGAAATTATCTTTATGATTATATTTTTAACACTTAGGAATTTATTAGATACAAGCGAAATATCTTTCACACGCCACTATTATTGATTTTTAAGTTTATACACATATATTTTCAAGATATTATAAATCTTGAAACTTTATAGAAATAATATTAATGAATTATGAATCTTTAATTTTTCTTAAATTTTACAATTATATATATATATATATATATATATATATATATATATATATATATATATATATATATATATATATATATATAATAATATTAATGAATTATGAATTATGTTTTACGTTTTCTTAAATTTTACATAATTTTTAAAATTTAATATGTTCCGTGTTTATGTCCATATCATGTCCCGTATAAGAGGAATGTAACTCCAAATGTCACAATGACTAAATGACTTTTATTTTTTTTAAAAAAAAGTTACTTGAAAGGGTTATATTTATATGAATTAACACTTTTCAAATTTACTATTCAATATGGACCTTATAAATTAGAATGTTTTACAACTCGATTCATTCTGCAGACTTAATTCAACCCACCTTTTATGAGTTAAGTTATATAAAAACTCGCGAGTTCTTGGGTGAATTCAACCCAAGAGACCCTTAGTTATACGTATCATTACAAGTCCACACCCAAACAAGTAGAATAAATTGATTTTCTCCTAAACTTTTATCATTTACCAGAAAATGGGCCAAACTATAATACTTCCACTTTTTTAAAAAGGCCTAAATATGTTTTTTCTCCCCCTAAATATATCAAATTTTTATTTTTGTTTCATCAAAAAATTTGTTATGATTTGTATTCTTATAATTTCAAAAGTGATTAAATTAGACCTTAATTTCATTTTAAAATTGAGTAAAATTAACTTAATTCAACTCCCCTCATATTAAACGTTTTCTCATTTCAATGACTAATAAAAATTTAATATGATAAAGTTAAACTGAATCAATTTAACTTATTTTTGAAATAAGAACAAAGATTAATTTTACTTATTTTTAAAATTACGAGACACAAATCAAATATAAAAACTTTTAGAGACCCAACCAAAAAGTGTTATATTTATTGGGATAAAAAACATGTTTAAGCATTGTTCAAATTTTGTATGAAACATATTTAAATATTTTTAAATTGCTGTGTCTAATAAGACTACAAGAGGATTATTGTTGAAAAATACTCTCAAATTTCTGAGTCCAACACGTTCTTATTAATGGGAAAAAAAATATACCATTAATTTGAAATAGTTGTCATAATAAAATAATACGTTACAGTAACCGGGAGTAAATTAAAATAAAAAAAGAGTGAGAATAGCCATTAAGAGTTTCACATAGAGCTCAATTTTGTTTTAGTGAACAAGATTTAAGGATATTAGTAACTTGCCCGTGCAATGCACTGTTTTTTATTTTATAAATTGGGTTAAATTAAAGTTTTATTTCTTATATTCTTATATTTTACACTTATTTTTAATTTAATCTTTATAATTTTTTTTAAATTAGTCTTTATATTTATATAAGTTTTCAAAATAATCTCCTCTATTAACTTTATAAATTTATTATAACACCGTCAAATAACTAATAAAATAATTATTTCTTTATCTAATAAATTCTTTTAGATGCTTTTTTTTTTTTTTGTAAAACATTAAATAGGTGATTCTTCATTCTAATATTTCTTCTGAATAAGTTTTCATTTGTCCAATAGATACTATTTCACTATAGTATATGTTTATTTCTTCTTAGTAAACTATTTTTTTGTCCAATAACTATTCTTATCTTTACTCTGTAAAATGTATAATAAGAACTAAATCAATAGTGTTAGAATAAAAATTAATAATAAAACTATTTTAAAAACTTTTGTAAATATGAGTACTGATTTGAAAAGAAAAAATTATAAGAATCAAATTGAAACTATAAGGACCAAAACATTAATTTAACTTATAAATTTTAATTTTTTAAATTGTATTTCATTAAAAGTTTTGATGTGTATAAATTTAATTAAGTAAATTTGGAAATGGAGAATTAATTAAACAAATTTAGAAATTGATCAAATAGGTTTGATTTGTAATTGATATGGTAAAGAAATATGGTAAGTGAGACTAAATAGATAAAATAAAGAAAATTAACTTAAAAGAAGAATTAATGAATAAGAAAATACACATGACATAAGTAGAAAAATAATCCCATAAAAAAATTATAATCTCAAGAAAAAAGAAAGTACAATAAAAGGATATCTCACTTTAAAAAATGAGTACTCTCATTTGTAAAATAGGGGTGAATGTTGATAAAAATATAATTTATATTCTTAGAGTAAAATTGACTTGAGAGAGAACTAATACTATCATTAACCATAAAAGGCATTATTATGTTTAAAAGTAATTAATCACATTATTAATTATCCACTTTATAGATTAAAAACATTTTTTTGTTAATAATATATAATCTGAATTTATTATTCATAAGGTTGTAAAAAACAAAAAATTATGTTTTTTATATAAAAATTTAGTCAAAACTTATTTTAAAAATATTTTGATTATATAAGATTTTTTTTTAAAAGCAAAACAAGTTGGTTCAAGAGTTGAGAAACTTATTAGTTTTTCTAAACGTACTAAGACTGATGTTAGAGGTGTGTCTTCAAGACCACGGATTTATTGCTTAATGTTAATTGACACAAAAGTTATTTAAAATAAAAACTCAAAACAAGCTAATTAAAAGTTTCAAACACATAACTCACAACAACAAAAAAAGGTTTCAAATAAGTATTTGATATTTGTTCGTTAAATTAAGAAGTTGATATGAAGTTTAAAATAACACGTGCATTCAACGAGCTATGCCAAAAGCTAAGAGATTAATTAATTTCTAATGTACTAAGGTCAATGTTAGAGGTGTGTCCTTAAAATCATCTGAACCTAATTTACTACTTAACTTCATGGACTCAAAAGCTAAAAGAAGAGCATAAAACAATGGGCGTACTCATTTCTTACACAGTTCTTACAAAACTCAAGTGGCGGAAAAAAAAAATAACTTGGTCTTTTGAAAGAAAATATCTCTTTCTCTTTTTCTCTTCCGTATTTAAATAGGAATTAATTTCATGGGAAATTCAAATAAGATAAATCTAAAAATATCTTATAGTCTAAAAAAAAAAAAACATATTTTTAGTGAGTTTTAAATCCCTGTGTTATTAATAAAATCCTCCCACATAAAACTCAATTTATCATATGAACCACAACTGTGATTATATATCATAAATTCCATTCTTATTATTTATTGTTAATTAAAGACTTTACTTGGTCTTCTATTAATAAATACAATCAAACACTATTTTGGATCAAGATAATTACTGGAAGGCCTCCTTGTTGTAACCATACTTAAAAGGTTAATCTCATAATATAAAAATACCTTGATAAAAAAAAATGGTATTATTTTAGAAGAAACTTATGAGCATAATATTTTTTTTATATAAGTAAGGCTGATATATAACATGTTTGTTTTGAATTTTTGCTACTGCACAACCATGTTTACACATTTTCCAGCAACATCGAACAAAAAAATAAAGGATCTATTACTATTCTTTTATATATATTATCATTCTTATTTTATAAGCTTTTTATTAAATAATTTTTTATTTATTTAATCCAATAATTTAAATTAAATCATTTACTAAAATGTTAATGAAACAATAATGATAA
This sequence comes from Ormosia emarginata, assembly GCA_029884605.1. Classification (NCBI taxonomy): domain Eukaryota; kingdom Viridiplantae; phylum Streptophyta; class Magnoliopsida; order Fabales; family Fabaceae; genus Ormosia; species Ormosia emarginata. The sequence continues at coordinate 18,982,126 of JAQQTP010000064.1, read as the reverse complement.
TAAATATAAAAAAATGATAACAGACACTCTACAAAACAAATTAACAAAATCTACGTAACGCGTCAGGTTGTGTTCGCTCGAGCTGCTGTGCGTAACCTCACCACAAATCATAAAATGTGAGAGAAAAATTAAAACAGCCAGCTATTTTGCTCCATTTGCACAAGTGATTTGACTGTGGAAGTGGATAAGGAATTAAGGATAGATGCATAGTCATCTATTACTTTTTTTTTTTTATCTGATAGTCATCTATTATTTGAACTTTGGTCACTACATCACATAAATATAATATAACAAGGTAACAAATACAATAAATTCAATATCGGGGGACAGTACGCTTTTACCTTAATCAGAACGTTGATAAATGATACTCAAACTTGACATTTTTTTTTATTTTACTAAAATATAATAAATGAATTTATGCGAAAATTATTTGTCAATAAACTCTTTAATATTTAATTCGAAATTATAATCTATAGAGACACTTAATTGATAATCCAATATTATGTAACCCCATTATTTTATATCTATTCTATACTATAATTAACTTTTTTTCCTAATTTGATCATATTTAAAATATTCTCAAAATGTCAACATATTATTCGCTGGAAATAACATCAAATATAATGATTAAAAAAAAAAAGAAATAACATAAAATTTAGTCAATGAATTGTACCATTAATTGAGTAATAATTGTTTAAGAATTTAAGTTTAATTTATTGTCAAAACATTTTTAAATTATCATCAAATTTTATATTAACACTACATTTAATAAGTTTGATATGTTAACAAAATTATATTAGATTTCAAACGAATTAAATAATATATACAGACTGGCTTGAGCTCTTCGATGCCCATCAATTCATAGCGAGAAAGAGAGGTTGTCCTACTTTCCGAGAATGCTCCCTCTCTAGACAAAAAGAGAAGGCAGCTGAGTAGCCCACGGTTTGGCAAAGTTTGCTTGTAATATCCATGACTCCGTTTGGATAGAAAAAGCTCCCAGTGACATTTGTCATTTGGCTATGTTTGATGTACTTTCTTATTCTGGTCAATAAAATTCTATGTTCAAATTTAAAAAACAAAAGTATAATTTTTTTTTATAATAATGGTGAATCATAATTAAGTTCTTATGATTACTACTATTTCCGAAAATATATTGGTTAAATATGTTTGACTAATGATTAATTAACTATATACCCCCTATAACCTTAATAAAGTAATCAATTATAAGTGGTTAAGTGGACAAATCAGTTTGAAAGTTGCTTAAACACATGTCAATAAAAAGTCTATATTTTCTCTTTGTGAAATAACTGGAGTGTATTTCTTAATCACTTTAGAATGAACAAGCCAGTTAACTTGCGCCTTGCGCAGACCCATGCATGTAAATATTTGTAACTAGTATCATTGAAAAGATATTATTGAATAAATTTGTTAATATATTAAGTATCTAATATATGGATTTGAACTTTCTTATGTGTGATAAATAATATGATCATGTTTAAGAGAAAAAAAATATTTTTTAATATAATTAGTGAATCCTATAATTAATCATGGTGAGTTAATGCATAATAAAATTTATATTTATTTCTCTTCGACATAATGGTTATGTTACACGAGAGATCCAAACTCCTAATATATCAACATAATACATATAAGTAAAGTGTTGTGTGTTTAATGTTTTAATCTGGATTATTTAATTGATGATATTAATGACATCACCTTTAGTTGATAATTGTGTTTTTATTTTTAGAGTGAATTACATTTTCTTTTTTTGAAAGATGTTTAAATTATATTATTCTCTCATATATTTTAAAAAATTACACTCTCTTTCCTTAGAGTATGAAAATGCGTTACACTTTTTTTTTCGTTAAAATTTTTGCAAAATTGAAGACTTGAAGTCGTAATAGCCATAAGCCAAAGGGTCGAAGCCAAAGGTGTCGGTCGTTGGGCATGACGGGCCAACGACATGTTGTCAGTGTAATTTAGTCCTGTTTATTGAATAATGTTAAGAATATTCCTTAAAATTTTATTAAATACCTTCTTAATCATCTTTGACCTATGCTAATAATGATGTTGTCGTGCCCATCGTCCAAAACCTACAACTTCGACTGTGCTAACTAATAGTTGTTGCAATTTTGAGTCTTCAATTGTTTAAGAGTTTTAACATAAAATATAAAAATAGATTAAAGTGTAATACATTTTTATCTTTAAAAAAAAAAGTGTAATATTTTAAAATAAATATAAGAACAATGTAAATTAAGCATTATGTCCTTAGAGAGAATATAATTTACTCTTATTTTTATTATAGATGTTCTGGTGAATATGAAAATGAAAGCTTAGTTGTTTCTAGGATGCCACATCATTATTTGAAAATATGTGATATTATATACCTTCCAGAGCAAACTTTAATTATATGTATATAAGTATAAAAATCAATAAATTTATCCAATACTGTAAATCAGCATACAAAATTTTGGGTGAAAGATTGAAAAGTTCGTCATTATGAATGCTTTCCTTTGGGTTTAATTGTTGCCTCCCATATTTTGTATTCTTTATTTTTATTGTTCATTAATAAAATTTTGATTTGTTACAGATAATTGATAGAATTTGAAGTGTCAATATAGTTAAGATCTCTTATTTTATTGTGATGTTTTTATATTTTATTTATTAAAAAAAAAGAATGTTATGTTATTGTGCTTGATTTGAATTATTAGTAATTTATGAGATTATTATGGTACGACTGAAAATAAATTAACAACAAAATAAAAGAAAAAATGAGTAAAAATTCGAGGAACCTATATTTAAAATTGTTAACTTATAATTATAATTAAGAATTAAACAACTATTCAAAATATTTATTTAAATTATTTTAAAAATTGTATTAAAATAATTAATTTGAATAATTATTCAATTCTTAACTATAATTAACATATTTTAAAAGCATAAATTCATAAATTTTTCTGTAAAAGCTGAATGGCATTTATTTTTTTACAATTTTTCACGTGCAAAAAAGTAAATAGTGAAGAATATATTTTGTTTTTAACTAAGTATTTTTATAAACATTACTATATAACTAATTCTCAGACTTTATCGCAATTAACATTGTCATATTAGGTTTGAACTTTGTTTTGAATATGAAGCTGCATTATTATTACTGTATCCTTCTCTGTTCTCTTTTATTGAGTTATTAATGGGTGGGAAAAAAATGAAGATAAAATTTCAGGGTAGTGTTGGAATATTCACCTTTGAAGAAGTGGCAGAAAGGTTCATTGACCTTTTTGAGAGGCTCCTTATGCATATTGTGTGGTCCACAACTGTTGATGGCAACTGTTCAGTAGTCACAAGCACCCTTCAAAGGCAGCACTTAAACCTCCCTCACTCTCCCTTCCCTTCCCTCCCTTCTCCTCTCTCTTCACTCTTCTGTTTATTACCAATGGAATAAGATAAGAGGAGAAAGAACAAAACTTTAGCAATGGACTTGAAGAAGCATTTTCTTTTATGACAAGGTAGTGAAAATGGCATCACAAGGAACATTTTTTTTTCCCTAGTTTATATACTTTTCTTATGTGCATGCTGATTCTCTCGGTTCAAAGTGTTCATTTTTTGGAGAATTCAGATGGTTTTGTTTTTCTTGGATTAAAGTATGTGCATGCATGTGTGCCCATTTCAGCTGCTTGCTTATTTTCTGGGTTCACCATGATGAATTGCTAGGATTTCTATCTGACACGGTTTGTTGTGAAGTTTTCTTCTTTTATTTTTTCTCATTCATGATAATTGAACTTTTCTTTTTCCTCTTCATGAGATCTTAATTGCCTTGGTCTTTTACTCTTTGCTGTTCTTTGAAAGTGCCATCAGCAAATGAGATCTCTACAATACAAAAAGAAAGTTTTTTATTTTTTTTTATTTTTTTGTATAGAAAATGCTTCCTGAAAAATTAGTCGGAATCTGTTTTGGGATTGATCTTCAGAGGGCATGACAATGTTCTCCATTATCTGCTAGCTATTTAGAAACTTTTTACCATGTAAATAAATTTAAGTATGGAATGAAATTTCTACTTGTTTTGTTTTTCTGTGGTCTGTAATTTTATAATGAAGTCTAGCATACTGAATCAAGCGTGTGATCTCATGAATTTTGCAGAACGAATTGGGAACTGAGAAACGATGCCAAGCCAGCTATGGTTTGCACTGCCAATGATTTACAAGAATGGAAAGATTTTCCCAAGGGACTCAAGGTTCTTCTCCTTGAGGGAGACAACAGTTCTGCTGCCGAGATAAGAGCACAGCTTGAGGCCATGGACTATAATGGTAAGACTTTTTGGATCCCTTCCTTTTTTTTTTTTTTGGCATGTCTCACTTCTTCATCTGCATGAAATTTTGGCCTAGCAATTCCCACTTACCTTAGTTAGTGTGTAAAGTTGGTCCCCATCTTTCTGTACAATGGCATCTTGCAAAGCCTCATTGCTTTAGATAGTCCTTATATGGTTCTTTGGAAAACTGTCATCTGAGATTTTTAGTTGCATTGGAGGCTATAAAATTTGAAAGAATACCTTTTTCATTTTCCAATGCTCAATGTTTCCACGTATATTATTTATTTAGATGGCTTATGAAGCTGCAAAGTTTTCATTTACGCTTAAACTATATGCTTCAAGTGTTTTGAAAACTGAATGTGGTCCAAATTGTAAAGATATTGAGTATAAAAGAATTGTCAGTTATCTGACTCTGTGAACGACTGAATCTACACTATTTTTGTACATTCGTTGACCTGCTGAAGACAGGCATTTATTATTGACAACAAAAGTTTCCACAAAGGTAAGTTTAATTGAAATTATATCTTAAGAACCAACCTAAGTATAATTTGATTGTTATTGAAGTTCATATGGTTCTTTTCCTCTATTCCCACAGCTCCTCCATTCTTGTTTCCTGTACATGCTTGTCCATTCGGTTAATTTGTTTAGTAAGCCTCAGAGTTTCTGTACAGTTTCTACATTCTGCGATGAGAATGAAGCCTTGTCAGCAATTTCAAGTAGACCTGAAGGCTTCCACATTGCCATAGTGGAGGTAATGAACTTGCATTTTCTATGTAAATGACAAATCATCATGCAGTAGTTGTAAAATTTAAATAGAAAAGAAACATAAAAAGGATATGTCTAGTTTCTCTTGTATGCTTGTTGAAAATAATGTGAATGTCTCTGGGGAAGAATGATACTCTTGGCCATAATTAGGATCTGTTGAAAACTTTAGGCTATAAAATATACTAACATCAAAGGAATAACTTATCTTGGAATTTGTGAAATGCTAGGCACAAGGGGTGACTTTTATATCTTATACATCTTGCTCCTATATTATCATGCCATTTATTGTATCTCTTTGTCCAACTTCTATATCTTGTTATTGTTAAAATTATACAGCCTTGATGATGTTCTTTGTAAACTACATGCATCCATCCTAATTGCAGGTGAGTACAAGCAGTAGCCAGGGAGGTTTCAAATTTCTTGAGAATGCCAAGGACTTGCCAACCATTAGTAAGTACAGAAACCAAACCCAAATTTGCTGGTTTAACTTCTTTTTGTTCTTTAAACCTCCAAGATGCACTTGTTTTAATGGTGTTTACAAGTCAATTATTTAGTCTGAATGCTAAGCTAAAACCAGTTCCTAATAAGGGAAGAAACATCATTGTGCCTTTCAAGTCCAATTTTCACTATCACCTATATATAGGTCTTGGGTTATAGTAATAACTGTAAGTTTTTTTTTTCCTCTCTTTTTCTTTTATTTGTTTTCTGATTGTTGCTTGCTGTTGTTTTTATATCATGCAACATCTTTTCTCATTGAGTAGCTTTTACCAATTGAAATTGATGAATGGTCTAGAAGGGAACATGACATGGGAAAAAGTTTACTTCAAGGTTGTTTTCTGCTTGCTGTAATTTTCTAACCACCGATACTTACAAATTTTTATGTAGTGACTTCAAATAATCATTGCCTGAACACCATGATGAAGTGCATAGCGGTAAGATTTTGATTTAGCCATCCCAATTATTTGTGGGTTAATATCTGATTAAGTAATATTCTTTGAGCTAACTTTAATCTTCTATTTTATTGTTTTGCCTTTTTTTTAGCATTATGTTAGTACATTCTTTTGGTTCTTTCAAATTATAGACCAAAATTTGAGCTTTTCCTTGAAATTGCTGCACTAATAAATACAGTTTTTATCTGGTTTGAGTTTACTATTACTGGGACTATGATCTTTAACTCATTAGACAGAGTACATTTTCAATCTATTCTGATTATTGATGCATGCCTCTTGACTCTTTGCTCCATTTTCTTTCTTAAGCTTGGCGCAGTTGAGTTCCTTAGCAAACCACTCTCTGAGGACAAGCTCAGAAATATCTGGCAGCATGTGGTTCACAAGGTCGGTTAATATTGGCGACAATACATTGGCATTTACTATGAACATAATATAAGCAAAATAGTTTCTAACATGGTTGAACTCAAGCAGGCATTCAATGCTGGGGCAAGTATCCTGTCTGAATCACTAAAACCTGTCAAAGAATCTGTAGTATCCATGTTGCAGCTCCAAACAGACAATGGACAACATGAAAGCAGAATATCAATTGATTTAGAAAAAGTATCCAGGTTTACTGATAATGACCATGAGCAGTCTCCTGGAAGTGACAAATATCCAGCTCCTTCAACGCCACAATTGAAACAAGGGGCAAGATTAGTGGATGATGGAGACTGCCAAGAGCAGACTAATTGCTCAACAGAAAAAGAAAGTGGTGAACATGATGGAGAATCAAAATCTGTCGAAACTACATGCGGAAATTTAAATGCTGAAACTGAAAGTACTCCTCAACCAAGGAAATCTGAAAAGATTATGGTTAAGGAGGAAGAGGATTTTGCTGATCGTTCTAAGGGTGAGAGTGTTGTTTCTCCAAATCCACGTAATATAAAGGTTCTCAGCAACACTGATGGTAATACAAAATCTCCAAATAAAGTGGGTGTTCTTAGTAATTCATGTGAGATAAAAGCTAATCGGAAGAAGATGAAAGTAAGCTGCTTTATGATTATTCATTCTTCGTATCATGTTCTTCTAACCCTCTTGGCCGTACTATTTGCTTTCACATGCTCATGACATTGATATCAATGACTGGTGTATGGCTTACATAACCAGATAATATTTCCAAAGTCTTGCTTAATCTGTCAATATTCCCTATGTATTGTATCTGCAAGCTTGGAGTTAATCAAGAAAGCACATGGATTCTAGACATATCTCCATTCCATATTTATTAAGTGATTAAAGGAAAGTTTATAATGGAATTGTCAAATCTTAACTAGTCTTTGATTGGAAATCTTAGGAAGGACGATTTCAATGAAGTTTTCAATTGAAACAACTTGGTTAAACAGCATTGCTCACTATCACCTTTCCTTGCATTCAGTTTTAAATAGAATGTGTTGTCTAGTTATTGCAAAATTCCTCGGCATATTGTTGAGGTCAAAACAGTAATTTATGATCCACTTACAAATAATTATTGAACCTGAACATAATGGCATAGTTCTCAAAACTTTTGAAATATTTCAACCACATTGTGTCTGTGAACCGTAATTTCACCAGCTAATGTGACCTCAATCTGATCTTAGGAGTTTTAGTAAATATTTATGTATATTCATATATATTTTGTGTAGTTCATTGTTTATCCATGTTGTTGTCATATAAGGTTTCTATAAGTGATCTGCTAGTTCTGATTATCTGAATACAGTTTTGGTACTTGATTTTGGTCTCAGGTAGACTGGACACCTGAGCTGCACAAAAAATTTGTGAAGGCAGTGGAACAACTAGGCATTGAACAAGCCATTCCTTCTCGAATATTAGATCTAATGAAAGTGGAAGGCTTGACAAGGCATAATATAGCAAGCCATCTTCAGGTCATTATTTACCTTACTGGTTATAGTTTATCAGTTTCTTTTCCAAAACTGTAAGTAGAGTAACTATTTTCAACACCTCATCTGGTTCTGGTAATAAAAAAAGCATATTAATATATCTTCTTAGGTAAGACTTAGTAACATTTTTTTGTTTAAACAGAAATATAGAATGAATAAGAGACAAATCTTGCCTAAGGAAGAAGATCGGAAATGGCTAAATCAAAGAGATCCAGTGCAAAGGAGCTATTGTCTTAAAAGACCAATTATGGCCTTTCCTCCATATCATTCTAATCACACCCTTTCTCCAGCACCTGTATATCCTGTATGGGGACAATCTGGCAGTCAGATGTCTGGTATGCAGGTTTGGTGTCCTCCTGGTTATCCCTTGTGGCAGCCTACAGAAAGTTGGCACTGGAAGCCATTTCCAGCGGTAATCTTTTTGTTTGGAATACAAGCAGGATATAAGTTTTTCTTTTATATTATCAAGCTTTCTCTGTCGCTTGGGATGTAGAAATTATGGATGCATTTTGACATGCGGTCACTTGATGTTTCAGATGCATGCGGATGCATGGGGTTGCCCAGTGTTACCACCTTCTCAAGCTCCTTGCTTTTCCTACTCTCAAGTAAGTATCAGCGAACTGAAGATCTCAACTTTGTTTCTATGCTATTTTGTGTGTTAATGGTTAATTTAACCATGCCTGCATAATTCATCTTTGCTATTTATTTAAATCATTTGCCAGAGTCATGCTAATAAGATCTTTTGATCAAACCACAGAATATGCCTGTGTTGCACAATGCTAATGCAGTGGACTACAAGTTTTGCATGCCACAAAGTTCCTTTGAGCATTATCCGGTAATGCAATACTTTCCTTTCAGTTTCTTTCTACTTCATCATAGTGGCAAGTGGCAAGTCACCAGTTCCTACATTCTGGTTGGGCCTTAGCTGATGTCCATGTTGTGATAACTTTATTGCTTTTAATTCGCATGACAGAATTGCAACACATGGCTAGGTACATAGACAATGAGAAGTATATTTCAGTGTTTTCTACTAAGCATGTATTTTACAAAGCCATGGTTGTAAATGCCAATTATCTGAATGTTTTGTAGCTTACGAAAAGACCATCTATGTCGTGTCTACTTAGGCATAGAGTACAGCTATCACACACACTTACACATCATCTCATATCTACATAATTTTCACCATCTGATTACATTAAGTCCTACTTAAACTTCTATACACTTACATTCTGATTCTACCACCTATGCGGAGATGTGAGAAGATGTGCATTGAAGCATGTATAATAAGCATTTTTCTTAGGCATATTATATTTAGATCAATGTTCTTTTGAGTGCTGAATAACATTATTTTTCCAATTCTTAACCAACTTACCTAATGTTCAAGTTGTGCGCATGCAAATACTTTCAAGTGAAGTTAACCCAATAATGCTTGAGAGTCCGAACTCCCCATAAACTCTAACTCGTGTGTTCCATGCATGCATGCAGGCAGAGGAGGTTGTTGACGAGGTTGTGAAGGAGGCAATAAGCAAGCCATGGCTACCGTTGCCCTTGGGCCTCAAACCTCCTTCCACAGATAGTGTGTTGGCTGAGCTTTCTAGGCAAGGAATATCCAGCATCCCTCCTTGCAGCAAGGGTTCTAATCCCAGCTGACATGTACCAGAGATGAGTGGTTCTGATGGTGACAAACTACATGGCTGGTCCTGTTGTAATTATTTTGTTTCTCAATTTTATCAGGTTCCAACTAGTAGATTGGAGTGGGAGTGGGAGTAGGAGTAGGGGTAGGGAGTAGGGACCATTTATTTTGCCTTATAGTCCCCACCAACCACTTTGAGGTCTCTCCTATGCCGTTGAGTGTTGATGTCAGGCCATAACATACGATGATGCAACTCAAGTAGACATTGATCCTATCCATCGCCACATGCCAAAACAAAACAAAGAAAATCAATGAACAAAAGTGGTCAGATGTTTTAATGCAGTGCAGGACACCCGGTAGGCAACTTAGGCGGTTGAGAACTGGCCACGCATTTGTTGATGCTCGACACAAAATTTTGTGGTTGTAAATAGATGCTGATGCACAAATTTGTGATGGGGATATATGGTGGGGTTGTTGTGGGTTGTAAATGTGCTACTTTTGGGGGGCATAAAGTATACACATAACTGCGATTAGGGAGGGGTCTTTATTGGTGTTGTTTTGGGGGGGGGGGGCTAGTTGTAGGTATCTAATAATGGAAAGATAGGATGATGTTGTGAATAAAGATGAGTCCAAAGCTTTTACGGATGCTAACTTGTTCTTATCCTCTTTCAATTGAATTTGTTCAGCTGTTTGCTAAATTCAGAATTGAGTAGTTTCTATCTAAAGGTGTCAAACCTTTTCGTTTTTTGATCTAAAAATGTGTTCATCCTTCTTTATGCATGAATTTATCTTTTTTTGCTTTTTTAACCAAAAAAAAAATCCATTTCCCGTTTTATAAAAGAGAAATTCTAATGTACGACTGTACGAGACGTAAATTATGATTGGTTAATTCGTTTGAGTAATAATTTTGTTTGGAGGAAGCTGGGCATTTATAGTTAGGGTGCCCACCATTAGAAACTACTCTAGTTATCATTTTCTTTTTTTGTTTTTTTTAGTTTTGGTACAAAGGGTGAGCAAAAGAAAGTAATCATTAAAACATAATGACCCCTATTATCAGAAAAAAAAAAAGCATAATGTCTCCTAATGCACTTAAAATTACTGTAATTTTTTTCCCTTGTCAATAAAGGTGAAAATAGGTTGTCAAGGGCTCATGACATAGTTTGTTTGAAGTTTGGTTTTGTGTATTTATTAAACAAGTTAGATTAAATTTTTTAAAAAATTTATTTAACTAAAAAAGTTAAATTTTAGGCTATTTAATATGTCTGATCATAACTTATTTAACTATATATAATATAATATATATTATTATAATTATTAACTTATTATAATACATTAATATATTTTTTAATTAAATTAAATTTTAATAAAAGTTAATAACTAAAACTTAAATTAGTAAGTTAGAATAAAAATAACATATTATTATGTTATAACTTAACACTTACTTCTTACTTTTATAAATACTCACAACTTTCTTGTTTTAGTCTTTAGTCAATGTAGAATTTGAAGATATATCAAATTGTAAAATTATTAAAAACATATAGTAGCAATACATGAAGATTAATGTGTGTGGCATTCATCTTGTTGAGTATGTGTACTTTCTGGCTTATGCTCATTGGACTTGAAAAATATGTCTTCATACATCAAGATTAGAGCAACATAATAATCTCAAGTATCAATAAAAGTATACTGAAAATGAAGATGAGGTTGAGTAGACATTGGCAGATGGTTGGTTGTGGTCATGATGCTAGGCGGAAGTTCATGGTGGCTATGGCATGACAGCCAAAGAGTATTGGTCATATTAAAATATATAATTTTTAAATTATTAATATATTGAAGTTATTATTTGAAACATAATTCATGTTGGCAGAATGTCGCTGAGGTTACTATATTGTTTTGGGAGAAGATGATAGTGAAAATGGTGAGCTATGGAGTTTCATGGTGAAGCTTGGTGAGAATGTAGTATATTTTTAAGTCTCATATTGACCAAAGAGTAGAATAAGAAAGTGATGAATATCTATAAAAGTAGAGAGTGAGTGTTAAGTTATAACAAAAGTATATACTGGTCTATTAAAATTATGCTTTATTGAATTAGAATATTATATTTTTAATATAATATTTTAAAAATTATATATTTGTTGGTCTATTTAAATGTCTAGGTTTGTTGGTCATTTCAAGGCTTATGCCTATTATATGTAAAGATCTATTTAACTAAAAAATTAAATCTTAGGCTATTTAATATGTCTGATCATAACTTATTTAATTATATATAATATAATATATATTATTATAATTATTAATTTATTATAATACATTAATATATTTTTAATTAAATTAAATTTTAATAAAAGTTAATAACTAAAACCTAAATTAGTAAGTTAGAATAAAAATAACATATTATTATGTTATAATTTAACACTTACCTCTTACTTTTATAAATACTCACAATTTTCTTGTTTTAGTCTTTAGTCGATGTGAGATTTAAAGATATATCAAATTGTTAAATTATTAAAAACATATAGTAGCAATACATGAAGATTGATGTGTGTGGCATTCATCTTGTTAAGTATGTGTACTTTCTGCCTTATGCTCATTGGACTTGAAAAATATGTCTTCATACATTAAGATTAGAGCAACATAATAATCTCAAGTATCAATAAAAGTATACTGAAAATGAAGATGAGGTTGGGTAGACATTGGCAGATGGTTGGTCGTGGTCATGATGCTAGGTGGAAGTTCATGGTAGCTATGGCATGACAGCCAAAGAGTATTGGTCATATTAAAATATATAATTTTTAAATTATTAATATATTGAAATTATTATTTGAAACATAATTCATGTTGGCAGAGTGTTGCTGAGGTTACAATATTGTTTTAGGGGAAGATGATGGTGAAAATGGTGAGTTATGGAGGTTTTATGGTGAAGTTTGGTGAGAATGTGGTATATTTTCAAGTCTCACATTGACCAAAGAGTAAAATAAGAAAGTGATGAGCATCTATAAAAGTAGGGAGTGAGTGTTAAGTTATAACAAAAGTATATACTGGCCTATTAAAATTATGCTATTGAATTAGAATATTAATATAATATTTTAAAAATTATATATTTGTTGGTCTATTTAAATGTCTAGGTTTGTTGGTCTATTTCAAGGCTTATGTCTATTATATGTAAAGATCTATTTGCCTATTTAAAGGTATGCCTATTAGTCTATGTAAAGACATGTTAACCTATTTAAAGATAGGTTTGTTAACTTATTTAAAAGTCTTATTGCAAAGTAGGCATTTAGATATGCTTTTAGGTCATATCAGACTTTTAAAAAGGTCAGGTCATACCTTAAAAATTGACTTATTTTAAGCTCACAGGTCAGACTCAGGCCTTATAATTGGGATACAGGTCAAGCATGTTTAAGGAAAAGGTTGACCTGGCCTAACTTGTTTCCACCCCTACTTGTCAACATTATTGTTAGAGATTGAAGATGTTAGTTAGCTTAACTGATAAAATCATTTGCAAGTGAGTATAAGAATCTAGAATTAAATTTTGCCTTCACCCTTCTCCCTCTTCTATATATGTAAAAAAAATACTTACTAGTTAAAATTTCAATGATTTTTCGGGTCAACTATCTATGATAAAAAAAATATTATATTCATAAAGATGGTAAGATATATAATGAAGACAACACACTTAAAATACTCTAAAGCTGCATTTGGTGGACATGATAAGGAGGATCTGATAGTATTAGTTAATACTATTAGGCTTTATCAGGTGTTTGGTATTTTAATCTGATAGTATGGTCAAATTAGGTTAAACATTTTTATCATATTCTAACCTGATTACTCTATCCTCCCCCACCCCCCTGATTAGACCTGATAGGATATATCTTCCAACTCTACCCTTCAACTTCATCCCTATCAATCTAAACCTTTCATTATCAGTCAAGAACCCCATCTTCATCATGTAGAACAACATTGTCCCTCTCCTTCCCCGGTGGTAGAGAAACATTGTGCGGCTGGTGTGATGGTTGCTCAATAAAGGGTAGGATAGGAGGATAATGGTGAGGAAGGTGAAGGATAGTATAGTTATATTAAATAGTTACATATACTATCAAGTTATTTATACTATTTGTACCAAATGTTTGATAGTATAAGAGTTTATCAGCTTGTTTATACTATCATACCTTATCCTATTGTCTTATACTATCATGTCTTATACTATAATGTGTACCAAACGTAGTCTAATAGACATGGTGAAATATAGGATAAAGAAGAGATTATAGCATGCTGAAATGCCAACACCTTGGTGGAAATACAATAATGCGTACCTCATGGCAATAAAAATAGAGCTCAACCATATATACAAATTAATATTTAGATTAACATTTTCACGGTAAAACAGAAATTAATGTCTTATTTTAACGTGAGGAATCGTGAAGTCTAACTCCAACCTCCAAATGAGAAGTTTGAAGGAAATTGAGGTATAGTGTTCTAGAATAGAGGTGTAAAAATAAACTGGCCCACGTGGGCGAAGTCAATTTTTGGGTCAGGTTGGATTAGATTAAAGTTATTGTAAGCTAACAATTTGTTAGTTTAACTTGGCCTTATGTTGGTTGCGAGTTTGGTTGGACTAGTCTGTTACCTCGAATTATTTTTTTCAAACATTTTCTCTTATAGTTTTAAAACTTAGAAAGTTTATCTTTATGTTTCATTATTATATTTGTTTTTGTATACTTTAAATACCAACAAACATCAAATAAATTTATTTTTTTGACACAAATATTAATTTATATTAGAAAAAATAAGGGTAAAATCTTTTACATATCACAAAATTTATTAATTAAATATCAAATCAGTAGGCCTACTTTGGGTTGGGCCAAAATCGGGCTAGCCCAGTCGAGCCAAAAAACATTCAAACTTCAATTTTTTCAGCCCAACTTGTACATTTTATTGGGTTATTCACATTGATCCATCAGATTTAACATATTTTGACACCCTTACTCTAGATACTTACAAATTCTATCCGTTTTTATTCGTTATAGAGAGGTAGCAATCACTTTATGTCACTTGTCATATTTTTGTAAAAGCATAATTGTCACAAGTTAAAAGTGTCAGTTACATTTCATAAATTCAGAATCTCTTTTTATATATTATATTGATGATTAGTTGATTATATCGATTGATAAATTAGTTGATTGATTAATTGTGAAATAAATTTGAATTTGAATTTTATTTTGTAATGGTACTTGTTTAAAAAAAAATCTTCATAACATGCAAGCATTAAACATTTGAATTACAGTGCATGGTACATTTATTTTCTTTTGATATTTAAACATTTCTATATTTTTATTTGTTCTCTTTGAGTTTATTACAGCGCATTTTGTTGTTGGTGTCATTCTAGTAGGTAGTACATAGTACATTTATTTTCTTTTATATGTTTTCTTTTTGTTTTAGCTTATTATTGAAAAATTAATTATTATATTAAATTTTAACTAATTATATTCTCTTTAAATAATGATATAAATTTTTTAGACATTTGTAATTAATATTTTCTATGTTCATTATATGATCTTTCAAATTATTCTATATATCGTATGTGACTTGCACGAGTATCGCATCACGCCGATTCTAATCTAATTAGTATAAAAGTTGCCCCCACTAAATAAATTTTCTGATCCATCATTGATAATGTCACACACTACATTATTTGAAGTGTGGTAGTAAAGTGTGATCGATATATAATGATAACGCCGAACTAAGTTAAGAGTTTCTTTCTTATTGTTCATTCCTCCACACGAACATTTAAAAACATAAGAGTTGAGAGAAAATTCCTATGTAGGTCAAGACATTTCACAAATGAACATTTAAGCCCTCTTATCCCTGACGTGGCATGCTCTGATTTGTTATGCTAGCCACGTCACCAACCAATTTTTTGTTCCAAATGAAAGTGCCACCCTTTTATCTCTAGTATGCAATATGTGACATATGGTATTGTGTTTTTCTCATGGCATTCTCTGTGACTCTCTGCATAACTCTTTCTCTTGAGTTCCTCACTTGCCACAAACTTTGAGAAGAAAACATGTCTTAAAAATAGAAATATTCTCTCATTGTCAGTCTTCATTATAGAGAGGAGGAAACCATTTTACCACATGTCATGTCATGATTTTGTAAAGGCAAAAAGTTCTACTTGCCATGATTTCACAAATCTGAACTCTCTTTTTATATATTATATTGATTATTGATATTGAGATTGATTGATTGATTAATTGTGAGATAAATTTGAATTTAACTTTGTAGCAGTATTTTTTAAAAAAGAAAAAAAATTCAACCTAACATGCAAGCATTAGACATTTGAATTACAGTAACCAATTTCTATTTGTAATTATTTGTTCTCTTTGAGTTTATTATAGCTCATTTTATTATCGGTATCATTTTGATAGGTAGTACATTGTGCATTTATTTTCTTTTATCTATTTTCTTTTAGTTTTTAGCTTAGTATTGTAAAATTAATTATTATATTAAGTTTTAACTAATTATATTATCTTTAAATAATCATATAAGAATTTTAGACTTTTTAATTAATATTTTTTTCTATCCATTATATGATTTTTCATATTATTCCATACATTGCACGTTACTTTCACAAGCATCACATGTGACTTGCTCGTACATCACACAGATGCTAATCTAATTACCCTCACTAAATAAATTTACTGAATCCATCATTGATAATGCCACACACTACGTTATCTGTAGTGTGATAGTGAAGTGTGATCGTTATATAATTAGAATGCCTTGAGAACTAAGTTAAGAGTTGTCTTAAAAATAGAAATATTGTTCCACTAGCAGTCTTCGTTATGAGAAAATCTTAAATACTCCTAGAGTATTACACTGCTTCAATAAAATTGTAACATATGACCCTTTATAACCATACAAGTCATTGGATTGAAATTTAAATATTTTTAAATCATATTTGGATAGTTATAAACTTGCCTAGAGTAATACTCTAGGATATATTAGAATTTTCCCTTCCATTATATTTGAATGCTTTCTCATTAACGAAGCGGAACGAAATAAGTGGGGATAGACTAGAAATGGAGTGGAATGAATGGAATAAATCTATATTTCTCATTGTTTGGAAGATTAATAAAGGAACAAAATGGAACTTCATTATCTTGTTTGAGAGTTAACTTATAAAGGAATGGAATGAAATTAACATGTTTATTTTTAACTATTAAGTTTATTTCTATCATTCTATCCCAATTTTGAGAGGAACAAAAATTTGTTATTTGAGGAAAAAAGAAGGGAAATAGTTCTCTATGGCTTCATTTCTGTTCCTATCTTTTAATAAACTCCCAAATAATGAAACTCTTTCTCCTTCTCCTCATTTCTTTTCTTTTCCCATTATTCTCTATCATTCAAATATAGTCTTCGTTATTCAGAGATGGTAACCACTTTATGCCACTTATTATGATTTTGTAAAAGCGTTGGTTGTCACAAGCTAAAAGTGCCACTTACCATGATTTCACAAACTCAAACTATCTTTTTATATATTATATTATTGTTTATGGTAAACTTTTGTCAAAAGACAAATTCGATCCAGATCTCAATTCGGGAAAGGGAATCACTTCATCTTGGGATTCTCTAGTTCCTAGACTGTTCTTTTAGTAAGAATGCCAGGGTTAATTTCAAATGAAATACAAGACTGTGTAAATCAAAATTAAAATTTTATAGTGTGGTAAGTAACTCAGTAAAAATATGGAAAATAAATGGAGTAATGAAAAGATAATTGAAAGAACTTGTTTTGAAAATTAAAGTTTACTTTTGAACTTAAGAAAAAAAAAATAAAAAAAGGCAATTAAATGGCATGAAACATAAAGAACAAGAAAGTTAAATGCAATAAAGTAAATTTGATAGGTAATGTAAAGTGCATAATGATAAAGAACATGAATTAAAAGAAAATAAAGTAAAAGTAATGAAAATAAAGTTGCGAATAAGTAAAAGTACAAGAAAATAAATTTGCAAAAAAGTAAAGAAAGCAATTAAAAGAATTCAAATGATCTTTGACAGAATCACTTGATCTGGAAAAGAAAAGAGTTTGTAGTAAAGTAAATACTGAAAACGTAAATAGAATTGAATTTAAACTTGCATTGCATTGGTAAATGATACATAAATGAGATTGAAAGGAAACATACTTGACCAAACTTGCGTGATTGCTTGAAGTGTTAGAGAGACGTGTGAGTGTGTTTACAAGTGTTTGAGTAATGAATTTTTAACCCCTAAATGTTTTCATCCTTTTCGTATTTATAGACATTCTAAGTAACTACCATTTCTATAGGATTTTGACATGTGTCTAAAACAAAAAAAAATTTGTTTAATGATTATTAGTGATCATTGTCAAGTAACCATCAGATCTTTGTCAGTAATTCTCGTGCTACAAGTAGACTGCATAATCTTTGCCAGTAATCCATGTGTTGTCTTGATCTTACACTTATAACTACTGCTGACCTCCGTTTCTTCAAATCCTTTGAATTCAAATTTGAACCTTCAAACAATTACTGGTTTCTGGTCGAGACCTCTTACTTTTGTCTTTAGAAATTTCTAAGTGTAACTACTTCTCAAGTCTCAGCTTTCGATTCCAACTCAAAGTTATTTTTTTTTATAGCAAATCGAAAATACCATTTTAGTAACTTCTAAATCAAAAATATTATTTCGATAACCTTATTGCAACTTTGATTCTAATAAAATCGTGTAAGTTCTCGAAGTAAGTATTCGACTACACTTCGAATTTGTCTGAATCAAAAAATGTTATTTTTATACCAACAATTATATATTGATGATTGATTAATTAAAAATAGGTTAAATTAAAACTTTAGTCCTTATAGTTTCAACTCATTTTTAATTTAGTCCCTATAGTTTTTTTTCTTTCCAAATCATTCATTATACTTATAAACATTTTCAAAGTAGTCTCTATTCTCAATTTTCATTATAACACTGTTAATTTAATCATTGTCAAATATTTTACAGAGATAAAAAGAGCATCTAAAGCAGCACTTACTTAGCAAATAAGTACCTATTCAAAAGAAATGAGTACTTATATGAGCACTTATTGAAATCTGGAATGTATGAGCACTTATTGAGTATTTTACAAAAAAATGAGCATCTAAAAGAACACTTACTAAACAAAAGAACACTTATTAAATTAGCTAACTGACAGTATTATAACAATGTTATAATATAAATTGATGATAGAGACTTTTTTAAAAATATTTGTAAGTATAAGGACTGATTTAAAAAATATATATATAGAAACTAAATTAAAAATAAATAAAAATTATAGGTATCAAAATTTTAATTTAATCTATATATATAACTAATGTTATACAATAAAATGAATGAGTGTATATCAAAGCAATAAGTTATCATTAAATATAATAAATTGGGTGTATAAAAGAAAAGTCAATGCTGCAAGCATGGAACAAACACTATTAGCTGAATATGACTCCTAAATAGTCTCTTGCAGTCCAGATTCCAGAGTAACCCCGTTGCACAAATACCTTGAAGAAAACCTAATGAATTTCTTGACTCTCTATAGGGGTGTCAATGACACCTAAACCAACCAGAGATTTGCCCCTGTGAAATGGAAACGTTTTTTATACAAAGGTTGAGTCGAGGAAATGAGGGATCGGTGGATTTATTAGGCAGCTTGCTTATCTTCCAAATAGTAATGACAAATGTCTTTATTGAGAGCATTTAATTTGCTCTTTGTTCTCTTCTCAAAATATCTCTTAATAATCAATTATCCATTATTTTCAAGGAAACTTCCTAATCTAGTTTTGAAACTCAAATTGTTTCCAGATCCATCTGATTTCTTATCCTAAAATTTGTATTTTTATATTTAAATGTTATTATTATTTATAAGAATCTTACACTAGTTGTTAATATTATTTATAACTTTTTCATAAGTCAAACAATTCTAACATGTTTGGAGAATAAGAGTACTATTTTATTAAGGCGGATGCTACCATGTATTTTGTTAAGTTTAGGTGTATTTGATTTAACTTGTAGCAATAGGTTAGTAAACTAAGTTGGTCTGTTTTTTGCTTTTGTAAAAATAACCCCAACTAAGATGACTTCTTCTTCCCTAATTTTTCGGTGACCGACGCTACGTTCTCGACGACCAATGTCATTACAGTCGAATCTCGCAATCAACATCGCCCTTGCTACCACCTTCGACCATCCTATTGCCCGTAAATCCGTGCCATCAACTCCTTTTCCCAATTGTTACCTCCTCTGCAAACCCCAATCTCAGCAATGCCCCATGACCTCGATATCAAACCACCTCGCCATCGTCGTCCAACTCATCACCACCACGAACCGCCGCCAGAACCACCTCCATGGTAGAACCCTGCCCACGCGTCGCCCATCCAGATCTGATCCTAACATCCAGTCACCGCTACTAGGCCCACCATCTCTGTTCTCTGCAAGTCTGCCTTTCACCCAAATCTGCCCCCAACCACTAGACCCTCAAGCTCTGCTAGTTCGCGGACGACACCAGTTCATGGACGAAGATGATTGAATACCACCACACTCGAATGGTTGAAGTCTGTGGTTGTCTGGTGATGCGTGGTGGCTCCGAGGATGACGTCGGCGCGAACCCCAAACTCGTGGAGGTAGGTGGCTGGTTAGCGGGCGACAAGAACGGGGTTCTAGTTCGCGGCCATGGTGGAATACAGTCGTTTACGATTGATCTGGGGCATCAGTGTACCACCGCGAGTTGGATCTGGTCACCACTAGTCAGATTCGCCCACCGTGACTCAAAGGATGATGTGGTTGTGGTTTGTTGGGAAGTGAACATGCACGACGATGGGGTTTGGCGGCATGGTAAAGGACGATTCTGATGGTGGTTGGAGTGGTGGCTTTGGCTGAGCGTTGTTGTGGCTTGGGCAGTGCAGGCATGAGGTTAGGTGGTAGAGGGGGAGGGCATGCACAGGGAGAAATACGAGGACTCGCCGACGTGGGAACGAGAGTGGTGCGCAACGGATCTAAGGTGGAGAGAGAAAGGACCATATTGTAATTTTTAAAAATTTGCTTATTAAATTTCTAGTGATAAACATCAACCATTGATATTATTTAAGTGTAAATGAAATATTAAGATTTTGGAGTGCATCATATACCTTAAATTACAGGATATATATTAGACAACACCTTCTATCAATGAAGGACCAACAAAAAGTACTCTCATTCATTGTTTCGGGTAATGCTTTTTAAATGTTTTTCAAAAAGTGTTGTTTTTCTCAATGTAACTATAATTGTTTTTAGAAAATAAAAAGTTTTCTAATATAACATAATTATTTGTATAAACTTTTAGCATGTCATTATAATTTTGATTTGCTATTATCATACTTTTAGCTTTAATTTGGAGATGCCATGATTTGGGTACCCGTTGTTGCTGTTGTTAGTTTGCTAGAGTGACAGTAAGATTAAGGAGCTCAAGGTTGAAGATAAATAATTAAAGATAAATATTTGTGGAAAAAACGCCATGCTTTAATAGAGAGACTGCGCGATAAAAATTACATGAAGTTTGCCCTGGTTGGGCCACAGATGAATATCTATGGACTGTGGTTTGAATGGATTGGGCCTTTCGGATGAGAATGAGCCCTTTAGCCATTTGAATGGATTTTGCCGCTGAGTACTTGAGGGTTTTGTTGGACTGATGAGTTGACTTCATTTTCATGGGGCAAATCTTTATTGACTTGATGGATTAAAGGTTGCATAACTCCTTAAAAGGTATAATAATTTTTGTTTTTACTTTAGACTATAACATGAAAACAAATCTGTTCATTGATCTTGATTTGATTTTGTACAGAGTGATCAATAAAAATTGAAAAAATTATTAATTGGTACCAAAAGAAAAAATAATTCATAAAAGTTTAGATAATGACATGTGTTAGTTATTAGTGATCTCTCTTTTTTTTAAAAAAAAATTACATTATTCTTATTGAGTTTTATCTATTATATCTAAATTATCTTTAATTTAATTTAAATAATATCTACTATAAAGTTTTAAACTAACTTCAATTTATTGACTCTTATCTCTTTCAATATCACTCATCAAATCAAATTAATTTCTTTAATTATCAACCAACATTGTTTATTCAATAGTGGTGCATGAACATGCAAGATTTGAATTTGTTACACTTATTTAACATGCGAAATTGAGATTTGTTATACTCATCTATTTATCACACAATCAACCAAACTTGAATAATTACTTCTATATGTTGCTGAAAATCCGATGGAAGCAAGGGTTAGACAAGAAATCAAATGAAAAACCAGAAATGAAAGAGTATTAACAATATTAACCTATCACTCGTCTTTTTCCTTATTATTATATATTATTATAAACAATAAATATAAGTAACTTTTTGGTTTATATATTTAATAATTTTTACGTAGAAATCTTGATATGTATAAAAAACAATAAAAAATATCTGAAAAAAATTAAAACACAACAAAAATAAAAGAATCAAAAAGTAAAAATATCCCATGAAATTAACGGGGTGACAAACTAGTTTGTTATATACAAACGTTTTTGACTCATGCGATGCACAGAGTAATAATTTATACCAAACTATTTTTTTTATATACAACAATTTAACTTAATTTCATTATATAAATTTATTTATTTTCATATACATTTATTACTTTATTCAAACTAAGAATTTTAATTAGGACTCTAAATTATTATATAAACAGTTAGGATTATTTGTTTAGGTTTTTGGATTCTTACTTAAAAGCGCTTTTTTAATTGAAAAAATAACTTCTAAAAAATTGTAAAGTGTTTTTCGATAAGCATTTTAAAATAAACATAATAAAAAAATTAGTTTTCTAATTATTTTTAGAAGCTACAATGAGTAGTTTCAAAAAAATAGAAAATATGTAGAAGAGAGAGACAACTCATTTAAATAGGTGAAGTTTTTTTTTTTATATAAAAATATCCTTACATCATTTCAAAATGACAAATGTTATCACTCATATATTTCAAAAAGTGATTTTTGTAATTATATCCAAATGATAAAATAGAAATTTTTATAAAAATGTAACGAAAAAATTACTTTTTGTATGATATCTTAAAATTACATTTATTCAAAACTTATCCTAATCAAATTTTAGTCAAATTGATCAATATATAATAATACTAAAAATTCAAAGAATTTAACTACTAAATAAAAACTAATAAAGTATAAAATTTAATGAAATGAAATTTCAAAAATGTATTTAACAATTATAATATATATTACTCAAAATCTCTTTCCCTTATATTCCAATGATTGTTTTAAATTTTATAACTATAATTATAAACTATTTATTCAAGATTTAAGTATTTAATAAGTGTCTAATTTAGCTTCATTTATTTTTGAAAAAATTGAATCCAAACAAAAAATATAAAAATATAATTTAACACTTATCCAACAATAAAAAATAAAAGGACAAAACTAACGAAGTTAAATTCAATTTTATCTTTTCAAATTCAATTAATTATTTAATTTATAAAATCAAAAAATTAGACACCATATATTTCTTTAAATTAGTTATAACTATTTTTTCTATGAAAAATAATATATAAAAATATTCTCAACTCTAGTATTAATACCATTTAAGAAATAACATTATTTTTCAAATAAAAAATAACATTGTTTTTTAGTTAAATACAAATATCTTTCATCATTTCATAAAAAATACAGGATAATATTTTTACCATTTTTTTGTATCTCCCCTAATCTTTGGCTGGTTGACAGGTCAACTCACCTAAAATAAAAAAAAATAAGTTAACACGTTAGACGGGTCAACTCGACAAAAATTAAATATATTAAAAAGTAGATAGTTAGGTGGGTTATCACGTTAAAAAGTGAACAAAATAACGAGTTAGATGGGTCATGCCTAATTTGCCACCCAAAAACATAAAAAGAAAAAAAAAATAACTCAATAAGTCAACCCAACCCACTTCGTTATAACCTATGACTATGAGTTATATTAGTCAAATTATAATTACCTGCATAAAAATATAGGTTGCAAAATGTAACTCAATTCGTCATTTTTTATGGGTTAAACGAGTTGACCAATCAAGTTTGACATGTTTTGATATATCTCTACTCTAAGTGATAAAAAATGATTTATTTAATAATTAAAGTACATATATAAAAAGTATATATATATATTCACAAATAAGAAACGCTTACTATTACAAAAATAAATAACCATCTTTTAAATTTTCACTTTCTTTTAAAGGCTATATAAAAGTTAACACCATTGTAAAAAAATTGTCATAATTTATGACATTATAGTCATCTTTATTTTTATTTTGTCTAAAATATACCACCAACAATATCTACTTGAGATATAACGATATAATTTTAGTATTAATAATTTATCACTTACCAAATCTTTGGAAGCATTAACAAAACTACTACTTCATTTGATAATAAAATAATTTTTTAACAATAAAAATTGCTAATTTGAAATCACATATCCATGTAATCGGCTTCTTCCACACTTTTTTTTTGTATTCACACGTGATACACATACGAAAAGAAAAAAAATTTGCTTGCGAACCCGTAGAATGAATAGTATAGACTAATCGTGTTTTATTATATTAATTGATTTATCTTGGATATGTAACGATAACAACACCACTATCGTCAAGTGTATTGAAATGTCTGTAGCATTATGAAAAAAATAACAAAAATTTATTATTAAAATAACAAAAATACCAAAGAGAATATAAATATTAAAATATTTTATTTAAATAATAATGTATTTAATCCTTAAATCTTTTTATTTGATTATTAAATATTAAATTAAAAAATGTATTCGTTATTAAATATTTTTTTATTAATTATTCAATATCTTAATATTAATATATTTTATTAAATATTAATATTTTTATTAAAATAATATATTTTAATTATTAAATATTTTTAAAATTCTTTTTTTACCGACATATGTCACACATGTGCAATGAAAATATTTCATGAGTAGAATGAATAATAATAATACTTTGTATGAAAAAAAAATATATGATCATTTGAGAAAATGACATTTATCTCTTTTAATGAGAAGAGACATATATAATTTTTACCTTGTAGCTAAAGCTTTGGATTACAAATCCACCCGAAATTCACAATCTTCAAATTCCAAGTTGAGCGTCCCTGCTAATGGAACCCAAACAACACCAAAAGGCTTATGAGGCCAAGCTCAGTTGCAACCCATCCAGCAGCGTTGGAGAAACAGGCCGTTGGGCCTCCTCACTAACCACTGCCACGTGGAGAATGTTACAATAGTAGAACAGTAACTTGAGTTTTCTGTGGATATATGATTTATCGATATGCAGCGTCTCTTACAAGTTTTGAGAGAAGGAAGAAACATTATAGAGAGACTAAAATATCCTCAATCCAATAAATTAAGAAGTCAAAAAGAAAAAAAAAAAAAAAGAGCAAAGGGTACAAAAGAAAAGTGAATATTTTTTTTGAAAAAAAAACAAAGAAAGCAGAAAAAACTCATTCGAGATAATTTATGAGAAAACATTGTGCTATGCTAAAAAGTGAAATGAAGAATTGTAAATGAAGGATAGAGATGATTGAATTTTGCTTTATGCTACACTTAATTAGATGAAAAACAATTCAACAGACACGATGGATAAACAAAATAAATGTCGAAAGGAGTGTTTTGAACATATATATATATATATATATATATATATATATATATATATATATATATATATATATATATATATATATATATATCCTTGACCTTAGTTCACCCTTAATAGCTTGAAATGCGGAACATGCTCCTACCAAATATTCTTGAGTACAACCTAAACACTTAACACTTATCTCATCTGTTAGTTGTTAATAAGTTAAATTAATATGTAGGTTCTTATAATTTTGATGAATTTTTAAATAGGTTTTTATAATTTAAAAGTTTTTAATTGAGTTTTTATAGTTATAAAAAATTATAATTTGGTCTCTACCGTTATCTTCTCATCCACCCTTTCATTTTCACTTTCCACCTCACCCCACCTCACCTATTCTGTCTTCATTTTTGTTTTCGTTTTCCCTTCCATATTCCCTCTTCACTTCCCCCTCAACCCTGCGACTTTCACCCCTCTCCCTGTCCCACTCTTCGTTTCTTCATTTTTGTTTTCTTGTCACAGTGCCCCACCTTTGTCACACTTCTTTGTGTTTGATTCCATCACATGTGCATTGACGCCCTTTGGTGAAAGTGGATTATCGTGCTCGAGATTCCTTGATTTTGTCTAGGAACGTGCAACCCCATTACACCACGTGAAGAAGGACCAAACATTGAAGGTAAGAAAATGTCCATTTCGTCTTATCTACTGAAGTTATGTTGATTTGTTGTTGTCAACATTAAGCATTGAATGTTTTGTTGTTGTTTTATATACTAAAGTTTATTATTTTGTATTTATATTGTTTATTGTTTTATTATATACTTGATGTGTATTATTTTAGGGTTTAGGATAGTCTAGTAATGACTGCGGAAAATTTTGGTATTACTTTACACCATGGGGGTCATTGGATATGTCATAGAGGAGGTTTGAAATATTGTGATGGAACAACCAAGCAATTGACCAGTGATATAGACCACTGGTCATTGCAAGAAATTACAGGAGAGTTGAGAGAGATAGGTTACAAATGTTATGTGAAGATATGGTGTTTGGACTCGGGTAGAGATATAGGTTGTGGGCTTAAGGAGTTGAAGTCTGATATTGATTACATGGAGGTTGGTAAACTTGTGTTAGAGATTAGTGTGAAACATGTAGACATATTTGTTATGGATGAGTTTAACAAAGGTGATGGGATTATGCTATATGCAATAGATGAAGGTAAAGAGACAAATCAAGAGGGTAAGCAGAATGGTAGTGAAGAGGACAATTATGACAGTGACAATAGTGTTCGACAAATTAGATTTAATGATAGTGCTAATGATGGTGGACACGAGGACTGTTTTGATACTAATTGCATGGAAGTTCCAATCAACTATGACGCATCAAATTTTAGTAATAACTAAATGCAATTTGATGAAATCCATCTTACTGGACCTATCCCTATAAACCTTGAAATAGAACATGTACCCCATGAACCTACCCCACATTACCAACCTTAAACATCCTTTATTCCTAACTATGAGCCTGATAATGATTATGATACTAAGTCCTTAGATTCTATGAATGGATCTTCTGATGAAGAATGTCTAAAGAAACCTAAATGCATTAAGTACAACCCTGCTGAGATGTGTCATGACTACAAATGGAAGTTGGGTTTGGAATTTAATTCCATTGATCAGTTCAAAGAAACAATCAAAGAATATTCTTTATTGAATAGGAGGGATGTGAGGTATGTCAAGAATGATAAAATCAGGTGCAGTGTTAAGTGTATGAGGAAAGATTGTGAATGACTTACATTCTGTAGCAAAGTCGGTGGTTCTCTAACCTATAGACTAAAAACATACAGAGGGAATCATACATATGGGAGAAACTTTGAAGGTTATTTAGCATCCTCTAATTGAGTTACGGGTAAGCTTGTTGAGACAATGAGGAGTGATGAGAAGATGAAACTGTCAAATGTGATACAGAGTGTGAAAGAGAAATACATAGCTGATATATATGTTACAAAAGCTTACTGGGCAAGGAGGAAAACACTAGAGAAATTGTAAGGAAAAGTCATCAAGCAATACAATAGAATTTGGGATTATGTAGAAGAAGTTAGAAGCAAGAACCCTGGGTCCACTCAGAAGATCATAGTTGATAGACCATCACTGACACACTAGCCTACATTCAAAATATTTTACATGTGTATTGAATCTGTTAAGAGAGGATTTTTGGCTGCTTGTAGGTCAATCACTAGTGTAGATGGGTGTCACCTCAAGGGACCATATAGACAACAACTTTTGGTGGCTGTGGCTAAGGATCCCAATGAAAACTACTTTCCACTAACTGTAGCTGCTGTGGAGGCCGAAACAAAAGATACTTAGGCATGGTTCATGACCTTACTAATGGAAGACATCACAACTGTGGAGCATAGCAGATTTGTTTTTATTTCTAACCAACAAAAGGTATGTTAGGCATAACTTTATTAATATTGATGTGCTTTTATTTTTTGTTTTAATGTAAGAGGTTTATTAATGTCTTTTATTGATCACAAGGATTGCTTCAAGTTTTTGATGAGATGCTGCCTACAATGGAGCATAGATTCTGCCTTATGCATTTGTATACCAATTGCAAGAAAAACTATGAAGGAGGGACTGTTTTGAGAAATCTGATATTGGGAGTCGCAAAAGCAACTTATGTGCAAGAATGGAAGAGGAAGATGAAAGATTTAGAAATGGTGAAGAAGGACTGTCATGACAAGTTGATGGGGCTGAAACTAGAGTTATGGACTAGGTCTCATTTCACATTTTTTTCCAAAAAAGTGATATCTTAATGAATAACATATTAGAGGCTTTTAATGGAAGGATTTTGGATGTTAGGGACAAAACCCATATTGGCTATGATGGAGTGGATTAGATGCCATTGGTTGTCAAGGTTTAGTGAAAAAAGATCAAAATCTGAATTTACAAATGTAAAATATAACCAAAACCAAAGAAAAAGTTGGATGGAGAGGTAGTTCAGAACATATATTGGACTGCAAGATGGGCTGGTGAAATGATTTTTGAGGTCTCTAACTTTTCAAGGCACATTGCTGAGAAATTTGTAGTTGACTTGCAAATTGGTTCATGCACCTGCAGGTTCTAGGGGTTAATTAGAATGCCATGCTGACATACTTGCAGTGCCATATTTTTCAAGGGAGATGACCCTGAAGACTACTGCAGCCATTATTACACTGCACAATCTTACAAAATTTGCTATGAACCAGTGGTAAACCCAATTAATGGAGAAAATATGTTGCTAACTTTGAACTAACAGATGTTGTCACCTACCTACAGAGCAAAGCCTGGGAGACCAAAGAGATTGAAGAGGAGAGAACCTGATGAGCCAGTATATCCACACAAGTACAGGAGAAGTAGTGGATCTCTAAGATATGGAACATGCAACATGTATGTCCACAATGCTAGACATTGCAACAGAAATGAAGTATTTCAACTAGTAGCAGCAGATCCACCAACAACAATAGATGACCCTGCAAATAGACAACCAGTAGATCCAGTAACCACACAAACTCCATCATCTATCCCACAATTTGTAACAACAACTACCAGAGGGAGAGGTAGAAGAAGAGGAAGAGGGAGGAGAGGAAGAGGATGGAGAGGGAGAGAAGCAACTATAGCAGCACCATAAACTCCTATCAAGGTACGAGCTCCAATATCCCAGCCTAGAACACAAACTTCAATAGTTGGGAAAGGAAGAACAGGGAGAGGAAGAAGAGCAATAGCAAGTGCACCAACAGATCTTATTGGCCAACCACAAACATTATCACAGCCTGGGAGACCTACTTCAACAACTAGGAGAGAAAGAGGACAGAGAGGAAGAAGAGCAATAGTAGCAACTGATCCAGATCTTATTGGCCAGCCACAAACAATATCGCAACCTACTCCATCAATTGCAATAAGATCTAGCTCTCCCATACAACTGCCTAGTGATCCAAAACTGTATTTTCTGCTTGGGTTCAGGCTTCGGCCAGTGTCTTTGAGGACTTTTGGGACTTTGTTCTACAAAGAATAAAGTTTCAGAACCACCAGAGATGGCCAATGAACATAGTGGAAACTTTTGGTGTGGGAGTTTTTTGTATGTGTAATGGCCAACAGAAGATGGACCACACTTTTTGAGTATAGTCAAGTATTATAATATTATTTTGTAACTTTTAATGCCACCGTAAACGTTTGGTACAATATTAAATAGAATATGTGTTTGGTAACAGTCATTGCCAACTATATTACATTGTTTGGAATATTTGTTTGCCAATTGTGTTTGTTACACACAATTTTGTTTAGAATATTTATATTTTATTGGTCTCTGTGTTTGCAACATGTAATTAAGCAAATTCACTGCAGTATCATTTACAGAGTTTAATGTTGTATATTTACAGAAGTTTAAACAGAGAGAGGTTGAAACAAATATGTATTTCAACAAAATGAATATGGGTAATTAAGTAAATTCATTGCAGTGTCATTTTAGTAAAAAAAAATGTTTATCATTGCATTTTCATTCAACATTTATAGTGGGAACCAAATTCAACAGAGGCTTGCACCAAACATTCCACATTATTTTTATTGCATTTTTTGGTGTATTTTACATATCACTAATAGTTGCATAACCTAACATTCATCTCCTCACCACACCCTTTACATGACAGTACTCAACACACTTTTAAATCCACTACACCTCACATGCACTTAATCAAATTACCAACCAATTTACATTTCATGTCAACCTAAGCAATCCACCACACCTACCACAATTGACAATAGCAAAACACCATAAAATCAATGCTAAAGCACCACTAAATAAGAACAACTTTTGGTACTTTTCCATCTTTCTCAGATCACCCTCTAGTCTCCTAATCCTTCGTTCCTTCTGCTGGATGATTGCCTTGAATCTTTCATCTGTAGGATCATCATACCAGCTGAACTAGTCACACTTCCATGATTTCTGCACCCAAAAATGTAAGTATCGAGGTTGTAAAATATATCAATTATATCAAAATCTAAGCATCATTTTGGTAGGAAATGTGAAAAACACACACTGTAATTCGGGCACTCTAGAAATCTCCTACCACGGTTGGCCATTGTCTTCGATGTTTGCATAACAATAGGATCCCCACACTTACAGAGGGTTGGGGTAGAGGTTGCTAGATTTTTTTGAGTTGTGCTCGTGGTAGAGGTTGAAAATCGTGAACCCCTTGAATCTCTCATTTCTCCACCAAATCGGTGAAATGCAGATTGACCAAATCGGATGAAGTTGAAGATGAAATGTTTGAGCACACCCTATCCTAGACTCAATAGGTTTGATGAAGATGAAAAACTTGAAATGGTTGTAGGGTTCCTAACAATGGAGGAAAACCAATGTGAGGACAAAATGTTACCCCCCTTTTGAATTTTCCATTGAGACTCAGCACACGTGCATAATTTGTAATAAGGGTGGACAAAGAGATGACGACAATAATCTAATTACATTTTTTTATAACTATGAGGACCTAATTTAAAATTTTTAAAATATAAGGACTTATTTAAAAATTCATTCAAACTATAGGAATCTATAAATTAATTTAACCTTGTTAATATTATTTGTAACTTTTTCATAAGTCAAACAATTCTAACATATTTGGAGAGTAATAGTAATATTCTATCAATGAAGGACCAACAAAAAGTACTCTCATAATCTCATTTATTGTTTCGGGTAATGCTTTTTAAATGTTTTTCAAAAAGTGTTGTTTTTGCTCAATGTACCTATAATTGTTTTTAGAAAATAAAAAGTTTTCTAATATAACATAATCATTTGTATAAAACTTTTAGCATGTCATTATAATTTTGATTTGCTATTATCATACTTTTAGCTTTAATTTGGAGATGCCATGATTTGGGTACCCGTTCTTGCTGTTGTTAGTTTGCTAGAGTGATAGTAAGATTAAGAAGCTCAAGGTTGAAGATAAATATTTTGTGGAAAAAGAAGCAATGCTTTAATAGAGAGACTGTGCGATAAAAATTACATGAAGTTTGCCCTGGTTGGGCTACAAATAAATATTTATAGACTGTGGTTTGAATTGGATTCGGCCTTTCGGATGAAAAGAGTCCTTTAGCCATTTGAATCGATTTTGCCGTTGACTACTTGAGGGTTTTGTTGGACTGATGAGTTGACTTCATTTTCATGGGGCAAATCTTTATTGGCTTGATGGGTTAAAGGTTGCATAACCCCATAAAAGGTGCAATAATTTAGTTTTTACTTTTTAGACTAAAACATGAAAAAAAAAAATCTGTTTACTGATCTTGATTTTGATTTTGTACACAGTTTATAAAAAAAAAAATTGACAAAATTATGAATTGATTTCAAAAGAAAAAATAATTGCAATAATATTACTTATAACGGATTTTATGAATATACTTTACAAGGAAGGATTTGGATGCTTCAAGGTCACCCCTTGAAACAAATATGAACCACATCACTGCAGAAAAATGTTAGAACAATGCTATATATCATTACAGGGAAAACACCTAATCCACCGCCCCCAGTGTTTGCTTCAATCATGTTGCCAAATGCTTGTTACACGTGTGGCTAAGCAATATATAAAAATAAACAAATCTGTTTTTGTTGGGAGTATGGATAATGGCACCAAATCAAAGTTTGATTATTAAAAAGGAATACTAATGACACAGTTATTTTAAAGAATAATGAAACAGTCACAACAATGGAGTTAGAAAGAAAAATACAAAAGGTGTGTTGTACTTGCAATCTTGCACAACAATAGTTCATTCAACGATAATGGTTCATACATCTTATACAAACATATTACTTCACATCTAATAAAGGTAACATAATTAATCAGATAAAAGAAAATAACATAATTAAAATATAAAGACATAAAAAATGAAGTAAGAATAGTTATAATTAAATGATAAAAAATATAAATATAAAGTGATATGTATATAAGTATATATGAATAACATTATTCTAATAAAGGTAACATAATTAATCAGATAAAAGAAAATAACATAATTAAAATATAAAGACATAAAAAATGAAGTAAGAATAGTTATAATTAAATGATAAAAAATATAAATATAAAGTGATATGTATATAAGTATATATGAATAACATTATTCATCATTCAATTAGCGTCTAAAAAAGTTACGTTTAGATAAATTAAAAATAATAATTTTTAAATAGAAAAAATTAACTTTTTTAGATATTTTTATAAAAAAAGTTATTTTGCATTTGAATATAATTATAAAAAGTACTTTTTATTTTTTAGTTTATATTGTATCTCTCTTAAAATTGATTCTTTTTAAAAAATTACTCATTTCAGCCTGAAATTAAAATAAAAAAATTAATTTTTTTAAATTATATTTTTTTTCAAAAGTTCATCTAAACGATTATGCATGAAAATGATTTTTTTTAAAAGACTATTTTTCTAACAAATTAAGCATAAACATTAAGCTTTAGTGTTGTAACAGTACGACACATCATTAGCTTCATCACTGTATTTTTAAGAAATCAATGACACTTTTTATGTTATAATAAGTGGTCATGCTTTGCTTTTTTCAATTGAAATTAATTCAAATGTGGATAAAACGACATCCATATCAGCGTCGTTTACACTGAAACCTGCAAGAGAGAAGGGCATTAATGTCATTTTGTACGACATGCAGACTTTTTGACCAAAACAGTGTAATTTTACAAATTATTTGTTAAATTAAGATCATTTTAAAATTATTTATAAATTTGAGATCTTTTTTGTCACGTTAGCAAGAGACTCTATATTTTATTTTATTTTTTATCACATCATATAAAAAGTAATTTGAAGTTATCCTTTACAAAAAACCGTTACCATACTTTCAATCAAAAGAAGAATTAAGTTTAATAATATTTTAATAAAAAAATTGAAAGAACAAGATCAAGTTACTATTTTTAAATTATGTCATCAAGTTCAAAAGAGTCAAGTTTAATAATATTTTAATAAAAAAGTGAAAGAGCAACTCTACATAAAGTGACACGTGATTACATATAACTCACTAGTTCTACCAAATTTCTCCTTTTTAAGTGACACTGGTCCCTTCTTTCCTCACATACTCATTTTTACTCTTTCATTTTCACTCTACCTTTTTCATTGTTTCACTTTCATTCTGTTGTTTTTTTTTTTATCTCTTGATAGAACCTCAAAGATGACACAAATATATATTAGAAGAAAGTATCAGACTGGAAAGGAATTGTGTCAGAAGGAAGGAGAATATGCAACACCAACTCTATTGGGACGACAATAAGTGAGTGGAGAACATGATGATTATTTGTTAATAATTGTGTAACGGTAGGATTAAGTGAGATTTATGATTGTAACAGTGAGATTAGACAATACTAAGTGAGTGAGGAACATGAGAATAATTGTTAGTAATGATGTTAATTATATAACAGTAGGATTAAATAAGATTAATAGTTGTAATACTGGATTAAATGAGATTTATAGTAAGGATTAATCGCATAACAGTAGAGAGGGGGGATGCTGCTATAAGTGTAGGGGAGGGGATCGTGAGAAGGGAGGAAATACTTAGGCTAGACTTTGGGAGGGAGTGAACATTTTACAATTGCTCAGAATATTTGTTCTACAGTTTATTTTTTTTTTTTGAATTTTTCTATAATTTCTAGATGATATTAACCAAAGTGTCTCAATAAATCAGTATTCTTCATTTTATATCTTAGTTTCATCTGTACCTATCATCTCTCATCTTTGACCCCACCTTATTAGTTGAAGGTTGACCTAGATATAAGCTCATGAAGCATGATAAAGTTTTTTTGCATACAAAGATATCAATTATTTTTAATGATATGTTGTTATATTATTTAATGAAATTGATAATGTATATAATTTTTTACTTTGTCAAACTCATCAAATAATGTCTCAATACATTATTAAATAATAGTGTAAAATTATTTTATTCTAACCTTGCAAAAAAATTGTTTTCAATAAATTATTTAATAATATGAATACAATGTTACAAAAAATAATTAATAATTATTCTAACCTTGCACAAAAATTGTATTCATATTATTTAAAAAAATTAATAAATAACAATATTACAAACATATACATACAATGCAATAGATAAGTTAGTTGATTAATAAGAGTAACAATGTTACAAAGAATTTAGATTAATAAAAAGGAAAAAGTATACTAAGTCACCCTAACTTTAAATCCTTTATAAATAACCATGATAAACTCTAAAGTTGTCTCAGTTAATCTCTAAACTTTAATTATTATTTCAATCAACCCTTCCATTAAGATGTTATTAACTCAATAACAATGAGTTAATCATTACTAAAGGTACTCATGACCTGACCCAATAACCTAGTCCAAAGCTAATTTGATTGGGTTGAGTTTTTGAAATTAAGCCCGTATATTTTTTTGGGTTGGGTTCAAGTCATGCTTTAGGTTGGCTCGATCTTGTCCGACGTTACATAATATATTAAAATTTATAATTTTATGAAAATTAATAATAGATTATAATTTTAGGTCAGATTTGAGTCAAGTTAAACCTGACTCATGAGCACCTCGAATCCAACCATTCATCTATATTAAATTTGGATCCTTAATTTATTTATTATTAAAAATATTTTTATCTAATTTTTTAAATAACCTAAATTTAAAAAATATATTTTAAAATATAATATAAAACACTTACCTAACTCTCCAGATTCAATCAGATGAATGCTTCATGAGCTCATGCCTGGATCCAAGTTCAACTAATAAGGTGGGTGAAAAGTGAGAGATAAAAAAAGTCAACAGAATGAAAAGTGTAATAATGAAAAAGGTAGAGTGAGAATGAAAAAATAAAAATAAATATGTGAGGATGGAGGGTATCAATGTCACTTAAAAAGAGTAGTTTGATAGAATTAGTGGATTACATGTAGTTACATGTTACTTTATGTAAAAAGTAACTTCAAATTATTCTTTTACTTTTTTATTAAAATATTATCAAATTTAATTTTTATGAACTTGACGCTTCATTTTTTAATTATTTTATTAAAATATTATTATTTTTTTTATTTTTTTTACTAAAAGTACGATAATAATGTTTTGCAAAGAACAATTCTAATTACTTTTTACATAACATAACAAAAAATAAAATAAAATATAAAATCTTTTATCAATGTGTCAAAAAAGATTTGATAAATAATTTTAAATATATTCTAATTTAATAAAATTACACTATGGTCAAAAACCCTTGTTTACTCTGTGAAACCAGCGAGAGAGAAGGGCATTAATGTCATTTTGTTTTTTCTCACTGATATTCCACTCACCGTTTCTTTCTCTCTCTCTTTCATTTTCTCTTCCCGTGGGCGGTTTCAAGAATCGAGAGTCTGAGAACATAAAGGGTAACTTCGCGAATCGATAACTGTAGAAATCATCGATTCTATCTGTGAGTAATTCCAGCTTCTATGCATCACACCTCCCTCCGACATTTTCAAATTTCTTACCTTTTTTTCTTCCTTGCTGAAAACCTTGGCTGTTTTACTTTTTTTCTTTAGGCAATCAATTTATTTATTTCTTTTTGGTTGAATAAATCCTCAATAATTTTCTGAGCTAGATTTTGTTGGGAAATCTGGTCATTTGCATTCTAAACAACATGACATGATCTCTCTCTCTCTTTTTTTTATTTAAATTGGGGATATAATTTATATTGAATATTCACAAAAATTATTGCTTTCAGTAACACAACATTTTTCTATTGGGTTTATGAACAAAGATTGACGAAAATAAGGTTAGGGAGTTGAATATGACAGTGCAATTGACCTGACCAAGTGAAAAAGAACATGCTTTGCTTGTCTCTTGGAATCCCTTAGGTTAATTTCGTGTGTAAGTCAAGCCACTACGTTATTGTTATTGTTTGTCTGCCTTTTCTTAAGGTAGTAAAAGGAGCATAAGTTTAGTATCACTCTTAAAATTGAACCTGAATTGCAAGTCTTAATGTTGCTGTGAGTGGGATAGTTAGGATTTGGATCCTCTCAATTTTTTCTCTCTGAAGTGGTCAAGTGGAAGAGAGCTAGACACAAAGAAAGTTATTAATGAGACTCGGTTACAATGTGTGAAATTTCTTTTATAACTTTTGTGTCTATCTTTCTCCTCCACTTTACTACTTGAGAGAAAAAAAAAATTGAGAGGATCCAAATTTGGGATAGTTAATAGTTTCCATTTATTACTGATGCTCTATGGAAATGCCTTTTTTCTGCAGAAAATATATTGGGCATTGGCCACCCCTTTGAATTCTGGTTGAGAGATTAAGGTGCAATTATAGGTAGAGGAGGATGGCTTGTAAGGGTTGCTGGGAGTGCCTTTTGAAGCTTTTGAACCTCTTACTGACCCTTGCTGGTTTGGCCATGGTGGGCTATGGGATTTATCTGCTGGTTGAATACAATAAAGCTTCGGATAACACTCCGACAGTTTCTACGGATGATCAAACTCTAGTTCAACTTGGCCGACCAATGCTTATGGCTGTATCCCTGTCAAGCAGTGTTTTTGATAATCTGCCCAAGGCTTGGTATGAATGTAGCTCTTCTCCTACCATTTTTAGGGGCATATCAATTGAGTAATGTGTATTGATTACTTGCAGAGTATACAGGAAACAATAATGCTTTTGTTTTGGTTATATTTTGCTGCTGCAACAGTTTGCTAAGTGTTATCTATTAAAGTAAATTATGCTGACATTGGCATGTGTGCTGCCTGTGGGGGGTTGTTCAAGTTTCTTAGTATTGTATCTCTAAGATAAAAGTCCACAGTTAAGTTGTTGTTGTTGTTGTTTTTTTTTTTTTTTAACTCTAGAAAAATAATGGGTAAAATGCAATTGGGACTTTCTGCCAGAGGTACTTAGGTCTTAGGAGTCAAATCTCTTCAATTAGCTTCAGTGACATGGCCTATATCTTAAGGTTTCTTTTTGGTCAAGTTCAGTGAGAGCTGCTATGTGGAGCTTTTAGAATGGCTTGCCAATAGCTTGTGGTTATGTAATAATTGGAGCTTCAGAAAGTAAACATAGAGCTAAGCGTGCTTTGTTATTTGGTGTATTACATATTATTGTTGCCAGTGTTGAAGAAAACAAACTTCAAATGACTTTGTTTTATTCACTTTCTAGATTATTGCACAAGATGTGAATTTGAAATTACCTTTATTTCTTCCACATGTAGTGATTTTTAGACCTATTGGCGACATCTATGTATTTGTATGACAAACACAATTACCGATAAAAGAGCACATTTAGTATTTTTTCCATGATAGTTTCTGTGTGCATTCACCCTGATGGAATTATTGTCACATACACATTGTTTCTTTTATAAGAGGAACTTGACGAAGCTCAAACTATATTGTCTTCGTACTGTCTTACTCTAATTTTGTATTTCATGTTTGGCAGGTTTATTTACTTATTCATTGGTATTGGGGTAATTCTCTTTGTCATTTCTTGTTTTGGTTGTATTGGAGCTCTGACACGGAATGGTTGCTGCCTGAGCTTTGTATCCTTATAGAATGTCTTATGCTATATCCAAACATATTTAATGGGCTCATCAATTTTCCACTAATATACAAAAGCATGAGTTGAAGCATCTCTTCCACGCTCTTTTCCTGTGTGTGTGTATAACTGTGTGCATGTATTAATCTCAAACGAATTATTATTAGTTTCCTTAAGCCAACAAAGTATGCAGTTTTGGTGGTATTGTTGATATTGGTAGAGCTGGGATGTGCAGCCTTTATATTTTTTGACAAAAGCTGGAAAGAAGTAAGTTGTCACTGGTAATTCATGATCTGAAATTCAACAAAGTATGTTTGTCATCTTATAGTTATATTTCTTTCAGGAAATTCCAACGGACAAAACTGGAGATTTTGATATGATATATGGATTTCTGAGAGAGAATTGGAATATTGTGAAATGGGTCTCTCTTGGAATTGTTATCTTTGAGGTAAGCAAGAACTGGTCAACTGGTACAATTTGCATTTAAAAGAAGGCAATATTGTTTTGTTGACATGCATGTGTCCTTGTGCATGTACCCACAGATAATAGGTGCAAGCACTACAGTCAAACAATCACTTTTAGAACGGATGTTAAAAAGTAATACCTTCTTATTTTGGATATGTTTGAATTCTTGATCAGGAAAATACACTGGTTTTTTTTTATTGATAGAAACATCTAACAGACCAGGGGAGTTAATTGATTATTACCACCATCCTGCTAATAATTACATGGGAGTTAATTGTCAATGATAACATGATTTTGGTTTTTTTGGCCTAATTTTTATAATATTTCTTTATTGATTAAAAGTGGACTTATAGGGATGTTGTTCCCTGGGGACTTTACTCTTTGAACAAGAAAAAGCAGATCTGGACCATCTGGTATTATTCAATGTTAGGAGAAAGAGAAAGCAGGAAGAAAAGAGGTACAGGAAATAGACTACAGATAAGGTTAAAATAGACAAATTTGACTAATTATGTAATAATCAACTTTGAAATTCAGAAATTTTGGAAACAAAGTACCTGTGAGATGCCTTACCATATCTGTTGGTCTAATGTGGTATAACTTCTAGTTCTCAAATGTACTTAAGTATTGTATTGGAAAAGTCTCCTACCCCAGTTACCTACCACCAGGAGAGAGGAGGGACCTACAGCAAGAAAGAAGGCTTCATACATATATGTGATGATGTGAATTTGATGTATGCCTATTGTTATGTTTATGGAATTGCAGGCCCTTCTTTTCTTGTTAGCACTTATTGTTAGGGCTGCAAATAGGCCAGCAGATTATGATAGTGATGATGAGTTCATTAATCCAAGGCAGCAAGTCCGTCAGCCTTTGCTCAACAGACCAGCAGGCCCAGCAACGGGTGTACCAGTTGCTGGCACAATTGATCAACGTCCAAGCAGAAATGATGCATGGAGTACACGAATGAGGGAGAAGGTGCAATCTTTTTCTCTGCACTTCACTTTATCTATTATTCTTGTTATGGGGATTATTTCATATGTTTGTCTTAACTGTTCTCTTAGAACCAGTGGCGAACCCCTGTTGGGACCAAGGAGCTTCATGGTTCCCTTGTCCTTTTTCCATTACAAGTGTAATTGTGAATACCCTCCTTCCCCCATAGATACCTCAGTCCTCAGCTGTTGGCAGGGTGACCACCTTGATAATCTTTTAAAATTTTAATGATATTTCATTGTCCCTTGGGCACTCACTTGCAATAGTTTGATTCTATCCTTAATTTCCTTTCATGTTTAGTAATCTTCAACTCTTAACTTTTAGATAAAGTTAAACCAAATGAAAAAAAGTGGATAAAGGTTGCACGCTTGAAAGTAATTGGTATTTAATATTTTCATGCTAAAAAATTAAGTGATAATTAGTAATCTAATTCTATTTTTTTAAAAAAATATGTTTTTCTTAAAACACAAGAATAAATATTGCAGCTTTAAAGTAAGAGTTTGAATTTGATCCATATTTAGTGTAAAACTTTTTTAACCATCAGGAAACAAGAAAGTGCCGTATGGTATCACTAAATTATTTTACTTCCAGTAAAAGCTTTTTAACAGCTTCTTAAACAGGTGGCACCATGTGGATCAAACTTAAATCCTTTAATGAAATCCTATTCCTTATTTTTCTTTTTTCCTTCATATTCAAACTTACAAATTGTTTATTCCACTATCAAATTAAAAGCAAATTATTTTGGTTGGAGAGCAAAATTAATTTCAATAGTTTGATGGTCTATACAATCTTCTTCCATCTATGACTTTGTTGAGGCATTTTGACTGGTTTGCTGATGATAGTGAGATTTTGCATTTTCCCACGAATATAGCATATCATTGTAATA
Source organism: Ormosia emarginata (assembly GCA_029884605.1). Lineage (NCBI taxonomy): Eukaryota > Viridiplantae > Streptophyta > Magnoliopsida > Fabales > Fabaceae > Ormosia > Ormosia emarginata. The sequence goes on along the minus strand of JAQQTP010000064.1, from coordinate 18,942,012 downwards.
GCATCATTGTATGCATTTCCCCAGGAATTCATGTCTTCATGAACGGCTAAAGCTGATTGTCTTATGTTTCTCTGATGTCATGTTATGCAAAGCAGGATATCCTTTTTGCGTAGACATTTTTCAATAACTCTTGTCTTTTAGCCCTCTGTAGTGTAGATTTACTATTCACTCAGTTCTGTTTTGGACCATCTCTGGTTGTTGCATAAGATATGATTGGAAAAATCACATTATTATTCTTGTTTTGTTAAATTATTATGGCATTGTATGTGGCTGTACCAATTAATACTGCTTCTTATCCAGTATGGGCTGGATACTTCGGAGTTTACATACAACCCATCCGAGTCACAGAGGTTCCAGCAAGTAAACTCACAGCCAACCGAAGAAAGGAGCCGCTGCACCATCATGTGATTGCTCCAAAGCCACAGCAGGTTGAATTTCAAGGATTGTTTTTGTGGGCAATGACGTTGAGACTAGAAGTTTGTCAGAAAAATCTTTTTCTTTTGCTGTGTTTGTGTACAACTCACACTTTACTGGATCTCCATCACTCTTTCTATGACATGGCAACATCATCTTCATTTTGTTGTGTGTAACATTCTGCTGAGTTAGACATCAGAATTTGTTGTGTCGTTGCTTATGTTCATAGTTTAGGAGAGTAAATGAAGTCGTTAATGGTTACGATGTTGATCGAAAACAATGCTTGCTATCTCCCTTATTCTGAAGTGGTCGTCACTCATTGATTACGTCGTGTGTATGTCTATGTGGGGATATTTGCCTACAATTTGAAATATGCCACCTGCATAGAGGGGTGGGTGTGTATGTGGGGCTATTGACATACAAATTGTAATGTTTGAGCTGTAATGACGTGCAGTACTTGATGGCAAAACAGATTTAACTCTTTGCTAATAATTCGATTTTTTAAAAAATTATTACGTTGTTGGATGATTATTAACAAATGTTTAAAATGTTAGTGTTGTATTTTTAATAAAAAACAATTGTGCCACAACAATAGAGCCACATAAAATTTCAATTCGGCTTTGTGATCCTGCATATGATGAAGTGTATTTTGTGGCTGTATAGATCTTACAGTAATAGTAGGTCGGTTATAGTATTTGGAAAATAAGTTATAAACAATATTTTGGGATTTTTTTGTAATTTTATAAATTGTATAATTTTATTTTATTTTTCCAATAACTGTTGCAAGTGCTTTATTAATACAATCATACAAAAGTCTAAATCATTCTTCTTGTCAGCGATATGCAGCTTATATTCAGTTGAAGACTATCAAATTGCAAATTTAATTATGGAAAATTGGTATATTCTTTTGCATTGGAACAGCTGAGTCTGGGATAACTAGCCGTCGCGTTCCTTTGTCCAGGTCTTGAATGCTTGAATGATCTCATAACGAGGACTTCTGGACCAATAGTTTGAGTTTAATTTCGTGCTTCTTTCTTAAGGGATCAGTGTCTTTTCAGTTGGAATGGCGTGTAACAAAACGTATCTTTCCTTATAAATTACATGGCATTGGCATTGAAAGATTACCAGAAATTGGCAAATAAAATAACATAAGGTGTTTATACCAAAATAATAATAATGTAAGGTGGTTGGGGGTGACGGACCTGCAAGATCAAGACGAGCAAATTCGTTATAAAAATTAAAACAAGTCTTAAGATCACGTCACGAGTTAAGTCTGAGAAGGCTCTGGAAATGTTATTTGTTGTTATTGTAAACTTCTTTCTGCCGAATTATGAACAATGAATATATAAAATATAGAAAAAATTCATTTAAAGTGAGTTTACATTTTAAGTGAGCAAGTAAATGTGTATCTAGCATTAATTTAATTTAAAATACAATGAGATCCTAACTTTTTAAATTTTATTGATAAATACATCCTTATTTGCTTATTTTATAATCAAGTTCACTTTAAATAAGTCTTATACATATAATATAATTGTTCTTCAAATAAATATTATCAAATTAGCTGGACGTGCTTATTATCACTCTTTAATTTTAGCGTGAAACTTCATACACCACATGTCAATGGCATGCATACTACAATATTGATTTTGCAACGAATAAGCTCTCTTAGACTCTTACGTTACGTATGTTTCGATAAACTACGTAATCCAACTAATTAAATGGCTAAACAAAAACAAATTAGAGCAAGACTGAATAATAACAATAAATTTGAGTGATAATAGTGGTTCTGGGTACCTAGGATGGTTATGGCGATAGATAAAATAACAATAAATTTGTATGGTAGCAAGTTGGATTAGTGTCGTTTCAGGTGGCAACTTTTAAGGACTATTTGTTAATTAAGCATAGTCTGTCTTATTGATGGAAGCAACTAACTAATGTAATGTCACGTAGTTGATGGTAACAAAGGAAAACAAATGGCGGCCAATTCTTGAGGAGAGAACGAAACTCATGCTACGAATCATATGGTTCCTAGATGCCTATTTTTAGGTGTACCCATTTTCTCTTTTGACTTCTTTAATCATGTTCTTGTAGTACAAGACGGACAGTTTCTTACTAGCTTACAATTTTTATATAATAATGGTGAAGATATAACCATTTTTTCCCCCTTTACCTTTTGGGTTATGTTAAGTAGTGGCAAGTCGGCTAAGTGGCTCAACATATTTATTTGTTATTTTTATATCTTTTAAATCTGTTTTGGCACAAAGCTGCGACCTCAATCTAAGTGATTGATTATTCTGTACGTGTGGGTTGGTAGCATCCAAAAACATAAACAAGTGAAGGAATTTTTAAACAAAATGAGGAAAGTTAGGTGCACATATTTTTATCTCACATCCCTCATGCGTATCTTAAGTGGTATAATTTTTGTTTAGATACGATCTAGCATTCAAATAAATAATTAATATTTATAAAATTGTAGGAATTATATTAAAATACATCAATATTTAAAAATATAAAAATATATATTAAATAATAATTTAAATATTAAAAAAATAATGTAATAAACTGTGCTTATTTAAAAATTTCTCATTTTACGTATATGTTGAGGTAAAGAAAATTTATTTTTTACATAACAAGTAATTATTGAGACAACAAACAAATAAAACTTACCTGTGTTTGGTTGGAGAGAAAAAGAGAGGAAAAAAAATGGGTGGAGAAAAAACAAGGTGATCTTGAATTTGATATTTTCTCCCGTTTGGACGATAGAAGAAATCAGGGAAGAGAGAAAAAAGCCCATAAGTCCCACTTAAAAATTTTTCTCGCCTCAAATGCGAAGAAAACAGAGAGAATAAAGGTGATGTTACAAATTTACAACATTACCCTTCTTTCTTCATTGAGAAAGTGGGCATCATAATCCATATCCATTTCGTTTGCTGAACAGTGCCTTTGTCACATGCAAAGGTAGACCTCCACATTTTAAATCAACATCCTTTACAAGATTCTCCATCTATTCGTGCCAACCGCCAAGGAATGCTCTGTTGCAAGCAATTTGAAACTCTCATCGACCCACTTTGGCATGTCCTTTCTTATGTACTAATCAGGGACATAAATTCGAGAATATCTAATATAATTATTTAAATAATTTATAGATGAATTAAAATGTTTGGACTATTGATTTGTTGTTAAAATAAATTAATAATTTAGATTAAAATATAAATTTTAATTAATAATATTTAAATTTATACAAAAATTTAATTAAATTTTTTTATAAATAATTATACATATAAATAATTTATAAATTTTAACTGATGATTTTTTTTATATACTCAAATTTATATATGATACTATCAAATTAAAAAAAAAATATTAATAAATTCAAATTTATTAAATCTATATTAATATCCTCTCGTAAACCCAAGCTATGTGGATGGGAATGAGAAAGGGAAGAGGGTTGGGAAGGAGAGGGAGATAGGGACGAGGAAGGTTTTTTTTTTAAATTTAAATTATATATTTAAAATAGTATTAAATTATAAATAACCACTCATAAATTATATTTAATTAAATATGTAAAATCAGATTTTGTAATTTAAAATAAGTTTGAATATTTCATAAAGGTATAATTAAAAATAATTTAAAATCAAATTTAATATAAGAATATATATATATATATATATATATATATATATATATATATATATATATATATATATATCATTTTACATCATCATATTTTCATTTTTTATTCATTCACATTTCTTTTCTCTTAATTTTCTCTCCATTCAAATACATCAAGAGAAAATATACTTGTTTATCTATTTTTTCTTCTCTTATTTTCTCACTTTTCATTTTCTTTCCTTTCATTTTCTTTTCTGCATCCATACAAAGGCTATCTACCTCTACATATATGATGCACGAGAGATAAAAAGTATGTGCATCAAACACTTCTCAAAGAAAATAAAGAAAAACATAAAAAAAGGGAGATAAATCAATTTGAATGAATTCCCCTCCCTTCTGTCCGTTCTCAAATTGGCAAGTGATTGGTTCGATGTGTACCCATTTCATTGCTATTTGCCGATTTGTTATTGGCAGAAGAAGTGCATGTCCTTTTCTTCTCTCCATAACTCTATTGGCGTGGAGAAAGAAGCCTACTGTGGTCCAGGAATGGAAAACTAGGCTCTCTCTTTTTTTTCAGTTTAGTTGGGGAATATGACAGTTCATTGGTCTTTTCTAAAGGTACAGTTTTGCGTTTTAGATTCTAAGGAACTTTCTCTCTTTTGGTTGGATGTAATCACATCTATTGAATTGAGGTGATCAGACGAGTTCAACTTTTCTGGTGGTTTGTTCTACAATTGCATTGCCGACCAAATTTTTAGTTTGACATAATATACTATCTCATTGTCTAAGAATTTAAATTATTGTTTAATATGTATAAAAATAATTTTAAAAATTGGTATATTTTTATTATAATTTTTACAATCTCACATATGTTAAATAATAATTTATATATTTATAATAAATCATTTTTAGATACAAATATCAACGTATAATAGTAAATGGAAGAATTTAGATCTTTAAATATGTAATTTTAAATTTGATATCAAAATTTATGTATATAAAAATAATATTATTAAAAAGAATTATAACTTAAACATTTAATCATATTTTTGAATATTAATCTTTTATCTATTGATTATGATATATTCTAAAAAAAATAAAAAATTCCTGGCTATGAATTGCTCAGGATGTGAAGTTAATCATGCTTGCTAGTTAATAATCTATCTCACTAGCCTCGTCTATCCCATTCACCGTTCCTTTTAATGCTTGACAATTTTATATTTAAAGTTACTTTATTATATTCTGTTTCCGACACATTCAACGGAGGATATATTTCAATAGCAGACGTTTGCAATGTTCTAAAAAATTCTTCGAGTATGGATGCACTATGTTCTCAATGCTGTTGATTGTGTAAAAAATAAGATCAATGGCTGATATTTGTTATCTGTAACTTAGAAAATAGATAATTTTAACACAATTCTTAATTACAAACTTGGTTATTAAAAATATCAAAAACTATGTTTAGTATTTGCAAAATAATCCGTTACTTGTTTGATGACTTGATCACTCATTGTACCGATCCCCTACTCATTCAATCTCATTCTTTAGTGCTTTCATCAAAATAATAAGGACTAGAATCCCTCATCCTACGTTACAATCATTAGTTTTATTTCCAGCAATTACATCTTGATCAGATCTTCTTAATTAGTGGGGAAAGAACCAAAATATTAAGAAGAAAAAAAAGAATTAGAGGCAGGAAATCGACTAACTCCAACAGAAAATGGACCAACTGTTCCAGCAACGCACGTTGTGTCGGGCAACGACAACACCCAGGAACTAGTTTAGTCTCTTCGTTGCACAAGGTAGTAGCAACACCTTCGATGCCGTCACATGCTAACCAAGCAACCTCTTCTCTCCACTTCTTACTATACCACCTTTTCTTCTCTCTCTCCTTCAACCAGTGATACAGGTTTTAAGTAACGGAAAAAGCTTTCTCTGTGAGTCTCTTAAAGAAGATTGATTATTTTTACACTCGCCAAGTCCCCTAAAAATCCACTTCCAAAATATTGATTAGTTTAACTTGCTCAGTAGTCTTCAATAAAAGGTATTTAAAATATAATTTTTATTTATTTACTTTTTACTTAATAATTTAACTTTTTAAAGGAATTAGTTTTTCTTATTTTTTAGTCTTTTACCAAATATTTTGATAGTTAATGTTATGAGACTAACTTTTAAATCTTCTCACAATTAAAAGATTCTCTTTAAGAATTATCTTCTTCAGAGTTTGAATTTTGGTCCTCTTTTTTAAAATGTTGCTCACTTATCATTACTGAATTCTTACTTTAAAGATGCGTATATTTTATGTGGCATATACTAAATATATTCACCCATAGGTTGAGAAAATTCATAAGAAACTCTAATCATATATAAAGAAACTCTATTTTTCTCACCAAAATTTGGCTTTCAAAATATTGAAACTTCAAAAAAACCATTAACCTATTAAAGTAGCAAGTGATTTTGTAGCAATTATTATGTCAGTTGTGTTGCTTCATGTTACGCCATATTTGGTCTGCGTTCTCTAAGAATAATCTCTTTTTGTTTTTTATTTTTTGGATTCATCTCTAAGAATAATCTGGAGCATTGACTTTCAGGACTAGAATGAAGAAAGGGATAATTTGCTATTTCTTTCTTAATATTTAGTATAGAATATAAAAAATGATTGAAAAATATTTTCATATTTTCTTTTTTGGTATTGATCGGGTGCAACAAGTGTATTAATTATAACGGTATTTAACCCGCTTCCACATGATGTTTAGATCAAAATCTATGAATACAATGCCTCAGAATGTTATAAAATAATTGTAAAATGCTCAATAGACATAGAAGAATTAGATAAAATAATATAGAGAGTAAAAAAGATAATTGATTAATTTCAAAGAAGTGTGCAACAATAGATAGCTAATGAGGTATTTATAACTTAAAATTGAGGTATTCAAAACTAAAACTAATCTTTATCCTTATTAGATACAATCTTTCCTATAATATAATCCTAATTCGAATAATAAGTTAAATCTTAATCATGATAAGATAATAGTTAAACATTCATATTTCATAACACTCATCCTTAGTTGTTCATTGGAGATATGTCTCATTAAAACTTTACTAAGAAAAAAATAGTATGAAAAAAAATTCTTACTAAAAGAAAAAGAGTATAATATCATTTCTATGAACTGTCTCATTAAATTCTTATCAAGAAAAATCCTGTAGGACAAAACTTTGATTAAAGAAAGAAATGATACATTATTCTCCCCTTCTTGATAGCATCACTTGAGTTCTTTGAATTGACATATTCTCCCCTTGGAAACATTATTTGAACAAATCTGTTGAGCATTAATTTCTACTTTCTTTTGAAGACCACATGTGTTGAAAGCTATCTATTTTAATATATCATTTCTTCAGTTGAGTTACGCAAGTATTGTCTTCATATAAAACTTTTGAAGTATCATCCTCATAAGGCAATCCACAAGAATCTCAAACATACAAAATTGTTGCTTTTAAGTTTTAACCATAAACATTCAGGACTTACTCCATGAATTGTGATTATCTCTATATGATTTGAAGAAATAGCTAGTGACTGTAGATTGTTTTGTAGATCGCCACAATCTAGTTGTATCTCCACATGTAAATAAATAACTTGTTTGATACCTTACATTTATGTGGATCAGATAAATATCATCCATGTGCATAGCCAATTTAGTTGTTACATATATATGAAATAACCACTTATCAGTTGTTCATTAAAGATATCAAAGGATATACTCATTTTTATTCCAATAACTTCTAGTTGAAAAGGAACTATTTCTTCCTAATAAAAGTACAATAAAATATAGTATTGCACTATGTATAATTAGCAACATGTATAAGTGCTTCTGTGGCACTAATTTATGGTACTTCAAGACTAATGGTCTTTTTGTTATATTCTTGATATTGAAAGAGATTTTTTTCTCATATTTAGCAACCTAACAACCATTGGTGTACTCAATGGATGTGATTTACTTATATAAAGTCTCTTAACAATATTTTCTATATAACTGGATTAATGGACAAAAATTCTAATTACTGAATGCTTAATCTGCAAGTTGAAACAAAACTTTGTCCTACTAAAGCCTCATTTTTTAGATTTTTCTTTAGATCTTCAAGTTATTCCAATAATATCTGTTTCATTAATATACACAACAATCTAGTTACAAATTTCTTTGTAAAATCATATCGGCAAATAGGATCTTGTTAAATAATTGTATCCACAATTGCTTGGAATAGTATAATGCATATAAACCAACACTAATGCATAATAAGAAAGTTCAATATGATGAGCAAAAGAACATAAATCATTAACACACATATATCCAATTTATTGGATGTTGTTGATATCTTTAATCCTTCAAGGATTTTCATGTAGATATCATTCTTAGGTGATCTATAAGATGCTAATAATAATATCCATTAAATGTATATTTAATTTTTATGTGTAAATAACCTTATCAGAATATAATTGCGTCCACCACTAAAAAGTAAACTTTTCTATAGTTAATATATAGTCTTTGTGAGAAACCTTTTTCTAAGGGTCGTGTTTTATATCTCTCAAAAACATTTTTCTCATGTCATTTTCACATAAACATCTATTTGAATCCCATAAAACCTCTCATTTCATTAAAACCTCTTATGGGGTTCAAACTATATGCTCAAAATCCTCTCATTTCGCAAGTGAGTTCAACTTCTGTCTGTAAGGCATTTTCTATTTTGGCCAATCATTTCAATGTCAACATTCTTCGAAGATTTTAATTTCAAGATCCTTACTCACATAATATTGTACATTACATTATATTTATATATGTTGTCGATAGTTATTTTCATTCAATTCCTTCTTTTCTCATAGAGATATAGTTTGTTGAGATCTCATCATTTTCACTATTTTAGGTACTTAAACTTTATCTGTCATTTGAACTATGTCAAAAGTTTGGACTACTTCAGGAGTTCTGATTATGTTTCTAACCTATTCATCAAGATTATCCTTTTAGGATTGTTTGCCTTCTTAATAATATCTTTTGTTTCCTTTCTTTTTCTAGGATTTTTATTTTGGAATCAATTAATCAACTATGCTATCCCTTTTTGTAAAAAAAATATGATAATATCTTTTTCTTTTTTTGGCGTGCATTTCATTTATGGAGCATGTATAATTGTTATAGGATTTAGTTAACCTTTTTTGTAAAAAAATGCATCTGATAATTCATTTGTTATCATTTGCAAAAGTATTATCACATTGCCTTATTCGAGGATCTAAATTATATTATGGTGATGCATTTTATGTGATTCCATTTTTCAACTACTTATTCTCTCCCTTTCATGTTGAAAAAATTCATATCCAACATATAATCTCAACTTTTCTTTGGGGAACCATTATAATGCGATGTGCTGGAGCAACTGTGACTATATCGCACATATGAAAATTCTTATATGAAAAATATTTGGCTTCTAGCCAAAATCTAATTGTAAAGGAGATAATTTATAATAAATTGTTGGCCTTATACCAACAAATGCTGCAACATGTAAAATAACATGCTCCCATGTGAAATTGGGGATTCTATTATCATAAACTATTATTTTAGCTATCAATTGGAGGCATATGAACATAAGTAATAGGATGTTCAATATTCATACTAATGGCCATACATTAATCACTAAAAATATGAGAAGTATATTTACCAACATTGTCAAGACAAGTGTCTTAATTGCATTATCTGAAAATTGTGCTTTTAATTGAATAACTTGTGTAAGCAATCTCACAAATGCTAGATTGTGAGTAATAATAAGCACACTTGTGATTATCTTATAAATGCATCTATTAAAAACATAAAATGAGCCTATTTCATATGGTGAATTGATTGGTCACAAATATCATATTAAAAATGTCTATAAGAAATTTATGAGATTCAAGTCCAATTTTAGCTGGTGATGGCTTTATAATCAATTTAAATTGAGAACATACAACACATAAAAACTAATTATATTGAGGAATCTTCTGGTTCTTCGATATGGACATCCAAATGAAATCTCAATAATTTTTTCTCATCATTATTGATCTAGGATGTCTTAATTGGTCATGCCAAATAATAATAAAAATTATTTGAACTAGAAAATGTTACCAAGTGACTTCAAACTTAAAGGGGGGTAAATTGAGTTTATAACAACTTTTTGTAAATCTTTTACAAAATACTTGTATATCAATTTTCGTTGAAGCTATATATTGATTGAAGTAAATATATAAATAAAATTAAATACTTCACTCACAAATAAACAAGTCAAGATGAATAATATTCAAGCAAGCATATAAAAACAAAGCATCAAAGTAAAGAGATAAAGTTAAGAAGAGCAAACATAATGATTTATCCTGATTCAGCTACCCAATGTGATCTACGTCTAGTCCTCAAGTAAATCACCCAAGATTTTTCACTATCACTTCAAGCTTGAACATGTGCTTGAAACATTTATAGCCAAGAGCACTCAACACACCTTTGGGATACCTCACCCTTTGTACTTGAGCCTCAAAATAGGGATACCTCACCCTTTACTCTATGAAGGGATATTTCACTCTTTTATCTCTTGAGGGGTACCTCACCCTCTTTTACATGAAATTAAATGGAGATTGAATGATAAACTCTCAAAAGAGTATATATTACAAATTGAAGTTCAATGAGTATCAAGGAATCACACACTAAAGCTCAAAATAGGGGTTTATGAAAAAAGAGAGTTAAAACTCGAATTTAATGATTAAGAAGCTTGTTGAGATTGATTCATAACTTTTCTTTGATGCTTAAATACTTGCATTTATAGCCCAAAGCATTTAAGAGTCATTAGAGGTGGTTGTGTGCATTAAATTCCAAGTTATAGCCTTTAGAAAATGTTTTAGGGTTGTCCAGATAACCGATTATTGATTTCTAATAACTGGTTATTTAGTTTTGAATAACCCGTTATTATTTTTGCATAATCGGTTATTGCTTTCACCAGTAAAGACTGTAAAGAGCAAATAACTGGTTATTGAAATCTCATAACCTATTAGGAGCTTTTAAAAAACAAAGGGATATGCTCTGTCTTAATGAATAACCAGTTATGGATATTTCATAATTGATTATTACACACTTATTTTGAAATACTGACTTTTGAATAGTCATAACTTCTTCATCTCTTATCCATTTAAAATAACTGACCACTCATTAGAAAGATATTTGAACTTATTTTCATATGAAAAAAGTTTCAGAATAAAACTCAAAATATCTTGAAAGATATAATTAAGAGAATAACAAAATGTCAATTTTGCAAAATACAAACTTGGCTATTTTTCATAGATTTGAACTACAAACATGACTAGCTTTTTAAAACATGTTCTTTAGGCATTTTAACAAGTTAGAAACATTTATAAAGATTTTAAAATAAATTTGAGCCCAGTGTGATTCCTATTTACTTTTACACAAGATCTAAGTCATATAAGCTAAACTTGAAGAGTCTTGGGATATGATTGCACAACCAATTCTTTCTTGTTTGTTATCATCAAAACCATTGTCATTTGCTAATGTTAATTACATTTTCTCCTTTTTTTTATGATGACAAACAACTATTGAGAAAAGAGTTTGTTCAAATAAATTGGAACTCACAAAAGGTATTAGAAACTTACTTCTCCTCTATTTTTCAAAAGGTGATTAGATTAGAGATACGTAACTCTCCCTTAATTTTGAAATCCCAAGGTAATTGAAATTGTACCTTTTTCTATTTTTCTTTCATTTTCTCAATGTAACATAAACCAAAACTTCTCCCCATTTTGTCATAATAAAAAAGATATGCAATATATAGATTTTGACAAAGAGAGAAGTAACACAAAATCATTGCTAAACAACGAATATTCAATAAGGAATTCAACCAATTCAGCATTATATTCATGTTAACAGAATATCCATTGCAAAATATCCATTTCATAATAACATAGTTAAGCAAGCTAAGATAATAATCATCATGTTCAAGAGATAAAACTACAATGGTTAGAGTCGAAAATATAATGATAAAGCTAAGTCAAAAACATATTAACTAAAGGAGAAAATCCATGTCTAAGCCCCATCGTCCTCTAGTGGTGGAAGACGACTCTCAATTCTATTCAAGTGATCTTCCATAGCATTTAAGTGGTCATAGATGACTCCATTGCTATGTTCCACATGGACACAAAAATCTAGGTTGATAGGTGGGTGAAGTGTTTAAGGGAATGGGTGTGAGTGGATGTTTGAGAGAAAGAAGATTAAAGTGATGAGGGGCTGTTCGTGATTGGCAAAGGAGGAGCTGGTGTTGTTGTTTTGAAGGACCCAATAACCGGTTATGACCTTTTGTATAATCGGTTATTTGTGTGGCTTTGAAAAGCATAAGGTTTTATTTGCTTTGAATAACCGGTTATGAAAATTTGGATAACCAGTTATTTACTTGGCTTTAAAATAATATAGCCTTTGCCTTTTTGAATAACCGATTAGGTAGTATCCATAACTGGTTATTTGCATTTTGCAGGAGCCACTAACTTGCTTTAATAATTGGTTATGAGGGTCTTATAATCGATTATTTGATGTACTAGAACACTTCTAATAAGCAAATAACTGGTTATTTGCTCTTCATAACTGGTTATTTCACCTCCAAAACTAAAAATTCTGTAAGAATTCAACCATTAAAACACAAACTCATGTCATCTTGAGGACCATCTTAGCTTGGTCTCATTTTCATCCATTCTAAACACCATAAATGCAACCCAAAAACAGATTATTCTTGTTCAAGAACCCCATAAAGCAGTATTCATCAACAAGAACTTGAGTTTTAAAATTGAGGGACTTAAGCATGGATCAAGTACCTGCAAAACAAAGTTAGGAGAAATTCTGATGCTCAAGTCCGTATTGGATTCAAGAGATATAAAATAAAAAATGTTATGTAGCAAAAAACATTATACAGCAAGGCATTATGCAGCAAAGCCATTTAACCAAATTAAATGCATGATTGATCCAATAACCTAAGAACAAATATATTATCATCAAACATGTCATTTCAAACACGGAGTATACTTCTCTAGCATACTAGCATATGTAGAAACACTTTCAAGATATAAAACAAGAAAAGTACTAGTTGAGGCAAGTTAAAGCATAAAATAAGTCTCTACTTATCCAAAGATTGAAAGTCCAAGCTTTTTGGAGACAAAGAAGGGAACTTGGAATAATTTTCGGTCTTGTGCTTGGAGCAGCCACTTTCAAGATACCAAAGTCAGCTATTAGCCTTCAAGCACACCTATAACACACTATAATTTTTGACTTTTGATACCTAAGTTTTCTTGAGTCCTTGTGTGTTAGTTTTTGACAAAGTGTCTTTAGGAATCCAAATCATTTTAGTCCCTATCTTGTCACAATGAAAACACTTTATAAAAGGACTAATTGAAGTACTCAAGCGAATAAAGAAATTCTTGTAAAGTTTTTGTTGGTTTTTGGGATTATATCCTAAATCAGTCTTTTGAAAAATACATCTTTGATTCCCAAGCAATATGTTCAAATTATCTTTTCTAAAGGTAAATTTTGAAAGAGTATTTTTCAAATCTTCAATTTCATTTTCAAAAGTTTTGCATGATGAGCAAGAAAAGGATGTCGATGCATTATCAAGTGAATAATATATCATCATGAAGAATTTGCATCAATAAGTCTAACAGTTTCATTCTTAATTTTAAGTTCCTCAATTTCCTTGTTTAAAGTAGAGATTTTTTTTTTAAAAGAGGAAATTATTTTCTTAGATGATGAAACGAGTTTTGCAAGCTTCATAGATTCATTATATAGTTCTTCAAATGCATCTTGCAATTCATCATAGAAATGGGAAGAGTCAAAGTTTGAGGATGTTACCTCCGTGTTATCTTCATCTTCCTTTTCTCCTCTAACCATGAGACATAGATTGGCTTTCTCATTGTCCGAGCTATCGGTTGAATTCATGTCATTATCATCCTAAGCTATATATGCTCTTCTTTCTTTCTTCTCCTTTGAGGACCTCTTCTCATATTTTTTTCACTTTCTTTTGATAGATTGGATACCCCATCTTCATGTGCCCTGATTTTCCACATTCATAACATTTAGGAGTGGATGGTGTTCATTCCCCTTTGTGATATGTGTTCTTTGAGAGGAAGGGAGGTCTTCTTTGGGCTCCACGATTCTTGAAGAATCTTCTAAATTTATTTACTAGAAGACTAAAATTCTCTTCATTTATCTCCAAGCCATCTCTATCATCTTCATCATCATCATTGACTATGGAGGAGGTGGCCTTAAGAGCAATTCCCTTCTCTTTTTTTTTTGCCAAGCTCCTTATTTTGATTAAGTCTATTCAACTCCAATTCATGTTCTTGGAGCTTGCTAAAAAGTGTGGCTAAGGTAATGGTTGAGAGATTTCTTGACTCCCAATAGCCGTCACTTTAGGTTGTCAATGTCTACTCAAACATCTCAAAATTTTGTTAATAAGGTCTTCATTAGGAAAAATCTTTTCCAATGAAGCAAGATGATTTATAATATGTGTGAACCGTTTTTGCATTTCTTGAATGCTTTCACCTTGATTCATTCTAAAAAACTCATACTCATGAGTGAGAGTATTTATCCTTGATCTTTTCACTTCACTAGTACTCTCATGGATTACTTGTAAAGTGTCTTACATTTCTTGGGCATATTTATAATTTAAGACTTTAAAGAACTCATCATACCCCAAAGCTGTGGTAATGATGTTTTTGATTCTCAAATTATGTTGAACTTTTTTCTTATCATCATCGGTCCATTCACTTCTTGGTGTGTTAATTCTTACACCATTAACAACTTGTGTGGGACAAAAGGACAATTTTCAATAACATGCCACACATCTAGATCAATAGTTTCAATAAAAAAATTTATTCGTTCTTTCTAATAAGCACAACCATCCTCATTGAAAAAGGGAGGTCTATAGAGAGAAGAACCTTCTTAAAAACCATTTGAAAAAGTCATCACTTTCTCTTGAAGATACTAAGCTCTTTACACAAGAGTCTAGTTTCGATACCACTGTTACCAAGTGGTTTCAAACTCAAGAGGGGGTGAATTGAGTTTATAAAAACTTTTTGCAAATCTTTCACAAAATACTTGTATATCGATTTTCGTTGAAGCTATTGATTGATTGAAGTGAATAGATAAATGAGATTGAATACTTCACTCACAAATAAACAAGTCAAGATGAATAATATTCAAGCAAGCATATAAAAGTAAAACATCAAAGTAAAGAGATAGAGTTGAGAAGAGCAAATACAATGATTTATCTTGGTTCAGCCACCCATTGTGACCTACATCCAGATCTGAAGTAAACCACTAGAGGTTTTTCACTATCACTTCAAGTTTCAACAAGTGCTTGAAACCTTTACAACTAAGAGCACTCAATACACCTTTGGAATACCTCACTCTTTGTGCTTGAGTCTCAAAATAGGGATACCTCACCTTTTACTCTATCAAAGGATATCTCACCTTTTTATCTGTTGAGGAATACCTCACATTCTTTTACAGGAAATCAAATGGAGATTAAATGATAAACTCTCAAAAGAGTTGATATTATAAATTGAAGCTCAATAGGTATCAAGGAATCTCACACTAAAGCTCAAAATAGGGGTTTATGAAAAAAGAGAGTTAAAACTCGTATTTAATGATCAAGAAGCTTGTTCAGATTGATTTTTAACTTTTCTTTAATGCCCAAACACTTGCATTTATAGCCAAAGCATTTAAGAGCCGTTGAAGGTGGTTCAGTGCATTAAATGCCAAATTATAGCCATTAGAAAATGTTTTTTGGTTGCCCAGATAATCGGCTATTGATTTCCAATAACTGGTTATTTGGTTTTGAATAACCAGTTATTGTTTTTGCGTAACTAGTAATTGTTTTAACTAGTAAAGATTGTAAAAAGCTAATAACTAGTTATTGAAATCTCATAACCGATTAGGAGCTTTTAAAAAATAAAAGAATACACTCTGTCATGGTGAATAACCGGTTATAGATATTCCATAATCGATTATTACACACTTGTTTTGAAAGATTGACTTTTGAATGATCATAACTTCTTCGTTTCTTATCCGTTTAAAACAAATGACCACTCATTGAAAAGATTTTTTAGTCTATTTTCATATGAAAAAGGTGTTAGATAAAACTCAAAATATCTTGAAAGATATCATCAAAAGAGTAACTAAATATTAGTTTTGCAACACACAAACTTGACAATTTTTCATAGATTTGAATTACTACCATGACTAACTTTTAAAAAGATGTTTGTTGAGCATTTTAACAAGTTAGAAACATTTGTAAATATTTAAAACAAATTTGAGTCCAGTATGATTCTTATTTATCTTTACACAAAATCTAAGTCATATAAGCTAAACTTGAAGAGTCTTGGAGCATGATCTTTGCACAACCAATTCTTTCTTATTTGTTATCATCAAAACTATTATCATTTGCTTATACTAGTTACAGTAAATTTCTGATTTACAATAGCATAATAAATTTCTGGTTTACAATAGTATATACTTCAATTGCACTCAGTGTAATATAGATCAGAATAAAAGCAGGTAACCTTTATAATATACTTTTCTTACTTGAAACAATAATGGTACAAAGGTGATCATCCCTCATACACAATCTTAAT
Source organism: Ormosia emarginata (assembly GCA_029884605.1). NCBI lineage: Eukaryota > Viridiplantae > Streptophyta > Magnoliopsida > Fabales > Fabaceae > Ormosia > Ormosia emarginata. The sequence goes on along the minus strand of JAQQTP010000064.1, from coordinate 18,925,295 downwards.
ATGATATACATTTTGACAAATATCTTTAAAACTCAATAATTTTATTAGTGACATTATAGATAATAATAACTTTTGTTATTGCAAGTAACAAACATTAGCTCTTCCGGAACCCACAATCATTTTTGTACTATGAATAACTATATTAACATTACCTTTGCCATTAATCCGAAATATTCAATGCCCTATGACTATGAATCTTACATATTCTTAATACAATTGCATATAAAACTATGCATTACTAATACATATTTCATCATAGACAAGTAATATAAATATAATATGGAAAACACACATTTTACACCCTTTCATTAGAGTTCCTTTTAATGGAAAAGCATGAAAAAGAAGACATTGTTGAGCACACATGAAAATATTACCTTTTTTCTAGTGGTGCCTTATGATTTAAATGTGATGTCACTCAAGCATGTTATGCACGATATTTTTGCAATAATTTTGGCAAAGATTTCTTGTGTAGAAAATTTTAGAATATTGTTGCAAAATATATAAGACTCTTGAAATTTTAGGCACAAACATGATGTTCAAGAATAGTCTATATCCTTGGAGAGAATAGAGTTATCAAGAAGAAACCTTAAGAGGGCATGAAATCAATTCAAAATATTTTCTGAAACCCTTTTCTTGATACTGTAGTTGCAAGAGCGCATTCGAGGTATGAAAAGTAAAAAATATTTTCTCTAACATATCTTTATAAAAAATATTTTCACCACGTGATTTCAATTGAGAAATGATTTTAAATTAAGATCAATGAGATCTTTATCAATATTACCATTTTTTATAGTCATATCTATCTTTTTAAACTATTCCAAATATTGACAAGATCCTTTTAAGTAAGATATTCATATTTCAATCCTTCATTTAGAAAGCGGCAAGGAAAAGTCATTGCTTTCTTGATTTGATTGTATTTTCAGGACCCATATAGAATCAATATACAGATTTCAATTTTGATCTAAATGTCTAATTCTTCAAGAACTATATTACAATTTTTTACATAAATATTGACCAAAGAAAATAATTGATTTTGCGCAATCCTACAATGATGCTTGATTTAATTTCCTTCATTGTGTCAAAATAAATAAACCACGTATTACATATAACTTCTTCTATCATTTATCAAAAGCAACAAATTTAATGTAAGATAAAACACATTAGTTTAAGAATATTTGACAATTGATAATCATAAATGAAATACAAAAGATATTTCATATGAAAATGAACCTAAAGAAAGTCATATTAGAAAACTGAGTCATAAATTAGATTAATTCAAAAAGAGTAAAAAGAAAATGTTACTCTTTTAATAAAAACTCCATCTTGATCAAGCCGTCATTAAAATGTTAGAGGCTCGTGCTATAATAATGTGTTATAAAATAATTGTAAAATATTCAAGAAACATAGAAGAACTAGAGATGAAAATATAGAGAGTAAAAGAGATAATTGATTAATATCAAAGAAGTGTGTAACAATATGCACCCAATGGGATATTTGTAGTTCAACGTTGAGGTATTTAAAACTAAAACCAATTTTTATCCTTATCAAATACAATCTTTCTTATAATATAATCTTAATCTAAATTATAAGTTCAAATTTAAATCATGATAAGATAATAGTTGAACATCCATATTTCATAACAAGACTTATCTTTTGCACACTTAAAGATCAATTGGATTTCATTTTTTTTAGAAAAAGATCAATTGGATTAGTATCCCTCTAATTCAATGACTCAAGCCCAACGCAGCAGGTCAACAACTTTCACTATCAACCGAGGAGTGTTTATTTGTCTGTGGTGGGTGTGTCACTGTAATTGTGTGTCACATTTGTAGTTGAACAATTGCATTTAATCTATAGTTTTCTTTCCTAATATAATGTTCGTCTATTTTGGCTGCAGGTTGATAGCTAATGCCTTATGGAGGCCAGCGGTATGAGCAGCTTCCAAGTAGCTCATAATCACAAAAAGGACGAAACTGAAAAAGAAAAGTGCACCCATCTGAAGCACAATGTCAATGAGGATCCGTAACGCAATGCTTATTCAGTGATGTATACTAGACACACTAGATAGCAGCTACGATGTCAAATGCCAAAAGCACGTTGTTATTGCCAAATGGCATCACAAATCACAACTTCGAATTGTCATTGTTTACCATAAGCCCCCCTCATAATTAGTGATTTTAAGATGATGGCCATTTGTTTGATTGTGTTCATCTTCTAGCAGAGATTTGAAAGTGGCAGCACCCTTTGGCGAATTTACTCCATGCTCATAAAGCTGATAAGCTCATACTTTGTTGATGGCTCTAGCTCCTATATGGGTCTCACATTCACAATTGTTTTGCTTTGGTTTTCAAACTTAATGCGTCATCGTCTTACTTTATTATTGTTTGATCGATAGATACATTATTCATTTTGTATTCCATTAAATCCATTTAATAAGAGAAAATTGACTTCAACATTTTTTTTTATCTGAATTGACTTTAACATTTAAGAATATATGTTATGGGTCAAATAATAAACTCATCTTCAACCAATGGTTAAAAGTTACGTCATTGAATGTGATTTCATTCACAACGTGGACCAACATTAAAATTTTCAAATTCTTATACATAATACATTCTCTTTCATTAATAACATCGTAAGTCTTACATTTTGGATTCCCCCTCTCTCTCTCTCGGAAAACTTTTCTCTTTTGAACTAATGTTTTGTATTAATAATTAGAATTTTACCCTTAACGACACTTATTAAGAAAGTCAAAATAAATTTTTTTTTATAAAAATAAAATAGATAGTAAAATTTTTTCAATTTCTAATGCATTGAATATATTGTTTTCATCAAAAACTTTTTATTTTGACTTCATTAACAAATGTCTTTTGGACACTTGTTAACAAAACCTTAATAATTAACTATCAAAAATATTTATGAAGTCTATCATCATAAGAACGTTTGTTTTAAATTTTGTAATTATGATTATTCTTAAATCTTCCTTCAAAAATCATGATTTAAAATAAAAAGAGCCACAATAAAATAACTCATTATTCTTTTGTTAAGGTTTCTAGCTAGTTCTTTTAGTGAAATATTTGTGTTACTCTGTTATGAGTTTTATATTAAGTAAATAAAGAAGTTCAAAATAATTGGTGCTTAAATTACGAGATTATCTTACCTAATAGATTAGTCTTTTATGTTAGGCTTTTCTTATGAATTTAAGTCATAATAATTATTACTTTTATTGAGAGTTAGGCTATGGAAAAGACTACTTATAAGCTAGATTAAGGTGTAATATGCTCTATTAGGATGTTGTATCGAATACTAATAGATGAATGAAGCCGTCAAAACGGAAAAGACTACCACTGAGTCATTGTTTATTGAGTATAATGAAGTCGTTGTGAACATCAGCTCTTAAATGAATAGTAATATTATGAGTATCATATTAAGTAAATAAAAAAATTCAATGTAATACTTAAATTATAAAACTATTTAATTTTTTGAATTGGATTCTCCTCGTGAACTTAAATAATAATATTCTCAAAATTAATAATGATTATTTTTATAATTAAATAAATTAAAATTCTAAATATACTTCCAAACTCAAATACCAGCTAGAAATCATACCTATAAATGATTCTTCCATATAAACTTATGCTCCATTTAATATTCAGATATTTTTAAACTGCTTCCTCTCGCTTTTTAATTGATGCATGCACAAACTATAGAAATTATTTTATTTTAAAGAGTAAAATAAAAAAATTGAAAAACCAAAAATAATGTGTCTTGGTGTGATTATTTTTTCGTCCAAGTCAACACTCCAGCATCATTCTCTCATAAGTCATATATAATCAAATTGGTAGTTTGCTCAAGTGGGATTTTTCTTTCACATCCAATCTTTGGACATCTCTCTAGTCGCATTTTTCTTTCCGGATGATTCTATCCTACCCCATACAAGTTTGGGTTACACTAGTAAGCTTATCTTGTGTTCTTTCCCTCATCCCACAAAGTAACTGTTCATAATAAAATATAATTTAATTAAAAACAATGAGTATCCCATCTCACTAGTGAGACAAGTAACAAGTGTCAAGAGATAGATATACAAGGGGGTAGGATAGACTTTCCCTACACATTTCTTTACCCAATGTTGAGCATGTTTAAAGGTTTCAAGACCATACATTTAAATATATGAAAACCACTTTTATTCCGCAAATTTTCAAGATATAACATTTCCCTACTCGAAATTCATTTGAGTAGACAAGTTTTGCGCTCTAAAGCCTTCAAGGAGAGAACCAAAGGGGCAAAGGGCTGTCAAAGTCTCAACTTTTGATGAGAACTCGCAGGTAAGGATGTCTACGGGAACATGTCTGTATTTTACATGACTTTTCATATAAAAAGAGATATAGATACAAAAGTTTTATAAAGGGCTATATAAATTTTGAAAATGCCTCATTAGTAGAGCTTTTTATAGAGTTTTTGTGTTTATCTCTCTCTTCATATAATAATGTCATATGAAAAACACGTATAAAATAGCATATTCCTAGATAGCTACTTATCTAAGCAAGAAACGTACGTGCATGTTTGGTTGCACTTTTTTTAGTTGGAAACAATTTTTTTTGAGAAAAAAACTGTTTTAACAGTGTTTAATCATGTTTGGCAAAATCAATTTCAGTTTTTGCACGAAATTCAATGTAAAATAAAAGTTTTTTTAAACTAATTTTTATAATGCTGAAGATTGAAGCTTAAGATTCTAACTTATAGATTATTCTTTACATTTTGATATGTAAATACCATTTTGTCGTCAATTAAATAATTTTTTTAATTATTCTATACCTATTTTAATAATTTAATGCATAAAAGCTATTCTTTTTTATATCAACCAAACGAAATAGATTAATTTAAAATCACTTTTAGCTAATATATTTAAACATAAAAATAAATCGATTATAATCGATTATAACAAAAAGTTTTTATACAATAATCGATTATAATCGATTATTAAAATATTTAAAGTTTTCACAACTGAACTAAAAACACACGTATACCATCATATACATATGCTGCTTGGTGCCTTTATTCCGAATTTCTTATGAAATTTCATTTGATTAATTAATTTAATCATCCAATTCTCTGTTGTGAAAATAGTTCCTTACTACGAGATAACTTAAGACAACCATTGTCAATTTGTTACCCAAAGAGAAGACCAAGTGAGCATCACGGTGGTAATCAAGTCTTTGTAATGAGAACTTCTACATTATTCCTGGAGCAAGAATTCCTCCATAAAACATTCCAACCAGTACTTATTTCTCATTTTATTCTCATTCTCTTTTTCTTCCTTTTCAAAATCAATGGAAATTTCCTAGACTCTTCCTACAGGAGTATACAAGAATTTTTCCTTTGTGATCAACCATTAATTATATTCTTTATGCTAATTAACTCTAATTTTTTTAATACTGAAACTAATAGCCCTTACATTGGAATTTCATATTTATTAACAAAATTAAAGAGGACTGGGCTTGAAAGTGAAATCTGAAGGGTGCTCTCTCTTCAAAATTAATTTTAAAAAAAATTTGAGTTTAATTTTAATTCGTTATTAATATAATTTTTTTATATTATCATTTACTAATAATATTATTTTAATTTTTATATTATTAATATCATTAAAAGAATTTAAATTTTTTAAGTAATTTTTACTATAATATTTACACGATTAAATTACAGCATAAAAAGGTTTACAGATGTATCAAATCCAATTTTTTTTTTAAAAAAAAAGTCACCTCCAATGATATAGAAATTCAATTGAATCCAATCAAATCTCATAATTAAGAAATATTCACAGATTTGATTAATCAGTTGTGAATCCTTCTTGGCTCACACCCAATTCCCTGTTGGTGTCCCCCACACCATCCGGCAAAGTCCCAATAAGAGAGTTGCTGGCATTCACATTAATTCAACATGGCCAAGATAAGCTTTACAAGGAAGAAAGTTGCTTCCTTTTCTCACTCAATCCCACTTTTAACAAAAGTTATTAACATTGTTTAATCTGTTCAGTTAAGTTTACATTATTGAAAGTTCCAACCCACGAGTGAGAGAAGTATCTTCTTGTCAATCTGTTATTCCTACCACCTTGTCCTTTTTCGTCCATTTGACATAAAATAGATTTGATGGATGCTTTTACAGTTGAAGACTTGGAACTGTTACCTTCACTTATAGTGCGCTGGGCCTACATCCGTGGTTTCACTCTCTCTAATCTCTCCCTATCTTTCAGTTTTGTGGCTCAATTTTTATTTTAAGGGTTTGGATAAGGACATTGTTAATGAAGCTTAGATGAAGATAAAATATTTAATACATTCGAAATTGAAAAAAAAAAAAATTTATTTATTTATTTTTAATTTGAAATCCTTAACAAGTGCACATTTGTCAGCAAAATTTTATTTTATTTTTTATGCAAAAGTTGTTTGTTACACACACTTACACATACGTTACTTTATATTTATATTATTTTTATTATCTAATTATAAATGAACTTATATTGTTTTATGTATACTTATATTCTGATTGTGTTACTTAAGGCAATGTGAGAGATGTGTGCAAAAAAGTGATGTGTACTTAGTATTTTTCATTTCTAAATTAGTTTAGTGTTTGCAATTTTACATGAAAAAATAAATAAATAAATATGATCGACTGGCTAACCCATGGGTCTACAGTTGTACCTGACATAATGAAACTGCTTGTTTGGTTTCACGTTTGGTTGCCCAAACTTACTTTCCAGGTTTTCATACGGACGTTCAATCATGTTTGGATATTTTTCATTTCCATTAGCTTCGATGGAAAATGGTTCTCAAATTCAATTACAGTGGAGCTACAAATTTCTTATTTTTTCATTAGATAAAAGTCTTTTAAAGAATATTGTTTTTTTCAATCTTGCTTTAAAAGTAATTTCAATCTTTCATTTAAATAATATTTATTTTGTTAAAGTCACTTTTAAAATAAAAATTTTCAAACATAAATTACGATAATACAAATTCACTTTTCACTAAATTGAGTCAAATTTAAGTTTACAAATTCTAATCTGAATACACACTTAATCAGTTTACACTCTGTGGTTAGTTGCCTATTTCAGCTAAGCATCCATTTACTAAGTCTCAAACCTCAAATGTGGTTTTGTTTAATATAAGGTCGTTCCTTGTTACAGGAACCTTCCAATTTGTAGGGTCATTGGCAAATCTTGGCTGTGACTGTACACTATATTTGTATGTATCCTTGCTTTTTTTTCGTTGCCAGTCTTCATCAGTTTTGGTGTCTGCTGATGTATTAGCTTCTGCATTTTGTGGCAGTGGTAAATCTGCAGCTGTAGCAGATATTATTATGTGCATTATTGTTCTAATAATAATAAAAATACCCATTTGGATTTCTTTTATGGTTTGGGTTAGTTTTTGTTATTAGCTAGTTGCTTGATTGAATATGAAAAAATATATAATTTTCTGTAACTTGGCTTTCCTTCTCCCACTGAATACTATTAATACACCAGTTCTGTTTGTTGATGCTGCCTCAATGATTTTATCTTTCAGAAATTGCTATATATGTGTTCTCTTGAAAATGATATTTGGTGTTGTTGGACTTCCTTTTGGGTTTCTCCCGAAATTTCAATTAATATAAGGGTATGTTGTCCTGTGTTTTATTATCAGAAAATGGAGTAGTGCTGTAAGGACCAGTGGTATTCTTTTTTTTTTTTTTTCCTTCTGCAAGTTGTGCTTGTGGATGTCTTGCTGATATAGTCACAACATTTTCTGTCCTTTTCTATTTGATCCTAATAGGGATCTTCCTTCTTTACGGCATTAAAATATCTCCAACTTTGTTTTGTTAATTGTTACAAACTTACAATCTAAGAAGACCTCTTATTTAAATATTAACTGACCAATAGTGCATAACAAATGCCAGTGACTGCTTCCATATTTAAGAGCTTGAGCTTTGTACACAAGTGCTTTTGGGCTCAGTTATAGTCTTTAGACCTGAGGCAATGAAAGCAAGTAGAGGAAAACGCTCAGAGGTAAGCTTTAACATGCCTCTTAAACTTATCTTTGACAGGTATTTGAGGACAAATATCAGCTGTATGCGTCTAGAAAACTTCCTAATTTCGTTTCATTGCAGGCCTTTTGGCCCTCCATTGTGATGAAGAAATGGTTAAATATAAAGCCAAAGGTGTATGATTTTAGTGAAGATGAAGTGGACACTGAAACTGAGAGTGAAGATGATGGTATGCTTTAGGTTTTGCTATATTATATTTCCTGTTTAGCTTGATCTTTTTCTTTCTCTTTTCAATTTTTTTTCCTTCTTTGTTCTTTTAATTTTCATCCAGCTTGCTCTCTTAAAGATTCCAGAATGGCAGTGCGTGAAGATAATCCACTTAGAACACACACCATATTCCCTAGTCATACATCAGGCAATACTTTATTGGTTCTTTAAAGGAGATAAATGAAAAAAAAAAAAAAAACTGTGTTTAAAATTGTGTCATTGTGTGCCTATGTGCTCTTTGCTCTTATAGTTAAAGACCTTCTGCCCTGGCTTGCTCTGGTTATAATCATTAATAATATAATAGCAGCTTGTTATGAAATCTAAAATCTAAAGATAGCATCTTGTCATGGCTTGCATAAATTTGTTCCCACCTTTTGGTAGACATGGAAAAACTATGTTCTTAACTGGAGTCAAACATGCCAAGTTACACATGAATTTTGATATTTGTGATGCAAGTATGGAGCTGAAATGTACCTTGGCAAAAGAAAGGAAGTCTGAAGCATATTTCAATATGCTACACTAACCAAGAAGTATATGAAGTCAAAGAAACTTTTAAGCCAACTAGCTCGATTAATTTTGTGAACTTCAAATGATTTAATGTTTTTGACACCTGATGAGTTCAGAGTGTTAAAATCACCATCATATGTGATTTGATATTTGTAATTCAGATGCATCTTGTAAGGGCTACAAGATGAGACACAGAAGAGGAAAATCAGAAACTCTGCGTGTTCAGTACATAAATACGAAGGAAGTGAGGTCTGGTGGTAATCTAGTTATGTAGCATGTTATTAATTTAATTATATTAATGAAATGCATCATCAAATGGTTATTTTGCAGGATAACAATTGGCACTTGGAATGTTGCTGGAAGACTTCCATGTAAGGATCTTGAGATTGAGGACTGGCTTTGTACTAAAGAGCCAGCAGACATTTACATTATTGGGTGAGTGGTTTCTCGAGTTGCCTGATGCTTTATTATTTCTACTGTGTTTGTGTTTTGCTTATCAAAATTTGCTGTAAATAACTTTAATTGGTATCTTGTACCTGCACCTGTTTATACATTAATGACATTTGTGTGTTCTATGTTTGCCTCTTTGACATAATGACATATTTTTTAATCACTCAGGAGATTTTTTGGCAGAACTTAATAAACTATTGGATTACAGTTCATTATAACCTGATAGGTTACATAGCTTTACTCTTATAGTTATCTTGTTAATGATAAAGTTCATGGAGTTTCATTTTTGTTTGACTGTATTACTTGATTATGATGGTTTTATCCCTTATTTATCTGATTTGTTTGTTTTATTTTCATAGAGAGCGAGTCTGCTAAATTATTTTATTGAATTAGTCCATAAAAGAGATTAATTGATGCAATATGCTACTTATGGCAATACCCTCCTTTGCTATGTAATTAGGTAAGTGATCTGAATGATTTAAGCTCATATGTTGTAAGTGGAAATGCCAATTTATTTTCCAAACAATGATGGCATTCAGGAATAAAAGAAAGCTATCATGTTCTTAAAAGTAAACCAATTACCTTATAGCCATATTTAAGCTTATTCCAAGTCTCTAAAAAAATGGCCCAGGATCCTGTTTGCATCATTCTATAAGTGAAATTATACTACAGTAGATGCTGAATTTTCATAATGAATCTAGTCTTTTAAACTCAACATTTGAAATGAGAATCTTCTGCCATTCCTTATGATTGGTTTGTCAGTTGTGCAATCCATATTTCAAGTCTAACAGTGAGTTTAATGTATGTAATTTATTCAGGGACGGACCTACTTGAAAATGAGTGGGGACACATACCCCCACTCAGCTTTGGAATTTTTCTATTACTCATGATAGCGATTTGTCATTCTTTCCCCTTCATATTTTTAATTTTGCCCCCATATGATAGATAAATGAATAAATTTGCAATGAAAGAAGTTAAAATCTATCTAACATGATCATTCATACATATATAGAGTTAGAAATATGTGATAATATATCTTTCATCATTTTGTATTAATATATTTTTTCATTAGAAATTCTTTTTATACTTGTGTGTTAGCTTTGCCCCCACTACCTAAACTTTCTGAGTCTGTCACTGAATTTGTCATGAGTATATTATTAATAAGGCCTGTCAATGATAGTTGTCTCACATGTACTAATCAACATCTTATCCTGTTTTACTTCCATTTTCTCGAGTACTTCTTTAGTTGTTGTTTTATGTAATGCACATGCATGCAATGTATCTAATCATGCGAAGAAAAAAGTGGACGCCTAGCGTGCATTCTATCTAGCCATTGGTTTCATGTTTATGAAAAAACTACGTCTGAATTTCCAATCAGAACAGAATTGGTCCAGACTTACCACATATCTATATCCTTCTGCTAAATTAAACCTTCTACATGCATTTTGGTCTAATGGGATGAGATGTTTGTACATAGCCTTAGTTGCAGTACGGTGTTTTGAGTTTACTTCTCTATAGTGGTTGTAAAATTGGTCTTCTGATGGCTTCTATATCATTGGCTTCCATATTAATGTGCTGCTTTTCACAGTTTGCAAGAGGTAGTCCCATTGAATGCTGGAAATGTACTGGGAGCAGAGGATAATACACCCATCCCAAAATGGGAGGCAATCATTAGAAGAACTCTAAACAAGTCTTCTGAACCTGAAAGTAAACACAAAAGCTACAGTGCCCCTCCTTCTCCTGTATTAATAGCTTCTGCTGCTGCTGATGTTCTAGCAGACAGCATAGATGCTAATCAATTAGATATGATGGATGAGGAGTCTTTAGGAACTTCTGACAATGATGAGCTGGAACAGCAGGAAGTGAAAAACATAATTGGTATAGGAAAGAATTTACAGTTGAGGAAAATATGTGGTATTGATCTTCAGACTGGACTTGATTGGCCTGAACGTCCATTAGATGCAATCCCCCATGTACATTCCAATCCAAAATTGCGGAGAGTACTAAGCAGCTCAGCCAGAATTGGCTTTAACTGGACGGATAATGCTTTAGTATATGGTGGTGGAATGAAACGTTCACATCATAGTTCTGGAAATTTGAGTTTGTTCTGGAAAGAGCAGCAAGTGATGCCTGAAGTAATTGATTCCCTTGGTGGTGTATCTGACAAGTTATCAGATGAGGAAGATGATACTTCTTTTGAATTACCAGATAACCAAGATGATAATGGAATAGGCACCGTGAAATCACATCCTAAGTATGTTCGGATTGTCAGCAAGCAGATGGTAGGGATATATGTATCTGTTTGGGTGCAGAGGAGGTTGAGAAGGCACATTAATAATTTGAAAGTTTCTCAAGTTGGAATTGGTCTTATGGGCTACATGGGAAACAAGGTAATGGCATAATGCACATTTCACACTGAATGTGACATCATTATAGCATAGATGTATATTCAATGTATTCTAAGACATCAGGAATTTCATGTCAAGTGTTAAGTGTTAACAAAGCATCATAAAACATTTCAGTATAAATTATTACTCCCTCCGGTCCATTTTAAGTGTCACGTGCAATGCACAAGAATTAAGAAACACTCAAACAAGCCTTAATTGTGGGATTTTTTTTACTAAGCTACCCTTATTCATTTCAATTAATTACTCTACTTTGTTAATCCAATTTCCATGAGTGCTGAGACTTTTAAAGTATAAGGGCAGAGATGAAAAAACAACAATTAATGCTTTATTAGTATGCGAAAACGTCACTTATAATGGGCCAAAATCTTTTCACCAAAATGACACTTAAAATGGATCAGAGGGAGTAGTATAGTAGTACGTGAGACATGCATTGAGAGAGTTTGTTAGGTATTGTATGATCCTATGATGCACATATACAGGTATGGGTATCAGATACGATACGAGTATGGTACAGAGATATAACTTTTGTTAAAAAATTAAACTAACATTTATCAAGTATTCGAGTATCTAATACGGATACGAATACATATCCGATACGGGTACAACAAACATTATGAAGTACTTGTACTTCATACTATGATCACTGTCTGTGCAAACAGTCTAGACTGATCACATTGCACCTCATCATGCTGTGGAAGGGGTATTTGCTGCCTATATAGTACTACAAAGTGAGCAAAGCAGTGTCCTATTTGTTCATTAATGCTTTCATGAGACAAAATGTAGTGTCCTCCATATTATGTTGTGTTGTAACTTGATCAGTGGCAGACTATGTGCATTGTTATATGTAGAGCATAAGAAAACTCACCATATGTGTGCATTTACAGTTGGAAATTGCTCATTCTAACCTAAATGGATGTGATAACAAATTATCATTGATGCAGGGGTCGGTTTCAGTTAGTATGTCTCTCTTTCAGTCACGTCTGTGCTTTGTTTGTTCCCATCTGACTTCCGGTCAGAAGGATGGGGCTGAACAGAGACGAAACTCGGATGTTCAAGAAATTATACGACGCACTTGCTTCTCATCGGTCTTTGATACAGATCAACCACAAACAATCCCATCTCACGAGTAAGCTTTACTTTATGTTGAAAGTTGTCCTTCACAATCACCTTATGAGCTTCACAAGAGCAAAGGGCTGTTAGAAAAAATGTACGACTAACTAAAGGATTGTATGTGTTGGACAATTTGATAAACAACCAGAATGAATTCAATCATAAATTGTATGTTCAATTTTCGCTTAATTTGTATCATTCTGATAAGATATATTGCCTATCCTAATATCAGATCATAGCTTCATTCACCTTACAGCTATGAAGCACGGATACCTCATAATATTTGTCGTACCCGTATCGGATACGTATCCGTATCCGTACCAGATATTTAGATACTTAATAAATATTAGATTAATTTTTTAACAAAAATCGTATCTCCATACCATACACGTGTCGTATCCGATACCCGTACCCGTATATGTGCATCATAACCTTAAAGTCATGCTTTATAAACCTTAGTTGTACCATCATATCATCCATGAATACGTCAATAAATTTAAAGAATCTAGTATTGAAAAAAAAAATGTTGAATGGAGAAATAACTAGAGTCAACTGAAGAAATTACATGCAGGTAAAACAAAATATGTTATTTGAATTCTAAAGTAAACAAAACAAGTGTGGCTAAACCACAGATGAGGAGAAAGTGCTTTGCTGGCTATAGGAACAAAAATAATTCATAGAATAGGACTTTGCTACGCTGAGATAAGTAGACTGAAGATGATGATTTGTTTACTGTTAGCTATCATGATTTATCTATTTCTTCTGGTAGATTTTTGGGAGTTCACGTCATTGCATTATGAATGAACATATTGGATTCATTGATAGACTGCTAATTGCTTCTTGTTAACAGTCAGATTTTCTGGTTTGGAGATTTGAATTATCGTATCGATATGTTGGATGTGGATGTTCGAAAGCTGGTGGCCCTAAAGAAGTGGGATGAACTGATGAATTATGATCAGGTGAGGATTATGAAACCTACACTAGACTATAATCACTGCTTGAAATTTTGCATCCTACAAAATCTATACCTAGAGTTGCAAAAGGGGTTGGAAGTGCTGGCACCACTAACTTGGATTCATTTGGTGATCTATATATTTTTATCCAAGAAAATTTCTAACTGTTTCACCTTATTTGCAGCTGAGCAATGAATTACATAGTGGACATGTATTTGATGGATGGAAAGAGGGGTTGATAAACTTCCCTCCCACTTACAAGTATGAATTTAATTCTGATAAATATGTTGGTGAGAACCCAAAAGAAGGGGAAAAGAAGAGATCTCCAGCCTGGTAAGTGCAAGACTAGAATGCAAACCTGTGAATGTTTTTTGGGTCAATTCTTCTATATGCACATCTTTTTTTTACACAATTTTTACACCTAGTTAATAATATACAAATTTATGATTAACAATGTGTATTATGTGATTAATGGGGCTAGTAACCAATTACCAATATTGGTAATTGAATACTAACCCCATTAACCAGGTGTAAAAATGATGTACAAAAATTATGTGCAAGCATCATTTTCCTTTTAAGGTGCATGCATTATATAATTATTGATTAGGCAATGAAAGAAGCAGTAAGTGATTCTGGGTAAGATTACACAGGTGTGATCGTGTATTGTGGCTAGGAAAAGGAATAAAGCAACTTAAATATGGGCGTGCAGAAAATAAGCTCTCAGATCATCGACCAGTTAGTTCAATCTTCTCGGTTGATGTTGAAGTATTTGAACATCGCAAGCTACAAAGAGCTTTAAAGTTCACAAATGCAGCAGCAGTACACCCAGAGGTCTTCCTTAAAGTAGATGGGGACTTATAATCATATTAGATATCCACACAAGATGGGGATCTACAATCATGTGAATTACTGGTAAATATATTTCTATCTTTTCTCTTCAACAATCCAATTCATGAGCTGTTATCTAGGAAATGCTTTTGGATAATACAGAAGATGAATAATAGTCAATTAATCCATCAAGGTGAATTTCAAATATATGATACAAGTCAAAATGAAATGATCAATCTCTTGATATCTTTTTAAGCAATAAAATTCCAGGTGACCTCAAGATTATCATTCATGAGCCCTTGAAAAGCCACATGTATTTGTAAGTTGTAACTGACGAGACTTGGCAATGAATAAAGAACAGCCTTGTATAAAAAAAAAATAGATTCAGCTTTGTCCAAAACAAGGACTTTATTCATTTTAATTAGTTGATTGGATAACAGGTGAATTTGTTATCTAGCATTAGCTAATGCTAAAGCCTAAATGGAGCTTACCGATTGCTAACAGGGTGTGTATATCTTGTACATACAATTTTGCTGGCTTGCATGTATTCATGGGTTTATTTTGCTGCAGGGTGTTAAAATCTTGGCCATCTTTGAAGCCATGTTGACAATGAGAGACAACTGGTAAACCTGCTTGTAAATTGAACTTCAAAATATCATATTCAAGGATTAATCCTCTCAAATTTGCTCTGCACGAAGCCACCTTTTTGAGAGTCACTGGGATTTCAAGCATTTTGTGAATCTGAATCAGTTACATAGAAGTCACTGAGATAGTTACACCGGGCAAATGTGTATAGTCATAGTGTCATACAATAGGGTAGTGTACGATTGTCCAATTTTGGTCTCATCAGTTGTACGTCCAATTAGTTCTTGTTTTATCTTTTGAGAAATAAACTTTTTGTAACACTAGGCACAGTCCATGTAGGACTCAAATCCTCTATCATCAATTCTACCTGCTAACTAAGTTGGGGGACAGGAGACAAGGGATTTGAAACCTTAGGCTGCGTTTGGTATGTCATATAAGGAGAACATGATAGCATAAGTTAATACTATCAGGTTTTATCAGATATTTGGTATACTTAACTGATAGTATAATGAAATCAGGTTAATTATTTTTATCCTATTATAACTTGATAACAATATCCTCTCCCTCAGCCCATGATAAGACCTGATAGTATAGGTCTTCTAACCCTACCCCTTAACTCCATTTCTCTCACTCTAACCACTCTTTTTCTGCTGCCAACATACTAGACCATCACCGGATTGCCACAATGCCCAGATCTACCGGCCACCCTCTCTCCACCACTCTTTCCGGCCCCATGCCCAGATACGTCAGCCACCCTCTCTCCACCACCCTCTCCAACACCATGCCCAGATCCGCCGGCCACTTCTGGCTGTTGGTGTTCCGCGTGGTGGGTCACTGATTCTGGTCAGGGATGATGGTTCCGACACGGCGTAGTGGCTCATAGATCTGGCGATTTTGGTCTGATTCAACGTGGTGGTAGTGAAGGTCGCAGTCACAGACGAGGCAGAAAGAGGGTGGTGGTGGCGGATTTGCAGAAATCACAAAGCTTGAGGTCGTGGCTATGGCTTCCTCTATGACCACTAATTCAAAAAAAGAAAATGATTAAAAATAAAACCACTGGCCAGGCTGGTCCGATCGACAGAGGAAAGGGACGGGCTGATCCAAAAGCTATACACCATGAAAACACTTTAAATTTTAGAAACAATTTGAGTATATATTTGATTTGATATGAAAGCACCAGACACCGAAGCCCAACTATAACAAATTGTTGGTGCTTTTACTTTATATCGGGTTAACATTTGTGGAGTTTCTCAGAAATTGAATTCAAAAATTGTCTCTCTTAATTGTGATGGTTGTGGCAGTGGCTCCAAGGGAAGCATGGTGAGAAAGGAGATGGTTTTTTTTGCGAGGTTGGGAGTTTTTGATTTTCAACCGCATAACCCGCCGCAGGGTTAAGGGTATGAATATTGGCTGGTTGAGTTTTTAAAAAAAATGTTATAAATTAGTCTTATTATTTGTGTTTATATATTTTTATAAGTATGATCTAAATTTATTTTATTTATTTTATTTTTTTAACCTCTATAAATTATAATTTTTCTATTTTTAAATTTTTATAATTTTTTTTATTTTTATACATTTTGTTTTGTTTTTTAGGATCAACTCACTTACTTTTTTTTTTTTTTTTTTTTTCTTTACGCGTCTTGGTAACCCGCTAACCCGCATAAAATGCGGGAGTGGATTAATTTTTCCATTTTTTCAAAACGCTTTAACGTACATACTGCATTTTGCGGGTTGATGCTGAAGCGAAGCGGTAATTCATTTTTACACCTCTATGAAGCATGGTGAGAAAAGAGATGGTGAGAAAGGTGAAGGGTATTATGATCATAATATATGGTTAGATATACTATCAAGTTGTTTATACTATTTGTACCAAATATTTAATAATATAAGAGTTTATTAACTTATTTATACTATCATATCTTATCTTATTATCTTATACTATCATATCTTTATACTATCAAATGTACTAAACACAAATAATATCTTGGCTTCTGCCTGTTTGTTATTAATTACATAATACCACTTTTGCTCTATATACACATTTTTTTTATAAATACAATATCTAAAAGAATATCAACTAATTTAAAATCAAATCAGATTAAAAAATATAATTTCTTTTAATGTTAATTTTTTTTATTTCTAAGATTCCAACTTAAAACTTTATTTAAAATAAATAAATGTCAAAAACACTTTAACCTCCTTTTTTTCTTTCCTTTTTTACAATTTCATTTTGACAGTATTGATGGCATAACTAATGAAAAGCAGGCAAGACCAAGTATCATGCTTGCCATGGCTGTTCGTGAAGAGAAATTCTTGCACAAAATTATTTTCTGTTTGAAATGGTAGATGTGTCAATTACTTAGCTTAGTCTACACTTTCGTAGATAATTTCTCAACATAAGAGAAATTCTCGCCATAAAGCAGTTAGTTACCTTCCCTTTTCTCTACAATCTTCCCTGCACCAAGCTATGGTATCTAGTTTAATTAAATGGTATACATCGTTTAAGAGGTAGGAAGCAATAATTTTCTTTAATGATAACAATCTCTATAATTGTCTTAATCTGGGGAATCAAATCATTCTTGTTAATTGATTTTTTTTTCTTTGTAACAATTTTTTTTAAAATAAAAAGTTCAGGAGGGCACAATTGCCATTGTTTATTGAGAATGAGAAGGGATGTATTGATGGGGAAGGAAGGACACTCTCATGTCCAGCTTAAGTGGAACTAACCAGTTCATCCATGAACCAAATTCCTCTTTGGCAGGCCTAATTCATCAACTCCAGAAGACACCAGTTAACAGGAACCATAAAATAAAGAAATCATCAAGACAAGATATGCATTATTATAGCAAACATGACAAACCATTCTTCAGAATGAATAGTGATAAAGTTATGGGCATCAGGTCTCCAAGGTGATATAGCATCAATGAAATTCATTCAGACGCAAATTACCCATTTATAACATGAGATTCATCACATGCCCATCAAAACTTTGATTTTAAAAGGGGAAAAAGAAATATGAACTTCCAATTCTAAATAATCAAAATCGACTCCAATTAATTAGATAAAAAAAAAATAACATAACACAAACTAAAACACAGAAAAACAGAAAACAAAAAATCAAGAGGGAATAAAGACAGCGATCAGAACCTGTCGGGATTCATGAATACATCACACGAATATCAGCGGATTGACAGACAAATGAATTGCTATCATCACCTCACTGTTCCCTTCCCTCTCAACCAAACCCTAACGCCACCAAGTTTGACGCTTTCTTAATTAATAGAAAATCAAAACAAAAAATAAACAATGGGTAATTGAGGGAAATTTAAAAAAGGAAAAAGAAAAAAGAAAAGAGGTTGAGCTCAGAACTTCTTAGAGGATAATTGCGCCATCAACGACGAGCTCACCAGAGACTCGCCTCTGGCACAGTTAAGTCTTCATCACAGACTCAACACTTTCGTATGAACAATTGAGATTTTTGCAAAGAGAATTCTGTGAAGAATCGATGAATTGTTCACCCCCCCCCCAAAATTTAACAGCACAACAAATTGAATCTAAAAGCAAAAAATTGAACCCACTCAATCGACAATATGCATGCAAGGAAAATGCCCGCAGTTGTGTGAAGGCCTGTGATTTTCTGAAAAGAGGATGAAGTTGGCGATGATTTATATATAGATACAAATTAGGGTTTTATCATTTTATGCACGACTAGGGTTCCGTTCCGCAGCATTTAGCAAAGGAGACCCGGTTAGTTAGATCGGCTCGGATCTAAATTTACCTTTCGAGGGCCCAATAAGTCAATATCTGCCCTATGGGCAATTGGGGTAATCACAAGTCAGGTATTACTAAAGGCCCATATAGTATAAGGAAAAGACTTTTCAGTCCAGACTGAAAAGATAATAATATAATTAATTATATTAAAAATAATATGTTAAAGATAATTAATAATATATTAACAGGACTTTCTTCTTCATTTATATTTAGATTTTTTTATTGTTTAACTTTAATTTATTTCAAAAAAAAAAATATATTAAAAAATTAAGAATAACTTAGTTATAAAAATTTAATTAAAAATTGTGTATCTCTAACAGTTAATAAAATAAAATTGTAATAAAAAAAACTTTCATTTATTTCCACAAAAAGCCTCATTTTGTATTTAGTTTTAGGTCTATGAGTCGTCCCCATTGCTTTCAAAATGGTGATTTAAGGTGAGTAGGTCTCACTTAAGTAGAATCCACTTCTATTTTGTAATTGTTTTGGGACCTTCCGTGACCCCGTTATCCGAGCTATATAATAATGCTCATAATATAAATATAAATATTATACATATGAAAAAAAACAAAAGTAAAAGATAATTATAATGATTTGAAATTTTTTTGAATAAGTAATTAGTATTGAGTTTTTTTTTGTTACAATTAGTGTTGAGTTATTATACAATAACTAGTGTTTTTGACCAGTGTATTAATCAAGTTTCTATTATTAGATATCTAAAAGAAAAAGTTTATATCATTAATAATTTATGATTTAACACATTTTATATTGCTAAGATTCAGAGTTAAGTAGAATGAATAGCAAAAGAGAATGAAGAGAGAATTATAAATCTGATATGATACATTTTGTTATTGTTGTTTTCATATTACAAGCAGAGGATGATACTTATAAAATACGTAACAAACTAATCAATGTAACAAACTGAAACAAATACTTCTCTGTAACTAACTCTCTAACTATACATACTGTAACTAACTTTTCTAACTTATTTCTAATATAATTGATTTATTCTATTATCCCCTCCCCTCAAACTCAGGGTGGAGGATAAAAAACAAAAGGATCACAAACCCTGAGTTTGTGTCTAAGAAGATTAAACCTAGTAAAGGATAAAGGTTTAGTAAGAGCATCAACAGTTTGATCAACTGAAGGAACATGAGTGACAATGACCTGCTGCTGAATCACCTTTTCTCTTACAAAGAACAAATCAAGTTCCATATGCTTGGTTCGAGTATGTAAAACTGGATTGTGAGTTAACAAAACATTGCTTAAGTTATCACAAAATATGGTTGGAGTGGAGAAGTTGACATGTAATTCCCTCAGTAAAGACTAAATCCAGAGGACTTATGCAACAGTGCTTGCCAAACTTCAAAATTCAGCTTCAATGCTGAACCTAGCCACAACTTGTTATTTCTTAGACCACCAAGATATGAGATTTGAACCCAAGTAAATACATGAACCTAAGATTGATCTTCAATCATCCAAGTCAGTTGCTCAATCAGCATCATTATAGGCAGTTAAAGACAGTTGAGACTGAGAGATTGATTTGAGATGAAGACCAAAACTAATGGTACCCTTAAGATATCTTAAAATGCGCTTGACAACCTTCCAATGATCATCATATGGATTTTGCATATATTGACAGACTTTATTAACTGCAAATGAAAGTTCTGGTCTTGTAATTGTAACATACTGAAGTGCCCCAATAGTAGACCTATATAGGTGAGGATCGTCCATCAGAGAATGACCAAGCTTTGTTAGTCGAGAACTAGAAACCATAGGAGTGCTTAGTCCTTTGGACTGTAACATATGAACCTTAGCTAACAAATCCTTGATGTATTTAGCTTGAGTGAGATGTAAACTACCATCTTTTAATTCAGTTACTTCTATACCCAAAAAATAGCTCAGTGTTAGACCATTTGTGTACTGCAAGTGCACGGGTCATTCAAGTAATACAGATACGAAGTAAAAGTTCGTTCCCACGAGGACAAGGTTTCCATTACTAAGTAGCAACCAATAGCTTAGCTAGATTCTAGTCAAGGACATATAAAATAAAGAAAAGCAATTAATCTAAATCTAAACTACAAAAGCAATAACATAGGGGTTTGGAAATCTAGGGAATCCTTCTTCACTTCCTACTTCATACTAATGGTATGCAATCCTTACAAGTAATATCAATGCTTAGTTAGTTTAACTTGAGAATCTGATTTAGTGAAAAACCTATGTCTAGGTCGATCAACCCTGGTGTCATTTACTTAATCCACAATGGTTCTTATGGTTGCATGAGGACTAGTGTAAACTCCACTAATGAACGATCTATTCTCAAACACACGCTAATACATGACTAAAAAGTATATTTCTATCCAGTTAGAGAATCAACTCATCCAAGCCAATTGAACTCGTCGAACATGCATCAACCATACCATGTCCATCTCCACAAATCCCTATGTCTAGTTCATTTGCATCAATTAAGATCATGCAATTGTTGATCAAACAGAAGCAAGCATTAAACATAGGCATGGAAGAACAAAGCTAAACATCAATAGAAACTCAAATTCATACATAAACATCAATAATCATATAAAGATCCAAAGTATTTCCTAAATACAGCTTCTAATCAATTGAACACGAATTTACAGAGCAAAACAGTGCTCAGAAGATAAGGGAGAAGAAGAAAACTCAAGGAGAAGAGGAAGGATGCCATTGATGAGATCCTTGAAGCTTGAATCCTCTTCCTTAAGGAAGAAGACCTCCAACCTAGCCTCCCTAGGCCTCCAATCAGCTCAGAAATGAAGCACAAAGCCGTAGCTCCTCTAAAACCTAAAACTATCTACGGAGCTCTCCAAACTCTCTTTACAAAATATGACAAATTTCTATTTATATACTCAGGAAAATAGGGGCACGTCGCGGCATTAACATGCCTACGCCGCGGCTCGTGTCAAATTAGGTTACGTACGCCGCGACATTAATTCTTTGCGCCGCGGCGTTCAATTCTTCGAAGCCCCTGACTTTGGATGCAGGGAATGTCACGCCGCGGCGTTGAGTGCTGAAGTGCTAATTTGGCTTCCTCTTCCCATTTTTGCTCAAATGCTCCACATATCATCTTATTTGGAGCCCTTCCTGTGATAGAGAAAACACCAAATCAATAACAAATATAAATTCACTTAATCACATATCAAATATGCTCAATTTGCTCAATATCATATAGGAAAGGTATCAGAATTGGATATAACAAATATATGCATAAAACCTTCCAAATATGCATGAATACAATGACTTTAGCACTCTTTATAGCTCAGATATAGGGCATAAATAATTACACTTTGTGTAGTTATCACTCAGCTTGCCAAGATCCTTGAGAGCAAATTCCTTGTCAAGACTAGAAATCAAAGACTGAATGACAGTAGATGAACTACCGGTGATAATAATATCATCTACATAAACTAAAATATAGGTAGTAGCATGAAAGGTTGCTTGAATGAAGAAGGAAGGATCAAATTTGCTAGCAACAAAGCCAAACTTCAATAGAGTAGACTGAAGCTTCTCAAACCAAGCTTTGGGAGCTTGTTTAAGGCCATACAAAGTTTTATTTAATTTGCATACAAGTGACTGATCAGTGGAGATAAATCCCTGTGGCTGAACCATATAAACTTCTTCATAAAGGATGTCATTGAGAAAGACATTATTGACATCAAGTTGTCTAATTGGCCAATGGTTTGTGAGAGCCAAAGTGAGAAGGATTCTAACTGTGACTGGTTTGATAATAGGAGAAAAGGTCTCATGGAAATCAAAACCATGTTGTTGATGAAAACCTTTTACAACTAACCTAGCTTTATATTTGTGTATTGAACCATTTGGATTTTGCTTAACTCTAAAAACTCATTTATAACCAATGGCAGTTCTAGTTGGTGGCAAAGAAACTAAAGACTAAGTCTCATTCTTTATTAAAGCATCTTATTCTTCTTGCATAGCTTTTCTCCAATGAGAATGAGATAAAGCTTCAGCAACAGAAGTTGGTTCCTCAGAATAGGCAATGATGGATGTAGATAATAAGACTTGAGGCTTGAAAATCCCAGATTTTAATCTAGTTACCATGGGATGAGTAGATGAGATATGTACAAAATTTAATGGATTAGAAGATATAGTGGAAGGAATAGAAACAATAGAAACATTACTGATGGTAGTAACTGGTGGATTGATAGCAGAACTAATAATAGGAATAGGAGAATTAGACAAAGGTGAAGCATGCCTGATAGTAATAGAACCAGATGGGATTGAAGCAAGGGGAGGAGTAGCATAAGGAAATGAAGCAGGTGAGGTAGAGGAACAAACAGATGAAAAAGTAGAAAAAGGAAATTTGAACTTATTAAAAAGAACATCTTTGAAGATGTAGATTCTGCCAGAAGGAGCAAGGCATTTGTAGCCTTTGTGATAAGGACTGTAGCCTAAAAATGTACACTCAACAGACCTAAATTGAAGCTTATAATCATTATATGGTCGAATTAAAGGAAAACATGAGCAGCCAAATACTTTCAGAAAAGTGTAATTAGGTGAAGAGGAAAACAAATTTGTAAAAGGGACAATATTGAAAACAGAAGTGGAAGGCAACCTATTTATAAGATATATAGCTGTAACAAATGCTTCATCCTAAAATTTAAGAGGCATAGATGCTTGAGCAAGTAATGTTAAGCCAAGTTCAGTAATATAGCGATGCTTCCTTTCAACAACACCATTTTGATGGTGTGTATGAGGACAAGTAAGTCTATGAACTATACCATGAGACTTAAGAAATGTAGTTAGAGGTCGAAACTCACCCCCCAATCAGATTGAACACATTTTATCTTGGTACCTAATTGCAGTTCTACCGTCTTTTTAAACTCAGTGAATGTAGCCAAAGCATCTGACTTCCTTTTTAACAAATAGATCCAAGAATATCTAGTGCAGGCATCTATAAAACTAATGTAATAAAAGTAGCCATAAGAGGAAAGAATAGTAGTTGGACCTTATAGATCAGTATAAATGAGATCCAATGGTCCACTATATAAAGTAGATGAAGTAGGTGAGTGCAACCTATGAGCTTTACCCAGACAACATGCAAAACAAAAATCAAATTCAGTTTTATTTGGTAATGAAAAATTACAATATGACAGCACTTGTTTTACCACTGCAGCAACAAGGTGGCCAAGTCTGCAATGCCACAAAGAAAATGAAGATATAGGAGGTGAAACACTTTTATTAACTGGAAATGAAGAGGCTGAAGCTGAAATGAGTTAAAGTTGTATAATCTATCAGGTCCAATTGTGTCTCTCAAGAGCACTTCATTGGTTGCCTGTGATTTAACAAAATAATAAGATTGGTGAAACTCAAAGAAAACATAATTGTCCTTAGCAAACTTACTAACACTAACTAAGTTTTTAGTGATTTTTGAAACATGAAGAAGATCTTGTAGTTTGAGTGCAACAGAAGAGTTATATGGAGATGTAACTGTAGAATAACCAATATTAGCTATAGTCAAACCTGTGTCATCTCCAGTATGAAGTTGTTCTTGTCCCTCAAAAAGAACCTTGTATACAAGATTATGAGCATTAGGTGTTACATGAGCAGTTGCTCCTGAATCAGGGAGCCATGCTTGATTGGTTAGAATTTCAGGAGTGGCAGACATAGTGGACACATGTGCACTCGGATAAGAAGCAGAATGACTAGGCTGAGATGAATAGGAATGTGATGGTAAGGACTGAGAGAGAATAGGTATGTAAGAAGCAGTGGACTGTGGAAGAGAAAAACTAGGTGGAGGTGATGGAAAACCATAAGAAGAGAAACTAGGAGGTGGTGATGGTGAAAGAAATCGTGAAGATGAGGGATATACATGTTGATTCTGATATTGTAAGGTTTAGTAAGATGGATATATTGATGGTTGAAAGGAAGATGAATGTTGATAAGAAGAATGAAGTTGTGAAGGAAATTGAGGTGAAGCCTCATATCTGTAATAACAATTTGATGTCGAATGTCCAGATCTATCACATAGCTGACATACAACAGAGAAGGATCTATCTCCAAACCTTCCAAATCTGTCTCTACCACGACCATAAGAATATCTTCCACTATGAGAAAAGTTGTTAAAACCTCGAAATCTACTTTGGTTTGGATCAAACTGACTTCGAAAAACACTTGAATTTTGATAACCAGCTTGATTTGAACCAAATCTGTCAACAGTACTCCGAAATGTAGATTGGTTAGGATCAAAAATACCATGATAAACACCAGGATTTTGCTCATAGGAATTATGTTGTGGATTACCAGAACGAGAACCATTGGAAGTGCTACCAGGATTAGTGTTAGATTATAAATTGAAATTTCATTTGGCAGTATCAAAATGAGCAACATTAGCAACCAAATTATCTCCAAGAACAGACTTAGATGATAATGATGTTCTTTCAATCCTAGCTTCTTGTGCAAGCAGTAAAGACTCTATTTCACCTACTGTGTAAGGATCAAGACGAGAATTAATGGAAGTGACAAAAGCATCATACTCATCTGGAAGTCCATCAAGAATGATTTCAATATGTTCTTCTGTATTAATCTGGCTTCCAATTGAAGTAAGTGCATCAATCAGAGCTTTGATGCGTAAGAGATATTCAGTAACAGATTTGGAGTCTTTCTTCGTGTTACGTAGTTCAGATCTATATTGTTTTACTTTGGCACGAGTTTATGAGCAAAGAATACCTGAACTTGTTTCCAAAGTTGCCATGAGAAATCACATCCTACCATTCTTGTTAGCATGCTTTCACTCAGAGAAGACAATAGCCATGAAAGAAGGAGTTGATCTTGTTGCTCCCACATAAGAAATATAGGATTCACATTACCATTGGTTTCATCATCCACAAAGAGATATCGTGGTGGAATTGAAGAACCAGTAAAAAAATCTTGAAGCTTATGACCACGAATTGTTGCAGCAATTTGTTGTTTCCATATTAAGAAGTTCTTTTCATCCAATTTGATAGAAATTAAATGATTAAATGTGACAAGAAAAGATGAAGCTGTAGAGATAAGAGGTGAAGTAGCGGGAGAAGGGGAAGAATCTACCATGGCCCCAAGAAAATCAAGCTCTTGATACTAGGGTGGTCCGTAAGTTGGGTTGGGTAGGTTCAGAGTCATTTTTGGACTCGACCCGCTCAAGAAATTTATTCACTCAACCCGACCCAACCTGACTCGTTTATGATTTTTTTTCGCTCGACTCGACCGACCCGACCCGCTCAAGAGTGGGTTATGTTGGGTCGAACCCGTGGGTCTGACATATTTTGTTTTTAAAAAAAATTCCTGAAAAAAAAATTAAAATATAAAATCTAACAAATTATTATCATAAGTTAAGTCTTAATCTCAAATAAAATAAATATCATAAGTCAATAAGTACATAATAAATTAACAACTTACAAGTCTTACTAATTCTAGAATAAATTAAATAAAACTAGTCATAAATTAAACAACAAATTAGTCTAACCAATCGAAGTCAGTGTCATCACTCATGTCATATGTATTGATATAATCATTGACTTCACTATCTATTTTTTTCATTTACTCTTTATCATCTAAACGATCCATTGATTTTTCAACACAGCGGTCACTTAGATGCGTCGAGAGTCTTATAAACTTATTTTCTTTGTTCACTTTGAGAGTGACACCACAATGCCTACACTTAAACTTGATTGGAACAACACAAAAATGAAAAGAATCATCCTAAAATGCCACCATGGGTATTTAGGATCCATGGACATCTCATAGAACTCTGCACGATAGCGTGCCCTCCTTTCCTCCTTGGTCTGCACAATCAATAAGAAAATTGTCAAATTACATACAAATTTAAATTCAACAATGAAATAATGAGTTTATAAGAATTAGAAAGCCAACCATTAAATCGCAAACAACTAAAAGAATTAATGTTTAAGACCCATAATTTCTTCTCTAACAGCTGACATATCTGACATATCAAAAAATTAATAACAATTAGTAATAGACAATTAGTAATTTAGTAAACAAATTGAATGAGTTCTATATAACACACTACCAGCTTCAAGCTTCTCAATCTCATCCATCTGAGCCCGTAAATCAATGGGTTTCTGAAGAGTCCTCAACCAATTTTGAGTACAAATCAATGCCTCAACAGTGGTGGGTTATAAAGAGTTACGAAAAGGGTCAAGAACTGACCCTCCAGTACTAAATGCTGACTCGGAAGAAACTGTAGAAACAGGAATTGCTAAGATATTCTTAGTAATGAATGAAAGAAGACGATACTTGTTGGTCTTTCCTCTCCACCATGTCAGAATATCTAAACCATCAACATCATCTTCCACATCCTCCTCCTTGTACCTCTCAAACTCATTCTTTTTTACCGCATGTAATTTTTTCTTCACTTTCAATCTAAACTAGGATTTATAACTATCATGAATATCATCAATGTCATCATCAAGTGTAGAGGAAGGAACATCAGATGACATGCAACTAGAATCACTAGCATCAAGAGGAATAGGATGCATTTGTTGATAATGTTCAAGTAATGTCTTCATAACATCGTCTAACCTCTTCATAATTTTCACACTCAATTCCAAGTCATACATATTTTCCAAGCAAAACTCAACATAATTCATTTTATACCTTGGATCAAGGACAATAGCCACAAGTAATAAGTAATTTAGAGGACCATCAATGTCATCCCAATATTTATCTAACTTCATTTTCATGAAAATGGCCATCTCCCTTAAAATTGGATCATTCCCTCTAATCCACTTCTTTATAAGCTTATTAATATCACACAATTTATGGAAGAAAATATTTGAAGTAACATACAATGATCCAGAAAAAGAAAGAGTAGCATCATAAAAAACCTTCAAAAAATTAATAAACACACGAGCACGCAACCAATCATATGATGATGGAGTTCCTCCTTCAATGATCTCAAAAGAAGGCTCTTCATATTCATAGTGAGCAAATGCTTTCTCATACTTCTCAGCAGTATCTAATATTAAATAAGTTGAGTTCCACCTAGTTGACACATCAAGACACAACCCTTACTTACACTCTAGTTTGACATCTACCACACACCTTAGGAAAGATGCCTTTCTTGAAGGAGAAGATTTTACAAATTTGCACGCATTTCTAATCTTAAGAATTAAAGAATCTATTTCCTTCAATCCATCATTGACAATCAAATTAAGAATATGAGCACAACACCTTAAATGCATGAACTCTCCCTTCAAGATAGTTGTACCATTCCAATCACTCAACCTATTTTTCAAATAGGCTATAGCCACATTATTAGGACTAGCATTATCAACCATGACAGTGCAAACCTTTTCAATCCCCCACTCTCTAATGCATTTCTCTAAAGCTTTTCCTATGGTCTCACCTTTGTGATTACTTATAATAAAAAATCCCAATATCTTCTTATTCAAATGACATCTATCATCAATATAATGAGCAGTCACACACATGTAATTCAAGTTTTGGATTGATGTCCAAGTGTCGATGGTGAGTGAAATCATTTGAGAATTAGATGATAAAATAGACTTCAACTTTGCTTTCTCAAACACATACAATTGCATAACATCTCTACCAACAGTTTGTCTAGAAGGAACTTGGAATTGAGGTTACATAATTTGGGCAAAACTTTTAAAGCCTTCATTTTCAGCAAATTTAAATAGAAGTTCATCAATGATAATCATTTTAGTAAGTGCAATCCTACACTCTTCTTGATTAAAAGACAACACCTTAAGTTTTGCATTACCATCATTTTCTTCTTTACATTTCTTTAGAAATACAAGAGTTTTTTGCCTCTTGTCAACATGTATATTGGGATTTTTCTTACACATTAACAAGTGCCTACACAAATTAGTTGTGCCATGATTTCTAGAACCACATGTATATATTTTTCCACAATAATTGCATTCAACTTTTTCACCATTATCTTTTTTAGTAAAATATTCCCACACATGTGAACTTGGTCTTGAAGGCTTTTTCAAAAGTATGGATACCTCTTTACTAGCCGATGATTCTCCTCTTGGTTCAGTAGCTAAACACCCAACATGTTGGGAAGGTTGGGAAGGTTCCATACAACTTGGGGGTGTAGGAGTACTTCCAATTCGCTCTTCTCCAGTTAGTGAATGATCAAGATGTTGTTGTCATTCATCAGCCATTTTCTGTCATCAATGAGTAAATAATGTTGGTGTCCAATATCAAAACAGAAATAGGAGTACCAAAAGTCTAATATAAAAACTGAAACATCTATAATTAATGCACTAGATAAAAAGAGTAACTCTAAGATAAAAACTGAAACAGATGGAAAATAATCACACATCAAAAACAAATACCTCACAAATCATATTAGTCATATGAAAAGCAACCACGATTCAAAAACTTCGAGATCACAATATCCAATGACTAAGAATACAACACTTAGAAAAACACATATATATTTCCTAGAAAAACACATCTCTCAACTGAAAACAAATCAACAATGCAGCAGCAGAGATAAAGTTTCAAACATGAGTAGAATTCTTAACCCAACTCATCCAATCTCCTTGTCAATAATTTGTTCATGAGTAGAATTCACAGTCACTTAGTTGACTTCTTATTCATGACAATCTCATAATTTGAGTTTGAATCCAATTATAAATTTACTGTAAATTATCATTTAAGGTAGTATTATCAAATACCAATTACTTTTCTAAAATAATAAAATGAACAAAAGCAGATAAGATCATTACCAATTACATTCTATTTCTAACATTTTTCGTTTCTTTTCTTTTTTTAATTTCAAATATGTTCATGACTTCATGTTGAGAATTTCAAATATGTTCATGACTTCATGTTGAGAATTCAACATTGAAGGACATAAAGAACATAACTAATCCCAAAAATTGACTATTTACAAAGCATACTATAAGAATTTCTTTAATTGAGGATAACATTAATCAAGAGAAGAGAAAGAAATGAAAATGAGAAGAGGGAAAAATTGCAGCAGAACAAGGAGAGAATATGAGGGCAAAGTCACAATAATTCAATTAGTTATTAGAGAAAGGAACCAAATTAACTTATGCCTAGCATATAACTACCAAATGGGCAAATCCTAATCATAGAATAATACAAAAACAGAGAGTAGGAACCAGCAAACGAACAGAGGACAAGGAGGCACTGATGGGTGTGGCCGTGTGGGTGGAGTACGAATCAACGTTGACAGCACTTATCAATTGAAGAGAAACTCGTTTGCCCACAACTCGTGAAGACGATCAAGAAACGACACAACAAATGGTGAGGAAGTTGGACACCAGCACCGGAAACCAGATCTGGAGTCGTACGATGAGCAAACGATGAGGAACTTTGACACCAGCACTGGAAACCAGATCTGGAGCTGTATGGTGAGCAAACGGTGAGGCAAGGAAATAGTGAGGCGCGGAAACGGTGAGGCACAGAAACGGTGAGGCACGAAAATGATGAGCAAACAGTCAGGTAAGGAAACGTTGAGCTATGGGTATGGTTGTGAGCCTGTGACTCAGTGCGTATGGGTGGAAATTGGAATTAGGAATTGAAGTAAATGGGAATGGGTGTTAACCGCGTTGTTACAGATTAGAAATGCTGAAATGGGATAAAATGTTATGAGTTGGGCCGCCTGGCCATGTGTGGAAATTGAATTAAAAAATATATATAATGGGTCGTGGGTGGGTTGGGTTGTGCGGGTTGGAAGTGTTTCAACCCGTTACCCGACCCACACACTGCGGGTTGAACATTTTTCAACCCGACCCAACTCGTGAACCCAACCCAACCTGTGAACCCAACCCAACTCGCACTTTATGGGTTAGGTTGGGTCGAAACCCACGAGTTCGTGGGTCAACTCGACCCGCTGGACACCCCTACTTGATACCATGCTAAGATTCAGAGTTGAGCAGAATGAATAGCAGAAGAGAATGAAGAGAGAATTGTAAATTTGATCTGATAGATTTTGTTATTGTTGTTTTCATATTACAAGCAGAGGATGATACTTATAGAATACGTAACAAACTAATCAATATAACAAACTGAAACAAACACTTCTCTGTAAGTAACTCTTCTAACTATACAAACTATAACTGACTTTTCTAACTTATTTCTAACATAACTGATTTACTCTATTATTTATAAATAATGTAAGCATTAATACAATTATTATTTTTGAGTAATGAATTAATAACAATCACACATGCTTACACATAAATCACATATCTTACACAATTTTTAGTTTTCACCATTTGATTATAGTTTGTCTCATCTTATTTTCTGCACACTTATATTTTAATTCTGTCATCTCTTACTACTTGATATGAGGTGTTGTGTTCCTATAAGATGTGTTTCGAGCATATTAACTATTTTTTGTGATAAAAATAAATTATTTAACAAAAAAAATAAGTAACGTGATAAGAAACAAATTATTTAACAATAAAAAATATGTATTTAAAAAATATATATATCAACAAATTAGAAATATATATCATTGTAAAAATAAATATTGATCTCTATAGATAATTTTTTTACACTAACTGTGTATCAAAATTAAGCTCATTAAAATATTTAAATTGTACAAAATAATAAATATATTAGAATAAAAATCATTATGTTTAATAACCATAACTAATAATCTAGATTTCTTTTTTTTATGGTATATTGAGGGCCAATAATCTAGATTTCAATTAAAAAATAAAACTAATGATTTAGATTTCTAATAATAAAGTAATTTTAATTAATCGAATATGTATTTATGTCAAGTTTTCACCCCTATGATATGTAAATTATAATTTCATGAAAAAATTTCATTCACTCGAATGTAGAAGCAATCAGTACATAAAACCCGAAGTATATTTCTGACAGATGGAGAAAAAAATTATTTTGAATAAAAAGTTGATTTGCAAGAGCATGATGATATAAGGCATTTTCATTACCACATTACTATGTTAACTATGTCTTGAAATAACTTGCATTACTTTTATTTTCAAATAACCACTTATAATTACAATTTTTTCTCTAATTATTTTGAAAAAAAATAATTAATTTAGTTTATAAATATTTTTAAACTAAATTGATTTTATTATGTTTTCATGCAAAATTTTTATCCTGTGTGATATAAATATATTTAGGGTTGCCTTAATTGTATAGTTTTGTCAATATTTTTTTTTCTTTTTTGGGCTTTGTCCCCTCTTCTTCCCCAAAAGAGATATTTAATATATATATATATATATATATATATATATATATATATATATATATAAAATTTAAAAATATTAGCAAAATTTAGTACCAAGGAATGAAGCAGGAAATAAAAAGAAACATGACGTTAAATATTAATTAAGATGCAGATGCAAGAGAAAACAACATGGATTATGCCCTTCCATCATCACCTTGCCTTAAAATATTCAATTTGATTAGAGATAAAGATTCATATTGTCCATGAACAATTCAAACTTTGGAGATTCGATAATCATTTCCAGAAAAAAAGTTTGTAAGATGGCATAACATTAAATATCAAAATAATATGACAACGGAAATGAGAAACATGTGAAATGACTTGATTTATCAAGTGTGATGGTTCAATCAGAAAAATGAATATAATAACATATAAAAAAGGCATTCGTTTTTGCTAATGCCATTCCCTCCATCAAAGCATCAAAGCAACTGGAGTGAGATTTATCCTGTTTGTAACATCTCCAACTGCCCAAATTGAAGGCGCTGATGTTGGAGAGTATTCATCAACCTGGGTGGAAGGGACTCATTAAGAAGCAGAAGAGTGAGACCGATTGATCATATGAATAAATATTACACAGAAACCAATGATAGGTTTAAACTACTTTTAATTTATTGCTCCATCTTTATCCATTTTCACACCAACAGACTCCAGCCCTAAATTGTGCAGTGAAGTTGCAGTTCATAAATACATCCACTATGTTATCTTTTTCTGTTCCATGTATAAAATAAAAAGAAATTTGCAATGGCAAAATTAAACTAAGAAACATCAAGAACATGCAACCCTTAAAGGAAACTGAGCCAACAAAGAAGCATATGTAATACACAGGAGCTCAAAACTTTCCAATCTTTGATAAATATTAAAATTAGCATTCAGCACCAGCACAAAATTATTCATGGAAAATTAAGCACCGAACTGAATTTGTAATGTTTGAAATTAAGTCCTGAACATGTGGCATTTAACAAAAAAAATAAGGCTATACTTAACAGAAACTGTATTGTTATTTTTTATATACTTAAAGGCTGTATTTGGTACACCTGATAGTATAAGATATGATAGTATAAGACAATAGGATAAGATATGATAGTATAAATAAGTTGATAAACTCTTATATTATCAAATATTTGGTACAAATAATATAAACAATTTGATAGTATATGTAACTATATATTATGACCATAATACCCTTCACCTTCCTCACCATCTCCTTTCTCACCATGCTTCCCTCGGAGCCACCGCCATAACCATCACAATTAAGAGAGACAATTTTTTAGTCCAGATTCTGAGAAACTCCACAAATGTTAACCCATTATAAAGTAAAAGCACCAACAATTTGTTATAGTTGGGCTTCGGTGTCTGGTGCTTTCATATCAAATCAAATATATACTCAAATTGTTTCCAAAATTTAAAGTGTTTTCATGGTGTATAGCTTTCGGATCAGCTCGTCCCCTTCCTCTGTCAATCAGACCAGCCTGGCCAGTGGTTTTACTTTTAATCATTTTCTTTTTTTGAATTAGTGGTCATAGAGGAAGCCATAGCTACGACCTCAAGCTTTGCGATTCCTGCAAATCCGCCACCACCACCCTCTTTCTGCCTCGTCTGTGACCGCAACCTCCACTACCACCACGTTGAACTGGACCAAAATCGCTAGATCTGTGAGCCACCACGCCGTGCCGGAACCATCGTCCCCGACCAGAACCAGTGACCCACCACGCGGAACACCAACAACCAGAAGTGGCTGGCGGATCTGGGCATGGTGTCGGAGAGGGTGGTGGAGAGAGGGTGGCTGACGAATCTGGGCATGGGGCCAGAAAGGGTGGTGGAGAGAGAGTGGCCGGCGGATCTGGGCATGGTGGCAATCCGGTGATGGTCTGGTATGTTGGCAACAAAAAAAGAGTGGTTAGAGTGAGAGGAATGGAGTTAAGGGGTAGGGTTGGAAGACCTATACTATTAGGTCTTATCATGGGGTGAGAGAGAGGATATTATTATCAGGTTAGAATATGATAAAAATAATTAACCTGATTTCATTATACTATCAGTTAAGTATGTCAAACATATGATAAAACCTAATAGTATTAGCTTATACTATTATGTTCTCCTTATACGACATACCAAACGCAGTCAAAAGAGACTATTGTTATTTGATAATTTAAATCCTAATAAACGTATTCAGTGACCTCCCACATACTGAGTGTATAAAACACTTCCTTTTCATTTTAGAGTCAATATAGGTAGGCATAAACAAACACCACTAAATCATTTATGAAAATTTTCATTTTCAGCATTGAATTTAGATTTCAAACAGGTAACCACAGAAAAGTAAAACTACATAATTGAAAATTTATACCTTAGACCTTAGTATTAGGTCTGCATCCTATTGCAAACAAATTAAGTATGTGAGAATACATCATTGAACCTTTGTTGTTCTTCAAATACAATGAGCCATCAGCTGACTTTATGATAGCTTGGGGAAACTCCTCATCAATATGGAACTCAATACCTCTTAAAGACATCTGTTCTGCAACAAAATCTCTAATCTGCAGACATAGTTCACAATTTGAATGTGAAGAAAGTGTTATTGTGCAGTAACCATTCAAGACTTGTATCATCCATAGTTGTTTACCTCTTCATCAAATCCCTATAAAACCTTCTCTTACCATATAAATACATGAACCTCGCTTTTCAAAGCATTGAAGATGCCAACAAACTCCAAGGCTAGTAAACAACACAATTGGTGAGGAAGAAACATATGAAAAGGGATTGGGGGAGGGTGATGGTTGAAATTCAATCAAGAAGGAGGAAAATAAGTGGTTGCTAACCTCCAAAAACAGCTTTAAGAGGAAACATGGTTATTGGCTTGGGAGAAACAATAACCGCATTATTTTTACCAGAATACCCTTAATTGAATAGTAGTGAAATATAAGGCTTATCTAATCTAATAACTAATAAGAGTATCTTAAATGTCAATTAATTTAAATTTAAAATTCAAAATAAATGGAAGAATATTTATAAATTCTCATACTTAATCTTCTTACTAATCTTTCTAATTATTAATTAAATAAAGAAAGTATTGAATATTTTTTACGTTTTTAAGACATTATATGTATTTATTTTTTTATTTAATATTATTTTATTTAATATTAAAATAATTATTAAGAAGAACTTATAGGATGATATAACAAAACTCTAACACTATGTTTGGATGACAGGTAATGGGAGGAACGGAAAAGAAATAGGGGGAACGAAAATAAGTTTTTGTGTTTTGAAGTTTTAAAATGCATAGGAATAGAACGGAACATCTGTGGAATCATTTTCCCTTTCTTTTCCTCAAATGTCCAATTTTTGTTCCCCCCAAAATTGAGGTGGAATGGGAGGAACACATGTTCCGTTCTATTCCATTAATGAATCATCCAAACAAAGAGTGAGGGAACTATGTTTCATTCCATTCCTTTTCTTTCCGATCCATCCACACCTATTCTGTTCTGTTCCGTTAATGAAAAAACATTCAAACACAAGGTAAATAGAGATGTAAAGGATTGAGATATGTGCGGACAATTAAAGCAGTAGTTAATAATGAAAATAGAAAATAGAATAAGTTTAAAATTCAATTAATGATAAATTAAATGATCATATTTTTTTATTAAATGATAAAGAGAATTAAATTATATAAATAACCTTATAATGAGTGAAAAAGTTTATATATATATAGAGAGAGAGAGATCAACTTATACCAGTGTAAGTCTTTTTTCTCTTACACTCATTTTCAACCGTTAATTCTACTTTTATCTAATGATTGAGATTATTTCATTAAAAGTAACCATTAGATGAAAGTGGATCTAACAATTGAAAATGACTGTAAGAAGAAATCAACTTACACTTATGTAAGTTGATCCTCATATATATATATATATATGAGTATCACACAACTTAAATCGCAAGGTTATCTTTATAGACTCATAGTAATTTGTGGATTTTTCTCAAATATCTTATTTGTTTTAGTTTATAGTTAATGAGTGAAATTCAATAAAACATGATACCTAGTCAAAATTAGATAGCAAAGTCAATTGAACCAATTTACAAAATCTTATGTAATGTGTTTAAAATCAAATAGAAAGTTAACATTCGTTTTAAAGAAAATCATTCATTTTGTGAAATCAAAAGTCTATATTATTATGTGTCTAGCACTTTTTGTATTTTAAATATGCATTTATTTTACAAATACTATTAATAGTACAAAAAAAATATTTAGATGTTATTCAATTTTTGTTACAAGTTATCAAATTATATATATATATATATATATATATATATATATATATATATATATATATATATATATATATATATAGAGATCTTACTCTGGTGAGAAGAGTATTTATTGTAAGAGGTGAGATGAATAATTATTGACTATTGGATCTTATATGAAAGGTCAAAATTAGAACATAAATGCATGTGACTTTTTTAAGTGGTCACATGACCTTTAAGTAACTTTTAATCTTGACCATTATATATTGTATGGTTAAGATTTATTCCTCTCATCACTCTCTCAT
This sequence comes from Ormosia emarginata, assembly GCA_029884605.1. NCBI lineage: Eukaryota > Viridiplantae > Streptophyta > Magnoliopsida > Fabales > Fabaceae > Ormosia > Ormosia emarginata. The sequence goes on along the minus strand of JAQQTP010000064.1, from coordinate 18,888,598 downwards.
AGATATATATATATATATATATATATATATATATATTCCTTAGAACATAAATCATGTGACTTTTTAAGTCACATCCTTTAAGTAACTTTTAATCTTGACCATCCATATATATAGTTGTATATATTCCTATATATATAGATATGTCCTATATATATATATATATATATATATATATATATATATATACACACACACACGCGGTAGCTTCTGCACCAAAAAAAACTTCTTAATTTGAACAAAGCCCTAAAATCATGGTTAGAAAATTTCAGCCATTGCTGGCAGTAACTGCAAATATTGTGCTGGTGACAAACTCGGTGGCGAGATGACAGAGCGACTAGGGGTGGCACTCATGTGGAGCGGAGGCGAGGAGTACCTCTCCACTTTCCATCATCGCATCCCAACTATATCCTCGTTCCTTGTTACGGAAAATTTTTTTCTCTTATTCCTATTCTCTGAATTTCCGCATATACTAACAAGGATTTTCTGTTATATCAAAAAAATAAAAAAATTAGAAAAATGGAAAAAAAGATTAAATAAATTATTTTAATATTTTAAATTTTAAATAAATACAAAATTTAATAAAGATGAATCTCGCGAAGTTAAGAATATGATTCCCGTCTTCGAATATATTATGGAGAGATTTTTTTTCTTTGTCCTTATCTTGCAGGGAGAAAAATCTCGCATTCGGAACTCCACTCAGAGCGATGCCCGCGGGGATTCCCAAACAACGGGAAGTTTTGTCATCCCTAAGTGCGGCAGTGCAGAAGCTAGTTTGACGGTAGAGGTTCAGTCGTTTTTCACGATGGCTGAGTTCGTACAAAGGTGAGGGGTAATGGTTTTGAGGCATGGATGGCGGATCCTAGGGGTGGTCGACGGTTTCTGGGTGGTGCTGCTTAAGGCAACAGTGGTTGCGGATGGGTGGCTACAGGGTGGGGGTTTAATCGTTGTTCGGGCCGTGGGTTTCACAAGAAAGTTCATGTTTTTTTTTCACTAAACCAAGCACCTCGTAGTGGCGATGATGGATCTGAGAAGAAGGGAGGTGTGATTTAGAAAACAATGGCTGATTAGAACTCATATATAGTTCTCCAGCCACATTGGAGATCTCATTCACCACTCAACCCACTATCAATAATAAACAACCAAGCCCTAGTGTCCCTTTAAATCCACGCTTCTCGTCCCTGTACATGATTGTCAAATGCTATTTTGCAGTGAAAGGTGTTGGGAATGTTGGGAATTTTGGAAGGAAAAAGATGGAACAAATGATAAATAATTATAATATAAGGGATTGGAATTAATTACTTACTATGTGAAAGACAAGGGTCATATATATAACATATCTAGTGAAATTAATTTTTATTGTTAAAAGATAAGAAGAATAAATAAGTTATTTCCCTACCCAACATACACACACATATCTATATATATATATATATATAAGTTTTTATTGTTAGAGAGTGAAAATAGTAAATTTTGGCCATACAACTATATATAAATAGTCAAGATTAAAAATTTTATATGCATTTATATTTTAATTTTAATCATTCATATAAGATCTAATAATCAAAATTTATTATTTCACATCTTATAACAAATACACATTTCATCAAATACGTATATATATATATATATATATATATATATATATATATATATATATATATAAACAAAGCTAACACCTAACAAAATAAGCAAGACTATTACCCGTTTAAACATCTTTTTAAAAAAGTTCAAATTGTACTGATATTTTAGAAAATCATATAATAACTATGTCTTTTATTTTCTCCTAACCCGTTTCAACAATTGATTAAGTGGGACGGCTGGATTGATTCGCATTTAGCCAAGCTGGTTTAAGAAAACATCATCTTTTTTAAAAGTTGTGTCTAACGGATTAGTCCAGAGGCCTAGGCCCATTTTAAAGCTTTAATAGTTCTTGATCGCTTGTATTAACGCAAGAAAAGCCAACTAAGAAAATTCTTATGTTGCGTGCAATTCCAACTTAAATAGAGCTTCTTCTTTTTTTTTTTAAAGCTTTTTGGTGTTGAATAGAAATTTATTAGAGTTGGATCTCTGTCAAATTTTTATAAAATTGAGCATTAAAAATAGATAATATAAAAATTTATCAATTTTTTTATCCAATCCTACCTTATCTTTTATGCCATCTTATTCTATCATAGAGAAATTTTAGCAGATAGGTACTTTTAGCACTATAAAACGTTAACATGTGAAAGGTTATACATATTAAAAATGTACTAATTTTTAAAAAACATATTTATATAGATTAAAATAAAAAGTTATTAAATGAAGTGTTTATAATAAATAACTCTTAGCTAAAAATTTCTCTAATAAAGACGAATTACGTCAACTAGGTTGATTGAAGTTCAATTTATTTACCGTATGTTTGAATGATGGATAATGAAGGGAAGAAAAAGGAAATAAAGAAAAGAGAAATAACTTCTTGTATTTGAGAGTTTTAAAATACATGAAAAGTGAAAAGAATACATGAAAAATTATTTCTCTTCTCTTTTCATCAAAGACCCAACTTTTGTTTTTTCTAAAATTTAAGTAAAATCATTTTCATTCTGTTCTCTTATTAATCTTCTACATAAAAAGAAAAGTAACTATATTTCATTATTTATCTTTCTTTTTCAGTCTATTCTAACTATTCTATTGTGTTTCATTAATGAAAAAATATTCAAATACAATGTTAAAATCTGTTATTTTTGAGTTACATATAAACCATCATTAAATTTAGAAGTCTTGTCTGATCCTAAGATGAACCTTAAAGTTTTCTTTAAAAAATAAACTAAGAATTTCTGTCCTATCATATTTAGTGCACCAAAGGTTTGAGATTAGGATTATAGAGTGAAGTTGACAAATTCAGACCTTGTCATTGTCATAAACCCAGATAAGCATTTGAGACTCATTTGTTGATTTTGTTCAACAAACAGTTTAGGGCCACTTTCTCACAGCCCTGCTTCATTTTTTTGGTCTGCGTCCTAATCTAGGTGTCCTGTCATTGGTACTATACACCTTCCTATTTTTTGATGTATGATACGATTTATTTTACCTGCAATAATAATAAAAAATTGGTAGATTTTTTTTGTTTTATTTTTTTAATTTTATATTTTTTTCACATATCACCACCATTATTATTACCGATCGATAATCGTCTATCGATCGCTAACCATCATTTTTTCGGGTTATCTTGTTTATTTTTTTTAAATTATATAATTATGTAAATAATATTAGTTAAAATAATATTAATTAAAACTATATTAATCTTTATATTTTTTTATAAATAATTGTACATACCGAAAATTCTATAAATTTTAATTAAATATATTTACACAATAAAATTTGTAAAATTTTTAATATAAACAATCATTTATGAAAAAATATAATAATTAGTATAATTTTAATTGATATTAAATACACATTTATACAACTTAAAAAAAATAAACAATATAACCTAAAAAAAAAGTAGAAGCCAACAACTGTAGAGGGTGACCAACCAGCAATGGTGACCGACAACAACTGTGGAAGGTGGCCGGCCGACGATGGTGGCCTACTGGCCAACAATGGTTAAAAAAAAACTTAAAACTAAAAAAAAGATCAATAGATTATAAGTTATTTATGATAACTATTTATATGTTTTTTTAACATAATCAACGATTAAAAATGATCAAATGCACCATACACCCTGTTAGCCGCCATACTATGTAGGCTTCGCAGTGACGTGATAGGTTTTTGCTCAATCGATCTCCTCTCCACTCTTTAAATTAACACTTTTTTTTAACAAAATTAACAGTTTACCTGCTCACGTTGCGGGTTTTGAAGACCAAACCCAAACCCCTATGAAAATATTTAAAAATTAAAACCCACATCCTACCCGTCTTACCCCACGCTTGCGAAAATTTCAAACATAAATTTATAATAAAGCATAATTAATCACAATATTAAAAATTAACAAGCATCTCGTATAATTAAAAGGCATGATAATAGTTTCATAACTTTTATCTAGAAATTAACAGTAAATAAATATATCTTAAAGGCTAAGAACATAAATAACAAGTGATAAATTAACATAAGGGCTTTATATATGTGGGATAGATTGACCTTAAAGTCACACTCAACCCGCCCGAAAGGATAAACAATCATAACCGGCCCCTAAGCCCCTGGGGCGGGTAGGGGTAGGCTCAAATTGCCAAGTATATTATGTCAGATTGTCATCCATAACATCTGAAATTGAGCGACCCAAAATGATAAATTGAATATAGAAAATAATGAGCGAGAAAAGAAAAATATGGGTCTGAAATAAACAAAACATGTATTGATTAAATTAACTGCAAAAGGTCATTTCAATTGTTCACTGAAAAATACTACTGACTGAACTATCATCATGAATACGCCAAATAGTTTCACCCAACAGGTTTGCTACGGTAAGAATAGTTAACTGGGGAAAATAGTTCTTCTCTGCAACTGGAATGGTGTTTGTAATAATCACCTCATGGAACAAGCCACTAGACAACCTCTCTATTGCAGGAGGGCTGTGATTATTCAAATAAAACAAAACAAGCATAATATGAATACTGGTTTATATATAATGCTTAACATAAATGCCGCAAGCAACCCCTATTTATGCGGTGAAGTAAAGCACACTGCTCAGTGCTCAAGCTATCATGGGCTCATTGATGCAAGGGAAAGAAAACAATGCCCAATAGGTGACTAACAATACTGATTACTGAATAATTGGCAATTTGAGTTATAAACTAAAGAAGTATGTAAACTGTTGGAAATTGAAGAACAAATTATTAAAAGACGCTACACATCAAGGCAGTAGACCATAGACTCTAAAACTTCGCCTGCTTCTATTATCTACTAGGAAAAAAAACAAAAAAAACAAAAAACAAAAATGCATGGCATAACAGAAGGCAATACCTGAAAACAGCATGAGTGCAGCATGCATACACTTCCCTGGCTCCCTCTTCATGTAATAGTGCCGCACCCTTAGCAATGGTCCCTGACGTCCAAAACATTTAGAATAAGACATATACCAACAAATATCAATAGAGAAAAGGGAAAAAGAAACTAATACAACCATCATGCTTGCCTACGCAACAAAAAGGAAACGCCACAAATGCTTCGAAATGCAAGCTGAACCTTTCAAGTAGTAACCAACCATCTTCTCAGGTAAATGCATGGGATAGAATATGATTGATAAATGTTTTTTTCCCCTCAACTACTGTTCTAAGATGGTATTTATTATTTAATAATTAACTCCTTAGTCTCTAAAGTAACATTCAGCAGTGCCCTGAAAGAATATATGCTTATGTAAATTCCCATGCAAATACTTCAAAAATTAGGAATACCAAAATATATTAAGAACTTTTGGGATATTTTTTATAAAAGTTCATAAAAAAACAATAATAATAGTTATTATGAGTTCAATCTTAAGACATGGCCAGTCAAGGAAAATACACTAAGCAAAACAGAATGCCAGAAGAACATTATATAGAAAAATATATATATATCAAGAAATAGTAAAAGATATTAACACATTGGAAGATATGGAAAAGGTCTAGAATTGATATTAAACTTGACAAGAAAGCTTTAGTTAATAAAGACAAGCTAAGTATTTGTTTGCTTAGTTAGATTTCTTTGAGCCAACATGTAACTACTATATGTGACAAGAAAGCACAGGAAAAATAAACTGTTTTATCAAATGTTAAATTGGGCATTGAAGATGGCCTACCCGCAGTGTCAATCATATCATCCACCATTACTGCAACTTTTCCTTTTACATCACCAATGAGGTTCATCACCTGCAGGGCAAACATAAGACAGATAAATATACTTTGAAATATCCATGTAGTTAACTTTAATTTATCCCCATTATGTACCTATAGGATAGCTATAGGGGAAACGAATGTGATAGTTTACAACAGATTATAATGGTCCATACCTTTGCTACTGTTGCTTCAGCGTTTGAGAAGAATTAGTATATCATGCCAAACCATGTGCACATTCAAAAATAACAATAAAAATAGGGGTTCCTCATCACCGGCAAATTAGATTGGCCAATGAACTAACACTCTACTAATATGACACTCAAATATCCAACCACCCAGAAAAAGTCACAGTTCTAGGCATATTATTGGAGTATCATGATCCCTCTAGTACTTAAATCCTTCACATCATTGTCAAAATCACTGAACCTAGTCCTAGACAACAGTGAGACAGTGTCTCATATCAGGGCTGAATGGGTATAGGCCCTAATTGACTCTACTAATAACAATTTTATCACAACCTAGAAAGAACAATAAATGGTATGCATACCTAACGAGGCTAGTCATAATTAGAAATATCATCGTAACTTCTATAATAGCATACATTAACCTACTAAGCACCCGAAGCAGGACTGAGCACACTCCAACCCTACAGCATTACTTCCAATCATGCTGAGCAGATACTATAGCAAGGAAGCATCTTTCTTATGAGCAGATATTATCTTTCTTAAGATAAAATTCCAGTGGAAATTAGATAATGCCAAAGAAACCATTTAACATAATACACACCAAATAGCCATTATCAATGGCCACATTTAATGGTTATGCAAAGTGATCCAGAAAGGGCAAATTTATTTCTGGAAAGAAACTAATTATTGATTATTAATAATGAACACTAAGAAAAACCGAATAATCTCTGTTTAAAAGTATAATCCTTCACAGAAATGAAAATTCCAAAAGAAACGCAGCATGTCAAGGATATGCACAGATTTTGTTCCAGCTATTACCTCAGCTACATTGTGTCCATGGCGTCTTTTGTCTACAATAGCTAAAGGTGCATCAGATAATTTCTTCGCAAAAGCACGTGCCCTTGCAACACCACCAACATCAGGGGAAACAACCACCAAGTCATTTGAACTTATTGTCTTGCTGGCAAGATAATCAAGGATCACAGGCTAGTGGACATCATAAACAATAGTATTAGAAAACATGTTGTTGTTAAGAAATAAACTGCAACCATTGAGAGCTTACTTACTTGACAATGTACATGATCCACAGGAATATCAAAGTAACCCATGGACTGCCCTGAATGAAGGTCACAAGCAAGAACACGGTCTGCCCCAGCTTTTGTAATAAGGTTTGCAACAAGTTTAGCTGCAATGGATTCACGCCCTTGAGTCTGTGAAGGAAGAAAAAAAAAAATTTAAAAAGCTCCAGTCATTGCTTATAAAACCCATTGGTTAACTTCAACTTCATCATCAAGCCAAAAGTGAAACCAACCATAAGTGACAACTTTCCAATAAGATGATAAAGACAACATCAAATTCATTCTCCATTAGAATGTGCATGAGAGAAAAAGAGAGAGAAATCAAACAGCTACATCACAAATCAACCAGAAAAATTTCCAGGATGAAGAACAAAAGTACACTAAAGTGGTAAACCAATGAGTAGGAGAATCCTGTCTACCACTGTGTGTGATATGTAGATCCTCAGATAAATGTTTATATCAGTTATGTGCAAAATACTTACCTTTCTATCTGCTCTGGCATATCCAAAATATGGAATCACAGCAGTGATATTTTTGGCCGATGCTCTCCGACAAGCATCAATCATTATCTTAAGCTCCATGAGATTCTCATTCGCAGGAGGGCAGGTTGGCTGTATAAGGTAAACATTGCAACCTCTAACACTCTCTTGTAACTGGACATAGATTTCACCATCAGCAAATCGTTTTATGGAAATCTTCCCAAGCTCCAGGCCCATATTCCAAGCGATTTCCTAGTCGAAGCATCATGGAAGTTAAAAACAACAAAACTCAAAACAAACCTGCCCAATCGAAAGATGACTCACACCAACTATATTTTATTGCCCAAAACAAACTCAAGAAACAATCTTTTACAGTACCTATCATGTTTGAAATTACCAATTGATGCCTTGCACACTATTGTGCTCGATGACACCTTCAATAACAGTAGATAATATCTAAAAAACTGATATCTTTCCTTTGAATCGGAAATAACGACAACAACAACAAAAGTCTTTTCCCACTAAGTGGGGTCAGGTACATGATGAACCGACGCCATTGAATCAGAAATGAAATTATGAATATTTATTCAGTTAAATAGATTATTATAGTCATTAGTAGAATAAAAATAAGCAAAGAAATGAAAAACAAATATTAAACTAAGGAAAAGTGGAATTACCTGGGAAAGTGCAGGATTGGCGGAGCCAGAGAACAATTTCAACCGGTTACCGTTCCTGCTGACGGTTTTCTCCATCTTTGCAGATTCCATAAACTTGGGCAGCGTCCGTTCGTTAAGAACCGGAATGATCGGTTTCCCGTTCACAAAATTTGATGGTTCCGGCATATCACATTTCTGGCACAAACAAAAAAGGGTGAATTTTGCAGACAGAACCATTAAAATAAAATAAAATGGATGATTGGTTACTACCACGCTATTAGGTGCGAAGATTCGAGTGCGAGAATGATCAACGAAACCTAAAGTCCGAACATGGGAAGTGCCAGTGAAGAGAGAAGAAGAAGAAGAAGAAGAAGAGAAAGGGATGGTAAAAGACGAAGAAGGTTGAAGGAGTGAGGAAGCCATGTCTGAAGACTGAAAGAAACAGAGGAGGTGTCACCGTTAGGGCTTTTGTCTTCTTTGGCTTTTTCTCTGCGACGCAAACAGAGAGAGAGAGAGAGAGAGAGAGAGAGAGAGAAAGCGCGGTTTCGAGCATGTATAAGCGAATTTCGAGCTCTGTTAACTGTGGCGGGTCTATGCTTTTTTTCCACGAGATTCGGTTTTTCACGTGTGCCGTGGTTTTAGGGGGATCATTCATTGTACGACGTCGTTTTCTTATCAAAAGAAAATTAACGCTAAATAAGAGAGTGATGTATAAAATATAATTTCTTTTCCTTCATTGATAATATTTTAATGAGATTTACTTACTAGTATTTTTAAGATACTGGTTAAGAAAATAAAAATTAAATATTTATTATATAAAAAACATAAAACTATTAAATATTTTTATTTAAATAATTATAAATTTTTAATATATTAAATGTTTTTGAATTAGTACTTTTAAAGTATTTGTTAGAAAACATAGTAAAAAAAAAAGTTTGAAAAACCTATATTTTATTTTAAAAATATAATTAATGAGAAAGAGAGAGAGAAATCATGAATTTGTCTTTTGGCAACCGTGTTTGGGTGATCTTTTGGGTTTGGTGAGTTTGGGTTTTAGTCAAATCGTATAAAAAGTGCATGTTTTGTTGACCATAGAAAAAAACAAGTGCATGTTCTTGATTGCGAATCTGAGCCCCAATTTGCCACTACTTCTGGTTCAGTGTATGCCATCTTGGCTGTGAATATATTCATGCACCAATTTAAAATTCTCAGGCCTTTTCTTTCTCTTTTGGACCTTTCCTTTTTTGAGACAACGAAAAAATTTTGTTCCCACACTAACCTAAAGATTCTGATATTTATCGAAAAGGAAAAATAATACTTAAAATTGTAACAAAATTAATTACATTACAAATTTGGTTTTTTTAATTTTATATAAATTATATATGTGAAATAAAAATGTTGTGAACAAATTTATCTGATTTTGTAATGCTGTCCACAATTTTTATAAGGAAAAAATTTAAGTAAAGTTTTTAGATATTTGTAATATAGTTTTTTAATAAAAATATAATATATGCATTTTTTACAATTTATTAATAAAAAATAAAAAAATAAAGTCTGCTAAAAAATAGAATACATATTATATTTTTATTAAAAAAATAATATCGCAAGCATCTAAAAAACTTCATTTGTCCTTTTTATAATCTGATATTAATTAAGTATAACGAGAATAAACATGCTTGAGGAAAAAAAAAATTCTTGTCACTTGTGACACTATATTGTCCGTAGGTAATTGGCACCAAATTTCCTATTGTCAAAGGCATTTTTTTAGTTTTTTATATTTATTTTTAAAAATATATAATAAAATAATTATGTTATGGCCCGATAATAACACTTAAAGTGTACTTTATTTATTAAAAATATTATTTTTTGTAAGAGGTGATGCCAATTGACTCTATTAGGCATTAGCACATTTTTATAATTACATGTACATCACACTTAAAAGAAACTACTGTTATTTATGAAGATGATATCTATATAGTCTGAGTATCTATTTGATATATTTTTATAATAAAATGGCTTTTAGAATTTAGAATACATCAGAGAACATTTTCACAATCATCCGCATGTGATGTGATATAAGCAAAATCTTTTGACATAATTCCTTATATAACGACTTCAAAGAAATTAAGAAATTTTATTCATTATCTATCTCTGTCTCTCGTCATTTAGCACATACGCTCGTTCACGTAACAATCACTCCAACTCTCCAAGTTAGCACATTGGCTTTAGCGCTTTCTCTAAGGCTGCCAACGCAAACATACATCACTTCACTTTGGACCTCTAGGCTGTAAAATTATAAAAGTGACCTCTAGACTCTCAAATTATAATTTTACGTTGTTCAACTTGTTATTATTTTTAAGGATAAATTAGACTTTATCCTCCTGAAATTTTTGACATTATACTAAACCCAAATTTCACCTTAGTATATATTAGTCGAATCCCTATACCCTTTGAGTTTATCAAAAACCTTGTATTCAAGGACGATATGAACGATTACATATCACAATATGAAATGTTAGATGGTGAGCTCTCCGGTGTAATACGCACTTTTTGGTGATCAAGTGTCACAACTAAAATGATAGGGCCCATAATTTTCTATAACATATTATATTATGTTTTTTTTAAATATTATTCTGACCCACTTTTTGTGTTTATTTTTTTTTTTTAAAAATAGACATTAAATATCATAAATAATTAGTGCTAAATATTTTTATTAACAAAAGATTTTAAATTAAATCTTGTCATTAAAATATTAATGAATTGATTTTTAAATTAATATTTATTATAAAACATTGTAATTTATATAATTTAAAAATAATATGTTAAATTTAGAGATATAAAAAATAATATATTCTATATTTTTAAGTGTTATTTTATAGATTACAGACATTGTATTATATTTGAATTTCATTATATGAAGATAATAATATATGTGTTATTTTGCATAATTCTATATTTTCTTCTCTTAATTTTTTATCCAACTCTCATATTCTTTTGTTTCATTTTCTCTTCATCCAAACATACATAGAGAAAATACATTTTTTTCTATTCATTTACTCTTCTCTCTAGTTTCTTTCTTTCAATATTATAAATGAATTTTATATAAAAAATAGTTTATAATATAATTAGTTACTAATCATGAACATTAGATCTTTCATTAAGTATGGATAATACAAATAGTTACTAATCATGGATATTGGGCATTTCCTTTAGTATATATTATACAATTAGTTACTAATAAGTGATGTTGAACCTTTCCTAAAGCGTAGATTGTAGATTATATTAGTATTCACAACTCATGGACAATGAGCCTTTCTTTAAGCATAGATAATACAATTAATCATTATTTATGTATTGAATCTTTCTTTAAGCATGAATTATACTAATAGTCAATAATCATGGACAACAGACATTTGTCTAAGGAGGGATAATACAATGTCATTAATCATGTTTGTAGTCTATGATTAGTAACTAATAGTATAATCAAAGATTAAGGAAAGATTATTTGTCCATATTTAGTGATTAATAGTATAATTCATACTTAAAGATGTCTGTAATTAGTAACTAATAGTATAATTTATACTTAAGGAAAAGTTCATTGTCCATTATTAGTGACTAATTGTATTATTCATGCTTAAGGAAATGCTCATACTCTATGACTAGTGATTAGTATTATAATTCATGATTAAGAAAAAGCTCATTGTCCATGATTAATAACTAATAATATAATTCATAGTTAAGAAAAAGTTCATTGTCCATGATTAGTGACTAATTGTGTTATTCATGTTTAAGAAAAGACCCATAGTCCATGATTAGTGATTAATAATATAATTCATGCTTAAGGAAAGACTTATTATCCATGCTTAGCGATTAATTATATTATTTATGTTTAAGTAAAGACTCATTGTCTATGATTAGTGACTAATAATATAATTCATGCTTAAGAAAAGGCTCCTTGTCCATGCATAGTGACCAATTGTATTATCCATGCTTAAGGAAAAACCCATAATCTATGATTAATGACAAATAGTATAATTCATGGTTAAGGAAAGGTTCATTGTCCATACTTAGTGACCAATTATACTATCTATACTTTAGGAAAGACCCATAGTCTATGGTTAATGATTAATATTATAATCCATGATTAAGAAAAAGCTCATTGTCCATGATTAGAACTAATAGTATAATTTATGGTTAAGCAAAGGTCTATTGTTCATGATTAGTGACTAATAGTGTAATTCATGCTTAAGGAAATACTCCTTATCCATACTTTGTAATTAGTTGTATTATTCATGTTTAAATAAAGGTCCATTGTCCATGATTAGTAACTAATAATATAACTCGTGCTTAAGAAAAGACTCCATGTCCATACTTAGTGATTAATTGTATTATCTATGCTTAAGGATAGACTCATAGTTTATTATTAGAGAATAATAGTATAATCTATACTTAAGGAAAGGCATTTTATCTATGCTTAATGATTAATTGTATTATTCATGCTTAAGCAAAAGCTCATACTTCATTATTAATGACTAATAGTATAATTCATGCTTAAGGAAAAGCTCATTGTGTCCATGATTAGAGCTAATAGTATAATCCATGTTTAAGAAAATACTCATTGTCTATAATTAGTTGCTAATTGTATTATTCATACTTAAAGAAAAGCCCATAGTCCATGGTTAGTGATTAATAGTATAATTTGTCCATGATTAGTGACTAATTATATTATCCATACTTAAGGAAAGACTCATAGTCTATGATAAATGAGTAATATTATAATTCATAGTTAAGAAAAAAAACCCATTGTCCATGATTAGAACTAATAGTATAATCCATGCTTAAGAAAATGACAATGTCTATGATTAGTGACTAATTGTATTATCCATGCTTATAGAAAGGTTTATAGTCCATGATTCATAATTAATAGTATGTTAGTTGGTTTCATAAAAAGTTCAAGGTGAGGAGTAGCTCCTCTATTCTATAGTCGGGGCAAACCACTAATCTCAACAATGATTTACAGTTGGATTACAAATCACATACGAACAGTTGACATGTTTAATGTCTCTATTTTACATAGAAAATCCATATAATTTTTAATCTTTTTTATTATATTACTTTTTTTTAATAATGATTTAAAATGATATAGCAAACAAAAAATCTTGTTCTATAAAATTAATTCTTACAACTTAATAGTATATTCAATTTAATTAAACGAACAATACAAGTTTGTGAAATTAGCTCATGGTCTACTTAGTTTGATACTTAGTACATAATAGTCTACTTAATCGTCTACTTGGTTTGTGTTATATTACCATTTATTAATAATGATTACGGTTTATTGTTAGCAAACAAAATATTATTCCATAAAATTAATAATTAATACTTAATAATCTTCTTAATTTGATTACTTAGTACTTAATAGTCTATTTAATCCTTTATGTGTTATATTACCCTTTTATTAATAATGATTTCGAATTGTTGTTAGTAAACAAAATGTTATTCTATAAAATTAACAATTAATACTAATAATCTATTTAATCTAATTAAATGAATAATACAAGCTTCTAAAAGTAATTTGATAATCATTCTCTTATACTAAAGTTAGTAATGCTTAGAAAGAAGTATATTAGTTTATTTCAAAAAAATTATAAGGTTAGGGAAGGCTTTCTCCCATTTTATAAATAGGATTGTTTGCTAAATTATTCGAAATCATTATTAATATCATTATAAATCTTATTCTTTTATATTTGTTTTTTAAATCTAATTACAATTTTATTCTCTTTTACTCAGCTCAAAAAAAATATCTTATTTTATATTTGTTTTAAAATTTGTAAACAAGTAATTAATAATAATTATAAAAAATAAAAATTAAACACCAAAGTAAGGAATCTCCTTTATAATAATAGATAGATAGATAATATATATATTAGGCTTTTTGCAAAATACAATAAACATCATATAAAAAAATAAAAATTAAATTTGAAATTTGAAATTAATCTTAACAATTTTTAAATTTAAATTTTGTAGTTAATATTAAATATTAAATATTTTTATAAATTCATGACGTTGTTTTCCCCTTCATCCTTTTTAAATGTTTCTCGCCTCGCCGGAGCTCGCCTTCACTAGCGGCGAGTTCAAGAACAAAAAAATGTCCTAACCCTTACTGTTGTTGCAGAGCTTCAGGACTCGAAACTGACCTCCACAGCTCAAGAACCCTGTCAAGTTGTTCTTCACCGACGTCTTTGGCGACCACTCGCAGTATAGCCCCTCTGATGCTCTGTCCGATTTCGAAGCCGTCGATAACAGAGAATCATTGGGATGTTTGATAAAGACCTTCTTGAATGGCGGCCGAAAATTGGCATCGCCATCGTAACCGTACGTGAAGAGAAAATATTGTTTGAAAACAAGGAACATTTGGCAAATCTGGCCGTTGTAGAATGCATTGTCGGCCAAGATTGGTAAACCCTCGAGCTTTGTGAACACTAAGCTAAACACTTGTTGGATGGAGACTTCGCTTCCATCGTCTTTTGACTGCATATTCTTTGATCTAACTCTGCGATTCATTCACCATTGATATCATGTTGTTGTGTCACCGCTACTATATTGGTGCTACTTTATGTTGTGCCTGATTTCGTCTTTCCGGTGTTGATTCTTTTACGATTGATGCAGTGGTTTCGTTGCTTTGTGATGGTGTTCCTTTGGTGGTCTTGTCCATATGAAGATTTTCAATTTCCCTTCTTCTTCGCCTTCTTCTAAACAGAAATTGTTGTTAGATAGGGAAGAGTGATGCAGGATTGTATGGTTAAAATGTTAAAGATTTATTAGTTAGGGAGTTGATTACAATTACAAAAATTTAATCAATTGTATAGGTAATCAGTAATTAATTTTCACCGTTAAATCAACTTTACAACCAAGATGTATCCATCTAGCCAGTGGCACCTAAACAACTTGTGGTACTGGAGATTTCACCATGTTAGATATGTAAAAGATGTTGGAAAAGGCAAGGTCCACGCAAGTAAAGGTGATGATGCAAAGAAGGGCCAAAAGGCCATAGAAAAGCAAGGATTCAATAGCACATGGCTCATCCAATTGAGGCCAAATGGCCGCTAAAGAAAAACCAATAGGCAGAACAAATGGACATAAAGGAATAACTATAAACTTATAACCGTGTAGACAATAAATTTTGTTCTATTTTGAACTTTGAGGAGGTAATGGATACCTCAATACGGTTGAACTCCATATAACAGCTCTCTTGAGTGTTGGAACAAGGGGATTCATTACTTGTAAAGACACTTTAATATTCAAGTAAGTTAGGAATTGTGTATAGAGGATGAGAGAAGATTTTTACTAAGAAGCTACAGTGCCCTACTTATTATTGAGAGAGTTACGTCGGTACCAATCTGAAGAGAGGGGTAAAAAGATCATTCCATGGGCAAAAGAAAGCTTATTTGCACCTTCCTCCTCTGGAGTTGACTTTTCATATGTCCCTTATGCAAGGCCATTGTCTATGTGTTATTGGGCCTGGCCCAATAAGGCCAAAACTCATTACGGAACATTGCCCCCAAGGCAATACTTTGATGGGCATTAAAGTGTCGAGCTCCGAGTTGTCTGGGTTTTGTGCTGAGGTCGTGGGTGCGACCACCATCATCTATCTAGCCCCCAAGGCCAGGTATTTCACTCTTGGACACTGAGGGTGGAGAGCTTGCGCTAGTGGTCCACTAGGGTCAGGTAGCATGGCTCATGACCACGGGACACGAGGCGATGTAAGCAAGCTAGTAGATACGTTGGATTCGTCCAAGATCGTGATCATGGGTGATTCGTCCAAGATCGTGATCATGGGTGATTCGTCATGGGATTCTTCTTCTCGTGGTTCGTGGTGGGGCACCATCCGAGATAAATGAAGAAGCAATGCTTGGTTTGGTCTGAAATATTTCGTTTACTACATAGTTATCGTTTCACCTACGTAACAGCAGCTTTTTTGCCACTTGTTTTTTGCCTCGACTGGGTAGCAGTTACACCTGCACATTCCCTATAAATAGGGGGTGAGGGGAAGCAGTTTCCACTTTTTGCCTCCTCATTCCCTAAACTTCCAGAGCACTATGCCTCAAAAACACTCTGGTTCTCTCTTCCCTTTCGAGTGAACTTCACTGCTTTCAAGGTCTTCAAGCGGCAGTTCTACTACATTCAGCACTCGTCAGCACCATCATCTTCCTCGTCCTCTTCCTTTTCGCAAGGTACTCCTCATTTTCCTTTTCTTTTTCTGCTTTTCTTTTATGGTCACTATGAGGGAAATGAGGAGTGATGGATAAGAGGGGTCATATTTGGAGATTCTAGAACAACCCTGGCCTCTACTGGGGTTCTTATACTTCTGGGGTTCAGAAGCAACCTATCACTACCAAGTTTGGAACTCAAGGTAGGCAATGGCTAGATAGTAGGCTCAGAGAGATCTTTCCCGGGTATCGTCTGATTGCTGATATCAAGAAGAATTTGGAAAGATATCTAGGGCATGTGAGTGATGATTCTGATGAGTCTTCTGCCTTTGTAGGTCCTATTCCTCGTGCGTCCTTCGAGATAATAGGCAGGTCGAAGCTTATTCTCCAAGAGCGGCTAGAGAAGTTCCCCCCGCCTCCCGATATAGATCTCTATAAATGGGTACACACTACAAGATCTTAAGAATAAGCTCCATAGTGGATTGGTCGACGATGGTGAAGAAGCTCCAAAGTTACCTAAACATGACGCGATATGGGACTCCTGAGGATAACTTCGTCATTCTCCATTGTGGCCAAGATGACAAGATATGCTCACATATGATATTAGGGCCACATTTTTGGAACATGTACGAGACACTATTTATGAGACCCAGGGTTCGATTTACATTGTCCTGCTTCGAGATAAAGGCTCTCAATGCCATACAAGCAGCTCCTCAACATCATCCTAGTACGTGGGGGTTCATCCAACCTTTCGAGATCGTTTGCAACCACTTCGACTTGTCGCTCTCCACAACGTGTTTTTCCACATGTTCTCGGTCCTTTCCAAGATGAATAGTGGAAAACTATCGTGGATCACGATTCGTAGCCATACAAGGCACAAATGCTTCGAGCTATTTGATGAGTCATTCAAGGACTTCAAGGAGATCTTTTTCAAGGTGAAGCTTTTCCAAGCCCTTTCCTTCTACCTCAACAGCAACTAAGAACCCAAGATTAGCTTATATTGAAACCAAAACTTCCACAATCGGAAGGAACTCGGCATCAAGTGGAAGTATATATCGAAGGAGGAATAGGAAACCTCTATTTTTCTTAATAACATGACGAAGGATAACTACTTCGAGTGCAGCCAGTTGATTTCCTAGGAGTTGAAAGAAGTCGAGGCCACTCTCGTTGTACACCGTCTTCATAGTACTTAGTCATTTTTTACTTTCATTTTAGCTTTGTTTTGTAAATATTGGTTTTACAAGTTATTGATGTCGGTTTCCTTATTGTTTTGCAGATAACATGGTCCCACCTGACGGTATATCAAGATTGATGAGGTTGATGAAGGAAACTAGAACAGACTCCAAGGCGACGAAGATGGATTTCGGGCTTCGTGCCACCAATACTCAGTAGGTACTCCCAATGCCGCTTCCTCAAATGCCCCATCATCGGCCATCCCCCTTCTCCACCCGCCGCCCATAAGCGAAAAAACTTAAAGCAAACGAGTGAAGGCCACTTAAATAAGGTTTTTGCTCCCCGTGCTCCCTCTCATCCACCTACTGTGGTTGAGATTTTGTAGGAGAGACCACAGTCTTTGATTTGACCATAAGACAGGACATCCCGAAGCCTACCACCTGGGGCAATTCCTTTAATGTATGTGGTCACATGGACATCCACTTCAGGTCGAAGGCAAACCTCGTGGCTCTAAAGGAGTACTCGCCAACCGACCTCTTCTTGAAGGCGCATAGGTAAAGCCTACAGTTGGCCAGTGTCCTTAGGTACTTGGCGACGTCGACGACCGATGCTAAGAGGGTTATGGTGCTTGAGGTCGATCTCTATATCTCTGCTAAACAAGTGAAGAAGTTGGAGACGGAGAAGGAGAAACTAGAGAATCAACTGTTTGAAGCCCGTATGAAGTTGAAAGTGGCAGACCAAAATATAGTGGATGAGAGGATCAAGGTTGAGGGTGCGAATTGAGGCATGTACAATGGGTGGCTCCTAGCATACTTCTAGGCGAAGGGTCCCATGAATGAACTGAATACGCACCGGAATGAGAGGGATTCAGAGACTGTGCAGGTATGGGACTGCATAGTTGAGGATGGCTTAAAGGAATTGATTAGGCGTAACCATATCAACAAGTTGCAACTTCTTTTCGGGAGCCTAGAACATAAGAACTCCATTGTTAAGCGTGCTTGACCTGGAGCAATTATAGGATGGGTGACCTCCTGGGAAGTTTCCTAGGATGCGTGTGAGTGAGGACAAAGCACGCTGAAAAGACCCGTGTTGGTTTGTGGAGACACTCGTCAATCCTGCAGGCAGTCCCGGGATGTTACAAATGGTATCAGAGACGGGACCTCTCCCAGTACGGTGTGGTTCGGGGACGAACCAGGCAGAAGCTGGTGGGCATGTGGTGTCCCGGGGCAGATGAGGGCGGGGAGTGGACGCCGGTGCGAATTGAGGCATGTACAATGGGCGGCTCCTGGCATGCTTCTAGGCGAAGGGTCCCATGAATGAACTGAATACGCACCGGAATGAGAGGGATTCAGAGATCAGGTATGGGACTGCATAGTTGAGGATGGCTTAAAGGAATTGATTAGGCGTAACCATATCAACAAGTTGCAACTTCTTTTCGGGAGCCTAGAACATAAGAACTCCATTGTTAAGCGTGCTTGACCTGGAGCAATTATGGGATGGGTGACCTCCTGGGAAGTTTCCTAGGATGCGTGTGAGTGAGGACAAAGCACGCTGAAAAGACCCGTGTTGGTTTGTGGAGACACTCGTCAATCTTGCAGGCAGTCCCGGGATGTTACAGAAGGCTATAAGGATGACTACCAAATCTTTGAAAAAAAGGCGAATTCGTACGAGGCGAAGGCTAAGGCGGCGAATAAGCTGAAGGTGAAGCTGGAGTTATCCGAGAAAGAGGTGTCCAAACTCAAGGTGAAGATGGCCGACTTCGAAGCGGCAAAGCTGACTTAGGAAGAAAAGAAAAAAGAGATTGTTGAGGAGTGGAAGAGCCATGGAAAAGAGATATTTGACAATGTTCTTGCTCATGTATTTGTCATTTACCCTTCAATCACCGACTTTAATAGTATCAATTACCTTTGGGAAGTGGTCAATGGAAGAATTGTAAATCTTGAGGTAGCCAAGAATGATGACAGAAATGCTGACGCTATTGCCGCCAATGTTGATGTCAAGGTCACCAACGCCGAAGCCTAAGTCCTTAGCCTTTTTCTGTTGCCTTTTTTATTGTTTTGTTGCTATTGGTCCTTTTAAGGCCCTTTTTTTAAGCTGTGAGGACAAATAATCCTTTGAGGTCTTATTTTTTTCTACTTCCTTGGCTATTTTTTGCCTTATTACCGTCCTCAGAAGGTCCAACGCCTTTTTATGACCTTGCCTTGTTTTACCTGCATGATCAGGATTCGATGTCCATGATTTTTTAACTTAGCTTTTTGTAAGATTGCTTTAGGAATCGAATGTCCCTTTAACAAATAACTCTAGAACTTTAGAGAGCTTTGGGATTTGAGATCCCTGTATCAAATAGCTTAAGTTGGGATCCGAGATCCTTTAACTTAGCTTTTACATTGAATTGCTTTAAGGATCTGATGTCCTTTTAGCAAATAGCTTAAGTTGGGATATGAGATCCTCTAACTTAGCTTTTACATTGAATTACTTTAGTAATCCAATGTCCTTTTAGAAAATAGCATAAGTTAGGATATGAGATCCTCTAACTTAGCTTTTACGTTGAATTGCTTTAGGGATCCAATGTCCTTTTAGCAAATCCTTGGGTGTATGATGTGTGTGAAACAACATCATATTTTGTTCATGTGTTTGCATGCATTTTTATACATTCTAGGCATTTTAGTTTCCCTTTTTGTTTGTTTTTCCCTTTAGTTCGGATAATAAATGTTTTTCCAAACTTAATTGGCCTTTAAATGGATGGAAAGCTTGCACATGAAGTTGGAGCTTAAAGGGTAGCAAATTGGGACAAAAAGCTCATTCCATTTCCACGGCCATCTTCGTGGTCCGAACCACGGCCATGGATCGAGCAAATGCGTGAAAAAGCAAAAAAGGGAGTTTCCCGGAACCAACCACGGCCTTGGTGGCCACCACGGCCGTGGTTGAGAGACAACATAAAAATCATGAACCCCGTTAATGTTTAAAATCCGTTTTTCTCTTTTCTTAACACGGGATTAACCGCTTTTAACCCATGGGGTATATATAGATGTTCGAAGACAACATTAGGGTTCGTTTTTGGTTTGGAAGGAGGCACATTGGAGGCTCTTGATCTTCATCTTCCTCTCTTCTCTCATGGATTACGTTTGGTTGTTCTTGGAACATGAATTCTAGTTTCTTCTTCTCCATGTCTTTAGATAGTTCCCTTTGTTTCTAGGATTGGGAATCCCTTTGATACATTGATAATGATTAATTGATATTGTTTACCCTTTTATTAATCTTGAATGTTGGATTCAATCCTTATTGCGAGATCCTTTAACTTATTTGCTCTTACATTGAATTTGGAACTATAAGAATTGAACTTAAGGTTTAAATCACGAGAGTATTTAGCCTTTTAGGAAATGAATTAAGTTGGGTTCATTTAAATTCAATTACCACGAGAGTAGGAATTCCTTTAATTAGCTTTTCTTGTATCTTGAAAGGGAACATTAACTTTTAGGGTAATTCACCTTCAATTGAATTTCAAGTGTTAATAAGAGGATTGTCAATTAGGAGTCTTGTATCATTGTGGTTAACCCCAATCCTGGAAGCTTTCTTAATTCTCAAATCTTTTCTCAACAATTTGCTATTTTTATTCTCAATTTTACGTTTTATTTATTTAATTGTTTGGTTTCTACGTTTTGTTCAACAATTATATTCTCTTTTTGTTTATTTAATTGAATTAATTAGTTAATTGTTCATAAACATAGTCCTTATTTTATTACTTAGCAAATCCTTTCACCCCAATCAGTGTATGATGGAAAAGTTTAGTAAACAAGTGTACTGAATATGCTTCATTCTCATTAAGTGTATTTATTTCCTTCACATGGTGCCAGTATCACTACACCATCTAGAGTCTCCGTTGGATAACTAAGCGCACTGGGAATTCAATGGATGACTTCCCAGTGCCAGAGTTCCCTCCCGAGGTAGTTGCTGATCCTCTACTGCAGCAACAAGATTCTGATAGAGATGGAGATGATGTAGCTGAGGATGTAGCTGATGCAGGGCATGCTGATCAGGAAGAGGGTGATGATGACAATGCAAATGAATAGTTCTAATGCATACAAGGCATCTTCTTTTCATTCTGCTTTTACTTTTAATTTATTTTGAACAGTGACGACACTATTTCCCTTAAGTTTGGGGGGGTATTAGAATTGTTTTGATATTTATTGTATGTTGCAGTAATAGTCGTTGTATTTTCATACTGATATTGAGTTTGACTATTGCTGATGGTTGGTGATGAATTTTTTTTTATATTGTGCATATGATGTTTTACATGTATGATTGAAAAAATCGGAATTAGTTGAATGCATAACATGTTGCCAATCGCTAGTGTGATATTGGTTGCCCAATGATAAAGATGTATGCAATTTGACCTTAATATTTCTATGAATCTATATGCGATCTTAGAAGCATGTTGAAGCAATCTAGTCTATTCTTATGCATGATTTGTATCCCACTCGTATGCATGTGTAACTTTGGAAATGATAAGAGTGTTTGCCTAGAGAAAGTTTATGGAATGTACATGTGGGGACTTCAAGTATCCTAGAAATTATTTTGAAACTCTCCTGAAGTGAAATCCTAGATGGTGCATGATTGAGGAAGTGATTAGGGCATTGTTTGGACCGTTTGAACCTTTCAAGCTTACATTTACAAGAGTATATCCATAGGTCCTCTTTGAAGCTTTATAAATGTTTGGCCTTGTGATAACAATATATTTTATTCATTTTATAATCCTCTCACTAGGCTTTTGAAGGTTCAATTTAGCTTAATTAAGTTGATTTTGTCACATTTTATGAAATTAAGCTTAATTAGATCATTGAATAAATTATTACTTGAATTATCATTAATTTGGGTGATTGCAATCTTAAGTAAAGTAACCACAATTTGAGTAATTATCTGATTAATGTGATTTTGGTCTTGTTGAAAAGATAAGATAAATCTCTAATAACTATTCACTTGATAGCAAGAGTCACATTGATAGCAATATATTTCATTTATTGTATAATTTTTTCACTTGATTTTTTCAGTAAACTAGCTATAATTTGAGTTACAAATATCTGATGGATGTGATTTTGGTCTTGTTTTAAAGCTAAGACAAATTTCTACAACTTTCATGAAGGCCTCAAGACCGGATACACACGTTTGGATGACTCAAATTGGAGTTGAAGCAAAATCTAGAGTTTTGAACCTAACAGCTTGACCTCTATGCACTCATTTGGCTATATCTCGGGTTATAGGAGTTTAACAATTCTGAAATTTTGATAGTGGAAGGTTAAGACTCATATCTACATCTTTCATGAAGAATACAAAATTCAGTTCAGATTTTTTGAAGGTGATATTGAGCTTGAAAGTCAGAACAGAGGTGCTAGAGTTGGGCCTGACCCATGAGTAGTAATTAGGCCATATCTCTAGTTGTGGTCGGTGGATTTGGCTAAACTCAGTGTCTATGGAAAGCTGAGACAATTTCCTAGAACTTTCATGAAGACTACTTGACTCAAAAATGACGCATGCCATGAGTTCATAAGGGAAACATTTCAGAGATAAGAATCCACTCATCAAACAACTATTTTGGCATTTTGTTCTCATCACCCATCATCTCTTTTGGCATTTTGAACTCTTCTAACTCTATAAAAGGAGGCAAAGGCTGATCATTTGAGGGTGTTAGCTTAGCTTAGAGTTTACTTTCATGTTTGTATGTTAATTATTTCCTTTGTGTAGTTTTCTATTATTCTTAATTAAAGTTATGTTCATCATCTTCTTCTTCTCTCTTTTTTTTTTCTTGTTTATGAGTAACTAAATCTTCATCTTACTTGGGTGAAAGAGTGAAGCTCTTGGTAATAAATTGAGGTTAGATTAATTTCCTTCTTGTGCTTAAATGATATATTTTTATATGATCTTTATACGTATTGTATGTTGTTTCCGATTAATTTAGAAACTCTTCTTGTATAATGAATATCTTGATTCATTGTAGACAAGATATTGGCACAGTAGATGCTTGAGACCATTTACAAGTATTGGTAGATAATTATTAGAACCATAATATGATTACATGTATAATCTTAATTGAACTTTGAATGTTAAATCTTCCGATTGGAACCTTCATTATGTATAATTTCAATTTAGTTATAAAAAGAAATAATATTGTCTTTAATTTATTACCAAGAGTGGATCTCCTAACTCAAGCAAATCTTTTTCATTTGTGAACAACTTATATCATCTTTAGTATTGTGACAAATCTTCTCCTTATCTCAAATAATTTTCTCTTCATCAATTCCCTATGGATCGATCTCGGACTCCCGAGAATTTACTACTTGAAACAACCTGCACTTAAATTTAAAACTTTTAATTATCCCATTACCTTGTATGTTCTTCAATCACCTTCATTTTCCCTCACAAGTTAACCTTTCTTATGCATGTGAAAGCATTGCATTCTCTTCCTTCCTTCAATATTTGTTGAGTATATAACATATTATTTATTGAGTTGAGTCCAATGATTGAGGGTATTAATGCATGTTTCAATAAAAAATTGGCTTGAAGGAACCATTTGTTGTACGAGAAATTTCTTTTGTTAAAAAAAATGAAAGAAAGAAAGAAAAATACAAAAAACATTGTGTAACATCCCAGGACTGCCTGTAGGATTGATGAGTATCTCCACAAACTAACACAAGAGTTTTTCATTTTATCTTCATTCCTTTCTCGGGATGTCACACATCCTAATTGGAGTTCTTATGTTCTAGGCTCCCGAAAAGAAGTTACAACTTATTGATATGGCTACGCCTAATCAATTCCTTTAAGTCATCCTCAACTACGCAGTCTCATACCTGTACAGTCTTTGAATCACTCTCATTCCAGTGTGTATTCAATTCATTCATGGGACCCTTAGCCTAGAAGCATGTCATGAGTCGCTCCTTGTACGTGCTTCTCATGCACCGGCATCCACTCCCCGCCCTCATCAACCCCGAGACACCACACATTGAGTGGTTCTGGAGAGTTTTATTCTTTCATTTTGAATACCCTAATTGTATCACTTGGAGGCTCAAGTCTTGAAAATGCATGTTTATGATTCTCAACGTTTGTACTGAATCCTTTCCCTTTTGTTCTTCTGCCCATAACTATTGGCCTTACATTACAAGTTATTGAAGTCTCTTTTGATCCTCAATAATGTGTGATTTACATTAGTGGAGAGAGAATTGAAAAGCAATCTTGTGGATTATATAATTCATATACATTTGTATGCTCATAAACTTATCCGGATGAGTATGAATTGAATAAGAGAAGTTTAGCTTGCATGATTTTGGGAAATGTGTTATGCATAAAAAGAAACCTTAAATGTTAGCATAATAAGGATTGTGTATGTGTGGAGTTGATTGTGAGGCATAAGCATTCTTTGAGGGCTTATAGAATCATCATACACTAGTTGTGGATTGATTGAAGATTGAATTCATAATAGTTGTTGAATGCATGTTGAGCAAGAATTATCAATGCAAGTGTATTTAATCATACTTTATTTTGCTCGAGGACTAGCAAAAATCTAGGTTTGGGGTGTGATAACTCTATAAAATGTAATTATTTATGCCCTATATCTATGCTCTATAGATTGCTTAATCCTTGTTCTTATGCATAAATGGAAGATTTTAGGCTCATATTCATCTAATTCAATTTTGATGTCTTCATATATGATCTTGAGAAAATCTTGTCTATTCTTTAAGAGATTAAGTATATTTGCACTTATTATTAACTGGCTCAATTGCAGGAAAGGATCTAAACAAGCAAATTGAATGAAGATTTGGACCAATATTGGAGGAGAAAGCCCAAAAAATGATTCAATAACTCATGTAACGGTGCAAGTTGTGTCATGCTGCGGCGTGAAAGCATCAGCCCTATTTCCCGAAGCTAGCGCAGCGCAGCACAAATGTATTTATGCTGAGATGCAAAGCTATTTGTTGCGCCTATATATATTGTTTTAAGAGACTTTTTTCAGGAAGAGCATTATTGGATTAAAAACGGCAACTAGAATTTTATTTTGGAATTGAGAGGAAGCAAAGGTAGCTGAGTTAGAGGTCATCTTCTTCAAGGAGAATCAAGCATTCAATGTTCACATTCATTGTGCCTTCTTCCTATTCCATTTATTTTCTCTCTTGTTTTGTCATGAATATGAATATTGTTGTTAGATTTTCGTGTTCTATGAATAGCTAAGCTGTACTTAAGGGTTCCTTTGGATCCTTCTATGAATATTGGTGATTTTGTAACTCTTTGAGTTAACAATGATCATTTGGTTTGTTCAACCATATTGCTCTTAATGCTCTTGATTGTTTGACCAACATTTGTTGTGATTTGATTGAATCTATTGAACTAGATATAAGGATTTAGATTTTAGATCATGGATATGGTTGATACATGTTTAGTTTCATTCAAATGATAAGGTGGATTAATTAGTTAATAGGATAGAAATATACCTCTTGGTCATGCATAACAAGTGTTTGAGAATAACCATTAATGACTGGAGTTTGCACTAGCTCTCATGGAAACACAGTGAACTAGACAAATGACACAAAGTTAATTGACCTAGACATAAGTTTTTAACTAAGTTTCTTATGCTAACAAAACTATTTCATTCATGTTACTTAAGAGGATTGCATATTGCCAATGGAAGTAATGAGTGAAGAAGGATCCTCTATTCTCCAATCATTGTCTTTCATTCACAATTTATTGCATTTTAGTCTTTGGCACCATAGTAATCCACGCACATTTTCCCTTATTGAATGTTCTTGAATAGAGTTAATTGAGCTATTGGTCAATATTTAACATTGAATTTAGTCACCATCCTCATGGGAATGATACTTTACTCGTCATTTTATTACTTGTGCAACCTGTGCACTTGTGGTATAATAATGGGCCAACACCAGATAAGCATGAAGACCAAAATTTAGAGCTGATAGTAGGAAACCACAACCATTATATGTGTGCTTCTGATGGACGATGGTTCCCTCTCAGCATATGTGTTTATTATATTTAGAGTGGTTGTTACTGTAGTAGTGTGTTGTTTAGCATTGTCTATCTATTTTCTGCCAGCTTCGCTTAACCTCCTCTCTAATCCGTTGCACCACCCCTCCTGTTGATGCGAAAGACGCACTTGGCTTATGGGTTGTCGTACGATGCAAAGTGCCAAGAGAGGGACATATTTGCAAAGATGAGAATGGTTAGAGTTTGGAGTTTGGGTTTTCCGATGAGGGCCATAGTTGTGTATCACAGTGAAGCTTAGGCAACCGCCATTAAGGGCTGATTAAGGTGCTGGCAGGTCGATAAAAGTTACAGATTAGGGCCCAGTTCACCGGAGAACATGCAGCACATGGTCTTAGATTCCAAAACGATGAAAGAGGCGGAGGCCTCGATGGACAACTCTTTTGTGCTCCCTAAACTTATGGCGTGTGGTGGTCAACAGGGCTGGATAGCATCAGTTTCTTTGCAGCCAACCCCATCTTATGGAGTGGAGCCACTCTCAATCACGATGACAACTCTCAACTGCTCACGCATGATAGCCACGACCACATCACAATGCCGTGTTTGGCTGAAACGGACATGGATGGCGTAGTCGCACCTCTACTACACCTCTGAAACGTGCGACAGCCGACAGAGGTGCGACTACCTGATGATCTGCAGGCTCTATTCGGCGATGAGAGGTGGTCGTCATGGTTGTTATGTGTTCGTGGTAAAGTGTTCCATGACGTGGCTGAGGTGTGGTTTGACGGAGACGTCGTGGCGCCATCTCGTTAGGAGATCTAGTAGTTTTGTACATAGAACGAGAGTGGCGATGGTGGCTGGCCTCTGCTGGTGCTCTACTAGTTGCTAACCACCCCAAACCACCATTGGACTTCATCAGTTCTGGTTGTTGCTCGATCTCACGTTGGGCTTGGCGAGATGGTGGCTGTTACAGCCACTACGAAGGAACCCAATAATGGTTCTGCCATGATTATGCGACCGAGCATCATTAGGAGGAAGAAGATGACAGTGTGTCATGAAAAAAGTGAGGACCTGGTTGTAGCCCGCATTGATCTGATAAATGGATCATCAAGTCTAGCATATGGTTCATGTATTTGACAAATCCGTATCAAGTGGTAGTGGTGAAATTTGAAGTTTATCGATTCCCACAGACGGCATCAATGTTCTGAATTGGATTCAGAGTGTTACCTGAAAAGGTGGTTGAAGGTGAACTCCTCCGTGGCACGGCTGCTCCTGCGATGGTGCGAGGGGGTGGGTATCTATAAAAGACACTTCGACGTTCAAGTTAGACTGTGTACAAGGAAAATAATCTGTATATCAGATGAGATGCATATTTTTGAGACATGGCAGGACATTTATAAAAACGTTTTAGGGAGTTATGCAATGCAGTTATTTAGGATTAGAATCCGTTAGGAATTGTGATTTCTTTTAATTAATTTTTTTATTTATGTGGGATGTAATTAACTTTTATATCCATATAAGATACTTTGAGAGATTTATACCTAATAAATAGACAGATGTACTTATTAAGATAACACATAATAATATCTTAATATTATTCTGATGAATCAGACTGCTTCCCGAATCGCTAATTAAAATCTAATCCAGAACAAATTGATTACTAAAAATTATAATAAATTAATTTATAGCAAATAATTTGGACTTGATGTTGACATTTGAGTCAGTTAGAAATCATATTTATAAAATTTTGAGCCAATGAATAACTGGAAATAGATGCTAGATTAATTGGTCACTTAATTGGTTTAACTGGTGAATGACTGATTGCACAGCATAAAAGAAATAAATATATGAATATCAAAACAAATAATATAAAAATTACTAAAAATATAATTTTAATTCTAAACTAATGAAATTCACAATACAAGTAATTACTTTCTATAATAGATTTATTATAAATGAGTCTAATTTTATGTAAAATTAGTAAGTCAATAGAGTCAACAACTAGAGTCGAATCAACTGAGATACATAAGTACCGATCGCTTCAACCCAATCATACTAGGTTGATAATATAAATGATTTAATAACAGACCTAGACAGGCTAAGGGGCCCGTTCTTCAATCCGACCAACTAATTTGAACAAAGGTTTTAACATTGCTTACAAGAGAGCAAGATTTTCTTGTTCGTAATTCCAACGGTTGATTAAATTTTTTTTTTTAATAATGATACTTCTAATATTTTAATAAAAAATACGATAGTCTTAGTTAAGCCAATTTAGTAGAAAAACTTATGCAATTTAATGAGATTTCCAATAATTAATCTATGTGAAAGTTAATTTTTCAATACACAAATATATAACTTTCAAAAGAAAATTATACATAAAATTAATTATAAAAAAATTACTTCTAGCCCCTTAACTTTACTGTTAGTTTAATTTTTGTTCAATTCTTTTCAAAACTTATCATATTTGTCCAAAACCACTTATTTAAAAAAATCCTAATTGAAATGAAAGGACCTCTTTCTCGAAATTACATTTCTAAAAATTCTCTTCTATCTACTCTATTTTTCCTTCTTTCTCATTCACCGGAGGAGGTGGTTTGGGTCTTTTTTTGCTTGGAATCATCCATCTACATCGTTTTTTCTCTTCTTTTATCTAAATTAATAGTTTTTCTACATAAATTTGATTTTTCTTTCGTGTTTTTCCGTATTTTCCGTCATTTTAAGTTTAATTTGGTTTCCGTCTTGGTGCGGTGGTTTCCCATTTTGTTGCAGGTGTTCGTTTGGTTCAGTTGGTAGATCGATTCGATCTGTTCAACGTTGGTCCGGAGCATCATATTCCTGGCCATTTGATTTTGTCACATTTGTAGGTATTTTACTTGTTATCTATTAATTTGTTTGTTTGCATTCATCAAAACCACTTTTTAAAAATTTTATCAATTTAAGTGAATGAATATCTTTTTTAATAAAAAAAAATCTTAATTGAACAACGTTAATTATACACTTATGTCCACATATGATGTAATGTCAGTAAATTTTATTAATATTTTTAATAGTACTAGTAATTAGGTTAAATTTGGTGAGTTTTGATAAGATTTTTAAGGAAAATTAAATAAAATATAGTTATAGAATGAAATTAAACTTAGAATAAAATTAAAGAACAAAAAGTATATTTTTGCTGAAAGAAAAAGTAACTCATCCTTTATTTAAAAGATTTTTAATGAGAAGGTCTTTATCCTTTAAATTGGAGAGTAAAGAGAGAAAAATGATTCATTTTAAATTAAATAAGAAAAAATAGAGGTAATTTCCCTTACTTCCCCCATTTAAATATAATGTCTATCCATCTCCTTTCTTCTGTTCTCTTTTCCTTTTTCTTTACAAATGAAAAGCATCCAAATATAGTAATAAAGATTTTGGTATGATGCGCCTATTGATTTTTGCCTACACTAACTTTTTGTTTTACTTACACTTTAATTTATCATTATTTGTAATAAAAAATGGTACGGCTTTTTTAAAAATACCAAACGACAAGAATAATGTTTGATGCTGTAAGTGTCAATAAAAGTTGGCTCAACATGCGTATCGAGAAAAAGAAAAAAAAAATTAAGTGCTTTCATAATAATAATAATAAAAAGTTGATACGATGTGTTATTTAATGCTTATCACCTCCATTATAATACTAAAAATATTATTAAAATAAGAAACAATAATTATCCTCATAATTAAGGTAATACACAGTGAATAGTATAGGGTAAAAAGGTAATACACAGTGAATAGTACAGGGTAAAAACTTTTTTACCCTAAAGACACTAACAATTCTTAAGTATTCTTTGACTAAGAAAAAATTAGGTTAACTAAATAATTAATCCCTATAATTTTATTCAAATTGGATTTTGATCCCTCTATTTTTTTTTTTAATATTGGTCCCTACATTTCAGTTTTTTGGATTTTAATCCCTTCCGTTATAGTATTGGTTCCTATATATTTTATTCATTTGATTTTTAATTTCTATAATTTTTATTTATTAAAGTATTGAATTTTATTTCTCTTACGAATTGATCCTTACAATTTTAAATTATTAAGGTATTAGTCGAGACCAAATTTAAATTAGTAAAATTATAGGACAATTTTTTTAAAAAAAATACATAAACTAAAATCTAAATTAAGTGAAACTATGTCAGTATATTGAATAATTGTTTAATGGACAAATTACATTGATTTCCCTTGAGGTTTGACTTAAGTACACTTGATACCTTTCTTATTTTAAAAATCATATTAATCCCCCTTAAAGTTTATATTATTATTATACTGACCTCCTTTGTCTGTCTATTTTAAGGAAGGTTAGTGTAGGGATATAAAGAAAAATGTGTCATGTATAAATAGGTCAAACTATCGTTTAATCAATATAATATAGAAAATGAATATACATGACATAAAATTTTATCATGTGTCATCTAAGTCAATTAGTAAATACATTAAGTTTTTGACATGTGACAAATATATTACCTAATTTTTTGTCATGTGTCATCTGATGTAATAATTTAAAAGGAATATTAACACGTGTTAAAAAAATTGTCACATATACATCAATATAATCAATCAATAAATATAATCAATTAATCAATATAATTAATAATAAATTATAATTAATATATAAAAAGAAAATACATGGCTTAAAATTTTGGCATACTTCATCTAAGTCAATTAATAAATACATTAAACTTTTGACATGTGATAATTACATTACCTTTTTTTTTTTTACCATGTGTCATATAATATAACAACTTAAAAGAAATATTGAAATGCTTAAAAAAAGTTACCACATATACATAAAAAGAAAAAAGAAATAAAACAATAAATTAAAAAGAGAAAGAAAGAACAAAAATTATAAAAAAAATGAATTAAAAAAGTAAAAGAACCTAAGAAGTCAAATGTCAAATGATTGATTAATTAATATATTATTTTTATTTAGTTTGCCTAAATTTTATGAACTAAATGCATAGATTAGAGAGTATTAAGGAATTATAATGCATTGAATATTATTTAGTAATATTATTATAAACTATTGTAATTTTTTACAAATATATTTTTTTTTCAATTGTCATTGGGATATTTATCGCCTAAGAATTTTTTTTTTGGGATATAATTTGGTATTAGTGGTTAGTTTGATGTAACTTTGATAATGAAAGTGTAAAATTAAGAATTTAATTTGTAATATAATTTTATATGAAAATGTCATTAATAAACTTTTTTTAACATTTAATATTTAATAGTATTCAATAATAATTATAAAAGAAGATAAATTTTTATATTAAGATTTAGTCGATATACTTTTATAAATAGGGGTGAAAAGTTAAGGAAAGAATTTCAATATAATTTCATTTGTATTCTATCCATGAATTTTTTATCCGACGATACGCTAAAATTACTATAAATTATAATATAATTTTTACATTATAAATTATTTTGGTATAACCTTAAGAAAGAAGTTTTAATTGTACTACTTAGAAATATTGATTAAGTAGTATGATTATATAATGAGATAAATTAATTGTAAAAAAATGAGAGACCAATGTGATAGGAGCAAGAATAGTAACATAGAAACATGTTAGTGACGAATTTATATTTTTGAATTAGATTAATATTATCAAATCTTAAAAACTATAACAATTAATCTTTTCATGAAAAATATAGATCAATACTCTAATAAAGAGAATCTATAACGATAAAAACTCAAATGAATAAAAAATATAAAATTGATACTTTAACAAGATGGACTAAAATCCAAATAAGTTATCCAAAAAAATTCAGATGAGTAAAAATATAAAAATAATATAAAAATAAAAAATTATATAGCCCAAAATTAAAATTAACTAAAACTATATAAACAAGTTACTTATTTTAAATTTCTCTAATTATTTCATGCATCACACGGATACAAAGTACTAGTTTAAACAAATTTGAATTGATTTTCATTTTTTTCAAATATGATAAATTTTCATGTGATTCTCATATTTAATTATATAGATTATGTTATTTCAATTTTCAATATCATGTTTAAATTATAATTTATTTTAAATTTTTGGCTATAATCAATATCATTTTTTATAATTGATACATATGATGAATATCTCCAATTTAAATAAATTAGAAGCATTTTTCATTTGTTTCAAAAATGAAAAGTTAATGTGTACTTCTTATAACTAATTTTATCGAATATAAAATTTATAAATATAAATATCAGAAATATATATATATATATATATATATATATATATATATATATATATATATATATATTATGTGCTAGATATTTGATAATTGATTATATTTAATTTTTTAATTTAAATTAATTTGAATTGATTTCTATCAGTTTCAAACATGAAAAGTTATTACCAAACTTGCGTTTCAAATGATGGCTTGACACCTTAAAATCGTTCGATTCTGACTTATGTGTATGGAGAAAAATTTTGGGAGCTTGCCTTTCTATATCTAATTAGTTTTCGTCTTATGCGGAAGAACAAAAAAAAACATGAAAAGTTATTATGTGATTTCTATATCTAATTATGTTGATAATGTTATTTCTAAATCACAATAATTTTCATATTTCGGATGTATATCATACTATCAATCTATATATGTACAGATATATTGCACGTCGATACATCTGTAAATAATTCTTATATGATCTAAGTGATTTGAGACAGATTTGACGAATACTTCTTATATAATCTTTATTTTCCTATTTTATTTTCTTTTTATTTTATCTATTATTTATTATAATATATAAAAAATAATTATTTCATTACCTAAATTGTCTCTAGTTCTAATTTCATTATATATTAATTTTTTTATACTGTTTGTTATTCATAAAATTATACAATAAAAAATATAATTATTGTCTGTTGTTATGTTTCTATTATAATTATAATTATATTTATAAATTTATATAATTATAATATATATTTTATTTAATAGTATTATTTTTAATACTTTTATTTATAATTATATTTATTTTTTATTTAATTCATTGTTGATTTCGTAGATGTACAAACTCTAGTTTAACCAAAAATTATTATTCTTTCGTGAAAAATATGTTTGTAGGTGTAGGGACGTGGTTGGGCGTGAGCCGCGAGTCAAACACGCGTCTGAGACCAACTGGGCAGTTGATAATGATACTCTCTCTGGTTGGATTCTAGTGTTGGACTTTGTGTTCCTTAAACTCTCCGAAGTCATGCTCTGTTCAACTTCAATCACTTCCCTCAGCCTTACATTTTCAATGTCTCTGTTATCATCCGATCTCCCCAGGTCTTTTTATCTCTCTTCTTCAAAATATCTGGTCGAAAATGCTCTCCACTCCAGGCATCAAACTTTTGCCCATGTTTTCGATCAGCCAGTGTTGTAAGTTTGCTTCTCTTCCTATTTCTGCACAATATATGGCCTCTCTTGCGTGTTGTTTTGCTGAGAAAGAGGAAAGATTATTGATCAACTTATATGAAATATTAATGGTCCTAGGATGACAGACAAAATCTTAATAACATGGAAGTATCTATTTTGTATATTTACTCTCTCTGGTTGCTTCGAGTATATTGGATATTGAAAAATGAAGGATCAAAGTTATATAATTTCCAAACTATTCCATGAATTTTCAAAATCCAAATAGACATTTTATTGAAAGTATTAATCTTGACCTATTGCTGTTTGTGCAACCATTGTGACAAAGATTTAATCTGATATGAAATTTCATTAGTTTATCAATGTTTATAACTTACTTATGTATGTTTCATATGTTTTAACTTTATTACCTTCCCCAATTTCTTCTATTGAGATTTGGCGGGTCCAACAAGCAAAAACCAATGTAGCACAAAATAATACAGCAGCGTAAAGAACAAATGACACAATTTACGTGGTTCGACTTATAGCCTACATCCACTTGCAAAGGAGAGACCAAATCTTTCATTAAGAAATATGATGGAAAATACAAAGGTGGTTACACTTCACTCAAAAACCAAATCCCAATACACCCAAAATACCTCACAGTATTTTCTCATCGGTGTATACACTCAGCACTCACAAAGTATATAAAGAGAAAATATTATAAAGTAACACACACTTTCTTCTAATTGCTACACAATACTTTGAAAGAGTTTATGAAAATGGGATGATTTGAGCGATGCAGCAAGCTTCTATTTGTAGCATAAGTGACTTGACTTTTTGGTTGTGCAGACAATTCGGTGCACATGACAAATTGTTTTGTCAAATTTTGCTGCACATGCACACCGAATGCTTTAAATGCATTCCTATTGAAAAACTTGCAGAAACTCCTCTATAAATAGAAGCTTGCTGCATCGCGCAAATCATCCCTGTTCTAGACTGTGGTCCAGGATATCGCCTTTAAAGGTCAAACCCGGCATATACGACGCCGGTATCCAAATTACGCCCCTCAGTAGTACGTCTATACACGGGTACTAGTCGTACTCCCTAACCAACACTTCATAGGTCTGCGCATGACCTTGTACTACTTGTAGTGACCTTTACAATGTGGGGATCATGACTACTTGTTACAGTGGTTGGCCACTAACGCGACAGGCCCGAGATTTCAGGGATCTGCCTAGACGATCGTGGGAGGAAGGCACCCTCCGTCAGGGCTCTGCCTGAACGATCATGGGAGGAGGCACACCCTCCCCCGTCAGGCCATGATCTCTGAATGCTTGCACTCGGTGACAAATGCTCAAGGATTCTGCGCATGCACTATAAGTATCAGAAAATACCACTCTAACAAGGTAACGATCATTCACATGATGTATATGCTCTTAGTGTCTTATCTGACTTGAGTGTTGGAGTCCTTTGCAGGTACCTATCCCCCCTGCTCGAGACTCTTGCAGGTAACAACCGCACAAGGAGGGGGAAACCACCACACAAGGAGGTGGAAACCACCGTATACGTGTCTTCTCAGGCACCTTCTAGTTCTACATCAGAACATTGGCACCGCCTGTGGGGATCCGTAAACTTCTAATCCTACCCAATCATGATGAACACGAGGCAAAACTCAAGGAGGGACATTGCGCAAACTTCTGCTAACCACAGGCAGACTTTTGCTACGCAACATCCCCCTCACTCTATCCCGCCACCTACCAACGGAACCTCTGCCATGAGAAACCAGGCACCCAACGGGAAGTACCAGCGCGAGGGACATTCCGCTTCGATTTCAGACGAGAGTCCCAACCCCTCGCGCAGGATCTCGATAATGGATAGACTTGGAACCTAAGGCCAAGGGGGAAATCCCGACACCCAAAAACACAGAATCCCACTACGTCAATGCTTGGGAATGCCAAACGGCGATGCCGGCAATCGAATGTCTCACTCCGAGCATGGGAATCAGCCCCATATGTCCCAACGTTAATTTCAGGACATGCTGCAACAATACATGACTATGTTGAACGAGTAATATCAGAGGCTGGAAGACATGTAGAGAGTCATGCATGAAAACCAGCCTAGGTTGAACTATATTGACGGAGGACGTAATGAGGAGAACAACCAAAATAGGGGTCATGCTGAAACCACGATATCCAACATTGGGAACAACAACTCAAACCGTGGCATCCAAGAACACCTCTTCTCTGACTAACTGATGAAGTACCGAGTCCCAAGGAACTTCAAGTTCCCCGCTAACCTAGAGATTTATGATGGAACCACAGACTCCCAGGAACACATAAATGTCTTTGAGCAATCTATGTGCTTCCATGGCAGATCCATGGAGCTCCTATGCCGTGTTTTCACTCTCTCCCTCAAAAATGGAGCCCTTAAATGGTTCTCCGGTCTACCACGTAAATTCATGGTAGACTGGTCAGACCTAAAAAAACGGTTCCTACTCCAATACACCACCAGTAAAGAGCAGCCCCAGTCCATCGAATCCCTGGCCAAGATCCGACAAGGGAGAGATGAGCCCCTCCGTAATTACGTAAGACGGTTCATGGCGGCATGTACCAACGTAGAAAGCTTTGATGACAAAATCGCCCTTCACTATGCCAGAAGTGGTCTTCATGTGGGGTCTGAGTTCTTTGCGTACTTCGTAAAGAAGAAGCTTGAGAACTTGGGCGAATTCCAGAGACGTTCCTAAAAGTACGTCAACTTGGAAGAGGCAACAGAGGACCAGAGGAGATGGGATAAAGATGAACGCACTCATCAAAAGCTCAATCACGATTCTTCATGGTCACGGCGTCCCAAAGGTAATCCACCACGGAGAAGGTTTTTTTATTATACCCCCCTAAACGTCTCACGAGAGACGATCTTAAGGGAAGTGATGCAAACCGAGTTCCAGAATATTCGGAGACCGCCCCCCATTTAAAAACACAAACAAAAAGACCACTCCAAGCACTGTACGTGGCATAAAGGCTATGGATACGACACTAAAGATTGCTATCAATTGCGCGACGCCATTGAGTTCTTGATCAAGGCCGGACGATTGTAGTAATACGTCTTCTGTGCCCAAAATGATGAACATCGTGGTAGGCGCAGGGAGGATAAGGGACGGAGTCCATCTCCTCCCCGCAGGAGGAGAAATCAAAGTCCAAGGAGAAGATCCCGGACACCCCCCCGCCGGAACGACAATGACTGGCAGGGGAGGAACAGGGACTCCTCACCCAATGACAATAACGATCGTCGTCTCGAACCAAACAGAGCGATCAACACCATTGCGGGAGGATTCACAGGAGGAGGGCCGTCAAACGGGGCACGAAAGAAAGCATTAAGAATGATGGTCTTCAGTGTCTCCTATTCTAAATC
The DNA here is from genome assembly GCA_029884605.1 of Ormosia emarginata. Lineage (NCBI taxonomy): Eukaryota > Viridiplantae > Streptophyta > Magnoliopsida > Fabales > Fabaceae > Ormosia > Ormosia emarginata. The sequence goes on along the minus strand of JAQQTP010000064.1, from coordinate 18,851,266 downwards.
CAAACCCAATACCGCGGAAAGAAAGACGCCATGCATTACCTTTTCAGACGAAGACTATGGTGGAATTATCCCAGATCATAATGACCCCCTCGTAATCCTAGATCAGGTCAACATATTGATGACCAAGTTGGATGCTAGAGCAGAACTTCGCGACATCAAACCCTAACCAGAGGGTGAGCTACAGGCTCTCCAACTTGGAGCCAGGCCGGATTAGATCACCAAGATCGGAGCTCAGTTGGAAGAAGACGAAAAATAATAATTGATTGAGCTGTTATTAAAGAACAAGGACTTGTTTGCCTGGACGTCGTCCGACATGCCAAGACTCGACCTCTCCTTCATTTGCCACCACTTGTCTATTAGCAAGGATATGAAGTCGGTCGCTCAGAAAAAGAGGAATATCGGTCCTGAAAGGAAGCAGGTCATTGAGGAGCAGGTAAAAGAATTGCTTAGTTGCGGGTTCATCAGGGAAATTGCTTACACCACGTGGCTGTCCAACGTGGTCTTAGTGAAAAAAACCCAACAGAAAGTGGAGAATGTGTGTGGATTACACAGATTTGAACAAAGCCTGCCCAAAAGATCCATATCCACTTTCCAATGTGGACTAATTGGTTGATAGCTCTTCAGGCTTCAAGTGGCTATCATTCATGGATGCCTACTCTATGTACAATCAAATTCTGATGTATCCTGGAGATGAAAAAAAAAATCGCCTTCATCACTGGAAGGGCAAGCTATTGCTATAGGGTTATGCCTTTCAGGCTGAAAAATGCAGGAGCCATCTATCAAAGAATGATGAACAAAGTTTTCAAGAACCAAGTGGGGAAGATGCTAGAAGTCTATGTTGATGACATGATAATCAAAACCCTATAGGGCGGATCGCATATGATGGACCTTGATGAAGTTTTTGCACAAGTCTGGAAATATAATATGAGACTACATTCAAAGAAGTGCGCCTTTGGGGTCCATGCTAAAAATTTTTTAGGGTTCATGCTAACCCACCGCGGAATTGAAGCTAATCCCGACAAGTGCCAAGCTGTACTCGACATGAGAAGTCCCCGATAAGTCAAGGAGGTGCAATAGCTGACAGGAAGGATAGCAGCCCTTACACGGTTCCTCTCCAAAGTAGTCTATAAGTTTCTTTCTATCTTCAAACTACTCAAGAAGGGAAGAAATTTTGAATGGACCCTAGAGTGCGAAGACGCCTTTTTATCTTTGAAAAAGCTACTGTCCTCTCCTCCAATTTTGTCAAGACCGAATGACGGAGAAACATTCTTCTTGTACCTCTCAGTTCACGAAGAAGCTATAAGCTCAGTGCTAATTTAGAAGGCGGACGAAGGTCAAAAACCAGTCTACTTCGTGAGCAAAGTGCTTCAAAGACCAGAACTCCGATATTAGAAGGTCGAGAAGGTTACTTTTTCCCTAATCACCACAGCAAGAAGACTGCGGCAATATTTCCAATGCCACCCCGTGGTGGTAAGGACGGACCAGCCCATCGCCAAGTGTTGCACAAGCCAAACTTGGCGGGAAGGATGATTGTCTTGTCAATCGAACTCTCTGAGTTTAGAATCGTGTATGAACCATGGCTCGCAATAAAATGCTAGGTGTTGTCTGATTTCTTAGTAGAACTTACCTCTGACCCAGGAGACCCAAGAAGAATTTCTTGGACTATCTTTGTTGATGGATCCTAGAACCCCAAGGGAAGTGGAGTCGTAGTAATTCTAGAAAATTCAGAAAGACTGACGCTAGAGCATTTCTTGAAGTTCGAGTTCCCTACCTCAAACAACCAAGTCGAATACGAAGCATGCATTGCCGGAATAACCATGACAAAGGATATGGGGGCAACCAGAATCACACTTTGTAGCGATTCACAGTTAGCAACCTCTCAAATTCGAGGAGAATACCAAGCCAAGGAACCTCTCTTGCAAAGGTACTTAGTTAAAGTACAAGAACTCCTCAAAGGCTTCGAAGAAACTAAGATTGTGCATATTCCAAGGGAGTAAAACTCCAGAGCTAATCTCTTATCTAAACTCGCCAGCACCAAAAGCCCTGCCAACAACTGATCAGTTATCCAGCAAACCCTTGCTCATCCCTCCATCACGGATAACGTCATCTATCAGGTAGAAAAGGATGATACATATTGGATCATCCCTATTATGGAATACTTACAATCTGGAGTCGTTCCTTCAGACCCCAAAGAAGCCTCAAAGCTAACCAAGGCAGCGGTGAGATACACTATATACGACGGTCGTTTGTACCGACGTGGTTTCTCTTCTCCTCTCCTCAAATGCCTCATCCCGAAAGAAGCAAAATACGTTCTGGTCGAGGTGCATGAAGGAAGTTGTGGACACCATTTATGAGGCAAAGCACTGGCCCTGAAAGCATTAAGGGCGGGGTACTACTGGCTAACAATGGAAGCTGATTCTCATGCATATGTCCGGATTTACGATAAGTATCAGCGCTATTCAGACCACTACAAGGCCTCTCCAGAAGAGCTATCCACAATATTCATACCTTGGCCATTTTACAAATGAAGTATGGACATCTTGGGCCTATTCCCCTAAGCCCCCGGCCAGCTGAAATATCTGGTGGTAGCGGTGAATTTTTTCACGAAGTGGATTGAGGCAGAACCCTTAGCCACAATCACTGCAGCTCGAATCCAAAAATTCACTTGGCGCCACATCATCACCAAGTTTGAGATTCCGGAGTCCATAGTAACAGACAATGAAACTCAGTTCAAGGATAAGGGATTCGAAGAACTACTGACCGGATTAAAGATAAAACATCACTGCAGCGCTATAGAAAATCCTAGGACAAACGGAAAGCAGAGGCCGCCAACCGGGTTATCGTTCGGGGAATCAAAAAGAGACTGGATGAAGCTAAAGAAAATTAGGCTGAACAACTCGACCACGTCCTCTGGGCCTATATGACTACTCCTCACTCCACCACAGGTGAAACGCCTTTCAAACTCACCTATGGAAGCGAAGCAATGGTTCCGGTGAAAATAGGAGAATAGAGTTAGCGTCACCAACAATTCTCATCTGATAGCAACCCCAGATTGATTAGAGAAGACCTGGACCTATTAGAAGAAAAGAGACGTGTGGCCCATATACGTGACACCACCCTCAAACAAAGGACGGTGGCCAGATACAATAAAAAGGTGGTGCTAAGACATTTCAAATCGGGAGATCTGGTTCTTAGGAGAGTGGACATCGGAGGGAAAAATGCCTTCCAAGGGAGGCTAGCCCCTAACTGGGAAGGCCCCTACCGTGTTGTCGTCAGCACCGGCAAAGGAGCCTACATGCTGGAAACTCTAACAGGCAGTACGATCAAGAATTATTGGAATGCAGATAAACTTAGGAAATACTACAGCTAGACGCCTATAACGGCCTAGTCTTTTAGTAAAAACTAATGTTTGATCTGCCCTCATTTGACTTTGTATGGACCTTCGTCCCCCAACACCTATCAATGAAAAAGAGTTACTTAGTTGCTACTTTTTCAGTGAGAAATCAAAAAGCCTAAGTCAAGAGGCGTAGCACACCAAAGTTGGGGTAGCAAGCTATAAGGTCAACACCCGACCTCGATACCCGGTATTGACTATTTCAAAGTTGGTGGTACAATGGATCTTATGACCCGTGGTCCACCCTTATACCTAAGTCAAGTGGGATCCCGTTTAACCAATATGGTTAACAAGAGGACCCCGGGTAAGGTCTAAATAACAATACGTGCCTAAGGCAAAAGGATTCGGAAGCACCAAGCCTTTCGGACGTTGAATCCTAAGCTAAGGCGTTATTTCCCATGCCTAAATTTCATAAATTCCAGAAGTTTATACTACAAACGATGGATCATGAGCTAAGGTGTTTATCTTTGCCCAAGTCCAAAATGCCAAAATACTCATCGCTATGGGTAATGGATTATAGACTAAGGCGTCGTTTCTACCTAAGTCTACCCAGTACCGCGGTTATGAAACTCTAGACCATGGTTCCCATGTCCTTATCAAGAAATTTCCTAAGTCCACAACATGGTTGCGATAAATACCATAATGGACGTTAGACTTAAAACGGACTACGAAAAGTAAATATAGAGACAAATAAACAAGAAGTAAAATTACATAAATTTAAAACCCCAACCAAATGGGACAATTGTCTTTACAAAATAACAAAAGACAAAAAGAAAAAAAAAAAAAGAAGAACTCAAGTTTTAACCCCGCTAGTTGCCGGAGTCTGAGCAGCTCCTGAGGCATCCCCGGAATCTTCTTGAAGAATGTCCTCCACCAAGATAAGCTGTCCGTTATGAAAAACTTTCTCAAAACTGAGATCCTCTAAGACAAGGGTGACATCAGGATTGAAATGCTGAATCTGAGCCACAACATTTTGAAATTGATCCTTCCCAATTTTTTTAGAAATTGCGTCCAGCTCATCCACCTCCTTCTCCAGCCGAGCCACTTCATCACGAAGGCCAGCACTGGCCTCCTCGGCCTCAATTTTACCTAATTCAAGCCTCTTCTTATCAGCCTCAGCTTCGACCAATGCCCTCTCCAAACTAGTGATCCGCACCTACGTATCTTCATTAAGCTTGAGGGCGGCACTGAGCCTCCGTGCGGACTCCTCAATCTCCTTGTCCTTCCTCCTCAAATCAGCCGACGCTTTCTTGTTGAGTTCCTCGACGGTTATATCGATATATCGGACGTTGGCAGCAACGCGGAGAGCCAAAGTTTTTAGTTCGGTCAAAGTTTGAACCGATCACTGCCGGGATATGTGCCCCATCACCTCACCTCTCAAGAAGTGCTCATCAATGAAGGCTCTGGGGTCAGAATTTTGCGCAATAATAGGCAAGAGAGAGGCGCCCTCTTCTGCATTGCCATCTGGAGCAATCTTCTTACCCCGGTCCGAAGAATCCTCAGTAGTTTTCCTTTTCCTTGATTGAAGATCTTAAGCAGGCCTCGGATCCTCAGAGGCCTCTCCAACAACGACCTCACGAGGTGCCGAGACCGAAGCAGAAGGGGCTCCCGAAAACCTCACCCCCTTCCGCCTCGCCCTAGAAGCATGCAATGCTGCAACAGAAAGCCCAGACACCATACCGCTCATTAAAACAAAACAAGACAAGTAATTCAGAAGGAAATGAACTAAGAGTATAGACAAAAATAATCCTATACATGCAAGGTAATCCATTATACTCTACTTCCCACCTAACAAAGCAAAGAGAAAATCATCACTAGGAGTCTCAAGGACATCTCTAATGTTGATATGCCCGTTTTCGGTGTGCTGGGATATGAACTCAACTATCTTAAGCTCGTCCGAGTTAAACCTGTCCTTTTCTTTCTCCAAAGGAATGGTCGGAGTGCTCCAAGCGTTCGGTGTCCAATACAAAGGAAACTTCGGTTCTCCATCAGCATTTAAGAAAAAGGGATGGAATCCCTCGGCCGCCATAATATTAAAAAACCTAGTCTTAAATCCTTTGAAGCTATCTTGAAAGACATCAAAGGACTTACGACCACTTCTGGACCGAATGGTAAGTCAATTCTTCTACTTTGATGAACCTTGAGGACTCAACCAAGTGTAGAAGTAGAAAAAAGTGTTGACTGAACACCTTAGCTCATTCACCCGACAGAACCTCTCAAAAGCTATTATATAACCCCAGCCATTAGGATGAATCTAGGTCGGAGCTGCTCAGAGAGTACAGAGGATGGCCATCTGAAAATCCAAGAATGGGAGACGAAGCCCTAGCTTCACAAAAATGGGCTCATACAGGAACATAAAATGCGAGCTCGCCTCACGACTGGAGCACACCCTCTCGTTCCATTCAGGGCATACAACCACGAACTCCTTATCCTTTTTCGTCTCATCCGTCAGATGAATAAAATCCATAGATTGCCTTAGGACAACTTCAAAAGAAAAGTTAGAGTGATATTTCTAGACATCCTCCCCTACCCATGGGTATACTAACCCCGGACTACGATAGATCCGAATTTGCTCAATCTCAGCCACAATGAGATCCTCAGAAGAAGACACTTTGGTCCTAGCCTCTCCTTTGCCCTTCACCATAAAAACCCTGAGAATATCAAAAGGTGTCGGTAAGTAGTTGTTAGCATCATTCAAACAAAAGATTCAGACATGGAGACAACAAACCTGTGTACCGGCTTCCTTTCCTTCCAAAATTTAAAATTTCAAAAGGACACATCTGCCATGCACGACGCGGCGAAGACGGAGTTCTCAGGAGAAAATGAGAAACTCAAAGGCGCAATAGGAATAAGAAGTACACTTTGTTCTACTACCCAGTGCTAGTAACCAAAAAAAGAAAAAACACCAAGAGGATAAGAAAAGAAGTTACCTCGAATAAGCGTTAAGAGCTGCTAGGAAATGGGTGGAAAATGCCGTGAGACTTTTACGAATCACCTCTCTTCGATGCAAAGCTCTCTGAAGACTACTCAGAAATGGCATAAAGTGAACAATGAACCCCTAACCCCATTTATAAAGGCCAAAATGGTTAGGAAGCTTTTTTGTCCTCAATGTCCAAATTTCGAAAACGTGTTCATCATGATACGCAAGACTCTAGGCATGTCCATCCATTAAAAACGCGTCACGTGGCCGTCGCAGTTACAGAAGCAGTTGAAAAGACATTTGTGCAAATGCGAGGACAGTTGCACAGCAATTCAAATGTCGCACGGTTTTCAAAGGTTAAGTCTGGATCTTACTTAGAACCACAACATAAAATCGTGGTAAACCTTTGGTTTCAGAGTCACCATCCGGACTACGATAACCAAACCAGAATCAATCCTCCCCGGCGCAAATACCACGGGCTAAATATTTCGAACTTGTCACTTTGCCTTTTCAAGCCAAAGCACCAAGATAGGGACATGATGATGTCACACTAGAATAAGCGTTGGACTCACCCCGGTCAAAAATGAACAACCACGGATAAGCAAGAAGAAATAGCGCCACCCCAAAGTAAGCGTTGGACTCACCCCAGTCGAACGTAAAAACTTCAAATAGCAGAAAGGAAAAGAAGAAAAGAGGATACAAAGATAAGAGTTTTCACTTATAAATCTTATTCTCATTCCATACATCATCTTACATTAGAAAGAGAGGAAAAAGAAAGTATAGAGACATAAAACCTTTAAAGAAAAGAAAGACATCGGAAGCATCATGGGCCATGTCGCATCCACATTTCATCCGTGGTATGGAGAGTCGCTGCCACCACCACGGTTCCTTCTTGAAAAAGTGGATTAACTTTGAAGAACCTCGGCAAAACTGGCATTAGGAGCCAGGACACTAAATCTTTTGCCTTGCCTCCACCAATAAAGATCGGGATGCATCCTCTTTCGTTGGATGGGGCGCAACCTTTCATGAAGGAGATCGTTCCACCGAAGTCTTAGCCGGTCTCACGATTGTCCCTAAGGCGCTTCAAAGCACGGAGCAGCTTCAGTAGTTCCTCCTGCTTACCCGGGCAAGGAGAGTGAACGTCCCAGCTCTAAAGAACCCCGTCCAACACAGACGGCGACTCAAGCCTTCCCAGCGATGGCGAATATCAAACAAGCAATCAAGGTATACTGGGAAAGTAAGCCGCCCCCTGTAATAATGCTGAGAAAGTAAGTCGCCCTTTATAAGGGACATCTAGAGAGGGGCCAAAACAACTTCAAACATTTTAGAAAAAATAAGAATATGACTCTCATAATAGGCAGAACCCTCTCAGGACATGAATAAAAGGCAAAAAGAGCCATGAAGGAAGAAGTCACGCAAAGTTGCAGAGGAATGCAACAGAAGAAATGGCCAAACTCCAGATGAAAATGCTCCCCTTTTATAGGAGAAGCGAGGCACTCCTATTGGGCCCAAGAACAACATACTCATCGCATAAGGTTAGCTACCCTTAAATGCTCATCGATTCTGATTGGGAAACATAAAAAAATTAATGGGTCTTTTAATGCCCAATAAAGTCAGAACAAACTATTTCCCAAGGAAACTCAGTGTTTCTACAAAGCACAAAAAAAGACAAAAGACCCTGTGTAACCAGACACAGGGGCAGGACGAACCCCGAATGACAGGATGGCAGTATATGCCAACCCCAGGGGTACCCCCAGGCAACGGACTTCGGCCTCTAAGGATTCTCACAATGCAACGTATCCCCGCCCTTGCTCTAAATATCTTGACACTTAATTGTGCCACTTAAGCGTCAAGCTGGGGACAATTATTTTGGACCGTGGTCCGGGATACCGCCCTTAAAGGCCAAACCCGGCATATATGCCGTCAGTATCCGGATTACGCCCCTCAGCAGTATGTCTATACACGGGTACTAATCGTACTCCTCAACCAATACTCCATAAGTCTCCGCATGACCTTGTACTACCTGTAGTGACCTTTACAGTGTGGGGACCATGACTACCTGCTACAGTGGTTGGCCACTAACGCGACAGGCCCGAGATTTCAAGGATTTGCCTGGATAATTGTGGGAAGGAGGCACCTTCTGTCAGGGCTCTGCCCGAACGATCATGGGAGGAGGCACACCCTCCCCTATCAAGCCACGATCTTTGAATGCTTGCACTCGGTGACAAATGTTCAAGGACTCTGCGCATGCACTATAAGTATCAGAAAACACCACTCTAACAACGTAACGATCATTCACACGATGTATATGCTCTTAGTGCCTTATCTGACTTGAGCGTTGGATTCCCTTTGCAGGTACCCAACCCCCCTGTTCGAGACTCTTGGAGGTAACAATTGCACAAGGAGGAGGAAACCACTGCACAAGGAGACGGAAACCACCGTATACGTGTCTTCTCAGGCACCTTTTGGTTCTACATCAGAACAATCCCATTTTTAGAAGCTCTTTCAAAGTATTATGTAGCAATTAGAGGAGAGTGTGTGTTACTTTATAATATCTTCTCTTTGTATACTTTGTGAGTGCTAAGTGTATACACCGATGAGAAATACTGTGAGGTATTTTGGGTGTATTTGGAGTTTGGGTTTTGAGTGAAGTGTAACCACCTTTGTATTTTTCATCATATTTCTTAGTGAAATATTTGGTTGTCGCTTTTGCCTGTGGACGTAGGTTATAAGTTGAACCACGTAAATTCTTTGTGTCATTTGTTCTTTACGCTTTCATATTATTTTGTGCTACGTTGTTTTTTGCTTGTTAGGCCTGCCAAATCTCAACAAACTGGTATCATAGCTCTCTTGTTGAGTTCTGGGCAAATTTATTCAAAGATGTCTACTATGAAATTAAATATTCAGCAGTTTAATGGACATATCAACTTTGGAATATAGAGGATCCGTATGATGGCTGTTCTTACACAGCAAGGCCTAAAAGTCGTACTTAATGGCAAAGAAAAGAAGCCCGACACAATGAAGGATTTTGAGTGAGAAGATGCCAATCAAAAGGCTTTTTCTGTCATTCAATTATGCATTACAGATGATGTATTACAAGAGGTTCTATCAGAGAAAACGACATCAACATTGTGGACCAAGTTGGAGTCATTATATAGGACTAAGACGGTAACTAACCGTCTTGGTGTATTACAACGTCTGTACATGCTTTGTATGGTTGAAGGGACATCAATCAGATCATATATTTCTGAGTTCACTTCACTCATCATAGAATTGAATAATATGGATGAGATATTCTCAAGTGAATAATAAGCAATGATGCTGTTTTGTTCCTTACCTCCTTCATACAAGCATTTTCAGGAAATGCTTATATATGGGTGTGAACGACTTAATATTGATGATGTTAAATCCTTACTTTTAAGTCCTGAAATGATGGAGCATGATAATGGCAATTGTGATGTTGCTGCTTCTGACTTGGTTGCTAGAGGGAGATCAAAGGAGATTGGATCGAGTAGTAACAAAGGCAAGTCAAGATCAAAATCTAGACATCGTAGAGGAAGATGTCAATACTGCAAGAAAGAAGGGCACTAGAAAGCAGAATATCCAAGGCTCAACGGCAAAAAGGAGAGAGATTCAAGTGATGCTGCAAGTATTGCGAAAAGTGCCAATAATGTTCAATCAGTATCAACCAGTTCAGTTGGTGATGCCTGGATTCTTGATTCAGGCTGCTTTTACCACATATGTCCTAACCTGGATTAGTTTACCACTTACCAGTTAGTTGATGGTGATGTTGTCCTTATGAGAAACAACATGTCCTGTAAGGTCATTAGCATCGGAACAGTCCAGATTAAGATGCATGATGGAATTGTGAGAACATTGACTAATGTTTGGCGCATATCGGACTTGAAGAAAAATCTTATATCCTTGGGAATTTTTTATTCTCAAGGTTGTAAGTATTCTGCTGAAGGTGGAGTTCTAAAAGTCTCCAAAGGTGCTTTTATTGTGATTAAATGCAGATTGGTCAATGGCCTTTACTTACTTCAAGGAAGTATTATTACTGGTGCTGCGCCAGTATCATCTTCATCTGATTCAGATTCAGATACTACTTCCTTGTGGCATATGCATCTAGGGCATATGAGCGAAAAAGGAATATCCATTTTAAGTAAGCATGGCTTACTAGGTGACATAAATTTGGGAAGCTTGACTTTTGTGAACACTGTGTCTACTGAAAGCAGACCAGAGTCAAGTTTAGCACTGCCATACACAGGACTAAGGGTACAGTTGACTACGTCCATTTTGATTTATGGGGCCCTGCGCTTGTTCAGTCAAAAGGTGGTGCCAGATACTTATTAACATTCATCGATGATTTTTCAAGGAAGGTATGAGTTTATTTTCTAAAGCACAAGAATGATGTATTCCATACTTTCAAGAAATGGAAAGTGCTTATTGAGAACTAGACTGGCAAGAAAATCAAGCGCCTTTGTACAGATAATGGTTTGGAGTTTTGTGAAAGTCAGTTCAATGAGTTTTGGGAAAGCGAAGGCATAGTAAGACATCGTACTATGTGAAAGACACCACAACAAAATGGAGTGGCAAAACGTATGAATAGAACTATTCTGGAGAGGGCTCGTTGCAGGCCCTCTAATGCTGGCTTGTCAAAGGAATTTTGGGTTGAAGTTGTTAATATGACTTGTTATTTGGTAAATCGATCTCCATCTACTGCAATCGAGTTGAAAACTCCTATCGAAGTATGGTTCGGTGCTCCAGCTAATTATTCGAATCTGAAAATTTTTGGGTGTCCTGCATATGCTTATGTCAATGATGGCAAGCTTGAACAAAGGGTACAAAAATACATATTCTTGGGATATCCATCTGGGGTTAAAAGTTATAGATTATGGTGTACTAAACCTAAATCACCCAAGTTCATATTCAGTAGAGATGTTAAGTTCAATGAATCATCCATGCTTCATCCGACAAAGAAGGTTGACGATATAGAAAAAGATCAGGGTGTTAGCAAGCAATTGGAGTTTAAGGTTGAGCCATCAAAAGAAGTACAAGAAGGAACTTCTGATCTGCTCATTCAAGAAGAAGAGCAAGATATTACTGATGATGTGGATACTTCACAGCAACTACAATAATATAGCCTTGTTAGAGACAAAGAAAAGAGGCACATAAGACCATCACAAAGATATGGTCATGCAGACATAGTCTCTTTTGCATTATCGGTAGCAGATGATATTGAAACTCAAAATCCTGCTACATACCATGAGGCTATCTCCAGTCATGAGTTTGCACAATGGATTGTTGCTATGAGTGAAGAGATGGAGTCTCTTCACAAGAACCAGACTTAGGAATTGGTGAAACCACCTAAAGGACAAAAGATTGTTGGTTGCAAATAGATCTTCAAGAAAAAAGAAGGAGTTCCAGGAATTAAACCGGCTCGATATAAAGCACGCTTAGTTGCAAAAGGTTTTAGCCAAAAGGAAGGAATAAACTTCAATGAAGTGTTCTCTCTTGTTGTGAAACACAACTCAATTCGTGTGTTGCTCGCTATGGTTGCACTGTTTGACTTAGAGCTTGAGCAAGTCGATATCAAGACAACTTTTCTTCATGGTGAGCTTGAAGAACAAATCTATATGCAACAACCAGAAGGTTTCGTTGCTTAAGGCAAAGAAGATCATGTTTGTCTCTTGAAGAAGTCATTATATGGCTTAAAGCAATCTCCTCGTTAGTGGTATAAAAGATTTGACACTTTTATGTTGAGTCTATGATAGCTGTGTATACTATAGGAAGCTCCCAGACGATTCGTTTGTCTATCTATTGCTCTATGTTAATGACATGCTCATTGCTGCTAAAAGTATATCTGAAATCAAGAAGTTGAAGGATCAACTTCGTGGTGAATCTGAAATGAAGGATTTAGGTGCAGCTAAGAAGATTTTGGGCATGGAAATCCACAGGGATCGGTATGCTGGCAAGTTATTTTTTTCACAAAAGAAGTACATTGAAAAAGTACTTGAACACTTTAGAATGCAAAATGCAAAACTTGTGAGTACTCTGTTGGCAACCTATTTCAGACTATCAGTTGCAATGTCACCACAGATTGTTGAAGAGGAGGAACAAATGTCACGTGTTCCTTATGCTAGTGCAGTTGGAAGCATAATGTATGTTATGGTTTGCACTCGACCAGATATTTCACATACTATTAGTGTTGTTAGCAGATATATGGGGCATCTTGGAAAGATGTATTGGCAAGTTGTGAAATGGATACTTTGGTATCTTCGAGGTACTACAAATGTTGGCTTCGAATATGACGAGAGTTCAAACACTAGCAGCAGTATTATTGGTTATGTTGACTCTGATTATGCTGGAGATGTTGATAAAAGGCGATCTCTGACAGGATATGTCTTCACCCTTTCAGGTAGTGCAATTAGTTGGAAACAACTTTTTCAGTCCACTATTGCATTATTTACTACAGAAGCTGAATACACGGCAGCGACAAAAGTAGTAAAGGAAGTCGTTTGGCTCAAAAGTTTGGTAGGCAACTTGGGATTGGAACAAGATGTTATAGTGATCTACTGTGATAGCCAAAGTGTCATACATTTGATGAAAAATCAAATGTATCATGAGAGAACCAAACATATTGATGTCAGATATCATTTTATTCGAGAAATTATCTCTCAAGGTGCTATAGCGGTAAAAAAGGTTGGTACCTTTGATAATCTAGCAAATATGATGACAAAGCCAATTATAGTATCTAAGTTTCAGCATTGCTTGAACTTAATTGGAATTCGCAATATGCAAGTTTGCCATTATGGGCATCTTGGAGAAGGTGACTCAAGCTTTTAAAAGTTCGAGCCAAGGTGGAGATTTGTAGCATAGGTGGCTTGACTTTTTGGTTGTGCAGACAATTCGGTGCACATGACAAATTGTTTTGTCAAATTTTGCTGCACTTGTGCACCGAATGCTTTAAATGCATTCCTATTGAAAAACTTGGATAAACTCCTCTATAAATAGAAGTTTGCTGCATTGCTCAAATCATCTTATTTTCATAAGCTCTTTCAAAGCATTGTGTAGCAATTAAAGGAGAGTGTGTGTTATTTTATAATACTTTGTGAGTGTTGAGTGTATACACCAATGAGAAAATACTGAGGTATTTTGGGTGTATTTGGGGTTTGGATTTTGAGTGAAGTGTAACCACCTTTGTATTTTTCAACATATTTCTTGGTGAAATATTTGGTTGTTGTCTTTGCGTGTGGACGTAGGCTATAAGCCGAACCACGTAAATTCCTTGTGTCATTTGATCTTTATGCTTTTGCATTATTTTGTCCTACCTTGTTTTTTGCTTGTTGGGCCCGCCAAATCTCAACATCTTCTAAGACTCATTTTCGGCCACCATATGTTATAAATTCTACTGCAAATTGGTCTGTTTTCTCATTCATCAACTAGGACGAGGTAGAACTTATCTTTTTCTTCTTTCTTTTTTCTTCTTTTTGATATCTAATGTCACCTTTGGTAGTTGGTATGGTAATTTTGTACCTGTCTCTATTCTACAAAAACAGAGAATCTTAAATTCAGTTTGGTAGGAAAATAGGCACAGAATAAAGATTCCATTTCAACCCTTGATTATATAGAGACAGGAATCACCATTCCTTTCTAAAGATGTGGGCTTGGTTATTCTAGGCATTTAGGAATCAATTAATTTTCATGTTGTTTTCTTATTTATCTTTGTTAGTCATAATTATGATTCCATTCCATGCTTCCATGTACTAAACATAAAAAGGGAATGTAATGAATGGCTGACAAAACCAAACTTTGAAATAGGAACGGCCATACATACCATTTCAGCCTATTCCTATTTCAGTTATGTAAAATGTGATTCCATGGACCAAACGTACCTTAACTTCTGCATGTTAATACCTCTTTTTACTGCAAAAAATCTTCCCATATGGCATTCCATTGCTGCTGGGGAGTTGTTGGCACCCTGGAGTGGATTTTATAAAATTTCTTTAGTTGCTGCAGGTTTATGTTGCTTTTTGTTAGTGATCTTGTACAGCACTTATTCTGTCAAATATATATTGCCAGCAATATAAGTTGTAGGTTCATGCTGTTTTATGTAAGTGATCTTATACAGAACTCTTATTTGCCTCCTGTACATGACATTATGGCCTACCACTGCCTGTTTGGGTTTTCTTTGAAGTCTGCGTATAAGTAATCATGCCTGTGCAGTCACTCACCTAAATTAGAATTTATAAGAAATCCCTTACTAAAAATTTCTCTCTGTTTCTTTTGAAATTAGTGCCTTTCTTAGTGGATTCTCCATGAGTGAAATGTTTGTCCATGAAAATAGGGTTCCAGACACCAATGACAGAAATACTTGTTGAAAGGTTTGGGAAGGAGGCGTAGGTAAGATTTGTAAAAAGTTGGAAGTTGGAACCATTTCACATATGGAAATCTGTTTATTAGAAATTTTGTCAAAGACAAATATGATTCATGTTATTACTTTGGGAACGAAATCTCTTCCTCTTTAAGGACTCTCAAATTCTTTGATGATTTGTGAATTTTAAATAAAGTCAAAAAGTATGTTCGATTCGAATAACAATATTAATAAAACAGAATAAAGATAAACAAGAATTTGTGTAAAGATTAAAAAGAAAGGAAAGCATACAAGAAATGCTATTAAACAAATCAAACGAAATGAAAGCAATAAACAGTAATGAAATGGCAAATGTAATCGAAATAAACAATCAAGTAAATGTAAAACAAGTAAAGAAAGCAATTAAAGGAAATCAAATAAATAACTAGGAATTAAACTTGCAAAAAGATAAACTTGACTCAAATAAAATAAATCAATTAAATGAAAGCAAGTAAAAAAAATTAAATAATTCAAAGAATCACTCGATCAAAATATAAAAAAATTTGTAGAAATATAAATGAAATTGCTTTAAACTTGCATTGAATGGTAAATATTACATAAATAAAATAAGGTGGAAGACATACTTAACTAATTCCTTAGTATCTGTAGGCATCAAAGTGACTTAGAATGTGTAAAAAATGTGTGCAAGTATTTTCAACCAACCTAAATATTTTCATCCCTTGGATATTTATAAATAAAGGTGATAATTATTATTTTAACAAGATTATGACAAGTGTATTTGTTAAGAATAACTGCCTAAATCTAATAGCAATATTACCTTTGTTTAGACATTACATATTCAACTACTTATAACTACTTAAATTCAAATTCAAACTATTACATTTTGAATTTGAATTTTAAATCTATAACTACTCTGAAGACCTTGTGATTTCGAAACTCCTCTGCGATTTGGAATTTTGCTAAAGTGTCATTTGCTTCAATTCTTCCTTTGATCTTCTAATAGTTTGCCTCTTCGATTTTCACTTAATCGAAGTATATGCATTTTACCAAAAGTCTTAAGTTGTCTATTCATCGCTTTCAAATTTGAAGACAACATTCCCTTCATTATGGTCTCTTGGCAGAAACTTCTAGCTTTCGATTCATCTTTCCTTTGCTAACCCAAATTGAAATATGAGTCAATCTGTTGCTTGATTTATCGAATCGAAGCTACTAATGTTTCATTTGGATCGAAAAGTTTATTTTATACCAACAAAATCAAAATGACATATTCATCGTTAGCAATGGAACTTACAAACAAGAAAGAAGGGAGGCTTAAAGAGGCCTTGAAACTGTCATTGTCTCTTCTAAGTTTAGTTTTACACAACTGGGCTTCAAGAACATAAACTGAAAATCTTAGTAAGGTGCAACAAAAACAGTGAGTATAGTTGTAAGAGACTCGGGTAAAAAGGGCTTCTTTAACTGCAAACCAGCCAATTTTGCTTCCAATAGCAACTATAGCCACCAAAGTTATTTTGACTAGTTGTTCCATTATTTCTCTTATTTATATATGCTGTTACCATTGCCTTTAATTGTTGTTCATTGGAAATTAGACTTTGAAGCTACCAGGCTCATCATTCTCTTCATATTTCCCTTCCAACTGTATACTCTTAAACCACTTTGCACATGCAATATAAACGATCAAGTCTATTGATGTCAAGGCAGCTAAGAGGAAGTAAAACCTATCTAGGTGACCTCTGTTTAGGTTTCCAGGGATCCACCCTGGCATGTGATCCTCGGTGGAGATCTTCATAACCATACTAACAAGTAAGCTACTCACATAGTTCCCAAGGGAGATGGATGTCATGCAAAGTGCACTTCCAAAGCTCTTTAACCCATCTGGTGTCTGAGCGTTGAAGAACTCTAACTGGCCTACATACATAAAAACCTCAGAAGCTCCTATTAGTGCATATTGAGGAATTTGCCAGAGGACGCTTAGAGAGCTCGTGCCAGTGCAGTGGGGGCATCCTTGTTTTGCATACTTAAGCCTATAGCATTCAACTATTCCAGCCGAAACCATTGCCATTACTGCTATAACAAGCCCAATTCCCATTCTCTGAAGCTCAGTAAGTCCCTTAGAACTTGTTTTTTTAAGTTTTCCCACTAGTGGATCAAGCACTCGACGGTAGAAGAAAATGAAGATAGCTACACTGAGGATATCAAAGCCAGACATGCTTGCCGGTGGTATTCTGAAATGGGAAATAGTAGTTTTCATGGCGGCACCTTGCTCCACGAAAAGAGAAGCCATCTGTGTGAAAACCACTGAGTATATTATGGTGCAGAGCCAAATTGGAAGAAGTCTTAATATGCACTTCACTTCTTCAACTTGACTTATAGGGCAGAGACGCCAGGGGTTATAAATGCCTCCTTTCTGGTCCTCTAGATCTCTTGAAGATATAAATGCTGCCCTATCCAAAAACCTGCAATACAGATGTGACAAGTAGCAAATTGATCAAATCAAGAATCAAGAATGGCTGATTATACTGAAAACCTATGGTGTTCAATTTGTAAGTCGAGCCATGGCCTTAGCAAAATGATTACATAAATATAGTAACAGCATTCCATGCAGCCTCAGAGGCTCAGAGCTATAAACATCAGCTGCTTATATGAAAGTATTCAACTATGTGGTTTCAGCTGAAATTAGCTTCTACTACTTACTTGAACCCGTGGGTGTGGAGAATCTTTCTGTTGCCATTGTTGGAAGATTCTTTTGCATGCATGACATATAAGTCCTCTCCGTTTGATGTCATTGGAACTCTCCATTTCCTTGATGCAGCAACAAGGACTTGGCCGAACCTGGAAAGAGGATTGCCACTGGGCT
This sequence comes from Ormosia emarginata, assembly GCA_029884605.1. NCBI lineage: Eukaryota > Viridiplantae > Streptophyta > Magnoliopsida > Fabales > Fabaceae > Ormosia > Ormosia emarginata. Next base: position 18,833,721 of record JAQQTP010000064.1, on the reverse strand, counting down.
TGAAGTGTCTATAGCTCGGGGTCCCAACAAGAAACAAGACTAGAGCGGCAAAGGCAGAGCCAGCAGACACCCAGAATCCAAGAGCCCATATTCCTTCATCTTCAAAATAGCCCAGAATGGTGTTTGAGAAGAGTGAACCAAGGTTCAAAGCCAGGTAGAAGTAGCTGAAGAAGGACACTTTTGAGTAACCCTCCTTTGAGTGCTCTTCATCAAACTGGTCAGCCCCAAATGTGGCAATATTAGGTTGATACCCTCCATTCCCTAAAGCAATGAGATAGATTGAGAGGTAGAACATCCCCATCTCCAAACTTGAATGTTTCCCACATTGAATTGTTTCATTCCCACAACCTTTAGGTCTAATCAAGGAGAGGTATGATGATAAGGACAGGGATATTAGACCCTGTATCAAACCAGAAGATTCATTGATTACTCAAGGAATGTACTAACTATAAACTAAAAAGGAAGAATAAGGAGGAGAAAAGGAGAGGAAAAGGAAGTTGAGAGAATATTACTTACTAGTACAAAGATGACCTGAAAGATGGCACAAGTTTTGTATCTTCCCCAATAAGAATCACTAAGGAAAGCACCCACAAGAGAGAAGATGTAAACTGTGCCAGTCCACTTGCTCACATTGTTGGCAGCATCAGCATTATTTTGTCCTAACACCCTTGTCAGGAACAGCACTAGGTTCACTCCGATCCCAAAGAATGCTAGGGTTGCCAGACCTTGGTTCACTGATTGATGCAATCAACAAAATATAGAACAAGCAGTGTTAGCACCATGTTATTAGTAATGTAGACCGCGTTACTTAAATACACATGCATCCTTGTGTATGTGATATGCATTATGCGCCGATACACTGCTATCTTAGTATCCAAGTTTTATTTGTGTGTAGTTACATATATCTGAAGAGAGACTTTCATAAGGCTGGAAATTCGATTAAGAAACATACAAATTTTAGTCCTTCAGTAAATAATTAGTGCACATATCAATCAGAATATGTATTAAAGACAAAAAATTCATGCATATATACATTTTATATGCATGGCTAAATCGATCAGAATTAGTAATATCTCCTAAGGGGTAGTTGGTCTTGTCACTTACTGCACGTGCGCTGTTTTTTAAAATGGATCAAAGACTCTGATTACTGATGACAACCCCATCAAATCTTCACTGAGAATAGTGCATTGCCACTAATAAGCATTATGTATTACAACCATAAATGTGCACACATGATATGTACTTAGCAAGTACTTCATAATATGTTGTTAGTTATTTCAGGGTTTGCCTTTATAAAGCACACACTCAAGTACTAATGGCTTCACTAGCGAAATAACACTTCGAATTTGTTGCGAAAGCAAATTCTTTTTTAATTACTCTTGTTAATTAAAAGTGATTTTCATGTCAATACTCACGAACCTACTTTCTGAACTTTCTGTCATAGGAGAAGAAGGGTGTTGCAACTTGCAGGTAGAAGAGGACTTTCTATTATTTTCAATACTAGCAGGAGAGAGGCCTTTTATTTTTCCACACACAAACAAAATCCTCAATTCGCATGATTTGAATATCAGGAATATGTACCCAAAAAAAAAACGATATCAGGAATTATTTAATGAACTACCCCCTTTGCACAACGACAATACCAATTATCTAGAAGCCTACGAAGGCCTTCCTTCCTAGCTCACCACAAAAATAATATTTATAAAAGAAACGGACAAAAAAATTTGGTACATAAACGAAAATTATTTCTTATTAGATATTTTTTTTTTATTAACAATATTAGAGTTACTGGTTAATCTTGAGAAAAATGGCATTTACAAAAGGAAAACTATTGATAAATTAAAATTATTTTATTTTGGATCCCCTTTCTTCCCTCCCTCTTCAAACAAAAGAATAAGATATTTTATTTCAGCACATACATTTCCTAGGAATCAATCACAGATTTTATGCGTACATGCACGCACGTTACTTGTTGGCGCACTTTTTCTCAGCACACAAGAAAAGCTTCAGAAATAACCTAATGAGGATTTTTATACTTGCATGATTGTGACCTACCAATTTTCGTTCAACTCTAGACTCTAGTATCTTATTTTTGGAACGAAGTATGGCCAGTGAACATTTATCAGCTAAGACAAGCAACAATTACTACTGTACTGTATTGAGCTATCATCAACTCATTTTCTATGTAGTAAATATAGAAATTCACTCTTCCTTGCACTCCATGCTTAATGGTCATGCATTTAGAGAAATTTTTGTTTAAATTTAAAATATTTAATTATGTATATTATAAATCAATTAAAATTTAATATTTTTATAAATTTTTATGTTACATAATTAATTTTATAAAAATTTATAAAAATACTAAATTTTAATTAACTTAATGTATCTAATTGTGATACTTCAAATTTAAATAAGTATTTTTCTATGCATTTATATATGCTTCATGACACGTGGCAACCACTCACGTCATGCCAGATCCTTGCGCTGGTTACGTGTCAGGAACGTAATCCTCTCAATTGCATGCTAATTTTCTCACACACTCACTCACTCTCTTTTCCCCCAGTCTATTGTCGTTTATCAAGATTCAGAATCTCTATCACTTTTCTCTCTCTAGAAAGTAGGAATCAGCCAGCGAAGAAGGCCTTGTTGTGACTAGCTAGCTAGCTGCAAATTAAAAAGGGTCTCAATTAAACGCTTGAATTATAAAAGCTATCTCAAATTAACGCTTGGTTTGGATTATAATTTGTGAATTAAATGGAGCACAAAGTTCCTGCGTATAACTTGTCGTTTTCTCCTATCTGAAAAATGATAAGATGACCAAGTGATGAGTTTGTTCGATTGTGGACCAACTTGAAAGCAAGTTTCAAAGCTCCTTCTATTCCTCCTGATAAGCTATCTAAAATTTGGTCTATAAAACGACCGCATTATTATTATATTATTATTCAACAACATTTCTGGCGCCGGACAAGATTCCTGAAACTTCTACGGCTCCAACGGCTGCCACGAGAGTCTCCCCTATCATCATAAACTATACGTTGACGTATCTCACACACATAATTGAGCTTAATAAGCTCAAACAATAAAGGGTAGTATATAATAGTGGCATGGTATCTAACATTTTCATTTCATATTATACATATATAGGAACACGGGGCTATTGTAAATTAAAAGACGCGCGAAATAAGGCCTAGATTATACGTGTCATTTGATGCATTACCATGTTCAAAAAAATAAATACACTAAATAATAAAATATAGTGAAAAACCAACATTTTTGAGTTTAAGTGTAAGGATTGGAATATGTTAAACATATAATTTTGAATTTAATTTTAAAATTTATGTATATAAAATAATACCGTCGAGAGAATTCTCTATTTAAACGCACCAATCAAATAAAAATAATCTACGAAACAAATATATATATATAGTGAAAAAAAATTGCCCTGCTATTTATGTTTGGAGCTTACAGAGTATGATAGTTCCAGCAACCCATCTCCCAGATTTAGCTCTGATTGCAGGGCGGCCATGCCAATCAACACTTCCATCAAGAGTGAACTCTTCTGGCTCTTCCTTGAACTTGCTCTGCATAGAGTTTTGAACATAGAAAAGAAATGGCAGGATTTTTAGTACTTACAACACATTCTTAGTTAATTACATATATTAATTAATAAGCTTGAAAGGTATGCTCAAAAAAAGCACTTGGCCAGTGATCAACGGAGTATAGTGAGAAAGACAAGAAGGAGTTTCAGAAGTATAAATGATGCTAGACAAGGACAAAGGGCAAGCCAAGAATGAGTGGTTTCAAGTTTCTTTAGAAATAAGGAATAAACATATATATACATGAAAAGTTCTCTCTATATATATATATACTGACCTCTTTGCAGACTTCTAAGCAGGCCATTGGTGATCTCAAAGTGAAAGAGAAAGAGGAAGTTCAATAAGTTCTCAACCTGCTGTGGAATGGAGGGGAGAGAACTGAAGCAGAGGAAGAAGGTTGATTGGGATGAAGATCGAAGAGAGGAACCAAATTTTACACATGTAGCCGAGAGGGTGGGAGTAGTCAATAAATAGAGGAAGGCAGGGTGGCATGAACGGTGGACATTTCAGAGTACTGAGAGTGGGGACATCCCACGTGTCATACTCGTCCAAAACTGAGTAAAAACTAAAAAAATACCATTTAAAAGAATCATGTTAATAACTAATAAAAAAATATTAAATAATTCAAAGTAGGTATATTTAATATTTAATAATGTAACATTCAAAAAAAAATGTATTTAATAATTCAAATAATTATCAAAAAATTGAATAACAGAATTTAGAATGGTTAACATATTATATTAAACCTCATTGTAATATGTAGTGGAGACATTCATGTGTTATTTTTTTTTATTTTCTGATTTTTTTGTTAAAAAATGATTATGGTTTTTTTTTTTTATAATAATTAATCTTAATAAGAGGTATAATTATTTTAACTAGTCTATTAAAATTTTTTAAAATAAAAGGAAACTAAAAAAAATATATTTCTATAATATAAGCAGGCTATTTTATATAAGAAATAATTAATTAAGATTTTTTTTAAAAATAAATATTATATTATATTAAATACAATACATGGAGTGACAGCTATCAATAGATGCAAAGGTTTTTCTTTTGGACTGAAATATACGGCAGGTCGATGTCTTTTTTTAGTACCCACATAAAATTTTCTTTTTATTTTCTTTTATCTTGGGCTATATTCTCATTTCCTTTTCTAATCTTCAAATTATAGGTATTGCTATAGTACTTAAATTTTTTCTTGATTTGATGAGTTGTTAAATATTTTTCAGTTGCTATTATAAAGGAAATTTCTTTTTTTTAATCTAATATTATAAAGGAAATTTCTCACTTAAGTGTCTATTTTTATTTTATTAAAATTATCATTATTAGTTACTCATTTTTGTCCCTTTTTTTTTATTTACTTTTAAATAAGTTTTAATTAAAATAAAAGGAAACTCTTTTTCAAATAAAAATATAAAAAGGATAAATATGAAAATACATCAATTAATCATTTAAAGATGCTTAAAATGAAAAAAGAAAACAAGTGTAAGATGTTTTAAGGCATATGTTAAATGAATCTACTTTTTATTTAATATTTTTTTATTAAATATTAGGAGGATTAATAGAAATACGTTTTAAGAAGATATAATAAAATTTATGATAAAAAATATTTAATACTTTTTTGTTTCTTTACAAGCACTAAATAATTCGTGCTAAGTAATTAACGATGAGTAACTAGTGATAAGTAAATAATTAATGATAAGTATCTCATCCAAAACTAATCCAAAGATGTTTTAAGGTGTGTGTTAACAAATCCCTTATAAAAATTAGCAGCATGTTAATTCATAATTTTTTAGTTTTATATGTTTTTTTTAAACTTAAATAATATTTGGTTTTTAAAGCAAATAATGTTTGAAATAAATTTTTATTCCAAACATTATTTGCTATTATTTAAAATTAAAAAATAAAATAAAATGCTAATTTTTATAAGATTTTTTTTGGTCCCACGTCCGTAACCTTTCTTAAAGTATCTCTCGTGGTAATACGTAAGAAACGTTATTTAAAATCTCCTTTTTTTGAAGATAATAGATCTTTCTCTCGCTTCTTACCGAAGTTGCACTAAAAATTTAATTAAAGATTATTCTCAATAGTATTATTTCCATACACATCTTTAGATAAGGATTTCGTTAACATGTATATTAAAACATCTTTGGATGAGTTTTGTATAAGTTACTTATAATTAATTACTTATCATCAAAAGAAAAGTACGTGAAGCAATTTCTGTCCCCATTTTTTATGGTTTTGGTTTCAGGCCAAAATTTAGACAGGCATACTGTGAACGTACATACTTATCATTAAGGTTAAAATATGTAATTGGTCTTTAAAATTACTTAACCTATCATTAATTACTTACCATTAGTTCCTTAAAACATCTTTGAATGAGTTTTGGATAAGTTACTAACAATTACTTACTTATCATCAATTACTTATCATTAATTATTTATCAACAGTTACTTACTTATCATTAATTATTACCTAAAGAAGAAATTATTAAATACTTTTTGCATAAGTTTTATTATATCCTCTTAAAACATCTTCTTGTTAGAAAAAAAGTATTTTAAAGTGGACTTGTATATAAAGTAAGTAATTAAAAGTGTATCTATCATTGATTTAATTTAAATATTATATTATGATCTTAATTTACTAAATGATTTAAAGGTATATGATCAAGACTTTTTGTACTATTATTTTTGAAATTATTAATAAAGTTGCTCTTCTTACCTTTACGATAAACTTACTTTTAGAGAAGTTTTTTCCTCACCTACAAATACTTAGCAAAGAGAGTATTAAATAAAAAAATATAGATGCATTTAATATCTTGAAAACGTAAAAAATATGTAATATTTTATTTACTTAGTAATTAAGTGGATTATTAGTAGGATTGGTTAATTAAGATAATTTAGAATAATTTTTTTTATATTTTTCCTCAAGATATTAAATACTTCTACTTTTCATTTAATAATTTCTATTTTTGATTTTATAACCTACTTCACAAAACCATTTTTATAATAATATTTAAAGTATGTGAAATACTATAATCAACAACTAATAAATATTTAATAATTCATCAAAGTATTATTATTTAAAAAATCCTTTGACTTTTTCTGAAAAGAAAAAAAAATTGACTTTATTATGAAATCATGAAAAACCTATTGGTTGCAAATGGATTTTTAAAAGGAAATATAATCCTAATGTAAGAGCATTGGGTTCTTCTTCGGATTTTGATAGTCACTTATTATTCGTTTGTAGTGAGAAATTATTAGAATAAAGATCAAGAAAATAAAGTATGTAAACTTCTCAAATCCTTATATGGTTTGAAACAACAAAAGCAATGGCATGAAAAATTTAATCAAATTTTGATTCACACTCATTTTAAGATGATGAATGATTGTAATAATATGTTTATATGTGGATGAAATTTTTGGTAAATGATATTGTGAAAAAAAAAATATCTAAGTTTGATAAAAGAATAGGTGAAGCAAGTGTAATACTAAGAGAAAGATCATAAGGAAGAAGTGATAGATAAATCCCAAGAGATGTGTATTCTTAGAAAGTTTGTCATTATGTAAAACCAATATAAGGATTCTAAATTATTATATATTTCTAAAGTATAATAAATTTAATGTTTTTCGTTTTATAATAAAATTTTATCATTAATTTTAAATAAATTTACATAAATAAAAGTTATTAATTTAAAATTAATAGTAAAATCTATCATGAAGCATGCATTTATTATGTTTCAAAAACATGTAATAACTTCTCTAGTTTGATATTGACAGTAATTTTCAAGCACTCCCTTAAAAGCATTCCAAGTTGGCACACACACACACATTTTGGTTTGACAATGTAATCCCCAGCTTAGCAGACATTGTATAAGATTAGCAATTTACATTAAGCAGCAAATTGTATATCATATATCATCATATATATCTAACGAGAGTCTTCTATGATACTACTAGTGTTAATGCTCTTTCTTTGTTATGTTGAGGAGCAATTAACTTAAAACTTAATCTAATAATCCATTAATCCTATACACAGAAGTTTTAGTTAGAAGATACCATAAGTACGTGAAGCAATTTCATCCATTGAAAATTATGGGTTTTGGTTTCAAGGAGAAAGGAATAAAAATCTAATCAACGAACATGCCATACGGGGCCGCTGACACGAGAAAAATGCTCATGCACATGGGATTTAATCGGCACATGTTTGGTGATAGCAGCTTCCCATTCCAAAAAGAAAAGTTTCTCGGTAATTGTCATATTCTAGGTATGTGCGATCGTTTAGTTTTATATGTTATGGACCATCAACTATATATAATACTATTTGAGGGAGTCACAATAAGAAGATGAATGTTTTTCCGGGGGAATAAACATAATCACATTTTCTTTTGTGATTTGCTTGTTATAGATTTAGCTCATTATATGGGATATGATTCCATTATTCCATAAATATACATGCTTAATATTTCATTCCTCGACAAAAAGCAAGGTTTACAACCCTTTCCCTAGCCAGTGGTAAACCATGCATATTGATTATGTCTTGAAAGAATGCGGATTAACTATAAGCTAATGATGAACATCTTCTTTGAATTTCTCTACGACAAGTTGCTCAGACATTCTTTAACAGCTTCTGTATATAGTTAGATAAGATCATCTTCGCAAGCAGCCAGTCAACTTGTCAATTACGTAATTAATTAATTGATTTAACATAACATAAAAGTTTATCTATATATAGCGAAAATATATTTCGTAAACCTCCTAGTGCAATGATTGCTTTGCTTTAAAAAACATGAATTCCAGCCAGTCACCTAAACAACAAGAGTTTGAAAAGTAATGTGTACCAAAAAATGAGTTTGAAAAGTAAATATCTCTCGAGTACAGTTTAACTGCCCTTGAGTAGTATTATGAATTTGTTTTGTTTGGCATCTTTCACAAAATTACAACGACATTAAAAATTTTGTTTTATATTATTTATTTCAGCTCGCATTCATATATAATCCTTCACGTTAACCATATCCTAAAATTACATCATGATGTGATGTCTCGCTGTAGACATAAATTTTAACCAAACCCATGACCTAACAAGTTCGGAGAGTAGTTGTATAATGACTAATGAGCTTGATATCTGTCTGATTGCTTAAACAAATTACTTATATATATATATATATAGACCTTTATTGTGCATTTGTGTTTCACCTACATTGGTTTTACGTCGAGTACACAAGATATGGCAACATGCATTATGTCGTTATGGAGTTGTTATAAACACAAATTTCAAGTAAAACCAAGGGAAGGCAATATAGTGGGTTTGGATCAGTTCCAACCCGGATACAATCCGATTCAGGCATGTATATATGATGAAATCACCACTCCAATCCGAATCTAACCAGATCCGAATGCTCATGGATCAGGGGCAAAGAAGCTCAACAATGCTACAATTGTGAGCTGACCGTCACCGTCACCGTCGCCATCTCTCTCTCTTAAAAAAAAAGGTCCACCACCCACATTACTAATGATCTTAAAAGTGTTAAGATCCACTAATTAATATATGGTCGATAAATCATAACCATCCCTATTAGAAATTCTTTCTTATCTTTACTTACCCCTTTTACTTTCAAGCCGACAATAAACCCTAGCTCTTTTTCCTTTTCTTTATTGCATACTAGTGTACTACAGCAGCAGCACAACAATAACGGCCTGGCTTTGCTGCTTTGGTGTCAACATGTGAATCAGTATAGTTGCTTGTGTAATCGTGTTCTCTCTATGTATCAGTATCAGGTATTCTAAGCCATTAAATCTTTATTTTCTAAGAAACACAGATAAATTAATCAAATAGTTGGGGGTTGTTTTGAGATGAATTATTAGTTAAATCATGGTGTGTTGATATAGATTTTTAACTTGAATCATGAGTTTGAGCTCGAACTGCTTGTGAGCTCATTCCAAATTAAGTTTGAACTCGAATTGAATAAATTATTTTAGTTAAATTATAATATTTTAATAAATAATTTTAACTTGGATCACGAGTTCAAGTTACTTGTGAGCTCATATATATATGAATTCTACTCAGGCTTAAATTCTCAATAACTTTAAGCTACAAAAGGTTTATAAAAGTATTTGAAATTTATTAGTATCTATATAGTCTAAACAAAATATTTTTGAATAAGTAAATAATTCATACAGAGCGTGCAGTTTTATGCCAACCATGAAAATGTCTAGCTGCAAAAATTATGCATACTCAGGGAATTGCTGACATGCTAGCTAGCGTATCTTTAAAGTCCTAGCTAATTGATTAGTACTTTAGCAGATAACTTTACGGATTGATTGGATTTTCTGTTCTGTGAAGGATGTTAAATTCCCTATCATTATCATCTCCACCTGATATCTTCTTGCCATATGATGTAACTATGCAATGGCTTTCTTTTTTTCTGTGTCAAAAGACTCGAAACAGTAACTACAATATATTGATGACTATAGCTAAGAGAAAGCTCACAAAACTTCAAAGAGAATGAAAAAGTATTTTCCAGTAGCTGTTTTCTGAGAAAAGAGTGCAGGCTATGTGTACTTGTGTATAAAGTCCAATGTGCAGTATGCATCAGCACCATGCACTACAGTGGTGAGTGGTGACATAATTAACTTGAGATATGGCCCCTCTTATCAACCACCTCTCTCCCCCAAAAGAAAAGGTAAAAAGTATATATGTCATATTTGACAACTTCTTCCTAATTAGCTGAGTAAAGTCCAATTCCAGCACAATTTTCATTGACATTAATACAATTGAGCCTACCTTAAGCCACACGCCTTTTATCTTGGTTGTTTTATATTGGTAATTGAATCATACTGCTAGAGACAGGTTAGATTCATTTCTTTCCAAGGAACTTAGAAAGTATAAGAAGCTTGTTACAAGGAACACAAACTCTAATATCCCCTTTTTGTCTCAGATGGAAAATGATAGAGAAAGAAAGAGCTGACAAATGCAAGATGACCATTTACACAATGTGTGGGGTGCATTGCAAGGGAAGGTGGTGAAAAAAGTGTGATTGTAATGTAGGTATAACAAGTCAATTTGAAGTTAAAGACTCTCGTGTGCCAATACATATTCCAACATCTGCTTTTTAAAGATGATGCCAATATGAAGGGTGAGGATTGGTGGTAATAGCAAGTTAGTAGGTAGGATTTCGATTTCAATTTCAAATCAAGAAGTTTCCCATTAGATTAATAAGTTAGCAACATTCACTACTTTCTTTGTGAAATGGAATTGCTCGTATTGCGTCTATGTAAATGACTTATCAACAGCAACACCATAAAGCAGATTGTGAATTTTCTTACGCATTAGAGCACTATTCATGCATCCCCCTGCAATAAAATCTATGTCTTATCATCTGCTGCCATATATTTTAAGTTGTTGTTTTGTCGCCATATATATTTATTCTAAAGTCTATTTCAATAGTCAGATCCCACCCATTATTCATAACTATAATTTATAAACATCAACGTCATGACCAAATTTTTATCACGATATTCATTTTATGGAACAATCTTGAACATGTATCATGAGGAGGGATGAGGCAGACAATGACCTGATTTTAGTCTATGCCGATGGGCACACTTGTACACATTCATTGGTTGCCCTTCCGTGGGCTCTTATGTTTGGCTTTTATCTGCTGTATATTAACAGGACAAGAAGTCAAACATTTTACTGTTGGTGTTTCAATCTTTGGATTCACTTATCACTCTTCTCTGATCTCTTACTCATATATATTTGTAGTACTACTACTAGCTATTTAGTCCCTTTGGTTGATAAAGGGTTTAGATTCGTTGTTACCTTTGGTTTATGGCATCTTACTGGAAACCTTAATTAGCTGGCATGAACCGAGTGTGACACTAATTTTCTCTTCCTTTCTGTTTCCGTAGGGTCCATCAGACATAACAGAAGCATTCATTCCCATATTTTTTTATGTGTGTGTTGGATAATTAATTAATTCATTAGTGCACTAAAAACTTGCGCATGCTGAACACTTGATACACACATAAATTACAGGTTGAACAGCAAACAGGATTACAGGAAGGCTTTTTTAAAAAATATATATATAATCAACAATGATTGGATAGTGGATTGGTGGACACTAACCTTTCTAGCCACTTCGGTGGGTAAAGTATGTAATGTTTCTTTAGATGATTAAAAAGATTAGAGTACTAGTTATTAAAGATATATGTCACATTAATTTAATCCTCTAAAAAAAATTGTCATTAATATGGTCTTTCAATTGTGAAAAATAACAGTAAAATTATTTTTTTGTGTACAGATTGCAAAAATACCGTTAATAAAGTCTTTAATTGAAAGACTAAAATTGATATTATTTTTTATAATTAAATAACTAAATTGATGTCTTTTTTTATAATTGAGAGACTAATTAAATTGATGTCAACTTTTTTTAGAAGATCAAAATAATATTATTTTCTATAATTAAGAGATTAAATTGATATCAAATTTATGTAAAGGACTAATAAATTAATGTTTCTTATATTTATAACGGAATAAAATGAGTGTTTACTCAAAAGATTATTAAAATAATTGATTTATTAGGAGGATTCAAACTTTTATATATATATAAATTGTACATGTGATTTCTTTTCAATTAGGTCATCCCACAAACAAATCTTATTCTCTAGAGTGTTTGGTTCATCTCCTCTTTATTTTATTTTTTTGTGGTATGAAGTGTTAGACTTGTCTCCTCTTATCTTTAATATGCCCGAGTACCCAATTACAGCTCAACTGAACTACAAACTGATTAAAAAAAAAATCATCAGAAAAGCCCTTGCTAGTTGGCTTCAATTCTGGCAAGGCATACTGAAAAGAGAAAGCAGCAATTCAACAGTTTTATATTCTTTTGGCTTGTCTAGGTGTACTGTGTCATATGTCATTTGTCACTACCTGAAGAATGGAAGTTGTAGCCTTCTCCAGTTGCGTTTCAGGGGTCTAACAATGAGCACGTAATGTGTCATATGAACCATGAAAGAGAACATTGAGTGAATTTTGACAATGAATTAGCTCTTAGTGGAAGACTGAAATATAGCCACAAAAATGGATGTGGGAGTACCCACCAGCTGTCTTTTCGGCCAGGTCTCACTTAAACCTTTTTTCACTTATCAACATGTATCAGAAACGTCATATTCATCCTTTTAGGCTGGGAATAAAAATATATTATAAAGAACTGGTTAAATAATTTTCATGGTATTTGTAACTAGAACAGCTACTTACTGGCTGCTGCTAACTGCTAGCCAACTGAGAATCATCAAAAGTCCATGTGATTTATGTGGTTGACGGTTGCTAATATACAATTTTCAATTCTCAAAATTTTCATGTCTGAGAGGAAATGCAAGGTTAAATAATGTAGTGGAGTTTCACGTGGATCTTCTGGTATGCATACCAAGAATGTGACACAAATTACAAAAGCAACTTTGATTGCAAGAATTCTACCTATTAAAATGGAGATTTTTGGTCAGGAAGTAAAGTCTTCTACTCCACTTGTAATGAAATCTCACCCCCCCCCTCCTTTTTTAACTTTGACAGGTCATCCACAACATCATTAATCCCACAAAGTGACCTTAATCTTTTAATTTCTATATCATTGATTGCAAGTCATTCTATTAGAGCACAAGATAGATATGCGTATATGACACTATTATACAAGATTGGTTTACATTTGCGAATCAAGGACCAAATCTTAACAGTTCAGGAAGCAAGAAAAAATTCTTACTCTATATTATTCATTATATAACATCCGAGTTATAAAATCAAGAATTTTGTTAAAGTAAGGAGAGATTCTTACATAAATATAGAATATCTAATTAGGTGTATCAGATTAATCAACACTTAATATTTTTATAGAGTTTTGTGTTATATAATTAAAAGTACAAAGTTCTATGAAAATATTAAGTGATCTGATACACTTAATTTAAGATGTTCTAAATTTAAATAAGAATTTCTCTAAAATAAGAAACAATAAAAATTCATATAACTAAAATGATATATAATAAATGATAAAGATCATAAACTTTTTTATTATTACGAGAACATTTAAGAATTTCTCAATTTGATTTTAGATTAAATTTAAGCAACCAAGTGGTAGCTGATCTAGAAGGTCAACTATACACACAAATCATCTTAATTTTTACCTTTGACAAAGACACCAAGGTAGCACTAATTGGCACTATACTACAGTTACAGACTACAGCAATCTCGTCCAGGAGAAATGCAAAAGGCTGTGATTGATGATGACTGTAACGCAGTGTTTTGTCACTATGCCATCTGGTTAAGGGAACTTGAAAGGTGTGTTAATGACTTTGGGGACTTTGATTCATTCTGCCATTAAGGATATCAAATTTGTGTCAGAAGAAGAGGAAGGTAGGGTATATAGGAGTTCCTGAAACGCTTGAAACTCTTGTACAACAAGCAAAGAGAGCTTTCTTCAAGGCTCTAAAGCTTCTTCAATCATCCTCTAAATGAGGGAAAACACCAAGTTGTGTAGGTACTGCATTAAATTCAGATGTAACACTTTGTGGTCCTGCAGCTTTTCCCCCCACCATTGTAATAATTACTAAAAATAAGCAATTGCATAAACAATTAAGGGTGAATCAATGGGAGGTGCTATAATGGGATGGAGGGACAAATACAGAAAATAAAAAGTGTCATTTTGCTAGTTCCATCTTGTAAACGTGGGTTTAATATATCATCTTATGGCCGTATCTTTTCTTTGCTTTTTATTGCAAATTTTCCTGCTTTTTGCTTTATGGAATTGGGATGGGGGTAGCTAGCTTGTGGAGCTGGTGTAATGAATGCTTTAATTAAAGAACATAATCAAATAAAAGGCAGATAAATTTACAATTGAAAAGAGCCTTCCACTTGTTATGGTATATTATGGATGATTAAGAAAACCACAATGGGGTAAATTTGGGCTTTTCCCATCCCATCCCAAGAAAATGGAAAGGTCGACCCTGACTTGTGGACAAAACTTATGAATAAGCAAAGCACTACTTGCTTTCTCACAATCACATTTTTTTTTCCCTAGGTTCATTACCCTTGATTAGGATGTTCCACTAAATAACGCTGCCTAATTAATTAGCTTGTTTCTTAAGTAGACAATAAAATAAAATAAAATAAAATAATTAATGCTACTCAAAAGCTTATACTGTCTGTTCTTTCTTCTTCTTCTTCTTTTTTGGTTGTTGTTGTTTAATCTTTGGCCATTTGGTAATCTTGTTGGCATTCAAATGCAAACGTAAAAGTCTCTTTGTAGACCTTTCTGTTGAAGGTAGCCCTTTGGCGTGAGAGATAGCAACAACAACAAAAAAAGAGAGAACATTTTTGGATTCCCACTGCTGCAGCCACAGTTATTACAAATCTGATTATTATTATCTATAGACTATTTATTTTGGAATAGATAATCTTTGGGGAGCACCTTTTCAGAAAAATAAAAATATCAGCGAGCACGAAAAAAAAAATATCTGTGCATGTGTGCTATGGATGGGATTTTTTTTCTGGTCATGCTGCCAGGATTTATCTTCCCCATCTATCTTCTAAAAATTTTGGTATAAGTGGTGGGGTGTTTTTGGGGGTTCTTAGGTGAGAAAAAAAAATAAGAAATAAAAAAAATACTTTTATCATGTAGTTTTCATATATCATGTTTGGATATTTTTTTATTAATAAAATAGAATTGAAAGAGTAGGAAAATAGATGAAAAAAAAAAAGGGAAAATGAAAAATATATATATATTTCTTTTTGTTTAAAAAATGATAAAAAAAAAACTTTTATTATTTTATTTAATCATCTTTTTGTTTTTTCATTTACGTAATGAGCGAAAGGAATAGGTAAGGATAGATCGGAAAGGAAAGAAATAAAAAATTTCACCAATAATAAGATAACAAAAACTTCCAAAGAAACTTTTATTATTTCCTTTTAAGTTTAACTTGAGCTAAATCATAAAAAAATCATAAAAAAACAGAATAAAATGTAAAATATTTATTTTTTAACTTATAAGTTTATTTCTCTTTATTTCACTTCAATTTTAAAAAAAACAAAAATTTGATATATTTGAAGAAAAAGAGAAAAAAATTTCTTTGATTTTTTTCTCTTCTTATCTATTATTAAATTTTTAAACAAGAGAAATTATTATTTTTTATTTATTTTTTATCATCTAAACACAATATAAGAATACATCGTATTTTCATTTTTATGTAGGAATATGAGAATAAAGCAGGTCGAATTCAACCCCTTTTTGTTTTTGCCATAGGAATAGAAAGTGTTTTTTTGTGTGATGGACTTGAAATTTTAGATTCGCTTCTCATAGTTGCAACCAATAAAAAATTTGAAAAACAAAGAAAGAAGAAAAAAGAAAAGAAGATCAGCTTATCGTAGCACGCAGACTATGGGCCTATGTCAAGCATTGAAGACACAAGGGTCAAAACTTGAAAATAAAAAAGCCTTGGCCACAAGAAGATGCAGATGGGCAATGGTATTGGCATCGTCACCAAAAATATTTATATTTGTAACGTCTCCAAAGGATGAGTTTAAATTTGATAAAACATGAGTGTAAAGATTTTGAATTTAATTACTGAAAATGCATACTAATTAAATTCAAAGATTTTTATATCTTTTTTTAATGATGTGTTGGTTCTGCACTTGTTTTTTTTAAGGAAAGTTCCAAGTTATAATTTTGTGAACAAAAAAAATTAGCACTGAGAAAGTTTTACACTTTTGTAATCTGACTTGACTCGATTCCATACTAGTCAGAATCCAATGCAGCGTCTGAATTGTTAGAAATAGAAAAATAAGGATAGGTTGTAGAAGATAATATTCTTTAATATCATGTTAAAAATAGAAATATGAAAATAAAATATTAATAAATTTGTATATATTTTTGAATTAATGTATATAAAAATATTAGCTTTTATTTATAGAAAAAGGTTATTGTATAGAAAAAGAAAATAATAAAATATAATTATATATTAAATCAATCTAATTATATACTAAATCAATTATAGTCATCCTAAAATCAATCGTGATCAATTATAATCTCAATTATAATTAATTACGCTAACATCCCCCTCAAACTCAAGTGGATATAGAAGAAACAAATTTGAGTTTGAAAACGAAAATCTTGCGAAATCGATTAGAATGATGATTGAGTCTAGAGTTTAAAAATAAAATAAAAATATTTATAAATAGACATATAAAAATAAAATAAACTAAAAATAATCTAAAAATATAACATCGATATCTTGGAGAAGTCAACATGTCTAAACTACATTTGGGATGGAACTATCTACATCTGAAAAAATTTATAATGAGAACAGAGTCTGAAACAGAGTCTTACCATCAGAACGAAGTCAAGAATCTATGACAGAGTCTGAAATGGAATCTGACATAAGGTCGAAGTTTGGAATCTAAGACGGAGTCTAAAACTTTGTCATGTCATCAGAACGAAGTTTGAAATTTATGACGGAATTTAAAATGGAGTCTAGAGTTTATAGTTTGGAACCTAAGAGTCTGAAGTATGGAATTTGGAATATGAAGTCTGAACGGAGCGGACAACGAAAAAAGTTTGGGTTTGATGATGATTAGTAACAATTTTTACGAGTTTTATGAACTTTACATAGCGAAAAGTAAAAACTCTCCTCAAGTTAGATATCATAGCTCTAATACCATGTTAGAAATAGAGAATAAGAAATAAGGAAGATGAATAATACCAGTTAGAAATATTGATAAAGAGACAAATATTGATAATTTGTATATTTCTAAATTAATGTATACACGAAGATTAACATCTATTTATAGAAGAAGAAAACAAGTGCAAAAAAAGAAAATAATAAAATATAATTATATATTAAATCAATCTAATGTTATACTAAATTAATTATAATCATTTCCAAAATCAATTTGATTAATCATAATCTCAATTATAATTAATCACGCTAACATTAATATCAAAGGGTTTATATAAAAAAAATCAATAAAATTGTTAGACTTTTAGGTAATTGTTATGATAGGCAAACTTCTTTAATAATCTAATTTGATAATATATTATTAGATGATAAAAAAAGAATAATAATCTGCAAACTAAATCCCTCAAGAAATCTATCGGTGCTTCTAAGGCTTTTCTACCTTTTTTTATTCCTAGTGAGCTTTTACATTTACTAATTATGATAGGGGGAGAGAACGACCATGCAAAAAATATTAAGTGGTGTTTGGTTTGTTATTTTTTTATTTTAGTAGATATATTTTTATTAATAATTACAAAAATATAACGTCATTTTTATTCTGTTTCTTCTTTGTAAAGTTTTGTAAAATAAAATAAAATAAAAATCAAAATGTTATTTTCATCATTTTTCACAAATTTTTAAAACAAAACGCATAATAAAACAATATGAAATTTTTTAATTATTAATAAAATCATATTAATTGAAAATAAAACAGGAAAACAAAGCAAACACCTTCATAAATTTCTAATGCTTTTTCATGGGCAATTCAGTTGATATATCCAACAACTACCAAGTCTTTTTTTTTAAAAAAATAGATGGAGTCACTTACATGAAATGAATCAAATGTGTAATTCGAAAGATATATAACTTAGTAAAATAAGAACTAGGTAAAAGAATTTATAAGGAATCAGTTAGATTAATGATGAAAAGTTTGAATAATTTACTGAAATGACTAGTTTTAATTAAGGAAAGTGCCCTAAGGTGCCCACTTGTTGAGCCCAAAAGGGGCGCCACATACACATCCCCGTCAAAGGCCCATAGATGGTTTTGCTGTTTCAATTCAAAAGCATACACATTAGAGTCTTTGTCCCAAAAAACAAAAAAGAGACATTAGACTGTCTTAAAACTCTTCACCGAGAAAGAAAACTGCCATTGTTAGCATAATGACAGTACCTCCCCTCAGACATAGATAACATACTTAAAGGGATACCCAAAATAGGATAAGGCTCCTCTAAAAGTAAACAAGTGAAATTATATTTATTATTAAATTTTAATAAATTAATATCACAATATATTTCAGATTAAATCAAAAGTATATATATTATTACTTGATACGGTCCAGCCAGCATCATCAAATAAAAGCATATGAAGAGTAGTTGGTAGATTGTCTAACATACAAAGTGGAGAATATAAGTAAATTAATGCTTCACCAAAAAGTCAGTGTATATGTTACTCTCACAAAAAAACATGCCCAATAACGACCTCCCAATCCCTTTCTAATTACCACCTGAATGTTTGTAATAATATTACCGTAGATATATGTATCAAGTTGACAATGTACCAATCTAGCTACCTCCATGGACTCAACTACCAACTTCCGTTAACCTAGCTCCCAAGCTATGGTTTTTTTTTTTTGTCTGTACGTTTTTTTGACAGGCAATTCAAAGTACAAGACCATCAACAACGTACGACCCAATCCCAGCAATACAACAATGTAAAAGATAAAACAAACAGCCCATACACGCTTGCGCTCCCAAGGTATGGTTAGACCCGTACAAATGGCACATAATTCAGGCTACATGTTTGTATATACCAACACACAGAATCTCAAAATCAATACAACCAATGGCCCAAAGTTTAGATTTCCACATGAGGAACCATTCTCTTTAATGAAATTATCGAGTAGATTGTCCTAAGAGGGCCAACGACCCAAAGACCTTGAGTTGTCCAATCCTCAATCAAGGGCCTATCATATAATTCAAAGTAGTCTAATACGTCTGACCAAAAAAGTAGCAGTCCAACACGTGTAGACCAAAAAAACAAAAAAACTAATACGTATCTGTAAAGATATATCTATATAAGATGTTTAGAGGAAAAAAAATAAATTATAAAATATTTTACAAGCGTATCTTGAAGTTCGTATAAATAATTGTTAGCATCAAGAAAAACTCAAAACAAACAGGCCAAGAATTATTACTTCACCTATAAAGAATTATTGAAAAAAAAAAAACCAACAAAGAATATTTTTAAGAAGTGGACAATTTATCCCAACTTAGTCATTATTTTTTAATCCCATAAGACTTAATACGTATTTAAAATAGTTGTAAAAATTTTATTATTTAAATAATTAATTATTATTTTAATTTTTTTATAATTAATTATAATAGAATTAATTTTATATTTAAATATATTAGTTAAAAAATAATTTTAAATTAATATATTTTATTTACATAATATATAAGATAATCACTTTTATATATTAAAAAAGTTATTGGAAACAAATTTAATCGTTTTCAAATATGCTATTATTTGTTTTTACATTCTTCTAAACACTACTCAATGAAAGGGAGATTGGATTGCGATCCCAAACGTGTTTTTTTTTTAATATGCATCTTAAAATTCATATAAATGCTTTTTATCATCAAGAAAAATCCAAAACAAGAAGGTTGAGAATTATTAGTTCACCTATTTTTTGTAATGAGGAATATTTTTGAAGAAAACAACTTAATAACTTAAAATTTATTTTTATTGTTAGTGATCAATTTCTTTTAAAAAAAATGATAGATGGAGAAGTAGCCAATTTATCGCAACTCAATCCCTGCATTTTTTAGTCTCTGAAGGCTTACTCTTTTAGTTATATTTGTCGCTTTATAAAAGTTTTGTTTTATTTTATTTGTTCTTTTCCAAAAATAATAAATTATTAATTAATTATTTTTTAATCTTATTCTTAGTATTAATAAGTGAAAAATAATATTAATATAATGATAATAATATTTTAAGTATTTTAATAATGGGTAATATAGTAAAATATAGTTAATTTTGCTTATAATCGATGGTACTTAATAAATTTTTTAATTTTTATGCAACTACATTATTGATAAATAAAAAAGAACAAAGTGAATATTTACTTTACAGAGTAGTTTTTATGTATGTATCATCTAGGCATTCAAATTAATAATTTACATATATAAAGATATATTTTTAGATATAGGTCCATTTCTAATATAGCCTACAAAATTTCAAACATGTCAACTATTAATTGAGTGCTTAAGACGAAATTTTTTTTTTCTTATCTTAATTATACTAAATGCAAATGGGTGCTAAGAGAAAAGAAATAATTGTGACATTTTGCAAAAGTTTGTATAAACTCTTGTTAGCATTAAGAAAAATCAAAACAAACATGTTGAGAATTATTACTTCACCCATATTTTACAATAAAGAATCATTGAAAAAAATCAATAGAAATAATTTTTGAAGAAAAGAATTCATTAACTCAAGTATTTTTTTTAGTAATTAAATGTTTTTTTTAATTGACAATGGAGAAGTGACTAATTTATCCCTACACAATTACTATATTTTCGAATCTCATAAGACTTAATTGTTTTATATTCTCATAAAGAGAAAATAAATAGTTGGGACGGTTTATCAAAATTAAGAGTGTTCAAATTCAATCCAAGTTGAAAACAAAATCTAAAATCGAAGTGAAAAATCAAAATCCAATTAAAACCAAATAAATCTAGTATTTTTTTGTTTGATTTTTTGAAAATTGATTGGATTAAATCAATTTTTGGTTTTGATTTGTAAAGTTGATCTAATCTAAACTAAACTGATTAATATTATATAATATATTTATTTTTATTAAAGTTATATTTTAACTTATAATAATTTTAATTTTTCACACATTTCTTTCACTTTATGTAATTAAATATTATTATAGGCATATGAAATTTGTTGTTTATATTTTATTTCCTTTTATTTCTTGTTTTTCCATTTAATAAGCTAAATTGATTTTAACTCAAAATCTAGGTTTAAAATTTTCTTGATCAAAAACTGATTAAAACGTTCAAATTCAAATTTAGTTTGGATTAGATTAGTTTTTAAAATAAAACTAGTTTATTTAATTCAAATTAATATAAATAATATTATTTAAATTAGATTGATTTTTGTATTCAAAATCGATTTAAACAAAATTGCGAACATCCATAATAAAATTCCAAAACAAACAGGTTGAGAATTATTACCCATATTCTAAAATAAGGGATTATTATAAAAATAAAATTAAAGATATATTTTAAGGAAACAACTAATTAACTTAATTTTTTATTTAGTAATCTACCTTATCTTATAAATGAGAATACTCTTTATTAAGAGCGAAATATTATTTATTGTATTTTTTTTTTTCCTTGAGAGTTGGATTTTTTTAATGATACTCTCTTTATTTTTATGTCACGTGTCATTTTTTTCATTAATTCTTCTATTATTATGATAACTCTTGTTACTTACTCTCATATTATCTATTTGTTCTTCATAAGTTACAAATCAAATATACTTAATTAATTCTTAAACTTATTTAATCAATTATATATTTATTTGCTTAATCAAATCTCAATTTTTCATGAATAATATTCATCAAATATTGGTTGTAGCAATTGTTAGATATTTGGTAACAATTATATCAAATTTTAAGCTATAAAATAATTAACAATTATAATTTTCAAGTCAATCTAAAGAATTATCATTATTTCTTTTGTTTTTTGTTATTTTTTGAAGAAATATTACCAATTACATATATATCATGTTAAAAACTAAATTTGTATACATCAAATTTTTTAATGAAATATAATTTAAAGGCATTAAAATTTATAAGAAAAAACTGTGCATTACATGGCCTACTTGCTAGTTTTGTTTAAAAGTAACACTAGGAGAAATGGTCAATTTATCTAAGCTTAGTCACTCTATATTTTAATCTAAAAAATCTTATTTGTTTTATATTCTCCAAAAGATAAATGGATGTTTAGAAAGAAAAAAATTATAACCTTTTACAAAAATATCTTGAAGTTCATCTAAACGCTTGTTAATATTTGGAAAAATAAAAAAGAATTATTATCTCATCCATATTTTACAGTAAAGAATTATTGCAAAAAGTCAATAAATAGTATTTTATTAAAAAAAAACCACTCATTAATTCAAATTTTTTTATGAATGACATTGGCAGAAGTGGCCAATTTATCTTAACTCAGCCGCTGTATTTTTTAATCTTAGAAGATTTATTTGTTTTACATTCTCCGAAACGGTAATATATTCAATATGAACGCACCAAGCTCTTTTAGCCGTTGATCACGAAGAAAAAGTGATCGATGGCATGGAACAATTACCTACAACTTGATCAATAGGTAATTTTGTTAAGTTCTAAATTACAAAGTATGTCCCTGAAAAGAAAGGATATTATGTGGAAGTCCCTGCAATCATTGGTGACCAGAAGTAATCTTCGGCGAGGACCCTTCTCCTTCTTCCCACATCCCTAATGACTTTTTCGACCTCCACAGAAAAAGCACAAAATCAAAATACATTATTCACTTGTGTGAACACTCAATTTTGTCCAGGACACTAAAAAAATTTTTTTTTTATTAAAAAAAATTTAATTAAAAAAGTTATTATTATTAAAAATTAAAAAAATTAAAACTAATTAAATTAATTTTATAGAAAATAACAAATCTAAAAAATATAATGAAAAGCAAAAAAAAATAATAAAGAACAAGAAAAAAAAAAAAAGAGAGAGAAGGAGTTTGGGCACTGATCGCCCTTCAGACCCACAACCCGATCCACCAAGCCCCTTACCCATGACCCATACCCACGACCCATATCCCCTTCCCATTTTCGTATACCTTAGCAGCCTCCTCTCCCTTCTCTTCCAAACCCTAGCAGTCTTCTCTCCCTCTCTCCATCAACTCACCATACACTCCAAGCCTGCAACCCACACCTAGCTCCATTTTGCCAAGCTCGAAGCTCGCCAACCGCTCATTTTCAACACGCTCCTCACGCGATCGGCCACGTCACGAGCCCCCACACGCCATGGCACCAAGACATCGCAAGCAACCGCCACCATTGTTCTTGGCTCCGCTCACGGCGCGAGGATACCGTTTTTGGGTAAGATTTTGCGTGGAGCGGAGAAAACACACAAAAATGGAAGACGTGAGGGATTCGAGTTTCGCAACACCAAAGTCACAAGTAATGGCCACTCCTGTTCTGACGAAGCTCAGTGACGCGAGGATGCCGTTTTGGGTAGCTGATCTTGCGTGGAGCAGGGAAAAACGCACAAAAATGGAGACTTGAAAGGACTAGAGCTCTGCAACCCGAGAACCGCAAAGCAACCGCTATTTTTGCCCAGCCATCTACTATAAATTGCAGAGGACGAAATTTAGAGGGTGGGGGTGATTCTCTTCTTCTTTCTCTAGAGTTTATTGATCTGAGAATTTAAAAGAGAAACTTTTCTGTGTTTTTAGAAAGAAATTTGAGAGGATTTTACCTGTAATTTCTGAGAGCATTAGAGAGATTGTGAAAAGAAAATAGAAGGGTTGGAAGATTGAAAAGGGATTATAGTTGTTGCTATACTCAACTGTTTGGAAAATCCTCATTCGGTATTTTCGTTTTCCTTCCTATTTTCTCTTCTGTCACATCTGTATTGAAACCTGAGAGTATTGAATGAATGAAAACTATTCTATTATGTTTTTGGTATACTTTGATATTCTGATTGAAGCTGGCGTGTTGGTATATTTCATCCCCTATTTTGCTTAGTTTTTTTTATGTTGCATACTACTTGTTTGATGCAAATGGTCAGCTGATAACGTGTGCTGAAACGTTACATTTCTGTGAATTTGTACCCTGGATTAATTTATCTCTTCTCTGTTTGGTTTGAGTTACTGGGTTCACTTTCGTGTTGATAGTCATTTGATTGTTTAGATTGGTTCACATGATGTTTGAAGTTGAGCTCTGATATACGAAATTTGTTCCCTTCCTGATGCTGGTGCTTTGGTTCCCAAGTTGTATGATTAAATGCCTGAACAACGTGTGAGCAATTGGGAGTGGTCCCCGAAGAATGTTTTGGCCCTTGTTGGTTCGGTTCTTCCTTGTTAGAACTATTATTTCTCTAGTTTAATCTTTGCCTCAGTTGCCTATTTCTTGTGTGATGAATTGTCCGAGCCAAAGGTTCTCTCCAAAATTGATTTTGCTGATGAGGTTCTGCTTCATATTTGTATGTATGTGCTAGAATGTTAACTAGGTATTTTTTTAGCTTGTTGTTCATAGATTATTTGATGGCTTGCAGTTCAATGTTGAGAATGAGATCATCTTTGAATTGGATATCACGGTTATTGATTTTGTTGATGAGGTTTTTGCTTCATACTTGTTTTTATGTGCTAGAATGTTAGCTAAGTATTTTTTTTAGCTTGTTGTTCATGGATTACTTGATGGCTTGCATGTTTAATGTTGGGAATGAGATCATCTTTGGATTGGATACCACAGTTTTACATTTAGTAGTTTCTGAAAATGGAGGGCAATGTGCTAATAGTTAATGCATAATGTATAGGTCTTGAATGTTCAGTATGTTACTGGTCTTGGTATTTCAAGTTTATGGAGTTCAAATTTGTTTGCTTGCTGTGGGTATTGGGAATTCCGTGGGTTTGCTATCATGTTGTTGTTTATGATCTTAAAGAGTGCTTTTTCATGCTCAATGATTTGATCCTATGTGTTAGAGATTAAATATGATATATGTTGTATATCCCTCATAGTGTCATAATTTCAGCGTTTTATCAGCATGAAAGTGGACCAATCCTGGTTCCAAAACCTGTCTGTTTATACTGGAGATATCATATTCTCTTAGGCGTCCTACAGTGAAAATATATTAACTCATCATGGAATGTTGTACTAGTTAGTTAAGTCATTTATTTTGTTTCTATTTTTGCTTCCAAAGTGCAAAATATAATAACCTTTTCCTAAAGTCATGTGATGGTGTATGACTGGTTTTTTTTTTTGTTGGGGCGTGTGATAAAAAGAGGGGATTCCTTTTTTTTTTATGTAGATATTGAAGCAGAATTCCTTTTGACTTAATGGGTTGAGTTGTGTTGTTCTTAATACTTTTTCTTTGACCATTCCATTTGTACATATTGACCCTTGCATGTTTTACACACTTATATTTTAATCTCAATTTTTTTTTCTTCTATCTCTTTACTAAAAATAAAGAAATAATTAACTCCAATTTTTTTTTTGAAAAAAAAAACAAAATAAAATAAAAATAATTGAACCTTGTATGGAGAAAATAAAACAAGGATGGTTGAGCTGTGACAGCTTACTAATCTTGCCTTTTTAGGATCATCTAAATTGTGACAGTTTGATGATTCATTTCTCTAAAAAATTTTAAGTGAAATGTTGAAACGAAATTCTTTTCAAATTGAATTTTTACAATTTTATCCAAAAGGTTCTTGTCTATTTTATATAGATGGTGAAAACGAAATTTCCTTTGATTCAATGGGTTGAGTTTGTCTTCGTTTTAATACCTTTTCTTTAACTCTTTCATTTGTACATATTGGCTCTTGATGCGTTTTTACACATTTACATTTTAATTTTAATTTCTTTGTTATCTTTTATCTCTTCACTAAAATAAATAAATGAATAATTAACTCTAAAAATATATATATATATATATATATATATATATATATATATATAAAAACAATAGAATAAAATAATTGAACTTTGTGAAAAGAAAATAAAATTAATTTAGGCATTTGACGAACTTGTTAATTTTGCTTCTTTTAGAATCATCTAAATTGTGACAATTTGATGATTTATTTTCTAAAAAATTTTCGAGTAAAATTTTGAAATGAAATTAAATTCTCATAATTTATTTATAAAAGGTGTGAAAATTTCTAAAAAATAATAATAATAAAATAAAAATAATTGAACTTTGTGAGAAGAAAATAAAATTAATTGAATTACTTCGACACAATTGTTAATTTTGCTTTTTATGATCATCTAAATTATGACAATTTGATGGTTCATTTCTAAAAGATTTTGAGTGAAATTTTGGAACAAGATTCTTTCAAAATTAAATTTTCATAATTTATTTCTTTGTTTAATTTATCTTTTAATAAATGGGTAAAATAAATATTTTTAAAAGTTATAAAAATTTGCACAACTGATTTAAGGTAATCTGTCTTAACGCGGATGTATTAGGGGTCTTGTGGGGTTAAGTCTCCATCCTTCCCTGTGCATAATCAGACTCCCGAACCTGAATTTTTGAACATAGACCATTACTTTTGGTTTTCTAATTTTTTCCAAATAAAAAATAAAATTGGTGGCGACTCCCTTAAATTTCGTAATTTAAGTCGTTATTCCGCCGCGATCCCGGTCGCGACAACTTGATTGTCTATTCATTTTCTTAACCTTGAAATCTCACTCAAAATCAACAAGCAGCCTCCAAAGGAGGTATTGAGGGAGAAGAAGAAGGAGGAGCATACTCCACGTCTTCTTTATTTCAACAACTCCCCATTATGTACGCTTCTTTCTCTATCTAGGGATGGCAATGGGTATTGGACCCGATGGGTACCCTCAAAAATTACCCACAATGGGTAGGGTAATTACTCGCTTAATGAGTATGGGTAAGGGTACGGGTAATTACCCGTAAATTTTGATGGGGATGAGTGTGGGTACGGGTACCATGGTACCCACCCCGCCCCATACCCGCACATACTTATTTATTTATATATACATATATAACACATTATACTGATAAAAATATATATATATATATAACACATTACACATCTTTGCTGAGCAAGACACAGGCTAAGACTATACGATACCTACGTGGGCCAATTCTGCGTGAAGGCCAATTGCTAATTTGCTATTACTTTTATTATAACAAAAAAAAATTCACTTGACTTTTCTTTTGGACTTTGAAACTTTCAAAGTGAGAAATCGAGAAGAAATTAGAAACCTATCTACTATCTACTTGGAAGACAAAAACGCGTATCACTCAGGTTTAGCAATTGGAACACCCAGGTTTATATTGCCTTCAACTTGCCTCTATTTATGTCTCTGTTCAGTATTTATATCTCTGTTCCAGTTGCCTTTCATTTACTTGTATTTATGTTTATGTTACAGTTGTCTATAAAAGCATTTTAGTTTGCATTTTGGTTGTTAAAATATGCTGCATACGTTACTGATTTTGTCATTTGTGGAATGCAATTGCCAATTGAAAGACATTGAGGTGCGCTGCCTCTACCTAGTGCATGGTGTTTTTTGTCGTGTAAACACAAGATTTGTTATTTCTTTTGATGTCTTTAGTGCTTTCTATTGATTAGATATTGTAAATAGGATTCATTTTGCCTATGTTGCCTATTTTATTTTTACTTATTTGGTGCTTTCTTTTATTGGTTTATTGTGCTATTATATTGTGTGTAGGTTGTATTAATTATTAATTATATATTATCAAATATACCTTGACTTTGTTTCTTTATACCTGACCTCTTTACCATATTTTTTTATTTTG
The DNA here is from genome assembly GCA_029884605.1 of Ormosia emarginata. Taxonomy (NCBI): domain Eukaryota; kingdom Viridiplantae; phylum Streptophyta; class Magnoliopsida; order Fabales; family Fabaceae; genus Ormosia; species Ormosia emarginata. Next base: position 18,805,819 of record JAQQTP010000064.1, on the reverse strand, counting down.
TTTTGCTTTCATGTACCTAATCACAGATGGAAAATCTATGTGGAGTGATTCCTTCTAAGGAATCTGAAAGTAGCTTTTCTCCTATTACGTCAAGTACTCCCACACAACCTGAAAGTGTACCTAGTGATCCCGTGGGTAGCTCTTCTCCTAGTGATCCTCTTCCTCTTGCTGTGGATGGTGATGAATTAACTGATGATAGCAAAAAAAGAAAGTTATCAGTTGTTTGGAACCACTTTAAGAGAAAAGTAGTTAATGGAGAAGAAAAAGCTATATGCAATTATTGCAACAAACATATGACTGGTAGAAGATCTGATGGAACAAATCATTTGCATAAACACTATCAGACTTGTAAAAGAAGGCCGTTTAAGGACATAAGACAATCAATCTTGTTGAGAGAACAAAAGAAGGTTGATGGGTCATCTACTTATTTGAGTAACTACCATTTTGATCCAGAGAAATCAAGAAAAAACATTGCTTGTATGGTAATAGTTCATGAGTATCCACTTTCAATGGTGGACCATCTGGGATTCCGAGCATACTTTGAAGGTCTTCAACCTTTGTTCAAGGTTCCTAGTCGAAACACAGTTAAAAATGATATTATCAAGATCTATCAAAATGAAAAGTTGAAGACTATGGGACTCTTAGACAAGATTGCGAGTAAAATTGCTTTAACAACAGACTTGTGGACAACTAGCAACCAAAAGAAGGGGTTTATGGCCATTACAGACTCACTACATTGATGATGATTGGGATATGCAAAGTCGCATATTAAGGTATATATTTTTGTGATCATTATATCATATTTATTAACTTTATCAATTACATTTAATTTTTGCATTATATTAATACTCAATAAATTATTTTGCATAATAGGTTTGTGTATGTAGAATGTCCACATATAGTCAAGCTCTTTCAAAGGTGTTGATAGAATGTATGATAGATTGGAATATTGATAGAAAGTTGTCTACCATCACTTTGGATAACTCGTAGCACTAATGACTCTCTTGTTCGTTTGTTGTTAAACAAACTTGATTGTTCTCGCTCTTATGCTTGATGGTCAATTATTTCATATGAGGTGTTGTGCACATATTCTGAATTTAATTGCACAAGATGGTTTGAGTGTTCTTGGAGATGGCATAGAGAAGGTTAGGAATAATGTTGCTTATTGGACAGCCGCACCTAAAAGAGAACAAAGTTTTAGGGAAGCAGCACGTCAAATAAAAGTTTCCATAACAAAGAAACTCATTCTTGATTGCAAAACTAGATGGAATTCTACTTATCAAATGCTTGTTGTTGCATTGGCTTACAAAGATATTTTTGTTCGTTTGAAAACAAGAGAGGATTTATATACATGTTTGCCTACAACTGCTGAGTGGGAAATTGCAAAAGAAATTTGTAGTAGGTTGGAAGTATTTTATCGTGTAACTGAGATGTTTTCAGGCACACAATATCCCACAACAAATATATTCTTCCCTTTGGTTTGTGAAATAAAGCTCTCTTTGCAGCTATGGCAAACTTGCTCAATTGAAGCTATTAGAAATATGGCTTCAAAAATGATTGCCAAATTTGGGAAATATTGGTCTGTTGTTCATGGAATTATGGGGATTGCCATTGTTTTGGATCCAAGATACAAATTGAAGTTGTTAGAGTACTTCTTTCCCAAGCTTTATGGAAGTAGTTATTCAATTGAAATTAACAATATCAAGAAATTATGCTACTCATTGTTTGAAGATTATCTAGCCAACACAAATGGGATAATGGAAGGTTCAAATTTGAAATGTTCAATGACAAGGAGTCGAATTCAGATAATCTTAATATTAACAATTTTCTTAGTGATTATGACTCATTTGTCAATGATACAAATGAGACACAATCAAAGTCTGAGTTGGATCTTTACTTGGAAGAGAAGGTATTGCCCAGAGTGCTACATTTGATATTCTTGGATGGTGGAAAACAAATAGGATCAAGTATCCAAGATTGCAAAAAATTGCCAAGAATATTTTGGCTATTCCAATTTCAACTGTTGCTTGAGAATCTGCTTTTAGCACAGGAGGTAGGTTGTTGAGTCCTCATCGTTTCTAGGCTTCATGAGGATACTTTGGAGGCACTTATGTGTGCACAAAGTTGGTTAAAACATGAGAAGAAAGGTAATAAATGTTACACTTATCTATTTATTCATTTAAATTTGTGTTTAGTGTAATCATTAATTTTCTTTTTATGTTGTAGTTTCTGTTGGTATCACTGGACCAAAACAATATTTACATGTGAAAGATAAGCGTTTGCAATCTTTTCAAGATTCTGATTCTGATGATGAGGTATAATAACATAATAATTTATGTTATTAATTTTGACTTTACTATCATAACTAATTAGTGTAATGTATCACTTTTTAACATATTTTGGAGAGTACCAGCACGTGACTTGGAAGCTTATGAATTTGTTGTTTATGAATTTCTTGTTACATTAGATTTTGAAGAGTACCAACACTTTTTATGATTATGTTTGAAAGACCTTTGAATAGTTTGACAATTGTATGACATTGACATTTTTAATCAATGTCTTTTTATCCATTGGTTTTTTCGTAGTTAATAAAAGTGCAGGTAACGGGTACGGGTACTTAGGTACCCAGAGGGTAAGGGTACGGGCATCAAAGTTGCTACCCACGCGGGTATGGGGATGGGTACGGGTATTTTTTTTAAATGCAGGTATGGGGGACCCTACCCATTGCCATTCCTATCTCTATCTCTCTAACTCTGTTTGTTTTTTTTTTTTTTTTTTTATGGGTTTATGTTTATGCTAAAATTTGTCTTTAATTTTGATGATGGTATATGAGGGGCTTTCAAGCATTATTAGGGAGTCAAGCTTTGGCCAAAACTCGATGTCCATTGTCACTAGTGTTAGAATATTTAGGGTTTAAGAATATTTAGAACATATTTTAAAGTTAAATTAGACTTAATTTTGTATTATTTTATAAATATTATTTTTACTTAATTAAATATATTATTTTATTTATATTTAATTATATTTTTTATATAGATTTTTCTCTTATAAATAATGAATTTTCTTGTATACATTGATTAATTAAAAAATTTATAACTAATTCAAAAAATATACAAAAACTTTCTTTAGACTTTTTCTATGTTCTTATTTCTCTATTTTTAACATGGTATTAAAGCGGTACTATCTTTCGTGATATGTCACGTCACTATTCTGCTACATAGTTTTTGAAACTCTCGAATTCTGATTAGTCACCTCTCATATCGTGTTCTAGATATTTTGATAATCCTTCCGCTCACCATCATTGTTTTTCCGTCACTATGTTCTAGACTCAGTTGCCACAATCACCACCTTAGATTCCAAACTCTGTTCCAGACTCCGATTACTGTCTTAAATTTCATATTTCGTTATATACTCTGATTTTTGTCTCAGATTCTATACTCCATTTTAGACTCTGATTATTGTCTTAAATTCCAATCTCCGATATGCATATTTGATATGCATCTTTGTTCAGTTTTGTCAATCAGTTCCGTCTGATCTAGCTTGAAAGATTGATTCTACCTCCGTTGCTCCAGCCTCCGATCAGTTTTTGTCTGATAGATTGGCTTCGTCTCTATTGTTTCAATCAAATGTAAATTGTTTCCATCCCAGATGCAGTTTAGCTTCGTTCTTGCATATGGTTGCATCCCAAATATAATTTGGACCTCTTGACTTCTCTAAGATCTTGACATTATGTTTTTAGAATATTTTAATTTATTTTATTTTCATGTGTCTAATTGTAACAAGTTAAAACTTAATAAGGAGAAATGTTAGAATATCTAGAACATATCTCAGAATTAAATTAGACTTGATTTTGTGTTCTTTTAGAGATTTGATTTCTACGTAATTAGATATATTATTTTGATTATATTTTATTATATTTTTTCTTTATATAAATTCTTTCTCTTATAAATAGAGAATCCTCTCATACATATTAATTAATTCAAAAATAATTACAAAAATATTTTCTAGACTTTTTATAAGTTCCTATTTCTTTATTTCTAATAGTCAGGTCAGTTAATAGAATGTTTGCTACTTGGAGGCCAAAAACATCAAGAACTTCGTCGATTTTGAGGAGTTCAAATCTTCATCAAGTAGCTCGTTTGTTTGTTTTCAACTTCTGCTTTTGAATTTGGAGAAAATGTGATATCTTATATTTTTTTTTTTTTTGTTGCTGGTGAAGAATGAGTATGCGCTTCTATGTTGTTTTGGATCTTAGGTTTTGAACTTATGCGCTGAGAAGCTTTTTTATTTTTTATTTTAAAAAAGCTGTTGATACTGTTTGGCTGCTAAGAAAATGGTAGAAAAAAATTTGATTTGGTTTTAGATTTTTGCTCTTAATCATCTACTATTAGCAGCTGATAATTACTTCAACTTTAAGTGGTAGCTTGATTTGGCTTTTGACTTTGATAACGGGTCGAGAATTTGCTGTAGTCTCATATGTCAAAATCATGGTTTTCTATCTTTGATATAGATACATCAATCCCATTGTAGATCTACTACTACTAGCATCATCCCCAATTAAAGATAAAGAGCTAAAATGAGAATAATAAAAAATAAAGGGTTAAAAGTTCAATAACTCAATGGGCTTTTTAAAAATGTTTGAAACTTGCAATATTAGGTAAAGTAAACGGGGCATCAATTGTTTTAAGGCGTACCTTAGAAACTTCCTCCTAAAATACGAATGCATGTTTAGAGAATAGAAGTAATTGTGACTTTAAGGCGTGCATTAAAAACCTCTCCTTAAAACACAAACGCATGTTTAGAGAATATAAGTAATTGTGACTTTAAGTCACACGTTAAAAAATTCTCCCTAAAACATGAATGCATGTTTAGAGAACAAAAGTAATTGTGACTTCTTACAAACGTATCTTAAAGTTTGTGTAAACGCTCGTTAACATTAAAAAAAATCTAAAAAAATGGTTGACTCACCAATATTATACAATAAATTATTGAAGAAAAATGAACGAGGAGTTTTTTTTCAAAGAAAATAACTCATTAACTCAATTTTTTTAGTGATTTTTTTTTAAATGACGCTTGGAGAAATTTTCAAATAGACACGACTTATTATAAACATTCTAATAATTAACATGTATATAAGTATTTTTTTAGATATATATATATATATATATATATATATATACATAATTCACATAACTTTATACATATCAATTATTGATTTGAGTATTTATGATAGGAGTAATGGTATTTCAAACAACTTTTTTTCTAGGAAAACTTTCAAATTACCTTTGAGCAATTAGGTCACAAACAATCATATATCAACTCTGATTTTTTTATCACAAACAGTGCATACACCTCTTTTTACACTCTTCCCAATATCATTCATCATACTTATTTTTTTATCACTTTCTTTTACTTAATCACATCCATCCAAGATAGGTGTGAAAATGGGTGTGAGATGAAAAATGATGTAAAAACATCATTTTCCATCATATTTAGGTGATAGGGTAAAAAACAATTTTAAATATAACTATTGACATGTTCAATTCGAATAGACTTTCATGAAATATTTTCATGATGCTACGAATTTTCTTATGATAAATAGTGCCTATTTAAAATATATTTTTACTTTTTTCTTTCTAATTTTTAACTTTTTTTTCTAGTCGAATTAAATCTGTTTGGATTTAACATAACATTAAATGATATTTGTAACATCCCGATTTTCGTTTTTTCTGCACAAATATTAATTTTTTAATTTTTGTGATTTTTGAGAATTTTTCTGAATTTTTTTTAGAATAAAAAATTTTTAGTAATTTTTTGTCATCTGTGGGACTCACAGTGAGCCCAGAAACACTAAAAATTTTATTAGCCAGAAAATTTTGTACTATTAATACGGTCGGGGATCTTACTAAACCCGAAACCGGATATTCTTAATTTTTTTGCTTATACAATGAATTTATTATTCACTGTATAATAATTATTGGTTTGTGAGCTGTAAATTTTATTATGTGAGTAATAAATTTTTATAGCCTTAGTTAGGTACTAGTCATGTGATGACTATGTGTCACTAGATAGTAGAAGTCAATTTTGGTGGCTAGTCTTAATAATTAATCTATGGTAATAAGTCAACAAAAATGACTTGTTTAAATTAATTATTAAGCTAGATGAATTAATAAACTAATCTAAGCTTAAATGGTCACAAAATTGAAACAATAATTGGTATTAAATGGCAAGGACTTCTACGACCATGAAGTGATATTTTTTGGACATGCAAAAGTTAATAATTCATCAATTGTTGACTAAAAGAAAGACTTGGTGCCATGTGCTTGAATTGCATAATTTGCACTTGATTGATTTTGCAATTATTTCTCCACTTGACTAGCATTCCACGGCAAAGACCATTGAGTAGGCTATCAATCACAAATTCTATCATTTTTGTCTCCTAAGCTATTATCTTCATGTTTTCATTTTCTACACATTGCATTTTCTCTCATTTCTCCTCCAAGACACCATTCGCCAAGCCTTCCAAGACAACCCTCCAAGCTTTCAAAATTCTATCTAACCTTATTTCCTACATCTAAACATCATTCTAAGACACTTCTATGTTGAAGACTTAAGTAAAATCCTTCATTTTCTACCATTTTTACAAGTTAGTGTTCTTGAGATTTCAAGGTAAAAATTCTTCTTCTTTGTTTCTAATTTGGTTCTTGAATTTCTAAACCATGATTGTTCCATGGTTTCTCTTCTTCAAGTTTTGTTTGTGACTTTGGATGGTTTAAGTTTGTTAGGATTTTGTGTGGTGGTTCACGAAATTCCTAGAAGATCAAGCTAGAAGGAGTTTTGTTTTCCTTAAGGTAAGAAGGAGATTACCCTCATCAACCATATGTTGGTGGTGAGGAGATGACCTTGTTTGTAGTGAAAAATCCACAATGATTTATTCACTTGTATGATTTAAGTTTGCTTTATTTATGGTTGGTTTATTTTTAAGCTTTGATTATATGCTTGTTTATTAGATTATATGCTTGTTTATTTGATTATGTGCTTGTTTATATGCTTATGGTAGCATGATGAATATGGTGTGAAGTTTATGTGATGAGGAAAAATTGATGAAGGTTCCAAAGAACCTAGGTAGGCTCACGGTTTTGAACCTCACTAAGGTAACAAGATGTTTCAAATTATTTCTCAAGTTATGGAATAAAGAATTTGAGGATAAGAAATTTGATTGAAAGATTTTGTGATAAAAAATGATTAAGTATGTTTTATGAGGCATAAAATGAATTTTTGGGCAACTATGTCAAATATTTTAAATCCAAGAGTATTTTACTAAGTGTGGACTTTGGTACTTAGATAACACATATTTAACTTAGTGAAGTTTTTTTTTAGTAGAAAATGGCAAATAGATTTAATGTTTGGAATTAAATTAATATTTTTGTAAGAAAATCAAGAAAGACAAATTTTTGTAAAGAATTGAAGAAATTATTATGTTATAGATTTTTAGAAAAGAAATATTTCCAAGAAAGTCAAAGTGCATATTTTATAGAAAATGATACGTAAATGATTTTTAGTAAGGAAATATTTTCAAGAAGGCCAAAATGTATAATTTATATAAAGAATTTTATAAATAAATTTAGAAGGTTAAGAAAATATTTTACGTAAGTGAGAAAATATTTTACGTAAGTGAAAAATGCTAAAAATTCATTACACAATTTAAAAACTACTATTTTTAGACTACGCACTTGATTTTTACATTACGTGATTGAGAAAATGATTTTTAATGGTTATGCGATTTAAAAACGTTTTGAAATATTTACGCTATTTAATAATGTTTGAAAATATTTATGTGGTTTAGAAAATGTTTGAAAATATTTATGTATTTTAGAAAATGGTTAAAAATATTTATGAGATTTAAAAATGTTTGAAATTAATTACGTGTTTGTGAAACGTTGAAAAATAATTACAGTATTTGAAAACATAAGAAAAACGTCACGCTGTTTCAAAAATGCGATAAAATAATTACGCGATTAAAAATTACAGCAGTTGGCTGTCGAGTTGTCGTTATGTTACATTACAGCGGTTGGCTGTCAGGCTGTTATGGTGGGCCTCGTTATGTTGAAAAGTGATACTGTCGAGTAATGACGCGTATTTGTGAAATACCGTAAAATAATGGTTGTATGTATTTTTGAATCATACATCATGCATGAAAAAGCATGTCAAGTAAGGCGATTGGCCTAGGAGATGGAAATTACACCTTTGTGCAGGTGAGAATCGCGTAGTTACGATCTTCAGTGATCTTGGGGACGTTGGGGTGTGGAATGTCATAAGTGACCAGTTGACTAGCACCACTGCGTCGTGATATCCTTTGCAAACACACTGACGGTCTCGACGGAGTTACTACTCTTTTCGTGATATGGTTGAGAGTGTCTTGTAATAGCCATGTGGGCGCCATGATATGATAAACAACACATGATTTTGAGGCTAACGATATACAGACATGTACTCTCTATCTTTCTCTCCGAAATTGTGTCTAACTCCATGGAGTAGGAATTGGGTCATTATGCACATGCATTATGGGTTAGCATATTGGTGTGACAATTATGCCTATTTTATTTGTTTTCTACGATATGATATGACATGACTATATGAGATATTTTGTATCTGTATGTTTTACTGTCATTTTCTATACTGCCTCATTGGTATTAATGAAAGGGGATCTCACCTCTTTATTATGTTGTATTTGTGTATTGTATGTATTTGATGAAGACCGAGGAGACGAAGAAGCTGATAAGTCCTTTTACTATCAGTAGCTATTTTTCTGTATTTGCATTAGTATGGCGGAGAGACGTCAAGTTTTAGGGTTTGTCACAGTTCAATTCCACAGTGGATTGATGCGTGGCGGGTTAACTTAGTTAGGAAAAGGTTTTTGTTTACCGGGGATCTGACTCTGACATTAAGTGTGTACGGTATATATAACTTTTGGGGGGTGTAATTATGTAAATTATTTGTGAACAAGGTTTGTAATATGTAATATATAGCGTGTTAGTTTTTAATTACGTTTCACATTTAAAGTTTTTATTTATTATTTGTTATTCCGCAAACGAAATTTTAAAATCTGTGTTTTTACAAGATTAATTCTTTTACAACTTGGGTAAGTTATATTAGGATTGGTCTTAAATGTGATACCCTACGATGGGTGTTGCAATATTCAATTTAGATTTACTCAGATTTACAATAAATTTGAACAATGCAAGTGTTTTTTCTTGACAAATCTTAAGTTTTTGCTGTGTTAATTTTTTATTTATGTTTTCCTATTGTGTTAGAGCTTCTTTTTTTTTCTTGATAAGCAATGTTATCCTACAGTATTAGAGCTTTTAAGCTTTATGGAAGGAAGTTTTGTACTCCGCTAACTAGTAATTTAAGGCTGCGTTTGACATGTATGATAATATAAGACAATAGGATAAAGACTGATAGTATAAAAGACCTGATTAACTCTTATACAATTAAACATTTGGTACTCAATAGTACCAGAATCCTGATAGTATAATAATTATTTAACATGACTATAATACCCTTTATTTATCTTCACCCTCTAATTCAGATCATCATTCTCACGAATTCACACGCACACACTCTCTCTCAAGCAACAAATTGTGGGACTAATTCATTCCTTCACATAATAGCTCTTTCTCCCTCATTCATCATTGTCACCTTACAATCATGAATACCCCTAAGCAAGCCTCCATGAACTCTTTTTGATAAACTCCAAAATTAAGCCAAAAATAATGAAGTTGTTCCCTATTCATACAAAAAAAATCACCATCCCTGCATTTTCAACCAAGCTATACAACACAAACCCATAAAATGTTGGGGGAATACTGCACCCCCTTTCAATCTTTTGGGGAATACTACATCCCAATCAATCTTTTTGAGGAATACCACATCCCCTTCTACACAAACATACAATAAATATTAGTAATTTAGAAAAATATCACACAAATCACGCATAAAGTTTAACGTGATTCGACTAATATGCCTACATTCACGGATGAGAAAAGTCAAATCTACTATTAAAACAAATCTAGTCTGCAAGCCTTACAAGACAATCTCTCTCAGACTCTCATTCTTACTCTCATAACCCTATCAATTCTCAAATACAAGTATTTATAACACATCATTCCTAGTTTCCTAAATCACTCACAAATCTTATTCATATCTCACAAATCTCTAATATATTTTTCAAATCTTTTAACAAATCTTTAACATATCTTCATATATCTTTTCATATCTTTCATATTTTCACAAATCTTCACAAATCTTTCATATCTTTACAAAATAAGAAATTAGCGATTACAATCTTTAATAGAATTTGGGTCAAACCCAATATAAAATCATCCTTAGATTTCCATCACAAACCCATAAAATCATCCTTAGATTTCCAAAGACCACCATTATCAAGTCATGAACACCAAAAAAATCAAAACAAACAAAAAACCTCCCAACCCAATACCTATCCTCCTCAACCCATAGTTCCTACACCATAAATAAACCATCTACACTCTATAGAGATCAAAACAACAACTATAAAAAATTCAAAAAATTAGAAAAAAAATATAGAAGAAATAAAAATAAAAATTAAAATTAAAAAAAATTAAGGGATAGGTTTTTCAACAGGCTCGTTTGATCTTGGACGGTGGGGTACAAGGGTGGTGGCTTTGGTTCCAGTCGTTCGATCTTCGTTGGGAGCTCTGCAAACTCGCCCCTCAACATAAGATCTGGGCTCTAGTTCCACGGTGGTCACGAATCTGTTCGTTTGTGGTCTTCTAGATTATGGCCATGGATCTGGCCTCTGGTTTTACAGCAGCCATGAATCTTCATGGTGGGTGGCTGGGTGCGCGACGCTACGATGCGACCTGGTTCATGAGTGCGACTGTAGATCCGTGGTTGGCAGAGCAGGCGGCAGCTAGCTGATGGTGGCCGATGGTCTAGAAAGATCAGAGGGTGAGAAAGAGGAGGAAGTCCGGAAGGATAAGGAACTGCAAGTCTAGAATGGTTGGGATAAGATAATGGTGGTCCAGCGATGATGTATGAATGTGTGGCCTTGGTGGTGGAAGAGGCTCGAAGAGAATGATGAACATAGAGGAGCCTAGAGTTGTGGGTTCGATAGAGAAGGTGAGACTTGATGTTGAAGGGTAGAGTGAGAATAGATATTCTATCTTGTCTAATCAGGGATAGAGGAGATGATAAAATTATTAGGTTAGAATATGATAAAAATACTTGATCAGATTTTATTATACTATTAAGTTAACTCATCAAACACTTGATAAGGCTTAATAATATTAGCTAATATTATCAGATCTTCCTTATCATGTCTACCAAACACAGTCTAAGGGAATTATGGTCTTTAACCTCTCTAAAAAGTTTTATATGTCATTGATTATTTTTGAACTTAGAGCTGTTTTTATTTTCCCTGATTGCATAAGAGATATTGTACACTTAAATAAAGAAAGAGAAAACAAAAACAAATGAGGTCAAGTATATATTGTTATAAAAGTTGTAGTTAATGCCATTTAACTTTTTTTATTTAAATGAAATTTATTTCTTAAATCCTTAAAAAATATATATATATGTAAGGGGTATAAAATAAAGAGAGAAAAAAATGACCTTTTTATAGTAAGCTAACCATTTAGTGTATGTTTAGAAACTGTTTGCACCTTACATGGTAAGTTTGAAATTATGGAATGATGCAAAATTTTGTTTGAGTATTTGTTGAATTCCATTAGTTCAACACACTTTTTATCTCAAACAGTAATTTGAGTAAAAATAAGAATTTTGTCTATTGAAATTTAAATTTTTTAATATTTGTTTTATTAAATATATTTTTAAGATAAAAATTTTTAAATATAAATTACGTTATTATAAATTTATTTTTAATTAAATTTAAATTTATAAAATTAAATAAACTCAAACTTAAATTTATAAATTTTAATCTAAATACACAATTAACCTCTTTTCATTATTATTGTTGTTGAAGTTGATATCACATGAGAGAAAAGCAAACCACATTCACTTTTTTATCACATTCATTGTCAATGCATCTGGCTCTTATGGTCCATTCCATTGCATTGAATTGCACAATCAAACACTCAAAACGTGAGAAGAAACTGAAAGCGGACACAAGACCCTTAAAACATGGAGCAGATTAATGTGCGGAACAAATCAGTTCCACATAAAAATTGCGTAATGATGTTATTGAGTTTGAGAGTGAGAGGTATGCTTTCGATGTCTGTTACCATCTGACGTTGTAATTTTCCATGTCTATGCAAAAGAATTAAAATTAAAATTAAAATAAAATTAAATTTGCCATTGGAAAGTGCCTCCCAGTCCCACCTGGGTCAGCACGTGCTCCATGATAGACCCTGTCATGTGACCTTCTCTGCTCCGTGCTTCCCTCTTCATCTCTCTCTCTCTTTCTTTCTCTCTCTGACTCTCCCTTCTCCTTTTACATTTACACAGATTCATTCATTCACCTTTTGGGTCTTGGTCTTTTTCATCACTCTCTCTCTCTCTCTCTCTCTCTCTGTTTTTTCTGTGTTTCCGCCGCTGCAACAAGCAACAATAGCAGTGACTCAGTCACTTTTGCAACATGGGGAACCCCAACATTTTCAGCTTAAACCACTGAACCTGCACACCACTCTCTCTTGCACCTATACCTCACGTATATAGAATCTAGTGTTACTTGTTGTACTCTTCACACAAGTTCAACCTTCGTTTCTATGTAGACACATCACACTCATAACTCATATCATACCATAATCATCATATCATAATCATACATAACCATATGGGTTGCTTACACTCCAAAACCACTCATCTCCCCTCTCCTGAAGACCCTCCCACCTCCTTACCCGACTCCAAGAAACCCGATCCAGGTACCCTCTTCACCCTTGACCCTTTTTCTTTGGTGCTTCTCTCACTTTCATAGCCATATAATGAGCAACAAACCTTCTCTTATGTTTCCCTTCTGGGATTTTCACTTTGTTTTGGTTTTGAACTTGTGGGGCTGTATTTGTACTACAATAAATAATGTTGAGTATAACTGTTTGTTTATTATTATTATTATTATTATTATTATTATTATTATTATTATTATTATTATTATTATTATTATTTGTTGGGTTAACTTGCTTTGCTAGTCAAAATCTATGATTTTTATTTTTTTTAAGCTAAATGGGGATGATTCTTTTGCTCTTGTTTTATTGTTGGTGTGAAAAAGTTTGGTTTTTTATTTTGCTTTTTGTTGATTTGGTGTTTGGTTTTTCTGATTTTGAAGGTAATGAGGATGATGTTGATCAAGAGTGTCAGGTTCCAGCATTCAAAGAGTACGGTCTGAATGAACTCAGAAGGGCCACAAATGAGTTCAGCACAGATAACATTGTCTCTGAGAGTGGTGAGAAAGCTCCCAACGTGGTCTACAAAGGGAAGCTCGAGAACAATCGATTAGTAGCTGTCAAACGGTTCTCTAAACTTTCTTGGCCTGACGCTCAACAGTTCATGGTGAGAGGAATATTCCTTTTTGTTTTTTGGCCCTCAATTTGGTTGCTGAGAAATTGAAGGAAAAAAGAATAGGAGAATGACAAGTATCTAGTTGTTTTTAGAAACACACCATAAATTGATTTGGATTCTCTTTTAGGCCATGTGGGTTTTTGGGATTTGACTGGAAGATATAGTTTTGAATTTCTTTTTCTTTTCTTTTTTTTTTTTTTTCCAAATTCCAAATAGTATTGGGCTGTGCTATGCTGCTATTAGGTGTCCCTTTATTTAGGACTGCAAGTTTTTATTAATGGTTTTGATTGGTCAGGCAGAGGCAGCCGGAGTTGGGAAAGTGAGGCACAAGAGACTGGTGAATCTAATTGGTTGTTGTGCTGAAGGAGATGAACGGCTCTTGGTAGCTGAGTACATGCCAAATGATACTTTGTCCAAGCATCTCTTTCATTGTACTGCTCCATATCCATTTATTCAACTTCGTTTGCAATTGTTAAAGCTCTTTAGTTCTAGTATTTTTACCCCCACTATTCTTTCTCATTATCATCATTGGTTTTGGTGGTAAATTCTTATTGCTTTCATTTTTTGAAACGTAGAGCTGCCTGTCTTAATTTTTTTACCATATTTGTGTTTTTGTTCCTGGACTCATGAAGATCATATAATAAGCAAGATGTGCTAATATGCTTTTGCTGAGAAAAAAAAAATGATACATTTATTTTAGCTGTTGGTTGGTTTTAAGTTATAAAATTCAATGTTTTAAGGTCATGTTTTGTTGGAGTAAAAATGGACACTTGGAAAATGAGAAAGTGCAAAAAGGCAATGTGTTTGAACACAATAAAGTCTAGATATATTGTCAGTTTCCACCTGCCCATATTCACCCGAACCAAGCATAGCCTAAGGTGAACAAGTCCATTTATTGTACTAGCTGGACTTTATATGTGGGAGCTAAGGTAACTCTGTTCTTATCTGGTATAGTAGCTATCTTAGTTGCAATCTACATTGCTTAGTCCTAGTTATCTTCTTTATGCTATAAATTATAAAAGACATTGGGCATCATGCTGAATGACCATCCAGTCTGGTTTTTGTTTCCTGTTCTGAGTTCTATCACCAACTACATTCTTATATTTATAGTTGAGTATAAAAGAGATTTGGACTTGTGGAAATAATTAGTCTTTGATAGAAAAAAGCTTATTAAAGACAAGAGAGAAACAAGTACAAGAACATAAGATGATATATCATCCTAAAACAGAACAGAAAAATACAAGACAAGCTGATTAATTAAGCAAAGCTTGCATATATCTCTGCATATCCAACAAAGAAACCCCTCTGAATAGGCATTTGCTGAACACCATAAAGAGGCAAAGAAGAACTTTATCCCAAAGCAGAGGTAGCATAAAAAAGTAATCCCTTAAAATTCTGGCATTCCTATCTACCTCTATAAGCACTAAATAGCTGCATACATTGCAAATCATCACAAAGTCTTTCCCTCTTTACTCTTCCAAAAACCTCTAAATATATGAGAAAATGCTCCAAGCTCTCTGGACAAATTCAACATTCATTCCTTTTATCATCTTTATGGAAAGAGTCTCTAAACTGTATTTTTCTATCTCCTTATTTCTTAATCCTGTTCTGTCAGACTGTTATACGTTTGGGCTTGTTCATGATTCAGTGTACTGTATGTGGCCCAATACCAATCCCCTCCCCCCCCTCTTTCCCAAGCACATAGTAAAAAGAGAAATGAGAGGAGAAGTATAAAGAAAGAGCAAGCACTTTATGAGTAATAAGTAACCAAATGGCATCTGTTTTACATGTCAATGGTAGTTTGATAATCAGTTTCCATAATTTCTTACTTGATTAATTCTGTGATTCTATGTCATAGGGGACAAGCAACCATTACCATGGGAAATGCGTGTTAGAGTTGCCTACTATGTTGCTCAGGCACTAGATCATTGTAGCATGGAAAACCGGAAAATATATCATGATCTGAATGCGTATAGGATTCTTTTTGATGAGGTATGATTATAAATCCATCATTATGAACTCAGTCATTTGTTTTGTATATTATGTCACCATACTTTCTGTATTTGTCATCAAATATAATCTGCATAAATGCATATTTCCTGTTTAGGTATATCTATCTTGTATTCTTTCTCTAATTCTGCGCTTGGTTGTTTGAACTTGTTGCTCTTATTGTCTCCTCCAGATCATAGGTGATCCCTAACTGCTGTTATGCTAATATGCTTGCACATGAAGAATGTTATAAATGCTGTGAACATCGTTTATTCATTAGTAAATGTCTAAATTATGCCTTGAAATTGACTTGTTACTAATTCATGCACTTACGTCAGGATGGTGATCCCCGTTTATCTAGTTTTGGGCTTATGAAAAATAGTCGAGATGGGAAAAGCTACAGTACTAATTTGGCTTATACTCCACCTGAATTTTTGCGAACAGGTAAAATACTTGCCAACATGTATTTTTCTGGATAACTGACATTGGTTGAAGATTTTATTTTATGCTTCTTATGGAATTCCCAACAGCAATGATTGAAATGGATAATGAATTATATTCATTTGATGACATGGGCTAATTATGTACATATGTTACTCAATAATAGAGCAGAATTTGGAATAGTGTCTAGATATCATTGTATTAAATAGGAAGCTTTTGCAATCTGTGGTTTTCTAACTTAACATGTTGTTCTTTAGAGTCTAGAAAGAAAAAAAAATGGTTGTTGGATTCATTGGCAACATTGTTTTGCCTGAGATTCCATGGGTTGTGCCAACACTCTCTCTTATCAGAAGTCTTACTCAGTATTGTTAATGGAAATATGGTACTTAACAACATCTGCAGGCAGGATAATCCCAGAGAGTGTGATCTACAGTTATGGAACTGTTCTTCTGGATCTTTTGAGCGGCAAGCATATTCCTCCAAGCCATGTATGTTGCCATTCTTCCTAAATCCCTTGAAGTTGTTTGTATGTTAACAAGAGAGTTTTACATTTTTGATCAAATTCATCTGGAGACTTTATCCACAGTCTGTGCAGCCATATAAGGATGTGCTTTATGCTTTATTCTGTTTTATTAAGCATGCTGAGAATCGTATATTACCCTACATTTTCTGAACTTCTTCAGTGTTTGATATGAATAGTATAATTTATCAAGAACATTTATGTATCTCCTAGTTGTGATTCCATTGAAAAAAAAATGCACTAACCATATGCTTGTAAAGAGTTACTATCACTTTATACCCTCTTGCTTACTGCTGCATATTAAGATTGTTTTCTTGTTGAATATCACATAGCATAAAAAATGTATGATCCATATCATTATTATCTGTAGCCTTTTGATTACTTGATATAAAGATGCCTATTCATGCTGCATGGTTAAATCACATGATGCTGAATATGCTCTATCCAAGGTTATGAAAGTTGTTATTAAGGCTGATTTTGTTCTTCAGGCTCTGGACCTAATTAGAGGGAAAAATGCATTGTTGTTGATGGACTCATCCCTAGAAGGGCAATACGCAAATGATGATGCTACAAAGTTGGTTGAGCTTGCTTCAAAATGTCTTCAGTTTGAGGCTAGAGAACGACCTGATATTAAGTTTCTTCTTACTGCAGTTGCACCTCTTCAAAAGCAGAAAGAGGTTTAGTTTTTGTTTTAGCTTTCAATTTTAAACTTCAATGTACATTTGCTGCCCTTTTTTTCTCCATTCCAATTGTGTTCAACTTCATTTTCTAGTTTTCCCTTCTCTCTCTCCGTAAATCTTCATTCATCATGTTGAATTTTTTCCCTCTTTTTTTACAGGTAGCATCTCATGTGTTAATGGGCCTTATTAAAAATACAACAGTGCTGCCAACCATGCTTTCTCCTCTTGGAAAGGCTTGTGCAAGGATGGATCTTACTGCTGTGCATGATATATTGTTAAAAACAGGATATAAAGATGAAGAAGGTGCAGAAAATGAGGTATGTCAAATCACCACATTTTTGCCTGCAACTTTATTTAGTTACTACTGACACTGAGAAACCAATATTCTCATTGGGATATGTGGATACAAATCAATGAGGTTGGTTCATTTTTCTGAAGTATCCGCTTATAGCTGATTTTATCATATCTGCTGGGATGATGAATATTCCTGGTATCTCATTCATTCATATCTAAGCTGTTCTTCTCTCTGTGGATGGCTTATCAGCAATGCATAGCATGGAATTATTATTTGCATGAGTTTTTCGTTTGGCTTTTTTTGAGTCACACGTTGACTGTTGCATGACTTTGTTAGTGACATGAATGCATATATAGACGCCACATTGTAGTTGGGTTATTTCTGAACATGCTGCACTGTAGTTGCATTAACGGATAACACACTGTTTCTGCAGTACAATTGTTTAATTGTTTTACTTCGAAGGGCAAATAAGACCACAAATGTAAATCTGACTTGTTAAGTTCTGGTTGTTCTACCAACTTTTTTTGTTCTTGCTCTTGCCTATTCACTTAGAATGTAATTGCAGCTTTCATTCCAAGAGTGGACACAACAAGTGCAAGACATCTTGAACACAAAAAAGTTTGGGGATATTGCGTTTAGAGACAAGGATTTCAAAAATGCAATTGAGTATTATTCTAAGGTAGATGAACTGTTTCACTTTTTATTGGGTCTTGGCTGATTGGCTTCTCAATGTGACTATCATTTGAGACTCATCTGTACTATTGCAATGCTTGGCCTCTATTTCCAGTACAATATTTTCTATGATAAGTTTTATCAGAAAAGTATTTTCTGTGACAAGGATCTTATACTTTATGATTCTTGAAGAAAAACATTGGTTTTCTTAGCCCTTTAAATCAAAGCACTGAATCTGTACACCAGAAGAACATTTTATTATCAAAACCTGCTGTCAAATATGGTTATACTTGTTTTATCCAAAAGAAAAAAGTTTATACTTGTTCTATATTTTGTGTCCAATGACCGCTGACTAAGACTATTATTTCTAAATTTGAACATAGTCTGAATATCCTATTTTTTCCTTGCCCTAAACAGTTGGTGGTTATGATGTCTGTTCCTTCTGCTACTGTCTTTGCAAGGAGAGCCTTCTCCTACTTGATGAATGATCAGGCAGAACTTGCATTAAGGGATGCCATGCAGGCGCAGGTATGCATACCCGATTGGCCAACTGCATTCTACCTGCAGGCTCTTGCTCTCTCAAAGCTTGGAATGGAAACTGATGCACAAGACATGCTTAATGATGGGGCATCCTTTGAAGCAAAGAGGTCTAACAGCTGGCGAGGATAAAATTCTAATTTGCGGTTCTTTGCTCACTAAACTAGCCGAGTGGCATCCGAAAATATGCTATTTTGCTATAATTTGTACTTGCTAGAATAGGAATATGTAGGGTGCTAGTTTAGGGGGCAAGAAAAAAAATTGTGGTATAAGATGTTCTCAAGGAATATTACAGTATAGATTAGATTTTCCCATACAAATGAGTCCTGTAGAATGAATTTTCTCCATATGAAAATAAGTTCATTTATGCCATCAGGCCATTGGCTTCGTGGTCATCTACTTGCTAAAAAGTGGGTGTTTTTGTTGGGAATTCAAGTGAGTTCCAAGTGTATATGTAACTGTTATCGACATATATACTTATAAGCCACTTGAATTTCTAACAGTTCCCTCTCCCTCAAGTTCCAAGTGTATATGTAACTTATTTTATCTACATATATACTTAGAATTTGCACTTGAATTTCTAATAGTTCCTTCCCCATCAAGTTCCAACTCCTAGTACACCAAAAAAGAAAAAGTTCATTTATCATATTTACAGTGTGGATCCTTTGTTCTCAGATTCTTCTGCTAGCGCTCGAAAACACGGGTTTTTTTCAATGAGGCCATGGTTGTAACAAGCTGCAGATGTAAAGCTGTTTTGTGGTTGAGCCTTGAGGTCCATAAGAGAAGGAATGAAAATTTTTATATTCTTAACTTGAACTTGCTTGTGCTAAATTTGTTTTATGCTTGAGTTCAATAAATGCTTTTAGCTTCTAACAAAGATGAAAAAGTGTTGATATAAGTCAGAGATGTCCTTTGTTTGGCAACCGTTTTGGTTTAAATTCAGACCTGTTATGACCAACGTTCTAAATTACTTTTCTATTAGATTTGTACGTGTACAACTTTTTCTGTTTTTGCTGAGATGTACGTGTACAACTACTGCACAAGTGCACATGCAATTTGGATTAACAGCTAGGACTATATAATATAATTAATCATAGAAATCATTGGATTGAAAATAAAATATTATTAAATTAATTTAGATGATTACAAAATAAAAATTAATGAGTATTTTCATAGTGTATAAGAATTTTTCTTAGAATATAGATGTAAGTTATCTAATTTTGAACCTTCTTTGGTCAACTGTCAAAGTCAAAGATAACTATGTAGTTTTGTAAGGCTAGTTCTTCCATGATATCTTATTTGAAATTATTCTTATCAATTTTTCTTTTTTGAGCTGTATTCTTTTCATTTTCAAAATTTCTTTGGAAATATTTATGAATTTATGAATAGAAGCTTGTGTAAATATTTATGATCATGTGTTTAACCTCGTCGGTTTTTCATTAGTAGGTAATTTATAATTTCATTATAAATTACAATGAATCTCATCATTTTTTAATCAAAAAATTATTTAAATAATATAAATTAAAATAATTTCTTGGTGAGAAATTATAAGAAAATAATGCATTATAATTTATGAAAAATATATAATAATAAAATAATAATAAATTGATAAAGAAAAAGGTACATATCCAATATGTCTTCACGAAAACTCTTTCGGCTCAAAAATTTGTTACTTTCATTTTATCTCCAAAATGTATTATAGGTGCTCGGTAATAGGACAACGGCCCAAGCCCAATTCTACTAAAGCGGCCCATGTCCAAATACTTAACCGTTATTTGGACCTACATGCTCCTAATTACCATTACCAATAGAAAATAAAGCACCACATCCAAAAAAGAAGGGATGTTGGCCCAAAAAAAAAAATTCCTAAAAAAGAAGGGATAATTCTTAAGTCTCAATTAAGAGATAAACCTCTCACCCGAAGTTTAACACCTATTTTGATAATTACTATAAGGATTCAAACTCCTCCTTTATAAATATAGGACAAACCTTCAAATAAACACATATACAGAGTTATTAAAATGGGTTAAATTTGATAGATTAATACAAATAATTTAATAAAATAAATGAATTAAATTAATAAAAATAAATATAAAATTAAAAATAATTTAAATTAATTCTATCTAAATATATTAATTTGTTAATATTATATAAAAATAGACTGAATTAATAAAATATAAAATAAATAAATTAAATTAATAAAAATAAATATAAAATTAAAAATAATTTAAATTAATTTGATCTAAATAGATTAACTTGTTAATATTATATAAAAACAAACTGAATTAATAAAATACCAACTCAAAATTTACATAATTCAAATTGATCTAACTCAAGTTGACTTGACTCATGGGTTAAATTATCCTGTTTTGACAATTATACATATATTACATTACGTATTAGCTTTTTGAATCTATTTTTACTTTATTTCTAGATTGAAACAATAGCTTTCAAAATAGAATTTAAAATAGGGTGAATGTTTAGTAAAAAAAAAATAAGGTGAGATGAACATGCTAGAATTTATTTTATTGTGAACCCCGAATTATTTAAAAATATTCTTTTCTAAAAAATAGAACTTATCCAAATATGCAAATAAAATTAATTTTAAGAAGGTAATGAATGTATAAAAAGTAATACCAAAAAAAGTATAAAAATATTATTGGGGGAAAACCAAACATGCACGTTTCTCAACAAAGAAAACCGGGTGCTTGGACTTGAATTGAAGCTCAACCTCTCAATTGTGAATTTTTCCTTTAAATTTCAGAAATTTTCCTAAATAATAATCGCTTGCGATTCATTTTCCAAAGCCCCGTGGTAAAACCGTAAGTTTCGTTGGTAAAGCTCGAAGACGTGTTCCTAAATCTCATATACCTCAAGGTACGAATACGATGATGTCTGTTTCCACCCGATTCTTTTGTTACGACCCGAAAAATTCGTGTTTCAAACTGTTAGGAATCTAAATTATTTGAAGCTTTCTTAGGGATTCGTTTGTTGTTCCAAACAAATTTCGCATATGTTATCGGAGTTTTTTTTTTTTTTTTCTTGATTTGATTCCGTGTGTGCTACCTCTGCGGTTAAGGATAAAAAATACAGAGTGTTTTTTTATATGAAATAAAAAAAATAAAAATACAATGTTTTGATGATTGTTGATCAACGAATTGTTCATGAATTGGGGGTTCCTGAACCGATGCAGAATTATTGTTCAATTTTTTTTTTTGGTTTAATTGTTTTACATATTTAGCTGTTTTTGAACTAAACTGAAACAAACGGATTGCGATTTTATAGGAGTCATAGATTCAGTTTTGTTAAGAATTTTGTGCACTGTACCAAAATCAATTCTTCACAACCTACCAAACACAAAGGAATGGTATGCTTGATTCATGTTTATACTTGACCCAATCAATTGCTTTGCAAACACCGACTGTGTGTACAGCCCAGAAAGACAATCAAAGCCCCTAAAATCACAACTATGTAATGCTTAGTTGAAGAAATTCAGACCCAAAGAATTTTTTGGTTTAAGAAAACTTAATTTTTTTGGTACAAATGATTATTATGATTATTATTATTATTATTATCATTATTATTTGGATAAACCATATGATTCTATTTTGGTACTTAGAAAACTTAGTTTAGATATACAATAATTTTAAAAATAATTATGTGCCATTATAAACTAACAATAATTTGGAGGTTTCTGCGGTATCCTTCTATTTTTGTGAGGGTATTGGTACCCCTCAACAATTAGTGGTTAATATTTGTCCTTGTGTTCCACTTACTTGAAATATAAATGCATCAAGTTATTTTTTGTATTTATATTTCAATTAAATGGACACATGACTAAATATTGACCACTAGTACCGGTATCCTCACAAAAACAAAGGGTACCAAAGGAATCTCCCAATAATTCTAAAGATTAAAGTTCTACAATGCATGTTAGATGTCTACCATGGTCCCCCTACAATTATATTTAAGCTCTGTCCTTGCATGTGTGAATTCGAAGAAGAAGCTGAACTGTTGGATATGGTTGTAATTGGCTGTTTTTTTCTTTCTCTCTTCTTTTTCTTTCTCTTTTTATGTACAACGGAAGTAAAACTCAATTGGGTAGTATTTGATATGTGGACTTTAGAGCCTATTTGATGCAAGACAATTGACAATAACGGATACCTGTAAATAGAGGTATAAATGGGCTGGAGTAAAAAGGAGATTTATCTTTATCGTGATGGATTAATATTGGATTTGACAAAGGCCAGATTGAAGGAATGGTACAAGTAGACTGTGTAGTTGGATAAGAGACAGCTCAATTGGTTTGGGAGAGGCGTATTTTGCTGTTATGTGATTTCTAAAATGAGGAACAAAAGAAACAAGGAAGGTTTTGTACTGAACCATGTTTGATCTAAAGATGTTGACTTCTAGGTAGGAATGTATGCTTTATTGTGCCTGGCTGAATGTCGTGATCTCTGAGAGTAATACTCACTAGATCAATTAGGTTAGAAAAATAAATTTGGCTGATATGATTTGATCATATTAGTGGAATCATTACATCTATTTTTGGAATATTGGATTTACAAATTATGTTGCTCTCTTAATTTTTCCTGCAGAGCTAGTGGCTTGTGGCTCTTCTGGAAATATTTTAAGGTAAAGGTTGATATGGAAGTGGCCATATGCCATTCAAGATTTGCTAGTATTTTTTTTTTTGAAATTTTGTTATATTGTGGCTTCAGGTCGTACTTTTTTTTGGTAAGACCATGAGGTGTCCCCGCACCCTTTGGGTGTGGGCTTCATGTCGTACTAAATTACTAATCATGTTTGAGTTCTCTACTCTGCTGATCCTTATAATGTTGACGTTTTAGTTTGCTAACTTAATGAATTTCCTTTACTGTATGAAGGCATTTATAGACCTATTTAAGATATAATTGATGCTTGAGTGATAGTTATATATAAATTTTATTAAAATTGTGGTTCTTTTACAATGCACACACACAGACATGTGAAAATGGAATGATAATGATGATAATAGTAATGGGGTGGAAGACGTTAAACACAAGCTGATACATGTCTGTATTTAAAACATAGTTGTAAAACCCGGTCTGGCAGCCAGTTTATCAGGAGGCTTCTAAAAAGCCACCAAGATAAAAGCATTTGATACAAAAAAAAAGGCAAACAAACTGGCCGGATTTACTGGGTTTTACCTAGGTCAGATGGGTTGACCGGGTTTGACCTAAAACCGGTCAACATGTCTAGCAGGCCTGGTCAAGGATTTGGGTCACCAGGTTTTACAACAATTGATTTAAAATATCTGATCCCTTGGATGATCTCAGAAGAATTTTGGGTTTGACTTGCAGGAAAAAGCATAAAGTTATATGGATAGCAAATCTCCGAGCAAGGAGGAGTCTAAGGAGGTGGCACGTGAGTCGCTTATTGCTATCTCTAACTCTTCACCTGATAAGATTCTGGATTCAAATTCTGTGTCCGAGAGCAAGAAATCAGATGGGGTTGCAATGCCAATTTGTGATGGGGATGACAAGTTTAGGTCTGAACTAATTTCAATTTCTTATGCTGAATCTCCTGATGTCAAAATCTGATCAGTTTCAATGGGCGTTTAGGCTACAACTGTTATTGTCAGTAATTCATGTGTAACTCCTGGATTATCGTGTGGTTGAACTTTTACTATGCCAATGTTGTGACTACATTGGTTATACTCCATTGTTAGTAAATACTTTCACTGGCCACATGTTCGGGTTATATGTTGTAATGACTCTGGTGACGGTGTTGTCTCAGTTCTATGTTAGTTCATGTGAGATACGGAAAATAAAAGTTCGAAGTATAGTGCATTTTCATGTGTTATATAACACACTCATTTTGTGATTATTGAATTTATCGACCTCTCTTTCAAGCTAAGAAGCACGAATATATATATAGAGAAATTTTTACATAAATACGATGTACTTAGTTAGGTATACTAAGTCAATCAAGATTTAATATTTTTATAAGACATTATGAAATTAATTGTGAGATACAAAGATATATAAAAATATTAAGTCTTAATTGATTCTAATTATGGATACTTATGTTTAGGTAAAATTTATATATATATATATATATCATATGAGAGGATCGACTTACACCAATAGTAAGTTTTTTTTGATTTCTGTTTTCAACCATTAGATTTACTTTCATCTAATCATTTGAGGTATTTCATTAAAAGAACTATTATAAATTGAATCTAACGATTGAAAATGAGTGTAAGTGAAAAGACTTACACGTACAGAATTGATTTATATATATATATATATATACAAATGAAATAAATATTTATTGAAGTAAGTATGAACAAAAATTTTACATAATTGATCAAGATTATAATATAAATATATATAATTTTTTTAAATGATTACATAATTTTTAAATAATTTTTATAGTTATATAATTAAGATTTATTTTTTCAACTCTCGTGATAAAAAGTTATCTCAATATATATATATATATATATATATATACGGCTGTTCTATATTTAAATGTCCTTTGATTTGAGTTATAATGCTGCTGTTCTATTTAAGCGCCTTAAATGTTTTCTGTGGACCACTGTTTCAACTCAAGTTATTGCTTTTATGAAGCTGAAGGACTTGGGCCAGCATGTGAGGCACAAACATCTGCAGTGTAAGTTAGTGTAACTTTCACTGTAAAGTATCCGTGCTTCACATGCTGAAATGAGATGTTCGTACATCTGTCGCTTGAAATGGCCGGGTACTCAGGTGATCCAAACTGATTTTGAACATCTATTATTTTTGGTTTCAGAATGTAGCAGCATCTTTATAATGACGTCCCCAGATGGCCAGATATTTATAGTTCAGAAATATTTTCCAAGGTTAAGCAGCATTTGTAAGTGCATTGCGTTTATTTGTGTGCATTTACGACTTTTACAGATACTTAATGCAAACATACTGTTAGTTTTCAAGGATTGCTTCTGACCAGGCCTTAAAAATCAGAACTTTAGTGGACAAGAAATGTCTAATGCAAGATAAAATAATAAGGAATGGAAGTGAAAGTGAAAATGGCTTCTTAATCACATGAAGAGGTCGACACATTGAAGTGTCAGTGGCAGGGGAGCAGTTCTTTCGCACTTTAACAGAAACTGTTCAAAAGATAATGAAATCATGAACATACGAAGAACAGTCCGTCCCTTTTAACTGCAGGGGCGAATTCATACTTTAATGTGAAGTATCTTCTTCCTCACAAAATTTTGTGTACTCCTTTGGACCCAACAAGGACTCTAATTCTGATGGATTGCTTGGCTTTATTTTGATCATCCAGCCATCTTCATATGGGCTTATGTTGATCTTAAAGTGACATAAGTAGAAAAATAAGTGAGAGTATGGATAATCTGCTAATGAGAACACGAGACATTAAACAGTGTAATTGAATAACAAAATAATCAGCCATTTAACCTTGTGATAAAAATCCATATTAAATCTAATAGCAAGAACTATTTTCTACGTCCATGGCTAGAAGATGCAGGCAAAGAGGAATTTGATGGTTGAAAAGAGTAATAATATTTGTACATCATTTTCTTTACATTATTCTTACATCACTTTTTTTTTTGTTTAAGTAATAAAACAAGAAAAATACACATTCCAATATATTCTCTGACTATCTTTTATTTCCCAATCAAGCAAAGTTGTAAACATGATGTGAAAAAAATTATGTACAAATATAATTTTTAATTGAAAACTTGATTCTTTCTAATTTGAATTACGCTACCCTCCCCTTTAAAGTTGCAAAGAGGATTTGAATTTGCAAAACGGATATTTGCACACCAATTTTGTACAGGTTAACAACATACAACATTTTGATTAACGACGTGTATTGTTTAGTTAATAGATTCGTTAACCAAACAAACACATTGTTAACCAAAATTTTGTACCTCATTAATTGGTGTAATAAGTTCGTTTGTTACACAAAAAAATTCGATGCTGGCCATAGACATTGAACAAAGTAACCGAGAATATAAAGTATAACACTGTTTCACATTGATTGAACTATAAACTTGGCCAAGAAACAAAGGAAGAAGGAAAAGCAATATTAATAGAATTAATTACCAGGCCAGGCGTTTCCGCGAGCTTTGAGTTAACCTCAACAATCTCTCCCGAGATTGGAGAGATGACATCACTGGTTGCTTTAACACTTTCCACTGCTCCAAAGCCGCTACCCTGTGAGACTTTGCCACCTGATTCTGGCAGATCCACAAACACAACCTCTCCTAGATGGTCCTGCAACAAGTTCAACTTGATAGCTTCAGCCATCACATGTGTAATATTACTTAATTAAGTTGCAGCTCAAGTTAAACTTAAAAGATAAATATATGCACTATCAATTATTTTGTCTTATTTTCCACTAAATTCTGAAGAAGAAAAAAATGTAACCACCAAGATTAGCAAATAAGAATTAATGTTGTAATGGCTTGGCAGAATAAAACAATGATGGGGTTATGGAGAAGAGGTTGAACCTGGGCATGATCAGTGATACCAATGGTGGCCACTGGGCCTTCATGCTTGACCCATTCATGGGAAGTTGCATACTTGAGTCCATCCAATACTGAGAATCAAGCACAGACAGTAATTCAGGTGAATTAGGCCTCTGTTTACCCATTCAAATTGATCAGAACTATCAAAGGTTTTAAAAAAATGTGAACAAAGATTAATATACAAATATAATATAGATATATAGAAATAGATATACCGGTAGAGTAGTATCTGGAGATAGAAAAGGCAGGGAAGAGATGAGGTCTAGAGGCAGAAGAGATTTTGAGTGCACTGGCAGTGGAAGAAGCCCACATCCTGAGTGCCATTAGAATGTTTATGAGATTAGAGCTATCTTGCTCTTTCTCTTTTGGTTTGTGGGCAATAAGGAGCACTTCATATATTTTTCCCAAATTTTATCTTGAATGAATGGTGGGCAACGAACGCTTCATCCTTACCTTACAACCTGCCTGCTTGCTCTCCTTCAACTTTCGTTTATTCACACTATTTTTTTTTTTTAGTTTCTCATAATATTCTCTCACCCTAAAGTGAGAGATTAATCTCTCGAATAGAACAAAATCTTGTAGGACAACAAAACTCTTTCAACCAAAATTTACACAATTGCATATCAAAAGTTCGAACTATTAGTACCATTAAATATTGAGTTTAAATTTTATCCATTGTTGTTAGACTGTCAATAATAAATAATTAATCATTCTAAATTTAACCTTAAAAGATGATAACTAATCCTATTAGTACTAGAATTAGACTGCTAATGAATAACACTTTTTGTCACATGAAATTTTTAGGTGTTGTTAAAATAAGATCATTTATTACTATATATTATTAAATGTGAGTAATCAATAACTCTTATTTTAACTATATTTTTTTTTACTATAAACTAGTTATTTTATCGATGTATTTCAAGGATTGTTTCAAATTTCGTACATATAATTATAAGATTTTGTTATGGTAAACAAATATTTAGTATATATTTGAATTAGATTTTGTTTAAGTTTTACATCAATTGATATTAAATAAATTCAACTTACTTGAGGTTAAATTTGGCTTAATTAAACAATTTTAAAGGTACACTCTCTCACATCGATCTAATACATTTAGAGAAATTTCAACTTTTGCACCAGCCTTTTCACTATAAAAACAAAAGCTTATAATAAATTTTTAAATAATTTTTTTAAGTACGAAATAAATTAATTCAAATATACTTATATTTTTATAAAGTGTAATAGGAAGACTAATACTTAAAATTTAAGAATAATAACTTGGGTCAATTTGTTTTACTTTTAGAAAAGCTTATAATTAAAGTATTTTAAATAGAATTGTTGTGTGAAAAGTTTTTTAATATAAAATGAGTTAATTCAAATGTATTCTTACACTTATAAAGTGTAATAGAGAAATTCAATTTGTTTGTCTATTTGTGACAACATTTAGCTGTATAAATAAAGTTTAAAAAATCATTTTAATATATTGTGACATGTTAAGCAATTTCTTTATGACATAAAAAATCTTAAATAGTTTTTTTATGAGACCACAAAGTATTTCTATAAGTTTGACCTATTTAAACTGTTTATGAAACTAATTCTCGTTGATTGTAGGAGCATGAGAATTATGTAATCTTTCCACAAAAATTTCTTTCTTGATATTTGAATTCACATCATCATAAGAGTTGAAGTTGTTTACCATCTCGATTTATCCTCCATAAGTTTAAATAATATTACTCTATTCTTATTTTTTATAGTTTGTTAATAATAAATTTAAATCAATATTAACAAAATAATGTTATTTTATCTATAAAATTGATAATTAGTAATATATTTAATTACTTCTTAAAGTAATGTTATATATTGATAATTAATACTAGCATTAATTACATCAAGGCAATTTTACTATATAAATATAAATAGATTAGAATATGTAGTACACATTTAATTTAATAATACATATAACAATTTCTGTTGGTCACACATTCATAGTTCAAAATTCTTCCAATCTGAGAGGATTTAGATTCTCTCATATTATTTTTTTCTCTTGAATAATTAAGTGGAAGTGAGAAATAAGCACAAATGTTATAAGTTTTTTTTTACAAATTTTAATTAAATCTCGCAAATAAATTTTGTAGTGTTTGTCTTTTTCTTCCATTTCATCACTTGAGAAAAAAATTGAAATGAGAGGATCCAAAATTTCTCTAATTTGAGAAGGTTAGATTTGAATTCTTTTATGTCGTTTTTTTTTTTCAAGTAGTCAAGTAAAAAAAATAAAAATACAAATATTATAATTTTTTTTATAAATTTTAACTAAATCTTATTAATTATTTTTTTTTATCTATTTATTTTTTTTACTTGATCACTTAAAAAATATTAAAATAAAAGGATCCAAACATAAGTGCTGTATGTTAAGAACTTAAGATGAGATCCCGTTTTCATTCGAAATAACTACCTTTAAACAACTGACCCAATTTCTCTCACTTTGTTAACAAAAGGCCAGATTATCATTTCACCAAAAAACAAAAAAGAACAGAGCAAGACGATAAAATAAAAATTAACTTATATAAAAGCTTACTATTGGTATCCCAGATTGAAAAAAAGAAAAAAAACCTACTATTAGTATTAGTTGTTCTCATACATTTTCAACCATTAAAAAAAATATCATGGGCCAAATCAAGTTATAGGCCTGTTACATTTTGGGCTCTATGAGACTTTTGTCTTTTTGATTTTTTGGTCATTTTCTCTGTGATGTGTGTTTTTTTTGTTTGTGTCTGATACTCTGATTTGTTTCGGTTGGGGGTGGCACTAGCACTAGCAGTAGCAGAGCCTGGAACAGTGCTTCCGTTACGGAAAGCGTTTTGGCAGAGAATGAATGTTTGAGATGAAGAGAGTTGAGATTTGAGAGAGAGGAACATCTCAATTAACATGGGTGACATTGTGGAGGAGGAGGAGGAGGAGTTGAATGAATTGGAAAACAATATTGATAAAGTGGAGATCGTCCTCAAAACTATTGGTCCTGCTCGCCCCTTTCGCCTCCTCGTTCCCTCTTCCATCAAGGTACAAATCTATCTATCTATATTATCTATACACTACATCTTTCCTCTATTCTATTTTTTTTTCCTTCTATTCCCAATTTTTAGGGTTCTCTTTTTTATTTAATTTATTTTTTCAATTGTAGCATTCAAATTAATTCAAATGATTGTGGCAAAGGCAAACTATGAAAATCACATTCACAACAAACATAATTGTCTAGTCTTTTCCTAAAATTGAGTATTCTCGTATTCTGTTTTTTTTTTTCTTTATTTCATGTTTCCAGCACTTCAATTTCTTTGCTCGTGTCTATTTTTATTTTTTATTTTTTTTCATACAGAACCAGAATGTGCTCAAAATTGTATTCTGTGTGGCATGGCATCAAATGTTTTCAACCATTAAATAATCAAATATCAAATGGACTACCTTACAGTTTGATTGTCTTAGATTTATTCAAGGTTGGCCCTGCCATGGATACTCATGATTAAATTCTCTTTTATTAATCTGTCACTCTGTTTTAGATTAACACAAGGTAACTGTTGTAACCGTGTTCACAACAAAACAAACCTATATAGGCCCACGTCCCTAATAATCCTTCCCTCCATGGTGAAGACAACATTTGATCCAAGTTGTTGCACCAACTGCAAAACAGTTTACTAATTGAGCTAGCTAACATCTTCGTCTCGGATTTTGCTTGAACTAGAAGAGGCACCTGAGGACTATGATGAGGGTGCAAAGTAAAAGTAAAACCATCTCATTTTATTTTATTTATGTGATAGCATGGTAAACTTTTCTCTTTTTAAACCTAAAATCTGAATGGAAACTGACCTAAAACTAGCAATATGTAAAAAACAATTTTAAAAATGAAGTTCCTTTAAGTTAAGAAATGGCTGTAGAGCTGGGCCTTTCATGGTTAATTTGAATTGACAAATTTTCTTCTCTCTTTTCTGGGGTTTTGGGAAATGAAAAACCAAATACCAAGTGGGAATACCCTTTCATGGTAGCTTAGATGACAAAAATTTCACTTGACAATAAAAAACAGACATTAATTCTTAGGGTTAGTTTTAGTTGAAGCATGATTGTGGGTTTTAGAATCTTTATATGTGTGTGACAATTTGAAGTGATGAACCATGCCATCTGAATCAGAGTGTTTAACGCTACAGTGAGAAATGCACCAGTAGTACCTTTACGAGCATGATTTCTTTAGTTGTATACTAGCAAGCCTCAACCCAAGTGTATTCAATGGCTAAAAAAATTTGAGTTTAGACTTTAGATTGCCAATAGTTTTATTTTAACTCAATAATATGTTTTCTTAAAACTGTTTTATTGGGAGGGAAAAAGCAAACAAAGTTTACTTTGACATACCTTTCTTTTGGCAAGGATAATGAAGGTTTCATTTGATTCTTTTAATTAGTTAGTTTGATGATCCTTCCTTTAAATTATTACAGTTTGCTTGCCATTTTTGTTTCCTCTAATTCACATATAGGTGCGTGATTTGAGAAGATTAATTGCCAGGAATAATCAATTACCAATTGACAACTTGAGTCTTATTCTACGTGGAAATGCGTTATGTGACATGAAAAATGGGGATGATGTATTCATACAACTCAATGATGGAGGTATAGTTCTAGTCTTAATTTTGTTATTTGATGAATGCACTATATTATCTTCTTTTTTAAGATTCTTCAATGACATTCCCACTTCAAAGGGACAACACTGCCTCTGTTGTGACCTTCTATGCTATGGTCAGGTTACTAGCATACATCCTTTCATCTTTGATATTAATTTAATGAGTTTCCTTTTCAAAAAACACTTTTGTTCCATGTAAAGCATCAGTATAACCATTGGTTTAAATGGTTCTATGATTTATCCATAACTTTATTCCTTGGGCTATAAAAAAAATTGAAATATTTGTTGATTATATTGATCCCTTCCCTTTCTGTCTGGGGCCATAGTATTTTACTTTGTTTATTTATGCATGTGATGGTTAACTTTTCTTACAAAAACTTGATTTATTGCATATTTATTTTATTTAAGATTGCTTGATGGTTGCTGTCAAACCAAAGCCACCGGTGAAGGATGGCTATGACAATGATGATGACGATGAAGATCTGGTAAATCAATTTAGTAACATTTAATGAAGTAAATATAATGTCAATTTGGTACTCAATGTCATCTTTCCTTGATTTCTACTTCTCCAGAAGTTTCGGCTTCCCCGTTCATCAAGTTGGTGGAAGAAGAGGCTGTACTCTTTTCTACATGATAACTTGAAGCTTCCAGGTAATAGGCTGCATAAAGTTATTCTTTGGAAACTAATAAATTATTATTTTGATCCTTGAAAAATGTGGTCATTCACCATTGAATCCATAATGTTCAAATCATCATTCGACTATTCTTTTATTCTTTCTTGATAAAATCATTTGAATATTCATAATCTTCCAAGTTATATCAATCTGGCCCTTAAAGCATCTGCAGTGTTTCTTTCAAGGATACACGTCAGCATAATATGTTTGCATGAGGAAAAGATTGATGTAAATTTAAAACTAGAAATACTCATTCGGTAAATGTATATATTATTCAAGGAACCATTTCAGATGTGTGGATTATTATTATAATAATGAGCTACATGATACCTTTTGAGATTAACAATCTTCTAAATATGCGCATCCTCCATTGACAGATATCCTTTTGATGGTAATTTTCACTCTGAGTCTGAAGGCATGGGTTCTCATAATTGTGTGGTTTATCCTCGCACCTGTTGCCCATAGATGGGATCTCGGACCTTTGTATGTAAGTATACTTTCTTTCTTTCCTTTTTTTTTGGGGGGGTGGGGGTGGGGGTAGTAGTATACTTTCTATATTACCCATGTGTAGTTGGGACTTGGGATACCTTATGATTCAGTGCACAATATTACTGTGTAATTATTTCTGACCTCTATTAGTCTATTCAAGTCAACTCAGCTAAAATTCAGGCCTAGCCATTTGAACTTATCTTGAATCTGATTTATTTCCTTTTGGAGGACTTTTGAAAGAAAGTTGTCCTTTCTTTTTTAACTATAATTGTGATCGTTTGTTGTGTAAAAGTTCTATAGTGAATTGGAGTCCTTTCTTGTAAATCATATGGTTAGACATTCATCTGATATGTTGAGAATTGGAAACCGACCATGGAGGCCCTCGAGCCCATAAACAAGGTCTTAAAGGGGAACCTTATTATACTTTCTGGTAATTGTATACGATAAAATTTCCATGTCTTTTATTGTTTGTCACAAATTTCTTGTAGATACTTGCAACTGGCTTTTGTCTCATTCTCTTCAATCTTGGGAAGCGCCAAGCTGGTGACATCAGGTATAACCAGACGTTAATTGTTGTTTACTATATAATTTCAAGTGAAGTACAAGGTGAAAGTTAAATCTGAACATTCAAATAAGACTGATGCATGTTAGGGACTTTCATTATTATCAAGAAGAAAGCAAAGCAAAATGAAGAAAAAAAGCTGGGAGGGAGGAGTAAATATGGTAAATCCTGGATTAAAAATTGGACATATCTAAGTCATATTATAATATATCAGGATTGTAAATCCTTTTTTTTTTTTCTCCTGTGGAGATTGCTATAGCCCTAGTCTTATTTGTAAAATCTCGACCAACATCTTATGTTAACCTTTTCAGATTGCCCCATCCATGAGAAGGATGTCATAGGTTTAGTATTCTAGTTTTACATTCCCAAACATGGAAGTAAAAGTTCTTTTCTCATATAGAAAGACAAAAAGGAGCATATTGACAATTAGGCTATTTATTGATCATCACTTCATTTATATGCCTACAAATTTTTCATGGATACATGTCTATTTATAGTATATTTTTATGGGAAGCATTTTGAACCTACCTATGTATGTATATTTTTACCAATGATGAATGATAGTAGATATCAAATTTACTTCTTGGAAATTGTTAGTAGTTTTTAAATATTTTCTACTCTACAACACATGCAGTGCATATTCTATCTTCAATGAAGACTTTCAAGAGCTTCCAGGGACGCTTAATGCAGATCGGTTTGATCGAGATATAAGAGCGGGACAGTTTTGAGCCTTCTTGCACTTTTAATCATCCAAACACTGATGTCATGTCACATGATGTATATCTGCACAATCACAAGGGAAATTTGAGTAGCCAAAGAGTTAGGAACTAGAGTTCCTTTTTAGATCTCTCATCTCTGTATTGTAGCCTAGTACCATGAAAATGACAAGTTTTCTGTTTAGTTTTGACCTTCACTCAACTACGCCCGTTCTGTATATTATAGTACGATGTATTGATATGTTTGAGGTGAACGTTTTTCCTTGTGGATAACTATGTCTCTGGTCCCGAGGCTCCTGTTTATGAGTTTCAGTGTTTATACTTGCCTTACCCTATAAAAGACCATCATACTTTGAAAAAGACCATCTAATATAGTAGAACATTTGATTTGATACAAAAGACCATCATACTCTTTATATTATATGACATTACCTGAACTGTTGCTAATGTATTAGGTTCACTTCCTAACTGTTTATCCCCCCTATAATGACTGGATCCGGTGCGTTGGAAGTCATTTTTAAAACTATTATGATATATAACAAAATTTATCTTGTGTGCTTTCAAATGCTATGTTGGTTTTGGGTAAAAACTTTTGATGTATTTGACATTGCATTTGTTCAAACCACCTATTTATACCACAATTTGTCGGTTGTATAAATTGTCAAATAAAACCTCGTTGCACCACGAATTCTCAACCAAGAGCATTATATGAAAAGACAAATGGGGTTGGGGTTGGGGTTGGGGTTGGGGCAGGGATTGATTAAACAAATTTTCTTAATTATAACTAGTTGGGTTTGTTTTTGTTTGAAATGAAATTCAAATTTTTGCCAACAATATGACTCTGACTATTAAAAAAATATCTCTGGGGCTTGGTGCAAAATTGAAGACCAATGATATGATAGTTGGAGCCCCAATCCTTGACGGCACGTAACTTAATATGGGGGATTGAAGTCAACCATGTGAATGTGATAGTTAAGATTTAAGATCAAGGAGCATCTTTTTTTTTTTTTTTATCTTTCCCCCTGATTTTAGTAGTCATGAAATCCACCAGGGACCAAAGCGTAACCAAACATCATGCACGTTCACTTACTCAATTCCCGTAACTTTAATGTGCAGCTTATTGATTGTCTGAAATACCTTTGCTTACAAGTTCCTACTTCGTACAGTAACCACTACTTTTAAAATTTAAATGGGTTTTGCTACTCCTTTCTCCATATTGGTTGGTTGCAGATGCTTAGAAGATCGATCAACTCAGTTTTGCCATGTTACCTTGACGAGGGATTATCAAATTGTAAATGCATTACAATTTACAATGTATTTAGCAATTGATTATTCAAAAGCAATCATTTTGATTTGATTTGCTGCGTGTGCAATGCCAAATAAATTAATTTCATCTCCTTGCCTCAGAAAAATGCTCAAATACTTCAAAATTTACAAAATCTTTATAACCGTTTAAATTTAATTTAAAAATATTTAAATATCAATTCAATCGCCTATATTATTTTAAAGTCTTACTTATCACAATTTAATTAAAATAATATAATACTCTGAGTATAGAAAAATCGCTCTTGCCTCAGACTCAATGTGTCCTACTCTTGGATGGATAAGTCGTCTTCATCATCATCAATATGTGGTTGTAGTAAGAAGATTGTTATACTTACATCAATCTCATTGGATTCACTCACCTCATGATACAGATTATGTCTTTTATATCTTTCCTCATTGTAATAGCACCACTAGCTTGGGTCCTAGGTTATTGGGCATATGATTTTTTTCTAGTTCAACAAAATCTATAACAATCTTCTTGTTTTCATACAAAATTTATGTACATTTCACTATACATCTACTTTATATTTTATTACTAGAAAAAAAAATTGGTACATTACTGGAAAAAAAAGTTGACTGACTATATATCTTTCAGGATAATTTTATATCATAATTACATGAGTGTGATGTTATATGGGAATTAATGCCAATTGGACATGGTTATGTGGATATCCGACTCATATACTCATTTCCTGATTTGAGTTTTGGGTATTGTTTGGGTACCTGACCAGCCTATATACTCGTTTTCTAACTTGAGTTTTGAGCCTTCATGTTTAGATAATCATTTTTTTTATTTTATTCTATATATTATAAAAATCAAATTTTAATAAAAGATGTTAAGGATTTTTTTTTAATTGAAAAATTATTTCTTATTGTTTACTGTTAAATTGTTGTAATAAATCAAATGAACATTTTGTAAAAATGTACGTACCACAAAACAAATGTACAAGACAAGATAACGGGAGGGTGAGAATTTGAGAAAAAGGAGCCGACAGGGATGAGGTCATAGTGGGAAACGGTGGACCTACGTTTCAGTGAGTCTGTCAAAGGTCGTTGACCAACAGATCTCTCCTATGTTCTATCCTAATTCCTATGTTCTGGACCCCACACAATTACCCGCCAAATTTCACATAACACTATTTTTATTTTCCGTTTTTTTTTTCAAATTACTAAATATTATTATTATATTATGAAGGTCCACGGAGTAGTTCAGACCTAAATCTCTAAAGTCCAATCCATAGCAATTGTAATTTGTAGTTTTATTTTAAAAATTAATTTAGAAAATAAAGAATCTGAATATTTTGGTTAGGGATGGTAATTTTATCATACAGAGAATATTCGTAATCTTATTTTGACTTATTTAATTTCTTTTCTGCGGTATAAATAAATACTATTTTTATCGTTTAATAAACTTGTTTAATAAGATTTTCTTACTTTTTTTAATTTATTTTATTTATTAATTTTATTTATAATTTATTTAATACCTATAGATATCCTATAGAAATAATAAATAAATACCTCGAAAAGACGAAAACAAAGACAAATATTATCCGAAACCCGCCCGCTTCCGTTGCCATCCCTAATTTTGGTACATAGAGAATCTGAGCTTTGGTCGGATTATTACACATGAAATTTCACCTCGTAGAAATAAATAACAGTATTGTTACTTTCAGTTAACTATATAATATTATTCATTTAAAAATATTTATCAATATTTAAAATAAAATTACTAATTATTATCATAATGTGACATTTCTTATTTTTTTATAATGTAATATTAATAATATATTAAACTTAAAATAAAAATAAATACTAGCTTAGTTTGCATCTTTATATTTTTTTAAACGTTAAATTAATTTATTGTACAAATATCTAAATAAAAAAAATACTTCCTTGTCAAGAAAAAAGTTGTTTGTAAAATTACTCTAAAACAATAATATATCTAGGCATATGTGTAATTTAAATATTTAAGGTAAATTTAGTTCCGAAAATTTAAAAAGGAATATAAAACTTTAAGGTTTCTAAATTTGGGATAAATTACCTTTATTATGATGAAGTTTCTATCGAAATCAATTTCAATGCATAAGTTTACAATCCTACGTCTCGCCCCATTCTTGTGTTTTACCTACACTATTTTCTTTGAACCCTATTAAACACTAGTAGGAAGCATTAACTAGCAATATAGAGATTAAATGTCGTGTTTCATGATTGAAATCATTTTCTTCATAGCATTTCTTTAATATGTTTGTTTTATCATGTTTATAACATAAATTTCATGGTGTATCACACTCATGTTATTGTTCAACTGTAGAGTGAACTGATGAGACATTTGGTCTAGGTTTAAATTGATTAGTCGAATTAGATAATGTCTTACAAATAATCTACTTGTAATAATATGAAATATATAAAAATATTTATGAAATGTAAAATAATATTGAGCTACTTTTTATAAATTAATAATGGTTGATTAGTGCATTTAGATAAATTGACCGATTCAACTGAGTTTTGATTAATTTCGATTGGTCCATGGTAGTCTAACAGTGAATTTAATTATAAAGATTAAATTATAACTATCTAAATTTTTGATTCACAGTTAGATTAGTTGGATTGTCCAATTCAATTTTAACAGTAATGTATCTGTTCTGGATATTGAGCGGGACCTAGATCGGATATGGAAGACCTACTGTAGACCCATAGAATGAACAACAACAAGACTCACTGTATCTAAGTTGATCAGTAAGATGAGCGTAAAGCTTGATTGCTAATAATGTTAAGGTAAAATGGAACATGCCTTATTTAAACTACCAAGCCGACCTTTATAGGAATTCAATGCCTGACTTATTGATTCTGGTCGTTCAATGCATTCAAGATCCTGATTGTTATGATTTTATTATGTTCGGATTGAATGACGCGAATCCGTTTCTGAACGTTGATCATCAAGGCCTATGACCGTTTGATGACTACGTGATGAAAATGTTGATCATTCGGGTACCTCCAGATCGAGTTACTGAAATTCGTCTTTAATTATGCCATCTTGCTACTGGGCTAGGGTAGCGGACCACAATTCCCTAACTTGATCAATAGTCGGTACATGCCGATCTCAAGAGTAGACTCGATAATGATTGGACCAGGACGATCTAGTATCATATTACTTTTTCATAATTTATGCACAAAGCACACAATTTCTTGGATACGTTATTCAAATTAAAAGACACATCTCAAAATGCATATTATGTTATTTAGATGAAACTTTATTATATCTTTAAAATTTGTGAAAAACATATTTAAAATCTTAAAATGGACTCAGTCCTTTCAAAAAAACTTAAAATCGACACATCAAAAACTTCAAATTAAAGTTAAATATACATACTCAAATTCTTTGCTTATATCTTACTAAAGCATGAGGTTATGATGATAAATTGATAATCGAACCAATCTTTTAAAAATTAGTTGAATCATGGATGAGTACGAGAGATTGATTAACTTTATTTTATTTTATTTTTTTACTACAAGAAAATCGATGAAAGTTCTTTTTATATTATTGAGGTCGGATACATTAATTAAATGATGTTATTGTGTTTTATCATATTTTTTATTCAAATTCTTTATTTTTTTATTACAAAATTTTATAAATTTTAGGCCATATAACTTGAAATAAATATGAGTCATTGACAAAATTGATAACTCAAATCATTTTTAACCTAATTAAGCTTAAATTTTAGTTTGCATATAATTGATTAAGTTTTTAAAATCTTTCGGTTTCGGCCCGTTAGTTCTACTGGTTATATGACCTTTAAAGGCATAACACCTAGATGTTGGGTCGGCCGGAGAATGATTAGTCCTCTCATTAATTAGTGCATCTCTCCAGTCAATTGTTGAACCATCCTCTAGGCTTCACGAGTATGTTCATAAATTAAGAGTAATGTTATATTGTTTTATAATTTTATAAAATTTTTTTTAATATTTAAAAAAATTATTAAATAAAAAAATAATATATTTAATATCTTTAAAATTTAAAAAATATTTAATATTTTTTTATTTAATAATTAAAATAATTAATAAAAAAAATTAAATAAAAGAATAAAATATTCTCATAAATTAAAATATTCAATCATTGAAGAGGTATGCTCATCTTAAGCCTTAACACCTTACTTATTTCCTTCATTTGCTTATTTAGGTGTCCGAGTGTTATTTTAACTAATATTTTAAAATTGAATTAAAAAATAAATTGACAAGATCTTCATGTTATAATTTTATTAGTTCAACTAATTAAATTTATAATTAAATTACAATTAAATAAAAAAAATTCAAATTAAAGATATAATTGACTCATTGTTCAATCAATTTAATTGACTGATTAATTTTAAGTATACCTGCCTCACACCACCACAAATCTTCCCATTGGTCATTGGTGTGCCTAGGGAAGCTCTGAACTTGATCCATTACCCAATGGATCAGTCAAAAGACAAATAAAAATATCTAGCGCCATATATGTAGAAAAAAAGATAAAACTTTTATTGCCACTTCTCTTTTCTTCTTGTTATTCCGTTCAAACCTAGACACCCAAACAATGGTAAGAATTAGAAGGCGTAGTACCAACAGTCACCAATAAAATCCTACCAACAATCTCATCATTACCCAAAAGATGGATAAGAACAAATAAATTTGAATTAACATCATAGTCCAACCGGTTGAATCAACTTATTTGATTTAATTTTTAAAACATTAATTTTAAGTATACCTGCCTCACACCACCACAAATCTTCCCATTGGTGTGCCTACGCGAGCTCTGAACTTCATCCATTACCCAATGGATCAGTCAAAATACAAGTAAAAATATCTAACGCCTTATATGTGGAAAATGCTTCTCTTTTCTTCTTGTTTTTCCGTTCAAACAATGGTAAGAATTAGAAAGGCAAACCACCAATAAAATCCTACCAACAATCTCACCATTACCCAATGGACTAGCCAGAAGATGGATAAGAACAAATAAATAATAATAATATTTTTTTTATGTTGTTATAAAATAGATTTTAAATTGTATTTTATAAAATATCATTACTTTTTTTTTTATTATTATTAATAAAAATTATGAAATGGTTATAAGTATTTTAAAAAAACAAAAATATATAAAAAGAATGCGATCATCACATCACATGAGTCGCGTGACAATAGAAGGTTGTCGTCGTTTAGCTCTAAGCGTTTGTTTTGTCCAACCAACCAACTCTTTGACTTACAGACCGTATTTCCCGCCTTCGCATCTTAATTTCTCTTTCTTTCTTTCTTTCTTTTTTTTTAAATTTTCTCTCTTTTTCCACTTGCCAAAATAAATTAATACGTATTAATTTATTTAATTATTTTATTTTGATTAATTAATTAATCACTAATTACTTAAAAGAGGATTATTCTTTGACCAAATGGAAAAGCTTCCCCCCACGACTTCCCATAATAATTAGTAAATTATTGAGATTCGTTACCAAACAAAAACAAAAGATAATATTAAATCAATTTTGGATTGAGACAAAAAGTGTTGAGAGTGCGACTTTTGACTAATCCAGACAAAGGGTCTCTGTCTTGGACCTTCATTCAATCATCACCGTCCATTTCTCCGATCATGGTTGGCTTATGTCAATGATGTGGCAGCTGATCAAGATATATAATTAGTTTTTCATTTGAAAATTTAATTTTATTCCAATATTTATAAAAAACGTTCTATGCTAATTTTTTAAATTTGTAATTTTTTTTTAAAGTATTCTCACTTATAAGAGATTAATCTTTCAAAATATGATCAGACGTCTAAGCGAGAACATATTCTAATAATATTATTTTCATACACATAAATTTTAAATCAAATTTAAAATTATATACTTAAAAAATTTAAATTTCTTTCATTCTTATCAACATATGTTGATAATTCGTAATATTTATATTATTATATGAAAATAATATAAAAATATATTATCATATAATAAAAATATGTTATCATGTTTCTAATAATATGATGACATATGATTATATAATAATATAATTTGTAATATTTTTATATTATTATATAATCATATATTATCATATTATTAAAAGATTCAATTTTTTTATAAATTATTATTATTATGATTAAATTATTAATTTTTTTATAATATATTAATATATGATTGAATAATAATATAAACTTTTATCTCGAAATAAAAATAATAAGGTAAAATATACTTATAATAATGATTAATCAGAATTAAAATATTTAAAAATTCCAATGCATTTAAGAATAATTGTATTAAATTAATAAAAACGTAACATGTGATTGGGATAAACCAGTTGAAATCAATTATTTTTGTCTTGGGATTAATGGTCTATTGCTAACATTTTTTTTATTAATCCATTACTAACATTTTTCTATGAATAAATTGCCTATCACCTTTCCAATTTTCTTAAGGAAAATGTTGTTTATCACCAACAGTATTTCGCAAAATGCACATAAAAAAGAAGATAAAAATTTGTGTTTTGTAAAATAATATATTTTTTAAATAAAAAATAAAAATAGTTATATTTTTTATCTAACTTGTATCCGTCTTGATACTTTCGTAATAATTTTACGAATTTTAATTCGCGATATATAACGGTACTCTTTTCTTAATTTATTTTTTAAAATTTCTGGTGAAACAAACATGACCTCTAAAAGAAACAAAAATAATTTATTTACAAACGTCAATGTTTAATTGCTTCCAAAAGACAGGAATATAAAATTTCCAACATCGTTTTTATTTTTGCATAAAATAATAATAATCACGGAAAAAGGGGGGAAAGTCAGGAAACAACATCACAATCACAAATAAAAAAGAAAGAACTAACAGGGCTTTCAAAGGGTAACGTAAAGTGATGTTTAGTTATATGTTAAAATATTCAGTTTGAAAAGTTATTGCTGGACAATTTCAAGTGCTAAAATAGTATGAGAATTGAAAAACAAGTATGTTTTTTTTTTTAAAAAAAAAAAAAACAGTTTTTATAGTTTAAGTTTTTTAAACACTACCTACAGTTTTTAGATGTATGCAAATTAATATTAGTTGTGTTTGAAATAAATAAAAATAAAAAATAATTTAATTTGATTTAATTTGATTTGATTTAAAAATCAAATTTTATGTTTGAAATTAAAAAAATAAAATTTCAATTGATTTATAAATCAAATTTTATATTTTGAATTTATTAAAATAAAAATTGATTGATTTGATTTTATTATTTTAAATTTTAATTCTTATGAAAGATAGTCAGATATAGTTCTTAAAAATAAAATAATCTATTTATTTCAAATCAAATCATATCATATCATATCATATCAAATCTAAATCATGAGACTTTAGAAATCAAATTATTTCATATTTTTTAATATTTCAAAT
Organism: Ormosia emarginata; assembly: GCA_029884605.1. Lineage (NCBI taxonomy): Eukaryota > Viridiplantae > Streptophyta > Magnoliopsida > Fabales > Fabaceae > Ormosia > Ormosia emarginata. Next base: position 18,762,793 of record JAQQTP010000064.1, on the reverse strand, counting down.
ATAATATTTAATTAGATTTGATTTATAAATTAAATTATTTCTATTTTTTTATATTTCAAACACGCTATCATTGTGTTTAGATGACAGGAAATAAGAAAAAGGAGAAGATGAATAATCTTCCTTATTTGGAAGTTTAATAATAGATAAGAAGAAAAAGAAAATGAAAGGGAATTATTTTCTTCCTCTTCTCCTCAAATACCAAATTTTTATTTCTTTCAAAATTGAAGTAAAACATGATAAATAAGCTTATAAATTTAAAAATAAACATTTTACATTCTATTCCATTTCATTATTATATAACTTATAAACAAAATAATAAATTTTCGTTTCGTTCTTTTAGTAATCTTCCAAATAAGAAGAAAAATAAATTTATTTGTTCCTTTACTTTCCTTTTTAGCTATTTTCTATTAGTTCTATTATATTTCATTAATGAAAATATATACAAACACAACTTAAGATTTCTTGTTATTATCATGTCAAAAGCCAGCGTATGATCATTCATTAGCAGTTATCAATGGATTTGGATGCTTTTATGATTGTAAGTAAAATAACAGTCATATTATAAGAGAAAAAAATACAAACAATTATAGTAAGATCCATTATTATTTGTATACGATTAATTAATTTTACTTAGAATATCTCAATCCTTTATTAGAATATCTCAATCCTTTATTAATTGAGTTGGAAACTATGAAGCACGGACACACCGATTATGAGGCGTGTCCGCGTATCAGACACGTGTCCGTGTCAGACACATATAGACACCCGTACGACACACGTGTCATGTGTGTCTGATTAAAAAAGATTATTTTTTTTAGTTTAGACACGTCTCGGACACGTTCGAACACTTCTTGGACACGTTCAGACATTTCTCGGACAGGCTCGAATACTTCTCGGATATACTTGGACACGACTTGAACACAACTCATTAATATTTTTTTTAAAAAAAACTTAGTTTCCATGACTAACGTTTAATTAGTAAGTCTGTAACTCACTCAAGCTCACATGACTGACGTTCCAAGCTACTATTTTCACATACCAGTATTTTAAGTTTTATCTTTTCACATAATACTATTTTCATCTGCTCCTTCTACCTCTGCTCGTACCAAGTCATCCACTTCGTTGTCATCGAAGCTTGCCTCATATCAATATTCCCTCTAGTTATTTTTTTTATGCACATGTACTTATACATGATTAGTTCTATTAGGAGAAATTGGTTTAAGAGATTTTTTAAATTATGTCAATAGAAATTATATTCCATATTTTTTAGAAGAGGCTTACTAGGTAACAAATATTGACATATATGACATATATTAAAATATTATAAATCTTCAAGCTTATAGAAATAATATTAATGAATTATGAATTTTTTCTTAAATTTTGAAATTATATATATATATATATATATATATATGTGTGTGTGTGTGTGTGTATGTCATATCTGTGTCCTATAATTTTTAAAGTTGGTATGTCTCTGTATCTATATCCGTGTCGTATCTCGTGTCTGTGTCCGTGTCTGAGCTTCATAGGTTGGAAACTATACATCAGTGAAGTATCTAAACTTACTATCATTCAATACTACATATTAAAGTTATGTAGAGAAGACTTACCAAAATAGTTGTATAAATATCATGTCCACAAAAAAAAAAAAGTTGTATAGAAAAGGGCATTTTAAGTCTTAAGTAGTTATTTCAAGCAATCTTTAAACTCATGACTGATTCTTTGAGTCTTTGTCGTTAACATATATATAACTAATACAAAAATTTTATGCATGAACTTAGATAAATATCTTTTAGTATTTATTCATTAATAAATACGTGTATTTATATAATTAATATTCATATATAAAATTTGAGTTGGAATCCTAACTATGTTGTGAATCTTAGACTCAATTTGATATATTGTATATGATAAAATTTAATAGTATAAAATTTGATAAAATAAGATTTAATAATATAATATAAGTTATACATTGTATAATTTTTTGTACTGTCTAACATTTGGTGCGCCATACATAATTGTATAACATTACAATTTTTTTTGCAACAAAAATTACTAAAATTAATTAAAAAATTGAGCTCTTAAATTATTTGTAACTTTGAATACCTCTAATTCTCGAATTACCACTCTTAAACTCTATTATATAGTCTTTATCATAAAAAAATGCCTAAAAGGCACAATCTTGAATAACGACATCAAGGGTGTGTGATAAGATGTTAGTATTAAGTGAAGGTTAAGCACTTGAAAATAACAAATGCCAATGGCAGAAACCTAGCCATATCTTTTGAACTGTCCAAACCCAATAAGTTTGGATAAATATAAATATTACTATTACAAGTTCAAGTTATTATGACTGATTGCCCAAATTAGAGAACTGTGAACCGTCTTAGGCTAATTGACATCCAATAACTCATAAGCTTGACCCATCTTTACAAATGACCAAGTTAAGAGATTGTGAACTGTCCTAACCTAATTGACATCCGGTTATAAGTTATGCCCATTTCGAAATGCTAAGCCCATGAAAGTCTAGACTAATGTCCTGTCTGCAAGATTAGACCAGCCCTGAATGGGTAACAACTCGACAAACATGTGCTTAATAGGATCTACCGACGGTCATCGGCCGTTTGACGCCATCATGACCAACGATCATTAACGACTTTGCGTCATATTGATCAGACATAACATCTTCGCACCATAATGATCAAACATAATGTTTAGAATCTTAAATGACCTGAATGATAGATATTCATATAGTTATTCATCCATATCTCTATATAAAACCAACCTGGCAACCTAAGTCAGGCATGCTCATTTTTCTTTACTTATACCTTTATTACTATTTTGACTTCAAGATTGATTGGTCGGAGTGTCTTTGTGAGTATTCCACTCTTTCTCCAACCAACGAACTGCCAAACGACCAACATGGGACTCTCCGACGACCACCCTTTAGGTAGAGGATGGAACATCTTTCAAGAGACCAGTTGTTGTGATATGTTGATGGGCAAATCTTGAAATTTTGGTCAAAAAGCAAAATCAAATCTATTCATTATTCTTTAAAAGAAAAATGGAAAAAAAAGGGAAAAAAGAAGAAAATAAGTTGAGAAAAAAGATATATGATTTGGTTGGCCATTGGAGGGATTTGGAAGTTGACGTTACTTAGCGGTAGTCGGGGCTAAGACAAGATGGTAATTGAGTCCTGCGAGAAAAGAATACAAGGTTAGGGTTGATTTGGAATTGAAGTTTTATCTTTTTTATTCAACGTGATACAAAATAGCCTTATTAAATTTTGTCAGGTCACTTGAGACTTAATAAATTTATCTTATAATAATACAATAAAAATAAGCTTAACAAATAACTTTATCTTATCATATATCAGATCAAATATATGATAAAAATTGATTATATAATATAAATTTATGCTATTAAACCTTATATTATATACCAATTAGGGCTTATGGTCCAGGCATGGATGATATGAGAGATGAATGGTCTTTTATGCCAGACAACTGTAATAAAAAGTTTATATTTTTAATTTAAGCTACATAATCATAATAAAAAAGTTATATAAAAACTTAAAAAGCATTTCATCCAAATTCATATACTTCAATATATATATTTTTAAAGTTTTTCTAACGAGTATCGGTGCTTGTTAAAGAATTTAAAATAATTTTGTTACATAAATTAAAACTTTTTTATTTTTAATGTATTGAATACATTACTTATCATAAAAAAAAAATCTTTTGAATTCTTAACAATTGTCTTTAGGACACATTTTAGTAAAACCTTTTTTTTTTAATACAGTTTCATTTCATTACTTGAATCTTCTACTCTAAAATTTATATATTGAAATTATATAATTTTATAAAAAAAAATGCAAACATTTGGAAAAACACACGATTAGTTAAAAGTATTGTTTGAACCATATCAGACCGATCAATTCGACTGCCAACATTGAGCATCAACCTTCAATTTGGTTCTAACTTGATGCTATAATTGTTTTTTTGTAGTTAGACCGAGCTAATTGCCCAACCCCGATCAAAAATTGAGTCGAGCCAAATTAAACTATATTGGACTAAAATAAACTGAATTGTTTTTATTATATAATAATGGTAATTTAATATGTAAAAAAATTAAATTTGATAATAAATAATTTTTTTATTTAAAAATTATCCAATTCAATCAAACAATTTAATTAATAGAATCAATTAAACTTTAATCTAATTTTTTTTTAATTATGCCAAGTCCAACTCTGACAATATAGGTTACAGTTGTTAGTTATGCCTTTTTGTTATACATTTTGGTGTGTGTTTGGATTAGAATTGGTAAATTTAAGTTTGAGTTAATTTGATTTTGTAAACTTAAGTTTAGTTGAAAGTGAATTTGTAGTAACGTAATTTATGTTTGAGAACTTTTATCTCAAAAGTAAATTTGATAAAATGAATGTTGTTTGGATTAAAGATTAAAATCAATTTTGAAGCAAAATTGAAAGGGAAAATGCTAAGTGGAGAGTTTGTTTTACCACAAGTCGCAAGTTCGATGCCTGAATCTCTTTCTTTATTGTGATGCTTTTGTATTCTATTTTATAAAAAAAAAAAAATGCTCTCTAACGAACTTTTACTTAATACAAAAGCAAGAAAGCCTTGATTTCACTCCAACTGGAATTTATAGATCATTTTCAGTTGAAATTAACTGAATTTACTAATAAAATTTTTTATCAAATATATTAACATATCTTTCAATATTTAAAATTTACTTTTAAAATACTATAAATATAAATCAAACATATTCTTATTCGTCCGTTTAGACCCCAATTTCATGTGTTTAGTAGTGGTTGAATTTAAATTTTTAATATTATTTTTTAAGTGAACAAATAGGAGAGATAAATAAATATAAAAAAATTTATTAATAATATTTATAGTTTTTTTATAATCTTTATATTTATTTTGTTTATTTATTCATTAAAAAAAACATAAAAACAATCAAATCCGCCGTGACCGGTGGCCAAACGTTTGCTGTACTAATTGAGTTGGCAATGATATATACCCGATTGGTTCTTAGACTTTATTGCTCGAGCAATTAAGATGAAGTGACTTTCAACTTTTTTTAAAATTTATTTTGATATGATATATTCAAAACTTTAAATTTTGCCAATTCAAACTTCCTATTCTATTGTTCAACGATCAATAATTATGCCATGAATGCTAAAGATAGTGATAACGTTTTTTCTTTTTTGGAGGGGGAGAAAATGATGACAACTATTAACAAACAAAGATATCCCTTTCGGCACTAAGGAGATTACTATTAAACAAAAATGATTAAAAAACCCATTTTAACCAAGTCAACGTAAATCCCATACCAACTTGTATCTTACTATATTTATTATTGTTGATTTTGCAAATGCTCTTCAATATTTTAAGTTTACAACTGTAGGCCTATGGGATAACAAGATTCAATCAATGACAACTGCAAATCGTGTTCTACCATGACTAATTGTCGAATTGAAGTCATGATGGGCGCAATTCTATTTAATAAATCAGAAAAAAGGACTAACCAGTTTTGAAGGATGAATAAGGTCCAAAAACAAGGTCATAAAAAAACAGAAAATAATAAATAGTCAAATTATTTTAAATTCAATACGTCAAATAAGGACAATCTAGAAAATTGTATATTCGTCTGCAATATTGACGAGGGAGAAGTAGTCAAAATGATTTTTAGTCTAGCTTTCACTTGTTTAGAAAATCAATAGTCAATTAATGAATTCAACATATCTCTAGTGCGCACTTTTTTTTTTTTTTTGGTATACCTCTAGTATGCACTTTTATTTTTTGAGCCAAATAGTACGCACTTTTATTGTATACGTTTTGCATTATAAAAATGACATTGCTCAGAAACTCGTCATTAATTACAACATAAAAGGGAATATTTTTTTTTCTCAAGTGATAGAGATAAAAATATAAAACTCAAGCTGAATAATAATAACAATAATAATAATAAATAATAATAATAATAATAATAATAATAATAATAATATCTGTTAGATCAAGTTATTTTGCCATAACAATTTTATCCTTATATAAAACATTGCCAAACACGCATAACAAAAGAGATATGTTACACATCCATCTATAATTAGTTTAATAATTTTCATAATGACCTCCTGATGTAAATGATATATATACACATTTTCATCGAACACGTGCTGCGTGGTTCACTGGTTCCATCTAAACCGATCATGAATATTAATGTCTACACTTTTTTATTTACTAAATAATAGAATCTCTCTTGTACGATTGATGAGGTAACATAGTTAAATAACCGGGAAGTGAAATGGGATTGAGCAACAAGAATTTGAATGATACTTTGAGATTTGAGAAATGCGCAGCAGGTCAATGGAGTGAGATTCTTAAATTCAAAGTTCAGTGGTTCCATTATTAATATGTCTGCTTCTTGTTTTTTTTGGTTTTGTTGACGGGAAATTTAAATTTCTAATATAGATGTAAATTATTTAAAATTCTCACAATTAATATTTAAAGTGAATTTTTTTTTGTTTAAAAAAATTAGAATCAAGAGTGACTGCCATATTTTGAAAAAATTAAAGGAAAATATTAATTCTTACAAATAAATTTTGTAAAAGTAAATATGAATGACAGAATGAGTGTAAATAATATTATGAGCCAAATCAGCCAATGTTATCTGATGGACGTAAGAGCGAGAATAAAATATCAGTAAAAATGCGTTTGTGTGATTGACTGAAAATAAATAACAATGATCACAAAAAAAATAAAATAAATAACAGTCATTTATAAGACTTCATAAAAACTGCTTTCGTGATGCACAATTACTCATATTTAAAAGCTGCATTTTTTATTTTTATTTTGGGTGATGATTTAAAGGCTGCATCTTAAGATTTATTGTTTTAGTGTTCTTTTATATGTTTCGCTTTAAATTATCAATCATCAAAAGGAAGCTTATAAATGTGTTTGATGTAATTAATGCCATATATATATATATATATAAAATAAATAAAGGAGATCAATCTAGAATGAACTATTATTTTTTAAGTTTTTTCATCTAGGACTTAATTTTTGTTGATCTAACGGTTAAAAATGAGTGTAAGTAAAAAAAAAAACTTATACTAACGTAGTTTGATCCTTCCTCTCTCTATATATATATATAATCTAGATAACTATTATTTTAGTTTTAAGACTTAATTTTTGTTGTGATAAATCAGTTAATAAATTGAATTTTTTTTATTAATTATTAAACTTTTTTATTCTTACTGATTAAGGAATTCATTAAACACCACACAAGAATCATTTTTTATTTTTTCATGGCAAAATGTCAATAAAGTAAAAATTATCCAATTTAACGTATCAAATCAATTTAAAACTTGATCAAAACACAGTGTAATAAAAGATTTTAAGCGTAAGACACAATTCATATACTTTTCACGACAAATTAATTGGAAATAACAGGTTAAAAGAAAGTATAATAGTTTGATTAAAGTACTTAAGATACATCAACCTATTTGGGTTGCGGTTAGAGGAAAATCATGTCGCGCGACCCACTATCCTAAATGGCTTTGAGGAGGCTCCATGAACATGAAATCACATGCTTTGCCATTTAAATTTAGGGGTTCTAGCTGTTTGTAACTTTGTTGGGAATTTTCATTCTGATCAAAGGCAACAGATTGGCAAAGAGTCAAAACAATTTCAATTGTAATGATTTCACTAGAATGATTCGATGCCATTTGGAGATCAAAAGGGTTTCAAAATGAACAAAGAAAAGGTTGGTGAATCATCTCTAAAACAACATCAAATCGGTGAAGCTCATTTGCTCGTAGAAGATGATGAAGATCGAAGTGACGAACTTGAAGATTGCTGATCTGGGGCTAGTGAAGTGTAAAGACTTCGTAATCAGAAACAACTTCATTTGTGTTTCCAACAAGGAGCAGAAGTTGGTGAGCATTGTGCATGAGATTTTGGTAGGCTCGAGCTTGCTGGTCCTACACAAGCCTACCTCTAGCATGGACTCCATGATGAAGCACCACCTTGTGTTGACATTGGTGCAGTAGTTGTCGAATTTGAATTACATTTCATATATTGAGAAACTTTTTTTTTTTTTGAAGGCGGGGTAGCCGACCTAAAATTGATCCATATTCGATATGACCTGCAACCGAAGTGAGCTTGGGTTGGCTGGCCCACTCTAACATAAATTTAAAACTATAATAAAGTTTAATTCATAAAAAAATATGACAGGGTGAACTCACCCGATGGGTCAAACTCATTTTAATAGCTCTAAACCTTATCATTGTATTTCTCATTAGCTATTTATTTATTAATTTGTTGTAAATAGAAGAATAATTTATTAATTTGGTGTAATTTAAAAAATAATTATTAAAATAGTACAACATGAACAACATATATAGTAAGTCGTAGTTGGGAGTCACGACTTACATACTGATCATTTTTTTTTATTTTGTGTACTGAAGTCGTGGCTTCCAGCCAAAACTTACATCTTAACTATTTCTTTTTTTTTTGTACTGAAATCATGATTGGGAGCTACAACTTTTATGTATTAATTTTTTTAAAAAATTTGACATAAGTCGTGACTCAAAGTCACGATTCTTAATTATGTGAAAAATTTCACCTGCGTTGATTTTTCAGATTGATTTACCCAATTGGTGTAAAGCAAAAAAAAAATCTAATTGGTGCAAGTAAAAAAAAAACTACCTAATTGGTGCAAAATGAACAATAATTATAGCAAGTCGTGGTTGAGAGCCACGACTTACATGTTTTTGTATGAAGTCGTGCCTGCCAAACACAACTTTCTTTTTTTTATAGTGAAGTCATGCTTACCAGACATGACTTTTTTTGTTTTATTTTAAATTTCAGTGAAGTCATGTACAATATATTGTTAAAAATACTTATATTTCTCCAAATCAAGTTTCTTAACTTTCATCAAGTTTAAAATAAATCATATGATTCATCAAAAATCTTGTTTCATCATTTTTATATTTTTCTATATCTACTGCTAGTCAATCCGATATTAAAACACACACTTAGTATGCTTAAAAATACCAAACTAATTGGATTAACCTCAAAATTTAACCATACTATCTTCTACACATTTGTGACCTATAAACAAATTTTTTACATTTATTTCCATTAACTAAGTAATTTAAACTAATTACGGGACTAATATCAACTATTTTTCACACATAGTATTATAACAAAGTAACTAAACATGATCAGAAAGTCACAAAATTCAATAGACATGCAAGATCTGCATAATTGATAAATCATAATAATATCTATTGTTGCCAATCATGATTTTGCATAATAATAAATGCATCTAACTACCTATAATTGAAGTATCTATATTCCGATCTAAGTGGAGTTGAAACAATGGGAGACTTAAATCGGAATATAGATACTGCAATTATGAGCAGTTAGATCCAATTACTATTTTACAAAATTATGATTGACAACAATGGATATTATTAAGATTTATCCACTGCGCAGATCTTGCAATAAGATTGTAGCTGTCCAATGTCGTGGTTCAATAAATATGTAGTTGAGATCTCATCTATTGGAAAATGTTGAAATGGAGAAAAATTATATAATAATGTAATTTGTTAGATTGAAAATTATAATGTAATGAAAATGAAGAGAAAAAAATGAAAAAAATGAAATATAAGAAGAAAAGACATAGAAATAAAAAATCATTGCAATTGAGAATTTTCACATCAACTAACTTGCCACCTTTTATATACGGAATTGAAAAAAAGTAATTAAGAAGTCGTGGTTTTGAAAGACAACTTATGTCAAATTAAAAAAAAAATTAATACATAAAAATTATGACTCTCAACCACGACTTAAAAAAAAAAAAAATAATCAAAATATAAATTATAAGAATCACAACTTCTGTAAAAAAATAAAAAAATATCAACATGACTTATTATATATACTATTAATTTTATACTATTTTAATAATTATTTTTTAAATTATATCAAATTAATAAATTATTCTTCTTTACACCAGATTGATAAATGAATCCTCATTAGCACAATGTAAATTTGGAAGCAAGCAAGCTTCATTATAAGATCACCATGTACCAAAAAAATCTTACATCCTTTTAGAGTAAAAAAATATTTACTCTAAGAGTGATTCACACCATAAATTTCTCCATTAATCTCTTTAGTGCTTAAAAATCAACAATATAGATTTTTCCTAAAACTTTTCTTATCCATCAATATAATAAATTATTATCTGTTATTTTGACTATATTTTTAATACACCGAAATAAGATACGTTAATTGATGCATAATAAATAAGAACACTTAATAATATTTCTTGTATTAAAGACTTTACAAAGCCAAAAAAGTAATTATGGAGTGCCAGGATGGACCTGACCTGGAATCCTACGTGTCACCCACCTTATATAAACCCACAGCATTTCCAAATGTAACCGTCAACTCATATCAGACCCAATAACTGCACACACAAAACAGAAGAAAAAACATTTGAAAAAGCCACACAAAGGGACAAACTACATCAAATTTTCAACACACACAAAAACTCACTCTTCACTCCTCCCTCTCTCTTCCCTATTTTTTCAATACAAAGCGCCTCGCTCTTCTCCCCTTCTCCTCACTTCTCAACTCAAAATCAAAAAATATATCATATATATATAAAAAAAATTGAAAAACACCATCCCACTGTTTTCTTTTCTTCTTCCCTCCCCTCACTTTCTTCCTTTTGTTTTCTTTTCCTCACTTTCCCTCTCTCTCTCTTTCTTTCTTCTTTTTTTTTTTGGATTGAGTTGAGTTGGGTCTTTTCTTTTCCCTCTCACAACTTTGCCGGAAAATCATCTCACGATTTTCTTTCCTCCCAAACATAAAAGAAAGAAAGAAACCGTGGCGCAAGTCAAATGTGATGGGAAGCGGACTCTCGAGCCTCTGTCCGTGCCTCGAACCGGTGAACCGGACCGCCGCCGCAGCGAACCGGCCTGACCACCACCAAGACGTGATCTTCGCCGCCACGGAGCCGTTGGACGAAACCCTAGGCCACTCCTTTTGCTACGTCAGATCCTCCAATCGCTTCCTCTCACCAACCCACTCCGACCGCTTCGTTTCCCCCTCAACCTCCCTTCGCTTCTCCCCGACCCATGAACCCAAGACCCGACCCGATTCACACGAAACCGGGTTCAAGGCCATTTCCGGAGCCTCCGTTAGCGCCAACAGCTCCGTCCCCAAAACCGTCATCCAGTTAGATAACAACAACAGCAACAACGCCTCCGAAGACGCCGCCGCCGATTATGGCGGCGGCGCCACCTGCATCGTGAATGGGTTTGAAAGCACGTCGTCGTTTAGTGCTCTCCCGCTTCAGCCGGTGCCCCGAGGCGGCGAGCCCTTTGAGAGGAGCGGTTTCTTCCTCTCCGGCCCAATCGAGAGCGGCGCCTCCGCCGAATGCGCCGGCGGCGAGGTCCCATTCTCGGCGCCGCTGGGAGGGCTCTACGTGAAGAAGAAGCGGAAGAAGGGGATTTCGGGGTTCCGGAAGGCGTTCCACCGGAACGTTGCGTCGGAGAAGAAGCGGCCGTGGGTGGTGCCGGTGCTGAACTTCGTCGGCAGAAAGGAGGTTCCGGCGAGCGAGGCAAAGCCGCCGCCGGAACCGAAGGGAGAGAGCAATGTGCAGTGGGCGCTGGGAAAGGCCGGCGAGGATCGTGTGCACGTGGTGGTTTCGGAAGAGCAGGGGTGGTTGTTCGTCGGAATTTACGACGGTTTCAACGGCCCCGACGCTCCGGAGTTTCTGATGGGTCACCTCTACCGTGCCGTTCACAACGAACTTCAGGGTTTGTTTTGGGAAGTTGAAGAAGCAGAGGATTCAAACTCCTCGAGTGTTCCTGTTCCCGTTGCTGAAAGTGCAGTACTTGGTGAGCAGAAAAACAATGAGGATGATGTTGGAGAAGATTCGAGTTCTCGTTCTGCGAAAAGGGTAACGTTTCAAGCAGAAGGAACTGAGAGTAGGCGGCGTAGGCTGTGGGAGTTTCTTGCTGAAGACCCTGAAGATGGGCTTGATCTTTCGGGTTCGGATAGGTTTGCGTTTTCGGTTGATGATGCTCTTAGCGTTAGCAATGGCAATGCCGGTTCAGCAGTTAGTAGAAGGTGGCTGTTGTTGTCGAAATTGAAGCATGGATTATCAAAGCACAAGGATGGTCATGGTGATGGTAGGAAGTTGTTTGGGACTGAGGAGAAAGAGAAGGTTGAGGTGGAAAATAAGCCAGAAGAGAAGTCTTCTGGTGCTTGTAGGAAGAGGAAAGTCGGTCCTGTGGATCATGATCTGGTTTTAAGGGCATTGTCTCGGGCACTTGAAGTTACGGAGCTTGCATATTTGGATATGACTGATAAGCTTCTCGATACGAATCCGGAACTTGCTTTGATGGGTTCGTGTCTGTTAGTTGTGTTAATGAGGGATGAGGATGTGTACGTGATGAATGTTGGGGATAGCAGGGCGATTGTGGCACACTATGAGCCTAAAGAGGTTAATTCTAATGTGGAATCAGGGAGCAAGGGAGATGTCGGGTCGAGCACAGAGAGCATAGTTGAGGAGTCCTTAGCTTTAGGTGAAAGTGGAAGTGCAAGCAAATTGGGGAATGAGGGTCCTGCTCAAGAAATGAGGTTGGTCGCATTGCAGCTGTCCACTGACCACAGCACCAGCATTGAAGAAGTAAGTTAATTTTGAATGAGTTGGCCTTTTAGGTGAAATGCTTTCTTCCTTCATTCTTGTTAAATTTGGTTTCTACATGTCATATTTTCCTTACTATCTTTCTTCCAGTCCTTTATCTTTTTCTCTGTAGATAATTGTAAAGCTTCAGTGCCCTTATAACTACTCTGTACTCTAATGCCTTTAGTAGCTTTCTGGGATTTGATACAGCCATTTGTTGCCAATGATGCTCTTTTTCCCGTGAAATTCTTCTATCCCTCTAATCACGAGTGTGATTTCGTATGTATGTCCATATTTGTGTTTGTGTCTGCATGTTTTTGTGTAGTTTTCTTTTCCTTAAGTAGACCGTATTCATATCTGGGATGCCATTGTTTCTTTCATTAAATCCAGCATTCTGCTTTATATCAAGTGGCAGTTGAAGTTTTAGATTTGGTAACATGCAGTATTGAGTAATTTGTGATGCTATATTCGAGAGGTTAGATCATTGGCTTCAATGCTTCATGATTGTTTGTGGTTCTTGTTTTAATTATGAATATTAGAAGTTATACTTTTAGTAGTAGTTGCAGTTATTAGTCGTGTTTCCTTTTTCTTCAGTCATGTTGTGATCAGGTTATATCGGTTGTCTAAAATGTGGAGCTTATTGTTTTGCAGGAAGTCATTAGAATTAAGAATGAACATCCGGATGATACCCAATGTATAGTCAATGGTAGAGTAAAAGGTCGTCTTAAAGTCACCAGAGCATTTGGGGCAGGATTTTTGAAACAGGTGCCTTTTAAAATACTTTGTTTTATTAATACCATGCATTTTTATTAATTTATTAGTGTGCTTCTGAACCATTCTCTCCTTCCTTCAGAGAGAAAAGAATATGCTGATTTCTACAGTTCATGCATTATGGAATAATAATTCACGTTGATTCTTTGTTGAATGCGAATGAAGATTTATTATTCATCTTGTTTAGTACCATCCTTTGCACCCCCTTACACACACACACAGGTCTTAAATACATATATGCAAGTAGGTGAGTATTTAAACAGATGCATGAAGCCGTGAAGATATTTTTATGCATAGATACACTGATGTGTATTTAACTATTTATATTCGTAGAAAGGGACATCTCATTGTTCATGATCCTTTTTGTGTTCTTATCGTCAAATTTTGGCATGCTCGACGTTTATGTTCTTATTAGTTATTGTGACGAGTAGAAATATCTATCACCATGTAAAACTCTTGTGCATTCTCAGCCAAAAAATAAAGGGTGAAATTGCAAAAATTGTCACATGAATTCACTACTCAAAAGTTTTCTTAGATACCTGAACGCTTTATAAGGAACTATATAGTATATAGATGTAAGCTACACAGTGGTCAACCATTTAGACTTCACTCTTGCAATACACTTCTGATTGATGAAAATGAGAAGATTGAGTCATAAGGTCAATTGTTGGGACAACATGCTGAAATTGGCATCCATTATTACTATAAGAAACATTTATTTGTCATTCTTTAGGGGCAATATATTTTATAAAATGTTGGTGCTCTATAAAAGTATAATTGACAAAGTACAATTTACTAATTTTGAAATGTTCACAAGAAAAGTCTTCCAGACATCAATTTTTATGTATTTTGAATAACCTGCATAAATGATCTGTTTGTTAATATAGCACTTGGACAACCAGCACATAACTCTTGCGTCTCTCATTGTCCTTTTCTCTTTTTGACTGATGGTTAAAAGTGGGCCAAACTTCAGCTCTGGCCATGGAAGAGTGAGAGCTGTATGTGTCATTAAACTCACTTTTATTGTGCTTATGGTACTGCTGCATATGTCGATGCTCATCTATACTCTAAATTAGAAGCCTGATTGTTTGCCATGTCTCTTGTTTAGGGCTGCATAAATTTCTTAAATATTTTACACAACTGTATACTTACATGACGATATGATTTGAATTTTTTTGTAGCCGAAGTGGAACGATGCAGTACTAGAAATGTTTCGTAATGAATATATTGGCACTGCTCCATATATATCCTGCTGTCCTTCACTATGTCACCATAGATTATGCCCGAGAGATCAGTTCTTGATCCTCTCATCTGATGGGTTATATCAATATCTAAGCAATGAAGAAGTGGTTTCTCAAGTTGAGAGCTTCATGGAAAAGTTTCCAGAAGGAGATCCTGCCCAACATTTAATAGAAGAGCTGCTCCTCCGTGCAGCCAAGAAGGCTGGTAAATGAGTCTTCTGACCTTGTGTATCTTTCTTGTTTTGCAGTCTTGTTAGATATGTAAAATTTGTTGAATGGCATAAGTGGAGGGAATAGTAATTAGTAATTCTTTTTATTGATACCTTGTTTACATAATAAGAGCTAAAAGCAAAGTCTTGAAGGATTTGGAATTTTTTTTTTCTACATTTGGTGTTGGGAGCTTTGTAATTATTATAATTTTTTTAAATTTTCTCCTCAACTGCTGTTCCACGTGACATCTTGTCCTTCTGGGCTTTTCTATTAATATGTGTTGTGCCTCAGAGAAATGCATTATCTTTTAATAAGACTATATTTTCCATTATCTTGACCTTCTGGTCCACTGCTTTAATAGTTTCTAGCTTTGTGTAGCAGCTACTAAAGGTGACAGTCTTTACATATTCATATACTTTATTCTTTCATAAAAATCCCTTCATCCTGTGGACTTAAAATTATTTTCTCTAACTGGTTTGTATAAAGTCAATTTCAGAGAGGACTATTTTAGTCAATACCCCCCTTTGTCGTTTTGTTTTATGTATTTGTTTATCTTTTGCTTCCAGATTTGGCTGAGGTAACAGTTTTAAATTCGGGAGGGTTGCTGTGTCTGTCTGCATTTGTTTGCATAGGTTTGTTTGGTTCTTGTATTTGGAGAAAACTAATTTTGAAATGTCACTTTTCAAACCGCCTGGGGGTGTGAATAATGCAGAAAATCAGACAGAAACAAGAAAAAAAATTGCTGCAATATGTTGATTCCCTTTATTGCTGAATTTTTTAGGTTGTCAACTACTGTCTATATACAACCCACATTTAGAGTGGTGATTTTGGACTTTTGGTCTCAATTGTTGCAGGAATGGATTTTCATGAGTTGCTGGATATCCCACAAGGAGATCGGAGGAAGTACCATGATGATGTTACTGTTATGGTGATATCGCTTGAAGGAAGAATCTGGAAATCTTCAGGGAAGTATCTGTAAGACCTTCAACTGGCTGTTGGCTCTATACATGTGATAACATTTTTTCACCAGAGGGTGCCTTGAAGCCCGTACCGAAGTTTCACAGCTGATCCATTTTTCGTGGGTCTTGGGTGTTTTTTTGGGGTTTACAACATAACAATTATCAATTGAGGAAATCTCAGATGTTAATGGCAAGAGGCTACCGTTAGAGCTCTATCCAGAATTAAAAGATGCAGAATGCAATTTGGTATGAGCTAAGGACGGGCATTGTAGATGGGCTTTTGGGAATTCTATTTAGGAATGAAGAAAAAAAATGTAAAGCCATTTTTCAAAACTGTTTCCTTTTCCATTAGCAGTCACTATTTTCCCCCTCCACCCCCCCCCCTTTTTTTTTGCAGTTATAGAGATGAAAAATGATAGAAATTTTGCATAGCAAAGGCCCTTTCCATTTATTTTCCTTTTTCTTTTCTTTCTCTGGCAGAGCCAAGAAAATGTGGGTGTATATTGGTGGGGATACAAATGTACTGATTGAACTTGAGCAGTCCTTAGTCAGAAACGTAACTGAGGGTGGATTTCCACCATAACGGATTAACATGATTCTGAAATAGCGATCTCTAAATCAAATCAGTGCATTGCATGTAATAATAAATTGCTGAATGAAATAGCCCTTTTGAAAACTAAGCATAACGGAACCAAAAGCTGGTGGTTAATTTTCTTGTTTTTAAATTTTTGTGTTAGTATTAGTCTTTCCGTTTATGAAGGTATATTTTCTGGGATTGAGTATGAATTTCTAGCATTTCTTTTAGTGTTAGGTACGTAATTTGGCATGGCTCTTTCTTTCCTAAAATCTTGCATTTCATTGAAGGATTATTGGCATTTTAATATGTTTATTTACACCATTTTTTTTTAATTTTTATTATATTTTTTAAATTTACTGTTATATAAGTTTTTTTTAAACAAAATTCAAAATCATTTCTTTTATATTATAATTGTTTATTTATACTCCAAATTAGTTACAACTAATAGAGAAAATCTTTATTCAATTTAGCTACCTTCTAACCTGATTACGACTAACTTATAAATGACAATATTGCATTGTTGGGTGCTTGGTTTTAAATTATAGTCTATATTCGTACTTGTGATAGCAATATTACATATTAATGAAATTGTAGTTGTAATATTACGAATTTTATAGTCTTTTGCGATTGTAATTGTGATTATATTTTTTTGTAATTGTCCGTATTTGCAGTAAATGCAACCACAATTTTAATTGTAACTATAATTGCAATTTTAAACCATGTTTAGATATATTACTTTTAAATAAAAATATTAAAATAAAATACATCAAAATTTCAAAAATACATTTTTCTTCCACAACTTTTGCCATGGATATCCTAGTATCTGGGTTGGGGACAAGGATTTATGCTAATAGTCTGCACACTTGAAATGAAATCCTGTTTGGACATTTGTATTCTGCCTTTGCCTATTTTCTTAATACAGTGTCATAAGATTCAAATCATAGAATGGCAAATGACCAGCCAAAAGAACACATAAGATCACTTCACAAGACCATACATCAGCTGTCGCTCCATCACAACCTTTTCTACTTATAACCTCAGGAGCCATAAATGCAGGAGTTCCACAAACTGTATGCAGTATGTTGCCTTGACGATGAGATTCAACAAGTGCACTAAATCCAAAATCTACTACGTTGAGAACTCCATTCTCATCCAAAACCAAGTTCTCTGGCTTCAAATCCCCGTCATAAACACCCCTGCTGGGGCAAAAATCAACAGCGCTGATCAATTGTAGAAATTGAAGTACTTCCTTGCCATGTTCTCATGGAGTCTACCTTAAGCTACCTTGTTGAAAGGTTACTGTAACAAGGAACGACCTTATATACACTAACCACTGAGTGCAAACTGATTAAGATTCATTATGTCAAGTACAGCCTGCAAGACCATTGGTTAGTGATCGTCCATATTCTCCATTTTTTTTTTTAAAAAAAAATCCACACAAATGCAGGTTCAGAAATTGACAACCTTTGCATAAAAAATAAAATGAAAATTGACCCACAAACCTGAAAGATGAAGGAGAAACATTATTCAGAACACAAAATATATACCAGAAGAATAGATAATAAAATATTTAATAAAGAATTTTACTTTTTAAAAAACTCAAATAAGGGTAAATTTGTAAAGTACCAAGAAAAATTAAAAAGTGATGAGTGTGAATAGGCATATTGGAGTGCTGATAGCCTTGTTGAATTTAATAAAATGATCAATTCACAGCAGCATGCATCCAGCCTTTTATCCAAACTTGAAAGGTGGAAGACAAAAAGTGAGGAAAAAAAGGAATACTAAATTTCAGGATGTGTTTTCATTCTATGCCATCTCCTCTACCTTCAACTCTCCACATCTTGACATTTCAAGTGATAAAATAGAGTTGCAAGTATCATTGTTATGTATTAGCCATAGCGAAGAAGGTGAATGCCACTTGAACTTTTCCACCATCTATGTTGTAATAGCAGCTGATGAAAACTTAGATTGCACCCAAGAGACTAAATCCTCTCTAGTTGCAATAAAACAGCCAACTTTATCCTCACTCTGCCTAAATGGAGCAGCTAGTTTCCTCAAATGAGAGGCAAAAGAAATGTTCAGTCCTTGGGCAAACTTATGAACACCAGTACCAGTTTGGGCTAGGAATAACTCTGGCAGTGCCTCCTCCCGCTGAACAATTTTGGCGAGTGTCCACATCCACTCTTCAAGTGCAGTTAGAGCTGCACCAACTGACAATGATCGAACATCTAAACACCATTCATCGTCAGTTTTGTTGTGCAAACCTGGGTATAATCCATACAAGGTTCCCAAGTAGAGTAGCTCATGGGCTCTCTCTTGGAGATATTTGTTTCTACATATGTCAATCAAGCAGTTACAGAAGGGCCTTCTAACTTCAACTGCAGCATTGGTCATGATACCCTTGAACTCTTCCTTGACAGTCTCAAAACTAGTTTTCTCATCTTCAATCAATTGAATAAAGGCAACCAATTTTGGGTTAGCTTGCTGCAAACAAGCAAGGACCTTCTCCTCATCCTTGCTATCCTGAGACAGAGAAACAACAGATAGCAAGCAACCGCATAGCCTATCATCTGGCTTAACTCCTCTCTCAACTGAAATGTCAAAAACTCTGACCAAATCATCAAACTCCATAGCCTTTCCCAAGCACTGAATCAAACAGGTACACCCCATCACGTTGAGTTCAATACCCAACTTAGACATCTCTTCAAACAATTCCATTGCCTTGTCGACATCTCCTTCACTCCCATATATGTTGAGCATTGCTGTGTAACTCCAACTGTCTGGCTTGCAATGCTCAGACTGTTTCATATCCCTGAACAGAGTTTCAGCTTCCTCCACCAATCCAACATCCGCGCACATATTCAACAATGTATTATACAGAATAAAATCCATAGGCCAACCATTTTCCTTCATTCGTTCCCACAATTCAAGCGCATCTCGAGACCACCTGGCCTTGCCATATATCTTAATAACTGCTGTTAAAGTCTTCTCATTTGGGGTTATCCCTGAGTCAATCATTTCTTCAAACAGGCTCCTTGCAAACCCTGGCTTCCCAGCCTTCCCCATTGCCTCCAACAAGGTGTTGTACACAACCAAATTAGGCTGCACTCCAAGAGACTTCATCTCTTGCAATACATACCTAATACCATCATAGTCCCCAGCCTCCCCAAACATCTTCCCCAGCACAGAGAATGTAATAGGATCAGGCGTCCACCCAGTTGCTCTCCCTCTCTCATACAAATTGATCACCTCTTCAACCTTGCCTAATCTAGCATAAACATCTAATACAGCTGAGTAAGTTACCTCATCTGGCACCAAACCAGTCTTGTACATCCTTTCAAACCAGTGCACAGCCTTGTTAAAAAGGTTGCACTTTTTGGCACATGTTATGATGGTGGAGTAAGTTATGTTATCTAGTTGAGTCCCACTTTCAATCATCTGGTGGGCAAGGTCTTCTATCAGCTGAAACTGCCTCCCAAACCTCAAAGACTTCATTGTGACATTGTAGAATATGGTTTCTACGGGAAACAAATTCTGGGTCTTGATCCAATTGAAAAAAAGTTGGGTTTTTTGCCATGACTTCAAGCTGTTGAGTATCAAGAGGGCGTTTTCTCTGGTAAGTGGATGTGGGATTTCCTTGAGACAAGCCAAGAACTCAGCTTCAGAGGCGTCACAGTCATTGAGCTTTTGAGCAAAGCGTTTGAAGTCTCTGAGCTGTGGACTATAGGTGTAAGGAACACGTTTCTGCCTCTGATGTGAGAGCACAGAGCGCTTGGGCTTGGTGGGGTTAACCCACGTGGATTTGGGCTTGGACAAGACACAGGATTGGTCTTGTGTGGCGGTAGATAAGGTGGTGTTGGCAAGGGGTGAGAGTTGGTCGGATAAAGAAGTGTTCTTCTTCTTGTTGTTGTTGGTGGTGGTGGCGGTGGTATGTGAAGTGGGTGTGGGAGGAGCTTCTGGAATGGATTTGGAAGTGGCGCAGTGTAAGGAGAATTTTCTATGAGTTCTTTGCCTGAGAGGGGTGGTGGTGGTGAAGCTTGTTCTTTTGGTATCGGTGAAATAGACATTGGTGGAGAGAGGAGCAGCCATTAGAATTACAGAGAGCAGCAGGTTTGGTTTTGAACTTAGGAATATGGATGTTGCAAGATATTATTTTATGACCTTATCTTAATCCAAAAATGAGAGCAGCAGAGGACACAAATATTTTCATTTTCAAAAATAAAAAAAAAAAAATTGGGTTGGAGATCCAGCTGGTTGATGTGGGCTGTGGTTTTGTGGACCTTGGATTTAAGAATCATGGACTGGGCAGAACATGTTTGGCATCAATACCAGCTTATGTTTTAGCAATTTTTATATTTGCCCAGTTGTGCTTGGAATTAAGACAAACATAAATCAACATATACAAATTAAAAGGAATTATACCCAACCCCTACCAGCCCAGTCTTGAATCTAGTGATAAAACTTGGTTTTTTCAGTTGGGCTCTTATTAGCATCATATCCATAAGGAATAGAGAAGAAGGCATATTCAATCCAAAAAAAATTAAAAAAAGAAAGAAAGAAGAAAGCATATTTGTTACCAGCCTGTCTTCTTATGTCTCTCCCTCTAAGACTCTAGCCATCGTTCAGTCTGTTCTGTTGCAGTGGATTGGGGAGCTTTATGCCTAGTTAGGCTTTGGAATTTTTATTTTTTTGCACTTTCAAAAGGCAATTTTTTTTAAAAAAATGGTAGACCAAAAATAATATGATAATAAATAATATAGGATGTATCATTAATAATAAGTTATAGGAAATATCTCATAATATTGGCTAAAAGTTTTTCATGTCACAACGAAAAATCTAATGATATGTAGACCTTATATGCTCCACGAGAATCAAGCTTACTCAGCGAACAAGTTCACCGGAAATACTCGTATTTCAAATAAAAGTTCAATTAGGATTTATGATTGTTAATTGCCAAAAAGACAATAAACATCAAATAACTCTTTCATAATATTCTACAATTTGAAAATTATGCTTCATGAGGATAGTCCTTCAAAAAAAATCTGCTTAAATAAATTGATTTCTTTAATAAAACAGCAAGTAAACTCAAGTAACCATTTTTTTTTTTACGTAAATATTTAGAGAAGGGTAAAGTTGCTTCATTTCAAAATCAAAACATGTTGCAAGTCTCGACTAAGATTTATAATAATACTTATAAATAACTTATAAATTAAAGACCAATTGCAGTTTAATCACTAAGGTTCCGAACCGCCATTGAATTAATTGAGATTGATTCAAGATTTAATAATTTAATTATGGTTAAACCAAAATATCAAAAAAAAAATATTTACTGAAAGTTAAAGTCACACATCAAAGAACAATAGCAGTTATCATTATAATTATTGTAGTATATAACACATAATAACTAGTCATACAAGTCCCACATCGAAGAGTTAAGAAAACTTCTAAGCATGTCTTTCATGGCCATAATTATAAAAAGTCAAGAGGAGGCCTTTATAATGCATGTCATTCATGGCCTCTTATTGTATGTGGATCTGTTGCTATAGGTTTTTTTAAAAAAAATTGAGACTCAAAAAACTTCATTTTGGAATAGCCTTGACCACACCGTTTTATAGGTTTGGTTTTTACAACTATGACAATGGCAATTTCTTTTACCCAAGTAACCATCTATTGTGCTATAAAACAGTAAATTATGAGAAAATCCAATATCAATTTTTATGAATTTTTAAACATGAAAAATTATATATCACTATACCAGAAATAATTATATCGATTTAATATGGGATGCATGTGCAACACGCGATGGTGGGATGGAAAGTAGTACTTCATCTACTTGCGCGTTGTAACTTCTTTTGTTTTTTTTAAACAAAAGCAGTTGGGGCGATTGCACACACATGTCTCATAAGTGAACACGTTTATAATATATTTGGATGATAAGAAAAAAGAGAAAGAAAAAGAGAATAAAGAAAAAAAAAATAATTTTTCTCATTTGAGAGTTTTAAAATATATGATAATGAAATGTAATACATGAAAAATTATTTTCATTCTCTTCTCTTCAAATGTTCAACTTTTGTTTCGCTCAAAATTAAGATGAAATAGAAAGAACACATATTTTATTTCATTCTATTAATAAAACTTCTAAATAAAAAAAATAATTATATTACATTCTTTCCCTTTCTTTTCAGTCCATCCCCATTTATTATATTTCAAAAAATATCCAAATACAATGTTAGCCAAAGATCCTAACTCCCTCTAGGCCATGAGTGAAACGGTGGGCATTATAACTTACCACCAACTTAAAAGAAATTCCTTGCATTTTGATGCCATTTTGAACAAAATTCTCACTATATAAGGTGGGGTTTGTTTGTTTGTTTTTTTAAATTTTTATTTGATATACTTTTACTTATATTTACAAAAATATTACATTATTTTCACTTTATTTCAAGTTCTCAAAAATTTATAAAAGAAATGGTAAGAAAAAAGAAATCTGAAAAATAAGAAATAAAATAAAAATAAAGTAATATTTTTGTAATTATAAAAAAAAATATATCAGTTGAAAATAAAATAAAAAACAAACCAAACAATAAAAATAGAAAAAAAATCAAACAGCAACTAATTGTGCAATTTTCAATGCTACATATGTGAAATGTAAATGATTTGGTCTATGGAGAAATTCTTACGAGAGGAAATGATCTCTTATGACTTTGTGTGTCCCAAACCTAGTGTGGTGTGCATGGTGGCTGCTCAAGAAAAATAAAAAAAGCGACCTACAAATTATTTATTATTTATTATTAATTATTTTAAAAACTATTACAAATAATTAAAAGATGCAAGAAAATTTGTCAGGAAAATAATGCATTATGAATAATGAATATTGCCTCTATTTCTTTTTATCTGTAATTTTAAAAATGAAACTAGTATTAAAAAATAATTTAATAATTTTGATTTTAGAAAAAAAAATATCTATAAAAGACAGTGCTATCTTTTGACTTATGGGAAACTAAATTAAAAAAAAAAATGTAATTGATTAATAAAAAAAATGATAAAAGAGAAAGATAAAAGTTAGATGAATAAATATTAAGAGGTTTTAAGAGTTAAATAATTAATAGAATAAAAAAAATAAAGATAAATTTAGTCTAAAATAATTATTTGTGTTAAAATTATAAAATGACATTAATATAAAATATACAAAAATTACTGAAACAATATATAAAAAGGATCGAAAAGAGTAACATCAAATGTTATTGATAGGATCGTGAACCATGAGGTGAGTTTCAACAAATTCAACACCCAGTCTCCCAGGGTGACTTTACCTCTGTGAGTATAACAGCCGCTAAGTGAGACGGTGTTGATTTGGCGCATTAGCTGGTTCAAAAAGTGATTATGAACATTTGACCCAGATGTTTTGACTAAATGCTCACATAATCACATAATTGCATTGGATCCATCAACATATAATCTCATCCGAATCTCGTGCTTTTGTGTTCTCAAAACTACTAATGCTATGCTAAGCTAAGCTTATTGCTAATTGTAACTTAATTCCACTACACCATGTAACAAAAAAGTAATCTCATCCCGACAATTTGTCTGCGCTGGAAGGCTCTATAAACTACAGCTTTTGGATTCATCCACCTTATTGCTGACGTTCCATGAATCTATGTCGGAAACCTGTCTTTTCTTATTAATTAATAGAGAAAATTTAAATAAAATTCTTTAAGTATTTATTGTGTTATTTTTTAATAAAAATATAATATACATTTTATTTTTGAGTCACTTCATCATTTTTTTAAAAGTTTTCATTAATGAATTACAAATTTTTTACACATATTATATTTTTATTAAAAAATAACACCACAAACACCTAAAATTTTTTACCTAAATTAATTTTCTCCTTAATTAACTGCCCCTTGAGACCGTGTTTGCAATGTGTTCCACATGCTTCTAAGGTTGTATACTCGTACGTATTGTAATTCCTATGAAGATAAAAAAAAAAAAAGAAATGAATGAAGACAGAAAATGATATATGGGATGCGCTGCTTATGATGTAAATTGTGAGGAACAATATGATAAGATGCTCACTGCTTATGCAAATAGCAGATAACCTTTTGTTTTTGTTTTTTAATAAAAAACTTTTCGGCTTTTTTGGGCAAACACTGTATGTATGGACTATGGTCTCTATGCTGTCTAAGCCTTTTCCATTTTCCAAGTCATGAGGTAAATAATTACGAGCCACTAAGCATGGAATGGTATAGTGCAGGTTAATGTATTGCAAACAAGTGTGATAAACTTTCTCTTTCATTAGCTCTCTAATCCCCACCCACTAATGTGGGAAAGCAACTTCTAAGTGTTACATCTCTCTTTCCCGCGGGCAATGATCCTGTATATTTTGGACTTGAATTATTGCAATAATTAACATCCTGAGATTGATTCTCCAAATTGTCTAAAAAGAGAATAGGATATTCATATCCTTCGTCAAGATCTATGATGTTGAGCTTGAGGATGAGAAAGGAAGAAATAAATAACGATGATAAAGGGTATGTGAAAATGTGAGAAGTTGGATGCAAATTGTTTGCAGTTTTTAACTGCATACAACCTCAAATCATGAAAAATATTTTACTTTATAATTAAAAGAAATTGTAAACATAATTAAATAAAGTTGAACCATTGGATTAAGAACTTCACCTAATCATGCAATTCCAACCGCAAAGGATCCGGATCCGTGAGGAATATTAATACATGTATTAACATTTCTCTTATATTTAACTTTTTGGGCATTAAGAATATTTATAAGCTATATATGGATTTGGTGTTAAACCGTTTCGGAGAGAGTCCTGCTAGCCGTGCGAGTGAGAGTCAACTGAATATAAAATAAATAATTTTATTAATTTTAATTTTGTAAATATTTTTTAATATTTTAAATCATATTTTAAATAATAAAATTATAACTGAATTTAAAATTATAATTTCTTATCTTAATTATTTGATAATTCTAAATATAAAATTTAAGATTATGAATCAATTTTAATTTTAAAAGAATTATGATTACAATTAAAATTTTATATTTCAATTCTAATTTCACTATCTTAACGAATCTTTAAAAAAATCAGAATATGCAATTTTACTTAGTAGTTATTACTAAATTGAAAATCTAATTAAATCCATTTAGCTCAAGCGAGCAAAATACTAGACTTTAATTCTCTGAAATTTTAGTATAAATGAAGTTGAGAGCGTGGTTGAAGGAGTTCATTCATGAACACTCTGAATTTGGCACCAAGAGACAAAGGGACCGAAAAGGAGTAGACAAACAGCGACAAGGATAAGGTTAATTGTCTTTGTATTTTATAATTCCCCATGATTCCATGGAGGAATTGTTAGCTTCTTCCATGATTAGTTTTGCTCTCAGTCAAAACATGGATATCGTTTTTTTTGTTAAAAAAAAAATTAATTATGATTTTAGTCAACATTTGCTAAGTTATCCTTTGACTTTTTTTCTTTCAATTAAAGTTACATATATACTAAGAAAATATTTGAAGTAGTCCAGAAATTAGCTAGTCAAAGAAAATTAAGGACATGTTTAGTTTCATTATTTTCTGTTTTGTGAAAACAGAAAATGAGACAAAAACATGTTTGCATAATCATTCTCATTTTTAATTTCTAGAGAACGATGTTCACATTTCTAAACTTTATTCATGTAAAAATTGTAGTATAGTAGTAGAGTTTACAGTTGTATTCGTGTAAAAGTTATATTATAATGATTAAATATTATATATATGAGATTATAATTAATTATTATATTATAATTAATGATGTATTAATAATTTATTAATCTAATTCACTCAATTTTGGTATACTAAATTTATACAAAAATTCTTCCAATACCAAAGTAATAGAGAAAAAAGGGGGAAAAAGGAAAAAAAATTGAATGCTCAAAATACAATACATGTGCGGGACATCATGACCTATATGTGAGTATGACTCATTATTCTCATATACTATATGAATGTCTTTTTGTTTTGTATTGTATCAACGAGAAATATGTTATATTTATATTTCAGGTGTTCAAATAATGGAACTATGATTTTTTTTTTTTTTAAAAACGTCAATTAGGGTTGAGTAGTTGATATTGGTAACCCAATATGAGCATGGCAAAAAGCACAAATTGTGCAGCTTCTAATCAAATCCTGTCAAATACTGACTCGTAATGTTACGTGACAATTTCAAACTTATATAAGAAAATTCTTTTAAAATGTATTTTAATTTTTTTTTACCCTATGTAATATTGATAATATGGTCAGCAACCTCCCCAGTTTTCACATCCACCAAATTAATAGTGGAAAGTTATTAGTAGAATGATATTTTCGATTAGTTTTGTAAACTTCTCCATTTCCACCGTGATGAATCCAAACAAGAAGTCAATGAAACCACATCCACCTGTTATTAAGAAGTCAGCTGATGAGATATATGTATTATTCTGATTAAGATTTAGGCAAAGGGATCACTTAATAATGGCTCTTATCAGTTATCAGTAATAAACATCTCATCAGGAAATTTTTTCATTTTCTTCGGCTATCTCGGGCTGTCTCTCTGTCTTTATTTTCTTGTAATTTTCCCATTTTTGTCCAGATTCATGCATGCATGATTTTATACACATCTAACTAAGTAGATTAAAGATACGATATCTTTTATATTTTTTTATAGAATTTAAGAAAAAGATAGTCATATATCATTTTTAGTAGTGTATGTACTATTTACATATTTTTTAAAAGATGTAATTGAATGAAAGAAAATAAAAAAAAAATATAATGAATAATATTAAATAAAATATAAAAATAAATATATATATTATTTGATATAAAAATATAAGAGTTGTATAATTTATTATAAAATTTAAGAAGATAGGGATAAGGATTTGCAAAGTGAGATTATTTGCCTTCCCCTGAGCCAAATTTGCCTTTAAACATTCATTTAGGATTTTGATTTGCATCCTCCCAGTGTGAACGCAAAGCTCAAAGGGTCAATAAACTATCCCAGGAAACCAAAATAATGACCATCAAACTCAAAATAGAAACAAGGCAAGGAACACTTAATCATGAGCAGTGCTATATATTCTGATCAGCAAGAATGTGACAGCTCCATAATAACTGAAAAGCAATAATGCAATAGGTTGTGGGATCCATCAAACCAAAGTATAATGTAACAATACAGTAGTTCCGCTTAATTATTGGACTCCTTTCCTTTTACCTTTTTTACATCTAAAAAGAGTAGCAAGGCACTTCCAAGCCATGCTTTCTTATTGTTGCTTTGCCTAATTAAACTTCATACCCACACAAGCGGGGAGAAAAATAGACCAATGTTTGAAACAGACTAATAATGAGAAAATAACTGGTATTCTCTCAACTTTCTCTTTCTTCTTCGTCCTAGTGCTAAAAAGCAAAAGCTTTTGTTAGTGTACAAAAAGCACCTTGGGTCGTTTCTTTGCTAATAAATGAATAAAAAGCAAATACTTCATTACGTCAGCCTCATTTTGATGTTATTAATTGAGCACATTTACCTACACGTGTTACCGAAGGTGATTTACAATTAAGGTGATCTTGTAAGTCAATATGTCGGTTAGTTAAAAGCAAATAGAAGTTAGTTGAAGTTAGCAATTAGTTAAAGCTATATTTAACTAGTAAGTTAGTTAGGATAATTAATTAAACTAGCTAACTTGTATATAAATAGAACTCTTGTATAGTTGTTGATATTAGTTGTAAGAACTCATTCTTCTACGAGTGTTCAATACAATTCTCTCTTCATCTTAATTCTATTCTTAGTTTCTTTACATGGTATTAGAACTCTTTTTGCAAGAGAGAGCTCTGTTGCGCATCACAATTTTCATTATAGTTTCAATTGTTAGATTTTTTATTCTTTAAATTCTTTAGATTCACATTCTGCTTATTCTGATTCATTGCAGTTTCATTACAGTTTCATTATAGTTTCATCAAATTCTTCAATGTTAATTCATGTTCTTCTTTCGTCAAAATTTTCTTTTGCTGTGATAAGTTGATCTTTGCTTTTCTTGTTTCAAATTCATCAAATTACAATCTTTCTCTTCTTGTTGATCAATTTTTCTTTGTTTCTCAAAGATGGCAAATGTGAATCTTGTTGTTAATGTGAATCTTGTTGTTAATCCGGATCTTGATCATACTAGCCCTCTCTTTATGCATTCAAATGAAAACCCAGGTGCTGCTCTAGTTCTAAATGTGCTCATTGGGAGCAATTATCATAGTTGGCCAAGAGCAATGCAAATGACATTATTCTTAAAGAATAAGTTTTAGTTTTTGGATGGATCATTACCTCAACTAGCTACTGTTGATCCTTTGTGAAGTCCTTGGGAAAGGTGCAATACTTTGGTGTTATCTTGGATCGCACGTTCCTTGAATCTTACTATTGTACAGAGTATACTTTGGATGGATACGGTTGTTGATGTTTGGGCAAATTTGAAGGAAAGGTATTATCAAGATGTTTTTTGTATTTGAGAAATTCAGGAAGAGTTATATACTTTTAGACAAGGTGAGATGTCTATCACCAATTATGTCACACATTTGAAGAGTTTATGGGAGGAGTTAGAAAACATCAGGCCAATTCCATCTTGTTCTTATAATGTTTAATGTGTTTGTAATCTGGTTCCTATAATCAGGTCATATAGACAAAATGACTATGTGATAAGGTTTTTAAGAGGCCTTAATGATCAATATGCTACTATTAGATTCCAGACATGTTAATAGATCCTTTACTTACCATTAATAAAGTGTTCTCATTACTAGTTCAACAAGCAAGATAGCTTAATAGTGAATTTGAGGAACCTAAATTTTTAGCCAACTCAGTTGACAATTATTGAGGTTCTACTTTTTCCTCTGGAGGAAGAGGAAGGGGTAGAGGAAGTAGAGGTCAATTTCAGAATCAGTCTGACAGAAGCTATAATGGTAGAGGGGGTTCATCAAAAGTTTGTACTCATTGTGGTAAAGTGGAACACATTATTGATACTTGCTACAAAAAGCATGGATTTCTACCAAATCTGAAGGCTCGCAATAGTAATGTTAATAATTTTGTTGTTGATGATACATGTGAAGATGTTGATTACACATGTGAAGCTTTTAGTCAGAAGGAACATTCTGCAAAAACTAAGCTTTTTTTTACTCCAGAGCAACATAAAGTTTTGTTAGCTTTGATTCAGCAATCTGGTATAGTACAATCATCTCATAGCACTAACCAAATCACTATTGTCCTTGATTCACAAAATCCACATGTTTCAGGTATTTCATGCATACTTGCATGTAATACCAAACCAGCATCTTAGATACTTGATACAAGAGCAACTGACCATGTCTGTTACTCTTTATCAGTTTTTTACAACTATAGAAAAATTAAACTTATACTAGTCAAAATATCAAATGGTAGACAAGTCACTACTGACATATCAGACATAATTATTTTTTTAAAACACATTCTATTTGACAAATGTGTTATACATTCTTGATTTCCAATTCAATTTAATCTCAATTTTTAAACTCACTACTTCATTAAACTGTCAGATAATTTTTTCTCATCTTACCTGCAAAATACAGGACCGACAAACCTTGAAGATGATTGGTGCAACTAAGCTAAGATCAGCCCTTTATGCACTGGTATCACTTGCTTCTACATCTTGTGACTATCATTCTGTGAATGTGTTGTATAAATCAAATTTTGATATTTGGCATCTTAGATTAGGGCACTGATGATCACATATTTTATATATTAATAAAGCCTCATTTTTAGTCATTTACACTCTCTATGTACTTAATTGATTAAGTCTAGTTATGTTTTGTAAGTTTGGACTCAAATTGGACTTAATTGATTTTTTTAGCACTATTTTAGTCTTACACTGTTTCTGTATTTCGGTCATATCTTGAGTTCTAAATGTCCGATAATTATGAATTTTATATTGCAGGAAAGATAAGAGAGAGCTCTACAACTTTGATAAAGAGCTCAAAGTCTCACTCAGACATTTAGTAGAGCTAATTGGGCTTGGAAGACAGAACATGAGTTTTGTGTCTGAAACCTGAACAATGTACAGTAATCAAAGCATAACTCGGGTTGCAAGAATTATCTTGGGCTGAAATTTGGACATTTGAAAGTTAAGACCCAGATCTAAAACTTTCATGTTGAACATAAAACTTGATTCGGGCTCCTTGATCATGATATTGGGTCTGAAATTCAAAACAGAGGTGCTGAAACTGGGCCTGAACAGTTTGTAGTAATTGGGTCATATCTTGGGCTGTAGAACGAATTTTTAAGTGATTCCAGAGCCATTGGAAAGCTTAGACAATTTCCTAGAACTTTCATGAAGACCACTTGACTCGAAAATGACGAAATCAATGACTTAAGCAATGAATGATTTCAGAGACAAGAAATCTCAATGATTTTTCACTCTTATCCTCACCATTTGGCATTCTCCACTCATTCATCCACTCATCCCACCTACCCTTAATCAGCCCCTTTGTCATTTTGTATCCCTAATCCTCTATAAAAGGCACCATTGGCTGATCATTTGGGGCACTTGGTGTTAGGCTTAGTTTGTACAAGTTAAGGTTATGTTTGTTTATGGTTTTCCTTTGTTGTAATTTTCTCTTGTTCTAAATTAAAGTTATGTTCATCTTTCTCTTCTTCCCTCTTTCTTTCTTCTTATCCATGAGTAACTAAATCTTCATCTTGCTTGGGTGAAAGAGTGAAGCTCTTGGTAATGAAATAAAGTTAGATTATTTATTTCTTGTGCTTAAATGATATATTATTAAATGAGCATTATATGTGTTGTATTTTGTTTCCAATCAATTTAGAAACCTTCTTTGTTAATGGAGATCTTGATTTATTGTAGACAATAGGATTGACACAGTGAATGCTTGAACTCATTTACAAATATTGATAGATAATTAAAGGAATCATAATATGATTACATATATAATTGAACTTTGAATGTTATATTTTCCGATTGGAACCTCTGTTGTGTGTGGATTTCAATTAAGTTAAAAAGAGAAATAATCTTACCTTTAATTTATTACCAAGAGTGGATCTCCTAACCAAAGCAAGCCCTTAAATTCATTTGTGAACTTATTTTATTACTTTTGGTGTTGTAACAAATCCTCTTCTTATCTCAATTAATTTTTCTTCATCAATTCCCTGTGGATCGACCTCGGACTTCCGAGAAATTTATTACTTGAGACAACCTGCACTTGGATTTGCATCCTTAAATCCCGCAGTCAAGTTTTTGGTGCCGTTGTCGGGGACTTGATTTGAAGTTTTGATTTATTGAGGTTTGTTTTCTTTAATAAAATCTATTCTCTCTTCCCCCTCACCGGAGCAAAAGATCGGCTTGCCGATCCTTCGGTTTCTTTACTAACTCTCTAACTTTCTAACTTACTAATTTGCTAACATACTAACTTTCTAACTTTTATATTTATGTCATTTATTTTTGTTTTTTAATTTTATTTATTTATTTTCGTTATTTTTTTTATCGGTGGGGTAACTCTCCCCGTTATTTTACGCACTAACTTAGTAGAGAAACTCTCCTTTTACTTTTTGTTATTTATTTTTTCGCAATCTAACTTAATGAAATAATATTTCTTCTTCTCTTCTCTTTCACCTCTCTGTAGGCTCTGTCACTCTCCTGTTTTCATATTTAAATTTACTTTCTACACTTTATTTTCTCGTATTTTAATTTTTGCATTTTATTTTCCATATTTTATTTTTCACACTTTATTTTTTTATTTTATTTTTATTTTTATTTTTTGGGTGGTTGGTTTATTACCCCACCTTTGTTATATATATATTTGGTGGTTGGTTTCTACCACACCATTTTTTTTAACTTTTATTGGGTGGTTGGTTTATACCACATCCTTGTTAATATTTAATGGTGGGTGACACCGTCAGCTTATACATTATTTTTTTGTTTATTTATTTTTAGTTATTTATGTATTTATGCTTAATTGGTATCGTGATTTAAATTCTAGTCGTTTAGTTAAAATTAATTCGGTACTTTATATATTGACTTATTTGAATCACAATCATACACAATCGACACAATGGTGATAATGAAAGTGTACATATGAATCGGAAAATCAACCGTTGCGAACCATGCGTGAATATTTGCAA
This sequence comes from Ormosia emarginata, assembly GCA_029884605.1. NCBI lineage: Eukaryota > Viridiplantae > Streptophyta > Magnoliopsida > Fabales > Fabaceae > Ormosia > Ormosia emarginata. The sequence continues at coordinate 18,730,139 of JAQQTP010000064.1, read as the reverse complement.
TCACCTCGAAATTCTAGTCCATCATGTTTTATCTTTCCACTCAATGTCAATAATTTTAGATTCAAACCAGGCATGATTTCTTTACTTCCTAATTTTCATGGTTTAGAATCTGAAAGTCCATATTTACATCTGAAAGAATTTGAGGAAGTATGTATTGCCTTCAATGATCAAAATTGATCAAGAGATTGTTAAGCTTAAATTGTTTCCTTTTTCTTTAAAAGATAAAGCAAAATCCTGGCTTAACACTTTGAAACCAAAATCAATTGGCACATGACAAAAAAATGCAAGGTGAGTTCTTAAAGAAATTTTTTCCAACACATAAAACCAATGCTATGAAAAGACAAATCCAATTTTTTTCCAAAATTCAAATGAAACATATTTTCAATATTGGGAACGATTTAAAGATTTGTTAAATTCTTGCCCACATCATGGTTTTGAAAAATGGCGTACTATAAGCTTCTTTTATGAAGGTTTAATTCCTGAAACTAAACAATTTGTGAAAATAATGTGCAATGGTGAGTTTCTTGATAAAGAACCTAATGAAACTTTAGACTATTTGAACCAGTTGGCTGAAAATTCTCAATCTTAGCATAGTACTAATATTTCTGAAAATTCAATTAAATCTAATCTTGCAAGTGCTGATGAAGGAAAATATCACCTTAGTCAAGAGGAAGATCTAAATGCTAGGTTTGCCAGTTTGGCTAGAAAAGTTGAAGCCATGGAATTAAGAAAAGTAAAAGAAATCAAATCTGTGCAAAAATGAAGAAATTTGTGGCATTTGTGATGATTTAGGACACTCAACATATGAATGTCCTAAAATTCCTGTTTTTAAAGAAGTTGTACATGAGCAGGTAAATGCAATGAATAATTCTAATAAGCCATTTACTTCTTCTTTTTCAGATACATACAATTCGGGATGGAGAAATCACCCGAATTTCAACTGGAGGAATAATAATCAGTCATAATTTGCACAATCACCACCTCCTCAGGTACAACAGGACTCTCAAAATTATCAAGGATATGCACCTTATGTCCCACCATATAGGAAAAACCTTGAAGAAACATTGCATGCATTCATAGAAAAGCAAGAGGCCATTAATAAACAAAACAATCAAACCATAAATGACATAAAAGACACTTCTTACTAAACTTTCTTCTCGCACTCACCATTCACGAGAAAGAAAATTTCCTTCTCAACCTCAACCAAATCCCAAAGGTCAATGCGATCTAAATGAAGGAGAGTTCGGAAAACTAACAAATGCACCAAGTCCAACAAGGTGATAACTCTTAGGAGTGGAAAGGTTGTTGAAAAACAAATCCCGAATCTTGTGAGAAAGAAGATGAACCAATTCCCCAAGAAAATGAAGAAGTTGACCAAAAGGAGACCAAACTCTCGCCTTCACCCACATTTCCTCAAGCATTGAAAAATTCAAAGAAATTGGACCATAACACTAGAATTTTTGAAATTTTGAAACAAGTGAAAATCAATATTCCTCTGTTAGATGCTATCAAACAGATTCCTTCTTATGCCAAATATTTGAAGGACTTATGCACTGTTAAAAGGAAATTAAATGTGAAAAAAAAACATTTTTGGCTGAACAGATAAGCTCCATTTTTCAGAATAATAATGCGTTGAAATATAAAGATCCTGGTTGTCCTATAGTTTCATGCATTATTGGAGAACATAAAATTGAAAAAGCTTTACTTAATCTTGGTGCTAGTGTCAATTTGCTTCCATATTCAGTGTATCAGCAACTCAACTTAGGTGAGTTAAAACTAACTTTTGTAACTCTTCTACTTGCCGATAGATCAATTAAAATTCTAAGAGGAATAGTGGAAGATGTGTTGGTTCAAGTTAATAAATTCATATATCCTGTGGATTTTATTGTCTTGGATACTGAACCTATGGTTGATAATTGCAAGTCAATTCCTGTTATTTTAGACCATCCATTTTTAGCAACATCTAATGCTTTGATAAATTACAGAAATGGAGTGGTGAAGCTAACATTTGGAAACATGACACTGGATCTCAATGTTTTTAACATGTGCAAGCAACCACAGGAAGTCCTTGATGAAAATGAGGAAGTTGAAGGAATTGAAACCATTATAGATGATCATCTTCAAAAAAGGAGTTCTTCTGACCCATTAGAAGTTTGTTTAATTAATTCATTTGATTTACTTGATTGTACAGAGGAAATAGAATACAAAGGAAGAAAGCCAAAATTCGAAGAGCTAAAACCCATGAATGATAATGCCCATGAAGAAGTACCCACACCGGAACTAAAGTCATTACCTACTGGGTTGAAGTACACATTTTTGGGAGAAAAGCAAAGTTTTCCTGTGGTAATTTTCGCGTTTCTTACTGAAGAACAAGAAGGAAAGATGTCGCTTCAATGGACGCACCAAGATAGGAAGAAATTTTTAACAGAGGTGAAAAACTTTTATTGGGATAACCCATACTTGTTCAAATATTGTCTTGACCAAATTTTTCAGAGATGCGTGCCCGACAGTGAGGTAGGTAGTGTCATTAAATTTTGTCACTCGAAAGCATGTTGAGATCACTTTTCTTCAAAGAAAACAGCCGCGAAAAGCTTACAGTGTAGATTTTATTGGCCCACTTTATTTAAGGATTGCAATACTTTTTGCAAAAGTTGTGAAAATTGTCAAAAGACAAATCTAATAAAATCCACAGTCAAGACAATTTTGAGAAAATCTTTTGAAATTGGTCAAAAAGTTCTGCTTTATGATTCTCGCCTGCACTTATTCCCTAGAAAATTAAGATCTAGGTATAGTGGTCCTTTTGTTGCCAAACACATATATCCTCATGGGGCCGTAGATATTGCGAATCCTAAGAATGGTAATGTGTTTAAAGTCAATGGACAAAGGCTCAAACCATTTTTGAAAAAACCAAGTTGATGAGTTCTTTGTGTTACCGGTTAAATGGCGGATACGGTAATCCGTAACTCTCAAGTCGATTTTTTTCAGTTTCCCAAAATAACTGAATCCTTCTTCTCCTTTAAAATGGATGTCATTCTTTCAAACCTGAGAAAACATTTTCCTTCTCTCCCTCAAAATGCTCTGAAAAAAATATACAAAGTTCGATGTGAAAGACTGAGACTATTAATGCACAAAGGTATGCCAGAAGATGCGGTGGATAATTGAAGCAAATGTCCGACTAGCAGGTGAGTCTTCAATTTCATTTGACTCATACATGTCAGGTCTTGGAAGAAGTTCGTATTCTAAAAGGAGAAGAGCAAAAAGGTTACAAGTCTGTTACAAATGTGGACGATGGAATTGTAACAAGCAATGTCGTACTTTGGGGATGGTTTTCGCAAACAGAGAAGATAAAATTTTCTTCATTAAGAATGGACTGAGTAAGGAGTCATTAGATGATATCTTATTGACTCTTAAGACCCATTCTTGTGGATTGGTGCATCGTGAAATTTTTAATTTGTGGAATCTCTTCAAGGATGAAGAAAAACACTACAGTCTTGAGAATCTGACTCTAAAAGACCCTGTTTGCCAATTTATAAGAAAATTAGATGGAAAGCTTATCCTCGACTCATAGAAGGCATTTAAGCCGTTACTGGACGTTAAACCAGAGGCAGATGTGAGCCATATCCACAACAATCTGTACATATCATCTTCTTCTTCTTCATGTAATCTTTAAAAAAAAAAGAAAAAAAAAGAGAAAAAAAATGTTTGAACAAGGGCGATCCGAAGGAATACTATGGCTTTAATTAGTTGTGGAGCCCCAGCCTTTGGCTGACCCGTCATTGACTCTGGTGGACCTTTGCACGCTGGTCTTTAAAAAAAAAAAAGTTCGTGAGTGTCTCATCGCACCGGTGACACGCGGATATGACTACGCACTCACGACGCGCAAAGATAAAGATATGCCATGAAAGCTGTACATACAAGTATGTCATCAGTTGCTATTATATCTCTTTTATCTTTGTATAATTTTGCTTTATTTTAGTTTTGGACAGACGATCCTTTGAGCAGGATCCTTCAAGAATTTCTAGACTTCTTTACCCTGATGGTTTTCTTGAAGTCACAAAAAAAAATTCATTTACCTTTGATCTTTGATCCTGACCCAATAATAACTCAGATAGATTGGTCAGTAGGAGGCAGTGAGGGAAACAAGATGAAAAATGAGCCAGATTTGACACTTCGTTTAAAGCTTTCCTTTACTTTGGATTCATCATACTTTGTTTTTGTTTAAATTTGTGTCAGTTTTCTTCAACAGGTAATATCTTCTATCCTTTACTCATATATATTTTAACATTGAGGACAATATTGTGATCTAGTTGGGGGGAAGGATAGTTGACCCAAAAAAATTTTTTTTTTTTTTTTTGGGAAGTATGATATGATTGTCATAGATTTACTAAACTAATTAGTGATGGCAGAGTAAGGAGTAATTTTACTTCTGAGACGCATCTTAATTGGTGACAGAGTAAAGAGTTTTTTTTAGATAATAATTAATTAGTATTGATTTGTGAAAGTAACAAAGTTTTTGTCTTTTGATTTCCTTTGAAAGATTCAAGCGAATGCACTCTCACATCCTTTGAAGCAATTGAAATTCAGGAATCACAGCATGATTGAATAAATTATCTTCTTTCTTAAATTTCACATGCTTGGTTATGAATGTTGAATTAGTGGATAGAGAATGATAGAAATATGCCTTGTGAGATTTTGAGCCTATTGATGAATGGATTGAATATTTGTACTATTCTCTTCTTTCTTGTGTAATTTTCACTCATAGAATTATTACTCTAGAACTTGCTTTGATTCTTTTTGAGGCTACATTTTCACATGCATACATTAATATGATTGAGACATTTTAAAATAGCTATTTTGACCAAATAGCCATCCTTGTATATTTTTTATTGTGTAACCCCTTTGAACTTGTTTGACCATTCCTTGTTTTTAGCTCATCTTATCCTTAAAAAAAAAATTAAAAAAAAACATGTTTTAACCCAACCTTAGGGAATAAGAGAGTATTGACCTTGTTTTTGAACAAGTGTGGGGGTGTGTGTGCAAAATGATCCAAAAAAAAAATTTTTTTGAACACCGTTGCAATCAAAGGATTATCAGAATAAAGATGGATGCTTGGAAACAACAGGAAAAAAATGAGAATGTTCAAGTCTAACAATGAATTCAATTCACCAATTTGGGATTGATCTTCAACAAAACATTAGTCAAATGTTAGTGATTGTCCTTTATGATGAATGTTCTCAAACATTTTCTCCACTCTAACTGCACCATAATGCTCTTTAATTCTCTTCGGTATTTATCTTTTCATATTCATATTATCCCTTCTCCTTTACCATGACCCCATTATAACCTTGAATAAAGTCCTCTTGATTTTTGTATACATGTATTTTGAGTAAGCGGAGAAGTAGAAGATAAGCAAGCTTATGGTAGTGTAATTGTTCATGGGTTGAATAGAGTGAAATACTTACCTTTTAAATACTTGAGAGATTGAGTGAATTATGTGAGGATCTATCATTCTTGATTCATTCTTTTCAACCAAGTTTTCTTGTTTGTTGGTTTGAGATGTGAAGAAATGTTACCTCATTAATGCTTTGATCCCTTGAATTTCTTGTTGCTCTTCTTGCTTCATCAAGTCTTTTAAAGTTTTTAGCTTTTGAGTCTGTGTTATTTTTCTTTGTCTCCTAACTTTGGTCTTATGTGTTTTTTGCCCAAGAGTGCAAAAAGTTAAGTGTGGGAGAATTTGATGATCACATATTTTATACATTAATAAACCCTCATTTTTAGTCATTTACACTCTCTATGTACTTAATTGATTAAGTCTAGTTATGTTTTGTAAGTTTGGACTCAAATTGACTTAATTGATTTTTTCAAGACTATTTTTTGGTTTTACGCTATGTTTTTGTATTTCGGTCATATCTTGAGTTCTAAATGTCTGATAATTATGAATTTTATCTTGTAGGAAAGATAAGAGAGAGCTCTACAACTTTGATAAAGATCTCAAAGTCTCAATCAGACATCTAGTAGAGCTAATTGGGCTTGGAAGATAGAACATGAGTTTTGTGTCTGAAACCTGAACAATGTACAATAATCAGAGCATAACTCGGGCTGCAAGAATTATCTTGGGCTGAAATTTGGACATTTGAAAGTTAAGACCCAGATCTAAAACTTTCATGTTGAACACAAAACTTGATTCGGGCTCCTTGATGGTGATATTGGGTCTGAAAGTCAAAACAGATGTGCTGAAACTGGGCCTGAACAGTTTGTAGTAATTGGGTCATATCTTAGGCTGTAGGACGAATTTTTGGGTGATTCCAAAGCCATTGGAAAGCTTAGACAATTTTCTAGAACTTTCATGAAGACCACTTGGCTCGAAAATGACGAAATCAATGACTTAAGCAATGAATGATTTCGGAGACAAGAAATCTCAATGATTTTTCACTCTTATCCTCACCATTTGGCATTCTCCACTCATTCATCCACTCATCCCACCTACCCCTAATCAGCCCCTTTGTCATTTTGTATTCCTAATCCTCTATAAAAGGCACCATTGGCTGACCATTTGGGGCACTTAGTGTTAGGCTTAGTTTGTACAAGTTAATGTTATGCTTGTTTATTGTTTTCCTTTGTTGTGATTTTCTCTTGTTTTAAATTGAAGTTATGTTCATCTTTCTCTTCTTCTCTCTTTCTTTCTTCTTATCCATGAGTAACTAAATCTTCATCTTGCTTGAGTGAAAGAGTGAAGCTCTTGATAATGAAATAAGGTTAGATTATTTTATTTCTTGTGCTTAAATAATATATTATTAAATAAACATTATATGTGTTGTATTTTGTTTCCAATCAATTTAGAAACCTTCTTTGTTAATGGAGATCTTGATTTATTGTAGACAATAGGATTGGCACAGTGAATGCTTGAACTTATTTACAAATGTTGGTAGATAATTAAAGGAATCATAATATGATTACATATATAATTGAACTTTGAATGTTATATTTTCCGATTAGAACCTCCGTTGTGTGTGGATTTCAATTGAGTTAAAAGAGAAATAATCTTACCTTTAATTTATTACCAAGAGTGGATCTCCTAACCCAAGCAAGCCCTTAAATTCATTTGTGAACTTGTTTTATTACTTTTGGTGTTGTGACAAATCCTTTTCTTACCTCAATTAATTTTTCTTCATCAATTCCCTGTGGATCGACCTCAGACTCCCGAGAAATTTACTACTTGAGACAACCTGCACTTGGGTTTGCATCCTTAAATCCCGCAGTCAGGCACCTTTCTCATGATAAAGTTGTTTCTTTATATAAAATTTTTCCTTTTGTTACTTGTACAATTAAAAATGTTCCTTGTGAAGTTTGCCATGTGGCAAAACAAAAGAAGTTGTCTTTTCCAATCAATAATACAAAATCAGAAAATTTGTTTGATCTTGTACATATTGATATCTGGGGGCCTATTTCACTCCCATCAATTTTTGGTCATAGATACTTCTTATTTATCACAAGATAAAAATTGGAGATCATACCATACCACAAGTTACACAGTTTAAGTATCTTGAATCCATCATACAAAATGACAGAGAGATAGAAGGAGATGTAAACCATAGGATTCAAGCTGGATGGATGAAATAGAGGAGTGCTTCAGAATTATTTGTGATAGGAAAGTGCCTCTCAAGCTTAAGGGTAAATTTTACCGCACAGCTATAAGGCCCGCAATGTTGTATGGTACTGAATGTTGGGCGGTAAAAAGTCAACAAGAGCACAAGATCAGTGTCGCGGAGATGAGGATGTTGTGTTAGATGTGTGGCCATACTAGACAAGATAGGATTAGAAATGAATGCATTAGAGAGAAAGTAGGAGTAGCACCTATTGTGGAAAAGATGGGAGAATCTCGCCTTAGCTGGTTTGGACATGTAAGGAGAAGACCCTTAGAAACCCCTGTAAGAAGAGTAGATCAGGTGGAAAATAGCCCAATAGCTAGAGGTAGAGGAAGACTAAGAAAGACTATAGGTGAAAAAGTTAAAAAAGATCTAGATTTGAATGGCTTTTCTGAAGACTTGGTTCATGATAGGACACAATGGCGTCGTTTGATTCATGTAGCCGACCCCACCTAGTGGGAAAAGGCTTGGTTGTTGTTGTTGTATACTTCTTAATATTTGTTGAAGAAAAGTTAAGATATACTTGGCTTTATTTCATGAAATTAAAATCAGAAGTTTCAGTTCTGATTCAATCTTTTGTCAGTCTAGTTGAAACTTAATTTACAAAAAGAATTAATGTAATAAGGTCTGATAATGGACTTGAGTTTAGTTTGTTCAAATTCTATACAAACAAAGGGATTGTTCACCAAACTAGTTGTGTGGAAACTCCACAACAGAATGTCATTGTTGCAAGAAAACATCAACATGTTCTCATTTAGCTAGAGCACTCATTTTTCAGTCCAATCTTCCTAAATGTTTCTAGAACTATGCTATTGCTTATTCATTATATCTCATAAACAAGTTACTAACTACATTCTTGTCCAATAAATATCCTTATCAAATTCTTTTCAATTATCAACTAGATCTTTTTGATTTGAAAGTGTTTGGTTCATTGTGTTTTGCTTCCACACTTATTTCTCACAAAAAAAAGCACGATGTTAGGGCAAGAAAGTGTGTTTTTTTGGGGTTTAAATCAGGTACCAAAAGTTTTATATTGTTTAATTTAAACACTATAAACATTACTTTCTAGAAATGTTATTTTTTATGAAAATATTTTTCCTTATCAGGAATCTTTCAAATCAGCTAGTTCAAATTCAGAAGTTGTACCTTTTCAATCTATAGCTCTTAGTCTTGATCCTTACACTGATCTATTTAGTATAGAGGATTTCTCTATTAGTTCTACTACCATTCCTTATACTTAGTCCACTTTGGATCAAAATTTCACAAATTCAACTGATACAGTTTCCCCAGATTCATTAGACTCAGCAGCAACAAATTCTTTTCCTATTAGAATTTCTCACAGAATCAGAAGACCACCTTTATACTTGCAGGATTATCATTGTACATTGGCATCTTCCCTCAGTCACCCTTCCTTTTTTAGTAAGCAATACCCCATTTTCAATTATCTATCTTACCATAATCTTTCACATACACATAAACATTTCTCTTTAGCCATTTCTTCATCATCTGAACCTCACACATATCAAGAAGCCATAATCCATGATTGTTGGAAGAAGGCAATATAGGCATAAATGCATGCTTTAGAGGCAAACAAGACTTGGGTTCTAACAAATCTGGCTCTTGATAAGTAGGCAATTGGATGCGAGTGAGTTTTTAAAGTGAAACATAAGGCTGATGGTACCATTAAGAGACACAAATCCAAGCTTGTGGCCAAAGGCTATGCACAAACAGTTAGGTTGGATTATTTGGAGAATTTTAGCCCTGTTGTTAAAATGAGAATTGTGAGGACTCTACTAACTATTACTTCAACCAAAAACTACCATATGCACCAACTTGATGTAAATACAATCTTCCTACATGGTGATCTTTATGAGGAAGTCTATATGTTGCCTCCACCAGGACTGGAAGCTCATTATTCTCACCAAGTCTGTAAGTTGCAAAAATTCTTATATAGATTAAAGCAAGCTAGCAGACAGTGGAATTCCAAGCTTACAACTGCTTTAATCAACTCATGATACTCACAATCCAAGGTAGATTATTCACTCTTTACCAAACATCGTGGATCTCAGTTCACAGTAATTTTGGTCTATGTTGATGACTTGGTTCTAACTAGAAATGATCTTCCTAAAATTAATTCTATGAAGTAATTGTTAGATGCACAATTCAACATCAAAGATCTTGGTAATCTAAAGTTCTTCTTGGGGATGGAGATTGCTAGATCTTAGACTGATATTACTTTATATAAGAGAAAATATGCACCTGAATTGTTGCAAAATGCAAGTTTATTAGCCTCAAAACCAGTGAGCACACCTAGGGAATGTACTTTAAAGTTGCAGAAAGATATTAGAAATCCTTATCATGATGCTTCTGCATATAGAAGATTGATAGGTAGGTTGTTGTACTTGACAACTACTAGGCCTGATATTTCTTTTGCAATAAGTCATCTCAGCCAATATCTTAGTTGTCCTATAGTAGAACATCATCAAGCTGCAATAAGGGTTATCAGATATATCAAAAACTCTCTTGCATAGGATTTATTTGTTCCTGCTGATTCAGATCTTAAGTTGAAAGGATTTAGTGATTCTGATTGAGGAGCTTGCTTAGATACTAGAAGATCAGTAATTGCTTTCTGTTATTTCTTGGGATCAGCCTTGATTTTCTGGAAAAGTAAGAAGTAGTCCACAGTTTCTAGATATTCTTCTGAGGCCGAATATAGAGCTTTAGCTACAACAACTTGTGAGTCCTAGTGACTGGTTTATTTACTTCAGGATTTTACTTTTTCCAATCCTGTTCCTATTGTACTCTTTTGTGACAACTAATCAGTCTTATATATTTCAAACAATCTTGTGTTTCATGAGGGAACAAAACACATAGAAATAGATTGTTATATTGTGCGAGAAAAACTTCATACATGACTGATACATTTACTATCTATTACTACTAAAGCTCAGTTAGTAGATTTATTGACTAAACCTTTAGCTTTTGGTCCTTTCATTAAACTCAAGTACAAGCTTGGACTGTAAGACATTTATAGTCTAACTTGACATTTATAGTCACCAGATTCATTACTTGTAACTCAAATGTCAATTAATTAAAGGCGGGAAGTTAATTGAAGTAGTTAACAATTAGTTACAACTATATTTAACTAATCAGGTGGTTTAATTAAGCAGCTCCTATATAGTTGATACACCAAATTCATTAGAGGCTTGTAACTCAAATGTCAGTTAATTAAAGGCAGTTGGAAGTTAATTGAAGTAGTTAACAATTAGTTACAACTATATTTAACTAATCAGTTAGTTAGGATAATTAATTAAGCTAGCTAACCTATATATAAATAGAACTCTTGTATAGTTGTTGATATTAGTTGTAAGAACTCATTCTTTCAGAGCGTTCAATACAATTCTCTCTTCATCTCAATTTTGTTCTTAGTTTATTTACAACATATTTACACACATATCACCTCCATAACCATATAGTACCATTTTATCATAACCAGTCACATATCTTAGATGTAAGGTGATGTGTTTTTTTGAGATGTGCATGAAGGATTTTCCTTATGAATAATGGAGGACTAAACTTGGAATATCACATCATTAATGAGAATTGTCACTACAACTTTATATATAATAGATTACATTTACATACTTCCTATATACTATATAGTTTTTCAAGTTTCTTTTTTCAGACAGTTACTATAGCAATGGATTCAATTTCATGAGTGATTCAGAGTGAGTGCAGGATTTAATCCTTCACTTTTACATAGCAAATGAAGCCTTAAAGGAAAGTTCATTCTTTGCTTTTTTTTTTTTTTTCCCAACCCTGAAGATAAAAAGCAGGGAGTACAACCGCAATTACCCATGTCATCTTTTGCAAAATTCCACAAATTAATAGTGGTTAGATTCATAATTAAGAGGTAAATATACCCCATAAAGGTAAGAAAGAGTAAACTAACTCAACAAGGTGTTAAAGGAAAGGATTTAGTTTAACCTTTTGCCCTTTTGCTGATAAGCATGCAAGATATTCCACTAATTGTCCAAGATTTTGCTTGAACAAACAGTCCTAGATTGGTCCTACTTAACACGAGTTTAGAGGGAGGTTGGTTGCTTTAACATGTACATGTGAATTGAGAAGGGAGAAACGAGCTTTCAAAAAGTTCAAAAACTGATTAAGCACTTTTAGAGAATTTTTTTTTTGAAAAAAAAATAATCATATATTATTTTTAATAGTGTATGTATTATTTATATTTTTTTAAAAAAATGTAATTAAATAAAAAAATAATAAAAAATTATATATAATAAATAATATTAAATAAATTATAAAAATATATATATAATGTTTGATATAAAAATATAAAAATTATTCTTTTTTAAATGGTTGGTTCCGCTTGATGACACAATCAGTTTCATTTAAAATAGGTAAAGTGTTTTGTCCTACTCAGGATGACGTGGAAGAAACTTGACGATAGTGGCAGCGCCACGAAATCCCAAATGCCCCAACCTATGCTATTCTGATACTTTGACTACCCTACACTACAAGTCATTTATGTATAAATATATATATGATATACGATATGATATGATTTTATTTAGATTTAGTATCATTCAAATATATAAATGTCATCAGCTTTATCCTCTAATATTAATAAAAACATCCAAATAGTCCATAAATATCGATTTTTGACAAAGATATAAGTATCATCAGTTTTATCTTTTAATAATAATAAAAACGTCAAAATATTTTTTAAATATTAATTTTTGACATTAAATTAATTCTTCAATATCATTTTTTTTATATATAAAATGGGGTCATTAGGAGGAATAGTTTAATGTCAAAAAATGATATTGAAAGACTAATTTAATACATTTATTATTATTAGAATACCAAATTGATGATTCTTGTATATTTAGAGTACTAAAATTAGGATTTATTCATTTTACATTTACTAAAATTAGGATTTATTCATTTTACATTTTATGTATATATTTTATCATAGATATAAGTGTATTAGACCATTTTGCCAAAGAGATTGGGAGATCGAGTTCATTCAATCATTCATATTTTTAGAAAAGGAAATTGGACTATATTGAAATAGACTGCCTCGCCCTAAAAAGTAAAGGTCCGGAAAGACAATGTGTTTCTGTTTATCTTACCTTTTGATCTCCTTTAAAGCATACCAATTATATACCACCGTCAAATTTAGCATACCTTTGTTTGACAAGAAGAGAGAGGGAGCGAGAGGATATGGTAATCATTCCAAAGAAAACAAAAAGAGGGAGAGATTCTAGCAAGAGTGGCTTTAAGACTCTCATGGAGAATAATTTTGTACTTGCAACATTTGCATTGGGCTTGGAAGGGTAAATGTTGAATCTAATCATCTTGCTGGTTTGAAAATTGAAATGCATTTTGATGAAATTAGAGACACACAACTATGCTTTTGCTAATGATTTTTAAATCAACATAAATCATTACTGAGCTGTTGAAAATCGATTCTTCAACTGAGATGCAAAGGAACAAGCTCTTAGTAGCAAGGACCAAAAAAACGCATTAAAACCATAAAATAACGGTCATAAATTATTTGAATTGGCGGGAAGTAAACTAAACTTTGTTAAGTGTGAACTGGTTGAAGTGGTGGGCCATTTGCTTTGGAATTTTGGGTGCACTTGAGACAAGTAATCTCAAACTTTCGGTGTGTGCAATTTTGGACTGTTGGTTCCCTTCCCAGACTGCTATAAATACCACTCCATCGGTGACCTATGCTTTTACTTTACATTCTCTTGTCTTCCTCATCTCTAAGAACTCACACATTCATCACCACTTTGTCTTATTTGGGTCACACATCACACCCAATTTAGTGTTGTTCTGAAATTGTTTATTTTGAATTCTGGGTTTTGATTAGCTTCCCCTTTTGGAAACTTGTGATCAAACTCCCAGAGTTGTTCTCATTTTTGCTGTGCAAAACTTGGGATAAAAAATTTGTACTTTGTACTTTGTAGTTGAGTTAGAGTGATTTCAAAATCTGGGTATTACTCAGTTTTGTTCATTCTTTTTTCCTGTGATATTGAGGGGAGGAGGTTGGGGTTGGGGTGGGATAGTAGCCATAAGAGATCTCTAATTTCTTTAAGAGGATGATCCTTGCATACAATGGATGCACCCTGTGGAAGTATCACTTGACTCTTGATAAAAAATCTATTGTAGACAAAAGCTTCTATTTTTGGATCTTCCAAATCTTTAATAGATATAGTCTTGGCACTTAGCAGGAAAATATCCTGTAAACTACAAACATTTTTTTTTGGGGGGGTCTTGCAGATTTTTATTTATTTTTTTATTTTTTAACTTTTGCACTTTCACTATAAAGCTTTGAGCTTTGCTGGTGGAAATTTTTGGGTTTGTTTTTTGCTTTGTTAGTCTGAAATAGGAAGAGACTAGAGCTGCCTATAGGTTTGGTTACTTCTTTGCTCAGTTTCACAAATTTTTTTGTGGGGGTCTTTGTTTTGTTTCTTTTAGTAAGAAACATAGAAATTTACAATGGAAGGGGCATCATTGCCACCAGGTTTTCGTTTCCATCCAACAGATGAAGAACTAGTTGGATACTACCTTAAGCGAAAAGTGGAGGGGCTTGAAATTGAGCTTGAAGTTATCCCTGTGATTGATTTGTACAAATTCGATCCATGGGAGTTGCCGGGTAATCTTCAATTTTACATTTTGATCATTTGCAATATACCATAATATGTAAACAAGTAAAAAAGAAAATCTTTCATGCAAGAAGGTTTAGTATACCAACCAGTGTGAAACTGAGACTTTTATGAATGCTAGAAAGCAATGTTTTGTTTGTTTTTCTTTTCTTCACTTTTTCTTTAGCGGTTAATCATTCTGAACAGCATAGCTTTTAAGTTGTAAAAGCCGGTTCAATGGGATTTCTTTAGTCAAGCTTTGAAAAAGCAATGATTTATTTGTTATTTTACTGTATTATTTCTGAGAGAAATTTTTCTTGCATGTTATTTTCTTTATACCATTTCCTTACATCTTTTTGTTTGATGAAAAAAAGAAATAAAGATAAAAAAGTGTATTGGAATATGTATTTTTCTTGTTTTATTACCTTAAAATGTGTAATAAAAATGATGTGCAAATAATATTATTGTATTTGTGATACTGAAATTTGAGAAGACCAATTCCTGAGGTGTGAAATGCAGAGAAATCGTTCCTGCCAAACCGAGATTTGGAATGGTTTTTCTTCTGTCCACGGGATCGCAAGTACCAAAATGGATCAAGAACAAATAGAGCTACCAAAGCTGGCTACTGGAAAGCCACTGGAAAAGACAGGAAGGTGGTGTGCCAATCTTCTCCATCCACTGTCACAGGGTACCGCAAGACCCTGGTTTTCTATCGTGGGAGGGCCCCTTTAGGGGATAGAACTGACTGGGTCATGCATGAGTATCGCCTCTGGGATGATCTTGGCCAAGGCTCACCATGTTTTCAGGTACATTTTTAGTCAGAACTGATTGTATTTATCTGAATTTATAGAGTTTATATCATGTAAGTCCTTATTGTATCTCACTTTAGTATATAGAAAGGACTAACTTGATATGAGTTATATAAATTTAAGTAATAACTTATACATGTAAATAAATTCAAGGACTAACTGTAAATGAAGAATAATTCCAGGGAATAAGTTACCTATTTATTCTTTATTATATACAATGGGTTAGCTTTGGATGTAACATTAAAGATTAAAGTATCTGGTTATTTTAGGGTGCTTTTGCTTTGTGCCGAGTTATTAAGAAGAATGAGAAGGCAAATGATTCACAGGGAGAACAGAAAGGCAAAAGGGCTGGAAGCAGTTCCATCAATGGGAATGACACCTCAATGAGATACTCTAATGAGCCCTTCAGCATCTCTGGTGATGTTTCATCTCAAGCAAGTCACCTTAATAATGAGAGTCATTATTCAAGCCCCAGTACTTCTCCATACAATGTGGCTCCAATGACAGAGTTTAAACAATCGTCCGTGGACACCAATCCTTCAAGCTTGTGGGTCTCCCCCGATATGATCCTTGATTCTTCAAAGGTATATTGTTTTTCATAGGAACAAAGAAGGAAACTAGAGATTGAATAGCTACATTTTGGAGATGTTACTGACATTTTTCCTACACCAACTTCAGGACTACCCTCAAGTACAAGATGCCGTGTCTGAATATGTTCCACCTTATGACTTACCAAGTACAATGACACCATGGCAATCATTGGAACATACAGAAATTTCACCTAGTTCATCCTACTCAAATTTTAATGGGGAAATCGAATTTGCTGATAATCTCAGTCAAATTGGCTGCATGTCACCCTACTCAGGACAAGGGAATTTCATGGACTTTTATGGAAATGGGGATGTTCCTTATGAAGGTTATGATCAAATTAATTCAATCTTATACCCAGAACTCTTCTGAAAACAAAAGGAAGATCATTCTCCTCTTTTCTTACAATGCACGGTGTCAATTTGGGATCAAGGTCCACTTTGAAGGCAAACAAGTAGAGATGAGAGTTAGTGTTCTGTGGTTACAGGAAGACAATCTAAGGGTTGTGATGTAAGGGTCAAATCCTTGTGGGGACTAGTTAGCTGGAGTTTCACTTGGTGTGACATAATAAGAAATCTCTAAGACAACGCCTTTTAATGTATGTCTTAGAGTGATAAATAATGAGTACGATCCCCTTGTTATGCACTAGGCAGAATATATTTTCTGCTTGAAGTGCTTTTGACTATGTTTATCGTTTATGCTGCTATGTAGGATACCAAGGTGACATCACTTTTATTGATTTTGCCAGGAGTTGGTTTACATTCAGTCATCTGAATGTGTGGTTTTATAAAATAAGCTTATATTAATGGAGAACTTCATATAAATGTTGTAACCTCTCAAACTCCATGTTCCCCTACTACTACCTTGTGCTTATGGAATTATCTTCACAAAAGGTTTCCTTTGATATAACCTTTTATATATCCAAATGCATGCCTCTCTCTGTTTCATACATGTATAGGCTGCTGCATATTCAACAAGATTTTTTTTTCTCAAATGCATGTCTAATTTGTTGGCACTGTGATGGATATTGAAACATAGATTCTATTGGTCACGTTACTATATCAACTTTTAAATGCAGTAAGATTACAGGTTCAAGATGCTTTTGTATCCCCAAAAAACAAAGGTTCAAATGCTTAATTTTGCAAAGCTGAAAGTTGAAGACAAAACTAGTAGGAGCTAGATTATGAATGTAAACAACAGGACTCTTGGTTTCACCTTTCAGTCACCTGAGCCGCCATATATATTTGTCACTTCATTTTTTTCTTTAAAAATAAAGGGTAAGAATGAATTTTACTTTTAAAGTTGATAAGACATTCCACTGTACAGTTGTTTTGAGAAGCATCCAATAAACTTCCTCGTGGCTAATCCCTTTTGCATTAGTGGAGGATGATTAGATTTTAACGCCTTTTTAATCGATCAACTCTCGATCAATCATCAGCTTCAAGCAATGAATATTTCCGCGTACATTGTAGTAATGCAGACAGCAAAAATATTCAATCCACCACCTTCAAAAACTCAGTTGTTCAAAAGACTTGGATATCTCTGGGAACTCTATCTTATTTAGGCTGCTCTAACTTGTAGTTAAGAAGTTGTAGTCTATCTGTGATTTAAATACATTTATTATAGTTGCTATATACTTGTATATAAGCTTATTATACACAGTGCAATATAATTATAGCAGACCTTTCTGCATTGTTTCACTTCTGCTACAGAAATTTGTTGCTTATATAATTTTACCTTGGACTTTCTAAGGTTTAAGCAAATCCATTAAAGAAAAAAAATTGTTTCTGAAAATGCTAGTGAAAATCTGTTATAAGCTGGGATATGGAGCTTAATTTGGTAAAATATTTTCAAAATGAAAAAGATTTTAGGGGGGATATCTTTACAAAATAAACTTCTGTGTCAGGGCTTACCAATTATAAAGTGAAGGGAAGAGGAAAGAAAAGATCTGTAAAATTATGGTATTACATGTTTCTTAATTGAAAGAAAATCAGAAAGACAGAAAGAAAGAAAGAAAAACAAAAACAAAAAAGGTAGAATCAAATGGGAATTTTGTTCATTTAAGCCTGCACCCCAAAGCTTCTAGGCTTATTGACCAATCATGCATATACCCTCTCCTAATTACAGTTTTTTTTTTTTCTTTTTTTATTTTTTCATTTTTCTTTTCTCTTTTTTTTATTTTCTGTATTTGACTAGCTTACCTTACACATTAACATGAAGACAAACAGTGGAAGGATATTATGAATTTCTACACAACCACCTGCTTCAGCTATCAGCATGCATGGTAGGGGAGTGAGGTCATGAGTAGAATATTGGTGTTCATTATGCTTACCATTCATCATACATATCGTGGGAACCTAAGTCCGAAATCTATTCTTTTGGGTTAACATTTTCTAATACAGGATATTCCAAACACTAACCGAATATTATAGGTAACACTCATGAGTGCCATGTGAAGCTGCACCTAGATGAGGCCTCAAGTTTCTAGGAAGCTACAATCTACTAAAGTACACAAAACACATCTCTGCTTTCTGAAGTATGCAAATTGTTCCCCACTTCTTCTCCTTCTCCATCTAAGCAAGAATCTCTATAAAGAAGCCTCACTAATATATGACTTTCAGGAACACTTTCTTAAAGGACTAACAATTCCAAAACTCTTTAAATGCAACATTATCTAATCTGATAATGTCTGTGACAGATTCTCCCGCCCCCTACTACAACCTCAGCACCTACCTACGATCCAGTCTAAAAGTATATATGTGGCTTTGTCCCAACTAAGCAAAGTTTTTATGTGGTTATTTAAAAAAATTCCTTCAACCATTATTCTCCACTTGCGGAGTTGAAAACAAAATGAGTGAAAAGCATCCTCAATGGAAGTTTAATTTATAGATATTGGTATTTTATATTTCTTGGTGAATCTTTCTAGTGGAAGATGAGAAGAAAAGGCTTAAGTGATTATTCATGTACAAAGTATTACAGCGGGGACAAGGTCTCATTATAGACGTAGACAACACTCATGAAGAGTAATGTTAATATAGGCTCGAGTTCATAGTGAAACTTATACGTGATAACATACCTACCATTCAAAACATAATTTTAAATTATAAATATGTGCATATTACAAAATTTAATGATAGATATGCTGCCATGTATAAGGTTCATCAGGAACCTGAGTCTATCCTAAACACTTTTGCTCATGAAATGCAAGAGGGTAGTGTAGTATTCCTTACCCCTTATGCAGATTTAGTATAAGCTTGCAATTTTGGGACTGCAAAAGACTTCCACTTCTTGAAGAGTAGCCCTGGACTCATCACCAAAAATAGACTCCTTCCCATCCTCCCTCTTGGCATAAGACAATCCCAATCTAGACTTGGCTTGCCTTAAGTCACCAATGCCAGAATTGGTATCAGGCCCTGCAAAGCCACCCATTACTGGGGCTAACGGGGGTCCTATGAGCAGGCCATCAGCCCCAAACTGTGGCCCCCCACGAGCATAATCAAACAGGGCTGCACCACTGCCACCAATCTTCGGCAAAATGATGGGTTTAGTTTCATTGTCTGTCCAATAAAATAGGAAGGCATCAAATGTGTCATAGTAGTCATCTGTGCTTCTATAACCTTCAGGGTTAAATGCACCAAACTTGAAGGACTTGTTCGTGTAGCCAATTATCACACATGGCCCCTTGAAGTCACAGCATTCATGGAAATCAGTTGCACTAAATCCATCAATTGTAGCCTTATAGCAGCATTTGAGTTCCTTCCCTGATCAAAATTATGTCAAATATCAGATATATTTTGTGTTGATGGATAGTTCTTGGTTTAGACTGGAAATAATACATAGTAATAGTAATATATAATATGGTTATACATTTTCTATAGTAATTTGCCAGGACCTTACTAATTTAAAACTTGAAGAGAGGAAAAAGAGAGATAGTACCCTTCAAAAACGTTTTGTCGACTAGAGAAGTTGAGAAAGTAAGATCAATGTCATGGTATTTAATCTGAGGTTTGTCAGCAGCACTCTTCCTGCCTATGTTCCACCCGAATAAGCAATGTGGGCTTGTCTTCCACCCCTGGAAGGATAGAGAGTTTGGGACACAAGATGCCATCCACTGATGACCAACTGAACATTATCCATCCATCTGGTGCCACTACCTCCAGTAAAACACAATTCATCACCTTATCCTTATTTGCTCATAAATATCTTGTATCACTTTCGTTAAGTTCTTGGAACAAAATGATACATGGCCTCCATCATAAATACTCACTAGACCCACCACTTCAACAGAAAACTAGGATCACTTAAATCTTGGTATAATTATTATTTGTTAATATAAATCATATCCCTAAATTTTTCTCTCTCTCTCTCTTTTTTTCTAAGGAAATATAAAACTGATCCTAAAAATAAAATTGAGCGTTACAATAAAGAGGTTGGTTCTTATTATCATGTATTAATTTTCACTAGATGCATTGAATAATAGAATCAACATTAATTACAAAAGTGAATTTGATTTTAACTTTAGTCACATCTTCATAAATTATGGTTTTAGATTTATGTTTTTGTTAAAGGATTTAATAATTTTAATTTGAATACACTTTCGATATAAAAGTTTTTTATAATGTCATTCAATCATATATCATTACCGCCATAAAAAATATTTAATTCGTATGCAATTAATTATTATAAAAGTCACATATGTTATATGAGATAATATATTATTGTTGATATTTAACACTGATGATACATTAAAATTAAATTCTTTATTAAATTATTATATTTAAGCTTAAAATGAATATTGGGAACAAATTCATTTAGAGATAAGTCTTCATTACTCGTAATTTCAAGAATAGTGCGTAACAAAAGGCTTTAATCAGGCTTAAACAAATATGAAATACACAAATTCAATCAACGATGTTGATATTGGTTTGAATTCAAGAAAGATGGATAAATCAATTTTGAACAATATATTCTTTTTTGGAGATGGGGTGGTCCAGAAAATGGAGGAATGATCAGGTGAAAGGGGTGGATACTATTGGTAGCTTCATGAGTCTCTTTGCACAATCTAGCACTCCCCTTTTCAGTGGTTGCCCTTTTTGATTCCGCAGTGATCATCAGCTATTTTGGAAAAAGAATGTTGTATACTCCCTGGTTTGGACAGCTTGGATGAAGGCTCGTGAGATAACCCAAATCTTACAGTCAAGATGGGGCCTAGTGAGTGGGTTTGAGGACTTGGGTCAGTGTTTAAGAAACATAATAGATTGGGCTAAACTGATAAAACGAGTCAGAAAAATGAATATTTAAATCAAGAGAAAGAGAATTTAGAAAGGAGCACACCTAATTATACACATCATTTCATATTTCTATAGTTTTTACCACTTAATTACAGTTAAGATATGACAGAACTAAGAGGAAGGTGAATTGGTTCTATAAAATTCAATAACATAACATTTTTGTCACAACCCACTCTTAGACCATAACCGACGCACAAGTTAGTGATACTAAGTATTCAATTAGTCTGGCAAGTCTAACCATACCACATCAATTAAAAAAAACAATTTGAAACTTACATTAGGGCTATAAAACAAAAATTCGACAGAGTTTCCTCTTAAAATTGAACAAAACACATCTTTCATTTAGACTTGATCAACAACACATATCCATATCCAACACAAACATAAACATCTAACATCAATCATAAGTACAAACTGAGCTAACTATATAGAAAGAATATATCAAGACTTTATGGTCATATATATATATATATATATATAATATATATATACATACATTAAAAGAAAGAAATACACTCTATCTCTATAGCTGCAAAATATTGGAGTCGACGTGTAACACTAGCCAGTAATGACAATGAAGGTCTATCAAAAGACAAACACTCCTAGGCAGAATAACAAATCCGAAGAATCCCCTACTCAATAGCCTACAAATCTGAAAGGAAAAAGAACGAGGTGAGTCATATAGACTCAGTGAGGATACAATAAACATAGTGAACATAAAAGGAAAACAAGTAATAGCCCGAATATTTAAGCTTTGCAAAACAACTCAAAACACAATAATCAAATAAATGAAGCTTATAAATAAAATCACTTGTCACGTGCTTTCATTTTCAGAAGTAAATTTATAATCGTAAAGGAATTTAACTCTACTTAAAAAATCTAATCTCATATCCTAAACAAAATCTCTACATCTATTATACACACGTTAGCCATTACATCTCTTCGCCACGGCAGGCGGAACACACGCCATTATATCTCTTCGCCATGGTAGGCGGAACACAAACTGCTATCGCTATATCTCTTCGTCGGCGAGCGGAGGCGTCGTTATATCTCTTCACCACGTCGTTATATGTCTTTACCACACAGGTGAACACACTCGCTAATATATGTCGTTATATCTCTTCACCACGACAAGCGGAACACACGCTGCTATATCTCTTTGCCACGACATGCAGAACACACGCCATTATATCTCTTCGCCACGTGCCGTTATATCTCTTCGCCACGACAGATCGAACATATGTCGTTATATCTCTTTGCCACGACAGGCGGAACACACGTCGTTATATCTCTTTGCCTCGGCAGGAGGAGTTTTAACACTCAACTCTTATAGCTCAATTCTCATAACAAAAATTCAAAATCATCATAGGTTAACTTAAAGATTTTGTTTCCCTAGAATATAAAGCTTGATGCTAACCAAAGCTATTAGCATTGATATAAATACATGCCAAGAAGTTTAAAATTCAAAATACGTCACAGTGTAAACTATCCACTCACTAGTATGAAGAACCAACTCAATCGGTCCCCATGACACTCGGAGGAGCAAGTTGTGTAGTGCCCACTGAATCTGGCTATAAACAAATATTTTGACAAGTCACGATAAATGAAACAATAACTTACATTAAAAAGTAATCTCAAAGGAGAGCATTTTTCCTTAAAACTTAAAGTTACTCACTAGTTATTTGGAATTTAAAACATAAGCACCATGAATAAATAAAATATACACTATAGTTACAATTTGCAATTGATAAGGCTCTAGAAATTCCATTTAGAGTTTGACTAACAAAGGGGTAAAGAGATTAGGTAAAATCCCTAATTATAGAGTTTAGGGTTTTTAAGAAACTCATGAGAAAAATCAAGGTGTGGCTTCCTAATTATCACTTACTAGAAACTAAGCTCCCACACTCTTAGATTTCTACTTCAAAGCCCCAAAGTACACTCATCCACCATTTTTGTGATAGTCAAGCTTGAGCGAATATGAGATTTGTCACAAAAGAAACAAAAATAAAAGTGTAGAAACTTACCTCAAGCTCTTGGTACAAGTGGGTACATCGATCTAGTGTCAAAATGCAAGAAAGGAAGAGAAGTGGGTGTGGCTTCAAGTGAAGCGTATTGCTTCACGAAAATGAAGAAAAAGAGACGATGTCTCTGTTGCTCTCCATCCCTTATTTCTAAAACCAATTCTGATTTCCTCTTTTTTTTTTTAACTTGGGGGAAGAAAATCACACAAATGCCCCTAAAAAATGAAATAACTCCTACCTTACCCTCCCCCTCATCTACATTGTTACAATATAAAAATTAAACAATAATTGCAATATAAACACAAGTAAAAATTGAAAGTAAAGAGAAAAAAGTTGAGAGAAATGTACAAACAAATTTTATACTGGTTCGGCCACAATCCGTAACCTACATTCAGTCTCCAAGCAAATACTCGAAATTTTCTTCACTTGCCGAATTTTCTCTTACAAGGACTCCGATGAAACCTCTTCTACCTTAGCCTCAAAGCAGAGTTACAATGATTTTTTTTCACCAAGGATACCACCAAACTTCTCTTTACTTCTACTCGAAGAAGAGTAACAATATCAAATGAATGCTGCCCACACCCCTTTCTTCTCACAAGAACAAGACTTTAAACTCTCAAAGGTTGTGGTTGCTCTTATCAATGAGCTACAGTATGTTTTGGACTCTCTCTAGAGTGGATGCACAAGTTTAGCATCAGCTAAGAGAAAAAAAAAATAGAGATTGTAAGGTTGCAACACTTTCTCACTTTTGTTTTGAGCAATTGTGTGTGTTGATCTTCTTCAAGACTTCCTATTTATAGTGGAAAGCTTCCTCCTATTTTTCTAACCATTGGAGACAGAAAACATTAGGAAAAATTAGCCTATAATTGGCAAGAGTTAATTCTATGTATAAAACACGTAGTTGCTCATTTTATTCTTTGATAGTTGCTCCTTTACCTAATAGTCGCTCATTTTCTCTGATTCATATATGGTAACAGCTAACCAACTTTTTGAACATTGGAGCTTTCAATCACACTTAATGGTGCTTGATCCAATCATAAAGCCTACTTAAAAACATTTCATTCAATGCTGTTAATACACCTTCCAAAATAGGAATCAATCACATGTTAAAATCCTATCAACCTCAAATTTGAAATTCAAATATAAGGCACATGTTAAAAACCATATTTAACATTTAACCAACATTAAGGAGTTTAAATAAATCAATCTCAACTAGTAAGGGGGTTGGAATAAATCAAACACATGCTCAAATAACTTAATTTACATATCATCATCAAAACTTAAACCCAACAAGAGGAATGCGAATAATTCACTCTTTTGAACACTTCTTTCATCACTTGTTTTACTATTGGTTCACCTTATATACTTGAAAAAATTATTAGAAGAAAAATACTAGCAATACATACTTTTAGACTAATAATAAAGTAAGTGTTGAAAAGAGTGTTCAAAAGAATGTGTTGTTAACATTTCTCTTATAGTTAATCTCATTTCATTTTTTATATATCTACATACTGATTTTGTCACATATCTCAAATGTGTAACATGATGTGTTATTTAAGTGTAAGTAGCATTTTTCTTTAGAAAGAAGAAAAAGGAATAGATTTTAAAAGCAAAAATATTGGGTGTCATCTCAAGATACCATGATACATAGTCTGATAATAAATGTATCTATGCATTTTATAACCTGAAATATATCATCATTCAGGAGATATTCTTTTATGGACTTGGTAGAGTAAAACATAAACATATATGTCATCACATTCATCAAGTAACAAATAATCCATATCCGTGAAAGAATCTCCGAATTAATCTGCTCCATGAGAAGGTAAATGGTTCTCTAACACATCAACTCGGGACTTCTCACAACTAACAACAATCTCATCATCGGGTCTGTACTCTTCGAAGCATGCTAACCTCCCCAGTTCTTCAACTTCCTCTATAACAAAGTCCAGTTTTGCCACTGTTTCCACAAGTAAAGATGCAAAAGCAGCAAAAGGCAAAGCTTCAGAGAACTCGAGGCTAGTGATTGCTATTTTACTCAACTGGGGTCTTAACACCTTTCGTTCTGCTTCCTTTGACTGTTCAGTGGATGCCCTTTTGGTTTTCCATTCTAGCAATGCTGAAGAGTCTGTTTTAACACTTGAAAGTGAGGTCTTTCCATTTATTTTCTGCCCTGCTTGTGCGGCAGCTATGGCGAGCATGTTGTTAGCTTGGCTGTCATTGGAGCCTAAGAAGAGCCGAGGCTGAGATTTTATGGCAGTGTTGAGGTCCTGCAGGGCTTCATGAAGATGATCAGAGAGTATTTCTGGAGAGCAATGGCGGCGGTTCCTTATGCTATTGGCAAGTTCTATTAGCACTTTTGATACCTCTGCTGCAAGCCGTATGCAGGGGTCCTTGAACAGGACTCGAACAGATCGTGGTGTCTGAAAGGAAATTTCAAATTATGGACAAAAAACTTGTACTGATAATAGTGGATTAAGGATAAATTGCATGATGCATCCTCTCTTAATAAAAAGTGCAGAAGACTGTCAGTCTGGTGCACTATTTTTACATGGAATATGCTTCGTACACATTACTTGATGTGTCTGAATCAAAAAGAAAGTGTGCATATGTAAATTGATAAGTGTGTAAGTGTATTTGAATAACATTATTCTTTTTACATTTATTTAACTTACACTTATTTTATTAATAACTTACTATTTTGTGTTGATAACTTTTTATTACTGTTTAAAAGTGTTAGCGCATTTCAAAAATGTTATCAACACAAAATAATAAGTTACTAGTAAGATGAGCATAAGTTACTATCTACCGTAAAAAGTATAAAAGATGTGTAATAAAAAGTAATGTTAGTATCATTGTCTTTTATCATATGAAATGCTCAATTGCAGCTTCGAATAAATGGTCAAATTTATTTAGGTACTAAAATGTTACCTGAATTTCTGTCCTCAAACAGCCATGTAAAGCTACCACGGTATACCCAAATTGACGAAGAACAGTTCCAACTTTTACATACTGCTGCCACGGAAATCTGTGACAGTACCTTGAATGCCTTGGCTCCCAACTTGCATGTAATGCCTGCCCATTCAAAACAGAACCATTTGATAATCAGCTTTTAATGCTAGCTTCATTATATTCATACTCGGGATGTATTAAAATGAATCAAAAGCAGATAGATGGCTTACCAGTGTTTCATCAATGGATTTTGAATCCAAAACAGCCTTATAACCTTTGTATATGAGATCCTCAGATGATTTTATATCTCCAGAGTCTTCCATTTCTCCATAAAAGTATTCGTTGACACAAGCTGCAAGATTTTACCTTAACTATTGTGAGTGTTAATTTATACAGTATAACTCAGGAGGTTTGAATAAAGCATATGGAATTTGAAGTTGTGATAAACGAAATAGATAGTTGTGAACTTGTGATACTATATATGTGTGACGATTTTGCATACCTTCTATAGATTTGGCTAGGCCTTCTAGCTTAAAAGCCGTGGAATTATGGAGGTCTTCCCCTGACCAATTTGGAAATATCAATAGACTCATCAGAAGGCATATGGCACAGCCTATGGCTATGGTGTAGAAGCGGTCATGTGCAATCTTCAAGACATTGTCAACCCGGTAACTCGATACAGTTATCAAGTTGAAGGTCAAGAGAAATATAACGACACCATAATCATAGTTCTTCTTTATATAGGGAAAGAACCTCATATAAGTGGCCGCAGCTCCTGCCAGAACAAAATCACAGGACATCACAAATTTAGATCAGAGTTTTCTTTGGTTACAATTAAAATTGAGGTCTGAAGACTTGCTAAGGAGACAGTGAAAAAAAAAATTAGGTTGAGTGTGAGTATGACTAATGAGAGTCAATAGAAATTGAACTAGAGATCAAGTACTTCTTAAAATAAAATAGTTGGATACCACAAGAAAACAAGGTCTTCGACAATTTTCACAAGCTTATCACTAGTATCATTTCCTTGTCTGCTAGCCATTTGTTCTCTTCATTGAATGGATTATGGTTATATATATTTGGGAAATTAAAAACAAAGTGAATTATCATGACGCCAACATCAGCAGAATCACACACACAAACACACACACAAAACCCTTTTATTAGGAAAGCTTAATTGAAGACTCTTAATTTTATTGCCTTGTTTCTTCTAAACTTGTGAATCATATATATATACCTACTATAAAAACTGCAGCTCCGATGAAAACAGCTTGAAAGACCCGACCAGATGCATTTGCAATATACTCCATAAGAAATGCCAGTAATCCTGCTAACAGTGTCCCCAATCCTCTGTTGAGCCCTTTACATAAAGTTGCCCCTGCAACCATAAGAAAGGTGGAAATTGTTACATATATGATAAAGTCATCTATGTGTCTTCAGCTAACAGGTTGAGTTTTTGGGAGAATTGGTTTAATGATATGTTATCAATGTTTCCTTCATTAAGTAGTAAAGAATTCGATCCTTATCGCCTCGTACTTTTAAATAAAAGTTAAATTTCAACATATAGTAAAAATGAGTCTATGCATTGTTCACGCTTCAAAACCTAAAAGGATTCTTGCTGAGAGGACTTGTTAGAAATATATAATAATGTCATTCATCTGTCTTCACTTGATAGATTAAGCTTTTGGGAGAGTTGATTCATGACATTCAGCACAAAACATAACCAATAGAGTTTTGAGAGAAACTGACCTGCGGTGAACTCAAACACAACCACCACGGTCATGACAGCCCAAATAGCATTCTGGCCAATCCCTTCGAAGAGTGGCTCCAACAGATACAGCAAAGAAACAAGAGTCAGAGACAAACCCACTTTGAATGAATGGATCACTCTTCTTGGGTCATCACGTCCCACCTTCCACGTAGTCTTCCATGCCAAACTTAGAAACCTCCTCAGCTTCTCATAAAAAACATGCATACGTTTCTTCCAATTCCCAGCCATTGCCATTTCCAAGCCTGCAAGATCTTTGGGGACCATTTTGACTGAGACTATAGTGGAAGCAGGTGGCAAAGAAGATGGCAATACTAATGCAAACTAGTAAAGAGGCTTCTCAAATGGTGTTTGATATTTCAGTCCAAAAGCATGTAGTATGACAGAAGAAATATTTATAAAAATGGAAAGGCACTGATTTTTTTCTTTTCTTTGGGGTGAGATACTGGGTATTCTAGATGAATGATGAGAACCCCAACTTTCTCCAAGAAGTGTGAACATATGGTGTGGTATAAGGAGAAGCTGGCGATGTCATTTATACATTCACATGTATTCCATTAAAGTACACAAGGCTTTAATGTGATGCAGCTTTCGCAAGTCGTAGTTAGAAGTTAGCAAAGAGTGAAACCTAAATGGGCACAAGTATATATACTAGTACCAGTACTAATGATTTTCTGTTTTAGTTAGCGATGTGTCAT
Organism: Ormosia emarginata; assembly: GCA_029884605.1. Taxonomy (NCBI): domain Eukaryota; kingdom Viridiplantae; phylum Streptophyta; class Magnoliopsida; order Fabales; family Fabaceae; genus Ormosia; species Ormosia emarginata. Next base: position 18,701,698 of record JAQQTP010000064.1, on the reverse strand, counting down.
TTCTACATTCACATGCATTCCAATATAATGTCTGAAACTTGTTAAATCATGTCAAGGAAAAATTTTGTATATTGTTACATTTATAAATTATTAATATTAATATCTCCCTTTATTTTCTATGGTTATGCTTAATTTGTCCTTGATTTTGCCTGGATTAGACATTTCCAATCCCATTATTTGTTTAAAAATTTTTTTTGATATTGTAATCCGTTAGTGTTCGAATTAATTTGCGCTCACTTTAACTAATTCACTTCTCTAATTTGATTAAAGGCACATCCACGACAAGATCAGGAGAAGCCTAAAAAAATTAACTTAATTGAGATTCGAACATTATTAAATAATTCTATTCCACCTTGATTTTGTCAGTATAGTTTTAAAATAATAATGTAATATATAAACAATATTTTATATAAAAAAATCTCTTTTATTGTTGATTATATTTATTTCAAAATTTGTAAAATGTAATATTGAAATTCTTTTACTTAAACTCACATGCAATCTAATCACTCTGCATAACTTAAATATTCTTCATCTTATGAAGAGAGGTCACCATTAGGAGGAAACATTTAAAACATTAAAATTGGCGAAGAATACATATAGAGTGTGTTTGAAATGTAAAAAAATAAAAAATAATTTGATTTATAAATCAAATTTAATTAAATTTTGTGCTTAGAATATTTAAAAATAAAAAAAAATGATTTCTAAAATCTTATAGATTTCATTCCTTTTGTTTTAGAAATTACATCAATTTTGATAGGATTTGATTTGATTTAAAATAAATAAACTATTTTATCCTTAGTAATTACCGCTAACAACCTTTCATAAGGGTTAAAATATAAAATAATAAAATCAAATCAAATCAATTCTCATTTTAATGAATTTCAAACACAAAATTTGATTTCTAAATCAATTCAAATCTTATTTTTTTTAAGTTTCAAACACAAAATTTAATTTTTAAATCAAATTAAATCAATTCAGTTCAAATCAAATCATTTCTTATTTTTATTCATTCCAAACACAATCATAAAGTTTTTCTATTATTTTTCTTTACTGTATAGATCAGTATAGTGTCTCTTAAAGATAGAAATGAAAAATATAAAAGTGAGCTTTGTATTAAAAAAATTGCATAAAAAGTCCATAGTAAATCATTTAAAAAATACTTAATTTGTTGTTGAATATCGTGAAAGTGACAATCAAAGATCTAGTTTCACCGGCCAAGGCTACGTACAGGAAATAAAATGCTGAGCTACTCGTTTGAGTAAGTTTAACAAAAAGAAAACTCATTCTCAATTCTTATTCAGTAAATAACATAAAGCTATCATATATATATATATATATATATATATATATATATATACACTTAATTACTCGTTAAGCCTTTGTAAACTTTGTAATTCTTTGTAATTGTAAATCTCACTCATTGCCATTGTTGACATGTACATATAGTTTGGAGTTTGATCTATGATTAAGTACTCTTCGAGTAAAGAAAATTTCTTGTTCAGTATTATTTAGGATTCGTTTGGATTGGTGGTATTGAGTAGAATGAAAGAAAATAGAATGTAATAGAGATAAGTTCTATTGTTTGGTAATATTAAAAAAAGATAGAATGAGATGAGAATGGGTGGGATGGGATGGAATGGAATCATCAATTTTCTTCCCCCTCAATTTGAGGGGTATGGGATGGAATCATCTTTTTTAGTATGAATATCATCCCATCCCACCAAAAATCATAAACTTCCCAAACAATAGAATGGTAACTTCACTCCATTCCATCTTAAAATATCTAAACAATAGAATAGTATTTTTTTTCTATTCCATTTCATCCCATCCCATCTCATCTTATTTCATTCTATTTCATTTCATTACTTACTAAATATTCAAACATAGTTAATGTGTATTATTTGTGAATCATGATTCTCTTCTATTTTAATTACACATTAAATGGTACATAAGATCCTAATAACACTTAAAAATTTCTCTTGGGATTGGGTCGGTGAGACAGCCTCGCCTTGGTTGACCTAAGTCAAGGTGATAGAGGCTGTTACTGTCAGATGTTAGCCTCTCATTCACAGACTCACATTTCTTTCAGAAAGTAAATAGGCAGTGTTCAAGCAATGCCTGCGAGGCCTAGCTCAAGGTTTGATTGGCATTAAAGGTAGTGTAGTGGTGCCCTTATTAGGTTCACGGGAAAATGGAAATATGGCCGGTTGACTATTAGTGCCCTCTATATTATCCTCTAAGCTAATTGGTGGAGGGTACCTGTCCAGCATGGAAAAAAAGGATACCCACTACTTTTATTTTTAGACAAAGCAATTTAAGCGTGGGTCTCCAACGCTAATGGTTAATGAGAAATTCTTATATAAATTTTAAATATTTAAGTTAGGTGTATCAAAACAGTTACATTGTTAATTATAAAAAATATTATAATTATTTATTAATTAATAATGTAACTAACTTAATATATCAAATTTAAATAATTTAAGTTTATACAAAAAAAATTCAATGGTAAAGTATGATAGGAGGGAAAGTCCAAGAAATAAAGAAAAGTCAAAACGAAGAAGTAAGAAACCCCTCGAGAAAGCAATAATCCCAATGGAAAGCCTCTAAAACATAAAGGAGTAACATAAACGTGTTTATGTAATGAGAGAAAATCATATTGTGAGAGAGGCTAGCTATTATATATATGTCTGCAGATTTGAGGTGGTACGTTAGTTGACACCCAACAGTAATAATGGGCGTAGTATCTATTCAATAAAAGGAAAGAAATGAAACGTGTGAACTATTCTATTTGAGTTTAACCTAACTTCATGAACCACAACCTGTGCGCAGTTGTTCTCAAACAGCAAGTTTGAATGGTTGATATTCTATTTTTATTTATTGGTCCAATGAGTGGTTCTCTCATGCATTGCCAACTTCTCCATTCATTTGAAGCTCAGTTTTCACCATGTGGTGGCACCATTTCGAGTTGCTACCTGTGTTCTGTTCTGTTCTGTTCTGTTCACGTTAGAGACATTGTTTTTTGTTCAACTAAGGCATCTTGTGGTGTGACAATGGTAAAAGCTTGCCGTCTAGCCTACAAAGTTGTTTGTGGGTAACATAAATTTAAGCTCAAGAGAAACTTAATGTTGGATAATGGAAGTATAGTGGGCAAGGGTTCTTGACAGAATTTATAATCTATTTATGGTCTAATCTTTTTGGTCATACAAGATCTCATACATCTACTTCTATTTATAGAGGATTGGAGATGAGTTACAATATATATAAAATTACAAGATTAATTTAATAATATATCTAATTTCTAAGTTCATGAATGTATATATTCATGTATGCCTAGGTTAATGTATAACTAGGTTCATATGTGCGTACTTCAAGGTGAGCCTTGAATGCCTTATTGTAATCATAAATTCTTAGAATTTTCTACATTTCTAATTTCTGATATCCCCCTTAATGTAGAAAATTGTTAAACTTCATGCTTGCTTTGAAAACGAAGAGAAATTGATCTTGGATTGTTCTCCTTTTTCGATGAGATAATGATGACCTTTGTGGTTAACAAATTTTAGATTATTGTTCATAGATCTAACAATCTTGTTCATGACCTTTCTTAGAAATTTCTTCTTAATCTTGCTCAAATTCTCATTCTTCCACTCTTCTTTGGGAACTTCTTTAAATTTGCGTGACTGATCACATGTAAAAGGAGCAAAAAAGCAAGTTAGATTAATTGTCTTTGATTGTTCTTGTCATTCTTGGAGGAAATAGATATTCTTTGGGACTTGATGTTGAAATTGAGAGTGACATTATCATTGGGAAACCTTTATCGGAGGCCATTGGAATTACATTTACCAATTGATTCTGCTTCTTGTATATAATTATGCATTCTTTCTTCTTAAATTTTATCTCATATTCTTTTTGAATGAACTCTCCAGTTCTTAACAAAATTTGAGACAAAGAAGGAATATAAAGAACATCTTGAATAAGTTTTCGGTTACCTTGCCTAATATGGACAGTAATATCTCCTTTTTCTTCAACAATCATGATATTTCCATCTCCAAGTTTCACCTTGGTCTTGAACTTTTCATCTAATGAAACAAAGTACTCCTTGAATCCAGTCATGTGATTACTGCAACCACTATCAACATACCATAGTCCTTGCTCTTTTTGTGATGAACTAGATATGTAGATTAAGGTCTCAGAAGTGTCTTCTACATTTTTTATGAAATTGGATATGTTCTTTTCTTTTTTCGAACAATCTATCACCTTGTGGTCTAAGTCTTCATAGTTGGTGCAAGGTCTAAACCAGCTTTGGTTGTTGTCATAATTGTCTTTCTTGCAAATTGAGCATTGAGGAATGACCCTATCATTATTTCTTGGCCTATATTGATTTGATCTTCCTCCTTTCTATTGTGGGTGTGTTGGTAATTTCGCCTCTTCTTTTCTAAGGATGATACTTACTACTCTTGATAGCCCTCTTCTACTACTACTCTTGATAGCCCTCTTCTACTGCTACTCTTGATAGCCCTCTTCTACAACATCCCATAGGTCTTGAGACATGAATAATTAAGGTCTTTATTTGGTTACTCCAATAATCAGTGTTCACCATCAAAGATGGAGACTTGGCTTGGTGTGCTTTTAAAAAGGGTGATAGAACTTGGATATAAAGCCATAGGGTCTTGGTTAGGAATGGGATCAAATGAGCATGCAGACTCTGATGGATAACGGAAGTATGGTTGGCAAGGGGTCTTGGGAGAATTTTTAATCTTATTATGGTCTAGTCGTTCTTGATCATACAAGATCTCATACATTTACCTCTGTTTATAGAGGATTGGAGATCAGTTACAATGCATATAAAATTACAAGATTAATTTAATAATATATTTAATTCCTAAATTCACGAATATCTACATTCATGTATGCCTAGATTCATGTATACATACTTCAAGGTGAGCCTTGAATGCCTTATTGTAATCATAAATTTCTAGAATTTTCTACATTACTAATTTCTGACACTTAATCCCAATTGAATGCAAAAACAAATCCAAAGATATCATGATCATATAAATTTTTTTTTAAAGAAAATCCAATAGTCTAATAAGTTTTTTTTTTTTTGAAAAAAAGTTTAGGGTAAAAGAAAATTCTTCTTATCCTAAAGTCAAGATAAACTATTAACTTCAACGAAGATTTATAATAAAAACTCAAGTCACAATTATCATGAGAGGAAGGTCGACTAATGAGTTAACTCCATTAGTTAATAGTCTAGTAAGATCAGGTTGTGATTGATTTTTTTTAAAAAAATTATACATTATTTTTAACAACTTATTTTATATTTTAATTGAAATTTAATATATATTTTATGATTTATTTTAGCTGATTTACTTTCCAAGCTCTAATACTACATACTATTAAATCTGTCTAATCGTTTGATAATGAGAGAAATTTTTCTTAGGTATTGCCTAACACATAATTTCTTAAACACTTTATTTAATTATTGACATATGTAAAATGGTAGCTCACATGGTAAACTTCTCATTAGAGTTACATAATTTTTAAGGCTTGGTTTAAATATGACTTATTCTCTCTCTTCATTTTTTTCTCTCATATTATTAATGCACACATGCAAAACAAATTTTAATATTTAATCTTTTCAAAAATCGAAAAAAGCTATTTCTCTATCTTCTCAATCTTTTTTTAATTTGTTCTACCTAATTTTATTTTGTCTTCTTTTAATATATAATTTTCAATTTTAACCTACTTGTTATAATTTTTTTTACGCATTAGCACCTCTCAATTTTACTGTCAACGTGTACAGTACTGTTGTTGTTATTCACTAGTTATTGCCACCATCCAATTTTTCTTTAATTTCTTGAAAATACATATTTTACTAAATTCAAAATCACGCAAAAAAAATGATGAGATTGTTTATCTAATATATTACAAGTTACTTTATGCAAATCTTTGAAACATATTAAAAGGCGCAATACAAATATATTATAATTAGTACATGTCTTATGAGTTTCGCGGATAAAAGATCAATCCAACAATTGTACAATGATCCTACAAAAAATAACTCAAAAAGAATGCTAGGCTTATTTTAAAGTATGAAAGAAAAGAATTGTGACAAAATAAATTTACATTTCAAAACTTACAATTATATTATAAAAAAATAATATTTCTACATGAGAAATCCTTTATTTAAATTTTTATGAAATCCTTTTTAACATAAAACAAACATAAAAAAATTATAAAAAGGTTTCTCATGCAAGAATATCAATTTTTTTATAATATAATTGTAAGTTCTAAAAATGTGAGTTTAGTTTTTCACAATTACTTTCAATCTTATCTTATAATAATACTAGTTTTTTTTAATTGTTTTTGACAAAATCATTGTATAGTTATTGAATTGATCTCTTTCGTGTGATATTCACGACACATAATAATTTATAATATAATTGTATAATGTCTTTTAATACTTTTTAAAAATTCATATAAAATAACTTGTGATAGATTAAATAAGCAATCTCATCATTTTTTTTCGTAATTTTGAATTTTAGTAAAATATATATTTTTAAGAAATTAAAGAGAATGTCTAGTGAATAACAACAGTAATAATATACATGTAGATGGTAAAATTGAAAAGTGCTAGTGTATAAAAAAAGTCATAACAAAAAGAAAGTTAAAATTGAAAATAAATAAATAAAAGAAGACAAAATAAAATTAAGCAGAACAATTTTTTTAAAAAAATTGAGAAGATGTAGATATAGTGTAAGGCAGTTTTCGGAAAGATTAAATATTTAATTTAGTTTTGCATATGTGTATTATTAATATGTAAGAGAAAAATAAAGAGAAAAAAAAATGACATTTAAGCCAAGCCTTAAATGTTGTATGACTTAATTGAGAAGTTAAGCACGTGAACCATGAATAATTAAATAAAGTTCTTAAAAAATAAATGATGTGTCAACAAATTATTGAATGATAATGTAAAAACAATCACATATTATGACAGTAGGCATATAAATCTGCAAAATCTCATTCCACATTCACAACAAGAAATTAAAAAAAAGAAGATTGTTTTTGGAAAGAAAAAAAAATGATTTATAGACGAATAAACATTTTATGCATCAGCTTAGAAGCAGGCCCTACTTAGATAAAACGAAATATGGATCCGAAGACTGCCATAGAGAGACACAAAAGGTTACTCACCAAAAATAAAATGACAGTTACTTATTTCTTATTTTTCAAAACAATGGCAGCAACCAACAAAAATCTCAGACATTTCAAGAGACAAGCTAATGCCAAGACTTTGTTTTAATTTACATAGTAGTTCCTGACTATGCTCTGGATTCACAGCATGCGATGTGAGTTTAGAGACAAGTAGCCCCAATGATAAACTGCAAAGTAATGTAAAATTTCATAGTGTATACCTGCCCAAGTCCCATTGAAACATAGAAGGAAAATACTAGATACCCAGAATTATTCTGTCAGAATTTTTACCAGAATGAGTCAACATTATTATTGACTCTTGGATGGTCGAATAGTCCCCATCACTTTGACTCCAACAATCACCTTTGAATCTGTGACAAATTCTGGCTAAATTCTGTCAAATTTTTCTGGCTGTGTAGCATTACTCTAACGAAAATAAGCTAAGAACTTGCCCCAAATACACGGATTCTCTGTTGGACTGGAACCCGGCAGCAAGGACAAGCAGCTTTACCCTTTCTTCCATATTCATCACTGCAACTAGCACACATAACTTGGTGTGCACAAGGCAAGAAAACAATGGAGACTTCATCTTTCATGCATATAATGCATTCTCTGTCTCCGTTGACTTCTTTCCCTGAAAAATCCTCCAGATTCTCTAATTCTTGAAGCAGCTTAGCAATTGTCTCTCTTTGGGGATCCTCAGACTCACTTGTAGGTGAAGTATTTGACTGCAACTCAGCAGACTGAGCAGATGCTTTAAGGCGTGAAAGCTCCTGCTCAAGTCTTAGTAGATCATCCTTGTGGCGCTGGAAATCTATCTCAATCTTCATGCGTAAAGTCTCAAGCTTCCTCTTATTATTAGACTCAGCTGCTTCCTTAGAACGGCGTTCCTCCTCAACTAGTGCTATGGCTTCCTCTTTAGCCTTCAACTCCTCCTTCCACTTGACCTGTCATAAGTTATATTACACAGAATAAATGGTTCAGAAGAAACATGTAGTCTGAAATATAAAATAAAATCTTTTTAGTAGTATTTTCACAAAAACTGCAGTTTTCACAGAATGAGATTTAGTGGTGAGGAAAAGGAACCAGTACAAATATGTTGTATGGAGCTGACAAAATCATAGCTTAACTAATCAAAAGGACTTGAATGGAGTCAACAGATAGAAAATTCAGGTTATAATAATGATCGATAACCAGATGATACACTTCCAGGATTATGAATAAGAAAAAAGCTAGGTAACATAATTTAGGATCATCAAGGGCCGAAGGAAACGAGTTTTTCACATGCCTACTGAGAGAAATACCCATAAATACACAGCATGTCATACCTGATAATTGGAACCAAATTATCTACAAAAGTGAGAAACTCCAGAATATTAGTAGAATTAATGAATTTGCTCAATTGAAATCAATTCAATTTCAATTGGTTCCAAACTGATTATAACATAAAATATGAAAAGAATTATAACCTCAATTTCCAGTCGTTAGAATAAATAAATAAATAAATAAATAAAGACTTTGATGTTTCTATTTGATGAGAACGAGAAAGAATAATGACAAACACTCCTAATGAATCAAGGCTAGAGTCAAACTGCAGAGATACATCTCATAATATGACTGAGAGGTGGTTTCTTTGATTCAGATTAGTTAAATATCATTAATATATGGAAGATTCCACCCAAAGAAAGACCATGATGCAGATAGGAATATAAAGGTGGAAAACTGAAAATAAGTGGGCAGAGAGCAAAATATCTGAGTATGTAATATTTTCATTAAATTAGCTCAAATCAAATAGTTATCCATGTGGATGCTACAATACCTTACACATTCATACGAGCTCTATTATTGGCGTCAGAAGTATGTACTTCTTCCACTTGACAAGATGGAATAAACAACAACAACCAAGCCTTATCCCAATTGATGGAGTTGGTTACATGGATCAATCATCACCATTGGGCTACATCAAAAACTAAATTTTTAATAAAACCACCTAAAAGGAATGAAATTAGTATATATTATGCTACATTATCCTATTTCCTAAAATATCAGAGGCAGTTTCTTTGTTGGGATCAAGTTAAATCCCATTTATCATTATATGCATTTTGAAGATTCCACTTAAAGAAAGATCTACACTGCCCTCCTGCCACTACTGCGCAGGAGGCAAGTGAGGCCCTGCTACCAAACACTCGTGATGGAGCGCTGTAGCTTCACAACGCTCCATGCCACTGTCGCAGCTCATTGTGGCATGAATAGCGGGCTTATTGTGGCCGCAGTACTTCACAGAGATTGAACTCTCGGTTTTTTTTTTTCCTTTTTTGAATGAAATCTGTATTTTACACTTTTACCCCCACTTAATCTCAATGAAATCTATGTTTTACCCTCACTTAAACGCACCTCCTTCCACTGATTGAGGGAGTTTTTGGTCTCCCATGACCCATCGTACATATAGACCAAATTTTAGGGTTTGCAGCAGCTCTCCTGCGCACAATTGAGGGTGTTGCAGCCTCTGTTTGCACAAAATCAGGGATTTCACACTAGCCCACCGATGTTTTGCCAGCTTTGCAGTAGCCCACCCTTGTTCTGCACCCTCACTTGTTTGCACGCAGCTTGCAGGTCCTATTTTCTCATGTAGATCCTCCGCAGCCTCTATTTCACATGCAAGTGTTACTTCTCCAGCCTTTGTTTCGTACGTAGGTCCTTTTCTAGCCTCTGAGTTTTGACTATTAATGATGAATGTGTCTTAAATCTTAAGTTTTGAGTACTTTGGGTTTTGACTATCAATTATGTGTGTATTACAAATTGAGATTTTTACATTGCATCCACTATCTTTGGTGTAGCAGCCACTCCACGATCCGCTATGCTGCTATAGCGTTTTTTGGGATGGCTGCTCCGTACCACGTTCCTCCATTAACTACTTTGGTATGTGCATATATACATACAAACAAGTATGCATAGACATGGACATGAATGAGGGCAATTTAGTGTCCCATAGGATTTGAAGTTCCGTGTCGTGTTGTGTCTAACACAAATGCCAAACATGTGTCCAACACAAACACAGCACCTTTTTTGAAGTCTCCATGCTTCATAACGTACACCGTTACATATGCAATCATTCTGATGCATGAAATGTAAGAAAAGGACAAAAAAATGCATAACATTGTCATCTTTTTCAAGTCCCTATTATTAACTACTACACTGAACTATACGGTTTTAAAATCTTCAAGTATATATGCATTAAATTATTCATTGTTGATATATAAGCAAATAATTGGGGATAAAGAGCAGACCTCAGCTTCTTTTTGACACTGTCTAATCTGAACCAATACTTCTTCTGTCTCCGATATCTTGCCTTTTTCATCGGAAATCTCCTTCTGTAGCTTAGCTTTCTGTTTTTCCCAAGCTAGAAGCTTCTTTAAGCATTTTTTCTCCCTTTTTGCAACTTCTAAGCAAGCTGTCACTGACTCTGATGCACTTAATTTGGAAGCCTCCATCTCTGCTTTGATTTCTGCATTCTCTGTCTCCAGTCTCCTCACAGCTGCATTTGCACGGTCCACTTGACCACTAGCCTTTCTCAAAGCATTCTCCATCTCCGAGAGTCTCTTCATGGTTGTGTCCTCAAGCGCCTGTTTCCCTTTCTTCAATCTTTGAGTTTCCTCTCTTTCCATCCGTAACGTTTTGAGCTCAGTCAGATCACTGCTTAGCTTTCTTGCTGCTTGCACTGCCTTCTCATGAGCCCAATCTTTTCGCACCTTGACCTGTTTCTCAAGATCCTTAATCTGATGAAATAGAGTGATTATCACCTCATCCTTCTGATCTTCTGCCACGAGCTCCAAATTCTCATCAAGATTTAGATCGCGCAATTTACTCAGCACCGAATTCACAGCATCTTGGTTATCAAGATTCTGAGAATCTCCAGACTGCTCAACCGCAACTTGCGTCCCAAGTACATCCGGAGAATCCAAATTTGACACGGTGCTACTACCAGAAATGCCCTTCGCCGGTGTCTGCAATTGTTTCGAGTTTGCTCTAAAACCAGCAGCAAACATGGCAACATTTCTCTTCAACAAGTTCTTCATTGAAGGAGAAAGATTAAACCTCTTTGGGAATTCGATATCCCTTTGCAACTGCAAATTCATCTCCGCGCCAAAAGAGACAAAACCATTTGCCGGAAAATCTGAGCCACCCACATTTCCAAACCCCCAACCCCCATGAAACCTACACAGAGCCGGAGCCATAACGCCAACCGAATTGCTACCAGCCTCAGCGGTAGTAGTAGTAGTAGTACTAGTAGCCGAATTAGGGCAGCTGTTACCAGGCACAGGAATTTCCATAGTGCTGGCCCTTCCAACATGAAGATCACTCATGAGCAAACACCACATGGCATCACCTTTACTCAAATGTGGCCTCACTTGTTGCAACAAACACACCATACCCGCCAAAGAATACTCCTCTAACTGCCTCAAATCAGAGAACACAGGCTCAGACTCATCCAAATTCCCACCACCAACACCACCATTACTATTCAAAAACGCTAAGGAGTTGTGCAATATGTTTGTTAACACATCCATGCCACCATAGCAATGCCCATTTCGCAAAATCGCATTCACCGCAACGTCTTCATCGTAGCCCAAAGCAACAAGCTTTGAAACCGCTTCGTTGTATATGAATTCCAGGTTTTTCAACAGGATCTCTTCCAATTGTTCCTCGGTGCAGTAACCCCACCCGGTTTCGTCCACATTAGGGTTCGGGTTGGGATTCGGGTTTTGTGAAGAATCGTTGGGACCCAGATGGTGTTTCAAGGGCTTGAGGCCTGACTCGGCTATGGATTTGGATATGGCATCGTCCAAATCCGAATCGGGTTTCGCTGATGATCGAGGTCTCCGATTCGCTCTGATGTGTTTTTCCCTCATCGTGCAACCCATTTTTTTTTTAATTTGTTTTTTTCTGTGATTTTGTTGATTTTTAAGTGGAGATGAATAAAGGGGTAGAGAAGGGAAGGGATGGGAAATCGAAAAAGAATATCAAAATTGAAACTTGATAAACGAAACGAAGAGAAAAAAACTCACATAGCAATTTTGATGTGAAGAAGAGAAGACAGCAGGGTGAGGAAGCTTCGTTAATGTTTTGTTGCTTCACCGGTTGTTGTTTTTTTGGTGAGTTCAGTACTCAGAATCAGAAGCTTATTTGGTCCCTCTGGCTGTGGTTAGGTTAGGCGTGTGCCCTTCCCTGATGAAACGTTGTTATATGCAAGACGAAATATACCCATGTTCTTACATCAGCCACATTTAATGACTTTAATTAATAGTTTTTTTTTCTTCTTTCTCTCTCTTCCAGGGCAACATTTATATGAGTAAACTTTTATTTTAATTCATGAAATCTTATATATATCGATCACTTTAGTCTATAATTTTATAAATTTGATAGCTTAATTCTTGAAATTTCAAAATGTCTATTACGTTAGTTTTTATATTTTTTGTTGTCAATTAAACTTAACATACATGCACACATAGTATGTTAAGTATTAACTTAGATGCTTAAATGATCTCTCTTCACTCATAAAATAACGTAGCTTTGGTTATTATCCAAAGAAACAAAATGATGTCATTTTTTACCAAAACCATCTTACAATAGTGTGAGTTGAAGTTTGATGTCTATTCTATTAGAGCAAGGCTATGTAGGTTTTGCAAATGTTCCTTTATTGAAAAGCTCTGACAAGTTTTTTGAGAGGACTACTAGATGTGGCTTAAACCTCAAGGCTACTGGGTTGAGACTTGGCTTGCCTGGTTTTGAGTCACCAGAGAGGAATGTTGTTGTTACTGGAGGTGTTGAGGACAAGAATGTGTACCCTTCAAGCATGCTCAAGAGTTTGGTGTATGGAGCCAAGAGGGGTTTCTCATATGCCTTTTATGGTGGTTTTGGGAAGTGGCTTCTCTCTGGGAATGGTGGATTTGAGGTGGGTTTGTGTAAAGATGGTGGCTTGTTCTCTCCAAGGGATGTTATTGTTGCCAAGGCTCTTGTTGGGCCTGACTGCACTAACCAACAAGTATATGTTGTTAAAGATAAAATTCTCAAGTCTCCAAAGTCATTGAATGAAAAGAAGCCACAAATTTTTGCTCCTGCTGCAAAGTAGGTTCATCTTCCTTTAGCCTCATCATTCTTCTCTTCTTTTTTTTTTGTTGAACATTAAAAAAAGTTTATGGTGTTAATTTTTTTAATATTTGTTTGCTATATTATGTTTTCCTTGTCAAAATATTTGTCCATTTTTATTGTTGATATTGGCTCTTGAGTTCTGTGATTTTTTTGTTATTGTCCTATCTTATTTATAGTTTTCTCATTTATGTGTGTGTATGTTAACAAATTGTTGGAAGCAAGAAGAAAATTATGTGGTTGAGTAATTAGGGAAAGGATAATTCAGAGAAAGAGGAAAGGAAATTTTTTTCCCTTAAAAAATCTACTTGGTTGAGATTTAAACTGAAATGAAGGGAGAAGAAAATATGTCCAGGTAAAACTTTGAGGCTTTGAGAACTCTAACTCTTCTTGTTGCTAATTATCTTCTCATGTTAGATTATAGTGTTAGAGAGGCTGATGTTAACTCTATTCTATGTTATTTAGAAGATATTCCTTCTATGTTAATCATCATCTAATGATTGTTTTGGTTGTTCCATAAATTTTCTTCTTCACCTTGGTTGTCCATCATTTGCTTTTGTATATGATTTTGGATTGGATTGAACTCCTTCAAGTATTCAATGTCATATCCTAAAAAATCAATTTCTATGGTGAAAATTATTTATTTATTTAGTTATTTAGTTTCTCCCTGCTACTGTGTTCTTTTCTTGGATCTCCCTTACACCTCAAGATAAGAATATGTATCAGTTAGATTCTTTTTGTTTTGAAGTTATAAAATAATTACTGACCTCCATACAAAAAGTTTTACCTCAATTAGGGCTCATTGCACACCCCCTATTATATAGTGAAATTTTGTGTTCTTATGTGAATTAAGGAACAAGTTGCGGGATGGCCACCAATCCGTTCTTTCAGGAAGAACTCAATGGCTACTCAGCCTCAAAAGAATGATGATGATGATGCAGAAGTCAAGTCTGGATGTCTCTATGTAAAAGTCAACATGGATGGTGCTCCATACTTGAGGAAAGTGGATCTCAAAAACTTTGGCACTTACAGGGACCTATCTTCAGCACTGGAAAAGATGTTTAGTTGTTTTACAATCAATGAGAAGATGGGTGGGGAGGCACCTATCTTCAGCACTGGAAAAGATGTTTAGTTGTTTCACAATCAATGAGAAGATGGGTGGGGGGCATTGTTTTGTGGGTTGAGATTTTGTTTATTTGGATAATAACCAAAGGTTCATCGTTTTATGGGTGGGGAGAGGCCGTGTAAGCATCCAAGTTGATACTTAATGTATCATGCGTGCATGTTCGTCAAGTTTAACTAACGGCAAAAGACATGAGGATTAACATAACAGACGTTTTGAGGTTTCAGATATTATGTTATCAATTTTTTAAAGTCATGAACTAGAGTGATCGGTGCATGAAATTTTAGGAACCAAAGTGAATATTTACTCGCATTACTCCATTTGTCTTCATATAAGGATACGGAGTATGAAAATGAAGATGTTTTTATATATTTTTTAGTAAGAGATTTATCATATTTTATATTATTAAATTTGTATTATGTAAATTATAACATTAAAAAAATAATTAAAATGAAAGATAATAATTATTTATAAAATTGATGTGACACATATTTAGTAATACATAACAAAATTTTTCTTGTTACATGAGCACTTAAAGATGTGTTTGGGAGGATTACAAGGAATATAATGACTAAAACTAATAAAGGTATGGTTAGGAGGATAAATACTTTGTGTAGACCTTGTTCAGACAATAGTATAAACTAGTTCAATCAACACTTAAATAATTATATAAATTTTTGTACCATGTAATTATTTTACATTAAAAATAATAATATGTCAATTGTTAATTGTTTTAATCTACACAAATATTTTTCATTTGGAAGTTATTTTAAACAATGGATGGGAATGGCAAAGGAGGGACTATCCTTCGCTTGTTACTCTAAATCTCACATTTTTGTTCTTCCAAATTAAGAGATCAAGGAATAAATGACATGATTTTTAATAGGAGTCCCTTCCATTCTTTCATTAAACAATTAAATAAGAGTATCATGTATCATTTTATTCCATTTCTTATCATTCATTTCATTTTATTACTAATCATTCCTTTCCATTCGTTTAAAATCTTTCAAACATACCCTAAGAATTTCTCATGAAGAAGTTATGTATATTTATTATTTTTGTATCATCAAGAATATTGGGCAAGTTTTTTGGGTTTGATTTTAATTTTTTTAGAACAATATTATATAATCAACATTTTATAGTCATTTTTTTTAAATAACTTGATATGCTTATAAACTCTTAATAAATGAGTGAATTTTATTATGTTATTTTATCTAATAATTATCATTTAATCTTATTACCCCAAGATAATTCATGACCACGTGTTGAATTATATTGTAATAATTAGTTATATAGTCGGTATAAATTATAATTAGTTAAGAGGAGGTTCAATTCGTTATAGCTCTTGTAACTAACGTTCAATTCGTTATAGGTCATTAACTTCAGATCAAACGTATATATGTACTAATCTCACATTGAGATGATTGGTGGTTAACACATTTGTTTCTCATTCTCATAATTTTCTCTTATGTCTTCTCTAAACTTCCTCTTACTTTCTCTCTAAATTCTCTATCTTTTCCTTTGAGCATCAAGATTTTGATATGGTGTCAGAGCTCTCATTGAGAGTACTGTTTCCGTTGAATCTCTTGCTTTGTATCTTTGATTCTTCTTTAATTCATCATATTCTTTCCATTCAATTACTTGATCATGGCGAATGCAGAATGGTGTGGTTCCATCTAGGAATCCAGCTTCGGATCTTGCAAGCCCTTTCTACTCGTATTCAAGTGAGAATCCAGTATTAGTACTATTAACTTCTCTCTCACAAGCTATAATTTTCACTATTGACATCGAGCGATGAAGATGTTATGTGTAATCAAAGATTCTGATAAATCTAATTAAGCTCTATAAAAATTCCGGTTAACTTTTTCTACTATACGACAATACTCTAATTTTCCTTGGGTTGGCTCCATTAATAAAATGCTAGTGTAACTACTTGTTTATTTGGGCTTCCATCCCCAATTGTTGGCGAGATTCTTTTTCACTTTTGGAGTATTATACTATTTTAATCAAATTATGACACATGAAACTTTAAAAGTATACAAATAATTAAATTAAATTTTGAATATTTTTAAATTGGGTCTCAATAATTACAAAATCTCTCGGAATAATATTCTAGGACTATTTTAGAATTTCTCTAATAGTTGAGGCTATAAAGTTTGTTCACCATGTCATGCTAAAAATATGAATCGACCTAGGGGCTATTCAAGAAAATATTTTAAAGTTGTAATGCCAGGCTAAAAAGACTACTGAGTTAGTGAGATAATATCTCTATTAAATAAGTAAGAGATTAATATTTTAAAATATGATCAAATATTTAATTAATTTTTTAATAATATTATTTTTTATAAATATAAATTTTAAAATCACATATTTAAAAAATTTGAACTCTTTTAATTTGAACCATCATACTTTAGTAGTGAGTTAGTGATAGTGGTTTTAGAATAATGTTATATCTTTTTTATAAGTTTTTTTAATAATTATCTTAATATTAAATAAAAAATATTAAATAAAAAAATAAATACATATAATATTTTATAAATATAAAAAATATTTAATATTTTTTTATTTAATAATTAAAAGAATTAATAAGAGAATTATGTAAGATGATAAATAATTTCTCGTGGTTTTATATCCTTAAGTGAGATTGACTTTTAGATGCTATAATAAATTATGGACTTAAAGGAGAGAGTTATTCTATATCCAAAAATACAAGGGAAGGAGTTATGATGGGTGATACAATGCCTACGGTTTCTTTTTTCTTTTTTTCTTTTTTTAACATTCTTTCCCACCTTTTTAGAAACGAATAGTAGGTTGAAAAATATCTTAACAATTTATTCAATTCAATTCTTAAACAGTGAGTTAGATTGGGTCTTTGAGCTTAGTTTAGATCCAAAATCGCTCAAATCTATATGGTGAGTCAGTTTGTGAATTTGTAGTCTCCCAGCTCACATATAACCGATCCAACACTTACATCTATTTTTTAACAGTTTTTAGCTACGATTGTAAGCTAAAGTTGCGGCTAAATGACTAAAATTCTTTTTTTTTTAAACAAAATTTGAGCTTGATTGAAATGACCTCGTTTCACATGACATCCCCTCTTTGCCTCTTCTTTCACATTATAATTTGCCTCTTCTACACATTATAACGACGTTATTTCTAACCATTTCTTTCCCTCTTCATGTAATTCCCACAAGTCCTCATGCTAAACCATTCTTTCTCCCAACCCAATGTCACCATGAAGATGAGAAGTTGTAGAAGCATTTTAGGACCATTGTATGTTAAGCCTTTGGATGTCTACAAGTGTTTTATAAAGGAAAACAATGATAACTATAATGACAATGTTAACGACCGTCTTATTTAACTTAATGTGATGTTAACCTTAAGACTTATTTATAACTTCTAAATTTGAGACATGTTATCTTTATTTCATTCAAGACTTACATGTTTATTTATATTGATATTTATGTTTATTTCATTTAAGACTTATGGTTAATTTATCTAACAGTTATTAACATAATAGTTTTAACTTTTGTTTAAGAAATTATTTTAACTTACCACACCTAATGAAAAAAGATTTTATTGTTATTATTAGTATATTTAATAAAAATCTATGTACATTAAATCCATGAGTTCGACTCAACTCTACCCATACATGTATGGGTTGAGTTGGAGCGAATAAAAGAAAAAAAGATAATAATAATCTTAACTCAACCAATGCCCCCCTCCATCTTTTATCTTTTATCAATCACCTCCTTAAATAAAACACAAATAATCATGAACAAAAAATTATCGTTAACCGAAAGAGATGGGACCTATAATTAAAGAAAAAACATGTAAAATTTTATTTAATTTAATAATTTCATTATAAGAAATTATAAAAAAAATTGAATTTATGTTATGCACTCTGTCTCCTATTTTTAATCAAAAGTTTTTTTTTAAAAAAAATATCCCTTTCTCTATTTTTGGTTTAGTTTAAATCTACAAAAAGATTCATCAAAATTTAAGGAAAATTTAAATTTACTTATGAATTCACATAACTAATTTTAATTTAAAACAATGTCATGATAATTACCAAACACTCCTTAATATTTCATTTTTGCGACACTATCTTCTCTTATTATTGTCATCTGTACACTAAAGGCAATGATATATAATCAATAAAATTTGATTATATATGTAAGGGTTGGGCCACAGGCCATTGGTAAATTCCTTTTTATACTGCTCTTAGCAAACACTCAATTAGTTTATATTTCAAGGCCTATTGAAAATAAATGAGAAAATACTTATAGAAAAAGAATACATATTCTTTTTTTTATATATATGTTTAGATGTTTTTAAGTGAGAGGAAAGAATTGAAAAAGAAGACATACACACACACACGATATAGTTGGATGGATCTATCCCCAACCACCAAAGGTGGAGGACGCAAGTTAAACGCAAGTTAAACACGATATAGCTGTAACTATCTATAAGGCCAAAAAGAAAAAGATAATGAATGAATGAAGAAAAAAAGGAAATAAGAGGGAGGGAGGGAGGAAAAGGAAAGACATAGAGGGGGAGTTAATTTCCCTCATTTTGATGTTTAAGTCGAAGAAGGAAAGGAAAGTAAAAGAAATTAACTCTTATTTCCCCTTATCTATTTATAATATATGCTTTTTATGCATAGAAAATGAATGAATAAACAGTTTCAACTCTCAACTCAACCGTGAATGATTCAAACGTAGGAGAAATTTTTAGATAAACACGATCTAACACGTCATTATTTATGTACTCAAATCATTATTTGACACGTGTAAAAGTATTATTAATAATTAGTGTAATTTTATGATAGTCCTCATTACTTTATAGATATTAAATAATGATTTCAGTGTCTATGTAGACCATATCCACCTAAGAATTATTCTGAATGTAGAAGGAATAACTTTGTGACAACTGACAACCAATCGTTTCACCTGAGAAAATTGCCTTACGATTTTCCAAAGAGACCATAACTTCATCGACATGGGCATAATCTTCTGTAGAAGCTTTGGTAGAAAATGAAAAATGAAATGTGAAAAAAAGGTTTATGAGCATAATTATACAGATCATCCCGGCCGATTGACCCAAAAAACCCGCGACTCAGGTTTCAGGTCAGTTCGGTCAACTTATTAAACTGATTTCCTCAACGACTTGGTCAAACCTAAATTGAGCCAGGTGACCCTGTGACCCACCCTGTCAGGTTGGCTTTTTTTTTTTTTACTGAAACTTAACAATATACTTGAAGGTTTTTGTCATAAAGTATATTTTACTATCAGACCTTATGTTTCAATTAAATATTATTATCAATTTCTTAGTTTTAATAATACTTAATCTCATGAACTGCTTTTCGTAAAGCGACACACGGAATATAAATAGTGAGATGTGAGTGTTGTGTTTTATCAAATAGTTTTCTTTTATTTTATTGTGTTGTAATTGTTAAAATAAATTATTAAGTATATTTTGCTATTCGTGGAGCATTTCATGAAAATTCCTTTGCGATAGATAGCACTCATCTTTTAATTTATTATACAACTAATAGGTTATTATCATCGTTTATTTGGAAGTATTTTTTTCCATATATTATGTTTTGTTTAATATTTTTAATATAACATATTTTTATATGAAATAATTCTTCATATAATATTTTTTAAAAATAATTTTTTCTTTATCCGAGTTTTCCAGTTCGACCATTTGACCTTTGATCGAACCGTTGACCTGGTGACTTGATTTTCTAACCAAGTCGACTTCCAATTCGAATTATACAACTATGTGTATGAGTGTCGGACAAAGAGACGTGAATCCCTTGCATATTTTTTTTTTCCTGATCACTAGAGAAAAGAAAATTCTCATTTTTTTTCTACTCAACCTTCTTCTCAGTTTTCTTTTACTCCATTATCTCATTCTCAATCATATTTGCCACCACATGCTAGGTCCTTTGTAGCTTTGCTATCTCATTCTTCTTTTAAAAAGCTTAAATTTCTTTTGGATGTTGACTTAGCCGATTTTGTGTGAGTGGATCACCCCATGATTGCAACTTTATCTTACTCTTTTTTGATATCAAATTATTTAAGTTAATAGCACTATTGCCAATACCTTGTAAATGACTGCATACTTTCAATTTTGTCTTATGTTTGTTCATAATTTTTCACATGTTATACGTTCAGGACTCTTATTGTAATAGATGGCCTTTGGCTATATTGTGGTGAGGAACATATCATTATTTTTACTTGTTTTTAAAATTAGACTGATAATTAAATCGGTAAAAATATTAATTTATGATTTATTATTTTGATTGTAGTTGAAACACAGTTGAATTGATGATAATTAAATATGTTTTTTAAATTATATATACATTACATAATGAACTAATATACTAATAAAATAATAATATTCATAATTAATTAATATTAATATAACATACAAATCTTCAAATTAAAATCCTTGCTTCAATGAGCAAGCCCAATAACAATTCTTTTCTTTAATTACTAAGAAGGTCCAATCCAATAACAAGCCTAATCTAGACTTAAGATTAGGTCTCAACAACTATTAAGTTTTATTTTTTCAATATTTTCATTAGAGACATATTCGAAATAGAGACTCCAGTCGCCAACAACAAGATATGAAGTCTTCCTCCACCTCGACATGGCGTTTACTGCCATCCCAATGCCATTGCGAACACTACTAGAAAAACACGTTTTTGCGGCAGATTTTTTGCGGCGGATTCGAATCCGCCGCAAATAGAGGCATATTTGCGGCGGATTATAATCCGTCTCAAATTTGTGGCGGATTTTGCGGCGGATCCATTTGCGGCGGATTTTGCGGCGGATTTTTCCTCCCCAATTTTTTTCCTAAACAGTCACCGTAAAAAGTTTTTTTTTATGAAAAAAGTTTTGCGGCGGATATTTCTGCAAATTATTAAATAAAATAGAAATTTATTTTTAAATTTAAAAAATAAAAATAAAAAACATTTGCGGCGGATGTTGCGGCGGCAGATAAATTTGCGATGGATTTTACGGTGGATTTTTCTTCACCAAAAAAATATTGCGGTGAAATATCTGCATGCAAATCTCCTGTGTCTTTTCTAGCGTAAAAAATATTTTTCGGATAAAAAAATTACTGACGGACCGCATAATTAATTCATAAAATAAAAATTTTAAAAAATATTTAAATAATCCGCCGCAAAATCTGTAGTAAATCTAAATTTCAATTTGCGACGGAAAAATCACCGCAAAAAAATTGATACGTATAATAAAAAATTCTAAATAAAATATTAAAATATTTTACTTGGCGGAAAAATCATAAAATTATGCTTGCAATTCAAAAATACATTTGCGGCATTTTTTCATAAAAAAATTAAATCTACTTCATCTTCTTCCTTCTCCCATTTTCATTTTTCTCGGCATTCTTTCTCTATTCCTCTCTCCCTTCTCCTTTCTCACTTCCCTTTCAAGACAAGAGCTTCCATGAAAGCAACCTTCGTCATCTTCAAGACCTTGAGGTAGGGGGAAAACTTTGTTCTTGACTCATTTTCTTATTCTTTTCATCTTGTTTTTGAGTTGTGACTTGATGTGTGAATTGGGGTTTTGAGTTGTTTTTACTTGTTTTGGCTTGAATCTTGTTAGAAAACTTGAGAATAACATGATTTGGTTTGCTAAAGGCATGAGAACAGTTTTTCATTACTTGTATACCTTGATTTCCATTTGAAATGAGAATTTGGAGTTTTAAGTTTTCAATAACCAAGGATGAGATTTGTAGTGTTTTGATCTATTTTTAGTGAAATATTTTAGTGTTTTATGTTCCCTTCATGTTTGTGAACTTGTTTGGGACTTAAACTCATCTAGAAACTGGATTGGAGTGGCCAAAATCCAAGATTTTGGCCAATGGAACCGTAATGACGGTTTCTTTGTCCCGTAAGAATACGACCGTGTCCGAATACACGGGGTAGGCCGTGTCCCTCTCTGCCAGTGCAAATATAGTGGAAAAGTGCAGAACAGAGTAGGACATGGCCCACCCCGTGTCAAACAACACGGGCCGTGTCAAACAACACGGGCTATGTCTTAAGATATAATAAGAATTAGCTTTTGTGCTCTTCATGAAAGTTATAGCTCTTTTTCTTAGCTTTCCAAGGACACCTAATTCACCTCATTTCGACATACGTAGCTCAAGTTATGCTCATTTTACTGAGCAAAGGTCAAGAGTTGAAATTGAGAAAAATGCCAAAATGTTGTTTTGGGAAAAACTAGCTTTCCTAATTGTGGGGACCTTTCTTGTATGCATTTATAAGTGTGATGAGACCTTAGTAAGAGTGTTTAATAAAGTGTATTCGTGATGCATATAAATCAATTGTTATCCTAATAGATAAGTTTAAAGATTAATTGATGAATTATTTTGACTTATGTCACTTTTCTATTTAATAATTAAGTAACTTGTTTTATATACAGTAATTGGATTTATTATGAGATTATGTTGTATAAATCTATTATTGAGAATTTTAAATTCTCACCCCAACTTCGATTTTCATGGTAAATCCAAGATATGATCAAAGCGAGGAGCGAAAGAAGGCATTGAAGACTTTGTATAAATCCAGGTTTGTGTTTTTGTTAAAGCTAGCATCACGTTGCATTTTGTGACACCTTGAGGAGGAGATCTCCAACTGTGCGGTGTGACATCTCAACAGGTTTGATCTACTCTTTGATTCACCCTTTCTTCTTTTTGATTGGTGTTAATTAACTGCATTGCTTTTGCTTAGTCTTTTGTTAAAAGTTAGGCTTGGTATAATGTATGCATAGGATTTGGACTTTTATTGGAGAACACTTTTACATTTTTGGCTTTCTAAATTGGCCACATTAGTGGAGAATACTAGTTGTTTGGATTGAAATATTTATACATGTATAATTTTAAAATATATTAATTATGTAACATATGTTGTGCATTTTGCATTTTTGTATTTTGATTTAAGTGTAAAATTATCATTGCAAAAAATGGTAGTTCCAGAAAATCGTAGATGGATGTATAATAGGACTTATTCGGGTCGTAGAGGACTTAAACAAGAATTTGTATGTGGAGTTGAAGAGTTTGTGAATTATGCATGTCGATCTTCCCATTACTTAAGTGAAGGAACAATTAGGTGTCCCTGTTTGATATGTTATAGTGGGAAATTGTTGAAACCTGAGATTGTGAAAATTCACTTGTATAAAAAAGGATTCAAACCTAGGTATTGGTATTGGACAGATCATGGAGAGGAAGAGCCTGATCCAATTAGTGTAGATATAAACTCTAGTGTGAATACTGCTAATAGTCCTATATTAGAGGACGAAGACGTGGTTGATAGATATCAAAATATGGTTTGTGATGCGGCTGGAACAGACTTTGGGGATTTTAGGAGTCGTTTTGAACAGAGTGTTGAGGATGCTCCACATCCAGAGGCCGAAGAGTTTTATGATCTATTAAATGCTTCAAGTCAGCCATTATGGCCTGGCTGCGAAACTCATTCTGAGTTATCCTTGGCAGTTCGAATGTTAAGCCTCAAATCTGATTATAATGTAACGCATGCATGCTTTGATTCATTTATGGATATATTAAGAGAGGTTGCTCCACCAGGATCACGAATTCCTCTAAATTACTATAGAACAAAAAAATTGGTTGCTAAACTCGGGCTTGCTTCAAGAAAAATAGATTGTTGTGTAAATGGTTGTATGTTATACTATGATAATGCCAGACAATGTAGGTTTTGTGGTGCTAAAAGATACGAACTTCGTAAAACCAATAATGGGAATAACAACGAAGTTCCGATGAAAAGAATGCATTATTTACCTCTTATTCCTAGGCTCAAGAGATTGTATTCCTCTATGAGCTCATCTGTACACATGAGATGGCATGCTGAAAACAATAGGAAGGAGGGAGACATGTCGCACCCATCTGATGGTGAAGCATGGAAGTATTTTAATAGGACATATCTTGAATTTGCATTTGATCCTAGAAATATTAGGCTTGGTTTGTGTCTTAGATGGATTCACTCCCTATAATCAATCTGCTTCTCCTTATTCTTGTTGGCCTGTGATAGTCACTCCATATAATTTACCTCTAGAAATGTGTATGCCCCCTACATGTTCCTAACATGCATTATTCCTGGTCCTCATAATCCCAAGAGCAAGATTGATGTTTATTTACAACCATTAATCGATGAACTGAAAATTTTATGGGCGAGTGTTTTAACTTATGACGTGTCAAGCAAACAAAATTTTATGATGAAGGCTGCATTGATGTGGACAATAAATGACTTTCCTGCTTATGGAATGTTGTCTGGATGGATGACTGCTGGTAAATTAGCATGTCTATATTGCATGGATCAGATAAAGGCATTCACTTTGAAGCATGGGGGAAAAAATTCGTGGTTTGACTGCCATCGTCAATTCTTGCCCGTTGATCACATGTTTAGAAGAAATAAAAATGCATTTAAGAAGAAAACTATTGTGACTAAGTTGCCTCCACCAAGATTATCTGGACATGAATTAAGTGAGATTGTTAGTGCCTTTAGTAAAATAACGAAATTGGTCAAAACACCATGGGTATGGTGTTTATCATAATTGGACTAAGCAGAGCATATTTTGGGAGTTACCATATTGGAAGGACAATTTAATTAGGCATAATTTAAATGTCATGCATATTGAGAAAAATGTCTTCGATAACATATTCAACATTGTTATGGATGTTAAGGGCAAAACAAAGGATAATATGAAGGCAAGAATGGACTTAAAAGAATATTGTTAACGACCAGAATTGGAGCTTATTGATTTGCCCAATTGTAATATCATGAAACCAAAGACTAATTATATTTTTACAAAAGAGCAAAAGAAGATGGTTTGTGAATGGGTGCAGCATTTAAAAATGCCAGATGACTATGCTTCGAACTTGGCCAGATGTGTGGACATAAATCAATTACGATTGTTTAGACTTAAGAGTCATGATTGTCACGTGCATATGGAGAGTTTGCTTCCAGTTGCTTTTTCTTTGTTGCCAGATCAAATTTGGAAGTCATTGACTGAATTAAGTCAATTTTTCCGAGACTTGTGCTCAACAACTTTGGTAGAAAGAGACATGCTCCAATTGGAACAGAACATTCCGGTAATTTTGTGTAAATTGGAAAGGATATTTCCACCAGGTTTCTTTGATTCCATGGAACATTTACCAATCCATTTACCTTATGAAGCAAGAGTGGGGGAGCCCGTTCAATACAGATGGATGTATCCATTTGAGAGGTACTTAAACAAGATAAAGAAAACAGTGAAGAACAAAGCTCGGGTTGAAGGTTCTATTTGTGAAGCTTATTTGATTCAAGAGATATCTCATTTCTGTTCATTTTACTTTGAGTCTCATGTTAAGTCAATGAGAACTAGAGTTCGACGAAATGATGATATAGATGAAAATATGTCAATAGAATCGACTTTGTCAATTTTTAATCAACCCGGCCGAGGTTATGGAACATCAAAAAAACAGTGGCTAAATGATGCTGAGATGAAATCTGCGACATTACACGTCTTGCTAAATTGTGATGAAGTTGAACCATACCTGAAGTAAGTAGTACTATTAATTTTGCCTTAAATTTTGACATATGTATTGCTCACTAACAACCAAATCATAAACTTTTAATTTTTCAGTGTTTTTTTACAATTTTTCAACATTCCTGAGGAACATTCAAATGAAAGAATTAATGCAGATTTTATAGAGTGGTTCAGAAGTTATGTGAGTATTCAAACATTACTAAATTCGCTTTCGCAATCATTATATATGATTTAGATCATTAACATTAGCTATATTTTTTTTAGGTTCACAATCCACAAAATATGGTGAATAATTCTTACTTGCATGATTTGGCATGGGGGCCTAGTAGATGTGTGACATCTTTGCCAATGTATTTTGTCAATGGATATAAATTTCACATAGATGCTTGGTCAGATGGGAAGAAAACAATCAATAGTGGTGTGTGTGTTAAAGGCTCAACTAATGGTGAAGATGAAAATGATTATTACGGAATACTAAAAGATGTAGTTGAGTTAGAATATCCTGGGGAACCAAAAAAAAAAAGTTGTTCTTTTTAAATGTGAATGGTTTGATCCTGCAATTAATAGAGGCACAAGAGTTCACAAAGATTATAAGATTGTCGAGGTTCAACACACTAGACGATATGAGAAGTTTGATCCTTTTATCCTTGCTTCCTCTGCGAGACAAGTGTATTACGTTCCTTATCCTGGAAAGAAAAAGGATAAGGTCCAATGGTGGGTGGTAATAAAGACCAAGGCAAGAGGTCGAGTTGAAATTGAAAGTGCACAAGAATTTGCATTCCAAGATGATGATATGAATCTTGTGGATCCAATTGTTGATGTGGATCTCATTGATAACTTGCGAGACACTAATGAGGTTTTTGATGTAGTTCAAGATGTTGGTTCTAGTAGACAGGCTGAAAATGATGAAGAAGAAGAAAGTTTTAATGATGATGATGATGAAACATCTTCCTCTAATAATGAATATGAAACAAATAGTGATGAAGACAATGTTTCCTCATAACTGTGAGTATAAAATTATATTAAGATGTTGTAGTTACTAGTTATACATTTTTGTGTCGTGCTTCGAATTATATTTACATTATATTTTTATTAATTGTGTAGATGTCATCGTCATGAGGAGATAAGGGGAAAGGGAAAGAAAGGAGAAACAACAACTTCGACGTCTTCGAATCAATTTAGGGAGGCCACCTATGGGCAATCGTCGGATCATCTCCACCCTCATTACGATATCACCCATAACGGGTTTGCATCGGCCACCATCTCTGAGTACGTTATGATACCTACACTGGACCTCAGCGTACGTCACCAACTTCCCATACACCTCATGGTACAACATATGATTCAGGGTCACCTACTATTGGCCCGTCACCGAGTACCCGTGAGTCGCCAGATACCCGTGATTCTAATGTGGAAGTAACAAATCAAAGCAACAAGACGTTTGTTGAGCCAGATGGTGACTTTGGGTATGTGGACAACTATTTGTTATTCATTTATAGTTAATGCACATTCAAATTTTTTGTTGAGAATTTTTACATTTCCTTTTTTAAGTTATTTCGTAGATTTCTGCCATCTAAACCTCTTCTGCCGATGCCATAACAAAGATTATACGATCTAGGTATAATCAACCTTGGACATCTTGGTTAGAAATACCCAAGGATACTAGAGAAATGTGGTTTCGAGAGTTTCAAGTATGTATTAATTTTTATTCCTCATAATTATGTTTGTTTGTCTTGTAATAGTGCAATTTTTTTAAACTTTAACGTTATTTACATAATTTTTTTGAAGGGTTATGTTTGGTGGATGCCTCAACATCAAAACCATATGCGGAAGGCATATAATAGTCATAGTTCAAAGAGACTATCAGGTTTGTTGGGGCAGACACGCAACTTAAATGAAAGACCTTTTTGGATTAGAGAAGGCATATGGGAAGACTTATGCAGGCACTGGGCTAGTAGCATGTATAAGGAGAAATGTCAACAAGCAAAGATGAATCGTGCTTCTGACACTTTGGTGGATGCTTGCACACTGGTGGTTGCATTTCTACAGCACCCATGCGCAGAAATTGGTAACTATTATCGCAAGTTGTTTAGCAATATGTTTTATTATTTTGTTATTAATTTTTTTCTCATTATTACAGGCTAAGACTTTGGGTAGAGAGCCCACTTGATGAGACGTTTCGTCATGTACATTTGAGGAAAGAAGAGCCGATTGCATGGGTTTCTACAAAAGCTAAGGATTTATATGTTAGTCTTTCTTTAGAAATTATTGCCTTTAATATTACAATTATGTTATAACAATAACCATAAGAATTTTTTATTTCCATCCTTAGGAGGAATTCAAAACAAAGGAATCAACAATCTTCTCGATGCTCAAATGAAGAAGGGGCATCGGTATACAAATGACCAGGTCGAGAGCTTTGGATTAAAACTGCTGGCGGTCCTAAGAAGGGTCGTGTTTATGGCCTTGGTTCTCAAGCATCTATTTATGATCATGGAGATTCATCTTCCTCAAGGCCTATGTCGACTCAAGTTCCCGAGCAGCACGTTATTAATCAAGTTAAGTAATAGGCTAATATTTTTTATTAATTGATTTTTGTATTTTGATAGATGTAGTCAATCATTTTATTTTTCGTATTTTTGGTTAATTCATTATTCGTGAAATGAATTGATGAATTTATGTTTACATATATTAACCAGGTTAAGGAGCGATTGAAGCGTGGATATGTTGGATCGTGTTCAAAGATTCAACAAAAAATGGAGCAACAAAGCCAACAACGTGAGGCGAGTGGAAAATGCGATTTGAACAATACCAAATGCGTCAATGAGAACCAAATGATTAAGGAGCTGAAATCATATGTACAAACCGTTGGCACTCAACCAAGCCAACAACTACAACTAACAGAAGATGATAATCAGAATAGTGAAGATGATCATGATGAAGATGACAATGATAATGAGGATTATTAAACTTTGTATTTGAACAAACTTTGTATGCGATTTCTTATGTTTGTCTTATGGATTGATTAAATGCATTGACAGGTTAAAATTCATGTATGCGTGGATTCTGACAGGTTGATTAAATGTTTATTTTATATTGTGGATTTTGAATATTCAATTTAATTTTTTTTAATATTCAAAAAAATTTGCGAATTAATTTTGGGCGGAAATATCAGCCGCAAATTTGGGTAGATTTTTGGGGCGGAAAAATCCGCCGCAAATTAGCGGCAGAAAAATTCGCCGCAAATTAGCGGCGGAAAAATCCGCGACAAATTAGCGACGAAAAATCCCGCAAATTACCGGCGGAAAAATCCGCAAGAATTACGGCGGAAAAATCCGCCGCAAATTAGTCCTTTTCCGGCAACTATGCCGACATGTCACCGGAGAGTTTTGTGGCGGATTTGCGGCGGAAAAATCCGCCACAAATTTGCGGCGAAAATAAAAATCTGCCGCAAACTATTTTGCGTCGACCATATTTGTGGCGGACCCGAATCCGCCGCAAATCCGCCGCAAATTGTTAATTTGCGGCGGATTTTCAGTGATTTGCGGCGGATTTATCCTTCGCAAATCTCCTTTTTTCTTGTAGTGGAAAATGCCACAAACACATCGTGGTGGGTGGTGCAAACTATAGAGAATCATCGTTCATAATTGCAACGAACGCAGTGATAGGACACAACTCTTGGCAATAGCCCATGGTTGAGGTGTTGTAGAGAATGAGTACCTTATTGTCGTGTGGTGTGGCCGAGAGAAGAATGACCATATAAGGCAGTGAGCATACCACATAGATGCTGAGAAACAGGGGAAGAGAGACCAAATGAAAGCAGCGTTTCACTAATTTTTTTAAAAAAGTATATATTAAAGTCGTTCAAACTAGTAAATCACTAGTTTTTGCATGTTTTTCCATTTTTTACCCTTTTTTTCTCCATTAATAAATTATTGAATGGAATGAACATATGACTAATTCACTGATTTTTTAGTTGAACTGGTCGGTCCAGTCCCCTTTTTTCAACCATAATTTTCATTACTAATCACAAAGATAAGTTCGATCTTACTCTACTAAGGCTTGGCCAGATGGACACGCGAGAGGATTTATAAAATAAAGAGAAATGAAAAACTCTCACATTACTCAAATGTTAGAAAAGTAAAGGCTTTATATATAAAGTCTCACACCCATATTAAATTATGATAAAGTGAAACCATGCCACATAGACCACACATACATGTATGTGCACATAGAGCGGGCATTAATTGGGACCTTTTAGGGCACACTTACATGTGGCATGTGTGCGTGTGACAATGATAGTTAATTGGTAATATGGAAGCAATATAGGAGACTATCATTATGTAAAATCTATATACTCAAATGTCAAATTGCATTTTTGAGAAATTAATCTTCAACTACCTTGGGATTTCACAACAACTTTTTGAACATATTGAAAGGCTTATAATAAAGCTCAAGTGAATCTAGCATAAGTAGCACGAGAGCTAACAGAGTGCTGATGCTAAAGATTCCCTAGAAGACCTTATCAAATTCCTCCACAACAAGAAAATGTAGCAAGATAAGGCCAAAACATAATATTAAAGATCAAGAACAAGGTGGAGAAACTTAGAAAAGTTAAGATAAGAAGATAAAAATGTCAAAATTTGTTGAAGTTCACAAATGAATGATGGTAGTAGGTAGCTATTCAAGGTAATATCATATTATCAACCATTTCCAAGCAGGAGAAGTAGGAGAAATTCTAATTTATTTGACATTATACTACCACAAAACCATATAACACATGCTTGCTCACTCAGCTATTAATGATAAATTAATCTTGAAGCAATTTCATTTTGAATCTCTCGAGAACACAAGATCATTACTTACATGTGTGATATGATATTTGATAACCTATATTAAACTTAAATGATGTGCTTATGCCATAGTTGTTAAAATCGAATCGATAGTCAACGAAGTTAAAGGACCAAGTCTCTAGGTTATCGATCTGACTACCGACCTAACAATTTAACAGGAAGAGTCTAGCAACAATAACCATATTAGATGCCTTGAATAACTCATCCAATTCTAAATTTCTTTCTTAGCGAGTGTACTTCTACAAAAACCAAGGTCATCTTACTTTTTTCTTTATGTCATATATTTTTAGTTTATTATTATTTATTAAATTATTAGTGCATTTTTTACCCAAGTTCATGACTGTCGTATGGCCTTCATGTCTCATCATTATTTTTTTTAATTTTTTTGATAAGTTGACTAATCTAACTCATTCACCCATTATTCTTTTAAAAGAAAAAATTTAAATGAATTAATGCATCAACCTACTATAAAATGAATAAATGAGATGAGTTGATCTTTCAAACCTATTTCTCCAAAAACTTAGGTCATCTTACTCTTATCTTTATGTCATATTTTTTTAATTTATTATTACTTATTAAATTATTAGTGCATCTTTTACGCAAGTTCATAATTGTCATATGGCCTTCATGTCCCATCATTATTTTTTTCTTACTATTATTTTTTTAAAATTTTTTCGATGATTTAACTAATCTAATCTATCAATTCATTGTTCTTTTAAAAGAAAAATTTTAGGTGAATTAACCCATCAATCTATTATATAATGAATAAATGGGATGGATTGATCTTTCAAATCTATTTATTCAAAACAAGTCAATCTCAACATGAAATGTCTTAT
Source organism: Ormosia emarginata (assembly GCA_029884605.1). Taxonomy (NCBI): domain Eukaryota; kingdom Viridiplantae; phylum Streptophyta; class Magnoliopsida; order Fabales; family Fabaceae; genus Ormosia; species Ormosia emarginata. Next base: position 18,669,966 of record JAQQTP010000064.1, on the reverse strand, counting down.
TTTCAATTGTTCCGTGATAGGTTGAACTCTACTATCCAAAACATGCCATAAGATTGGTTGAGCATAGAGGTGTCAAAATCAGTGCTCTAAAAAACAGCATCGGACTAGTCGGTCTGATCGCAAACCCAACCACTGACCGGTCTAGTTATATCAGTTAAACCGTTGATTTCAAAATTGGCCCCAAAAACCATTAAACTGGCCAAGAATCGTGCAAACTGGTCATGGTTCAATTATCAACCGGTTCACCGTTTTTATATTGAAAAATGTGAGAAGTTGGACACTCATGCTCGAACTCGGGACCTGAAGTTCAACTCCCGGTTTACCCCTATTCAATGCGACCAATTATGTTAACAAGTGCTTAGATTATATACTAAAGTTATTATGTTTCAAGTATAAATCCGAAAATTATATAATTTAAAATATATTTAAATATATATATACTACAAAATATATTTAAATTAATATGTAATAGTATTATAAAGAGTTTTATTATTTATTAATTTAACACTTTGTTATAACATTATTATTCATGTTAATAGAACTTCTAATTTTGAATTAACAAAAAAGGTATTTAAAATATTAATTCATGTCTATAAAAACTAAAGGACATGGTAATTTTTTATTTTATATATATTCCGATTTAATTACATGGTAATTTTTTATTTTATATATATTCCGATTTAATTACAGTCTTATTACGATTGAACTATTAAACTGTGCATTAATCTCTTCACTAGTTTAACGATGGTCTAATTTTCTAAACCTTAGTCAAAACAGGCCAAAATGTGTCAGGCTACTTCGGATTAGGTCAAGTCGAGCCTAGTAAGTTTTGGGTTGCAGGTTGAGCAGGCCGACTCTCCTATTCTTTTATTTTTTTTAAATACAATGAATTTAATTTTTAAAAAATTTAAATAAATAAAAAATAAAAAAATTTGGGCAATTTAGTTTTGGACAAAAGACAAACAAATTAGAAAACTAGTTCAATTGCTAATTTTGTTTTAATTCTTCAAATAAAAAATGATAATATCATCTTAAATGATAACTTGTTAAATTAAAAATGAATTGAACTTTGGGTCAACAAGTTGGCCTGCTCGAAGTAGGCCAATTCGATTTTAAGTCAGATCACATCGAATTAAAATAAGTTCATACTTAAATTGTGTTATCTCAACTTATACAGTTTGTCAGATAATTCAAATTTATTTCATTTTAACAACTCTAATTGTACGTCATCTTAAAAATGAAGATAAATGTTTTAATAATATAATTTATACTAGCAAGTAATCCATGTAATGCATGGTTTTTTATTTATATAAATTTTAATGTATTTAAGTTATATTTTATTAAAAATTTTAATGCATATAGATTTGATCAAGTAAATTTGAAAATAGAGAATTAATTAAATAAATTTAAAACATTAATTAAGTAGATTTGATTTATAATTAATATGAAAAAATATATGTAAAAGTAAATAAAAAAATAAAGAAAATTAACATAAAAAATTGTGATATAAAGAGAAATATAATATTATTGAAAAAAATATTTTACCCTTAAAAAAAGTACAATAAAAAAATATCTTCTTCTAAGTAATGAGTACTCTAAATTATAATATGGGTGGGTTTAGTTTAATATTTCATCAAAATTAAAATTAGGATAAGAACAAATTTCTTTTTACAACATTAACAGGATATTCTTCCCCTTTTACTTTTTATAATCTTTTCTTTCTTTCTCCCCAAGCTTGTTTTAGTCTGCAACTGTTTGTGAGTGTAGTTCAATAAAAAAATGAGAAAATAAAACCCAAATCCACAAGACACATAGCCATTCCATAGTTTTCACTTCTCAACTTCAGCCCTCTTTCTTCTTCTTCTTCTTCTTCTTCTTCTTCCACCTTGTCCCTCGAAGGCGACACCACCATAGCCATGGCCACGACACCCTCGAAGGCGACACCACCATAGCCATGGCCACGACACCTCAAAGAGACAAAGACCCACCACAACCACCTTCACGTGCCTTTCTAGACACTGTACAAGAAATCACCAGAATCTACAGTTCACTGCCACCTCGACCTTCCATAGAAGAAGTTGAAGCTGCCACGTCTACACTGGACACCATGAACAACGAGGAACAAACCAAACTCCACGAAATCTCAATGCAACAACCACCCCACGATGTCCCCGAGGACCTCTTCTCTGTCCTGCAACAACTGAAGAAGACTGTGGTCATTTTCCAGTGCCACCAACAGAGGAGAGAGGCCCTCCACCTTCTTCAGTTGGAAGAGATGTTTCAGACCTTTGGTGATCTCATTCAGAAGGCTTCTGAATTGGTTTCTGGGGATACCGCCGAACCCGTTGAGAAAATCACAATAGAAAGAGAAGTTGTTATTAGTGATGATGAAAGCTTGGTGAAGAAGAAGGATGAGAAAGAAGAACTACAGAAGAAGAATGATTTTGAAGTAGAAAAGGGTTCCTCAGTGTTAGCAGGTTAGTTCCAATTACATATTTACATGTATTATACTTTGTTATGTTTTTTATTTTTTAATTTAATTATTATTCATGGACTATGGTTAAATTGTTAAGATTTGGAAAGTATGATACCAAATCGTTCATAATCAATTCTGTGTATGCTCTTATTTTTCTCTCTGCTATATAAGGGTGCAGAAGAACATATGAATATATATATATATATATATATATATATATATATATATATATATATATATATATATATATATATATATGCTTATAATTTATTTGATTATAGAGGCCGTAATTTCTGTTGGATTACTTAATAATTTGAAGGCTACAATTTTCTATTACTTCACATTTGGCTTCTTGTTTTCTGGAATTAACATTATCAAGGCTACAAAAAGAATATGGAATGTGTGAAAAGGGTTTTTGTATTACTTTTGAATCAATCTAACATATTCCATCCTCCTGCAAACTAAGTAGTGCATAGTTGCTTCTTTAATTTGCAGACCTTATTAAATAGTTCACTAGGCTGCTTGCTATAATTTTCATCCTTTGATTTGACATAACTTTTGTAGGGGGTGGAAGTTCTGAGAAATTAAGTCTCATGAAAGTGGCTACTCTTATTGAAAATTGTGCTAATAGTGGAGCTGCAATCCTTGAGCTTAGAGGGAGGTTGGTGGATCAGATGGAGTGGTTGCCATTGTCAATTGGGAAGCTATCTCATGTCGCTGAAATGCACTTATCTGAAAACAGAATCATGGCTCTTCCAACAACCATTGGGGGTCTCAAGGCCTTAACAAAGCTTGATCTTCACTCAAACCAGCTTATAAACCTTCCCCACTCATTTGGTGATTTGATAAACCTTATTGATCTTGACCTCCATGCCAACAGATTGAGATCACTGCCTGCTACTTTTGGAAACTTGACAAATCTCATTGATCTTGACTTGAGTTCAAATGAGTTCACACATTTACCAGAGACAATTGGGAACTTAAGCAGCTTGAAGAGATTAAATGTTGAGACAAACGAGCTTGAGGAACTGCCCTATACAACTGGAAATTGCTCATCACTATCTGTGCTAAAGTTAGATTTCAATCAGCTCAAGGCCCTTCCTGAGGCAATTGGGAAGCTTGAATGGTTGGAGATTCTCACTTTGCACTATAATAGAATTAAGAGGTTGCCTTCCACAATGGGTAATCTATGCAATTTGAAGGAACTTGATGTTAGCTTTAACGAACTCGAATTTGTACCAGAGAACCTGTGTTTGGCAGTAAATTTGAAGAAATTAAACTTGGGAAAGAACTTTGCTGACCTAAGAGCCTTGCCAAGATCAATTGGAAATCTTGAAATGCTCGAGGAGTTGGATATAAGTGATGATCAAATAAGAGCCTTACCAGAGTCTTTCAGGTTCTTGTCCAAGTTGAGAGTTTTTCGGGCTGATGAGACTCCTCTTGAGGTGCCACCGAGAGAAGTGGTCAAGTTGGGTGCTCAGGTAAACTTTTTGAGGTGTAAATTTGGCTTGCTCATATTATGTCAGTTGCTATATTTACTTAAAGAACAATGCTACATACACACACTTTCATGCATATCACTTCACATCTACACAGTTTTTACTATTTGATTATAGCTGATCCCACCTTATTTTCTGCACGTCTGCTCTATGATCTTGCCACCTCAGCATATGTGAGGAGATGTGACTCATAGGAGATGTGTACCAAGCATTTTCCATCCTTAAACTTTGCTCATTGTTGTTCACCAGGAAGTTGTGCAGTATATGGCTGATTTTGTCACCGAGAGGGATGCAAAACTTCTGCCATCAAAGAACAAGAAAAAGAAGGGATTTTCGTTCTGGTTTTGCTCCATATTTTGCCCCCAGCAAAGATGATGGTTTAACAGAACCATGTTGTTAATTTTCCTTTAGTTATATTTTGTCAACTGCGGATGTTTGGGGACTTCTTGTTTTTCCTAATAAACTGCTCTATAGTTTTGGGTTTGCCTTGTAAATGAATGTTTATACAATAATTTGATTTTCTGCTAATCTTGTCATTTGCAGATGAAATAAAAAACATTGTTGTACCAATATCATTGTGTTCAACGCTTTTAGTAATTGGAAATTTTTTGTGACCTGTTTGTTGTGTTGTGTTACTCGACAATCTACATCTTTTGACTTCACTTGGTTGATTCTTCTACATCTACAGCTGTAACTAAGCCGCCTGTTGGAAACTGCTGTAAGCATGTTTTGTTTTCAACGCTTTGATTTTCAGAAGAAAAACCAAGAGGATAAGAATTAATAGTACAAAACCTTTTCTTAAAATAATAAAAAATTATAATAGTCGGAATTGGAAGCCAGTCATAGTTTTTTTAGTACAAAGCCAGTCATAGTTGATAAGGAACTTGTTAAACCAAACTCATTCGGATGTAACCAAACACGTCAGCATTAGTTTGCAGATAACTGTTTTTATTTTAATTTTAATAGAATGAAAATAACTCAAAATATATAATAATCTGTGGTTAGCTTCAGTATAATGGTTGACTTGGTTAAAATTATAATTAGATTGAAATAAAATATAAATATATGCGTATAAGAAACAAAGAGGGTGGTGTAATACGGAGAAATTATTACATAATTTTAATGTACTTAACTTAGGTATACTAGAATAAATACATTATAAATGATTAATTATCATAATTAATAGTATATCAATAGCAAGTACACCAAATTTATACAAGTTTTTCTCTGTAATACGATGGCCTTAAACTCAGGTGTCATCGTGTCAGACTCTCAGTGTATTGTCTTGTCTTCATTCCGGGAGGCTCTCGAGAATGTTCTTGATCAACGTATTAAGCGAGTTGTCTTGTCTGCATAATAACGAGGATTTGATTATGGGAAAGGGAAATGACGAATACGTGCGACTTTTTTCAGTTCCTATAACTTATTACTTATAATTAACTAAGTACCAATTTATATTTTTATTCCAATCTAATTACATTTTTAACCAAGTCAACAATTATGCTGAAGCTAACGACAGATTATCTTCAATAATAATAACTTGAGTTATTTTCATACTATTAAAAAAAAATCAATTATCTGCAGACTATAGGTGCTGACGTGTTTGGTTACATCGGAGATCGGACCATGCATTTATCACGCATTCTTATCACAGATTCTGATTGGTTGTAAATAAACTATTGTTTTTAAGTTAAATTAATATTTGATTAATAATGACATATATTTTAAAAATAAAGAAAACCATCATAATAAATTATTTTTTTCAAATACATAAAAGGAATTTATAATTATTTTAATATTTATCCTTACACGTTGTCAAGTACTAGTCTTGCTGATAATTGTTTATGGTTATTAATTTAATTAACTATATAATTTACAATTAATAATATTTGACCATTATTTTATCAACATTTGTACTCATTTGCTTTGAATATATATATATATATCTTTCTAAGATAAGATAACATTCAAAGTAAATATATACGAATGTATAAATATCATACTTAACAAAATTACTTTGTTATTATTATTTGTGAAAAACATTTAGAGTTATGAGAGGTTCTCCTCAATTAAAAGTCAGGATAAATTATGAATTTTAATAAAAATTTATAGTAAAATTATATATCATCAATGAAATATTCTAAAATTTAAATCCAAAGTTGTCAAGTTATATTGTTGTCATAAATAGAAGGATGACTTGATGAGTCATTAAAAGAAAATTTTAGAATTCAAATTTAAATTATGTTGTTGTCATAAGTGAAAAGTTGATTAAGTGAGTCAATTAAAAAAAATTAAGATGATGAGAGTCTCTTCTCATTTTAAAGTTAAAGTAAACAACTAATTTTATAATGAAATTATAAATTACTTATTAATAAAAAAATTAAAATTAAAATTAAATTATATAATTATCGTGAGTAAAAAATTGATCAGATAAACTAATTCTTGACTTGGGTGTTTTTTTCTTTTTTGGCTAAAAGTCCGCATTAATAGCCAATGCATTAATCTATTTAATATTTATTTGGGCATAAAATAGGCATACTGATCAAATAAGTTAATGCACGTATCCATTGAGGAGCACTGAGTCGAAGTTGACGGCCAACCATGACTAATAGCTAATTAGTGACAGGCAGATAAAAAATTAATTAATCATTATCAAATAAAAAATAAATCAGTTTATTTTTGCTAATAAGAAAAAAAGTGGAGGTTCATCTGGTACCATTCGATTTCGTGAGGGTACATACTGTTTAGACGGTAAATATTTGACAAAGTGTCCCACTCATTTAAAATATATATAAAGTTATTTTTATTGTATTTTAATTAGATGAGGCAAGTAGTTAAATATTCAAAACTGATTGTTAAGGGTACGGCAAATCAATTGTTTTATTAGAGGTAGGTAAGATATGTATTCGATTATTATAAACAATATATATATATATATTTTTTTTTTTATATTTTATTTAATATTATTTATTATATTTATTTCTTTTATTATTTTTTTTTTTTAATTATATATTTTTAAAAAAATATATACAATACTCAATTTTTAAAAGAAATGTGAAACCATCTTTTTTTTTTTTATTCGATTCCTAAATAAATTTTGTAGAAATAAGTCATACATACTGTTTTATTCTTGGTCCGAATGGAGTGAGAATTTCAAAACAGCCTGACCCATGACATAGATATGTGACCACGTCATCTTCTTTTACGAATAAAAAATGGAAAATGAGGAATTTTAAAAAGCAGGTACAGCTGTTGGTCAGGACAAAAAAAAAAGAAGATCCAATTTGCAATAATGGGCCAGAACTAAGTGGGCTGCTCATTTGGGCCTCAATGGTGGCCATGTGGAAATGCAAAACTGTGAAAGACCCCACAAAAAAAAAAAACATGTAGCTGATGCCTGAATCTGAGGGTCTTACTCACAAGTTATAACTTCGTCGTCGTCCTCGTACTCGCTCGCTCTGCAACCTTAACCTTAACCTTAACCTAAACCTACGGTAACCAACTTTCTTTGTCTGCAATTTTTTTTTTCCCCTGTGCATACATATATTGATTTTGGACTTTATTATATACCTGTTTTTGCTATTTGTTTTCACAGTTTCCACACTAACTCGAATCTTACTAGCTTTGGTTATTATAATTAATATAATATGGTATATGATATTTTCATTCTACTAATTAAAATTTATGAATTGTTCGTCAAATCAGATTCCCACACTGTTGAGTGATTTTTATTTTGATAATTTAAAAATGATTCCATTAAATTCAGTTGAGGTTGCTTAAATTTGTTCAAATGTTCAGCAACTTAGTGAGTGTGTGCATGACTACACCTGTTTTCATTTGTTTTCAATTCTAATTATCTAATGTTTATCTTTTTTTAAAAAATGGGAATCCGTTGAAATAATTGATGTATAGTATTTGTATCTATCTGTGTGTTGATACTGATTTCAATAGTGTAACATTCTTCAATGCATCATGATCTTTTGCTGCAGTGCACAGTCAGGTGAGTTCCTTGAGCACACACGAGAATGGCTGGTAGTTCCGGAATACCTGAGCAGGAAATACAAGTGTTTTCCAGCAACAGCATCCATCCCAAGTTGGATGTATACGTTTGGGACATGGATGAGACCCTTATCCTGCTCAACTCTTTGCTGAAATCATCATATGCCGAGGCTTTCAACGGTCTGAAGGATGTGCATAAGGGTGTAGAAATCGGGAGGATGTGGGAAAATCTCATTCTACAATTATGTGATGATTATTTCTTCTATGAACAAGTAAAGTTTGGCTTTTATGTTGAAATTTCCTTGGCTTGTTTTGCTTGTGGAATGTTAGTAATTTGATGTGGGTTTTTTCATGATGCAGATTGAAAATTACAATAGGCCATTTCTTGATGTTCTGGCCCAATATGATGATGGGAGGGACCTATCTGATTATGACTTCAACCAAGATGAATTAGGTCCTCCACATGATGATGCCAACAAGAGAAAACTTGCATATAGGCATCGAGTCATAGCCCAAAAATACTTGCAGGTAAAACTTCTGGAGCATTATTGGTATTCCTAATTACAAATTTTGAAAGTCAGTACTAGAACATGGAATTTTACTTGTTATTCTATTATTGTATATTTATTGAAACCTTTTGAAACTGATATATATCATGTGATGTATGTATCTATTGCAGTACTTTACTTTGTGTTTTCATGATGGAATGGTTTAGTAATGAAGGCATAGCATTGTTTTATTTTATGGCCCTTGTTTAAAAATATTAGTTTCTACTACATGATAGCTCTGTATTTCTAAGGTAAAATAATTTTTGATTGAGTTCAACTTTTATACCTATATGTTATAGTTTGCTATTGTCTACAAATACATAATTGTAATACATATGGCTGATATGGACTGCCTTTTTGGAAACATTTTTTTTTTAACCTTATTAGACTTGATTTTACTGCACAGCCATAAGACTAGCGATGCTTTATGGCTGAAAGGAAAATTTTACCGCATAGCCTTAAGACCAATGATACTTTATGGTACTGAATGTTGGGCAGTAAAGTGCTAACAAGAGCATAAAATTAGTGTTGCAGAGATGAGAATGTTGCATTGGATGAGTGGTCATACAAGAAAAGAAAAGGTAGATCTGGAATGGATGTATTAGAGAGTAAGTAGGAGTGACACCTATTGAGAAAAAGATGGTAGAATCATGCTTAAGATGGTTTGGATATGTGAGAAAAAGACCTATAGATGCCCCAGTTAAAAGAGTTGATCAAATGGATGATAGCTCAATAATTAGAGGTAGAGGAAGATCAAGAAAAACCCGTAGTGAAACCATTAGAAAGGGTTTAGATCTAAATGACCTCTTTGAATATTTGGTTTTTGGCAAGACACAATGGCGTCATTTGGTCCATGTACTTGACCCCACCTAGCGGGAAAAAGATTTGATTGTTTTTGTTGTTGTAGGAGACTTGATTCATTGCCTCAAAGTACGTACAGGTTAAAATAAAAGTTATGAAACACGGTTTTTGGAGCATTATTGGTAGTCTTACAATCTTAACGTAGAAGTTTCAAGTTTGCAAGTTAGGTCTTTTTTGCTTTTTTGATGACTATTCTGGAAGTCAGTAGTAAAACACTAAAACTTGCGTCTTACTTGCTTTTTTATCATTACTTATTTATTAAAGGTTTTTGGATTGTATATGATATTATGTGATGTTTACGTATATCTTACTTTCCGAATATTCCTTTTAGTATGTGTTTTATATATAGAATAGTTTGGCAATCAATAATTAACCATGTTTACATAAATTTGTGTCTACAACAATATATTAATGCATTGCTATGGTAAATTAATTTTTTAATGAGTTCTTGTTTTAGTCCTATATGGTTATATTAGTATATTTTGCTGAGTTAGATAGATATTGATAATTTCTTAATAGAAAATGTCAAATAGTGTTGCACCCCCTTTTTTTTTTTCATTTATCTTCTATTAAAAATAAAAAGAAATGTCAAATACTCCATCAAGGCATAGCAAGCTTAGTGTGTCATGTAAATGAGTTCTTGATCTTTAAAGAATCGATTGAGGATCCATGTTGAAGATAAAAGGCAAGGCTACACAATTATAGACTCCTGGCTACTGCAATTTATTTGTAAATAAATATTTAAAATCTTATGATAACAAATCAATAGTTGTAAAAAGTGACAGAAACATGCTTTTAACAAATCAATGTTTATAATATACAATTAACCTACCTTTTTGAAACAACCGCATGAGCCTTAGTTTATAGGTGGGAGATGGTAATTTGCTTTCTAATGACTGAAACTTGATAGAATTGATGAGGTGAGAATCCAAGTTAGAGGCCTAGAGTTTGGGGGTAACCAAACAAGTTGTAGTTTACTTTATTTGCAAGCTGTTTCATCAGTAGCGTGATCTAGGGATAAACTTAACCCTCTCTCTTCTTGTTTCAGGGTTTACACAATATTTTAGATCACGAGACAATAAAACTCTGGGATGAATTGTATGATAAAACTGATGAATATACTGACAGATGGCTTTCATCAGGTATGTTTTGACAGTTCAATGATATCTTTTGTTGCATGATCTGTTTTATTTATATCTTTCATGTTTAATTTATTGTAGCACGGGCCTTTTTGAAGGAGTGTTCCGGTGAAAATAAAGATGCAGTTTCTTCTATTGCTTTTGCTAACACAAGCACTGACTCAATCAATGCAAAGTATCAGCATGTAAATGTTTTAGTGACATCTGGATCCTTGATACCCTCTCTTGTAAAATGCTTGCTCTTTCGTCTGGACAGCTTAATAATGCATGGAAATGGTAAGTAATTGTTTCTCTTATGCATACTATTAATGCAATGTCACGGAATAGACTTCTTATGCCAAACATCATTATCTTTTTAAAAGCTCAAAACTAGTAATCATGTTAGTAATTAAAAGAAGAGTTTAGTCCTGATCTTGAGTCATTGTGACTTGTCGTTGTTAATAACGTATCAACGCATTTCAGTTTATAGCTCATGGGAAGTGGGAAAAATTCAATGTTTCCGATGGATCAAGGAGCGTTTCAACCATCCTGATGTTCGCTTTTGTGTAATTGGAGATGGATGGGAAGAGTGTGAAGCTGCGGAAATCATGAGATGGCCATTTGTTAAGATTGACCCACGGCCAGGCAAACCTCACAGGTTCCCTGGTCTCACATTGAGAACAGTTAGCCACTATTTTTCTGTGGTGTATGGAAGCCCGAACAATGAGAATGATGAAGAATGATGCACGATCTTCAGGTTATCTACCCTTCTCTGGGATTCCTGTCTGTACAAAAAAATTAGCAGCATAATCGAAATTGTGTTGCCAAGTGTATGAATTGCTGCCATGAGATGGCTGTCACAACTTAGGTGCTAATTGCTCTTGAAGAGAGTAGGTTGAACTATCTTTTCTATGACATGCATGATCATAACTGTAAGATGTAGATGTTTTCAATGAATGAATGTAGATCATTCACCACTTCTCATGTATATACGACGTTTTAAATTTATATCTATCCATCTTCTCTAGGCCATTATCCCATCATTTGCTGCTTTTATTGCTCATTTGGTTGTATTAAGGCATATTTGGAGACTCACACCGCCACCCGTCCCTGCACTGCTTTTGCTGCACAAAACAAGTCCTCCAAAGGTGGTATAGTTTATTGGATTTTGGGATCTTCTGAATTTTGGACATTTGTAAAATAATTGCATGCATGGCAAATCCAACACGAGTCTTTTTAAGTTAGAACTGTAGAATGTTAATGTTTCTGGGAGTTCATTCCACATCTAAGTTCCAGTTCAAGATGCTTTGCTGATATCAATATATATTTGCTATGGCTGAAGTTTGTGTGGCTTCACTTTCAAGGTGAAGTCCATAAACTTCGACATTACATTCACAGGGCTGCATCTGATGTGCATGCCCATCAACTAAGACTTGAAGATAAACATCCTGTGATTTTCTGAGGATTGACCAAAGAAAGTAAAGATTTTCTGAGGTCCTTTTCAGGTTTTAAAGTACTGGACCAAAAAAATAATCTCAAAGGTCCCGTTTTTAATAAAGTTTGCTTATTAATTTGAAGCTGATTAGCTGGTGTTAAAGTCCAATTTTCCTGCAGCACCCGCAGTTCACATTGATTAGTAGTTTACCTTTTTGCTAAAAACTCTAATTGGTATGGTTTTCCTTCGGCATTGGCATGATCTATGTATGGTTCTGACATCTGAGATATGCTACAAATCCTTCCCTTATTGTCCTTTACTTGTTTAAGACACATAATGGATTCATTTGAATTAAGGATAAGATGTTGATTTGAATTAAGGAAAAGATGATCTGATATGGATCAGGTAGAGGCTAATCCTCCAAATGAACCTTTTGTTCATTTAACCATTTTACTAATTAAGGACAAATCACAAGGGGTTTATTATGCCCTGCACAAGTGGACGGCAGAAACATTTTCATTATCAACTTTGGCTTGGCACATTGACATGGACATCTTTCTTTCAAAACTTCTTACAGCACATTTTTCTATATGACAAATGGGTTATAACAAAATAAATACGGAGAAAGTCTTCTTTAAATCTCAAGATCTTATCATGATTTTTGTGAGAATATTTTAAGTTCGCAATTCTTCTTTCAAATGCAAATAACATCCTCCTTAAATATTTGCCTCAATACAATATAGGATTTCCATTTTTTTTTTTTGTTGTGTCTGTCGTTAATTTAGCATATAAAATAAATGAGAAACTTTTTGTTGACTTATCTCTGTACCGTTAAATGTTAAACTGTTCTTAACTGAACGGATCTCATAGAAAATTGTTAGCGAAAAACATTTCATAGGAATGTCAATATTGCTGTCTCAAACCGCAAGAGATGAAATAAAATCTTTTGCAAGACAAACTGAGATTTCAGATTTATTATTATTATTATTTGACTGGAGATTTATTATTAGTATAGGGTAGATAATAAACCACATGTTATATAATCCATGTTATTGGGTTTTGTTTGGTTGCAAAAGAACAAATATGGTTTCAGCTCTTAATGTAAGGGTCCCATTGCTGCATTAGCCCTCAATGAGTGAAGGGCATGAAGTTGTCATCACTAATACTCATGAGCAATGGCATTCAATCAGGTACAAGTAGGCTATTTTTGGCTACAAAAATAACTTCCACCATAGTATCATCTTCAGATGAATAGAGCTCTTAATTTCTATGCTCATCTACGTTGTCCACAAGGTATCCAGTCTTCATTGGTTTCCAACTACGTAGCTTCTTCTGTCAAAGATTTGCAAAGTTCCTCAATTTCTTATATATTTATTTTAAGAAAAATTCAAAAAATGTGTTCGGCTTTATCATAAAGCCCCTATAAATTAATTTGTTGAAGCGCATCAAGTCTTAAAACATGCGTTGTTATTTTATTTCCTAGTTTCTGTATACAGTTTTGTACGGTCATATTAAAGAGCCTCTTTGGTTTTTTTTTTATATATATTTTCACTAATAATTATAAAAATACTATATTATTCGTATTTTGTTTCCTACCTTCAAAATTTTATGAATTAAATGATGAAAACAAACCTTCACAAAATCTTGAGAATAAGAAACAAAACGAAAATAAGATGTTATTTTTATAATTATAAATGAAAATGTATTACAGGAAATGATTTTTTTTAAACATGCTTGCTAAAGATGAAAATGAGCAAACATTAAAACGTTTAAAATGGTTCATATAAAATATGAAGTGGTTGTCATTTGCATTAATTTCACCTTTGAAATCTATATTCAACTCAAATTTGAGATGAAAACAAGTAAAAACTTAATGTTAAAATCCAAATAAAATAATAGTTTAATTTTCATCATTATCAGTATAATTTTTTATTTGTATTATTATTCAATCATGTTGTCACATTATTAAATATTTTTTTTACTAATTTAGCAATTGTTATTATAATCAAGCTTTTTTTTTAATAATGTGTTAATACAATAATTAAATGACAGTGTAAAAATATTTTAGATTAAATCTGACAACACATGAAATAATTTTCAGTAGTTTGATTTTTCAACTCCATCCATCTCCATTTTTATTATGATCTCTGTTCTTCACCTTTCTTCTTTTTAAGTTCATCTTTTATGACATAAAGGATTTAAATGAGAACTAAAAATGGTTCCATGTCCCATATTTAACCTAAATAATGAAAATTTGGTTCTATGAGAGATAATGGCTTTCATGAAACAAACCCAATAAGCATGTATTGAAAATTACTTGAATGACCAAGGAAACTTATGTATGCTTTCTGCAAAGTTTAGAGCTGAATAATTGATGGACATTTCTAGAACAATAATGGGAGGAATATCTAGTTGGGATCAGGGTCAGAACGCGGAGAAAATCCAACAATCTACAGCTTTGTGGTCCCTGTGCTTCTTGCATTCTTATCTATGGACCTTTTTTGGGTCCTTTGTAATGTTGGAGAGTTCAGAGAAAGGTATTTACCCTTGCCTCACGGCGACTTTTCTCAGTGGTTTGCCCTTCTTGGTGCTGCTCAACTTTTTATTCTCTCGCTTTCTTGACAATTCAATGCATATACTATACTTTTTATTTTATATTTTTTCTATATTTTAAGCCTCAAATTTTCCTTTTCTTTCCTAGTCAATTTTTATTTTATCTTTTTATATATAGTATCTACAAAGATAGTATACTTGCTCTGTCCACTTATACACCAATCTTTTTTGAAGAATAAGAACACACTCGGACCACATTTTAGTTGTCTTTAAAGGGGAGCAGTAATTGGAGTCTCGCTGTTGACCTTCATTGCTCACAATGCCAATGCAATTTGTTTGATTTGAAAGAATCTTAAAAGCATTTGAACCATTTATGACAACGGAATCAAATTAACCAAGCAAACACTACTCCTAATTTGTTGGTCCAATTTCTATTCATTTATGTATTGCCCTTGCCATTAGGGAAACACGGAAAATTCTAATATAGATTTCTTAAGAAGAGGACCATTGATTTTAGACTATTAATTTATTATTAAAATAAATCAATAATTTAGATTAAAAATTAAAAATTTTAAATTTTAATTAATAATATTTAAATTTGTACAAAAATTTAATCACATCATTATTTTTTTACTAATAATTATAAATATAAAAAATTTAAAAATTTTAATTGATAATTTTTTATATATTTTAAATTTACATATAAATACTATTAAATTAAAAAAAAATAAGTGACCCATTCATAAATCCAAACATATTATATAAGTCACCGACAAACACATATGAATAAAAGAAAGGCACAGCTGAACTAAATGGGCCACTGTGAGAATTCTAACATGGTTTTGACTGACCAACTACAGCTATGATCACGTAAGTAATAATGGTACCAATTAGTTACGATATTACTTGTTCTTAGTTGAAGGAAATGTGACTCTTCAAAGCTCGTCATAATTCATACAACATTTATATTTTACGTTATATTAAATAATATATATATATTTTTTATATTTTATTTAATATTATTTATTATATATATATTTTTTTATTTTCTTTAATTCAATTATATTTTTTAAAAAATATAAATAATATTTATATTTTTTTAAAATGTAAAATAATCTTTATTTTAATTCATGAAGCAAAAAGTTGTGCAGGACCACAGGCTGAATAGGTCACCCGCACTCACCCTGCTTGTGCCCTCAGTAGGGGTGGAGGCCCGCCTTCATGTAAATGGGTTTAAGTTTTCGTACATTTGTTCTATTTATTTAATATAATTTTTTTAGCAATTATTATATGTTATTTAGTTAAATAAACCAATCTATTAGACTTAAAAACTTTTTTAAAGACATGCTAAATAAACTTAAAAAAAAAATTTAATTTAACTTGTTTGCTATATAATAGGGCAAGCCTAATCCGGGTCGGGATGGCTGGGCCTAGCCCTCAGCACGCAGACGAGTAGTATTCTGCAGACGGCCCTGATTGTCCTGTTCAGGCAACGTGGCTCATCATGTACCATCAAACTAGTTACATATCTCTAATGAGAAAAAAAAAAGGGAGCGTGGCTAGTTTGCATCACTCACGTGCATGCACTGTATTTTACACCAATGGCGGGGCTTAAAAGAGAGATAGAGAGAGAAGTGGGACCATGCTCCC
Organism: Ormosia emarginata; assembly: GCA_029884605.1. Taxonomy (NCBI): domain Eukaryota; kingdom Viridiplantae; phylum Streptophyta; class Magnoliopsida; order Fabales; family Fabaceae; genus Ormosia; species Ormosia emarginata. The sequence continues at coordinate 18,653,827 of JAQQTP010000064.1, read as the reverse complement.
TTATCAGAATTGATCTTGATATGCCCCCAACAGAAATGGTAGTTAATCATCCAGTCTAGACATATAGACTTGTAGAGGGAAAGTAGACTATGGAAGTTTCTTAATTTCTTTGTCTCATAAGTCTCATTATTATTATTATTGATACATTTATTATGAGTTCAGTTATCTAAACATTTAAAAAACGATACATAAATGATATTTTACTCACATTTATATTTAGTATATTTATTTCAATTTTATATACAATATATAATAATATTTAACTTCATTTACATAAATATATGATATCACATAGAATGTCAAATTAAGATATACAAAAAATATTATTGATTTATTATTCTTATTTTTAAAACCACAATGTGTTTTCATAACTTATGAGGTGAGATTAATTCATACTTCAAGAGCGCTAGTGACATGTTATTTTATACACTTTTTTAATATTTATTTTATTATTAATTTATCTCATATATTTAAAAGAATTATTAATAAAAAATATCAATAACACTTATTTTTAATCAATAATAAAATAAATATTAAAAAATATTTAAAAGAAGGATAATGTTAAAAACACAATTTCTATCATATTTTTTAATATATTTTCTTTTATTGAATCACAATATACACTAAAATAATATTTAATCTCAATTAACATATAATTAATTAGATTAATATGTAAACAATTTTGAATAACATATAATTAAGTTTAAGTATTATTTTAATATATGACATAGCTCAAAAAAAAATATTTAAAAAATATGATAAAAAATATATTCCTAACACTCCTCTTAAAAATAATATATTATTATCATTCCTTTTCATACTTTATGTGCTTCCAATAGATTTTGAAGTGTCACATATCATATTGATCCTTTATTTATTATCAATATTAAATTCGTCCTTAAATAACAATTAATGTCATTAATATCATCAGTTTCTTTTGCAGTAACATCTTTTCTTAATCTATTTCTTTCCATTGTCCACTTGTATCCTTTTGCTCTATTTCTTTTCTCTCTTTCCACTTCATCTGTAGCAAGTTGCCAAAGGGCGTGTGTTTTCCTTATTCAACTAAATAAATACCATTTCGGCTGAAAGGGCCTTAACTCTTCTCTGCTTCTGGGCTCTTTCCCTGTAGCTTCATGTATGGCCTTTATTATTTGATTTGCTGGCACCCTCTGCATCACAGGTTTCCTTCTCACTCTACTTCTGCATGTTAACTGGTATTAATGGCAAGTTGTAGTTTACTTTCATGCCTTTTTGTTCCATCACCATGTGCATCACTTTTATTTGTCCCCCTGATTGAATCTTTACAATGTTTCCTCATTTTTCAGGAGTTGAAAAAAATGGGAGAAACTGCTTTGTTCTCTGTGTAGAGTTTGGCAGAGAAAGATAATATTTTTGAGTCCTTTATAATGCCAGTTCCACTTGCCCCCTACCCACCACCAGCAGCTCCATATACACCTCCAGCAAATGGTATCTTGCTATGTCTGTGCTTGATTTGCTCATTGATGTCTGTTCTCTATAGCATCTCATTACTCTATGGTGATGGAATGGTTGGATATTTGAATTCTTTTTTCTTTTTCTTCATTTGGAAAAAATCTAATGTCCAATTTTGATACTGATGGTGTAGGGAACAAGTTATTGTTTTGAAGAACAAGTCATTAGATAGACTGATGAATATAAAAATTGAAATACACAGTTTTACCAAGTGGAGAGAAAAAAACAATTCCATTTTCCAGTTAGTTAAAGGGAGAAATGGTGGTTTGGATGAAGATGTGTTCAGTGAAATTCCTCAGAGACTCTGATTTGTGTGGAATATGTGGATTTGAGATATCTGGTGAATGGTGATATATCTTTTTAAGTGCAGTTCTCTAATATAGTCCAATTTCTCACCTGGTCTGGCTTACCATTTTTAAATTGAACCAATGTTTAAGTTAGGATGAATGCTAGAACCTTTATCATGTGGTCATTTATTTGATACATATAATTCATGTCAAAATCTCCCTTGATTACCAGGTGCACAGAGTCAACTTGTCTGTTCTGGGTGTAGAAACCTTCTACTCTATCCAGTTGGAGCCACCTCTGTCTGCTGTGCTGTTTGCAATGCAGTCACATCAGTGCCACCTCCTGGTATGATGTTGTTTCTCCTTAACTAGGTCTCTATATAATTCCTGGTCTGTAGGTTACTTGAAAGTTGAATTTGCTACCTATACCACTCTTTATAATATATGAGGCAGCAAAATCACAAGCATTTATGTGTGCACAGGCACAGAAATGGCCCAGTTAGTTTGTGGAGGCTGCCATACTTTACTCATGTACATCCGTGGAGCAACAAGCGTGCAATGCTCTTGTTGTCACACGGTCAATCTAGCTTTGGAAGGTATTGAACTATTAATGGCCTCATGATCTTTAAAAGGTTGCATATGTGCATATATATATGGACAGACATTTATACATGTTTCTTTTGTGAGCTAAATCATTATGATTTGAGTCCCTACTTTTGAGTAAGCATCAAATGCACATTGTGACAGCAAATCAGGTGGCACATGTCAACTGTGGGAACTGCAGGATGTTACTTATGTACCAATATGGAGCAAGATCCGTGAAATGCGCAGTTTGCAATTTTGTAACATCAATTGGGGTAAGTATAATCTCTTGTTCCTTATTATGTTGTTGTCTTTTAACTGTCTTGAGTCCCAATCTTATTGCGAAGGATCCCTACAAGTGTATATATATATATCAGAAGAGCACATCCCCTTACTTAGTTTTGGAAGATAGATAGAGACAATATAACTTTTAATCCGTAGCAAATAAGATTAAGTTTTCTTACTTAGTTAATAAATAGAAGGAATGAAAAGAGAGGGAATTTCTATGATGTGAAAAGTGTTTTTATATGGATAAGCAAAAATTAGAACTATAGATTTTCTAATGTAAGCAATGATTTACACTGGTGTTACTGAATGATGCAGGCCTCAGCAAGCACCACTGAGCAGAAGTTCAGCACCTAAATCATTCTATAGCAAAGTCATTGCAGACTCTACAACCTTGGTTTTGCTAGTTACATATCGCCCTTTAAGGAATAAAGAGTGCATATAAGATGGGAGAGGGGGCTCTCTTCACATGTATAGAGTTATTTTTCCCTTGCGTGATTTTAATAAATATTTTTTGTTAGATTGGCTGTATAAAAAACTATTTATGATAAGATTCCTGATTCTGAGTGCTTTAAAAATTCACATCTTTAGATAAGGCAAGTATTTTTTTCTATTGGAGATAATTTGTATATTAGAAATAATATATGCACAAAAAAATAACTCACATAACCTTCACAATCATTAATGAGTAGTTGAGAATTTTTTAGCTGAGTTTAAAGCAATGGATGAAAAAATCTCAACCACTTATTTGTGTGAGTTACTTTTTCTGTGCATATATCATTTTTATATGGAGCACCAAACACATTATTAATTTCTTTCATAAGCTTTCTGCCTTTTGGAATCAGATAAAGGTCCAAGTACGGTCACAAAAGGTGATCAGTCAGCTGAAACACTAGATTGATTGATTCAACAAGATAAAATCTGGGGGGTCCAAAATACCAATAGATATTTCAGAATGAAATTGAGGTGAGGATTGTTCAGCAAGAGAGCAATTAATCTATGGTTACCAATTGCTGATTTTGACTTGCATGACTAACTTCCTGAGTATAGAGTAGACAAACCTTGTCGGATACACTTTGCAGACTTTTATCAAAATCTGAATAGGACTGAGATTATCCTTTTTGGCTTTGACTAATAGGTGACAACTTTTTTATGGATACTGTCATTTATATGTGTGGTTAGAAATTGGGTCTGGAAATAGCTGAATGGCTAGAAAAATTTATAGAAAGAGGAAATTTTTGTTAAGTTTTTTATATGAGCAGTGAACTCATTCTGCCAGGCAGTACATAACATGTTGCAGTTGCAGATGCAGAATGCAGACAGGTTCACTGGTGCAACATCTTTTCTGAATCACACAACATAAGCAACCTTTTTGGTAGTTTAACTCAATTAATGTTCTTTTCAACGTCTACTCTGTCTTCCACTTGAAGCACTAGGAGGTAGCAAAAATTAATCACAGGGAGTGAATGATCTGGACATCTGTTCTTACATTTCCAATCCTGGCCAGCCTTTTGAAATTGCCCCATGTTCCCCAACAGCCTTGTCTATGTCAGTTATATGGTTCTCAAGAGAACATTTGGGTTCCAATTATTATCCCTTCTATAAATGTCACGTTCAATTGAAAATTACTCATTTGTGAGTATAATAAGGCGTGTATCATTTCAAGTTCTATTATATCTATCTTTTTTTTTTAAAGATTTGATATCCAAATTATCTTCTCAAATATTTTATTAGGTATTAATTATTTTTAAATATTTATTATAAATTTAACATTCAATTAATATTTAACAACTTATTTTACATATCAAATTCATTAAGATATCATAAAAATTGTCATTAACGGCTTAGATATTTGGCCGTAGCTCTACCTTGAATCCTTGTCATTCCCGTAACTAGCTGCTAATATAAAAGCAAGTAATAATATCACAATAAGTGGCTGCGGCTGCTGGCTGTAAAGCATTAGACATGAGAGGTCGCTTGTATTTATCACGAGTAATTTTTAGATTAGCATAATTTATTATAAATATTTAAATTATTATTTAATATGTATAAAATAATATAAATTATTATAAAAATATATTAATTATTAATAATATTTTTATACGTATTAAATAATAATTTAAATATTTAAATAATAATATAATAACTCATATTCACTTAAAAATTTCTCCTTTTATCATTGTTGACTGAAGCACTTTGCAAACTTGACCCATTAAAATAAGTCTGAGCCTTGGCAGAATTTAGAAGACCACCTAACCATATTAATCTGCATTTAAAGAGATTAGTGTCACATAAAAAATTGTGTGAAGATACTCGAAAAACCAAAATTCAATCCAGAATTACCAAATTGGTAAGAAGCATACTGTTACATTGGGTAGTGGGTACAATTAATAGCAGCAAACAATCAATATCACAGTGGACCAAATCGCCTCCAATCTTGATAGTTAAGATTAGCCTCTTCATAACATTGCTTCACCAATGCCAAACTTGTTGAGTAACAAAAAATAAATCACTTCCTTTACCTAATCCACTTAGTTATCAATTTGCCAATTTTTCATGCACAAGAAACCCTTCGCATACAAAGCTTGTGGGACCGTGGGGTCTACTGTTGTAACTTTCATCACTATCAAACACATACACTAACAGAGGTATTAGACACAACTCAGAGGTAGACACGACACACTAAATTTTAAAAATTGTAGGATATATATATATATATATATATATATATATATATATATATTATATTTAAAAAAAAAACATGAAGCACTATTTTTATTAATATTTTTAAAAAAATTCTTAAATTAATTTATTCTAATAAATTAATCATATACAAATACATGTACAATCAAAAAATTAATTAGAGTGATTTAAATATTAAGTAGTAATTGAGTAATTAAGTTTGAGTAATAGATAATTGGTAATTGAATATATCAATATTTTTTATTTTTTTTTCATTTTAAATGATAACTAAGTTTTTTTTAAAAAAAATTTAAATTGGTCATGGCTCATCATATTTTAAGCATGTCTCCGCCATGTCCAAACTAAAAATAATTATAATTAATTAGACACATACGAACATGTACTACACAAGTGTCATTCATGTGTTTGTGTCAGAAACATGTCTAATATGTGCATATGATACCAAAATGATGTGTCCATCCTTCATTTCATCATCTTGTTCCCAAGTGACTATTAATTGAGCACTGGACCACAATGGTATATTGTCTTGATCCTCCATTATCTCATCAACTTTATGCAACCAGGGTAATTGTTTGCTTCTTCAGCTGGACCAAAGCAAATATTTGATATTTCTATCATGGAGCCCAACTGAATCGAATAAAATTTTGCCATTCCATTATTCTTTATTCATGTGTCTATCTCTGTTCTTAAATGACAAAACCAAGTTATATATTCTCCTGATGTTGCATTATCTCATCTACGTTATGCAAGTCGGCTGGTCCATAGCACATATGGCTGGTCCATAGCACATATTTATATCATGGAGCCCAACTGAATCTAAGAAAGATTTTCCTTCCAATCTTTTTTATTCATGTGTCTATCTCAATTCTAAATTGACAAAAACAATGTTAAGAGATAAAACATTACCATAAAAAAGGGCAAAAAAGTTATTTCTTGCTTTTCTATTTCCAAAGAAGATACTGTCATCTGTTCCTAAAAACGGAAATGATCTAAAGAAAAATTCTGTGGTACTTCTAATGTATGTTCTCCCGTCCCATTAGCAATATCGACAACTATTAAATTAGTTATAAGAATCTTAACTTAATGCACAATTTAAGGATTGAAAATGCATACATACAATAAACCTCCAAATCCAAATCAAAATCCGTTATTGTCATTATAGCCTGAATGATGAAGCAATATCGTGGTGATCCTTTTAGACCTATCTCTTTGCCTGGAACGATTACAGCGACAAAATAGCAAAGTTCCTTATTACGAATAAGCAACATCACTTAAAATAGTGGCAAGCACGATATCCTTTCACATAAATTCAGTTTACTTATTGTTTTTAAATGAATTCAGAGAGTACCTGGGTTAAGTACATATATAGTGGCTTCTTCCTTACACAGCTGCTGCCAAGCATATTGAGACAAGGGAGTGGTGATGCATCTGCAGACTCTAACGCCAAGTCAAGTCGGAACGGTGTCTAGTAAGATTTAGCAATTAGATAGCAGATACCTCATTAAGTTAACTTGGTCTGGTATATATAGAGTGTGACTGGAATCTTCATACAATTCGTACTGAATGCAGGTATTTTGGGATCGTGCCTTGACAGAGGTTTCAGTTCACGATCGTTGAGGTTCGTCTCTGACTTGTCAAGACTGTCCCCTTAGTGGTCAATCCTTATTGCAGGCAGTTATGATCCCTACATTTAGAGTTGTGATCGGCAGTTATGAGAATATGCGTGAATCCAACGATTGTTACGATCCAATGCTGTGGTCCAAGGTAGTGAGGCCTTGGCCAGGGTGTTTATGGCAGAGTTCGGTAGTTCGCGTACTGGGTCTATCCTTCCAGATAGGATCCCGGACCACGGTCCAGAATAGTTGCCCACAACTTGACGCTTAGACAAGACCTAAATGTCAAGGTATAAGATCATCAAGTGATTGGGGTGAAATTCGCAAGTGTACGGTTTTGTTGTCAAGTAATAAAAATATCGAATCCACAGGGACTATGTTTATGAATACCAATTAATTAATTAATTCAACTAAATTAAACAAAAGAGAATATAATTGTTGAACAAGAACGTAGAAATCAAACAATTAAATAAATAAAAGTTAAGACGCAAAACTGAGAATAAAAATAGTAAATTGTTGAGAAAAGATTTCAGATTTAAGAAAGCTTCCAGGATTGGGGTTAACCACAATGATACAAGACTCCTAATTGACAATCCTCTTATTAACACTTGAAATTCAATTGAAGGTGAATTACCCTAAATTAGTTAATGTTCCCTTTCAAGATACAAGAACCGTGCCCAATTAAACCAATTCCTACTCTCGTGGTAATTAAATCTAAATTGAACCCATTACGCTTTTTGGTAATTCATTAATCCTCGAAAGGCTAAACCTACTCTCGTGATTTAAACCTTAAGTTCAATTCTTATAGTTCCAACACCTAGGTTCACCTTTTAGTACGTCCCTAGATATCTATGAGATGCAAATAAGTGGCCAGCAAATTCACATGAATAATCGCAATAAGGATTGAATCAACAACATTCAAGATTAATAAAAGGGGTAAACAATATCAATTAATCATCATCAATGTATCAAAGGGCATTGCCAAATCCTAGAAACAAAAGGAACTACTCGAGACATGGAGAAGAAGAAACCGAAATCAAGTTCCAAGAACATCCAAACCCGTCCTAAGAGAAGAGAGGAAGATGAAGATCAAGAGCCTCCAATGTGCCTCCTTCCAGACCAAATTCGAACCCTAATGTTGTCTTCAGAACATCTATATATACCCTATGGGTTAAAACTGGTTCAAGCCCATCAGAAAAGAGAAAAACGGACTTAAAAATCTAACACGCACACCGAACCACGGCCGTGGTGGGAACCACGGCCGTGGTGGGAACCACGGCCAGGCCGTGGTCAGTTCTGGACTCAGACATTTCAACCAAAATATCAACCACGACCGTGGTGGACACCACGTCCAAGCCGTGGTTGTCTCTAGACTTCCCCTTTTGCTTTTTCACGTAGCTGCTCGATCCATGGCCGTGGTTCAAGCCACGGGCAGGCTGTGAAACTCTCTGGAATGAGCTTTTTGTCCCAATTTGCTACCCTTTAAGCTCCAACTTCAATTGTGCAAGCTATCCATCCATTTCAAGGCCAATTAAGCACCAATCCTGCACAACAACACCAAAAACACCGCAGTTATTCGAACTAAAGGGAAAAACAAAGAAAAAAGGGAAACTAAAATGCCTAGAATGTATAAAAATGCATGCAAACACATGAATAAAATATGATGTTGTTTCACACACATCAAAATACCCCCAAGCTTAAGATTTTGCTTGTCCCCAAGCAATAACTAAGACCAACTAAGAAATGGGATTATGAGACAATAATGAATGAGGAATCCGAGAAAACATCTAACCAAGCAATAGGCAAAGACAAACCAAGAATTAGAGAGGTAATCAAAATCAAGTCCAATTAGAGGCTAAAGTTCTCAAAAATCATGCTCCTCACTAAATTAGGATCACTCAACTAACACACTCAAAGTGTTTAAGGATGAAGACAATGCGCTCAATATTCCTCAAAGAAAATGCACTTCCATAAGCTGGATAAGAAACTAAATTTTCACTAATAATCAGCATGATTGCAAGAATCAAAAGGTCTTTCAAGGGATATAATTGGGTCATGGGAATGATGTCAGGAAGGATAAAGAAAGGAGGGTATGTACAAAGGGCTAACAACATTTTCAACAAGCATAAGAAACTCAATAGAACATACATGGAGCAAAGACAGTTTTCAATCAAGGCATAATTCCACATTTTCTCCCTTTCTTTTCAAGCTTTCATCTCAAGCTTTTCTTTTATTTTCTTTTCCCTTTTTCCTCATTTTTTTTTAGAGGGGGGAGAACTTATTTTCAAAACACATGATTCCCAATACAATATTCAAACTCAGATTGCTCCATTCAATATTCTAAATGATCACCGACAATGTATCATCATAGGCATCAAGAAAACAATTATACAATAAGCTCAAAATGGGCAACTAGAGGATGAAAGTGTAACAAATTCAGAAGGCCAGAAAAATACCTAAGATGCCTTAATCACATTCAAGCATGCAGACCAAGATTTCGCCTCAAAATGGTTTCAAATCAAGTTCTAGAGCACAAAATCAATGAGGAATGACCACTCAACACAAAGAATGGGATGAAAAATCATATAGTGAATAAATCCCATACAAGCTCAAAACTCACTTTTAGAGGTTCAAAAATCAATGAGAAGTACAAATTCAGAGAACATATGCTAATTATCAACTATCAAGAAATCACCTCCACTATCAATTAAAGACAATGCCTGTTGCCTACCACAAGAATCAATAAATTGGGTTCCAAATCAATTATCATCTCAAAATCCCCAAAAGAGAGGGGGACAAGGTTCAACCAAAGAAACAGAAATATAAGATGGTGTGAAAATGTAACAAGAAAATGCAATGCAAAATGAGATATGGGAATGCATGATAATGAAGATAAAAATAAAAATGAAAAATAAATACCCCCAAGCTTAGACCTTACATTGTCCCCAATGTAAAAATCTAAAACTATGGAAGGAATAAATGAAAAGAACTCACTGGAACATGTGGTGGAAAAAGGAGACGTGTAGCCATGAACTCGAACATCCTGGTTAAAACTCTATTTTTTTTTTTTAGTCGACAGCCTATATACATCCCCCTACAAAGGCTCCGAACTCAGTGGGAGGCACCAAAGCCGACTCAACAATAGCTAACTAAGAAACAAAAATAAAAAAGTATTAATCAATAAAAATAAGAAAATAAAGGAAAAAAGATAGAATGTTGGGTTGCCTCCTAAGAAGTGCTAAGTTATAGTCATTAGCTTGACTTTGAGTTTGTTCTATGCTCAGGTGATGTCAATAGAGTGGTACTCAGTCTCCACTCCATCTTCATAGTGTTGCACTCTCTGGCTGTTTATTAGAAATGTCTTCTGGCCTTCTATCTTCACCTCAAGCACACCATAGGATAAGACTCGAACAATCTCATATGGTCCAGACCATTTCGACCAAAACTTACCTGGACAGAAATGTAGAAGCGAGTTATCAACAAGAACTTTATCCCCTGGTTTAAATTCACGCTTCTTAACACATTTGTCATCCCGCTTCTTTGGTCCTTTCTTGCAGGGCTTGACCTTCTCGAACTTGGAAGCAACCTTGGGCAAGGTCTCCTCTAATACAACATGAGTCATAGATTCCTGCATATCTGAAAGTATAACTCTGTCCACATCATCAGTAGCATCTATGCGATTACATGAATTAGAGGAATTAAAATTTTTTTCAGAATTGAAAACATTAAAAACTACTTCCTCATTATTCAATCGCAAAGTCAATTTCCCTTCGTGGACATCAATAATTGCCCTTCCAGTGGCGAGGAATGGTCGCCCAAGTATGAGCGGCATTTTAGCATCTTCTTCCATGTCAAGCACAACAAAATCAACAGGTATAAAAAACTTACCCACTCTAATAGGAACATCTTCCAAGATGCCAACGGGTACTTGACGGACCGATCCGCCAACTAGAGTGAAATAGTTGTGGGTTTCACTCACCCACCTCCAACTTCTTGCACACGTGGGGGCATAAGACTGACACTAGCCCCTAAGTCACACTAGAGCTTTATCAAAATTTGTGTTACCAATCAAGCAAGGAATAGAGAAGCTACCTGGATCTTTTAGCTTAAGAGGCAATTTATTTTGAATTAAAGCACTACACTCCTCAGTTAAAGCTACGGTCTCATATTCATCAAGCTTTCTCTTATTAGACAAAATGTCCTTAAGAAACTTAGCATAGGTAGGCATTTGTTTCAACGCCTCGGTGAGGGTACATTAATGTACAATTTCTTAAGGACCTCTAGGAACTTCCCAAATTGCATATCTAGCTTGGCCTTAGCCAATCTTTGAGGGAATGGCACTGGGGGTTGGTATGGTTCAGGGGGTACATACTTAGACACCTTTTCATTAATTTCCTCTTTCTCTAAGGGTTGTGTCTTACTGTCTTTTTCCTCATTCCCCTCATCTTTGTCACTAACCTCCTTATCCTTGGGATCCTCTAGGTTCTTACCACTTCTCAAACTAACAGACATGCAATGTTCATTACTTGGATTCATTTCAGGCTGACTAGGAAATTTACCTTGTTGCCTATGTGAAGTGCCTACAAGTTGGGCAATCTGAGTTTCTAACAATTTATTATGAATGGCCAAATTTTCAACTTTAGATGACAACTCTCTAATGGCCTCAGTCACAACTTGCCCATGTTGCCTAAACTCATCATTTTGCTTAGCTTGGCTCTCAACAAAATTCTTAAGAAGAGACTCAAGTTTAGAGTTTTGTACCTGTTGGAGTCCAGAAGAGGGTTTACTACTACCTTGCCCTGCTTGGTGTTGACTATTCCGGTAGGAGAAGTTAGGATGTGACTTCCAACCGGGGTTATAAGTTTGAGAATATGGATCATTCCTCCCCTTTTGGTTGAAGTCATGGAAATTGTGGTATGATTCCACTTGCTCCACCGGCACCTTGTGAGAGCCAATTCCAACTTGGCATTCAACACCTATGTGTCCCTGTGCTTCACAAATCTCACAAAAATTGTTAGAGGCACCTATGGCATTTACATGAGCCTTTTTCAAGCATGTCAAAACGTTTATTCAAAGAATCAAATTTTGACATAATTAAATCAACTCCATCTACCTCAAACTTACCTCCCGAGAGTTTTCTCGGGTTATTACCTCTTTCATTTGCCCATTGGTGATGATTTGTGGCAACACTCTCAATGATCTCATAGGCTTCGTCGCCTCTTCTATTCATCAAGGCTCCACCACCATGGGTCTAGAGACACCTTCAAGAATATTCTAGCCCATTATAGAAGGTGTGGACAATCAACTATTTTTCTAACCCATGGTGGGCAAAGCTTCCAAAGAAAGCCTTATATCTATCCCAAGCTTCCGACAATGATTCACCATCTTTCCGAACAAAGCTTGTGATTTGGGTCCTCGATGAGCAAGCCTTGGATGGTGGAAAGAATTTGTTCAAGAAAGTTTGCTCCAATTGGTCCCAAGAAGTGATGGTCTCACGGGAATTGACCTCAACCAAGCCCTAGCTCTATCTCTCAATGATAATGGAAATAGGCGAAGGCGAATAGCATCAACAGAGGCACCTTCAATCTTGAGGGTCTCACAGAATTCCAAGAACATATCCACATGATCGTTTGGGTCCTCTGATGGTAATCCTCCAAACCGGTTCTCGCCTTATCATGGTGAGTAAAGCGTGTGGTATGGTGAACTGTCTAGCTTCAATGTCCGGCCGAGCAATTCCGAACGCAAACCCCGAGCATTAGGGGCTGCATACTCTTTAAGAGGTCTATTATCGCAGTGCAACCATGACAAGCGTTGGCTCAAGTCTATCTCTTGCTCTTTGGCTTTGTTGTCTTCTCCTTCACGCGGGGTTCTTTCAATTTCAGGATCAACTTCTTCAAGAGTCCCAAAACATCTAGTTCTTCGCATAAACAAGAGAATTACCTGTAGACACTCAAAGAGAAAACAAGAAAGTAGTAAAAAGGTTTAAAATAATTAAATTAAAAATTTAACTGATATTCAAGAAGAACACAACACCCAAGAATAAAATCAAGGCCAAAAACTTGATTGGGGTGAAATCAAAATGCAGTGTACTTTTTCGTCGTCAAGTAATAAAAATATCGAATCCACAGGGACTATGTTTATGAATACCAATTAATTAATTAATTCAACTAAATTAAACAAAAGAGAATATAATTATTGAACAAGAACGTAGAAACCAAACAATTAAATAAATAAAAGTTAAGACGCAAAACTGAGAATAAAAATAGCAAATTGTTGAGAAAAGATTTCAGATTTAAGAAAGCTTCCAGGATTGGGGTTAACCACAATGATACAAGACTCCTAATTGACAATCCTCTTATTAACACTTGAAATTCAATTGAAGGTGAATTACCCTAAATTAGTTAATGTTCCCTTTCAAGATACAAGAACTGTGCCCAATTAAACCAATTCCTACTCTCGTGGTAATTGAATCTAAATTGAACTCATTACGCTTTTTGGTAATTCATTAATCCTCGAAAGGCTAAACCTACTCTCGTGATTTAAACCTTAAGTTTAATTCTTATAGTTCCAACACCTAGGTTCACCTTTCAGTACGTCCCTAGATATCTATGAGATGCAAATAAGTGGCCAGCAAATTCACATGAATAATCGCAATAAGGATTGAATCAACAACATTCAAGATTAATAAAAGGGGTAAACAATATCAATTAATCATCATCAATGTATCAAAGGGCATTGCCAAATCCTAGAAACAAAAGGAACTACTCAGACATGGAGAAGAAGAAACCAGAAATCAAGTTCCAAGAACATCCAAACCCGTAATCCTAGAGAGAAGAGAGGAAGATGAAGATCAAGAGCCTCCAATATGCCTCCTTCCAGACCAAATTCGAACCCTAATGTTGTCTTCAGAACATCTATATATACCCCATGGGTTAAAACTGGTTCAAGCCCATCAGAAAAGAGAAAAACGGACTTAAAAATCTGACATGCACACCGAACCACGGCCGTGGTCAGTTCTAGACTCAGAAATTTCAACCAAAATATTAACCACGGCCGTGGTGGACACCACGTCCAAGCCGTGGTTGTCTCTGGACTTCCCCTTTTGCTTTTTCACGTAGCTGCTTGATCCATGGCCGTGGTTCGTGCCACGGCAAAATCATGGAACACTCTCATGGAATGAGCTTTTTGTCCCAATTTGCTACCCTTTAAGCTCCAACTTCAATTGTGCAAGCTATCCATCCATTTCAAGGCCAATTAAGCACCAATCCTGCACAACAACACCAAAAACACCGCAGTTATCCGAACTAAAAGGAAAAACAAAGAAAAAGGGAAACTAAAATGCCTAGAATGTATAAAAATGCATGCAAACACATGAACAAAATATAATGTTGTTTCACACACATCATCAAGCTCGCAACAGACTATGCCCTAGCCTCGAAGCCAGGTTTTGCGGTGTCTCGTATTGAGCCCGAGGTCCATCATCGAGTACGGGGTACCTCCGAGGTTGGGATATGGTTGAAGACCGCGGTGGGTGCTTGCCTACATCGTCATTCTTTGTTCTGAGGTTTACCTCCTGTTGCCCCCGAGTGTGGCTCACGGGATCTTTCTTCTTGCAGTAGCGTCCTTTGTTAGTTTTGGATTCTTTGAAAACCGTTGCTTTGACTTCATCAAGATTTAAGAAGCTTTTAATGGGGAACGTCAGCTTCATGTAGCTTCCCAACCATCAATTGCTCTCGTAACTAATAGGAAATGGAGAGCATTAAACACAGAATTTATGATTTGACAGGTTCTCTTTCCCAGGAACCAATTGGAGTGTTCCATTCCCTTTATAAATAGGGAATATATGCATTTAACGTTGACATTCGCTTCCGTGTTTCTACCTGGAAGTGACCTTTCCTCAGAGAAATGGTTCATTCTTCTTTCCCTGTGCATTCTTGGAGAGTTTTGCCTCTCAGTGGGACTTTCTTCTTGTTCTTCCCTAAGTTTCTAAAAATTTACAATAGTCTTCGCGAACGGTTCTTCTACTGGATATCTCACTTTCTCAGCATATTAACGACAGATGTCTCACTCTCCCAGTGTACGAGGGTGTATTTGACTTACGCTCTGTCGTTGGAGAGGCCTGTGATATCTGTCGTGTTGGACGGAGGTAATTGGAGAAATAGAGTACAAAGTCGTTCTCCTTCTTGACAAATCCTCTAAGAGCATTTGGATATGCAGGAGGAACTATTGGGACTGCTCCGTGGTTTGAAGTGGCTTGGGGTGATCATGGTTCTGGTGGAACGATCTTCCCATGAAAAATTATGCCCCGTCTAACGAAGGAGAGTGTACCTCGGTCTTTATTATCTTGGTGAAGGAGGCAGTGAAGAAGAATGTGGCAGAGCCCCGAAGTTCGGCATCAGTGTTCTGTTCCGGGTTACAAAGCCAATCCACGTTTTCAAGAGCTGCTCCACGAGAAGGAGATCGGCGCTGGTTCCGGAGGAAATGTAGATGTGACATAGTCGAGGATGCCGGTGGCGGTGGTGTTCTCATCTTTCTCCGACCTACTCATTTTTTATAAAATCCATGTCTCAAATGTTTCCATTTCCCTCTTTTTTGATGTATAACGATGTATGGAATGAGAAATTAATAAAATTTTTCTTGTACTTTGAATCTTGTGTCTTCTATTTTTCTTTCTTCTGCCAATCGTGGTATTTATATTATACCGGGATGAGTCCAACGCTCACCTTAACGACGTGATATGTTAAGTTACCCCCGACTTGGTACTTAGTCGAGACTGACGAAGTACCAAGTTTAAATACTTGGATCTAGGGTCTTTGTACCCTGGGGGAACTTTTCTGGGGTAGTCAATCTTCCGGGGTATGGATAAGTTTTCTGAACTCTTGGTCCCTGAGGTTGCATGTCTCTTAGTCTGCTGGGTAACCGTCCTCTCAACTGCCATGACAGCTACGTGGGCCACGTGGCGTGCTCGGGTTGAGTGGACGTGCATAGTATTTCACGCGCCATAATGAGTATCTTTTCAAATCTGAACTGCTCGGACAAAATTACCCCTTAACTGTATAGCCCTTATAAATAAGGTTTTATGCTTTTCCTTTTTCATTTTGTCATTCCTTTGTTTGAAAAAGCTGGTGGTCTGAGGAGGTTTTCCGATGAGTTTTACGATGGCGAAAGATGGTTTAGGTGCTTTTGGAGATTTGAGGACCTGAAATCTCCATTTTCTTCAAGGTATTCCCTTCCCCTTGTTCCATTATTTGTTTATTATTGTTGCTTAAGAGATTGCACACTCTCGATGGAATGCATTTCTCTTTCTTTTCTGCAAAAGAGGGGGGAATACTGTTTTTCCTCTTTCCAACGGCATTGCCCTTCATGGAGCACCTCCTCCATCGCACTGCATGCTGTGGAGGTGTCCTTCTGAGGCTCTTTGCCTTGGTGGGTGCAAAGGCCAGTACGTGGGTACTTGAGTTAGGCACGTATATAATGGCTTCCTCCTTGCACAACTGCTGCCAAGCGTATTGAGACAGGGGGTGGGTATCTGCAAAGGGACTCCAATGCTCAAGTCAGGCAGTGCATAAGTAGGGTTTAACAATTTGATAGTAGATACCTCATTAGGTTAACTTGGCATGGTATATATAGAGCGTGACTGGAATCCTCATGCAATTCGTACTGGATGCAGGTATTTTGGGATCGTGCCTTGACAGAGGTATTAGCCCATGATTGTTGAGGTCCGTCTTTGACCTGTTAGGGTTGTCCCCTTAGTGGTCAATCCTTATTGCAGGCAGTTATGGTCCCCACATTTAGAGTCGTGATTGACAGTTATGAGAATCTGCATGGATCCAGTGATCGTTACGATCCAATGCCATGGTCCTAGGTCGCGAGGCCTTGGCCGGGGTGTTTATGACGGAGTCCGATGGTTCGTATGCCGGGTTGATGCTTTTGAATGGAATCCCAAACCACGGTCCAGAACAGTTATCCTTTTTTGTACATAAATTAAATTTAAAGTAGATGTATTCGTGCAGCATACCATTTTTCCCGGAGATAGTTGAAGCTAGATTTTCTAGTTGAGGATACGAGGATTTAGGATTTGAATATAAGTCTTCAAGCTTTGTGAGAGACCATTGGATCATTTGTATTGTGTGTTACTGTGTGACTAAGTTCATCAATAACTGATATCATCATTTTGGGCCATAATAATTTATATAATACATAGTCAATATTTAATGCTTTGAGTGTCATGAAAAGGAAAGAACAATTGCAGATGAGGTAAATAACATGCCTCGTAAGAATAAAGGATCGAGTTCAATCCGAAGTCCCCGCACCCCTCCCCTACTCCCCAAAATCCCCCCTTCCCCGACTAAAAAAAGGAAGAAAAAGAAAGAACAATTAAGGACTAAACCACCTCTTTAGTCTCTGAAAAATTAGGCACCCTGCATTTTAGTCTCTAAAAGATGAAAACCCCACACCTAGTCCCCAAAACAACAATCTGTCTATCAGTTTGGTTCAACCATTAACTCTCATATGTGACAGTTAATAAACATAGTGAATTGACACGTTAAGTACTCATTTGTCACTTATAATGCATGACATGAATCATATGAAATTCATGGGTGGTGTCATGTAATCAAATTCCCAAAATAACCAAATCCCTAAATCCTCAAACCGAACGCTCTCCTCTCTTCTCCTTTCTTCTAGTTTTCATCTCTTTTCATTCCTTCACCATTGTTCGCAGAGCTCATCATTGCTCGTCAGCCATGGAATATGATGAGTGGTACTACAGTCTACATGGGCAATGGATAATATCATAAGGCTTTCCAACCAAGGCTTTGCAATTGTGGGTTTGAAGCTATGTTTGACCTCCAAAACATAAAAAAATCTTCGTAGAAGATTTTGGTGTGATGATGTTGTGTTAGAAGAGGGATAAAGTTGAAAATAAATTTTCTTGTAGATGGCATTTTAGTCATTTGCTCTATATGTTAAAAAAATCAAAGTTTTTTTAAAAAAGGAAGAACGAGAAACAAAGAAATTTCTCGTCTTCTGTTTCTCGTCTCTTCTTCCCTTTTCTCCATCAAGTTTCCATCTTTCCCTTATTTTAGCACCAAATCCTTGCACCCACTTACGCCAAGAGCTTGAGATAAGTTTCTACTCTTTTATTCTTGTTTGCTTTGTGTCAAATCTCATTTTTCCTTAAACTTTGCTATCTAAAAAAAATGGTAGGTGAGTGTATTTTGGCGCTTTGAAGTAGAAATCTAAGAGTGTGGAAGGTTGGTTCTAATAAGTGGTAATGAGAAAGTCACACTTTGATTTTTTCTCATGAGTTTCTTGAAAACCCTAAACCCTATAATTAGGGATTTTAACTAATCTCTTTACCCTTTTGTTAGTTCAACTCTAAACGAAATTTCTAGAGCCTTATCAATTGTAAATTGTAATTATAGTTTAGTTATTTTATTTATTCATGGTGTTTGAGTTTTAAATTCCTAATAGCTAGTGGGTAACTATAAGTTTTAAGGAAAAAATGCTCTCCTTTGAGGTTGTTTCTTAATGTAAGTCATTATTTCATTTATCATGACTTGTCAAAATATTTGTTTATGACCAGATTCAGTGGGCACTACACAGCTTGATCCTCCGAGTGTCGTGGGGACCGATTGAGTTGATTCTTCATACTAATGAGTGGATAGTTTACATTGTAACATGTTTTGAAATGTAAACATCTTGACACGTATTTATATATATTCTAATAGTTTTGGTTATAGCCTCAAGCTTTATATTCCGGGGAAACAAAATTTTTAAGGTAATTTATGAATTTTTGTTATAAGAATTAAGCTATAAAGGTTGAGTGTTAAAACTTCGTTTGCCGTGACGTAGAGATATAATGACATGTGTTTCACCTACCGTGGCAAAAAGATATAACGGCATGTGTTCTGTCTGTCGTGACGAAAAGATGTAATGGCTAATGTGCATATAATAAATGTAGAAATTTTGTTTAAAATATGAGATGAGATTTGCTAAGTAGAGTTGAATTCTTTTATGATTATAAATTTATTTATGGAAAGGAAAGCACGTGACAAGTGATTTTATTTATAAGCTTCATTTATTTAATTATTGTGTTTTGAGTTGTTTTGCAAAACTTAAATATATGAGCTATTACTTGTTTCCCTTTCCTGTTCAATATGTTTATTGTGCCCTCACTGAGTCTATGTGACTTACCATATTCTTTTTCTCTTCAGATTTGCAGGCTGTTTAATAGGGGATTCCTGGAATTTGCTATTTTGTCCATGAGTGTTTGTCTTTTGGTAGGCCTTTATTGTCATTGTTGGTTAGTGTTACATGTCAACTTCAGTATTTTACAGCTATATGAGATAAAGCTTATTTCTTTCTTTTGATGTATATATATATATATAACCATAAAGTCTTAATAGGTCTCTTCTGTATACCTGGCTCAACTTATTCTTATGATTGATGCTAGATGCTTATGTTTGTGATGGATATAAATATATATTGTTGACTAGGTCTAAATGAAATGTGTGGTTTGTTTAGTTTTTACAGGAAACTCTGTCGAATTTTAAGTAGTCCTAATTTAAGTTACATATTATTATTTTTTAATTGATGTTGTATGGTTAGGCTTGCTAGGGTAGTTAAGTACTAAGTACCATTAGCTTCTATGCCAGTCACAGCCTAAGATAGGTCATGACATTTGGTGTAGCCCATTGTATAAGGTAATAATGTGGGTTAATTTTGCACTAATTTTTTGAACTTTCTTGATGTAGGATAATGATGCACTAAATTGGTGTTATGTTGATGCAGAATAAGAAGTTGAAGTGTGGATACTTCACTTGGTTTGATTATAAGCATGAGCATTATGCAGCAACAGTGATAATGACAGGGGCTCAATTGTTCATCTTAAACTGATCAAGTCCATTGCAAACCTAACAAATGAAGTTAGGATGGTTAAACTATATGTAATTGACCTTATTATTCAGTGGGTGTTCAATATTGTAGTGTTATGTATTTTTAAGTAGATGATGGTTGTTATGTAATGAGTTAGAATAGAAGTATAGTAAGGAGTGGTTAATGTGTTTTGTGTAGTGTAAGCAGTGAGTTGGCATTTTGTATGGTGACTGAATTAAACCTCTAATGTAATAGGCATGCTTTTTAATGGAAAATGATGATGATTTGGTATATGTGTATTTGTAATTGTTATGATAGATGATTATGATTAATTGTTATAGTTAAATGGCACAAAAGAATAAATGAGGTTGAAGGCCATAAAACATATATTATAAACTTAATTGAACTTCATTGAATAACTAATAATGTCATTGGTGTTACACAAGGTGTATTGTGGACACAAAGTCCTAACATGACAAACCAAAACTATTAAACTTTGGCTTAACATAAATACTTCACTAATTCATCCAATCTAACCCATTATGGACAACTTAAAACCATTCTTAAAACACATATCCAAAATTAAGATACAATGTCCCCAAAACACACCAATGAACATAAAATACCATTTAACTCATCTAATATAGTAATGTCTAAAAAAAGGCCTATTAATTATGACACTAATTGTGGCTTAGTCCAGGTGCTCTCCTTAAGCCTGGTGTGAGCATAAACTTCATGAATCTCTCTACAGTGCCCTTGCTTATAGCTTGCATGGTTTCTTCTCTAACTTTGGGTACAACATCTGCAGTTGGAGACCTTGGAGGTTGTGGACTGGTTTCAGGCATTAGAGGCCTAGTTGCAAGAGTTGGAGGCCTAACTGTTTGAGGCATGAGCGGCTGGGATTGAGGCCTAATAGTTGGAGGCCTTAGTTGAGGAACAGTAGCAACATTTAGGCCAACATCAAGTGGTGGTACCTCAAGATGTTGCTTAAGTCGTGGTACCTCATAATGTTACTCAGGTTATGGTACATCAAATTGTTGCACCGGTTGTGTATCAAGTTGTGTGTTTCCCACAAGTATTTGGTTAGCTTTATTCAGTTCTGTCTGGACTTTGGATTGCTCAGTCATTTGATCAGGCATCTGCTCATATTTTGTATATTTTCCTCCATCACCCTCTTGGTCATGCTGGTCATCCAAACTTGCTACTCCAACTCCCTGCCCTATTGGTGTTCCATAGTCATCTTCAAGGGAAATTACCTCAGGTTCATCGATTAGATGCTCAAAATATATATACATCTCCTAGTCATTTCTCCTAGCAATTATAGATAGGTCGAGCAAAGTTTCATCAGTCTCCTAAGGCCTTAACCCCTCCTCAAATTCCATCTCAGCTATATGTCAATAACACCTTTCAAATATTTTGTATCCATACTACCCGAACAAGTCCCTAACCAACTATACATTCATCAAATTCGAATCACATCTTGACCATACATCAATCTCACCACCTCTGTACTCAAGCTTTCCACCACCATTTATCACAAACTTTCCCCCATGATACAAAATCAGGGTGAATCTTAGGTCCATCTACAATATATACAAAAAATTAGACTAACCAAGCAACATGACTACCTGACAATATTAGTAAGTAGTAGTTAGGACCACATAACGCATACAACATACACAAAACAACATTAAAAATAAATATTATTCACTAAAAGTGACCACACTAACTGACTACCTCACCACCACACTACGCAACACAGCAACCATACATTATTAAAGAAAATGCACAAAAAGTTTCAGCCTTCAATACATAGAGAACACAACATTCAATAAAAACACCAAATATACAAAAGGCCCACAAGTTCAATTCAATATCTAGAACAGGAACCACCCTACAACAACCTTAAACCAACACAACACAACGCACACGCACACACACACACACACACACACACAGAGCCAAACATTTGCATTTCGATCAAATACACAACACCTTCAAATAGGGTTCAATCACAAAATAAGGTTGGGAATGCAAGAGATTTAGGTTTTGTGGGTCTGAAATTCCTCTTCAACGTAGGGGTTGTATGTTTTGGTGGGAAAAATGTAAGGTCAAGAGTTATAAGGGTATAGAGATAACGTTGTCTTGATCCCATTTTGGGGGGATCCCATTTTGGGTTAACGATTAATCATAATTTAATTATGTTTAATTAATCATAATTACTTAATTAGGGGTTTATGGTTAGAGGGATGCATATGTGAACATATGGGCCACGTCTCGCATCAGAAGTGACAAATAGGCACTTAACATGCTAACTCACAACATCTGTTAACTGTCATAGATGGGAATGTTAGAAAGAAGCCCATGCTTCACATGTGAAACATGTTTCATAACTAATTCATAGTGGTGATTACTAGATATTGTAATAACCACTTCATAGGAATTAGTGTTTGTATTTATTTTATTCATGTATCATTCATGCACCAAATTTGTATATAAAATCCAGTTTATTTGTGTGTGATAAGACACACAATTCCTCACATTCTCTCTAATTTTATATGGTATCAGTAGTAGGCTAACGATCCTCAGACCATTGAGTATCTTTTCAAATCTGAACTGCTAGGACAAAATTACCCCTTAACTGTATAGCCCTTATAAATAAGGTTTTATGCTTTTCCTTTTTCATTTTGTCATTCCTTTGTTTGAAACAATTGTTCCAGTTTTACGATGGCGAAAGATAGGTGCTTTTGGAGATTTGAGGACCTGAAATCTTCATTTTCTTCAAGGTATTCCGCTTCCCTTATTCCATTATTTGTTTATTATTGTTGCTTAGGCAATGGAATGCATTTCTCTTTCTTTTAAAAGAGGGGGAATTGGTTTTCCTCTCTTCCAACGGCATTGCCCATGGAGCACCCCTCCATCCACCGCATCAAGAGTGTCCTTCAGGCTCTTTGCCTTGGTGGGTGCAAAGGCATGCGTGGGTACTTGAGTTAGGCACGTATTAATATTCTCTTGCACAACTGCCGCCACCGTACATGCATTGGGTAACGCAAAGGGACTCATCGCATTACACAAAGTAGGGTTTAACAATTTGATAGTAGATACCTCATTAGGTTAACTTGGCAATGGTCCTATATATAGCGTATCATTTGAATCCTATCATGCGTATTTTGGGATCGTCCTTTCTTTTTAGCCTTTGTATCCTCTTTGTCTTATGTTTCCCTTTGGTCATCCTTATTGCTAAATGGTCCCCACATTTACGTGATTGAGTGAAGCCTTATTACTGCCATGGTCCTAGGTCGCGAGGCCTTGGCCGGGGTGTTTATGACGGAGTCCGATGGTTCGTATGCCGGGTTGATGCTTTTGAATGGAATCCCAAACCACGGTCCAGAACAGTTATCCTTTTTTGTACATAAATTAAATTTAAAGTAGATGTATTCGTGCAGCATACCATTTTTCCCGGAGATAGTTGAAGCTAGATTTTCTAGTTGAGGATACGAGGATTTAGGATTTGAATATAAGTCTTCAAGCTTTGTGAGAGACCATTGGATCATTTGTATTGTGTGTTACTGTGTGACTAAGTTCATCAATAACTGATATCATCATTTTAGGCCATAATAATTTATATAATACATAGTCAATATTTAATGCTTTGAGTGTCATGAAAAGGAAAGAACAATTGCTAGATGAGGTAAATAACATGCCTCGTAAGAATAAAGGATGAGTTCAATCCGGAAAGTCCCCGAATGTCCCCCAAAAGGCCCTCACCAAAAAAGGAAGAAAAGAAAGAACAATTACTAAACCACCTAAAAATTAGGCACCCTTGATTTTAGTCTCTAAAAGATGAAAACCCCACACCTTCCCCAAAAGAACAATTTGTCGTCTTTGGTTCAACCATTAACTCACCATTGGCCCTATGTGACAGTTAATAAACATAGTGAATTGACACGTTAAGTACTCATTTGTCACTTACAATGCGTGACATGAATCATATGAAATTCATGGGTGGTGTCATGTAATCAAATTCCCAAAATAACCAAATCCCTAAATCCTCAAATCGAACGCTCTCCTCTCTTCTCCTTTCTTCTAGTTTTCATCTCTTTTCATTCCTTCACCATTGTTTGCAGAGCTCATCATTGCTTGTCAGCCATGGAATATGATGGGTGGTACTACACATATGACTTAGTATGTTGACTACACATATCACTCTATGGTCTGAAACAATCTCCTCATGCTTGGTTTGAGAGATTCAATTCCGTCACCTAACAATTCGACATGACTAGGTGCGAGATTGATCACACTGTATTCTTCCAGCAGTCTTCACCTGACCTTTGCATCTATCTTGTTGTTTATGTTGATGACATTGTCATCACAGGCAATGATCAAGCTGGTATTTGCAATCTTAAGCAGCATCGGTTCGATCACTTTCAAACAAAAGATTTGGGCTCTCTTAAATATTTTTTCAGGATCGAGGTTGCTCAATCTAATGAAGGAGTTTCCATCACTTAGAGAAAGTATGCTTTAGACATCCTGAGGAAACAAGTATATTAGACTACTGCCCTAGTATTTCTCCAAGGGATCCCAATGTCAAACTACTACTAGGTTAGGGAAAGCCATTAACAGACCCTGACAGATATAAACGTCTAGTTGATAAGCTTAGCTATCTTATAGTAATTAGACAATACATTACTTTTGTTATAAGTGTGGTAAGCCAGTTTTTGAATGCTCTTTGTGATAGTCATTGAGATGTCATGGTTGGCATTTTTAGATACATCAAGAGTGCACTAGGAAAATGGTTACTTTATGAAAATAAAGACAATGCTCAGGTTGTTGGATATTTTGATGCTGATTGGGCGGGTTCCCCTTTGGATAGAAGATTAACTTTAGGACATTCTGTCTTTATTGGAGGTAACTTAATCTCATGGAGGAGTAAGAAGCAAAACATAGTTGCTAGATCTAGTGCAGATGCCGAGTATCGCGATGACAGTAACAACTTGTGAATTTATGTAGTTAAAACAATTGCTTCAGTAGTTAAAATTAGAAGATATCAAGGAAATAAAACTAATTTGTGATAATCAAACTGCTCTACATATTGCTTCTAACTCAGTCGTTTATGAAATGACCAAACATATAAAAATTGACTGTCATTTTGTTAGAAAAAAAGTTCTTTCAAACGAGATCATGAGTAATTTTATCAATTCTAATGAACAGTTAACTAATATATTTATTAAGTCCCTCAAAAGACCCCGAGTTAATTTTATTTACTACAAACTTGAAACCTATAATATATATACTTCAACTTAAAAGAAAGTATTAAAAATAAGCTCAAGTTTAATATGTTTCACATGTGAAACATATTTCATAATTAACTCATGGTCATGGTTACTAAATGTTATAATTATCACTTCATAAGAATTAGAGTTTGCATTTACTTCATTCATATATCATTCATGTACTAATTTTGTACATAAAATCTAATTTATTTGTTTGTGATGAAACACACAATTCTTCAAATTCTCTCTAATTTTATAAGAAATTAACGGCTAGACCAAACTGATGGACAAATTGATGTTTTGATGACTAAATGAGAGGTTTTCATCTTTCAAAGATTAAAACGAAAGGCGCCTGATTCTTTAACAGACCAAACTAGTGGTTTAGTCAACAATTAGGAGCTTTAAAGTATACAAGCATAATGAGATAGAGATATGCACGAAGATTACCTACATCATCTATAATATGCCAAATGGTTACTGTGGAGGCAATATAATATATAGCATGTGGGATTTAATTGGAATTTGGAAATAATCACAGTAGTATGTATAGGAAGAAAGATACAGACGACAGAGTGAAACATGAAAAAGAGGAAAAAGAAAATCCGCATTGTTTGCTCCAGTGGTTCTGAGACTTCCTACATTGCTTACTCATCACCCATGGCCAACTCCAAGGCATAGTCATCTCTCTCCTGTAAACAATTTACGTGTTAAGTGACACATAATCAAAGAATAATAGGCCCCCAACGTTTCTTTTTCTCCTTTGCTAGATCCAAAAAAAATAGAGTTAGAGACAACAGAACCTACCACTGGTCCTCGGGCAAAATAACGGCCAAATTGAAGCCAATATACCTGTATGCGCCAAGGATTTATAATATTCACAACCAAGATTCAATAACAAATGATAACGACAACAATGATAATAATTTGATTTAGCCTCAAAAACACTTTATAAGAGCAAAGTTCACAGATTATAAGATCAAATAAAAAACATATCCTTAGAGTCAATCGGATTAGACATCTATTCAAGCAGTTATGATAAAGTGCAAGTCATGATTTCAGTTTTGCTCATTACCTCATCTTCATCTTGAGTTTCTACTTCAACGTCAGAGGATGGGAAGCCCACACAAAGAAGTGCATAACCCTGAATTGCAAGTTTCCAACATGTACTGTATATCATATTCTCTAATTTTTTATTGGAGAAAAGAGAACATTTTCCCCACAGTTGTTAACTACTATTTGTGGAAATGGAATGTTTATCGCAAATGGCATAAAACTAACCATAAGCTGGAAAATATCTTTGTTCAGTTGTACATATATAATCCAATCTATTCATTTGTATAAGGGCCCTTGAATAGAAACTCTGACCCAGAAAACGAAATGTGAACTATACAGACAATCACAACAGATATATACTAGAAAGGAGAGTCAAGTAGCTGTACTTCTAACTTAAACCCTTCTTTTGAATAAGTAAATCTTTTTTCAATTCTCATTTTTCTTCTCATTACTGGAATGAAACAAAAAAGTCATGCTACTATTTTTGTGGCTTTGCTACTCAAAATTTTAGTGCAAGTAAAGGCAACATTGAAAAAGGATAAACAGCAGAATACAAATATTTCGTCTGGAAGATGTATACAAAACAGCATCCGATTAATCAAATGACCTGTATAAGTACATTATCTCATAGTCGTTAGAAATCATTTTTATTTTTGGCTTTGAATTATAATTACAAGTTAAGAAAATAATTAAAGGAAAAGTCTAAGCACAAGTTCAGTGCATTAGCGCTTTGACAGAAATACAAGACTTTCAATGTCCTCTTATTTGCCAAAAGAATAAGGTAAAATTATAAACAGGTTAGAAACCATATTAATGTGTTTGGTGTTAGCATGTCAAAACTTGAACGAAGTCTATAGTTCTATACCACCACAACCACCACTTCTTACCCTCCTCTACTCTATAGTTGCATGCTTAAACTAAATTGCTTTATCATGCTCAATTTCTTCTTTTACTCTTCGGGCTTAGACTAAAAAAAGAATTTCTGATTCTCTTCTTTTGGCATCATCAAATATGGTTCATAAGAAAATGCATTGAAGTATTCCATGAGAAAATCATGCATTGGTACTTAACAAGTCAAAATTACCAATTCAAGCTAGGAATTTAAAATATATATATTCATAAACATGGAATAAAGATAGTTAGACACGCCTTCTCTTTCAATTCGGCAGATATCCCAAGTGCCTCTGGTTGTCTAATCTGTCCATTCTTTACACGTACAGCACAGCTAGTACAACAACCTGCCATAAAAGGTTTCAAAGAAGCAATCAGTATCAGGAAGTTAGCAATAGCATTACAAACCCAACAGATATCAATCTAGATGCCTATAGAAGCAGTAGAGAGAACAAGTTAAGTTAGAAACAATTACAAAGAATTGAACGAAAGCTTGAGACCACATAGAAGCATATTGTCTTTGTTCCCTATAGGAGGTAAAATATTTCATTTTTTACTAGTTTAAAGTAGTCACCTTTATTTGTATCTAAATAATACAAAGGGAAAGAAATAAAATCTATCATCATCAACGTTATTACTAGTATAGAAGGAAAAACCAAGTGTAATAGGTTCATAAAATCTTCTAATTATAGAAATGTGTTTGTGCCAATGGTTCAATGTGTTAAGTTATGATAATGACAAATACAATACAAATAGATGATGAATAGGGCTAAATACATCTGCTTAATGGATTATATTGGATCAAGCATAATTATATACTCTATCTTGTTATATTTCATAAAAGAATCATGCATTGATTTCTTTGTAGCATTTTTATAGAATATATCCAATAATATGTTATATGTGTTGCAATTAACTAATATTAAATATATGTCCCTATGTGCATGATGCGCATTCTAGTGTTATACATTGGAAATCATGCATATTGGGCAAAGATTTGTATGTTGCATCCTCCATGGAACATATCTAGTAGTAATTGATAAATGCCTTAATTGGATATGTGTCTATGAGAATCTTATATGCATGTTGGACTAACTAGAATTATATAGGTGAATCATGCATATTGAGATATTAAATTAGGGATTTGGACTAACTATGTTTTTCAAGTGAGTTATACTTCGTAGGATAATCCAAATACCAAGAGTAAGCATTAAGCAAGAAAATTGAAGATCCTAATTATGCTCAAACCAAGAAAATGAATTATGAAATGGCCCAAGCATTTTAGAAGATTTGAAGAGAAGAATTTTGGATGCTTGGATTGCATCAAGAAGGATATGAACTACATGGGGTATATTTTTCTCTTTTAAGTTATTCTCTTATGTAAAGATAGAGATTTCACAAGAAGAGAACTCAAATAAGTTTTTAAATCTTCGAAAATGTTTTTAAACATGATAAGATGCCCAACAAACATGTTTTGAAAAGTTAATCATGTTGATAACTGATATCTCAAAACTATTAAAAATAACCAGGTTTGTGTTTTGAAAAATTGACTTATAATCACTCTTTTTATCATAAATTATAAAATACTTTAATTTTAAACTCGACATTTGTTTCATATGAAAGTAGACTCAGATCTTTCTAATGAAAAGTCATTAGCTTGAATACAATAAGAAATGAAAAAGTTATGATCATTTAAAGTTGATTTTTGAATATCAGGATGCCATAATCGATTATGTTGAAGTCAAAGAACAAATAATTGATTACCAACTCATCATTATTGATTATTTTGTTCAATAGAAAGCTGAAAACGACCGAAGAACGCAACAATCAATTAAGTGCCTATAATAATTGATTATGGACCTCAAAAATTCATTCACATGCCAAAGACAAAAATAACAGCTATAAACGGCTAATTTTCGTAAGAAATCATTTCTAAACATCACCCAGGACTATTTTATCAGTTGGGTTCTATATATAGGTGAAGATTGAAGCTATTACAACTCTTGAAAACTTGATTTCCAAATTATTACACTTGAGTTTACCTTCCTTCAATTAAAACCAAGATTTGAGATCTTCATTGTCAAAATCCTTCAATCTCATTAGAACTTCATGTTGTATATCCACTTTTTGAGAGAGTTTATCTTGTAATCCTTACTGTAAACATTTGTAAGAGGCTGGAGGATCCCTTAGCTGAGATTAAGGGTGAGGTCTTCCTATATAGAGAGGTTGAGGGTGAGGTATCCCTTTGTGGGAAGAAATTGTAAGAGGGTGAGGCATGCCTCCAAATTTGTGACAAAGGTGAGGTATCCCTTTAGTTGTGAGACTCAAACACTAAGGGTAAGATATCCCAAGAGTGTGAGGAGTGCTCTACTTTGTAAAGGTTTATTAAGCACCTAGTTAAAACGTAAAGACAGTAGAAAATTTCAAGTGTTGATTGTTGAACTTGGGGACTGAATGTAGATCATAAGTAGTTGGTGACTGAACTAGGATAAATTTGAATTTGCAAGCTTTTCTGCCCTACTCTTTATTTACTGCATATACAGTGAGATTGCTGTTTTAGAATCTTGGAATTGGTATTTGACTTGTGCTTGCTTGATTCATATCCTCTTCCAAGTTGTATTTAGGCAATCCACATGTTTCTATAATTGTTATTGAGTTTCTCCAGTTGCACATTAACTAAATATAGATATACAATAAGTGATATGTTTTTGTATTGCTTTAATGTTTTCATGCTATGAATGAGATATAGTTTGATGTGCCTTATCTCTACATGCATAGATCTTTATGTATGCTAAATTGATATGAAATATTCTTATTCCATTGTGTATATTGATTTGTTGAATCATAATGCACAAATATTCAAAGTTGTTTCAAAATTTGTTGTAACCCAATTCACCCGCTCTGGAGTAATGGTTGCCCATAACTAACACTAATGAATCTAGCCAAATACCATAAGCTCCTTTAGAGCTCGGATACCATGTGAAGATAAACAATCACACTAGCCCAAGATTGACAACCAAAATGTGAAGATAAACAATCGCAAAAGAAAGCACCAAAAGATGTAGACGAGAAAAGTATGGGAGAAAAAAAAAAGCTTGTGATCTTAATTTGAATTACTTCACTTCACTTGCCTTGCTCATGAACCACAACAAGGTACATATTTATAGGTTCTTTAGATAGTCCTAGACTTGACTTAATTAAGCTAACCTTGAAACTAATTAAAAATACATTTTAGGTAAGTAATTGGAACTACAAAGATATAATTAACTTAGTAGATACATGAATCATGAACCTAGAATAGAAGTAAACAAATGAACTTCGAAAAACTAAATTAATTGTGACTACTTATTTTTCCAAAAGATCAACTTTGTCATTTCCAACAAAAGGAGGTCAGCGTAATTGACTCCCTAATTTTTCAAACATTGATGAGTTTCATACAATGGTAGGATAATCCAAAACAAGATAACAGAGTAAATATGATTTTATGAGTATGTGTATTTGCTTCTGTGAGAAAATAACAGTTATTGTTAACCAATAGGATAACAGTACCGTGCCTGCAGGCGAATGGAAGGGTAATGTTCTGGGATTCAGCAGTATGTAATATATACTGGTCCTGCATTTTACAAATAATAGGCACATTATATATAAAAATCCAAAATTTATTTTTTAAAAAAAATGAGGACCATGAATTTCTTTTCTTTTTGAATTACATAAAAAAAAATGTAAAGGGTTAATAGTCCATTTAATAGTCAACAAAATGAAGAAAAGAGAATACAAAAGAGAAGAGTTAAACTGAACATCATATGAATGATAATCATGGGATGGGATGATACCTCAGGTACGAGGAACTCGTGAACGATTCCTCGTTGTCTGTCGTGGACTGTGACCTTATGGGTTGGAACATCAACAGAGTAACCGGTTCGACCCGTGACTCCGACCAGCGTTTGGAGCTCCGCCGTCGTCTTGTGGCGGTTTTTGGAAGCAGCGTTGTAACTGGTGTTGGTGTTGGACGGAAAAGATTGTAGCTTTGTATGCACCGGAATGCAGCAGTTACAGGGAATTCGAAGGGGAAGAAGGGCCATCTTGCTTCTGCTTCTTGTTCAAGTGCTGAGTGCTCACACACACCGATAGAGTCTCGGGATAACGAGCGAGCTGAAGGGCGCTCCGGGAACCGTTCGATTCTATTCCATCCTGTGTTGGACACGTGTACGGTTGCCATGTCCAAAAACTTTCGTTAGTGGTCATGTACTCAAATCTATCTGTTTTATAGGTACGGATTTAGCTAGACCTAACCTAATCAAATATTTTCATTTGACAAAATTTTTGGATTTAAACTTGGTTCGGTTATAATTTAACTAATGATCAAATTTAGGTTCACCAGATATTCAGATAAAAAAACATAAATTTCAATAATATATATAGTTAAATAAAAATAATAAAAAATAAAAAATAAAAAATAAAAAATTAAATTTCATTTCTTTAAAGAGAGATATGTACTTTAGAATATAAAGTGTGAAATCATAATTATTGAGAAAAAAAATTAATAGTTTAAAATTTTATAAAGAAACAAGCACTAATTAATTTTGTCAAAAATTCTAAAAAAATTAAAAATAGCCATTTAATATTTTCCTTTGACCCCTCAAAGAAAATAATCTAGAAATGTGATTTAAAAGACTCTTTGTTGATAAATGTGAGTTTGCTTATATAGATACTCTTATTTAACAAATTAAAATACATTTTCTTAAAAGTGACATAATCCCTCTAAAAAAATATCATTCTTAGATTTTTTTATTTTAAATTTTAAATTTAAATTATTTTTTTAATAAATTTTAAATTCAATTTTTTAATTATTTATACATATTTATTCTATAATTTTAATAATTTTCTATTATTTTATATTTTATTTGAATAAATTAATTGTACATATATTTTTTTATAATTTTGAATAATTTTCTCATTTAATTTTTATTTATTTAAATTTTATCTAAAATTTAAAAAATCTGTGTAATGTATGAAATATTTACTAATATATATATAAACTTTTGGAGTGATGATGAAGTATTTTTATAAATTTGATTCATTTAACCTGTTTATAAAATTAATTTTTATTCGAGAATATACAAGTTGTGCCCGCAGTTTCATATAATAGTTGTTTACTTGACATATAAACTCACGTTATCGTCCCTTTGTGGGCAGTATATATATAAACTGGATCAGGATACTCTCAATTTTTTCCTCTCCAGTGGTCAATATCATACAAAAATAATTGATTGTAAAATCTTGTGAAATTTCTTTTATAATCTTTGTGTCTTTCTCTCTTACAATCACCACTGGCAAAAAATTGAGAGGATCTTCATCCATATAAACTTGTAAGTATCAATAACAAAATCTTCTGGCAAAAAAAAAAAAAAACAAATATTAGCAATGGGATGCTCGATGAATCAGCTTCGAATAGGTTCCAAATTTCAATATTGTTATAATAAGTGCGACGCTTAACTGATAAGTTCAAAATCCTATATTTTCAATGAATCCAGAAAAAAAAATAAAAAAATTTCCTATATCTTTAATCATGATTCATGAACGTGGCGGCCAGTTGATGGGAATAGCCCTGCATGTTGTACAAGTGGTGCCCAACGTGCCGTGCTCCGGAGTTTTGTTGTTTTGTGTTGGCTTGGTTTTGGTTTGGCTCTGATCTTCTTTTCCCATGACTTGCATATAAATCCAGAAACTGTGTCCGTCACATCAATGTTC
Source organism: Ormosia emarginata (assembly GCA_029884605.1). Classification (NCBI taxonomy): domain Eukaryota; kingdom Viridiplantae; phylum Streptophyta; class Magnoliopsida; order Fabales; family Fabaceae; genus Ormosia; species Ormosia emarginata. Next base: position 18,621,016 of record JAQQTP010000064.1, on the reverse strand, counting down.
ATAAGGTTGAACACTTGAGCTCATTGATTCAAACAAACACACACTCATAAAGATGCAATCTACGAGGGAGAAGTTGAGCAACATGGCCAGCGCTGCCAAGGAGCACGTCGACATCTATAAAGCCAAAATAGACGAGAAGGTATGCTTTTGATCTTTTCCATGTCTGTATATCTGTTTTGTTGAGGAAATTCTATAGCAATATGCAATTAATATTTTAGATAATTAAGTTAATCATTTTATATAATTGAGTTAACTCAAAGTGATTATCCTTAGGAATGCCATAGTATGACCCTTTGTTGCATGGTGTTGAGTCTCTCAAATGATTTATGTTTAAGGGTGTATTATCATGAAGCTAAAGATCATTTTATCTTCAAACAAAAGACAATAATGGGGAAAAAAAAGTTTGTCAAAGTTAATATACTATGTATATGTGTATTCCAATATAAAAGCTAAATGCAAAGGCTATTTGTTAATTCAATGAGAAATGAAGGTCTTATTGGGTTGAATACTGCAGGCAGAGAAAGCAATGGCAAGAACTGAAGAAGAGAAAGTCATAGCCCACGAGCGTGCAAAGGCTAAGGAAGCTAAAGCAAACATGGAGTTGCATGAAGCTAAAGCCAGGCATGCAGCGGAGAAGCTAAGCACCAAGCAATATAGCCTCCACGAGCCTCCCCTAGTTGGATCTCAGCAGCCACGTGGGGCAGTTCCCATGCCCGGAGCCACTCATCCAACTTATCCACTAAGCGGAAACCTTCCCAGGAACAAGCATATATAGACCTGTGTTTCACTATAGCTGCTGCTGCTTTCTTTTTTCTTCCTCGTCGTGTCGTTGGAGTTTCTCTTGCAGACATGTAATACGAGAGGCCTGTTTTTAATCTGAATCCTTCGATGTATTCGAGGATGACTTGCGTCTTTTGATTTGGGTTAATGTTTCTTCTCTCTTGGTAATAATTCAGTGATCTTTAAACTTCTAGATGGTACACGTGCCATCATTATTAATGACCCATTTTTTATCTTAAATTTGACTTCATATTCAATAAATATAATAAGCTTTACAAACAGTTTAAAACAGTAGCTAGAATGGAAGAGCACGGAACAGATTATCACTATTAGTTAGCAGAATTGCACGTACAACGTTTCAATACTTACAGAAAATTACCATGCCTCAAATGGGTACTTTACTTTAAAAGCGTCAACTAGGTAAGGTTTAGAGCTTCACAAATCAACTCATACATGCTCTATGTGAAAGTTTGCCACCAAATTTCCACTCTTTTAGGTCAACCAAATACCCTTCTACATTATTCAATCGCTGTACTCAAAATACTTGAGCAGTATTTGAATATATAGCTCAAATATGATAATTCAGCAACTCAATTTCTAGGATAACATACTCGGACTCCCTTAACTTGTACACTTAACTTCCACATACTTTCACCAATGCAGCGATTCCCAGTCATATTCATAGCTTGTGAAAGATATACCCAAAGAGCAAAAAGGAACCGAATGTTAAGCTCATATAAGATATAAGCGTTTTAATTGCAGCTCCCCCACCATTTGCACAACTAAACACACAAAATCCAACGAATCAATAGCCGTGTCAATAACTAATAAGATCTTTATAACCACTGCAACCTGCCCTGGTGTTCCACACACTGCTGAAGTTTCCCATCTGATAGGACCTGTGCCTTCACTTTGGCCGGAATAGTAGCATACTTAAGTTTAAACCTTGCAACTGTTCTATGATGATCTACTGCAACTGCTGATGTCTCTGGAGAAACCTCTTCAAGGAACTCATCCGCTACATCTCCATCTTCATCTATCCTAAGACGCTTTGCATACCAGCTGAGACCCTGATAAAAAGAAACACGATAATCCACATATATTAATCACTTGCTAGCAGTACATGACTTAACAAAGGAAAAATGATATAATCGTGCAACATCCATTACTTAGCTGAGATTACTAAAATGTATTCATCAGATTCAGAGGTAAAGCATTGCAAATTGCATAAACAAAAAAATAGATATTTCCGTCCACTGCACTGAAATACAAAAGGCTAGCAACAGAAGCATAAAAAAAGTAGCAGACTAAAGCAGGAAGGCATCAGGTTTGAATATCATGTTGCCATATCTAGTATGGTGCAATTCAAATAATAACCTAAGGTACCGGAGAAATGTTCCGGAGAACGAGGATTTAGGAATTCGTGGTAAACTATTTCAATTTAAAAGCAATTAATCAAACTAGTGGTTAACTATGTCGAAAGAGATTGATGATTAACTATATATTGGCCTAATTAACCACTAATGAGAGTTATTAAACTGAAAATTTTTCTAAAAACATTCCTTAAATTGTTATTCTTCCAATTTTTTACCCCAGGAACTTTAGGCAGAGGCTGCATATGAACAACTATGTTGATTATTGAACCTAAAAACTCTAATCTATTACCTATAACTAATTGGACTACCTCTAATTGCCACATGTCATCATTTGGTTTCAATTAAACCAAAATTATTCCCGCCAAGGCTGTTATTATTGCTATTATTCTCTCAAGTCTTCTCTCGCTAGCAGCACCTGCTGTTTATTTATTTATTTCATTTCCTCATGCACACATAACATCTAATTGTGACATATTATGAATAATTATATAAAAAATAACAAAATATAAAAAAATTAAAAGACGAAAATGTTCGTAAATAAAGAATAAAAACTAATACCAAGCATTAAAAATGTAATTTAACTCTAGTTTCTCCTCATTCACCCATAATTTCTTGGGGTTATGTACCTTAACTTCAAACTGTTTGATTTTCCCAGCCTTATACTCACAGATTACTAAAGCTTATGACTTTACCAACACAAGCTACCTAAAAAGGGGTTGATGGCCATAACAGAACTAAACGGGTTAGCAATAGCAAATAATGCCATCCTACCTAATTCCTCAATTTTACAGTCAATAGAAGCAAAGTTAAATGTTGAATCCCATGCATATCCATAAGAGAAGTTCACAGGAGGATTCCCAAGCAGTTGGAAGTCTAAACAATTGGGTTAGACAAGTTACTTGTGATGAAACAAGTATTAAAAAAAAAAAAAGGGTTATTTATCCATATTCCACCCTTGCAACACTGCAAAATGTCAAACCTATTTGATATTAGTTTTACTGCTGAAGCAAAATATTTCCAAGAGAGATTCTTGCATGATGCACCAAACCAATCACATTATTGATTAATAAATAATAGTCACCATATTGGCCAAGTACACCCAAATTGGATGCTCAAGGTTTACGTAAGAATTTATCTATTTGCAAATAATGATAACATTGTCATGATAATAACTGAGAGACATGTTGGTATAATTCAACATCTAACAAGAAAGAACAATGCTTTGTTAGGTTTCCCCAATTAGATTGAAGATAAATAGAGGAAAAGAAGGAGGACCTGAACTCCATCGTCGGTGGAGGTGGAAGGGGCGAGAACGGGAGGAAGGTGAGGGCGATCGACGGCGACGTGGACAGGGACGCCGAAGCCTTTGCGAGGAAGGCCGGTTTCTGTCATGCGCAACGGTGTCGTACGAGGTTGGTGATGGTCATCGTCTTTGGCAAACCCTAACAACCCAGCTATCCTTCTGAAAAACCTCATCCCCATTGAGACTACTGAACGTTCTGAGATACAGAAAACGACGCCGACTCTTTAAAAACGATAAATATTGATTTTGGATTGGGAATCAAATCAATCAATAGAGAGAGAAGAGATGAAGGAGACCAATTACAATTTCCAATAGTTAGAGTATAATAATAAGACCAAACTTTTTCAACCCTTCCTCCACCATGGGGCGCTGCCGCCACTCCACTGCATCCCACGCTTTTGTAATCTTTATTGGATATTCTTTCTTTTTCTTTTTTTATTTCCTTTATTGGATATTCGTTCTTTGTGAGCCACCTTTGGTAATATGTTCATTCATTCATATTGACTTCTTTTTATTATTATTTTTCAATATATATATATATATATATATATATATATATATAATGAAAAAATTATGTAGAATTAGAGGAAAGCAAAACTGAAGTATTTTTAAAATCAAATTCACCTATAAAATAAATGAGGATGAAAAATGGATATCAAAGACAATGAGAAACCTTTTGTTTAATATAAAATATTAGGATTCATTGCAAACATAATACACCATGTATCATTTCATAATAATTTTTAAAAAAAAATTACAGCTCTTTTCAATTAAGTTACAATAATTCTCACAAACGTTATAAAATTCTGAAGTTAAGAAAATTGCAAATATTCTAAAATTATTGTAATTTTGACTTCATAATATATGTAAATTTTGTCAAAATAAAGAGTTATAACTTCTTATAATTTTCATAAAATGAAATGACGCACAATAATTAACCCATGAATATGTGTTCCGGACTTAAAAAGATAAGTGAAAACATATGGTAAGAGTTTACATCAAGTTGGTTTAACTTATAAACTTGTAGATTTTTACTTAATTCAATTCATAAAATGTGAGTTGGATTAATTTTATTAGTTAAGTCAAATTAAAAAATATTCTAACTCATAAAATATGAACTAAATTTGAATTTGAAAAGTACTAATTCGCATGAACTCAACTCACTCAAATAGTTTTTCTTTTTTTTTAAAAAAAATAAAAGTTGGTTAGCCATTCATAGTAACATTTTATATTGTTTTATCTTAACTTTTTATAGTATCAATTAAGTTTAAGTATAGTCAATTGTGGTCACATTAATGTGATCAAGGGAATAGAAATGAAAAATTTATAAAGCATCCAACGAACATTACAATAAAAATCTAATGGATCACTTAGATGACAAAGTATATCTTAAGAAAATTGATAATAAAGTAAACAAATATGTCAATCTATATGTTATATGTAATGACATTAATTTCAATTAGTTAACATAATTTACTGTTTATGACTTTACATTAGTTTTAGTTTATTATTTTAAACTTTTGTTAACTTAGTAAAATTTATTATATTTATTTAACTTGTTTAAGACTTATTATATTTATGTAAAATTAGTTATGTAACTTTTAAATTTATTTGAAATATATATTATTTTTAATTAAAATATGTAGTGCATAATAGATTTTTGATTTTGTATTTTGATATTTTTATTTAACAAAAAAAATTATGTATATTAAACTTACACTCAATCTATTTTTTTTTTAAAGTGGTTGAGTTATGATAATTTGAAAGGAAAAAATTTCTCCTACTGTTACCAAACACTATTTTGATGAAAAAATCAAGTTCAAAAATACCATAAAATCCACCAACCCAGCTCATGGACACCAGTATATCGTTGTAATTTTCTTTTTTGCTTCGTCTTTTCACTTAAGCTAATGTAAACTTGAACCCCATCTTGTCTTCATGCTGATAATGTTCAAACATGATATTTCGTACCAACAACTTTTTTTTTAAAAAAAATTAATATTTATCACATATTTGACAATTTCTATTTTAACTTTTATATAAAATTCAATGTATTATAATAAATTTTTTTTATAAACTTAAAATTTATAATTTTAAATTATAAATTACTTTAAAAAATTTGAGATATAAATATTATTTTGTTTACAATCAAAATTTTTTTAATCATTTTAATCATTCTATACATTTTTTAATAATTCAATACATAAAAATAATATTTTTATACCATTAAAACAAAACATTATTTTAAAATCATTTTTTAGTTAATAATACAAATATAAAATTAATTCTATTATAATCAATTATTAAAATAATCAAAATTTTCTCAACAAAATATCAGAAAATCAACAGCAACATGAAATTATTCAATGAATCATCACTCAATGAACATTATCATTATAGCAAATTAAAGTGTATAAGAAAATATCAGAGCAAAATGCAACTTGTACAAGAGAGAGAGAGAGAATCAATTCAAGGTTCCAATAACAAGCTGGCCTCTGCAACAGAAACATTAAACTGATTTTTCACGCAAAGAATGATATTGACAGCACTCTATACGATGAGTAACGCCTGAACCTTTCATCTTGTTAATAAGAAACTCCTACGCAATAATTGGATAACTAGCTTGAACGGCGCCTTTAATTATTTGAGATTGCTTCAATCTCCACCCAGCAATCCCAATGAGTCTAGCACCTAATCTCGTATGATCCTGCTTTTGTAATATAACGAACCCACTCAACGGTATTGTACCCACTCTTCTCCCATACCTGCAGAGAGTAAATAAATAAGATAGAACCACCTAGTTACGAGAAAATGCATAAAAAAAGGGTCCAGTAGGTCAGGATGGATACCTTGAGAAAACGGACGCGTAAACCAGATGCTGTGAACATGGGAACCTGCATCAAGAAATAGTCAAATATAGAACAAGTACGTGTAAGGGAAAGTTTGGTGAATATGATAAATTACTTCAGAAGTTTAGCCCGTAGCAGAGGACCAATATATCCCACTAAGCCAAAAGGAAAAAAAGGAAAGTTAGAACAAACATAAACGGCTACTCGATCATCAGCTTTTAAATCACCGCAGTTGGACAAACATCTGAAGATGGGACCAAGATTGCCATAGTTTCTTCCAACAGGTAGGCAAAAACACACTTTTGCCTTCAACTAACTCAGAACAAGTAATTTCCTTGTAACGGCTTTCAATATATATATTAAGGATGGACCAAAACTACAAGAGAAGTCAAAGTTCCCAAGATTAATTTCAAAAGCAACAGGTAAAGCTAAAAGTTTAGTGAAACAACCACTGATGATTGACCCCAAGTTCAAAGGGCTTCAGACCAAAAGTAATGTTCCAATTCCTACTATCCACTTTTCACTCCAAGTAACAATCTAATTACAAGTAAGCTGTTTCTGTCTAAAATAATAATAATAACTACAAATGAGCTGCAATTTTGGAGCTTCAAACATCAGACCACATATGGATTTAGCACTGATAATAACAACATAGAACACCGGGAAGTGAGAAGTTTTATGATGGAAGCAAGAATACTTTTAGGCAATAAGAAACTCCCAGTCCATTTTCAAGAAATTAGTAAAGTAACCAGTAACACACCTGAAACTCCATCTGAATTGGTGGTCTAGTCCAAGATTTCTTTTCTGTCATGGTGGAAATAAGTTCAACTTCTGCACTCAAAGTTGACTCAGTTTGCCCAGGGAATTTTCTAATCCTAGAAATTAAAAACAGCAATAGATAATGATATTAGAATGGCTAGTATACTATAAGGAAAAACACTAAACACTGCAGTGCTAATGGAAAAGAGTTTAGAAAAGGGGGGGAGGGGGGTTGTGCAGGTAGCCAGGTAGAGTAAAAACTGACTCATACATATAAAACCTGGAAGATAACAAAATGACATGGGTAAGGTAAATCCACAATGGCTCTGAGTCTATAAACAAAACAAAATATCCAATAATACCCCCAACAACATTCAAAATAATTGAAATTTTTTAAATATGCAATAACAAAGGAAAATAACATAGTTCATGTTGAAGAATTATAGGATTAGGGTTTAGGGAAAAGGAAAAGAGGGAAAGACGGCTAACAAGTGTAAAGTGAGAATATTATTGATATGAATTATATGATGTAATACAAACACTAACCTAATACCCCTATTTATACTAATAATAATTAGGTCAATTACTTGTATTGCTAGTACAAGCCCAAGCCCACTAACAATAGACTAAACCTAATTAAATAAGAAAACAAATCATGAAAGATACTCTAAGATAATATAAAGATATTCTTAATATTCTCTAACAGTTCAAATAATAATCACAATAAAGTAAGACACTTACTTCCAAACCAAACAATCAATAGATGCATTGTATTTCGCTCGGCCCGATGTAACTGTGAAACTTGCTTTTGCTGTTTGTTTTGGCACAGGAATTTTGACTACAACCCCAAGTGCAAACATTTTAGCACCAAAAACACTCTTTACCTGAAAAATATGTACGCAAAAATAAAATTAAGGAAAAAAAAAAACAAAGCAGGTGGAGGATGCCTGATCTTCAAGAGAATGGATATCCAACATTTTAAGTTTCAAACCTTAACATTCACTTCCATCCGTGTTCGACCAAGTTCCTTGATGGTTGGCAATACTTTGAAGGGAAGATTAACTCCCTCAGTGATACGATACCTATCCAGATATAATTATATTAGTAGATATTAGATACAAAAACTAATGGCAATTCTGGCACCATTATGAATTCACCCGATCCTATATTGCTAGTCATTTTGTAATACCAAGTAATAGTTAACCAAGATGAGTTTGAAGGAGACAGAGAGGGAGTTACAAACCATTGAACCTCCATCCCCCCACCCACCATAGCATTGAGTAGCATGTTTGACATTAGATAGCAAGAGATAGTATTAAAAGACAAGAGCTTACTTCATTAGTTCAAATTCACCATCAGGTGGCACAAAACTAACAGTTTTCTCTGAGTTGAACCTTGTCAAATTTACACATTGATGGAAAGTGACGTCATCAAGCTCGATAGTTTTACCACTGCAAAATAGATTTTGTTGATAATAAAAAAGATATGATTAGAATAGGAAAGAGAACAAAACAGGAGGATAAAATACTCTCCTCTCCAAGTACAGCATATAGAAAGAGGACAAAAATGGAAAAACAAGAAAACAAAAACATCACTGTAGAACGTATCATTTTCAATGCTAACATAAAAGGACAACATATAGACAGTTAGACACACCCTTGAAATGACAATATCTAACAGAAAAATCATTGGAGGGCAAAATAGAGAGGGAAGCAAGTGCAACTGAAAGCACCTTTTAGTAGGACGGGATTTAAGTTGTGACTCTTTCTCAAGACCAATCTTGTCATTCAAACCCAACTTTAAATCAGGCATTCCAGAAAGAAAGCACTTCATAAGAATCTTCCCCGTGACATCACAACGCAGAACACTACCTAAATTCACAAATTAGTTAGCAGGCAATCTAGCAAATGCCAACATGTAGACAAACTAAATCCATGACCCACCTTTTGAAGACATAAGAAGATTTACGCTTTCTACAATATCCAGGAAGACCTGCAATAGGTCAATGTTATAACAGTATAGCAATAATCGTAAAAAATGGTTGTGGCACAGCATAAAACTAACCTCATTCTTTTTGTAGACAAGGCCTTCTCTCCGCCAACCAACAGCGCCAGTAACTTGTAAAGTTGCATTTGGAACTGGTCTATCTGTGGCCTTTTTTCACCCCAATGCACACAGAATATAATGAAATAAAGAATTTAATAGAACACTCAACAGAGTAAACATATTAGGACATGTAAAAGTTAAAAATGAAAATAGAAAGATAGACAGATAGATAGAAATACACAAGACACGCAGAGAATGGTAATAAAACTTGCATATCAGCTTTTAAGACAGCAGTTAAAAGTTTACATCAGTATTTTTTTTTCTTATTATCAGTGCTGAATTTACAACTTAATGTTGAGAAGAGGTGTAGGAAAAGTGGCACAGGAAAAAAAGCCCAAAGCAGAATGGCATCAATGAATTAAGTAACATAGAAAACCTGACCATTGGTATAACTCATGGATCAGAATCAGGGAAGAAAAAGGTGGGCTCCTAGTGCAGACAAAAAGCTTGTTTGTTCCTTACAAATATGAAGCAATTACAAGACAATCACAATTTTGCAACGAAGTCAACTCGTACAACATGCATCTAGCATAAAGGTACGCAATGTGATAGAACAGAAATGTTTCTCTTATGGTGACATATGTCAGAGACAGTATGGTACCAACACAGACTAGATCGTCCTTGAGATTCATGATTTAGCAAATCTACAATCAAAGGTTGATCAGTTTATCAACCTAACATAGAGATGGCAATTTGGCCTGAGCCAAAGCCCTGCTCATGTATGAAAGAATAAAAAGAGGTGGTGCATTTTCACCTTTTCAAATTTAATATCAACGGGGTGGAGAGAGAGGCAAAGAAGTTTTGGAAAAGGGGCATGTACTGATGGAGGTGGTTTTAGAAGAACCATTTAAACCAATAGAGTGGACTGAATAAAAGGATGAATGTGCATATGTTTTTGAAATTGAATTCTTCATGGACCTTAAGATTTATATAATATGAACTTTTACTTCTTTCATCCTCTTTTTTGCACATAATAGTATTTTTTATTATGGGCATATGGAGCAAATGCCTTGCATATTATTTGACATTTGGTATTTCATATATTCATACAACAAGTATGCTGTATTCTCTAAGATTTCTTCTTTTAATTTTGTCATTTCAATATGTCCATGTTGTCTCCTATCATGTCCCTGTCTGTGTCCTTACTTCAAGGTAGCTACTAATTACAATAGTATTTGCAGACTAACCTTGGATGAAAATGGGGAACGCACTCCTTCCTGAGTGATATAAAGCTTTAAGATCTCTGGTGAAAGATTTTGGGGGTAACCAAAGTCCATAATTTCTGCACCCAAAGAAAAGATGTATGTAATAATCATTCAAACATTTAAATGACATATTTTTCTCTGTCACAGTATTAACTCGGGTCGTCATTACCAAAAAAACTTTGACTTGGCAAAATATACTTGTTCATCCTTTCAATAATATAGAATAGATTTACAAAGCAACACACCTAATAGTTATCAAGTAAGAGCATTATCCCAATTGCACATACACAAGTACAATCAAACCTTCCATTACAGTTCACAAGTAAAACCCTAGTTTATTACTTATTTTAACCACAGTAATTTCCATTAAATTCTGAAGTGATGATAGAATCATGACAATCATTTTGGTCAAGCTGTTGGTACCGATATAATGAATTTAGAGCTTGTCAAAAGGCAAGCAAGATTTAACATCCCTTCCTTTGTTTGCTTGAATTTTTTGTCAGTCATCACCAGTCACCACCATACATAAATGTATGAGTTTTGATACTCCTCCCAGCTAAAAGCCTGATTTTATGAGTTATCTATATAATTTATTTTGTATTTCCAGAATATGAATATCATTAAAATATATTCTAATTTCTAAGGTACACAATAATGCTCATGCATATCCCTCTTCAGTATAGGTACCAAATTTCACATACAGAACTCCTCACTTAAGGAAACTTGGGCAGATATATGAACTTAGCTACAATATACTTCTAACTTATGACAGTTTTTAAAATTACAGGAAACTAAAACGCTTACATTGACTTTCAATAAATAACGCACAGTAGACAACAATATAAAAGAAGAACATGGAAAGAATTCAGTTCCTTCTCCACAAATTACATACCATCTAGAAGCTCGTAAATGAGCACAAAATTATTGCGAATTGCATCCTCATCAAAAGCTCCACCAAAATATGATTTGAACAGTGCAACAGCCTGCAAGGAAAAAAGGAAGTACAAATATCAACCACCATAAACATCAAATTATTTAATCAGGACAGATAGTGAAAACTTTAGGATAAACCATTAAAAAAGACCTTGCTCTAAATGGTTTTAATGAAAATTTGGTTTTGATAGAGCCCAATGGCGTTGATTGATCCATGTAGCAGATCCTACCGAGTGGGATAAAGCTAGGTTGTTGTTGTTGTTGTTGATAGATAGTGAAAAAGGGAATGGGAGAAAACCAAAACAACAACAACAATTAAAATGAAAATTCCCTCCAAGAAGTTGAGAGATTACAGATATCACTGATCACAATATAAAAAGCAGAATATTACGAGTTTTACATTATTACATAGCATTGCATGATGCAGCCTAGGAATTAAACTCTATAGTGGTATTAGATGAAGGTGGTATGCTTCAAAACTTATTGTAGTTCCTCCACTAAACTCATGCTAGAGTATAGCCCTCTACTCAATACATCATAATTTGGGCTAATCATGGGAATTTAGAAGGTTCCTCCTACCTTGTTAACTAAGAGAAGTTTACAGCAAACAATCATTTACATTATGGCAGCTAATGATTAACAACAATCAAATAGCAATAATTATAAGCTAGAACGTCATGCTCGAGCAACTATGTCAACAAAGCCTTCATCTCAGAAAGTTGAGGAAGGCTAGAATAGAACTAAAACCCACATCCTGAGTCATAATTTAATGTTTTACAAATCAAACATCAGATAAACGTGAATGAAAGGTAGAGATTGACTACCTCAACAACAAACTTGAAAGCGCAAGCTACGTTAGCATTGGTGCTGACGACAATGACAATGTAGACGTTGCTGATCCTCATGTAGAAGAAAGAGCAGCCACCAATCTGCCTCACAGGACAGGTACCGAGTTCCTTCGTTTGCATAATATGCGTCCGGAACGCATCCACCATATTCCCCCTGTAAAAATTTCGAATTAGCACACACAACACAACATTGCATACAACAAACAGGCTCATAAACAAACAAACTTGTAATAACAGCTCAATCCATAAGCTCCATGGCTTCAAGAACAAGCATTCCAAAAGGGAAAAACTCATAATCACTACTCCTAGCCAAATCACTTTTGTTTGAAATTGGAAACCACGATATCACTACATCAAAGCTATGATCAAAACACGCTGCTTAATTGTTTTCCTGCTGAGGAATGAAAGAGAAAGACCTATATATTAATATATATGAATCGACGAATGAGGGGGCAAATGTGAAAGAAAATATTAGATTACCCGACATCGTCGCGGTAGAGGCGGTTGATGAGAACGTCTCCGCGGAGGTTGAGAAAGTATATGGCGGAAGCGGCCACCGGCATCTCAGATCCACTGTGTCAGCGAAGAGGTTCGAAAGATCAATCGGAGATTGTTGGATACGGTGGTTCCACGGCGGATCTGTGGTTTGGAGACGGAGCTGCGAGCAACGGAAGGCGTTGTCGCCGATTTGTTGGATTGGATTCCGGAAACGAGAGAAGAACAGAGCGCATGAAATTGACAATTCAGAATTGAAGACTGGAAAAGGAAAATTGCAAAGATAAAATTAAAAACTACTGGAAAATAAAAATGAAAAAACAGAATAAACATGGCAATGTCACGTTGGAAATTTTGGTTTTTCTTTTAAGTTAAAATACATTTTATCTCGATAATAACATATTTGAAGTCGATTATTTTTGGAAAAATAATTGCTTACTTTTTTTAAATTCTCGTAAGGTTTTTTTATTATAAATTATTTTGAATATAAAATAAATTAATTTTAACACACATTAAGTATGTGTTTATGATAATTGTGAAATTTTAATTATTTTAATAATAAATTATTGTATAATTTTTTTATTATAATCGATTATAATAGAATCAATTTTATGTTTAAATATATTAACCGAAAAATAATTTTAAATTAATGCTTTTGTTTAGATAATATAACAAAATTATTTTTATGTATTAAATTATTAAAATAAGATATAATGATTAAAAAATTATTTGATTGAGAATAAAATAATATTTATACATCAAAGTGTAAAAAATAATATATAATATAAAATCTTAAGATAAAATTTTAGCATTATGAAAAAAAAATTATAATACATTAATTTTATACAAAAATTAAAAATGATTTTATCAAACATGTAATAATATTGTTACAATTTGGTTAAAAAATAATTTCAACCAAACATGCTCTAAGTGTGAGCTCGTTTGAATCAACTTTTAAAATAAGATTTTTTTATGTGATTTTTTTTTTAAATGTCTTCTAAAAAAGTAAATGATATTTTATATTTGAATGTAATATTAGAGAAGTATTTTTTAATGTTTGAACAATTTTTTTATGTTATAAAAAATCTTTTTGAGAAGTATCAAAATATAACTTCTAAAAACACAACTTATATGTTTTCTAGTGTTTTTTTTTAAAAAAAGTTCATCTAAACATATTAAAAATAAATAAAAATATTTATTTTAAAAAATATATATCTTTTTATGTAAAAAAGCACATCTAAACAAGTTTTATATGTGTTTCTCAACTTCATATTTTTTTAATTAAATAAATAAATCAAAGCTACTTTTTCCTTATTTAAAATATTAATAAAAAATTAAAATAAATAAAATTTTAATATCCTTATTTGAAAGTTAAAATTATAAAAGAATGAAATTATTATAATTCTTAATAACATTATAATTTTTAGTTCCTCAATTTCATTCTATTTTTTCTAATAAAAATTGAATTTTTTAGAAGAATAAAGTGAGAATAAATTACCTTTGAAATCTTTTTTCTTCCAAACTATTTTTACTTTTAAATAAGAAAAGTTGAATTTTAGTCTAACAAAAAAAACAAGAAAACTTATTTCTATTCCCTTACTTACATTTGATGTAAAAGTACAATTCCATGAAATAAGAATCAAAATACAAATAGGAATTAACAAATTAGAATAGGATTCTTTTCAAATTCTATAATTTGGTACAATTATAAATAAAATACCATGAAAAGTGATTTTGCTATTTGGTGTACATGATACAATACAAAATGAAATCTAAATTGATTTAAATGATATAAATATATCACATAAGAAAGATAAAAGAAATTATTTCATATATATATATATATATATATATATATATTATATCTTATATGATTTAAATAATATAAATGCGATTTTTTAAGTGGTCGCGTAGCGATTTAAGTAGCTTTATCAATCTGACTATTTATAGATAACAAGATAATTCACAATAAAAATTCCTCTCATTAGATATGAGATATATATATATATATATATATATATATATATATATATATATATATATATATATATATAATTTAAATATTTTTTTGAATCAATGTTTAAGATTAATTCGTAAACATCTTAATAAAATAAATCCTCTTGATAATATATTTTTATTTTTAATGATTTTTTTGCATTATCTAATTACTTTTTTCCTTTATAATTAATATGTTATAATCTGGCTATATGTTTTATGATATTGTTACAATATTAATCTTAAGATAATTCAATAAAAATTAAGATTAAAAAGTTATCCAACATATAAAAAGGTTAATTTATGTTATTTTATAAATTAGTTAAAGATATATTAAAAAAGATATATGAAATCTAATTTCACAAAAATTCGAAATCTTAGTCTCACTTTTTTTAAATGAATATAATTTCATGAATTTATTAAATGTAATTCAAAAAGTAATACTATTTTATATTTTTTATTAACAAATATAATAAATTGCAAATATTTTAATTTCAAAATTAAACTTGAAATAATATTTCATTCCTTCGTAACTAAGTTCTCGATAGTTGGCATGAAACACGATGTAAAGTTTTTTTATTATCACTTAATTTGCATGTAATTTTTTTATTGTATTTTTTCTCCTAGTATCTCTCTGTCTAAAAAGTAAATGATTAATCTACTCATATAATACTTATTAACTTTAAAAAGAACGATCGCTTCTAATTATATTTTTCTTTGTACACATTAGTCAAGAATTTTACTCTTAATCACATACTTAAAATGTCTAAACACATTACCACTTGGACCAATTTACATGTAATTTGGTCTCTAGTTGTCTATTCTTCATTATTTTTTCCTTTTATCTTTAATTTTATTTATTCCTTTTTTTCTCTCTCTTAACTGAAGAACATAGCTTTTATGTTTTTTTATGGCAAAAATCATCAAATTTATTTAGTGCAACTAAACATATTACGTAGTAGTCAAATGAGCTAATATTCTTTATTTATCTTTCTAATTTATATTTGTTTTATATTTTTCAAAATTGTTTGTAGAAAGTCATTTGTCGAATTTGGATTCCACATACCAAAGAAGGAGAGAAAAGTATACATAAGGTTTTTTTAGTTATTCTGTTAACTATTGTTTTTTTATTAGACATCGATACCTATTAGGCTATTATGCATTATTAAATATTTATTAATTATTAGTTAAATTTAATAAACTTTTAGACATTTTTATTGTAAAATCAATAGTTAATAAATATTACACAAATCAAGTTAAGGATAATACTCTATTAAGGATACCAAAATAACTCCTTTCTCTTCTATCATCACGTATAGGATTTGTATTGGAAAAGAATACATGAATATAAAATGCTCATACTAAGTTTCAAAGGTTGATATTTGAGCAATTACATGATATGAATTATACAAATTTAAACGGACTAAGAAATTTTGAATAATAAGGACAGAGCTGAAAATTTGTGGAAATGGCTTAATAAATACTCACGTGTGGCTCAAGTTGGTGGATTTATGATAGGGCTAGTTTTCATCAATCCCAAAAGTTAGTGTCATCAAAATTACTCAATAATTATGATGAGAGGAACAATCTATAAACAACTTTAGCGACAAAACTAGTAGAGTTATAAAAATACCCTGCAAAAAGTGACAATAGAAACAACTTAAAAGTCATTAACATGAGTCCGTCACTCTAATATGAAGTCTACATAAATATTTATAAAAATCAAACATGTCATGCATATATAAGAAAAAAACAAAATCAAGTATGTCTTAGAGAATCGAAACTGAAGTATGAAGGAATTAAATTGAATTTTAATTTTGAAGTCATAACTAATGCAGTTGCATCATGATTGAATTGTCATGCTGCCATAGCTTTGTTTTTCATTGACAAAAAAATCTTAAATGCTCTTAGAGCAACAAAATTCTCTCATTATGTATTATTTAATGTATGTCATATTAATTTTATAAGTTATTATTGTTTCTCACTTTAATAATATTTCTAATGTTATAATTAATATAATATATATTGAATAATATATAATATATTTTTTTATTTCGATAGCATCTAAGAATTTTTTTCATTGATAACTTTTCTAGGGGTGTCAACCAAACGGCCGACTTGGCCCATTCATTTGACTACCCATTCATTGATAACTTTTGTTAGCTGACCTTACCACTTAACCTTATGTAGTGTTGACAGGAGTTCAAATCCCTCTGAACTAGCCAATCACGGTTATTCAGATCGATCCATCGAACTTATCTCATTTTGACAACCCTAATAAGCTCCCTCTAAGGGTTTACGACCACATGCTAGTACTAGTTCGATTATCAGTCATTGAAGTTATGAAATCAGGAGAGAGGCATCCTCCAAAGCGTTTCTCTCCTTTTAGCCATAGATGCATTTCACAAATATATCTTGTCATTGGGGTTTCAAATCTATTTTTAATTTGCACCAACGTTGATCATGAGTTCATGACCCAATCCACATCATCACAAAATTGAGATATATATACACTAGTGTAGTGAACCCGTGCGATACACGGGGATAGTAATTATATCTGGTTATATAATTATTGTAATGTTGAATTAGATTTGTTGTTTCTTTTATATATGGTTGAAGTATTTTTTCAAAAAAAAATCTGTCTAAGAGACGTTGGAATCCACCGGTTGATTTTATTTTAGCTTTTTTTTTGTCAAAGATTTCACTTTATCAGGTGAGAGCCCATTTTTGCGAAAAAATGTAAATATGACCTATATTAGGTTAATCCAACTGGATCCAGGTGCTTTATTTTTTGAGTCCATTTGGTCAACATATTTTTGTGGTCAATGAATAGCAACTCATATCCTAGTTGGGAACTGACAATGGTAAGTCTATGATAACTGAAATAGCATCGTTCATAATCTTAGATGTTAATAGTTGTTTATGGTAGGTCCAATATATGAAGAACCATATTGGGAAAGCCCAAACTAATGATTAATTCAATTAAGTTGCAAATTATTTTTTTAAAAAAATGCCAAATAGGACGATTTCAATTTTTTTTTGACCATGTGGATTAAGCTTGTCGTGTAATATTCATGATTAAAGATTAGTAAAATACATAATTAAAAAATACAATTTTAATTCATGAGTTATCTGATATGGTAAAAAATTATAATCCACTACATGAAAAATAAAACTAAGATTCTTTTAGTATAATATCATATAATCACATGTTATAATATTGTTGAAACATTAAACTCTAGCTTTTTTGTGTTGAAAGTAGTGTTAAAAAGTTCATATGGTTTGAATTCAACTTTCAATAAAGTATAATTTAATATATGTAAAAATTTAAAATTCTTATAATATTCCTTTTTTAATATACCTATAATATTCTTTTATTAAAAATCTGATGTGTAATATATTATATTCTTAGGATGAGACAACCACTCCATGTGCTTTATTTTTTTAAGCGTGAACATCTACTTCATGTATGGTAAAACTTTGACGTTGTGAAAATTAAGCCACACCATAAGATTTTAGGAAGTTGGATTTGGATTTCTGACTAGGGCTGAAAACTCGAAATGGAAACAGGAGATGCCATTTTTTGACGCATTTGAATTTGTCTCCCTTCTAAAACCTCTCCCCATATGATTGCGTCCCTCACGTTGCAGTGCTCCCAAGTATGAGTTACTTTTTATAATCCTAATATATCTCATGAAATTGTTCGTCATAATATATTACCCACCCCGATTATTTTTAATTTATTGAAACTTATCAATGTATGTGAAAATGATAAGTAATGACTGCATTGCATGCAATGAGGAGTATATAGTGCAAGACTTTTACCCCAGTAATCTATAAACGAAGCATTGAGTACACATAGCAGATAAGCCATTTCAGTCATTAAAGCTCTACAAAAATGAATTATGTTGTAGTAATTATAATTAATTACCAAAAGAATTAGTGGAATACCTAATTGAATCATTTGATGCTCACAAAATTTAGAGGCATAGCTTGCAGCCAAAGTGGCCATTCAAAATAAAACAACATGCACTACCCATGCAAGTTTGGAGCAAAAGGTAGGATTAAAAGGATCATTTTTTCTTTCCTATTCAATTTCTTTTTTAAAATGGATTAGAAATTTATGCATAATGTACCTATTTAAATAGAAAACAAGCGTAAACAAATGAATCTAAAAACAGGAAGCATAAAGACTACTCATCTGGTCAGATGTAAAAGCAACTCCATCTATTACAAAGGTAGTATGACTTACTTGGCTAGTTTTATCATGCACCTGATATTTTAAATAATACATCGTTCTTTCCTCCTACAGTAACCAAGCACCATAACATTACCAACCAACAATCAATAGTAGTAAAATGGACCACAACAGATTTTTCTCAAGAATATAACTCACCATGGGCATTGCCTCATTGCCTCAATATCCCAAACTAAGTACACTTCATTAGTGGTAGGCTGAGAAGTAGGGGCTTTGTTCGAAATTACTTGGGGGTTTCTTCTCTTCAAAACTTACGTTCAGAAAAAGAGAAATAATGTGAGAAAAATGAATGATGAATGGATTTGGTGCTACAAATCCCCAGTGGGTTTTCATAGAGTGGTTGCAAAATTAAGATCATAAAAACAACGTGGCTCGAGAATGTAAAGGATCTAATCAACTCATATTATACTATTTAAAAAAAATAAAAAGGCACCAAAAGTACAAATCCATAGGAAATATTGAATGATCAATGGAAGAGCCAAAAAAGAGAACTTTCTGGAAACCCACTTCAAAAAAAGAGATTTAGTTTACAAATCAAGCCAATTCAGATCAGATCCGATAACAACAAAGTGACACAAATCTAACAAAAAAAAATCAACAACAGACAACAAAAACTTGTGGTAAACAAAATAGGTATGAAACATTGAAAATGGAACGAATGTTGTCTACCTTTAAAAAAATAAAAAGTGTTATGAAAAATAAACAATATCAAACCATAAAACCCAAAAACACCACCATTTGCATCAGTGTCTGTTGCTTTAATCGTTAATCTTTGCCCTGTAATGTCCACATAAATACACAACATTTCAAACCCATTGAGAGAACAGACAACAAAATTACTAAATCACCAAAAGTTAGACCAAATTAGTTAAAATAGCACCCTATCATGCATCACTTAAGAAGTTGATTGCAAAGAACTCATCTCCAAATCAACATAGAGAAAGAGTTTTTTTAAAAAAGATGTGTTTTGATTTCATAAATAATTTTTGAAAAAAAATAGGAAGAAAGATTATGGGAGAGAGAAAACTTAAGAAGTGTATTATGAAAGCTTAAAAAGCTTTTACCTCCAATGATCGACGGTTTTGTGGTCGAATCCAAAGGCGATTCTTCTCTTTCCTATCTAACTTTACAACTTGTACATTCTACCCATGAAATAGAGATGACATAAGATTGAATAGATTTGAACAGAAATAAAAAAACAGTGGAAGGCAAAGTGATATAAAATATGACATTGGGCTATCTAGATGGGAAATAGATGATATAAGCTTACAAAGCATATATAAAATAAATCAAATGTCACTTGACCAAAACTCAAGTATGCGAAAGAAGCTACGATTCTGCAACAAAATAATAGAAAAATTATGAAATCAATATGAAAAATCAGTTTATGCAACAAAATATCTCGGGCTTTGTAAATTACAAAGTTGATTGATACTTACATAGAAATATGTTACTTATTATAGTCAATAGCCTATAGCCTTATTTTTATGTCCATTCCAAATTGAGAAATTAGTACAAACAAAAGACTACCAACATCAAACAATCATTATAAAGATATAAATATTAAACAAAGTGCACAATCTTTCTTTTCAAATTTTAAGTCAAAGTAGCACTTAATGAAATGAGATTACAGAACAACTACCCCTATTTAATATTCAACATCTAAGATATCTTCATTCCAAAACAACTAAAAACTCAAACTAACACAACAAACATATATGGTACATTGACACTATAGAATAGCAAATTCTGTCAACAAATGGAATAATTACTTAACTAATATTAAACTGCATTATATCACAATCAATACTTATAAGGAACCTATTTTTTCCCCAGGTTATAAGTTGTCTTAGTTAACGTATTTTATAGGACAATATATACAACAATTTTTTTTCATGACTAACAATTTAATCAGTGAACAATTATGAATATTTACCGATTTGGGGATGGTGTCATTGGGGAACTTTATTGAGCTTTGGTTGGCCATAATCTTTACCTCAAGTTGCTTTGAGGCCAAGTTCATTTGTACTCTGCATGAAAGACAAAATTAGCAACTAAGTAGAATCACCCCAAGTTCTACAATCTAAAGTGTAAAGACCATAAGAGAACAAGTAAAAACTAAAGTACTACCATCTAGAATAAAAAACCACACTAAACAATGAAGGTTAATGTGACTGATGTTCATCAGTTTTAATAAATCTCACCACAATAAGGGTCATTCTTCACCAAGGCACAATCAAAATTAAGAAATCATTTCACCAGCATAATCCTTCAAAAGAAAACATAATAGTTTGCAACATTTAAAAAAACATATTTTGGAATTTAGTAGAAAAGGTTCCCTACTATTATCAAAGGTCTCATGTGCAATGTCAGTGTTAACAAAACCTTCAGGTATTGTCATACCAATATCAACACTCTACAACTAAATTTAGAAACATGTGATACCATAGATGTAGATAAACTTGAACTTGACAGATTCTACATTCCTCCCCTCACTAATCACAATTTGCTTCCTTTTCATTTACATTTTGAAAAGATCTTATTATCTAAAATTTCCTCACCATCTAGCCAAACTCAAACCAAAATTCAATTTTATGATATGGTTCCTAATTCACTACTCAAACAATCATAACAAAATTAAGCAACAATGTTCTGTGTTCTATTAAAATCATATACATAACAAATAATACAATTTTAAGGCAAATGCGACAACACGTAAACCAATTAATATAAGTACAACAATCAGTAAAAAAACTAAAGAACCATACACAAAAATACAACAGTGAATAAACAAATACATAGAAGATTATAGGATTGATTGATATCCACCTTCAAGTATTGTCATGCCAATATCAACCCGCAGGTATTGTCATACCAATATCAATATTATGTTGCAATGTTGCAGGCATTCAGTTCAAGAACTTAGATATATTTTGAATTCTAAATTGAGAAACTTGCACACAAATACCTCCGCCAGCAATGAACTACTTCTTAAACCATTCAGAGTTTAGATGCTATAATAAAATAATAATAATAATAATAATAATAATAATAATAATAATAATAATAATAATAATAATATAAAATCTACATTCTTGTGTCTATAGCTTGCTGAATCAAATGAAAAAATTTAAAAATTAAATACTAATTTAAGTATTTAACTTGCTCACAAATACATGTGCTTGCAATGGAACATGTTTAAGCTAACTTTAGCTCACATATGTGTTAGGTTATACTTTAAATTCAGATATAAGATAATTAGAGAAAAGTTACATTGAGTTAACATTACAATATGCTCAGTGCATGCAGCTATGAGAAATGGATTGAGCTACATCCTATATGCTACTCTGCCTCTACACCAAGAGAACTCCTACCACCATGCATCAATCTACCTAATAAACACAGTGCCAAATTAGGCACCGGACTCCAAACAGGAAAATTGACTACAATGGTAACTTGAATAAGGATAAATCATATTTATGAGTGCCAAACTTCCAATCCTATACGTTTTGGATTATAGTTTCCTAATAAAAGCAAAAACCCTTTAAGCAAAGAATGTTGCTCTTAACATGCCTCCACCCGACTCAAGTTGATAAAATAAGTGTAATGTATGCACATATAGATATGGGCTAAGGTTAAACAAATCAACACTGATAATTCACAACTACTAAAGAAAATTAAACTCCATGTGCACCTAAAAAATAAGAAAGAGAAACTCTAGCAGGAAGGGCATGTACAAACCAATTGATTAAAATTATCTTCAAAACTTACATCTCATCAAATAAAAAACCACAAAAGAAAAACTTCATTAAGAGATTGGAAGCCTTACAAACTCATCCAAAAACACCATTTCAATGACACTCATAACTAAAGGATTGTTGAAGTTCGACAGGTACCAGACACGGATAATTCGAACCTTCAACCTCCAAGCTTCCCTCTCAGACATAATTTTGCTCAAGGCATTAATGGGAGGATGTATATCAACAAACAACCAATAATAAGGCAACAAAAAGTTTCAAAGGGATAAGGAGAGTAAGGCAAGCACACAACCAACAATTAATACCAATCCATTTATATAGACCCCATCCACTATAAACCCCAAAAATTTGAATTTCAAATCCAAGAAATGAAGAGAATTAGAAAGTCAACATCAATAGAGCAAGAGAAATGAATATATGATTAGTCATTCAAATATAAATAAACACGAAACCCTCATTCACAAATTCATAAATTTCAAAAAGGTAAACAAATATTTAACAATTAACATTAACAATTATCGACATGGTAGAAGATTATAGTGCTTTTTCCTTGTTCCTGAGTGAGAGGTTTGAGAACTTGTAAGGGGTTTGGGAATTGCTGTAGATGAATAGTAAAATTAGTTTTAAGTAGATATATAGTGAGTTTAATTAATGAGTTTAATTGTTGTAGATTAATTAATGCGTTTAGTCTTGATACATTTATTAATTAACTTTAGATGTGCGAATAACATTTCTCTTATAAAAACCATTCTTAGGCTCCTAACTAAAAGCTTAAACTCATGGATTGAGTTGGTCCTTGACATAAGCTGAGTTTGCTTAGCAAATATATATGTATATAGTCAGTTTACCTATCCCAAATCCACAGTAAGGTTGAGACTCTATCCACAATCATAGATAGGTAATATCTGTTCGCAAAAATCTAGTTTCTCTAGTCAGAAGATCTATTTCCACTTGAGAAATAATCTCCATTATTTAGGGTAGCATTATATGATAATCTGGTTCAGTTACTTCAGTAATATGGATTGTGTGACAAAATCACATAAGTACTTAACATTCAAGGGGAGTAACTTCCAATGAACATGAGAAAATACCATTTTGATTTGAGACATGCATAAGAAACAAACTAACCTCACTCACTGCAGCAACATAATTAACGTAACTCTTAGAATTATTATTGGGTACATAGAATGAAGAGGCTGATAAGTTCATAGCTTGTATGTATGCCTGTACATTGATAAATTGTCAGTAAGATGATAATTAAATATTTTTGCATTTAGGCTAGGAAAATAAGCATAAATTCTCTGCCCTCAACTCCATTTCCATAGTTTACTGCCATAATATCTTCTTAATTAAAAGGGGTCATTTATGTTCTCATAAATTGTGAGCATGCTCAGTGCCATCTTCCACATACTAAAAGACCCTAACAAGAAAAGGCTTGAGGCAATATATCTCATGCACAACTATAAATACTAAGATATATACATCCATACGAATTCGAGGCAATATATCTCATGCACAATTATAAATACTAAGATACATGCATCAATACGAATTCAAAAACATAAGTTTATACACCTTTCAACAAGAAGCAGTGAAATTTAAACATAAATAGTTTGTCCATGCGGATCATAAAAAGAGAAAACAATTAAACTACCAGTTACTTTTCATGTTACTTGCATGATTATGAAGAAAACAGGTTTTAGCTTCTAGGAATAGTGATGATCGTCTTACACATGCCGTCACCCAAGAAAACAACTTTCCACTCCTCTAATATAGAAGAAGAATAAGAGAAGGAAAAGATAAAAAGTTGAGGGTAGTATATGAAACTTGAAAAAAAAAAGAAAAACCCTAAAAATTTGATTGAAAATTGGGGGAAAAAAAGTAAGAATGAGAAAATGGTATAGCATACATATTCCATCGGAGTGG
Source organism: Ormosia emarginata (assembly GCA_029884605.1). Lineage (NCBI taxonomy): Eukaryota > Viridiplantae > Streptophyta > Magnoliopsida > Fabales > Fabaceae > Ormosia > Ormosia emarginata. The sequence continues at coordinate 18,596,425 of JAQQTP010000064.1, read as the reverse complement.
TGACCACCATCACCAGCAAACACCATATAAGACGCACCAAAACCTACAACTACCGGGAACACAGAAAGCATCCGAGTTGACAGCCGTTGCCATCGAGAACCCATCGCTGCAAGTACCCTCCATTGCGACCCACTGCGCATGGTGCAACGTCAACGTTCGCAAACTGCCATCGTTATGAATTTGAAATGAAATCTGAGAGAGATAAAAGAAAGAAAGAAAGTTGGAGGAACCAAATGCTGTCTCGGCAGAGTGAAGAAAGGGAAGTGGAAAGAGAAAGATAGAAGAAGAAAAAGAGAAGTGAATTGTACAAAAATGACCAAATCACCCTCAATCATAAGGATGACATACGATCAGCAAACAAAAAGTAAGGATAAAAGTGTAAATAAAAAAATCTAAAATAAATAATAATGAAAAGATAAATTTATCCTTTACATACACAATTTGCTCACCATGTGATGCTTGTCCATGAACAGATAGCTAAACAGTGAATGAAGAAGGTCTATAAGTGTATCATATATTGATATTGATACAACCTATGTTCCATTCACCCAATGACTTAGGGAAAATTACCTTTTTTAAATTCATGGGTTACAATTGGTGATTCTTGTGGCCTAATGCAATCAACTAATATGCACAGGATATATATAATAATTTCTATTTTTCTCATGTCGATTTCTTTGGCACATAATAACTGAATAAATTTTAAATATCTTTTCAAGGGCTGGGGGGTAGCTGCCCCCTCTCCCATATTTACAGAAGATGTATATAAGTAGTTGTACTAAAGAAGATTGGAGCTCTTTGACATCAAGAAATAAGATTTTTTTCTTAGCATGCATAGAGTGGGAAAGGAGATGAAAGTAGCTTGTGGTGGTATTTTTGGGATGTAGATTGAGTGTTTCTGGTAAGTTTATGGCCAATCTAAGAACGACTATTGTCACCCATGTTGAGGTGTATGTGGTATGTTCCATGGCCTTCAATAGGAATACCAATTAGTGTGCTGACCAATTAGCAAACAATGTTCATTCCAATCCCTTATATTATTATATTTTAAAAAGTGGGTGTTAGTATATAAAAAGATTGATCTAACGGTAGATGAATATGTAATGTGTAGATAGATGTATAGTCACATATTTGAATATCAATTATGTCAATTTTTTTGATATCAGGCTGCAAAGAATATTACTGTAAATTCCATATTTCTAGTATAAATAACATGTATTTGACAGAATTAGAAAAATGAACTAGTCAAAGTATACACAAACTTGATTGCAACAAAAAAAAATATGGGTGTTAATTTGATTAAACTTAATTATATTTGTAACATAGAGTATTAATAAATCATTAAAAAACATTTATTTAAATTTAACACCCTCTGATTTTATAGGATAAGGAGAAACCTTCGTGTACTAAAAGAATTATACAAAACTCAAAGCATGTCATTTCTAGTAGAAGAATTAGGCTTTTGTTTTCTTTTTTTAATCTTTTAAACATCCAATTTGTTACATTTCTTTTTTTTTGAAAAATGTTTTTTATACAAAAAAAAAAAATTGTTTTCACCCCCAAAATTTCATTACCTACCTTTCTTTTTTCAATGGAATTTTATTTTATCACTTGGAATGGAGCCTAACTATTAAATCAGTAAACTTAGTCAAATAGTTAGACAAACTATACTCTTAATTTGTTCTTTTTCTTTTTGCCCCTCCAAAGTTCCAAGTCAAGTTCTTCCATTGCCCAAATCAATGCCATGATTGTTTGCATCATTATAATATTGGGTGCTCATTCAAAAGTCATCACTTGACTTTAAGCCTTGTGCATAATGTATTTAACAGGAGTGATAATGGAATGGATTGGAATGAGCTTAGCTTAACTTGAACCTAATTTTTTATTTTGATTGAGACATTTTTTTGGACACAGTTATGGCTTGATAATAATTAAGCCAAAATCAAGTTGACTCAATATATAGACATAATATATAAATTTAAATATTATACATAGTTAAGTCATAAAATTATAGAAATATGAAATTAAAATTAAAGTATTTATAATATATATTTCAAAATAAATAATAACAATATAAATATATCATCACATTATATAAAAGTTATTAATTTAAGTAAAAAAGTCTTATTATTTATAACTAATTATTAAAAAAGAATAGTATAAGTTTAAAAATAACATGTGATACCAAACTAGGCTGGAACAATACAAAATATTACCCGAACTCGATCCAAAATCACACTGGATCTAATTTCTGGAATCTGAACATGTCTCAATTAGGTATAGACCGTAATAGGTTAATAGGATGAGTCGAGTATTAAACACCCCTAATATTTAATGTTATCCTTAAATGGAGTTTCAAAGATATCAAAATTATAATTATATTATTAAATTAATACACTCACGATTTAAAATTTATTATAAAGTTATTTTGATGAAATAAGATGAATCGAAAGTTTAAACTAGCTAGTAATTTAACTAACACCACCCAAGTTACCAAAAATATAAATATTATGTTGATGAGGAAAGTTTCATACTCTATTAGGTCATTATTATTTATTTATCTTTTTTATCAAGTAATTATGGTGCTTATGGGGTAAGTTTAACTAAGCCTAATCTTAGTCTGATATTTTTTTATAAAGTCAATTTTTTAGACTTAGTCTCAGCTCGATTATGACTTGATCAGTGATTGAGTTGGGATTGGATCAATTCAAAATTTAGACAAAATTGTATAAATTTAGATATTATGCATAACTAAGTTATAAAATTTTAAAATTTTAAAACTAAAATTAAGGAATATTTTATGATATATATTTCCAAACAAATTATTATAATATAAAAATGTTATTATGTTATGTATAAGGTATTAATTTAAGTCAAGTTGTTTTGTAATTTATCTTTTATCTATAAAAAAAATTATTTTAAAACATTATGTAACATTGGTCACCCTTCTCCCTTCCTATGTGTGTGAAAAAATTCACTTATCAGTTAAAATTTGTAGGATTTTCCAAGTTTAGATTATTTATGGCAAAAACAAAAAAAAAACAAAATGCAAATTACTCCCTTCAACTTTAGGTCCATTTCAAAAAGACCCCCTATGGTTTAAAACTCCCCAACCCAACTATTCATACTTGCAGAACGTTGTGGCCAAGCCCTTCTATTAGGTTTTCCATCCACAAACTAACAAAAGGAAGGTCACGTGCACATGACCATCTAAACCCCTCTCTACACCTTTAAACATCAAATTTTCCAAATTGTCCTCCTTCAATTACATAACCAAAACCTTATTCATCTCATTTCCCCTATTTCATCCCATTTCAAACCTTATTCATCTCCTTACTAACCCAAATCCATGACATCTTCATATTCATCTTCTTCTGTACGATATCCAAGAGTGAAAACGGACAACTTTGGTGGCGATGTTGTTTGTTTATGTTACTGTAGCCAAATTGTAAAAGTGACAACTTCATAGACTGTGAATAACCCAAGAAGGAGGTTTTTTGGTTGTCCAAGTTATGGTAAAAATAGTGCCTATAAATACTTTCGTTGACTTGACCCACTAGTGAACAACCACCAAAATGTAGTCATCAATGGGTTATTGAGGAACAAGCAAAGCATGGCAATGGAGTTGAAGCAACCAAGAAGAAAACAAAAAATAATTGTGGGGTTGTTGTTGTAACACCCCATGATATACTAACCACAGCACAATCGTCATTACACTACAGTTACTAAATCCAGGCGTGTCACAGTTCCAATTACATTAATTTCAAAGTTTAAGTTATTTCCATTATGCATAAATAGAAAATAAGAGCCTCGAATGAAACATAATTAGTACCTAACCATTTTATACACAACCACTAAAATAAAAACATATTATATATATATATATATATATATTATAGTTATCCTTAACACCAATCACTAATAACACAAAGTATAATACTTACATAGTTAAATAGAATACAGCGGGAACAAAACACTAAAGGGGAAAAGTAGTAATCCTTGGGATAGGCACTACTAGCAGACAAAGCCGCAACCCCATATGTATGTGACGCTCAGTGTCCCAGTCGACACGACAGACATCAATGCCCCCACGAAGTTGCAATCGTATGTAATCGAAGGGATCTCGTCTAGACGCCAAATCGAGAATAATGAATTGTCCCAATCCTATCAAAGAAAGGCGTGGCCCCCCATCTTCTTCCTCACAATCTTTTATCATATATATATATATATATATATATATATATATATATATATATATATATATATATATATATAAAAATGCAGTACAAGAATACAAGAAAGAGGTGAGACATCCTACTTACATTACTAATTATGGCAAGAAGAAAAACAAAACAAATAGAGAGCGCCCACATAGCATTTCAGTATATATATTCATCAACAGTGATAATAGAATAAACAGTAAGAGCAGGACAACAACACATAGCAGTAAGAATCAACAATAACAGGTAAACATCAATAATACCCTAAGCAGTCAACGGAGTCTTAGATAATGAACAATTAAAATATTTCAGATAATCATGGCATCAATATCACAATAGTATAATCATCATATAAAAGAGTGTCATATGATATGCGGACTCACAATGTCGACTCACAATGCATGTGAACTTGGTACCAAGATTTTCTATTTCATTTCAAATGTGAACGTTCCAGAAGATCTGCCCCCCCTCAATGACAGTCTACATTGGACCATGAAGAGAATAATGTTTGTCGGGCCATCCGCAAAGCATTGCAAAGGTTCTTCATGGCCAAAATCACAGGGGTATATATATAAAAATGAATCACCACGCCCTGATGCCCCTAGAGCCTTCCCACGGGATCGCACTATTCAATTCTCATTCATTTACCATAAAAAGAACAGTGATTGTTAGGCACGTAATGCGTGCAATTGGTATACACCGTGCCTTACGGTCCTCAATCAAATCCATCACAGATCATACTATTCAATTCTCAATAATTCACTGCGTAAAGAATAATGATTTGTCGGGCCGTAATGCGTGCAATCAGTGTACACCGCGCCTTATGCCCCCCCATAGGTCCATCACTGACCACATTATTCGATTCACATTCATAGGCCCATACAACCTTTTAACAGTTATTGACTGAGCAATTTGTTCAATGCATATTGATTCAATGCATAATCATATGTTCATCCAGCCTTTTAACAGTCATAGACTGAGCAAATGTCTAATGCATGTTGACTCCATGCACAATCATGTATATTCAACATGTTCACATATATTTCACAATACACATTTTCCATAATATGCCACAATTTGGCCAATTCAAGCATTAACATAATTTTAGTCCCAAGCACGAACCCACAATAGTATAATGTTAATTTCTCAAGAGTGATAACACACTTTTAGAAGTTTATTTCAGATTTTCACCCTAGCTTAACAAGTCTTATGAGATCATTATAAAGTTCCACTTAAATTATCATCTCTTATAAATTCATTTTCTAGAGAGAGATTTCTCTCGAAGTCCTTATTTAAGCTTCATTCTTTTAAATTAATCAAGTTCCTTAATCTAATCGATTGTTGCTCACATACAATTTCTCAAAGGATTTTGCAAGTCTCACAAACTCTCTTATTCTTCCTTTATGTTCAAAATCATTCAAATCCACAAGATAAAGTCTTGTTATTTATTCTTCCATTTTATGCATTAATTTCTTGATATATAATCACTCAAATTTTAATTCACACAAAATCATTCTTATTTCGCTAAATTCCAAGCCAAAATCGTGGCCTCACCTTAGGTTAGAAAACCCTCAAAAATTCACATCCATTAATTCCAACATTATTATTCAACCTTTAATTACATAAACTTCATTTTATTTGTGTACAAAAACTAATTTATACCCCAAAATCCTAGCCAAAACCGTGGACTCACATTAGGGTAGGAAACTCCAAATTTTCTATTTAACAATCCTAACATGATCAAGCAATTTCAACACATTCAATACATTTAAGATCACCATTCAAGCATTAATCTAATTCAAGAATACTTAAACATGTAAAATCACCAAACAAAGTGAGCATACCAACATGGATTTCTCCATCAACAATCACACAAAAGTTTCTTTACTACCAAGATAGGTTGAAGATGATTATCTCCCTCTTACCTCTTGAAGACAACACAAGGAAGCAAGCCTCTTGGTCCTTTGTAGGGATTTTCGTATTACACCTTCAAGGAAATCCTAAGGACATCAAAACTCATCAAAATTATCATCAAAGCTTAGAAAAGGAACCCTTGATCACCTAAGAGATCAAGGATCACGAAAATGAGGAGAAAAGATGGAAAAGTCATGAACTTTACCTTAAAGTTTCCAACTTTGAAGTTTGATAGATCCAAAACGAAAATGGATGATTTTGGTGATGGTCACAACATGAAAGTTGCTTAGAATAGTACCTAGATTTAAGATCAAGGGTTGGTTTAATGAAAAAGCTTGGATGGCCAAAAATGGTGGTTTTGGCCGTGGAAGAGGGTGAGAAAATGGAGAAGAAAGGTAGAGTTTTTGAAGATGATTCCAACTAGAAAAGTGTTTAGAATGTAATGGAGATCAAGGAAATGTGGTTGTTTCAAAGAAAAGCTTGAAGACTCCAAAAATGGTGTCTTGGCTGAATATGAGAGGAGGAGGAGAGAAAGGTGATGACTTTCTTTTGTGAAAGAAAAAGATCCAACAAGAAAGGAAGATCTTCAATGGAAGTGAAGATCCAAGTAAGATTGAAGCTTGAAATCAAGCATCCATGGAGTGTGGAAGGGTGGGGGCTGCCGTGGAGTTAGAGAGAAGGAGGAGAAGAGAAGAAGATAGAGAAAAGTTGGAGAGAAGTAAAAATGAAAGTTAGAGAGAGAAAATGATAGTAAAGTGATTTGAAGTGAAATGTGTAATTAGGTGTATTTTATGTAAGTATGTGATTAAATTATGTGGCCACAAAGAGCTCTAAAAAATGTGTGGTGGAGAGGAGGAGAGAGGAAAGGGTGAAGCTTCTTGAAGAAGCCAATAAGAAAGTGTAAGGAAGCTTCCTCCAAGCTTCTCAAACAAGTTAAGGCTCACCTTTTGATAAAAGTAAAGATGATGTGATATAAAGTAGATTCCCTTTGGATAAGGTGATATGATTTCTACTACAAGTTATTACCCAATAGATAATTGTTATAGATAGCAAAGTCAGTATTAATTGTCCAACAGATAAAAATGTACAACAATTTTTATTTTTATCTGATAAAAATATCAAAAAACGTGAAACTTCGTAAACTGTGTCTGGTCTCAGGTTTAGTAAGATCCCCCGTCGACGTTTCCACAGTTCAAGGTTCTCGAGAAAAATATCTCATTTTTCAGGCTCCGCTTAGCGCGCACACAAAACGAAAAATAATATTAAAATATTTCGCGTTCACAGAAAAATACAAAAAAATTCACAAAAATCTTAAATATTATAAAATGATCATTTATCATGAAATTATTAATTTTCGGAATGCTATAGTTGTTGCTAAGTTGGGTGATTTATGTGATACTGATGTTTAATTGCTACAGAACCAAGGCACCAGAAGGCAAAGGGATCTGCAAAACGTAGTAGGCAGAGGGCTATCCAAAAATATGGCAAAATGTAGTAGTTGATCCTAGTGTAAGGCTATGTTGGGTGGCTTGTGTTATTGCTATTTTTGGGTTGGTGAAATTATGTAACTATTATGGTTAATGGATGAATGAATGAAAGTATAATTTTGCAATCCATTTGTTATAATTTCCAATTTGGATACTTGTTTATTGCTATGTAGTTTTGCAACTTTACTGACTATATCAGAAGACATACAAAAGAGCTAATAGATTAGAAAGTATTCCAAAACAATATAGTAAAGTAGAACCACACAACAACAATAAATTTGTTGCAAGATAATAGGAAATCAGAAGCAAAATAGTCATTTCATTGTATTCATTGCAATCCAACATAGTCATCATCCTAATAAAGTCATAATACATCCAAAATGGTGCTAAACCCAAAATGTGCTCTATTGGAATAATCCCAACAAATTTAATGCATCCAATAAAATGATGCTTACATATCCCAAAAAATACATATTATATTCATTAAAGTCATTTGTCTAATACAAATGCGAACATACAAAAAAACACTACATAGAAAAATAACACATTTCCTAGGTCATTTAGTTATGTCCTTATCCTCCTTCAGTTGCATGTTGTCCCTTGCTTCTCTCAGTCCTTTTTTCTCTGGTCTCCTTCTCTACTAGAGTGTGGTGGTATAGTATGTGATTGAGTAGGTTGTGATACAATAGTTTGTGATGTAGTAGGATGTGGTGCAATAACATATGTTGTAGTAGGCTGTGGTGCAGTAGTCTCAAGTGCAGTGGTGCTTGTCCCTTCTCCTGCAAATGCTTGGGGGTCTCTTTTTCTCTTTTTCTTTTTTTGAGTAGCTGCACCTCTACCTTTATACTTCTTGGAATTGTGGCCAGTACTACCATAGTAACCACTCCTGACTATTTGCCTTTTCCTACTAACCCTATATGGATTTATTGTCTCATTTGTAGCTTTTTTCCTAGCCTTTTTTGGCCTCCATGGAGCAATCTTGTAGATAGGAAGATTAATGGAATTACATTCTGTTTCTGGCCAATCATCTTCTCTTGGTACTCGAGCAACTATTGGTTCATAGGCTGACATAAATGTGATCTTCCAGTAGTAGCTGCTCACATAGTCTTCAAGAATCTCTCTCATCCTATAGATACAGACCACTGCATGCTCACAAGGTATCCGAGTCAACTCCCACTTCCTACACCCACATGTATGGTTGTTTAAATTGTCCACCCTTATAGGACCATATATACCTTCAACCTCAAGCCTCATATCTCCTACCATATAACAGATTAGGCCTATAGATGCATGTTTAGATTTCTCAAGCTTGATTTGGATCCTTGGACAAATTGGTCCATTGTACTTGGTCATACCTTCGCTCTTTGCAACATATCTCTTCATGAGCAGCCTCTTTATGATCTCACACATAGTCCAGATTGGTTTGTCTCTGGCCTCTAGGATAAATGAATTAAATGTTTTAGCTATATTATTATGCAAAATGTCACACTTGTGCACATGGTTGAAAGCATGTCTGCTCCTGATGAGTGTATGAAAGTGCTCTCTAAATACTCTATTATTGGACTAAAATACTAAAATGTGAATAAAAATAATTACAATTAATGTTTATTTTTAAATTAAATTTCTATTTACTTTGGAATATTCTTAAGCAATAATTTATATATATTATTTTATATATTTTAACTTGATAATTTTTCTATTCTTGTATTTATTTTAATTAATTTAATTTCACTATTTAATCATTTTATTTTATAAATTAATATAAGCAAATAATAGACAAGAAGATAAAAGTTCAATTAGACTCACAGTCAATTAAAAGGAGAATAAATTAAATGAGGTGAGATGGAAAATCTGAGCCCAAAGGCTTTAAAGGTTACATGTAGCCAAGGAATCAAATTTAATTAGGCAATCAGTCAGGAACAATGTGCATGATTAGTGGAATTCATGAAATTAAACTCAAGCTCAATTAAGAAAGAAGGCTGATAGTAACCTATATAAAGGAAACAAATTGGGGTACGGGGAAAGTAGCTGACTTCACGTAGCAGCAATGCGCTGCATAACAATTGAGAAGGAACATTGCATTGCACATAAGGAAAAAGAAGAAAGGTTGCACGTTGCATCATTGTGACGTTGATATATTGTGTGCAATGAATAATTTTAGTAAGATAATTTTATTGTGTTCTAGTCTTTTTATGTCTTACTAAATTCTTTGTACTAAGGAGATGATAAAACCTTGATTATTTTGGCATTACTATGATGAATTGTTTTTACCCAATTTTAGGATTTAATATTTATTGATTCTATTTTCTAATCAGATTATATGAATAAATTTTTAGATGAGTTCAGTCATGTTTTTCTTATACTTTACAATTTATTTGTGTTATATGAGTATTGGTAGTAATTGTTGGATATCAATTGTGATTTTTTAAGAATGCATTTGATTATTTGATAATTTATTATTAATTAAAATTTTTTATCATACACTTTATTATTTTTAGTATTTTATTGATAAATTTTTCGTGAGCATATATTTGTCGCTCGATGTTCATGACTTGCATTATTTAGGCATAATAATTTGATATAGTTAATGTTAAAATTAATCTTGACATTCTTAACCTTAGTCATCTTACATCTATTAGAAACCAAATTTGTTTACTTTGTTTCACTTAAATTTACGTTCAAAATTATTCTTATTTACGATTAATTATTTAATATTTTTTTTAGTTTTTTTGTTCCTTTATCTATTCTTTTAATTTGTCTCTCTACAGAATCGATACTTCAAAGCTGTGCTACAATTATTGCATTATTCTTTGGGCATAATTAGCTCCACTGAGATGGTTGGAGTCTACTCAACCATGCAACTGCATCTGTGTCCAACCTCTCCAGCAGTTACATATGATACTGGAATTCATTAATGGTGCATGTTCTTGATGCATTCCATAGCTCATCCTTCAAAAACTTTCCTTTATATTTTAACTTGAAGTTGACATATAAATGCCTCACACAAAATCTGTTTTCAACTCCAAAATGTTTCAATGTTTCTGTTAACCTCTGTTAAAAACACAAAACCAAATTAATGAATTAAATGACTAAAAAGTACATAAATTTTGTTAATAGTTAATAGTGAGTCTACCTTCTGCTGATCATACATATAACTCATCCATTTTCTTTGACACCTCAAACAATAAATTGATAAATCACTCTCAACTATCTCTGCACTATACTTCTACAATAGCATAAGTTATTGGATACATATTGTCATTTGCATCCTTCTCAACTGCACATAAGAGTTATCCCCCAAATTGACCTTTTAAAAAGCATCTATCCACACAAATCACAGGTCTACAAATAGCTAGAAACCCTTTCTTGCATGCATCCAAATACACATACATCCTCTTAAATAATGAGACTTCTAACTTTAGCTTTAGTGTGCTCCCTAGGATATGTTCTCTAACAACAGCTCAGTAGTCTCATAACTTTCCAAATTGTTCATCATACCTCCTTTCAATCTACTCTTTGGCCAATCTTTTTGCCTTGTATGTTTGGTAATAGGACACCTTGATGTTGTAGTCCCTTTCTACTAGGTTAACAAAAGCTACTGGATTCTAATCAGGCTGGTCCCTGATGTTGTCTGCAAATTTCTTTGCCAGCCACTTTGCACTCACCTTTGTATTCTTTCTTGCCCAACCATAATTGTGATCTCGATGATAAAAGGATTTAATCTGGAATGTAGTACCATCTTGAGTGCTCAATGCATGAATCCTCCAGCCATAGTTCCTCTTGCACTTGGTTGTTATCCTATTAGACTCATTTTTATGTAGTCAAAATCAATCCAATTTTCAATTGTATACTACTTAAGGGCCTCTCGGTACACCTTAAAATAAAAAAACTTCAAACAAACCATCAAATTGATTTTTCTGTGTATATCAATTTTCTAATTAAACTTTGGGAACCTTGGTTTTTTACCTTCCTCATTAGAACAATCCAAACTAGCTAATTTATCACTATCAGCATAGTTTGAATGATAGATACCTTCTCATTCCTCTCCTTCTACATGCTATGTGTTAGGTTGATCAGTTGATTGTGTGCTTACTTGAGTTGCTCTTGCTTATGTTGATGTAGCTCTTCTTTTAGCTTTTTTGTTGCTTTTTTTCTTTCTTCTCCTTGATGTTGACCCTGATCAAGTACCATTTGTCTGTTGATCACCTTCATTTGTGGCAACATCATAAGGATTTTGTGTGGGCTCATCTTGGGTATGTTGGCCTATCTTGTGGATCTTTTTGGGTCTGCTATGTGGGGCCTTATTCATTCTACTGTGTGGGGACTTCTTAGGTCTGCTATGTGGGCTCATCTTAAGTATATTGTGTGTGCTCATCTTGAGTATACTATGTGGGCTTTTTTGTCAGCCCATTTTTTTTGGCTCCCAACCATTGGCCAACTTCAACAACCACACCTTTCGCAATCATCTTCTCAAAAAAGATGTTTGGGTTCTTCAAGTCACTATCATCAAAATCACATCCTTTTAGATTTAGTTCACCTTCCTCCTCATCTCTTACATTGCCATCTTCATCAGTAACCACATATTTTGCATTACTATTTTCACTAATATTCTCTTCCACCCCAACAGTACCTTCGTCCTCCCAAGTTTCTTCCATTTGGGGTTCAAGAATTGGAGGTGGTGGTGCAAGTATTTCAACATCATTCTCCATTACATGATCACAATAAAGGTGAAGTAAATTCACTTTCTTTTCCCTAAACCTTACAATGATATGTCTAACAATATCATCATTAGAAAAAAATCCTCAAATCAACGAAATCTTGGTCCTCAAACTTATACCAAAATGCAAAGTCACCCACATAAGCCTTACTCCTCACATACTTGGTGAAATGGGTCACTGAGATAAGGTTAATATAAAAGTTTTTGTACCCATATTGCTCCCTTCCAACATACTTGTTACCTCTTAAATTCCCACTAACAAAGAATTTAACATCTATCTTGATGTCGTCCATTTCACATACATACATGTAATAAAATATACTTTTCAACCCATTAACAGGGCAAACAAAGCAAAAAAGGTGACAAAACACATGCACTTTAAAACATTTAGGGACCACAAAGTAATAAAAAACACCAAAAATATTCCTCAAAGATTCTCACTAAACACACTGCATTGTAAATGTAGGATCACACTACAATAAAGAAGCACACCTAATGACCTAGTGGTCCACAATGAAAAGGCAAAATATGTTCAATGTCCCCTTCCCCCCAACAATAAATAGGACCCACATTCACTTTCCTTTCACGCCTTATACAACTAAAAAAATATTCAAAAAAACAACAAAACAGAACGAAGCTTACCTCCAAATACCGTCAACAACGATAATCTTGTTTGCTACCACTCCATTGTTCGCACAATCCTTTAATGGCTGACCACATATGAATTGGTAAGATTGGGGTGTTTACTGTGATCAACAATAAGTTTGGGGATATAGGATAATAAGATTGGGGTTTTAGGGTTTTGGTTATGCAATTTGAAAAAGGGGATAATTTGAAAAATTTGATGTTATAGGTGTTGAGAGGGGTTTAGATGGTCACGTGTGACCACATGAGCTTCCTTCCATTAGTTTGTGGATGGAAAACCTAACAGAAGGGCTTAGCCACAACGTTCTGCAAGTATGGTTAGTCAGGTTATAGAGTTTTTAAACCACAAAGGGGGTTTTTTGAAATGGACCTAAAGTTGAATGAGGTAATTTGCACTTTGGCAAAAAAAAATGTAACATCGATAAGGCTAAACTAACCCAAAGCATGACCTAAAAATACATACGGGCAAAATCTTCAAATCCAAACTTGTCCCATTCAGCTTTGAGCCAGGTTATTGAGCTAGGTTAGGTTATGAGCACCCCTAACACTTGTTGTTATATATATATTATGATATGAAATTTAGGATTAAAGTTGGCTGCCCTATGCTAGGATTAGGATAGGCCCCAGGTTCAACGAATATTTATAAGGTACTTACAAAAAGTCCATTAAGAATAGATCTTGGCCGAGTTTGAACCTGGTCAACTTAATTGATACAATCCCCTTACTAGTTATTTCATAAAAAAAATACCATGACACTAAATCTTGTTCAGAATTATTTGATTTTGGATTGAATCTCACTTGGGGTACGCTTGGTATCATAGAAAGGAAAAGAAAAGAAGGAATATAGTAGGAAAGAAAAGAAAGAAAAGAAAGAAAAGGAAGAGAGAAGTAGAGGAGTTATCACTTCTCTTATTTGATATAATGTATAATCTAATAGCAAAGAAAGGATGTTTCCTTTCATTTATTTGGTTTCATCAAGGAAAGGAATGGAAATACATGTAAACTAATGAAAATCTATGTAAATATATGGTGAGACTCATAAAAATACTTATCTTCCCTTCCTTTTCATCCATCAACCAAGAGATGCAAAATATGTGAGTCTCATGAAAAATGAATCCATCTAAATCTCTTCCTTTCTACATACCAAACAACGAATAGGTCCAATCCTTTCCCATTTTCATTTCATTTCTACCCAAAAGTAGTATACCAAACAGACCCTTAGGAGTTGTTTGGTATGATAGAAGAGAAAGGAAAATAAATGATACAATAGAAGAGAAAAAAAATAGTTATCACTCCTCTTGTTTGGTATCATTCAATGGAAGAGAATGAATATTTTCAACTTTGTTTGGTTTTATGAAAGAAAAGAATAGAAATATATGTAAATGAATAAAGATGTATGTATATTTATAGTGAGACCCATAAAATTATTCTCTTCATTTATCTTCCCTCCCTTTCCATCCAAAAGTAAGATCTTAGAAGGATGAAAAAAATGGTAAAATTCATGGAAAATTTATCTATTCAAATCATTTCATTTCCTTTCTTAAAATGCAACCAAATAAGGGATGTAACTGATCATGCTTACTAATTCTTTTTCTTTCTATCCTAAAAGGCATACCATAACATATAATGAGTATGAATAATTTTAAATCCAAATCATACACATAATGTGGATCATGGACTAAAATAAGAGTGAAGTACCTTTTTAATGAATAAAATATTATTTTATTTGTAATATAAATTCCTAAAAGAGAAAAAGAGATATTTAATTTAATTTTGATACATTATTAATGTAAAAAAATTATATTTATATTTTTTTTAATAATATATTGACATCTTATTTAATAAATTTGATTATATTAACACTTATATGATATGTAAAACAAAATAATATGTAATCTCATTATTGGATGAATTGTAAAACTTGGCATCAAAATTACAGTCAAAGTAAAAATCTAAAACCCTAATAAATATATATAAATAAACCTTGTGTGTATAAGTAATGTTAATTAATGGAGCAATGATTTATCTTTTTATTTAATTTTTTATTAATATTTTTAATTATTAAATAAAAAATATTAAATATTTTTTATATTTTTAAAATATTAAATATATTTATTTATTTTTAATAATTTTTTTATTTAATATTAAAATAATTATTAAAATAATTGAAGGATATAACATTAGTCTAATCGATTTCGTTTAGCTCCGCTTTTGGTTCCTCAGTCCTTGAATCCCAGTGGCACTAACTCTCTCTCTCTCTCTGTCTCTGTCTCACACACGCACACACATAGAGTGCCACTCTCATCATCGTCTCTCTTTGTCATCGAGGTAGGTTTTCTTTTAGGAAGATAACTCATTCAATCCCTAACGCAACCTGCATTTCGCAAAATTCAACCACCTGTGCTTTTCACTAAAAAAAACCCGCTTGATCCCTCCCGCCGCTATGGATTCTCGGGAACCGCCTCGGCCACAGCCACCGCAGTCGTCATCGATGGTGGGACCCACCTCGTACGTCTCCGTACCCAACACCTCCCCCTTGATCAGCCCTAATTCCACCATGATGGCCCCCGCCACCGCCCGATTCCCCTTCGGCTCTCAGCCCCCACCTCCGTCATCTATCCCCTCCGAGCCCTTCAACAACACCGCCACCACTACCACCACCACCAGCCCCTACGACGGCTCCTCCTCCTCTGCGGCATTGAAGCCGTGCGGGCTTGCCAAGAAGAAGAGGGGCCGCCCCAGGAAGTACTCGCCCGACGGCAACATTGCTCTTGGCTTGGCCCCCACGCACGTGCCCTCTTCTGCTGGCCACAGCGGCGGTGGCGATTCGAGCGGCACGCCGTCCACCGAAGCTTCTGCGAAGAAGCATAGGGGAAGACCTCCGGGCTCTGGAAAGAAGCAGTTGGATGCGCTTGGTACTTTTTTTTTAAATTTTTTAATTTTTTGGGTGTGATTCTTGCAGGTTCTTTGAATGGAACTGATTGTGATTGTTTGTTGTTTGTTGTTGTTGTGATGATATGAAGGAGCTGGTGGGATTGGATTTACTCCGCACGTGATCTTGGTGGATTCTGGCGAGGTAATACACAATGTATTGAATTGCTTAGTTATGCAGTAGCTGTTAAATTTCGTTGCATTTGTCTTTTGGTAATTTATTGTAAGTTATGCTCTGAATCCTTTAAATAACAGTGATTAGCATTTAAAAGAGAGATAAAGTTAATGCATTGTGGTAATTTGAGTGGAGCCCAACATTTGGTAAATGTTAATTAGATGAAGTGGTAATTTATTCTCTGGATGTTGATATTATGATAAAAGGAAGCCAAGTGCTATAAAGCTCCGCTATGCCTGGGGTCCAAGGAAGGGTCAGACCTAGTATGTGGGTCTATAGTAGGCAGCCTTACCTTACATTTGCAAGAGGCTGATTCCACGACTTGAACCTGTGACCTCCAGGTCACATTGTGACAACTCCAACCATTGCGCCAAACTCCCCTTCTTGATATTATGATTCCTAACAAAAGGAAAAAAAATTATATGGTATATATTTCCTTTTCTTTTTTAGTAACGGATATAAAGCCTTGATTTTCAAAATTTAAAAGATTTGGACTCAATAAATTGCACTATTATGTTGATTCACTACTAATAAATAGTAGGACCAGAAAGATTTGAACTGTGGCATGTAGTTATTGCTTTTGGTTGTAACTTATCCATTTTGAAAGAGAGTCATGCAATGATTATTGTCTTGTCATTTCTTTAAAGATATTTATAATTTTTTGGGACTAATTTCAATGCTCTATGAGGTAATTTTAGGGGCTCTTGATCCTTTTTGGTGATAAAAGTAGTGTTAAATCTGTATTGTCCAACTAGGCATACAGATCAAGGTAGTCAATCCTGGTTAGCGGTGCAGAGTGGCGAGCCCCAAAAATGGTATAGCAAATAACGGGATGGCCGTTATACCGAAGATTAGGGATGCAATATAAATAATTTATACTACCGGCATATAAATGCTCAAAAATAAAAATAAAAAATACCAAAATGAAAGACATATTCATCATTAATAATCAAAAGTTATAGTCTAGACACACAATCACCATCAATCCAAGGCATAATTAACAAGTTAATAACAACAAAAAGTCAAGGAGCATAAGGAAAACGAAATACAGCACAACTCCTAAATAAGTTTATGCCTATAAGGCTTAAAGTAACTAAGCAATCAAATTTAAAGAACTCAGAACTCACAACACACAACAACCAAAAAAAAAAGGGATTAGGTGAATGCTTCGAAGCAATGTTTTAAAAACCGAACCAAAGATTGAATTGACAAGGCTTCTGGGTCATGGTTCGATTGGTTCAACCGGTCAAATTTGTGGTTGAACTGTGATTAAACCAGTTGAACCAGAAAATGCTTGAACCGAAGACATGGCTGATTCATGGTCCAACTGGTTCAACTAGCCGATTCGGTCTGGTTTTTAAAACATTGCTTCGAAGTCTCAAGTCAGGACTCAAAACACAGCAACCAAACAAAAAGGAACAGAGTGGGGAATGGAGAATAGTTTGAACAGAGCACCACAGACCTGCGAGGAGCACACCACAGATCTGTGAAGGATGGCATCACCAGAATATCACTGGGTTGCTGGAAAACGGCTGTGCTTGGCTGGAAAAAATGGTGGGCTGTCAAGAATCAGAGGGTTTCAGGTGGGGAGAAGAGGGGTTTGTAACCCTAAATCACCTTCTGACTCAAGAAAGGGGTACAAAATCTCTAAAATCTCCTCAAAAAAGGGTGGGAAACAGCTAAAAATGGGGGTAAAATGGGGTTTTTCACCAATGCATGAGATAGTGGCCGTGACTCGCTGCTTCAGAAAAACGTGACGCGATGCACAGCTTGTTGTGGGGAGGTCGTGCGATGCGACGAGACAGTGCGATAGCGGCGCGAAATGCTGCTATTGACTACCCTGATACAGATAATCCTCAAATTATGTGTTAAATCAAAGCTATATTTGGACAAGGAATATGATTTTTATTTTTCAACTTAAATGTTGTTAGTTCTATAGCTCAAAATGATTGCCTTTGTTGCATAATTGCTATCAATCGCTTCTCCAATGCTTTTGTATGCTAGACTGTGCTCTTAATAAGCTATCTGTCTTGGAGTTCATCAAATCCCCTTATAATTAGTTCCATGAATGAATTTTGGGTATCTCATTTACTCAATTTGATAATTTATGAGGTGTATTTATTTGTCAAGTTTCTGGTTTGAGTACTGTGTGTTTGAGACAATTAAACTTCGTATTATATCGTTGCATGGACTTGAATATGTATCTTATTGTATATCTTTTGTCCCACTCAAAAAGGAAAGAAGTAACTAGCTTCTCTTGGTAGTTGGTTCTTTACTGAGTCACTATTTTGACGAGGAGTTATCATGTTGGGTGCATGTGATTTTACATGTTCTTTTTTTATTTCTTATTTTTTGGTGGTGGGGGTTATTTTGGGAGGGGGGGGGTTCTAAACTATTCTTTTTAATGTTTCTATTGGCAGGGTTGGTGTGGGTTACTATTGTTACAAATTCTTCTCACCAGTATGCTTCTGTTGTTTGTAGGACATTACAGCAAAAATTATGGCCTTTTCTCAGCAAGGGCCTCGGACAGTTTGTATTCTTTCTGCTAATGGTGCAATCTGCAATGTCACCCTTCGACAGCCAGCATTGTCTGGTGGTACTGCAACATACGAGGTACTTTTTATATCCATTTAGAATCTAGTCAATATCCAGTTATCCATTATATCAAGCTTTGTTTATACTAAATTGGACATGATCCAATGTAATACATGGTTGCTTGATATGCATATTCTTAAAAGTACAGCTTGTCAATGAGAACAAGAAACTAAATGCATTTATTTTCCAGCATGTAATAAAAAATTTCCATGTTTTCTACTACAAAAATAAGTATATAACTATGCTTTTGAAAGTGAAATTTATCACAACCATTTATTTAATTATTTGAGTGTCGTGATTTTTTATTTATTTATTTCTTATTTTGATACCGAAACAGCTATAAGGGTAAATTTTTTATTTTTTATTTTATTTATTTATTTTGATATCAAGCTTAAGGGTAAATTTTACCGCACAACTATAAGGCCCGTGATGTTGTATGGTACTGAATGTTGGGTGGTAAAAAGCTAGCAAGAGCATAAGATCAGTGTCGCGGAGATGAGGATGTTGTGTTGGATGTGTGGCCATACAAGACAAGATAAGATCAGGAATGAATGCATTAGAGGGAAAGCAGGGATAGCACCTATTGTGAAAAAGATGGAAGAATCTCGCCTTAGGTGGTTTGGACATGTAAGGAGAAGACCCTTAGAAGCTCCGGTAAGAAGAGTAGATCAAGTGGAGGATAGTCCAATAGCTAGAGGTAGAGGGAGACCAAGAAAGACTATAGGTGAAATTATTAAAAAAGATTTAGATTTGAATTACATTTCTGAAGACTTGGTTTATGATAGGACACAATAGCGTCGTTTGATCCGTGTAGCCGACCCCACCTAGTAGGAAAAAGTTTGGTTGTTGTTGTTGTTGATACCGAAACAGGAAAGCTGTGTACTTCTTGAAATGGCAGCTGGAAATAGTTTATTTATTTCATGTTTTTATTTAATCTTATTGCTTGCATTGTTATTATTATTATTACAACTTTGCAAATTGCAAGCACTATTTTCTATAGTTTCATAGAGATATTGGAGCATACAATTTCAAATCCATATATGGAACCATTTAAGTAAATCCACTTTGAGAATTGTTATTGACAGAAAAGATCAACTGAATTTGCATACTCAGGTTTATTGGCTAAATTCTTCTTCATAATTCTGCTTCAAATGTGTGGATGAACAGGGATAAAAACCTTAAATTGATTTGAAAGTTGTTGGATGGATATTTGCTTTATTAGATGGGTACATTATGAAATGGTTGCCTTTTTTCCTCTTCTGAAATTGAGCCTAACTTGATCCTGAAAAAATGTGCTTTGGAATTTCTATTTCTGTTGTTGTGGATGGATCAGGATCTTATTATAAGCATGCCATAGCCCAAGAGGGATACTGTCTAGAGGTAATTTGGCCCTGTAATGCAAAGATCTTGCAGAATTGGAGGTGCCTGTTAAACAAGATTATGTTTGTTGCATTTAAAGTTTGTATCTTTCTCTCATACCCTCCCTATCCACTTTCCTGCCAGTCTCAGATTGATCCTACAACTAAGAATCTCTTTCTACTGATAAGTTTTAGGATATTAAACATCCAGATTGTTTAAGTATTCTAAAGGTTCTAACTTCTAGAAATTTGTCATGGTTGCTTTGGAATCTTCTACTGTGGCATTGACTATGTAGGAGTGATAACTTGGTGACCACAAGAATTAAAAGTAAGAGTAAACACCTATTTTAGTCCCGCAAAGATACATGTGACATCGATTTGTTCCTCTCCCACAACCATAGAAAGTGACATCAATTTAGTCTTCCAATAACATCAATTTACTCCCTCAATCACAAGAATTGACATCAATTTAGTCCTTCAATCTCACGGTACATACACAGAACAATGATTTTGATGTTACTTTCCATGATTGTGGGACAAATTGATGTCAACTTTCTTTAGAGAACCAAATTGATGTTACCTGTATCTTTGAAAGACTAAAATGGGTGTTTACTCTAAAAGTAATTGATTGGACCAAACTTTTTACTTTTACTTTTCATTATTTATAGTTTCCTAATTAGGAAAAAAAAGAAGATAACTTGTTTTTATTACCTAGATTACCCTTGGATTGATAGGAAACCAAATCAATCGTCTGTTGGAATTGTTGATTGATCTGTTTATTGATTGTTTTGGCAATAAGGAAAAGTTTGACAAGGAATACTAAAATGATTTAGATAATCTTCTCTCTTCATCTTCTCAAATTATATCTTTTTGGTGCAAAAATGTATCTGGACCATGGTAAGAACTGGTGACGTAAGTTTAGAGGCTAAAACAAATGAGAAACTCAAATTGTCTTGGTGACTGGTTATAGTACCAAAAACAGTATGAAGATAGGATGAGTGCGGAGCACGGGTTCCCTCCGTCAACTCATTAACTCAATCTTAGTTTCATAGTTCTATTCAAGTCCTGTTCTCTTTTAAATTGTAAGAATTACCACTATATGTAGATGCTCCTTAATCCCAGTCTTGTAGGTGTTGTTCTTCACTGAACCAAAAAGTACTTCAAGTTTGGAGCACATAAGAATTGACTTTATTGCAATAATTTGATTCACATTCTGGTTCATCCTTGGGCCTTGGTTAAAAGTTAAGTTCCTCTCATGTAAGTGTTCAGATTTGTGGTTTACTTATTTTAAGTGCAGTGGTGTGCGAAACCTACATTTTCTTTCCACACCATTTCCATGGCAAGGTATAGTTGTTTAATAATGGGATTTAAAAAGTCAGTAAATAATATTGATGAGTTTTTCCTGTGAAGGAACCAAATTCAGCAGCATCTTCAATTCTGCTTCATGTTTAATTTTACATATTAGTAAAGTGAAACTGTCATTATCTTGACATTAGTGGTTGAGTATGTAATTAAGTATCAATGTCTTTAGGTTCAATTCTCTTCACTCGAAGTCATTTTACATTGCAGGGTCGATTTGAGATTATATCTCTATCGGGCTCTTTGCTGCTATCAGAAAATAATGGTGAACGTAGCAGAACAGGCAGTTTGAGTGTGTCCCTCGCTGGGTCTGATGGACGGGTTTTGGGTGGTGGAGTTGCTGGAATGCTAACCGCAGCATCCCCTGTACAGGTATTGCTCTCAAATGGTAGAAAATTTATGTCTATTGTTAAACAATCAGACTTATGATGAAATTTACCCATATAGATGTTCTACGTGCACATTATATACAGTTGTTGTGTATTATTATTGGGGAGTCTTTTATGCATGTAGGATTGACCAAACTTTGATGCTTTGTTTTTGTGACTTTTTCCAATCATTAACAGATCATTGTGGGTAGCTTTATTGCAAATGGGAAAAAGTCAAGCTCGAATATCCTGAAATCTGGGCCTTCTTCAGCACCAACATCACAAATGTTAACCTTTGGTGCACCTATGACTCCAACCAGTCCTACATCTCAAGGGCCTTCAACTGAGTCCTCGGAGGACAATGATCATGGTCCCTTTAATAGGGGGCCTGGACTCTACAATAATGCTAGTCAGCCCGTTAATAATATGCAGATGTACCATCATCCACTCTGGGCTGGCCATACTCATCAGTGAAGATGTGACTTTAGATTAACAGTGCGGAAGCAGGGCATTTGCATGATGATAGTTCGGAGTAGTGGCTAGAGGTCAATTCTAGAATTCTAACATGCGTTATTGAGGACTGATTTTAGAACAGTTATCTTAAGTTTCAAGTTTATCTCCAATTTTCAGGTGACTAGGATTTTTCTTTTAAATCATAACCGGAACATTTCTAGTGATGATAGCCAAGGATATGCTACCCATTATCCGAATTGTGTCGTTTTGAAGTTCGTTGTCTGCACTCAGCAGTAGCATAGCAGAATCAGGAACTTTGCTTTCCCTCCTTCATCATGCTTTATTTTCTTTGAGCTTATTACGGATTTGGGTCCCCGTGCATTCATTACCAGCATGAGTTTTGTTCCTCTCATCTCAGCTGCATGTTCGTTCATTTTAAAATTTCATCCAGGGTCACCATCTTCCTGTGTCTCATAAATACTTGCACTTTCTTACTCTTGAATCAATAAATGATTTAGCAATAAGTTCTTTACATAATTTTTTCATGTAAAATCCATTGAGTTCTTTCAACTCATTTTTAAGGGAGGATACTAAACTGAACCTTAATGTTAATAATTTAGGTTTCACCATCTCGCTATACCCCCATCATTCTTGTTTATGGTGCTTGATGAAGATAATAATATAGAAAAAGCGAAAATAGAAAATAAGAGAGGGATCAAATATGAGTAGTATTGCCAAAAGATCCAACAATACGAAGCCATAGTTAACCCACTGTGTAGCGTTTCTTTCGGTTATACTTCTAATTTTAAATGTTGATGACCTATGTTTTTGTAAGCTTTCGAATTTTAAAATGTTGAAAAGGTAAATTTCGTTGTCAGGTGTCATTTATCAACCGGCTTTGTGCACCCGAAAGAAAATTGATAATTATATTTATAATTAGGGTTTATATATGGTAAAATTAAAGCGTCAGTATAAAAAAATAAAAAAATATAATTATAATTAAACTATGAAAATTGTGCAAACGTGATATAATATGTAACTTTGTATCATTCTTGCACCCAAATTGTCTCATTGTTTAAATGGAATTTGTTGATATGGATCCAATAAGTTTAGGTTTATTAATAGATTATTTTTTTTAATTTAACAGTATCTATATATAAATATGAGTGTATAAAAAAATTATTAATTAAAATTTATAAATTATTTATATATATAGTTATTTTTAAAAAAATTAATTTGATTAAATTTTTATATAAATTTAAATATTATTAATTAAAATTAATTTTTTAATTAAAATTATTAATTTATTTTAACAATAAATCAATAACTCAAAAGTCTTGAACATTCATCAACTAATTTTTAAGTGGTATATATTAGAATTCTCTTGTTTAAATGCTTTGTGTGTTATGTATATGAGATATTGATGCTTGCGTTGCGTGTTGGAGTGGAGCGTATGGAGTATGGACCAAGTCGCAAAAAGCATTAGTTTCAACACGCGCCACTGCCTGAAAATCACAGCTCAACCACTGCTGAGCATACGAGACAGTGACAAATGACAAATCACAATCAATGAAAAGCTTAACTCTTTCTCATTTGCAATACCTTTGCCGTAGTCCATTTCCAACTTACTCCAACAGCTACTTCAGAAAAATACACCCAAACTAAAATAACAATATCGCTTTCAACGCTCCATGGTCGCATCAACACTATTTTTTTAGAGGGAAAAAATAATTTTAATCTATTATTAGTGTAAAATTAATTTTGTTATAATCTAATTACGTATTATTATATCATTAAAAGTATTTGATTTATTAAGAAATTGTTATCATACTCAATCTTTTAATAATAAAAGTACACTTGATGATAGTAAAACAGTGGATCAAAATAAGAAACTATTTCTCTGGCTCTCTATAGTGACTATAGTCTATAGTGCTGGTTCAATGTTTACACCATTTCTATTATAGCCTCTTCCTAGCGGTAGCCACCGCTTTCATATTTGTATATATATATATGTAACTAGAACATGTCTAGCTATACCGACATAAATTACTCTTGTAAGTTCTACAGCTTCCCACATAGATACATTGATCTTCAATCTCCTCCTACATATCAATTCCTATCTAATCTACCTTTGCTCTTTCCATGAATTGCTTGGTCTTGCCGGTATCGTTGATCCTAAGGCGCTCAATGGGTTATCGACCCCTAACCAAGGATGATGATTTGGAAAATGAATCCCACAACCCCGTGACAGTAGTAGTCGGAAAAGAGAAAAGGGTGTTCCTCGTGGACCCTTTTATATTACAAGAGAACCCGTTTCGGCTTTTGATGGACACCTCCATGAGGAAGGATCCAGGGGACAAAGATCATCTTCATTTCACAACAAACCAACCTAGAGTGGTCTTTGTGGATGTGGATGCCATTTTGTTCGAGCACATGTTGTGGCTCATGCATAATGATTGCTCTTCTTTATTCAACCTCAATTTGAAGGAGATTATTGACTTCTATGCTCAGGATATATAATCATGATTATATAAATTTAGAGTAGCAGTTAACATAGCAAAGGTACTATGTGTTACTAATTTCAGTTCTGACTTCATTAGAAGAGTTTCTCTCTTCCTTCCCTTGTGACACTGACAAGGAACACCTAGTTTCTTGTATTATTAGAAATAATACATACCAATATATCGTTATACATATCCACCATAGATGATTACTCTTTCTTTGTAATGACATCTCAAAATCATACATTCAATTTCATTTCATCTCTATATGTTACTTTATGCACCAACAGGCCATATGCCTCACTTTCATCGCTCCTATATATGATCAGAAGCCTTGAATAATCCCATATTAGTAACCAATGATCCAAATCATAATATATTTTATCACTGAATATTGTTTAAATCATCATTAATGCTGACTTGTTCAAAGCAGCGTTGGTGACACCGTTGGTTTTAGAAGGTGAAATATTCACTACTTCCTATGACGTTGGAACAATGTAAATATAATAAGCGCTACTCCCTCTCTTTGAGAAATTCTTACATAATCATCAGCGTCCAAGTTTGGTACACGTTACCAATTACATTATTAATCAATAAATAATTATTATAATTAATTAATAATTAACTATTATAATATATCATAATTACTGATGTAATTAATTAAGTGTATTCAACTTAAATGTTTTTGATTTATACAAAAATTTATCCTGTCTCGTGCGTCTCTTATCAAGTTTAGGTTGAATTAATCAAAATTGCATATAATAGGATTACTGGATTGGAAGTTGATTCATGGTTCTCTTCCCTCAGCCTTTATATTGATCTTGGGAAGGAATTAAGAGGCACTAATAATTACCAAGTTCATACACGCATCAAGTTGTTGGGGGTTTAAACTCGAGCATACAATCTCACGCAACCATGTTGTCAAAACCAAGAAGTTGATTCTTGGTGTTGATGTGTCCTTCCAAGTGTCCTACGTTATAAACCTTCTCTATAGAGGTGGATTATTTGAAACTTCTAACGTGTCTATTGTTAGTTGTTATTTTCAGTTAGTTAGTTAATGCAGTTTTTCTGTTATTGTTGTTATTTCCCTCTTTAGTTTTTTACTTCTCTTCCTTTTGTATATATACATCATTTTAAGTATGAATAAAATGATTTTTCCTTTTCTACCAATCATAATATGGTATTAGTAGACATAACCCAAAACACCCATTTTCTTCCGCACCTCTGATCTCTCTCTCTATGGCAACTTCTGCCAATTCAACCTTTGTCAATTCTTCAATGGCGGTATCTGTCATCTCCTCTCAAGATTCTTCCAGCCCATACTACATTCACCCCAATGAAAATGTTTCGCTGGTCTTGGTTTCTCCACCACTCGAAGGATCCAATTATCACAGCTGGTCAAAGGTCATGTCAATGGCTTTAGAAATGAAGAACAAATACGAATTCGTGGATGGCACCATCAAGAAGCCTTCTTCCACTGATGATCCTCTATATGCTGTGTGGAAGCGTTGCAACACATTGGTTTTGTCTTGGCTGAATCATTCCATGACACATGAGATAGCTACAAGTATTCTTTAGATTGACATCGCTTCAGATGTTTGGAAAGAGCTTAAAGGTCGTTTTTCCTAAGGTGACTATGTCAGGATTTCTAAGATTCATTCAAATCTTTATTCTTTCAAACAAGGTGATCTTTTAGTCACATTTTATTACACAAAAATGAAGATTTTATGGGATGAGCTTTGCAATTTTCGCCCTCTTCCACAAACCAGTTGTTGCAATACTTCGAAAACCATTCAATAGTATAGGGACAATGATTGTGTTCTTTGCTTCTTGCAAGGGTTAAATGATAATTTTCCTTCAGTTAGATCTTAAATTTTACTCATGGAGCCATTACCCTCTATTAATAAAGTTTTTTCTGTGATTACTCGACAAGAAAGGCAGCTGCAAATTGGAATCTTGCCATTGCCCGATCCTACTGCATTAGTCATTCAGTCCAAGTCTGCACCTACTCACAATTCATATGGCAGAGGTCAGAAAAGTTACAATTCTAAGAGTGCCTCACAAAAGTAATGTACACATTGTGGGCGCACAAATCATACAGTAGATACATGTTTTCTGAAACATGGATATCCCCCTGGTTCTAAGTTCAAAAAGTCAATAAATTATGTTGCAGCAGCTGTAAATCCTGAAGAATATGCTACCGATTCACCTCTACATGGACTCATAAAGAAGCAAATTCAAGGTCTATTGGCTTTATTACCTCAATCCACTCTTACTGCAACATCTCATGCTTCTAACTTGGTCAGCACTCACAACATCACAACCTCAAACCCTCCTTCAGGTAAAGATCACAACCCCTGGATATTAGATTCAGGGGCTACAAATCATATCACCTTTTCTTTAAATTCTTTTACCATTTAAAAGTCAATTCTTCCTGTTCCTGTTTGCTTACCAAATGGACAACACACTTCAGCAACTCACTGTAGCACCATCTATCTCAGTGATACCTTAATTCTATATGATGTTCTTTACATCCCTCATTTTTCTTTCAATCTCATTTCTGTTACAAAACTAACTGAATCACTTTCTTGTCAATTGGTTTTCTTTCATGACCATTGCATAATCCAAGACCAATATACTTCGAGGAAGATTGGCACTGCTAAGGCACATGGAGGACTTTATGTGATGATACTCCCTCAATATCCTCAACTTCAATTGCTTGTCACCATCAATGCTGTCAACACCATCCCACCTCTATCGAATTCTTTTACTTTTTCAGATATATGGCGTTATCGCCTTGAACATCCCTCTTCCCAATGTTATCACAATGTACAAAAACAACAACTTGATGTATCCCCCACTCCCTCACCAAACTGTGATATATGTCACTTGTCAAAGCAAAAATGTTTGCCTTTTTCTAATAGCAATTTTGTTTCCAATTGTATATTTGATCTTATACATCTTGATATTTGGGGTCTATATGTCATTCCTTCATTACAAGGTTTCAAATATTTTCTAATCATAGTAGATGATAAATCAAGGTTCACATGGATTAGATTCATGAAATCCAAGCATGAAACCAAACAACTTCTCATTAATTTCCTCAATTTTATAGAAACTCAATTTCACAAAAAGGTTAAAGTGATGAGATCAGATAATGGCCAAGAATTTATCATGACTTCCTTCTATCAATCCAAAGGCATCATTCATCAACTCTCTTGTGTTAAGACTCCCCAACAAAATGGGGTAGTTGAAAGAAAATATCAACACATTCTCAACATTGCAAGATCTCTTATGTTTCAATTAAATTTGCCTCTGTCATTTTGGTCTTTTTCTATTTCACATGTTGTCCATATTCTAAACATGTTACCTTCAACAGTTTTGTAAAATAATACACCTTACTCAATTCTATTTGAAAAATCCCCTGACCTATCCCACCTTAGAGTTTTCGGGTCTCTATGTTATGCATCAACACTTGTTGCCAAAAGAAGCAAATTCCATCATAGAATGCATATACCTTGGTCATAGATAAGGTATTAAAGGTCATTTTACTTTTTGACTTACACAATAAAGAAATATTTCTCTCCCGAAATGTCATTTTCTATGAAAATGTTTTTCCTTTTTGCAATCAATCACAGCCTTCCCCATCTGATGCCTTTCCTATTCATTCTCTTCCATCATTAAAAAGAACCTCAGACCTTACACTTGAACCAATTACCAATCCAACAAATGAGTCAATTCCCAACTTTACAAGTGAATCACAACAACTTGCACACACATCTAACCTTCCAGCTCCAATCAGAACCTCTACCAGAAACAAGCATCCACCTACATATTTGAGGGATTACCATTGCAATTTGCTTCAGTCCAATGACATTGCTGCCAATCTGTCCTTAGGTATTTTTCATCCCCTTTCCAATTTTCTTTCTTATAATAATTTGTCCATTGCACACAAAACCTTTATTTGTTCTTTGTCCACTAATGCTGAACCAAGAAACTATAGATAAGCAGTACAACATGAGTGTTGGAGGTTAGCCATGGACCAAGAAATTGCTGCTTTAAAGTTAAATAATACATGGGTTCTGACTGACTTACCACATAGCAAGCAACCTATTGGCTGCAAATGGGTTTTCAAGGTTCAGCATAAGGCTGATGGAAGCATAGAAAGGTATAAGACATGTCTAGTTGCCAAGGGTTATACACAACAAGAAGAGGTAGACTACTTTGAGACATTTTCTCTAGTAGTTAAAATGAGTACTATCAGAATAGTCTTAGCAATTACAGCAGCCAAATCTTGGTATTTACATCAACTGTATGTAAATAATGTTTTCTTACATGGAGAATTAAATGAAGAAATATATATGGTTGTACCGCCAGGATTTTAACCATCAAAACTGAATTAAGTTTGTAAACTTTTGAAGTCCTTATATGGGCTTAAGCAAGCTAATCGTCAATGGAACCAAAAGCTGACTTCTGCTCTCATTTCACTGGGTTACAAGCAATCAAAATCAGATTATTCATTATTTGTGAAATCTGTCCAAGGGCATCTAACAGTTTTGCTTGTTTATGTGGATGATGTGGTTCTTACAGGGGCTGACATTACTGAAATCAATTTGGTTAAGTCTTATTTGGATGCTAAATTCAAAATTAAAGACCTTGGCTCACTAAAATTCTTCCTTGGCCTTGAAGTGGCTCGATCCAAGGCAAGAACCACCCTCAATCAAAGAAAGTATGCTCTCGAATTATTGGAGGATGCAGGGCTACTTGGCTGCAAACCTGCTTCCACACCCATGCTTCCAAATTTAAAGCTACTGAAGAATGATGACAAACCTCATTCAGATCCTAAAGCCTGCAAAAGGCTCATCGGGCGCCTATTATATCTCACTAATACTAGACTTGACCTAAGCTTTGTTGTAAATAGGTTAAGTCAGTTTGTAAGTAATCTTATGGAAGCACATCATGAGGCTGCTCTTAGGGTCCTGCACTATATTAAAAGCTCTCTAGGAAAATGGTTTATTTTTCTCAGCCAATTATGATCTTCAACTTATTGCTTTCAACGACTCAGATTGGGCTGCATGCCTTGATTACAGGCGTTCTACCACAGGCTTTACCATTTTTCTTGGACCTTCCCTCATTACATGGAAGTCTAAGAAACAACACATAATCTCTTGTTCCTCCTCTGAAGCAGAATACAGAGCTCTAGCAGCTACTACATGCAAAGTACAATGATTATTGTATCTACTACAAGATCTCACTCTCCATCATCCTCAACTGGTTTCCATTTATTGTGATAACAAGTCAGCGATACAAATTGCTCAGAACCCCACCTTTCATGAGCACACCAAGCATATTGAGCTTGACTGCCACCTCGTTTGAGAAAAACTACAAGCAAGGGTTATTCATCTTCTGCCAGTTCCCTCATTAGCTCAATTAGCTGATCTTCATACTAAGGCTCTACCTCCTCATTTGTTTCATACATTGGTGTCCAAGCTCAGCATGTTGGATATCCTTGCTCCAGCTTGCAGGGGACTGTTAGCTGACATCATGGCTTCCAATTAATGAGAGCAGTTAGAGTTTTGTTATTTTCAGTTAATTAGTTAATGCAATTTTTCTATTATTGTTGTTATTTCTCTTTTCAATTTTTACTTCTTTTCCTTCTGTATATATACATCATTTCAAGTATGAATAAGATGATTTTTCCTTCTCTACCAATCATAATACCTATCGCCATCCAAGTTAGCTTGCATGTTATATTAGAGACTTTTGTTATATAGCGTAAAGTAGTAGCAATTTAGATTGATAAATAATTAGTTACGGCTTGTAAATTCACTATGTTTAATTGCTGAGTTTCATAAGGCTTATTACTAATGCGATATGCCAGGATACCAAGAGATAAGTGGGCTGTGGAATAATCAATCCCAGTTTTCAGATACATGCCATTGGTACTAAGATATGAGAAAGGGTTATTATACTTATGATAAAAGAGTTTTTTTAATGAATACTTTAAGAGTACTTGTTAAGAAATTTAATATAAAAAGTATTGCATAAAAAATATATTTTTTTTTAATTCTCATTACATTGAATATTTTATTTTTCATAAAAAAAACTTCTTATTTTGAATTCTTAGAACACTCTTTAATAAAACTCGTATTAAAAAGATATTTACAGAACTCACAAAAGTTTAAGAAATTTAATGTCCACCCTTCATTTTACCTTTTTTCTCTCATCTATCAGGGCTCCTCCTTTCTTATGTGTGTTCATAGGAATTCTCTACAATTTCAAATAGACCGGAGAAGATCTCAACTTTCAAAATTTATTTTTCTTTTATAATTAAATATTAAGATAAATATATATTTTAAAAAAATTAGCCTTTAGATTAAAATCTACACACCCTACCCTGCAATTTTTTTTGGGACTTGATGGGATCCAGTTCGGCGTTCACAGATTCTTGCTTGCTTTGTGCACGTGACATCATTTTTTATGAAAAATTCTTCTGTTCTGGCTGTCTTTCTAGAAGAACTTTACTTCTTCCAAGAATTATTTCTTTTCAACTTGATGGTGAAGCAGCATCTTTGTAGGTTGTAGCTAAACCGCCGTGGGTTGGTGTAACGGTCCATGAGTATGTAACGTATGTGGATAGACACATATTAATAAAAAATTGAATTTTAATTATATCAATTATATATTTATAATTAGATTATAAAAAATATTTTTGTGAATTTTTTAATCTTAATATAAATGACTTATCTTTGATTGAATATAAAAAATGAATTAGTCAAAATGTGTCTAAATTAACTTAAACATCACTTGAACATAATATAAAAACAAAATAAAAAAATAAAGCATCTTTGCACTTAAATCTTATATCATTTCTATCTAGCCACATTTAGAAAAACATCTTAAGATTAGAGAAAGTTTTAAATAAATAATGTCTATCATAAACACTCAAATTAATAATTAATATGTAAAAATATTTTTTAGAGATAAATATATTTTTAACATAACTTATACAATTTTACGCATGTGATTTGTTAATTTGAATGTATGCCTAATGCCTAACTATGACTTTTTCCCTAAAATTGTAGGTCACTTGTCAATTATCAGCTTGGCTCTACACCCTGAAAACAACCTATGTTTTTTTTTTTTTCCCACCCTTCGTTTTAATTGAAAGGGAAGGAAACTATGTGCAACTTTTTTTTGGAGGAGCTTTTTTTTCCCACTTTTTTCGGAAAGATAATATTGTGGACCCATAACAGGCCCAGTTTCATGACGGACATAATATTCCATTGGCATCGTCATAATTTAAAAATAAGTCTCCAAAAGGATTTGGGCCTCACACTATGGTACTCAATATATATCGGGCTCAACTATTACGGACTTGTTTGGTTAATGCTTAAATATGTGGACAACCAGTGTTTGATGACAATAGCTAGTTTTGACAGCCTTAAATCTATAGGCATCTTCTACTCAAAAATTCGCATGAAAAACGAAAGCTAAACTAGCTAGCTAGGCAACGAGCTGCCAATAGAAATTTGGAATTTGGGCGATTTGACAGAAAGAGAAGAGAAAGGAAAATACAAGAAGTTCGAGTTAAGCACTAATCAGCATTAACATACATAACTGAAACTGGTTACTTGAGCACCAATATGGCTTCTATTAATTCGTTTAGTCAAAGTTTATTTCATTTTGTGACGAGTCTTTAAGCATATTTCACATTCAAAGATTATCTTCGACGGGTAGATTGAGTGGGCGCTGTCACGCTGGGACTAACACCTTAATCAAAGTCTTCAAAGATCTATATCTTTTAATTTGTTCCTTTTTACTACTGAGACAAAGGTACACTAGCATTGCGAACCCTTAATCGGGTATTTCCGTTATGTTCTTGTCATTTTACTATAACATGGTTGGTTCTAAAGTTTCATTCACTACCTTAATCAAAGACCAAGTTATGTTTAAATATTAAACAACTCTTATATTCTTACATTAAACAGTGCATACATTTTCTTTTACATCTCATCTAATATTATTCATTATACATACTTTTTTTATTATTTTCTCTCACTCAATCACATCCCTTAAAAAAAATGTAAATAGTACCTACACCCCTAAAAGAGGTGTAGGATGATTATTTTCCAATATTAAATCTTGACAGACTACCATAGTTTTTACAACTTTTATATTCTTACATCAAACAGTACATACACATCTTTTCACACTTCATTTAATATTATTCATTATACATATTTTTTCTTATCACTTTCTCTCACTCAGTTACATCTCTTAAAAAGAATATGAATAGTGCTTACATCTTTTTTAAGAGTATAAGATGATCTTTATTTTGATTTTTATAAATAAAACGAGAAGAAATTTCCTAATAAGAAGAATCCCACGACAGCGTTTTTATTTTAATAGTTTCATTTCTTCACTGATCTTCCAAAAACTGTGGATTACGGTATTATTACTCCATTTCCAAAAACTGTGGATTACGGTATTATTACTCCATATACTTGTGTTCCATCCCAACCATATTTTATTGTGGATATTATAATCAAGTTCTGCCTAAATGCTCTGTAGCATCTTTTGGAGTTATGACAGCGTATTATACCATAAAATCATACAGTTGCATCCCATGCCCATGGTGATATACTATATTGCAATTAACATATTAAATGTTCATCATGATTTAATACTACTTGTGCCAATTTTATTTTAAGCTTAATTAATAAACTTAAAGCAGACTCCGAAGTACTTTGACATCATTATCATTTTGGCCCCATCATGGTCGATATACAACACCACCACCATAAACGTCCTTGAAAACGTGGTTAATTATTCTTAATCACTCTATGTTGGAATCACATATATTATAATTAAATAATAAAACAAAATGATTTCTTGTGGAAATATAAAATTCAACTGCTCTATATACTATTGTTACATCAATAAATATAGAAGTTGACAGCGTAGAATCAAATTAATGGGTGTAAGCACAAGAAAAAGATGATATTATATTGCACATACGACTTTGTCAGTTTGGTATAAACGACTTCGTCAGTTTGGTTCTTTATTTTATTCAAGCTTTATTATCTATTTTCAATAGTTAATTATTCAACCACACATTTTGGATAACTACTCTTCACTTGTCTTGAAGTTAAACCATGTATATCTCTTATATGTTGTCTCCATTGTCATTACCATGATTAGTAGTATTATAGTTAAGGTTTTAACAAATTGAAAT
Organism: Ormosia emarginata; assembly: GCA_029884605.1. Taxonomy (NCBI): domain Eukaryota; kingdom Viridiplantae; phylum Streptophyta; class Magnoliopsida; order Fabales; family Fabaceae; genus Ormosia; species Ormosia emarginata. Next base: position 18,562,464 of record JAQQTP010000064.1, on the reverse strand, counting down.
ATATTTCCTCGAGATAAATTTCGTGAGCCATTAATTTTGTGGGATTAGTACGCGTATGTATGATTAAATGATACTTATACAATTTAATAATTTTTTTAGTAAGATATAAATGTCATTAAATCCATCATTAGATAATTAAATCCAAATGAATGCATCACGCACTCGCAATTTATGTATATTAATCAATGGAAATATTTCATGAATGCCACTAAAAATCAACGTTTTTCTCCATGACTCTATTTAAGGCTCTATTTGATATATCTGATAATATAAGACATTATATAAAATAATAGAATAAGGTCAGTTAATAGTATAAAAGAGTTGATAAACTCTCATGTTATTTAACATTTGGTGTATATAGTATAAACAACATATTAATATATATAATTATTTACTTGATTATACTACCCTTTAACATAAAAAGTTAAAAAAAAAGCCATCAACCTTCATGAATGGAAGCAAAAACCAGTAGCTTTTATATAGAAACTTTCATCTATGCTGGAAAAAATAGTATAACTTCATAATAGAGTAAGTTGGTGTTGAAGTCAGAAGTCAGTTATGATTTATTTGTTAGAAATTAGTTAGCATCTGTTAGAAGTAATTAACACAGTTAGTTAGTTTGCTATATTAGCTTGTTATCAGTTAGTTTGTTATATTAGCTTGATTATCAGTTACATGTGGTTGATACTATAAGTATCACAAAACTGTTTGTAATGATTAGTGTGATTTTTAGATGAATCAATTCAATATTACAGATTTCTCTTTTTCGCTCTGTAATCTTTCTTTCTTCTTCTTCACTCTGAATCTTATCATGGTATCCAGAGCTTGATTTTCTTGGGGCCATGGCAGATTCTTCTCCTCCTCTCGCTGCTTCACCTCTTAGCTCTACAATTTCATCTTCTCTTGTTACGTTTAATCATTCAATTTATGTCAAACTGGATGGAAAGAATTTCTTGGTATGGAAACAACAAATTGCTGCAGCAATTCGTGGTCATCGGCTTCAAGATTTTCTCATTGGTTCTTCAATTCCACCTCAATATCTTTCTGTGGATGATGAAACGAATGGTAATGTGAATCCTGCATTTCTTACATGGGAACAACAAGATCAACTTCTTCTATCATGACTGTTGTAAGTGAAAGCATGTTAACAAGGATGGTAGGATGTGATTTTTCATGGCAACTCTGGAAATAGGTTCAAGTATTTTTTGCTTCACAAACTCGTGCCAAGGTTAAGCAGTATAGATCTGAGCTACGTAACATGAAGAAAGAGTCCAAAACAGTAACTGAATATCTCTTACACATCAAAGCTTTGATTGATGCACTCATGTCGATTAGAAGTCAGATTAGTACAGAGGAGCATATTGAGATCATTCTTGATGGACTTCCAGATGAGTATGATGCTTTTGTTACTTCCATTAATTCTCGTCTTGATGCTTATACAGTATATGAAATAGAATCTTTACTACTTGCACAAGAAGTTAGAATTGAAAGAACATCATCTAAATCTGTTCTTGGAGATAATTTGATTGCTAATGTTGCTCATTTTGATATTGCTAAGTCTAATCTCAATCTGCAATCAAAAGCTAATACTGTTGGCACTTCCAGTGGTTCTCGATCTGTTGATCCACAACACAATCCTTATGAACAGAATCCTGGTATTTATCATGGTATTTTTTTTATCCTACTCAGCCTACATTTCAAAGTAGTTTTGACAGATTTGGTCCAAATCAAACTGCTTATCAAACTTCAGGTGGTTTTCGTAATCAGTTTGATCCTAATCGAAGTGGATTTCGAGGATTTAACAATTATTCACGTGGTGGAAGGTTTTCTTATAGCCGTGGTAGAGGTAGATTTAGAAGATTTGAAGGGAGATCTTTCTCTGTTGTATGTCAGTTGTGTGATCGTTGTGGACATTCAGCAACAAATTGTTACTATAGAAATGAGGCTGCACCTCAATTTTCTTCTCAGATTCCTTCTGCTTCTCAGCACTCAACTTCCTTTCAACCACAAATGTATCCTTCATCTTCAATATATCCTTCTTACTCCTCCGCACAGTATCACAATCAAAATATATATCCCTTATCCTCACAATATACTTCACCATCACCACCTCATAATTTCTCTTCTTGCGCTTATCCATCACCTCCACCTGGTTTTTCTCATCCATATTCCTCATTTTCTTTTATACCTATTTCCCCTCAGTCATTATCATCACATTCCCATTCATCTCAGCCTAGACATTCTGCTCCTTATCCAAGTGCATATGTGTCTATTGTGTCTGCAACTCCTGAAATTTTGACAAATCAAGCATGGTTTCCTGATTCAGGAGCAACTGCTCATGTAATTCCTGATGCTCATAATCTTATATACAAGGTTCTTTTTGAGGGGCATGAACAACTTCACACTGGAGATGGTACAGGTCTGACTATTGCATATATTGGTTGCTCTAATGCTAATTCTCCATATAACTTTTCTGTCACACTTAAACTGCAAGATCTTCTTCATGTTCCAAAGATCACTAAAAACTTAGTTAGTGTCAGTAAATTTGCTAAAGATAATTTTGTTTTCGTTGAGTTTCACACTTTTCATTGCTTTGTTAAATCACAAGTAACCAATGAGGTGCTCTTGAGAGGCACTATTGGACCTGATGGGCTATACTGCTTCAACTCCTTTCAGCTTCAACCTCATTCTTCTCCTTCACATGATCATAAGGCTACTGTTGAAACTGTAAATAAAAGTTCATTTCAATCTTTTCAAGTTTAGTAAATCCTTACATTTCAGTAAATAAAAGTGCTTCACCTGTGTCTTCTTTTTCTTTGTGACACTGTAGACTTGGTCATCCTGCTGCTACAGTGGTGAAACAAATAATGTCATCATGTAACCTTTTGGTACCGAATAAAACTATTTTTTTTTTATTTCTGTTCTGTATATTGTCTTGGTAAAGCTCACATATTGCATTCACCTGCTTCATCTACTTCATATAGTGCACCCTTCGATCTTATCTTTACTGATCTATGTGGACCAGCCCCTATTCTTTCTTCTGATGGCTTTTCTTACTACATTAGCTTTGTAGATACTTATACTAGATATTCCTGGATATATATGTTAAAAAGGAAATCATAAGCTTTGTCTATATTTGCTAAATTTAAAAAGATGACTGAACTTCAACTAGGTAGACAAATTAAATGTGTCTAATCTGATTGGGGGGGAGAATTTTGACCCTTCACTGCATTCCTCAAATCTCATGGTATAGTTCACAGACTTATCTGCCCCCATACACACCATCAAAATGGTGTTGTTGAGAGAAAACATTGTCATATTATTGAACTTGGTTTAACATTGCTTGCTCAAGCTTCTATATCTCTAAAGTTTTGGTATGAAGCATTTTTTGCAGTAGTATATCTCATTAATAGGCTACCCTCTTCTTCTATTTCTAGTTCTGTTCCCTTCACAAACTTATTTTCTTCTTCTCCTGACTACATTTTCCTAAAGGTGTTTGGTTATTCTTGTTTTCCTTTGATTATGCCATATAATGATCATAAGCTTCAGTTTAGGTCTGTTAAATGCACCTTTTTGGGTTATAGTTCTCATCACAAATGCTATAAGTGCCTTGCTCCTTCTGGCAGACTCTATATCTCAAAAGATGTTATTTTCAATGAATTCAAATTTCCCTTTTCCACTTCTTCATCTGTTTGTTCCTTTTCTTCATCTATAATATATCCTTCTGTGTTATACCCTTCTGCTACTCCTCCTCTTGCTCCAATTCCATCTAGTGCCATTCATACCAATTGTTTACAGTCTTCATCTTTTCCTATTCCTTCTATTTCTCCTATTTCTCCTATTCATATTGTTAATTGTGTTGTTAATCCACCAATTTCTACTATCAGTAATGTCTCTACTATCACCATTCCTCATATTCTATCTTCACAACCATTAAATTCAGTTTCTATCACATCCACTCATCCTATGGTAACTAGGTCCAAATCTGGCATTTTTAGACTTCGAGCTCTATTAGCTACTTCTAACATTTCTTGTCATCAGGAACCATCCACTGTTATTGAAGCTTTATCTAATCCTCTTGACAAGGAATTTGCTCTCAAAGATCTTGGTAAGCTGAACTATTTCTTGGGTATAGAGGTTACTGAATTAAAATATGGTAGTTTGCATCTCACTCAAGTTAAATATATCAAGGATTTGTTGGCTAAGGTTTATATGTTACAATCAAAAGGGTTGAGCACTCCTATGGTTTCTAGCTCTAGACTCACAAAGTTTGGTCATTCATTGATGGAAGATCTTTCCTTATATAGATCTATTATTTGAGCTCTGCAATATGTTACAATTACAAGGCCAAAACTTTCCTATGTTGTTAATAAAGTCTGCCAATATATTCAAAATCCATATGATGATCATTGGGAGGCAGTCAAACGGATCCCAAGATACCTCAAGGGCACTATTAGTTTTGGTCTTCATCTTACAGCAAACTCTCAATCTCCATTAACCTTATCTGCCTATAATGATGCTGGTTGGGCAACTGACTTAGATGATCGATGGTCCACCTCACGTTCTTGTATTTTCTTGGGTTCTACTATCATATCTTGGTGGTCCAAGAAGCAACAAGTTGTTGCTCGATCCAGCAATGAATCTGAATTTAGGAGTCTGGCTAGCACTGCTGCAGAGGTCCTCTGGATTCAAACCTTACTGAGATAATTACATGTTAACTTCTCTACTCCAACTATATTTTGTGACAACTTAGCACTATTTTGTTAACTCACAATCCAGTTTTACATACTCGAACCAAGCATATGGAACTAGACTTATTTTTTATGAGAGAAAAGGTCATTCAGTAGAAGCTCACTGTAATTCATATTCCTTCAGCAGATCAAACTGTAGATGCTCTCACCAAACCTTTATCCTTTGCTCAGTTTAATTTTCTCAAACACAAACTCAGGGTCTGTGATCCATCTATTTTTTATCATCCACCCTGAGTTTGAGGGGGAATAATAGAGTAAGTTAGTGTTGAAGTCAGAAGTCAATTATGATTTATCTATTAGAAATTAGTTAGCATATGTTAGAAGTTTAGTTAACAAAGTTTGTTTGTTTGTTATATTAGCTTGATTATCAGTTAGTTTGTTATATTAGCTTGATTATCAATTACGTCTGGTTGATACTATAAGTATCACTAAACTGTGATTGGTGTGATTTTCAGATGAATCAATTCAATATTACAGATTTCTCTCTTTCTCTTTGTAATCTTTCTTTCTTCTTCTTCTTCACTCTGAATCTTATCAGTTCATCTTTGAAGCCTGCAAAATTGAAGAAGAAAAAAATCCCAAAACCCCCATCATTCGACGCCTGATCCTAACCTCATTATTCTTACATAGTCCAACGACATTAGGAGCGGTGGCATGGTGGTTTGATTAGTTCATTATGAGCAGTGACCGCAGTGACCGCAGTTCAATCTAATGATGTCGTGAGCTAGTCTATTAAATATTTGGTTTTGGCTTAAGTTTCCTCCTTCCACGGCTAAATCTGGATTCAAATTGAAATTGGAGTGTTTAAAAGTAAATAATTTCAAAGGGATTTACCCAAAATAACATAATCTCATATCTAAATATAGCCATGAATATTGTTAAGAGTCTCATCGCCTGCCTCAATATTTCAAGTACAGTTTGTATATATGTTGAGTCACTCTACTTAATATCAATTGGTTTTAGGTTGGAATCTAACATGGTATCAGAGTCAAGATCTCATTTTCGTCGTCTACTTCGCTAGGCTCGCTTGTTTCATCCAGGCATCTGTGGAAGGGGTGTTAAGAGTCTCACATCATCTGGTTGAATATTTCAGGTGCAGTTCATATATCTATTGTGCCACTCCACTTAATGCCAATTAGTTTTAGGTTAGAATCTAGCATTTAGAAAATATTAGGTTTATTAGTCTTAGTGTTAGTGGGCTTGGGCTTGTGCGTCAAAGTATTAGTATAAATAGGAATACTAGGTTATGAAATTGTAACACATATCATTTCTATCAATAATATTCTTAGTCTACTATTGTTTAATCGTCTTTCTTAATTTTTTTTCCTAACCCTAAACTTGTAATTCTTCAATATGGTATTAGAGAGATATCATCTAACTTGAAGAGAATTTCTCCTTTATGCTATTTCGAGTTCATGGAACTTGATTGTATATTTTGTCCTCTAGTTGTTATCTTATATTTGTTCTCTTGATAGCTTAGTTTGAAAAAAAAAAGTTAAAAAAATTGGACACTACAATGTTTTGAGAAGAAAAAAAAAAGAAAAAGAAAAACAGAAGACAGAGCACTCTCATAACTTTATGGCTTGCGCAGCCTACTGTCGCTGCTTGAAGTTTCAAGTGACTAGTGCGTGATCATCGATGAGTGGCCTGTTGCGATCTACTGGTGCCGGGAAGAGGGTCGGTGGTAGGAGTGGTGGCTGGCTGCGAGTTGGGTCGCGTGTTTCTGTCGGTTGTGCTGGTTGTGTGCTAGAGATGGCTACTGTTTTGGTTTTCAAATGACTTTTGGGCGATCGTCGATGACAAACGGACGACAGTGGACGATTGGCGCCAACAGGAGGTCCTGCGAATGGAGCAGTGGCCGATAATGGTGCTGGGTTCACATATTGGTGGTGCTGGTTCGTGTTTCAATTTTCACACATCTATTATAGCCTTCTAGGAACTGTTTGTGGCTGGACATGTACTTTTCTAGTACCTACAAGACCGGCCGGCAGCCAGAAGTGGTCGCCGGTGACCGAAGCTTCGGCGACATCTCCAGTGTGTTGGTTAGGTGTGGTTTCAATGATTTTTGGGTGATTTTAGCACTGTTTGAAGTCGTTTCCTTTGAGCCTGATGCCGTCTTTGCACTCTGTGAGTTAGGTTGAAGCCAGAAAGGTGTTATACAGCATTTTCCAACAGTTGGTTGGTGTTTTCTTGCCTCTTTGATTGTTGTGGTGCTCTGTTGGTGGTGACTCTAGCGAATGAGGTTCCCTCTCCAGTGAGACTTCTGGCAAAGTTTTCAAGTTTAATTTTTGGGTTTTCTAGGTTGAAGTTTAACGATGGTTGATTTGGTGTTTGTTCATGGCTGAGTACTTTATTTTCCAGTATAGGTCAAGTTGCTGGTGGTCGAAGTTCCGGTGGGATATCCAGTGAGGTGTGTTACATGCATGACAATGCATTTTGGATGGTTTTGTTCCCTTTTTCTTGGACTAGTTTGACGACCCTTTTAGTTAAGGGGACATTTGGCTTCTGATTTTGTGGTTTATTTTGTGACTCTTCGTTTTGATATCTTTGAAGTAGGTAGGCTGAATTTGCTATTCTATCTTGTGTTTCTTTGTTCTTCTTGTGGATTTTCTTAGTGCACCTTGAGCTTGGAGGAAAGGGTTGCCCGATTGGAGGTAAAGAGCAACTAACGAGGTAGAGTCGCCCCAGAGATGTTAGAGGAAATGGTTGCCCATTAGATGGAGCTACCATGAGGAAATGGCTATCAGCGAGATGGAACCACCATAGATTCTCACTAACAATGGTGTTGTTGGTTTGGGAACAAGAGTTTCTCAGTTTCTCTTCTTCTTCCTTCTTGGATGCTTGGATGGTTCAACGTCTTCTCTTCTTTCTTATGCCATATTTAAATGGTTCAGCGTCACTGTGTTAAATTTCTGTTCTCGCTTTCGAATAAAGATAAGGTTCTGTTATTTATTTTATATTTATGAGTTTGCTACTGGTAACAAGCTAAAGCTTAGTGAGCTTTAGGGTTTAGGGTTTAAGGATTAGTTCACTAAGCTAAAGCTTAGTGAGCTTTAGCTTGAGGAGAAATGTTAGAAGATATTAGGGTTATTAGTCTTAGTATTAGTGGACTTGGACTTGTATACATAAGTATTAGTATAAATAGGACTAGTAGATTATGAAATTATAACACATCTCATTTCTATCAATAATATTCTTAGTCTACTATTATTTACCCGTCTTTATTTCTTTTCTTTTTCCTAACCCTAAACCCATAATTTTTCAACAAATATGAATGTGGTCATGGTGGTGGTTAAAATGCACAAAAATGGTGGTATTAGATGTAGTGGTTGGAGTTCGAAAAGAATGACCATCACAGTGGTGGTTGAGCAATGGTAGCTGGCGATGGTCCTAGCAAAGGCAAAGGTTAGAGCCAATGTTTTAAAAAACTAAATTTGAAATTGAACTAGTGAGACTTCAAGATCATAGTTTGATTAGTTCAACTAGTTAAATTTATAGTTGAATTGTGAGTAAACCGTAATTGAACTGAATAATATATGAAACAAAGATATAACCAATTTATGATCTAACTAGTTTATCTAGTCAATCCGATCCGATTTTTAAAAATAAGTTTGAAGAATTATATTTCTATAAGAGTGGCAGAAGTTAAACACAAACACAACGGACTTCCTAAATAATCACGGGACCTTTAAAGTGATAATGCAATTAAACCAACTATTTATAGACATGTGAACCAGTAGTTTTGGTGTTCTCACTTCTCAATCAAAATCTTTGGGATATCACAGTTATGAATTAACATTTCATGTTTACGTATTATATAATTTGTTTTGCCAGCTTTGATCTCTTCCCCGAGTTGGGGAGCGAGAGAAGAAAAAATAGATTTCTTGGTTTGTTTAATTTTTTGTTCTTTTAAATCTATAACTTCGAAGCGTGAAATTCAGTTAGTATTTGTTATACATCCTGCTTCAGGTGTATTTGGTTAAAACCGTACAAGCTAGTATAGCTCATTTTGTTCCAATAAGACAATAACCATGTATAGAATTAGCCAAGCGGGCACCTATCATCACATTCACATTTCCAAGAATTCCAAGAGCTAAAGAAGGGATTAGCATGAAATTCATCATCAAATGGCCATATATATATATACACACATACAATTGTAACAAACTAGCTAGCTTGTGGAATTATATTCTTAAAGCAAAGTACTTTATAGAATCAAATGCAATTCCCGGAGGATAATGAAGCGCCATTACAACTTGTTTGACCAAAGCCTGGTACGGTTTTACTAGGAGAAATACTTAAATAGACTTTGTTTATCTAATTAATTATGTGAACTAAATCAATCAACAATTAATAATTATATAAATGTTTGTTTCACATAATTATTTTATATTAAAAATAATAATGTGTCACTTGTTGATTAGTTTAATCCACGTAATTTTTGTAGACAGAGTCTGCACAAATTTCTCCTTCACTGCTGTGTGTGCAAGGCTAGCACTTCATCATCAGAAACGCAAGGCACTTTGCATAAAAACATGTTTAGTGGAGAATAATTAAAAGTCAGTGACATTACATCTTTGCAATATTTAAATCCTGGCCGCGCCGGAAACCTAAGCTACCTATAATTGAACCTATACTTATTTATCATTTGCTCTACAGAGATTAATATGATTAATTAAGTTTCGCGTCTAATTAACCCCACAAGCTACTGAAAAATGCATGAGGTCATGAATTGGAAGACCAGTGCTATTCCGGCCAAAAAGAGGGCTTAGTTTATATTCAATTCCACAATATATTATCTTGTCAACTAGCTAGTGTAACCAGTTCTAACCATTGAAGCTTATAGATTTAATTATAGTTAGTCAAATATAGATGAACCAAATAGAGGGAGTAGGTGTTTCAATATGTGAGGGCAATGTTACAATGAAAGATTCTTATATACCCTTCGAATAAGATATTTCTGTTATTATATATTATTGAATGTGTGACATATTAATAATAACATTAAAAATATAGTTAAAGTGAAAGATAATAATAATTAATAAAATTTATATAATTCATATTCAATAATATAGAATAAAAAAAATTTCTTAATTTTAGAACACCTAAAAATTTATATGATACTATACCCCATGCATTGTCCGGTCACTTCCTTTCTCCACTGCCTACCCAAAGCCTAAAGACAAGAGATGTTTGGCTGTGTATGGAGTGTGAGTAGATCACCATTAGATGATCGAAGTTTCAGGTTAGGGTAAATTCCCCCTGGCAAGCAGAGATGCATGAATCCTTTTTTCTTAACCAGATCAAACATTTTATCAAAAGATTAGTAATAGTAGTACGCAAAACTGGACTTCCATTCATCAATGGATCTAACGCATGCTTTTCAATGTACTATTATTATTCAAGCCATAATGTTCAGAAAATTGAAACTAATACGTACTGAAGTTGGCTAACGCTGGAGAAGGAAACCAATCTTGACTTTCATACATAGCCAGAAACGAAAAATGATAGGGAAGCATGATGCATGACATATATATAAACATATCCATGTCTTCTTGCCATGAGAAATGTAATTGATCAGAAAATAGGTATTCAAGCTTTATTTTCATTTCGTGTAGTTGATATGTATGCAGTGAGGAAAGCTTATCAAGACTACTTAGTTCACTCCATGCTAAATATTAGAGAAGTAGAAGAAGGAGGTTAGCCTAAAGATCCATTCAAGTTGTATGCATATATGATTGATTGTTGAGCATCACTACCTAGAATATCTTCCAGGGAATAAAACCATTAGCTATTATTATAGCAAGCTAATTCCCCCATATCTAATGTTGTATTTATACTAATCTCTACATTCAACGCCGTAAAGGTTGTAACATGTTGCTAGTGCAAGTTTTAATTTAAAAGTTGAATCCCCAAAAACATCTCAGAAAAATGGAGAAATAACCAAGATACTAATTAATATAGTGTTCCATATAATAATGGACAAGGAAATTAAGTAGAATCCCAAAGATATCAAAATTAAAAACCAATGAGTAACTAATTAAGTAGAAGAAGTACATGACTGAAACGCACTACATAATCACCATCCGTGAACAACAGAAGATAAGTTTAAAAAAAAAAAAAAAAAAAAGTAGAGGAAGAAGAAGCATATCATAATATAGTCCATGAATTTGCTGACCTTATAATAATCACTTCCAATTGCTTGATCAACATCTTCAGCTAGCCGTGCTATATATATGTCCAACACTGACATTAGGTTGAGAGTCATGATCAACAGGCACCACCACGTAAAAAGAGACACTCCCTTATAGAGTAAGGACACATAGCCCTCAAAATGGAGGACGTGAAGCTGAGTTTCCCGCCCAACCATCCACTGGCAACTGAACATTCTGCATATTCAGCGGCAAATTGAAGAAAGGCAAACCAGAAGAAGGGTCTTGAAAAGGGTTGTTCCCAACACCACCGCTGCCACCACCGGAACCCTGAGAAGCCGGTGGCTGCATCTGAAGCTGTTGTTCCTCCTCATCCAACGGCAACCTCTCATAAGCCACGTTGGTAAACGAGGCGGCGATGACGATCACCGGCCCTGCTGCCGTCAGCTCCCCGACAACACTCCCTCCCACCACCTGCCCCTGCCCTCCGGCGAGGTAGATGGTGAGGCTGGTGGCGCCAGGAGGAGCCGGAGGCGGCAGGAAGGAACCCGAGAGGGACAATATCTCGAACCTCCCGTGGAGGGTGACGACGGCTCCTGCCGCCGTGGGCTGCCGCAAACTTACATTGGTGACGGTGCCGCTGCCGCTGAGGATGCAGATCCCCCGCTGGCGGCGGCGTGCATAGGTAGCGACGCAGTCAAACACGTCTGCGCCACTACCTACTTCTAGAATATGTGCCCTTAGGGTGTTGGCACTCTCTCTTGTGATGATCACCGGAGGTTTTGCCTTGTTCTTGGAGCCGGGAGGGCGGCCTCGAGGACGTCGGCCGACGACGTCTCCTGATCCTCCGGCGGAGGCTAGCTCGAGACCTTGGCTTGAATCATCTTCTTCGGTGGAAAACGGGGCTGCTCTTGAACCACCTCGATGATGATTGTGTTGTTCTTCGGAATCGAGGTGGTGCTGTTGCTGAAGGTGCAAGTCGGGTCTGTGAAGGTTTTGAACGAAGCGTGAAGCTGTTCCTAAATCCAAACCAGCCATAGACATAGACACATCAAAGAAAAGAAAAGAAAATAGAGAGAGAGAGAAAGAAAGATATAGAAAAAAAAAACTTATTAAAAGGAGAAAACAGAAAACAAGGAAAATGATTTTATTATAGCTAGGTATAATTTTTTTTGTTTAAGATCACTGTTTGTTTACCCTGCTTTTGTTTATGTTTATTTTAAGGGAAGTGGGGTGGTATGTGTGTGTTTTATGATATAGAAAATAAAATAGAAGGAAAAGGAGGAAGAGGAAGAGAAAGAGGTACACAGGGAGAGAGAAAGAGAAGGAGGGTTATGATTAGTTGAAGTTGAAGGTGGAATTGAAAAGCACATGAGGAGGGATCTAAGAAAGATAGAGGAGCGGCGATGGATGAAGTGCAGAAAAAGAAAGGGAAACAAGATGGAGAAGCAGAAGGGAGAGAGCGAAAGAGAGAGAGAGATAAGGATGAAGAAGGAGACAAGGACTCAAAACGCAGTCATTTGTTTGGGCAATCAAAAGTTTAAACAATATAATAAATAGGCATAAAATATTAATTAGTTGAAGAAAATTTTAATACGTTTCCTCACTCGAATGTGTTCATCACTCTTGATTGAAGAGCGTGTAAAGAACGCGATACATAAGAGTTTAAGGTGAGAAGACGTTCTCTTATATTAAGATTAAAGTAAATTATTATTAAGAATTTAAAATGAAAAAACGTTCTCTTATATTAAGATTAAAGTAAATTATTATTAAGAATTTAAAATGAGAGAACATTTTCTTATATTAAAATTAAAGTAAATTATTAATAGATCAAAAATCCTTAATTATTCAAAGAAGTCTCTACTCGAGGGCTATGAATCATTTTATTTTTATTGAGTTTGAGCTATCTAGTCTATCTCTTATGAAGCCCTTTTATCTCCATTTGATTCCGGTTATCACAACAATGAAATCAAGTATAATTAAACTATTAAGTAGTAATTGATTGGATATTATAGCTTATATACTTCAATCGACACGCTCGGCTTATTAATTACTATATAAGTTGGGGGTTATGGACTAATAAATCTTTATTAGGGTTAAGCCCAATAGCATGGGCATAAAGGGTACTCAAAATATGTTCATTTTTTGCCTAAACCCTTATCCATTGTTTAAATTCTAAGATCGACTTGAGTGTCATAATGTCATTACAGGTATTCCACCTATCTCTGAAGGATGGACTGCCATCATCGACTAATGTGGAGCTCTTTGGTGTCATTAAGTGGTCTCAAACCACCCCATCAAGAACTAGCATGAACAACTAACATTAGCAACGATTTACGTTAGTATTAATGTATTATAGATTGCCTACCAATAAGAGCACCTGAATTTGAACATAAATCATGCAGTTATTACAAATGAAAAATCAACTGGATGAATCAACCTCATTGACAGATTTAATATAAACATTACCAACAAAAAAAAATTTTGTATATATTTTAATCTATATATTTTGTGTAAATTAACTTGATTAAAAAAGTGTAACATATCATTATTTGAAAAAATTATATTTTTGGTACATAAAAATTTTTATAATCTTTTATTTCAAGTCTTTTTGAAAATATATTTCACCCAAAAAAATAAATAATTTTCACTATAGTTATTAGTGAATTACAAAGTATTTGTACTGATCATTTGTTATTGTGCTTTTTTTTACGAGAAGGAAAATTCATTATGATCGAAGCTTGCCCAACGACACTTATAAATTGAAAAAAAAATATCAAATTTAGAAAGAGAAAGAAATAAATATATATAATATATCATATGAACTAACCAATGATTTGTAGAGTTGTTATCCAAAGACTATTGATGTCTAAGCATATTTTACAATTGAGACTAATATAAAAAAAATGTTACAACTTGAAGAGTGTATTGTGTCTCCTTTCAAAGTATATATGAAATTCTTCCATATTTGTAAAATCATCAAGATACGATCAACTACAAAGAAATTGACAAAAGATACTTTAAGAATTGAAAACCAAAACATTTATAAAAGAGACAACAAAAATACTCATAAAGATAATAACAAAGTCACAATATTTATCATTGAAAGAAATAAATTTAGACAGTCAAACTCAATATTTATTAAATTTGAACAAATTATTAAAAAAACACAAAAAAAAAAAAAAAAAAAATGGAGCTGCCACCAAAAAAAGAAGATGGCAACACCCGCTCCAACACTTTTACGAAACGAAAGATCATAACAATAGAGAGAAAGAAAGACTAGGGTTTTCGTAATTATCAAGTTTGTTATTGTGTTTAATAAGTATATATGCATGTATGAATCTGTCACTCTACAAATACAATACACACGCACGAGCACAACACATCAAAATAACTATGATTATATGTGAGCTATCAACTAATTAGCTAAGCACTTTTAACTTCTCACCCTATGACTCCAAATTATCTTTAAATGCAAACAGAGACAATTTGAGTCGTTTTTTTTTAATAATTAAAACTAAAGTGCTTATAGAATTTGATTTTAAACAGTACAAATGTTAGAAAATTAGTGTTGACCATCATATCATCATATATTTAATAATGATGGGTCTCTCTACAGTATTGTTTCATATGTGCATTGGTGAGGATATGCTGTGATTTCTTAGAGTAGTTCTCTTTTTCTTTTTTGTGGTTTATCGTAGAGTAGTTCTGGTCAAGTTAGATGGGCTTATGCTACGCAACAGAAATAGCTATAATCAATATAAAATCTTATCACAAATTTCAATTCGCAAACCTTTTATGGTTATATCTTACCACAAGATATCTAAAAAACAATTTAATGTCCAACCAATGAATTGTTATTTTCATCTTTTAGTTGCTAAAAGTGCAATGCCATGTAATAATGATCAGATATATATATAATAAGAGTAATATTATATCTTCTTATTTAATAATTATAATAATTATTTTAATATTAAATAAAAAAATATTAAAAAATAAATACATTTAATATCTTAATAACATAAAAATATTTAATATTTTTTTATTTAATAATTAAAAAATTAGTAAAAAGATTAAATAAAAGATAAATCATTTCGGTAATTTCCGTAGCATTGAAGTTGTTATTGGTGTTTTACTCCATAGAGGTAATCAATGCTCAGATGAGAGATTAGTTAAATGCACTAAATTGTTGGGATAAAATTAATTATTAAATCAGGAAAGTTTAGTTTATTTTAAAAATAAAGTATTTAAATAAGTGAATTTTATAATACCATATCTAATAGAGATTCTTAAGTACTCTTAAAATAAGAGAAATCTCTTATTCTATATAATTAAATATGTGATAATAATAAATCATATATATATGACACATATAATTAAAGTAAGAAATTCCTCTTCTTCCATTACCATCTAAAAATTTCTTTATGCAAAAACTTAACCATCACTCTGATGTAGCCAGGAGATCTCTTTATAGATTGTAGACATTTTTTTTAAGAGAGATTTTGGTCTTTTTTTTTATTGGACTTTTAAATAATTAATTTCAGTATATGTCCTTAAAAGTCAATTTAAGGGAACACAATTCGATCCAAATACTTGGCAGAGCTAATTGGGTTGGTTGGATTTCGTAAACAACAAAAAGTCTTATAGTTAAGAAATGTGCCTGGAGAACTAGCATATATGTATTAATTAAAAGAAAAGAACAAAATCAATGTGAAAAATAAAATTAACTATTCTTTTAAAAAATGTACAAGAATGAAATTAAAGAATGGAAAAAAGTTTAAATTGTTTGTTTTGCTGTCGGACGGAAGGAATAGAATAGAGAAAAAAAAGATAAAGCTATGGTTCTATTCATTATTATCGTAATATCTAATTGTTATATTTTTATTTTTTATATAGCTAGCTAAAGAGTAAACCGGATACGTTATTAAAATAGGTTTTATCCACTTCCTCTAATTAATTTATCACACCTACTTTTTGAGGCAATCGGAGATGGAAATCCAAAAGAAAATTAGTAATATCACATGTTTTAAAATAGATTTATAAGTTACTTGAAATAGACATGTATATAGTAGTTTTCTTCTTATACAGCTGCGGTCAAGAGCACGAAGTTCAGGGGGGTGGGTACCTGCAATGGGACTCCAACGCTCAAGTCAGACAGGGCATAAGTAAGTTTAAGTTAATGGAATAATAGAAAAATTCAGATCCTCCCTTAGGTTAACTTAGCCTGGTATATATTGAGAGCGTGATTAGAATCCTCATGTAATCTACGTAGGACAATGGTACATTAGAATCGTGCCTTAACAAGGATTTCAGCCCATGATCGTTGAGGTTCGTCTCTGACTTTGTCGGGACTGTCCAACGATCAATGAGGTCCGTCTCTGACTTTGTCGGGACTGTCCTACAATCGTGGAGGCTTGTCTCTGATCTGTTGGGGTTGTTTCCCTTAACGGTCAATCCTTGCTCGCAGGCAGTCGTGGTCCACATTACTGAGAATGGGGAAATGACTGCTACGACTTGACGATGAGGTTCAAGGTCGCAAGGCCGATGTGAGGGTGACATCGGCAGAGTCCGGTGGTTCGTGTGTCGGGTCGATCCTTCAGGATGGGATCCCGGACCACGGCCCAGAACAGTTGCCTCCAGCTTGGCGCTTGGATAAGACCCAAGTGTCAAGGTATCATTGTGCTCGAAGAGGGCGATATCCTAGCTTTGAGGCCGGGCTTCGCGATGTCTCACGTTGGCCGAGGTCCGTGATCGAACATGAGACAACTCGGCGGTTGGGATGTGGTTCGGAGGCCGAGGTGGGTCCTTACTACATCGCCATTCCTTGGTCTGGTGACTTTCCTTCGGTTGCCTCTGGATGTAGTTCTCGAGGTCCTTTGACTTGCGGTAGCGTTCTTTATTGATCTTGGATTGTTGAATTCTTTGGAAACCGTCGCTTTGACCTCTTCGAGAATGAACGAGTCTTTAATGGGGAACGTCAACTTTGTGCAGTTTACAACCGTCCGCTGCTCTTGCGACCAATGGGAAATAAGGGGCATTGAATGCGAATTTATGGTTTGACAAGTTCTTCAGTGCAAGGAACTAATCGAAGCGTTCCATTCTCTCTATAAATAGAGGGTTTTTGCATTCTATCATGGCATTCCTCTTTGCATCTTCATTCTGGAAGTGACTTATCTCAGAGAAATGGTCTTTTCCTTCCTTACGCGTTTCTGGAGAGTTTTGCCTCTTTTGAGAGTTTTCTTCTTGTTCTTTCCCAAATTTCTGAAACTTGGTCGTTTCTTTATGAGCGAATCTTTGAGTAGATATCTCACTTTCTCAGCGTATTAGTGACAGATGTCTCACTTTCCCAGTATACTGTGATTGCTTATTTGATATTTCTCGTTGCTAGGTAGGCTTGAGATATTTACCGTTTTAGACGGAGGCAACCGGAGGGGTGGGGCCCAATGTCGCTTCCCTTACCAGCCGCTCCTAAGAGCAGTTGGATATGCAGGAGGGACTATTGGGGCTGCTCCTCTGCTTTGAAGCTGCTTGGGGTGATCAAGGTTTTCGATGGAACGATCTTCCCATGAAAAAGTTGTGCCTCGTTTACCAAATGAAAGTGCGCACCGATCTCTTCCTACCTGGCGAAGAAGGAAGTGAAGAAAAGTGGCGGATACCGAGGTTCGGAAGCAGTGTTCCACTCCGGGCTTCGAAACCAATCCACTTTTTCAAGATGCTGCTTCGGGGGGGGGGGAAGTCTGGTGCTAGTTCTCAGAGGAAATATGGATGCAACATGGCCCGGGATGCCAATGATGTTAATGGTAGTTCGCACATCCGGGGTTTATTTCATTATATGTTCCATGTCTCTATACTTTCTTTTCCCTCCTTTTGATGTAAGATGATGTATGGAATGAGAAACTTAATAAAATTACTCATTTTCCTTTGAATTCTGTGTCTTCTGCTTTCCTTTCTATAAACTATGGTATTTATATTATACCGAGGTGAGTCCAACGCTCATCCTGACCACGCGATATGTTAAGTTGCCCCCAGCTTGGTACTTGGTTGAGGCCGGCGAAGTGCCAAGTTTAGATACTTGATTCCGGGGTCTCTGTACCTTAGGGGAAAATATTACCGGGGTAATATAGTTCCAGGGTCCGAGCGGGTTTTCCGAGCTCTTTGACCCTGCGGTTGCGTGTTCTTTAACCTGCTGGATGACCGTAACGTGAACTGTCATTACGGCAATGTGGGCCACATGGCGCGCTCGAGTTGAGAGGACGTGCATCGTGCTCCGCGCGCTATAATGGGCGCCTTTTCAAATCTGAAGTGTTTGGACGGAATTGCCCTCTAACCGCAACCCCTATAAATAGGGTGTCAGCTTTTTGGCTTTGCTTCGTTTGATTTTTATCAGAAACTTTGTGGTTTTGAGGTGATTTCTGACGGGCATTGCGGCGGTGCGAAACGATTTTGCTGGACTTCACAAGACTGACCTCTTCCTTTCTTCAAGGTACTCACAGAACTGATCTTTTCTTTTGCTTCTGCTTCTTGTTCATTTGGTTCTTGCTGTTTCGAGAAAGGGAGGGGGGAAGTGTTTTTTCCCCTTCCGTCAATGGCGTTTGCCCTTCTTGGAGCACCTCCTCCATCGCACCATGTGCGGCGGAGGTGTCCTTCTGAGGCTTTTTGCCTTGGCGGCTGCGGAGGCCAGAACGTTTGGATCTCCGAACTTGGACTAGTTCTGACCCTGAGCTTCTGTGTGTCTTCCAGGAAAAATGGCTAGAAAAAGGGTGTTACGAATTCAAGAACCTGCCCCGGTTTCGGAAGCTCGTGAGCCGGGGGGCCAAGAAGCCGAGGAGGAGTTGATTTGCGTCATACGAGGTCCGAGGTTACCTTACACCTGGGTCGCGGATGACGCTTTTGGTAGAATTTCCCGGTATGAGCTCGCAAGCGGGTGGAAAAATTAAAGGAGTACCTGGAAACCACCGAAGGGGAGCCCGGGATAAGGAGTTCGTGATTTTGTCCCCGGGAAAAGAAGCGGTGTGTTCGATCCTTCAATCGGGCGAGCACTTCATGTTTCTCTACGAGGACTTCTTCACGAGGTTCGGGCTCCGCCTCCCCTTCAATGATTTCCACATTGCCATACTCCGTACTCTTCATGCCCCCTCTTCCTCACCAAGATTTATCCTACTCTTCATTTCATTTGCGGTTGGGCTAACATCCTGGCTTTTTAAAGGATTTGCGGGCTGCTGGGGTTGCGATGCTCAGACGGGGCATTCTTCTATTTCTATACGAGGTATTCTGTTCACGGTGCTCGCGCTCGTCAGCAGTCTTGGTTGTCGGTGAGATCCCGGCAAGGAAGAACAGTTTTCCTACCCTACTTGGAAAGCTATAAGGACTTCAAGGAAAAGTTCTTCAAGCTAATGGCGACCGGCGACACTCAACCCTTCTGGTTGGGGAGTGGCGGGGAGCCAACATTCATCCTGTACTGGAATCCGGTGGCATAGAGCATCCCCACTCAGTCGTTTGAGAGGGAAATTTGTCAATTAGACGACGAGGAGCTTGAATGTGTCAATTTCTTCGATATGTAGGTCGACGAGGTCGAAAAAATCCGACCTAAGGATATACTCGATGCCGTGGATGACATGGAACTTTGGGCTGTGCTAGGTAGCATAGACTATTGAAGTGTGTTTATTTTCTCTTTCCATTGTCGTTTATCTGGATCTAATTTCTATTTTTTGCTTTTTCCAGAGAGCTTGGCCGAGATGTCTGACGATGGAAACGCTCTGGCCATTCTCGAAGCTCTTCGGGCCAGAAGGGAAACGGAGCCTTTAGGTCGTGTTGCCGGCGCTGCACCGGCCTTGTCTTTCCGTTCAACCGAGGTTACTAATGTGTCAGTGGAGCCGGTCAGCGAGGATGATTCCCATTCAGAAATTGTGAGGCACAAGAGGAAAGCGACAGGCGAGGGTCAACAAGGTGGGCGCGGTAAGAGGGCCATGGTAGAAGAAGACACCGAAGAGATCGACCTATCAAGGCCAATCAACCTATACCTCGAGAATCCGGATCCCCGAGAATTCGTGGATTACTAACTCTTGGATAAAGAGGTGAGGTCTCAACTGGCTCTTCGCAGCAGGAAGGATACCTTTGCTTAGTTTCTGGCCCTCGGGCTTTGCCTTGCTCTGGAGGCTAGATACCTGGAAGGTTCAGTTGAAGGCCTTGAGCAAGATTTAGCCGAGAAAGTTGCTGCCGCGAAGCGGGGTGAGGACCAAGCCCTTAGGGAAAAGTAGGAGGCTACCAAGGCCAAGAGTGATGTCGAGGCCTTGAACAGGGAGCTGAGGAATGATGTGGCCACCTTGAAGGATATAGTGAAGGAGAAAGAGGCCGGCATTGCCGAGATCAAAAGGTGTATGGCTGAGTTGAGAGCTGAGAATGAGGGCCTTCGTGTTGAGAACGAGCGTCTTGGAGGCTGGGTTACTACCTTGGAGGGTGTCGTCGGGACTCTTATCACCGTATGTACAAATATTAAGGAGCAGTAGTTCCGAAACGCCATAAACCAGGTTCAGCTCTTCAACCCCGGGGTCGACTTGGCCCTGGATTCCATGGACTCCAGGAAGGTCATCTAAGATGACCAACTCGTCCTTCCCCGTCTTGCTGCTGAGGGTCCGAGAACCGAAGATCCTTCTGCCGAGGTTCGCGGTCCAGACCCTATCGTAAAGTGATTCTGATGTTTGACTTTTGCCCCTTGCGTGGGGTTCTTTTTTCGTGTTGGACAAATATTGCTCCGTTTTTCCAGAATTTTATAATGACTTGACTTGTTATTTTTCAATATCTATTTTGGGGTCCAATGCCCTTTTCGAGTATTGCGGAATTTTGACGAGACCTGTGGTTTGCGTCCAACGCCCATTCTTGTCGAGCGCTTTAGGGTTTCCCTTAAGACTTCGCGTGATGAGAATGTTTAGAAACCTTGGCATAAGATCCGATATCCGAAGTTGATCGACCTTAGGAATTCGTGCCTAAGGTAAGAAATCTTGACCTTGGCTTGGAATTCGAAGGCAATAGCTAACTGGGATTTGGAGTCCGTGCCTAAGATAAGAAACCTTGTACGGGGTCCATTACCAGTTGTTTTAAGTATTTTAGGAGGCCGCACGACTTGTGGTTTCAGACTGGTCCTTGCCGGGGTCTTTTGTGCGGGTGGATTGGTGAAGAATTTTTCCCCATCGGGATTTTTCTACTGCACTCCCTACCTAGCACAAAACACTACGGTTGGTACCATGGTAACTGAGTCTTTGATGATTGTGGCGAGATGTGCTAGCTTGGTGATGTTTGTTTTATTTAAAGACTGAAAAAGTATACAATAATTGGGACAGATCGAACATAAAGTAGACTAGGAGACTAGGCCTTGAAAGGCGCTTAGCTGTAGTACTTTCTGAGTTTATCCGCATTCCAAAAATTCTTCATTGGCTTGCTTGTTAACGTTTCCAAGGTATAAGCCCCCTTTCCAGTACTGATTACGATGCGGTAGGGGCCTTCCCAATTAGGGGCTAATTTCCCTTGGGAGACATTCTTTCCGCCGATATCGGCCCTGTGAAGTACTAGATCGCCTGGCTGGAATCTTCTAGGAATGACCTTCAGGTTATACCAGGTTGCCGTTCTTTGCTTGATCGTTGTGTCGCGTATGTATGCGATGCACCTTCTTTGCTCCAAAAGATCCAAGTCTTCTCTGATTAGTCCGGGGTTGTTATCAGGCGAAAAGTTCTGGAGACGCCAACTCGGTTTCCCGATCTCCACTGGGATCATTGCTTCACATCTATATGTTAGTTTGAATGGAGTTTCACCCGTTGTGGAATGAGGGGTGGTTCGGTAGGCCCAAAGGACGTGGTCTAACTGCTCAGCCTAATTTTCTTTGGCTTCGTCCAGTCTTCTTTTCAATCCCCTGACGATAACACGATTTGCTGCTTCGGCTTGTTTGTTGGTACGGGGGTTCTCCACGGCGCTGCAGTGATATTTTATTTTCAGCCCGCAAAGTAATTCTCCGAAACCTTTGTCTTTGAACTGCATCCCGTTATCCGTAACGATGGATTCTAGGACTCCGAATCTGGTAATGAGGTGGCGCCAAGTGAATCTTTGGATTCAAGCCGAGGTGATGTTGACCAGGTGCTCTGCTTCTATCCACTTGGTAAAATAATCCACAGCAACAACCAAAAACTTCAATTGCCTGGGCGCTTGAGGAAAAGGTCCCAAGATATCCATGTCCCACTGATAGAAAGGTCAGGGGATGGATGTCGAGGACAATTCCTCCGGCGGGGCGTGGTAGTGGTCAGAGTGTCGTTGGCACTTATCGCACATTTGGACATGTGCAAGGGAGTCTGCTTCCATCGTGGGCCAGTAGTAGCTCGCCTGGAGTGCCTTTAATGCCAAGGCTTTGCCTCTTAAATAGTGCCCATAACTTCCTTCGTGGACTTCAGCCAAGACATACCCGGCTTCTTTAGGCGTGAGGCACTTCAGGAGGGGTGAAGAGAATCCGCGCCGATATAATTGCCCATCGAAGATGGTGTATTTGGTAGCGGTTTTCTTTAGCTTAGCCGCGTCTTTTGAATTCTCTGGGAGGCTACCGGACTGTAAGTACTCCAAGAGTGGTGTGATCTAGGTGCGTTCCTGCTCGTCGACCTGGAAAACAGTTACTTCGGAGACTGTGGGGTGCGAGAGGGTTTCCTGGATCACGGAACGGTTATTCCCCGGACTCTTTGTGCTTGCTAATTTGGATAAGAGATCGGCCCTGGAGTTTTGTTCCTGGGGTATGTGTTCCACTTTGACTAGCTGGAAGCTTGGGAGGAGCTCTTGCATTTTTGTCAGGTACTTCTGTAGGAGAGGCTCTTTAGCCTGGTACTCGCCTCGGATCTGGGAGGTCATGAGCTGGGAGTCGCTACAAAGTTTAATCTTTGTGGCCCCCAAGTCTCTGGCCATTGTCAGTCCTGTGATGCATGCCTCATACTCTGCCTGATTGTTCGAGGTGGAAAATTCGAACCTTAGTGAGTTCTCGATGGTCACCCCCTCAGAATTTTCTAAGATTACCCCAACACCACATCCTTTTGGGTTTGAAGACCCATCCACGAATATGGTCATGGGTATTTCTTTTGTGCAACTGGAGTCTGAGGTGAGTTCGACCAAGAAATCCGAGAGAGCTTGTGCTTTGATTGCTACTCTAGGCTCATAGGCTATCCCGAACTCGGAAAGCTCGATGGACCAGGCGATCATCCTTCCCGCTAAGTCCGGTTTGTGTAGTATTTGTCGGATTGGTTGATCAGTCCTTACTACCACGGGGTGGCATTGGAAATACTGCCTTAATCTTCTGGCCGTGATGATAAGTGCAAAGGCGACCTTCTCAATCTTTTGGTATCTGAGTTCGGGGCCTTACAGTACCTTACTTACGAAATAAACTGGCTTTTGGCCTTCAGATGTTTCCCTGGTGAGTGCTGAACTGACAGCTTCTTCGTGGACAGAGAAGTACACGTAAAGAGTCTCGCCTGGTTCTGGCCTTGTGAGGATTGGAGCAGATGCCAGGAGATTCTTCAGGGACGCAAAAGCGTCTTCACATTCCTGCGTCCACTCAAATCCGGTCCCCTTTTTCAATAACTTGAAGAGGGGAAGGGATTTGTGAGTGGCTTTGGCTAGGAATCTGGTGAGAGTTGTAATCTGGCCATTTAGCTATTACACCTCTTTGATGTTTCGGGGGCTATGCATTTTTAGCACTGCCTTGCACTTTTCGGGGTTTGCCTCGATACCGCGGTGAGTCAGCATGAACCCTAGGAACTTCCCAGCCTAGACTCCGAATGCGCATTTCTCAGGGTTAAGTCTCATGTCGTGCTTTCTCAGCTGCGCAAACACTTCTTCGAGGTCAGAGATGTGCGACCCCGACGATGGGGTCTTGACAATCATGTCATCGATATAGACTTCTAGCATTTTTCCCATCTGTTCCCTGAAAACTTTGTTCATCATCCTTTGATAGGTGGCCCCGGCATTTTTTAACCCGAATGACATTACCTTGTAGCTGTAACTTGCCCTTTCGGTGATGAAGGCTGTTTTGTCTTGGTCTCCGGGATACATGGGAATCTGATTATAGCCAGAGTAGGCGTCCATGAAGGATAGTAGCCGAAAACCAGAGGAGCTATCAACCAGCTTGTCAACGTTTGGAATGGGGTATGGATCTTTAGGACACGCCTTATTCAGGTCGATGTAGTCCACACACATCCTCCATTTCCCGTTTGACTTCTTTACTAAGACGACATTTGAGAACCAAGTGGTGTACGAGATCTCCCTGATGAATCTGGCGTCTTGCAATTCCTTGACTTACTCCTCGATGGCCTGTTGCCTCTCGAGGCCGACCTTCCTCTTTTTTTGGGAGACTGGCTTTGCATCCCGTTTAACAGATAAACGATAACAGATGAAAGCGGGGTCGATCCCAGGCATATCGGCTGATGTCCAGGCAAAAAGATCTTTGTTTTTTCTCAAGAGCTTGATCAGCTG
The DNA here is from genome assembly GCA_029884605.1 of Ormosia emarginata. Taxonomy (NCBI): domain Eukaryota; kingdom Viridiplantae; phylum Streptophyta; class Magnoliopsida; order Fabales; family Fabaceae; genus Ormosia; species Ormosia emarginata. Next base: position 18,538,067 of record JAQQTP010000064.1, on the reverse strand, counting down.
GGTCTTCTCTTGCTCCTCGAGGTTGGTACCTATTTTGGTGACTTGTTTGGGGTTATCGCCTAGCTGGAGCGGGATCAATTCTCCTTCGGGTTGAGGTCTTGTGCCTCAGATTTCTTCACGGAAGTCCAGCTCGATGACGAGAATATTGACCTGGTCGCGAGCGGGGTTGAATGTTCATGCCTTTGTTTTCCTGGAGGCCCTACTGATCTTCAGGCTTTCATTATAGCATTTGCGGGTGGCAATCTGGTCGTCCTTGACCGTGACCACTTCGTTGTTCCTGTTGAGGAACTTCATGGCCTGGTGGGCAGTAGAGATTACAGCGACAATGCCATTTAGCGTGGGGCGGCCCAGGATGATGTTGTAGGCTGATGGACAATCCATGACCAAAAATCTTACCTTGACCGTTTTGTGGATGTTGTCGTCGCCTAAAGTCAAGAAGGTTTCAAAGTATCCAACCGGGGTCACCTTTTCTCCGGAGAATCCGGTCGGTTCCCCTTCGTACTGCGTAAGAGCGGATAGAGGGAACTCCAGTCTCTCGAAGGCGTTCATGAATATGATATCAGTCGAGCTTCCCTGATCCACGAAGATGCGACGGACTTCAGCGTTGGAGATTACTCCGGATATGACCAGAGGGTCGTCGTGGTCTCAGATTATTTCGTCGTAGTCCTTATCAGAGAAGGAGATGGACGGCGTGTATTTGTTCTCTACATGGGGCTTTCGGAAAGAGGAGCCAGATAGGCTTAGGACCGCAGTCTGGAGTGCCTTTTTCCTCGAGTTATTTGATAGATCGCCCCCTGCAAATCCCCCTGAGATGGTGCTGACGAGTCTGTCCTTCTTGTTGCCCCCACCTTGAGTATCCCCTTCCCGGTCTTGCCTGTTTTCAATGTTGCGGTGCGGAGGGGTCCGGATCTTTGGCGGGGCCCGTTGCTTCCCTCGGGCCGGGTTCGGACTTCGCCGGGGGCTGTGGCTTTGTCTCCGGTCTCTGCGCCTTCCACGGTTTTCGCTTTTCCAAAAATCGCTGATGTATTTTTGCAAATGTCCTTCTTTGATCAGGGACTCGATAACGTCCCGGAGTTGGTTGCAATCTTCTGTTTCGTGGTCATAGCTATTGTGCCACCTGTAGTGTTTTAACTGATCCCTTTAGAACTGCTTCTTTATGGGTGGTGGTCTCTTGATATTCTGGAACTCGGTTTGAAGGACCTCTTTCAAGATCGTCTCTCGAGGGGTGTTCAAAGGAGTATACTCAGAATATTTGGGCCGGTATCGCTCACCTTTTGAGGAGTCACGGGGTTGATTGGAGCTTTGGTTCTTCTTCTGGTGTGCTTCACCTTTCTCCAAACTTTCTTTAGCCTTGGTGACTTCCTCTAGCTCAACGTATTTATCCGCCCATCGGTGAAACTCGTCTAGACTTGCCGGTTTCTTTTTTGCTAGAGACGCAAAAAAGCTTGCGTTGGTCTGGAGCCCGTTCCTGGCGTAGTGGAGGGCTATCCTGTCGTCGAGGTTCTCTATGCCCACACAGGCTTGGTTAAACCTTCTAACATATTCGCGCAAGGATTCAGAACTTCCCTGGCGGATCCCGGAGAGGGAGTCGATCGACTTCGGGTGCTCCTTTACCGTGGTGTAATGTTGCAAGAACCGTTGCGTCAGGTCTTCCCATCCTGTGATCCTCGTTCGCAAGGTGACGAACCATCTGAGGGCGTTCTTCTTCAAGAATAGGGGGAAGGCCCGGCATAGAAGTTCCGGGGTGTATCCATAGAGTTGCATGGACTGCGTATAGGCATCCAAGTGCTCCTGGGGATCCATTGTTCTGTCGTAAGCCTCCAAATTGCTCGGAGGTTTGAAACTCCTCGGAACCTTGTATGACATTAGAGCGTCCGAGAATTATTGTAGGCAGCCGGGGGCCGGGTTACCGATTCCAATAATCTCGGCGCCAACGCCTTGGGCTGCATGCCCGTTGTGAGCTGCATCCCGTCCTCCGTTGTCGTTCTCCGCCCTTGCCGATCTTTCAATGTTCTCTAAACGGCGGCGCTATTCCTCTAGTTGACGCCGCTGGTCCTCGATGAGAGCTGTTTGTTAGCGCAACAACTCCCGAAGGCCATTTCTCGTAGTCTCGGATTGGACATTGTCTTCGTAATGAGACGTGTGGTCCACATTATCGTGGGAAGTTCCCAAACGAGCATGGACAGGGATCCTAGCTCTATGGTTCGTTCTGTGGTTTATTCCATGGTTTATGTTGTTGGCCCCACCGTGGGGGAAGACAAGCCTGTTCCAGACTGAGACCCTTCGAGATGGATCAAGGCTTTCAGCGGAAGCTGAAGTCTCGTGCCCATCGTTAAGAGTTTCCATCATGACAGGCCTGCTTCTGGCGGCGGAGATTTTTGGTGGTGTGACTGAAGGAAGGTTGCGCTGTGCTGCTGGGTCTTGTATTTGGCCAGGGGCGGCATGCGCAGCGCTCCCCTTTTTCTGGTTATGTCTCGTGCTCACTATAGTTGATGCGGGAATGGAAGTTTATCGGGATTCCCACAGACGGCGCCAATGTTCGAAATGGATTCGAGAGTGCACCGAAATAGGCACGTATATAGTGGTTTCCTCCTTATGCAGTTGCGGTCAAGAGCACGAAGTCCGGGAGAGTGGGTACTGCACCGTGGGACTCCAACACTCAAGTCGGGCGGGCACAAGTAAGTTTAAGCTAATGGAATAAAAAAAAATCCAGATCCTCCCTTAGGTTAACTTAACCGATATATACCGAGAGCGTGATTGGAATCCCATGTAATCCACGTAGACAAGCAGACATTAGGATCGTGCTTTGCGAGGATTTCACCCACGATCGTTGAGGTTCGTCTCGACTTTGTCGGGATCGTCCCCACGATCGTTGAGTCCGTCTCGACTTTGTCGGACCGTCCCACAATCGTGGAGGCTCGTCTCGATCTGTTGGGGCTATTTCCTTAATCTGGCCTTCTCGCGGAGGCGTCATGGTCCCATTACTGAGAATGAGAAAATGACTATTACGGTCTGACGATGGAGTTCAAGGTCGCAAGGCCGATGTGGAGGTGACATCGGTAGAGTCCGATGGTTCGTGTGTCGAGTCGATCCTTCAGGATGGGATCTCAAACTACGATCCAGAACACCACATTTCCTTATTAAGGATTTCAGTCCTTCAAAAAGAAATAAACTTGCAAAAGTATATAATCATCTCCCTTTTTGCTCTTATTGTTTTGTAAAATGCATTGATTAATACTGCAAAACCATTCTCGATCTCTTGGGAGGATATATGAGAAATATATAATTGTATTTAATAATCAACAAATGATATCAGAAGCAATATGAACATGATTTGTTGTCTTACCGGACTCAACGGAGTGAAATAAGAAATGAATTGACATATATATTTTATATAATTCTTTGGTTTTAAAGATGTTAGAGAAAGAGAGAGGGGTGGAGAGAGATGTGGGGTCGCCTGGCACCAAGTGGCTATATATAAAAGATTGTGTGTGTGGCTGTTGTGATGAAAATACAAACATTTAGATGAAGAGAGGGGCGAGTTTGTGGGTGGGGATAGACGATGGAATATTGATGCTGATGTATTGACGTACATAATGTTGTTGGTGGTCTTGTCTCGTGGAGTTTGAAGCTTCGGGTATCTCGTTCTCTTCTGGTGGGCTATGACACTAACCATGGTTTATGTAAGTTGACCAAGATGAGTTTAGTGCTAGTTTTAGCATATAGAGCTAGTTGCTGTTTATTAAAAAAAAGAAAAAATATAAAGAGCTAGTTTTAGTATGTATACATGTGTGATTAATGTTAAAAATTAAATTAATAATTTTTTTTCACCTTTTAAGTTGTTGCTTTAAAAGTAATGTGTTTGGCATTTCAAAACAAAAAAATAAACAACTTTTTCACATGAAAAAGTTGTTGGACCATAATATAAAATTTGAATATTTTTTAAAAAGTTGTTAAGTTTATTTTTAACAATAATATATAAATATTATTTTATTTTGTTTTAATTAAATAATATTTTTAATTAATTAAATAATTTTTTAATTATTTTATATTTATTTTAATAATTTAATATATAAAAATAATTTTTTTATATTATTTAAATAAAATAAATTAATTTAAAATTATTTTTTAATTAACATATCTAAATATAATTAATTATTAAAATAATTAAATTTTTATAATTTAATTATTAAAATAATCAAATTTCTACCATTATTTCAAACACATACTTAGTTGAAAACTTTAAACGTGTGGAGCTACTACCTATACATTAATATTATTATTTTATTTGTGTTATAAAAATAAACAAAATCACATTACATAAACGAGGGAGGAGGAATGGGCAAGTGGGAGATGGTGCGGCGGCGATGGATCCCACCCTTGTCTTCTTCCTCTCCCACCGTCCACGGCCCTCTTTCTCCGTTCTCCCTTCCCTCTATTCCATGGTCAGACCCCACCCTATCCCTTCTTTCATTTTGTATTTTTAACCATTAAACTATACATTAGAATTATATATTATAAAATTATCAATGATCAGTATTATCAATTAAACAAAACATACATCAAAGGGTGTTTCTAATATGTGATTAGTTTTGTATAGGACATACATATATATTAAAACTTAAATTAAGATAATATAAAAAATTAATGTACAAATATCAATATCCTAGAATATTGTGGTGTTACACAGTATTAATATTGTGGTGTTACTCTAATAATTTGAGGTTACTCTAATAATTTGAGGCTGAGATCGTACTCACAATCACATGAGAAATCATTATATATTCTTGAAATATAATAAATGCATATTCAAGAAAAAAAATTTATTATTAATTTTAGGATTTTTTTTTTAATAAGTGTTCTAAGAGTATTTATTAAAAATTTAAAATAAGAAATTTTATATGAAAAATAATTTTTTAATGCATTAAATATACTACTTTTCATAAAAAAAAATTTGAATCCTTAACAAGTGTTCTTAAGATATTTTTTAAAAAATCCTTGATTTTAAATTAGTGGTCTAAAATTTATATAAATTTATTTAAAATTAATGATAAACATCTTTTATAAAGTATGCATTAATTATGTTCTAAGAACTTGTTAAAATTTCTGGAATCACATGGCTGGTTTCGATGTACTTAAATGAACACAGAGAGAAATTCTAGCATAAAATTTCATGTACTTAAGTATATTAAATCAATTAAATTATTAATTATGATAAATAAATAATTAAAAATAATAATAATTTTTAAATTAATAATTTAATTAATTAAATGTATTTAATTTATATACTTCAAATTTGTATAAGAATTTCTCATTCATAGGTTAAACGTTAGAGTTTGATTGCAGAAGTGAGAGGCAAGCCACGTGTTGGCCGGGCTGGGAAATGGGATCGAAGTAATTTAGTTATGACGTCGTTTATAAATTCTTTGCTATTGTAATTGGCCAACGTAAGACTTCTTTTGGTTATTTAATAAGGTAGGAAGAATTCATTCCTTAATAAGGGATGATAAAGTTTATATTTATAAATGAACTTAAACTATGGAATTTGTCATGTATATTTCGCCTTATCCTTGCACACATTTAGTATCACAAATTGAGAATTAAACTTAAGAGCACCAGACCAAAGCTGATTAGATACCATCTGACTCAAAAATAAAAATAAAAATACAAGCACCCAAAAAGTTTATACATACTTGGACTTGAATCTGATCAATAATTAATTAAGGTGGAGATAAAATAAAAATGGGTACATATATTTTTATTTTCATGTTAGGATTTTGTAACGTTTGCATATGTAGTGCACAATTAAATTTTTCTTAAAAAAGAAACATCGGGATGAAAAGTCATGTAAAAATTATAATTTTTTTTATGTCCAGGTGAGTCTGCTTTTTCAACTCTTGTTCCTGTAATTATGGAGGACTAATATATTTGATCAATAATAAATTATATCAACATACTGCCTTGAAAAGAATTTATATTTTATATGTATCTCTTCCTATTTTCTCTCATTGCTTCCTCTTTCTTTAGTAAAATAAATAAATAAATAATTGCATCTTCATTATCTTTATTCCTAACTTGTTTAGAGGAACTTTAAATTTAAGATGAATCTTCTTTCTGGTTTGGTGGAGGGGGTATGGACAGGTGGGAGGTATCAATTCATCACTTCCACACAAGGAAGGCCATCTTTTCCAATATGAGGCTGGATTTACATCTTTTCAAAAAAAAAATTTCTCTCAAATAGTCAAATAAAAGAAAAAATAGACACAAAAAATTATTAATAGGACTTAATTATAATATATAAAATTTCTTTTATAACATTTGTATCAATTCTTCTCTTCTATTTAACTACTTGAAAGGAAAAAAAAAATTAAGAAGATCCAAATCTTACAAGTCACACTTGAACATGACTTACCTAACTCATAAGCCAAAAGGCAGTAACTTAATTAATTAAATAAACAGCGGTGCAGGAATTTACATAATAAACGCTACCAGAAAGGTTCTCTGGGCATCAATTAGCCACATTCCCCCCTCTGATTGTTACCAAAAGTCGAATCTGATTAGTGATTACCATGTAATTTGTTGCTCACTTCATGAAACGAGAAATCACCCATGAAAGTTCAACCAACCAATATGCATCCATTAGAAGCGTTCAAAATGTTACATTCAAAACTTGGACATTTTTCCTTATATTTTATGTGATTAACAGTAGAGTTATAGGACAGAAATTACCCATTTTCTTCTAAACATCCTTCTGTGATGGAAATGGTCACAGCAAAGAAACAAATTACTTTTTAAAGAAACAGCTCGCTTTAAATATTAGTGGAGCACTGACAATGTGATATATTAATTTACTTATTTAAATGTAATTTAATATGCTTAAAGTAATATAAAACCTTTATATGGTTGGATCTGACATATGCTTAGTGCTATTTCTTAAGTGGGTGATTTAAGTAAATAAAGTATGATATATTCATTGTTAGTGATGGTCTTGTCTAAAAGTAATCATAAGCTATGGCCTAATGGAACATGCATGCATATTTGGAATTTCTAAGAGACATCACTACCTAGCAGTTATGTAAAAATAAACATTAATTTGTACGAGGATTCTTTATTTACAATTTATTATCTAATGTAATCGAATCTGTTTTAAAAAAGAACATGCTCTTCCTTCCATTCTTTTTTATAACTCGGATGGATACAGAAATCAATGTGACCGAATCTCGTGTAAATATATTTCGAATAAAAGTTTTTCTGTAAGAGAATTAAAGAGTTAGAATGAAGTATAGTCTAACGACTTAAACTTTTTATAATAAACTAATTAAAAATCAATTAAGTGATTGAACTTTTATTATTATTAATTAAGGACTTGACTTTATTAAAATATTTTTTATTAATAAAAATACTGAATTGACAAAAATATCCAATTTGACAAATAAAAATAATTTATGATATAAACAAAACACATAGTATATATGTCCTTAAATTTATTTTTCAATTTATAAATATTATTAAAATATTTTTATTAAAGTTTAGGTCCTTAATTGATAATCGAGACAAAATTTAAATCCTTAATTGAAAAATTTAAAGTTGAGATCCTTAATTAATTATCACAATAAAGTTGAGGTCATTTTACAATAAACTTATTTTTTTTTACTATGATAGAAGAGTTCATATTCTTTTGTTTAATTAATTTAAATTAGCATACTTAATTTTTTTTGTTTTTAACTAAAATATTTTTACAGGTATTGTTATGAGACTGACCTTTCGAGAAGGGGCTAGACTAAGAGGGACTAGCTTCTAATGGTTGCCTTTTCTGTGATTTAAACTTTAGTCTTCTTTCTAGTGGTGCAGCTTCCTTACCATTGTATCCAATCATTGTTAGTAGTATAATTAATGTTTTCCTTATATTAAGAATATTTGTAAATTGTGAATGAAACAAATCAATATGCATTTGCAATTTTGCATTATCAATTTGAAAAAAAATTAAAAAATTAAAAAAGATACCGTTTTAGCATTCCTATTAAAATTTATTTCATGAATATAAATGTATATAAATCAAAAGATTAGAAAAATTAAATTTCTCATGCTTAATATTTTATTCTTTTACTCTTAAATATCCTTTAGAATAATTTCTTCTGTTCATGATGTTTCTTGTGTTTTCTGTTTTCCCAAAGAGAACTTCTTTTTTCACGTTTCTCTTATAAGGTTTGGACTGCTATTTAAATGGGGTTTGAGGGAGTTTATCATAATGATGTCGTTAATCATTTCTTGCAACATTTGGCCCTTCTTAGAGGGAAGAAGCTTAATAAAGTAAGACATATTATATGGTTAGCAGTTGTTTGGTCTCTGTGGTTATTGAGGAATAATGTTATCTTCCAAGGAGCAATTGCTTGACTTTCTTTTGTAATTGCTCGATTAAGATTGTATCCTAGAGAGGCGAGAAATTCAGGATTCCTTTTTTCAGATTGGTGTATTAATCATTTGGTTTGTCTTTGGACTTATAATGATGTAATTTGATGTAATGGGTTGGAGTACCCCTTGTGCTCCTCTTTAATATACTTTTGCTTATAAAAAAAAAAAAGTGTGTAAACACTAGTACAAGAGTGATATATTAAACTTTGACTGATGTAAGGGACTTTTATCTTTCCACTATTTTAATTGAGGCTATTAGAATTTAGAACGTTCAGTTGTTTGTTTATGTTATCATTTATAAATATTTACAATTCTTTAAACAAGTTTAGGAGGAGGAGCTACTCTCATGTCAAAAATTATTTAAGACTATGGCGTGTTTATTGGGTCGAGTCAGTACGTAAATTCACGAGTTTTGACTCAACTTAATTCATAAAATGTAAGTTAAGTTGGGTTTGCAGGTTGAGTTGGGTTGAAAAATATTTTAACATGTAGTGTATAGGTCGGATAGCAAGTTAGAACATGTTTAACCCACACAAATCCGACCCACTCATGCTTCTTTTTTTTAGTAAAAAATTATTTTGATGATAAAGCGTATATGAAAAAAATAGACAGTGAAGTTAATGATTATGTCAATACATATGACATACGTGATGACATTGATTTCGATTGATTAAATTAATTTGTTATTTGAGTTATGATTAGTTTTGTTTAATTTATTTCAGATTTCGTAAGACTAGTTAATTATTAATTTGTTATGCACCTATTGGCTTATGATATTTAGTTTATTTGAGATTGAAACTTATTATATATGAGTAAGGTCGGTTAAGACTTATTATGTTTATTTGTTATATTAAGACCTATTATATTTGAAATTGAAACTTATGATGTTAATTTATTAGATATTATATTTTGATATTTTTTTAGATTTTTTTTAAAAAAATATATGTTGAATCTACAATTTGACCTAACTTAACTCACTGTTCTGATGAGCAGATCAAGTTCAAAAACGTTATCAAACTTACTAAACTCACCCAACGAACACCCCTAATGTTATGGTTACATTTAAACTGTCTATCAAAAGAAGATTATTGACAAAAACTTTTTAAGAGAAGTGCTTTGATATACCTAACCAGCTAAACCAGCTCAGGTTCACTTTTAAAATACCTATGTTATGGTTTTAATCGTTTATATAAGTCAACCTTTTATATTTACATTCTTATTATTTATTTGAGTTTAGATTTTTTTATGAAATATTGTTGGTGTGAATTTTTTACGTTATCATTAAATGAAAAAGTTATATTATTGCAGTAATTAAGGATTTTTGCAATGATGACAAGAAAAGGATAGAAAAAACCGAAATAATTGATTAACTGAATCAATTACATGATTTGCGATTTATGTGAAATATTGACACGTTTCAAGTAGTGAAATGGTTAACATGAAATGTGAATAAAACAATAGTTTGACTTCTATTAAAGAAAATGACTTGGTTAGAAGTACTATCTCAATTCTTTTTTATTTGTCGTTTAAAAAAATGATATTAGTATTAAATAAATAATTTAATAATTTAATTTTAGTAGAAAAATATTATAAAATATAATATTATTTTTTAATGTATTGAAAAAAGAAAGAATGTGATTAATCAATAAAAGATGTGATAAGAAAAAAATAGAAATTAGATGAGTAAAAAATGAAAAATTCTAGAGTTAAATAATTAATAGAGTAAAAAAATAAAATTGATATAAAATAATTATTTCTGTATTGGAATTTTAAAATGATATCTAATATAAAACATAAAAAAAATAATTAAAACAACTGACAAAAATAAATTGATAGAGTATTTCAGAAAATCATAAATAAAAGTAACCGAATGGAAGTGCGAGTACTGTGTAGGTAACTACAAATGCAAACAATTATATCTTGTATTTTTTTAAAATTTTTTTTACCATAATATAATTTTCATAGTAAAAAAAAAAAATCTTCAATGTATATATATTTAGATTAATTAATTTTTTTTTTTACGAGATTTTTCATACAACTGATACTAATTCATGCTTTGGATACTAAGATGCCCTTCTCATCTACCAAAAAAAAGAAATGTCCTTCTCCATATGTTGAAGCTCAACGGCTAAGTTTAAGTTTACTTATCATTTATGATTTTGGGTCATTTAGTTTAATGCATATATTAGTAAATATGTATACATTTATTCAAAAATAATTTTATTTGTATAATTAGTATTTGAGTTAAGATATTTTTTAAAAAGTTGATAATGAGTCAAGTAAAATTTTTCTACATTGCTTTTTTATACTATACTGAATTAAACGTGTCTACCTGCTAGCCTTGATTTATATCTATTTATTAAAAAATTATTTTTTCTTTTTTTGTAATAAAAAGAAGTTTGTAGTTGTTTTTAAGTGCCTTGACTTACATATTGCTGTCAACCGTGTTGACAAAATCCGCTCAAAATTTATGTATTGCAATTAAGTTATCATATATGTAGACTAAAATATTGAAAAAGTCCCAACGTTAAAAAAAAATCATCATAAATTAATAAATAATAAAAAAGTATAATATTTAATGAGTTTAATTTTGATATAATGTCAAGTGTAAAATTTTTTACACCATCAAATAATCATACATTACCATATATATGACTTTTGATATAATTATTATGAGGGTCAAATATTTTTAATGATGTGATAATATATGATTAAATAACAATATAAAAAACTTATATTTACAATGCGTTCAAATTAAATCCATATTAATTTTTTTTTTTTTGTCTTTGACCAATGTATTTATCACCTAATATTTCTACATAATCAAATCCACCACCAGCTAGCTCCACATAAAAAACTTCACACCTTCCTTAAGGTGCTGACATCACCTAATAGTCTTAGGAAAATAATCATTTTATATTTCTTTTAGGAATATAGATATTATTTATATATTTTTAATAGATGTGATTGAGTAAGAGAAAGTAATAGAAAAAAGTATGTATAATGAATAATATTAAATGAGGTGTGAAAAAAAAATATATATATTTGATGTAAGAATATAAGAATTGATAGTCTTAACTATTTTAGTTATTTCTAGTTTTAGTTTCTATTATTTATAAGTTAGTTCTAATTGTAGTTAGCTTAGCTATCCGTTACTGGATTTATATAAGCACATCATACACTTTGTAATTAGGTAAACTTGTAAAAATCAATTTTTCACATAATGAAAATCTCTCTTAGTTTTCGTCATCAAGATTAGCTTTTTGTTCTTCTTATTCAATTTTCTTTGTTTCTTGTTTTAGTATCAGAGTTGTGCACAACAGAGCCCTCAAAACTAGAGAGAATAGGTCAAAGACTAACCCATTCTCAGGTATTGTCGTGATTAAGAAGTAGGGGTGAGAATAAGTCAAACGGCCTATCATCAGTAGCTTACGGCCTAATATATTTTTGACTTACACAAGCATAGCTTATTTAACAAATAAGTTAGACTTAGGCTTTTTGAAAGACATATTTAATTATATAAATTAAAGGTTGCACTTTTAAAAAAAATTATTTGACATACTAGATCGGTCTATTTCTTTAATATTTATATATATAATTAAGAATTTATAATACTTACTAATTTAATAATTATATATTAGCATAATATATATATTTTTTAAAAAATATAATAACTTTATCAAATGTTATACTTATTTAAAAATTAAAAAATTTAAGTTTTTTTGACCTATATACATGTCTTCATATAATATAAACTTTTAACTAGACTTTTGGATCAAGTCATACCAAGTTAAAAAAAAAAGAAGCTTATAACAAGTAATAAATTAGGTTCAAGTCAACACATTACAAAACAAATTCAGACATATTTAAGAAAAACTTAGATTAACTCATCCTATTTTCACCCTTATTAAGAAGTGCTCCCAATTATTATCATGTCTAACCCTTGTTGATATTTAATTATTTGCTTTTTAAAGTGTAATACAAATTTTAATAAAATAAATGAGACAACTAATAAAGATATAATAACATTAATCTAACAGTTTAAATTTTTTTGGAGAGCTATATTCTATGAAGTACGGACACACCAATTATGAGGCGTATCTGCGTGTTAGACATGTGTCCGTATTAGACACATGGAAACACTCGTACGACACACGTGTCATGCGTGTCCAAATGTGTCGGATTAAAAAAGATTATTTTTTCAATTTGGACACGTCTCGGACACGTTCGAATACTTCTTGGACACGCTCGGACACTTCTCGGACACGATCCATTAATATTTTTTTAAAAAAAAACTTAATTTCTATAACTAACGTTCAATTAGTAAGCATGTAACTCACTCAAGCTCACATGACTGACGTCCTAAGCCACTATTTTTACATACCAGTATTTTAAGTTTTATCTTTTCACACGCTACTATTAGACTTTTAAATTTTATCTTTTCTCATAACACTATTTTCATCTGCTCCTTCTGCCTCTGCTCGTACTAAGTCATTCACTTCATTGTCACCGACGGTTGCCTCATACCAATATTCTCTCTAGTTATTTTTTATGCGCATGTGTACTTTGCATACGATTAGTTCTCGTAGGAGAAGTTGATTTAAGAGATTTTTAGATTATGTCAATAGAAATTATGTTTTATATTTTTTAAGAGGACTTACTAAGTAGTAAATATTAGCATATATGATATATATTAAAATATTATAAATCTTCAAACTTATAAAAATGATATTAATAAATTATGATTTTTTTTTAAATTTTAAAATTTATATATATATATATATATATATATATATATATATATTTTCAAGTATATTTTTAAAGTATAGTGTGTCACCATATCCATATTCATATCGTATATCCCGTCCATATTTATATACTTCATAAATTATATTCATGTGGTATTAAAGCTTCTTTTTTGTACTAAGCGGTCATTATTTCGATACTTCTTGTCCCATAATATTTTTAGTCTCACCTGCACATCTTACTACACAAACGATAGACATAACGTAACCTAATGTATTTTATTTCAACTTTTATATTTTTATATTAAATAATATATATATATATATATATATATTTTTTTTATATTTATTTAATATTATTTATTATATATATTTTTTTTATTTTTTTTTACTCAATTATATTTCTTAAAAAAATATAAATAATATCTATATTTTTTTAAAAGTATAAAATAATCGTTATTAATTTTATTTTTTTTATTCATGTATACTTTCTGTATAACCTCAAAGAAGGACCGCAATTTTAAGGGATCAGGATCTCAGCCATCAAAATATACTTTTTTCCATCATAAGATATTAACATAAATATACTTCAATAAATTTTAACCATAGGATTAAGAACTGCACACCTGCAATTCTTTTTTAGACTGCAGGGATCCAGTTCCGTAATTTAAGCTAGTCCTTACAAAAGTACGAGGTTGTTCAGATTGAGGTGAAGAAAATCGTAGTCACAGGTTTACAATTAACGGACACAGGTAGTACGTTAATTGGAGTTGGAACCTGGAGAATGCATTGGACAACCACTCGATGACTATGTTGCTATAGATGAGTACAGAGAAGGGCACAAGGTCCTAGTCATTAGTCAATAGTGTCTAAGTAGGCGTTCTGTGGTTGGGGTTAACCAGTGAGAAAACGAAAAAGAAAAATTAATATAAAAAGAAAGCCTTAACCAGCGTCCAGTAACCACCCATTTTATGGGGAAATCAGTATTAATATTGTAATTCTCCAATTCTCCAACGATGTCTGGTACTGGTACAAAGTCGTAAGAAGAAGACTAGGCGAATGTCCCTGTCCACGTATATAAGGCTACACAAAAAGTTGGTCAAATATTTTGTCATTATTATTTTTTACAATAGTAATATTAAGATTTAAAATTATGATTTTATATAAATTATTCAAACTTCTCATCACTAATTAAAGTATCTTTATGGTTAAATTACTTCAAGAAATATATATTATATTAAGTTAAAACATTACCTATTTTTACCCAAAAAAATCAATAAATTACATGAGTATACAACGCTACAATAATAAAAATAATAAAACATCAAACATTATTAGAAGCCCAAAAGTAAAAAAAAAAAGTTGAAAATAACAATATTAATCAATCAAAGAGAATAAAAATGAGTTAAGAAATACATTCATAAATTATATATGTTATCACATGCGTATATGTCGACATGACATCTAATGTAATTTGTATGATTGATATTAAAAAAGATACACATCTCAAACACGTTGAATGGAAGCAAATAATTATTTCATGCGTTTAGTAAAATCTAAAACAAACAAAGCATGAATCAATTGACCCAATTTAACACAAGTTGACACTCACAATGCTAGAGTATTTACTAGCAAAGCTGTTTCTCTAATTCAGCCGAGGGATCGAATTTTCAAAACACTGAAATTACCATATGAATATAAGGTTTTTCACCAAATTATTTTATACCCGAAGTTCTCTGGTCACTTCTTCTACTTCTTGTCCTTGGTTTTCAAAAGTTGGGTTGGTTGGGTTTTCAGATCATACAGAGAGAATTCAGATGCGTGTGAATGTCATTATGTGAGGTCAAGGTTGGAAAGATGCCAAAGGAGAGAGAGGTCACGTGCGGTGTTGAAGTCAAAACGCAGAGAGGAGGGCCCAGAGTATAGCTGTCGGCCAGGAGGCAATTCTGCCACTTTTTCCCATTGGAAATTGTTTCTTTGCCTTTGTCTTTACCCCTGCAGATTCAGAGAAGGAAAATGGAGTAGAAAAACATTTTCTTTTAGTACTTGAGAAAGTTTGAGATTTTTTCCGTGTTGAAGAGAAAATAAATGGAAAAATAAACAAATTTATTTTGAATAAGTAAAAATTACTCCCTTCTACGTACATAGATACGAGACATATCTTTCTAGTGTCCCTTTTCTTTCACTTTTAATTTACTAAATTAATTAATTATTATTTTATTACTAATACATATTATTAATAGTAAATGAGTAATATTATTACGTACTACCAAATAAATATTATATAAATTTGTATTGATTTGAGTAAAATAGACTAAATTATTTAAATTTTTTAAATATATAATTTTAAATTTATCTTAAGATTTATATATATAAAAAAGATATTATTAAAAGAATTTTCACTTAAACTCTTGATCGTATTTTGAGATATTAGTCTCTTGTCTATTTAGTGAGAAATATTATGAAAAATCAAAACAAAAATATTATATAAAAATCTAACAAAATAATTGTATACAAGAAAAATATAAAGTGTTGTGAAATGAAAAAAAAAACGTTTCTCCAATTGTTTACAAACTGCATAAGCTTTGGCTTTAAAATTTGAATAAAATGCAAGCAATCTCCTCTAATTATAGATTATTTTTAAAAAAATATATGATTTAAAATTTAATAATTTGACTTCTTAAACTTATCAAATAGTGTAATATAGTGTAATATTAACGTTTTGTGCATGTTCAAGAAACCCTCCCGTATGGGTTAATATATACAGTTTAATAAGTTAAATGAATTAAGTTGTTAAATTTTAAACTATACGAGAGTTTTCTAAAATTAACCTGTAATTGAAAGGAGTTTCTTGTATTTTAATCTTAAATTTTTTAAAGAATTTTATTAATGTGTGTTCTTAAATACATGTTAAGGAATAAAAATAATAAATAATAAATAAAAAGTACAAACATTTAATACTTTAAAATTTTTAAAAATATTTAATTTTTTTTAAAATAATTTGAATGTGTAATAAATATTATTCTGATTCTTTAACATGTACCCCTAATACATACATTAACAAAACATTATTTTAAATATATTTAAGTGCATTCTACTCTGTGGCGGCTTTCTTATAAAGTGGTTTTAGGCAATAATTTTTTAAGCTTCTATAATTTTATAATGATATAATTAATAATTAAAAATATAAAAATTAAGATAATTAATAAGATATTTATAAATTATCTATCTTCTTCAATTAATTGCCAAACAAATTTTTATTTTTTCACACTTTTCACATCTCTATTACTCCATTAACTAATTATTTTATTTTTATTAAAAATAAAAAAATAAATATAATTTATAAAATGATATATTCTCCCATTTTTTAATTAAGTGCGTAATAAACCTCTTTTTTTTATCATTTTCTAATTCAGACAATATTTTAGTTCTCAACCATATTTTCTCATTTCAAATCAACTAAAGACAATATATAATTATTGAGCACTAACACCTATTTTCTTTCTCAGATATACAACCAATTATCTTTTTATTTATAATATCTAATTTTAAATTTATTTTTTATTTGTTTTGACTTTTTATTTTAGCTTTTTTTCTTAATTTTAATCTCCTCCAACGAATTAGATGGCAATAGTTTAAGAGAATGAAATGAGTCATTCTTAACTTCTCTTTTTTATATTTTAAATTTAAATTTAAATTTGTTTTGTGCAAATTCTTTTAATCTAATTATGTATATATATATTTTTAATTTTAAATACATTATCTCTTTTATTTTATACCTTTTTAGGGTTTAAAAGTTGTGCAATGCATGACATAGTAATACATTTTTTTGTTTCCAAAACATCTCTTATATATAAGATAAGAGATTAATTTCTTAAAGTATGATAAAGTGTCTAAGTAAAAATTCTTTTTAAATATATTATTTTCATATATATAAATATTAAAATCAAATTTAAAATCAGGACTTAAACTCTTTCTATTTTAACTAACATATGCTGGTGCATAGTAATACAATTTGAATATAATATATTCAATTAGTTAAAAAAACAATTTAAAATGATTGCATAGTGGAGACAGCTAAGTAAACCCTGAAATCCCGGGGTTAAAAGTTTCCTCCTCAGATATACCTAATCTGCCGCCGCGGACCCGGCTCCTTATTCAGTTCCTAACACTACTAATTTAGGTACTAATATCATCGATGTTTTATCTTTAAAGGATTCATTTGGCCATCTACTCATGTAATTTCATCTAACAGCTTTGAGCTTTTACTAGAGTCGATCCTTATTCACCCTAGTTTTAAATCTGATCTAATGATTATATATTGCCTGGCTTGACCAGGTAAGGTAGCACCAGAGTCCAAATAAGACATGACATGATCTATATATATATATGTATATGTTCAATGTATTGGTTGGTTGGGATCCGTATGATAGCGTGCTTGCTTAATGCATGGTTCATGGTTGGGTGTGACTTGGGTCTGTCTGAAACTCTGAATAAAAAGGTACAGATTGGGGACGTAGAAGCAGGTGATTTTGAGAGAAATAAAAAAACAAAACTGGCAGCCCTTGGAAAAAGCTCCACGCGGAATCTTAGGCTTTCCAGAGAGACTTGATAGACCCACACTCTCACTGTGACTCGTCAAAGATAACAAAAAGAGGTTTTTATTGGGGTGTTTTGGCGGGGGTGCTCACTGCCCAGCTCAGGGCTCTCACTCTTAGACTGACCGTTTCTTCAGATTTCGGACTCTCAGGTCAGGGTTGGTGTGAGTGTAATAAGTATTACTAAGATACATCGATCGATTTCATATCATAAAAAGACAAACCCACGAGTGCTGGCTAACCTTCAAAACAAACGAAGAGGCAATTAAACAATGAATATGTTTAAAGAGAATTTTTTTTTACCTAAATTTAGAATATTTAAATTAAATGTATCAAATTAATCAGTATTTAATATTTTTATAAAATTTTATATTACAAATTTTATATTTTTAATTATGTAATATAAAATTTTATAAAAATATTAAATACTAATTGACTTGATATATTTAATTAAATGTTTTAAGTTTATACAAAAATCTTTCATGTTTAATATACACATTTATACATAAATTATTTTATATTTATATAATTTTATCATTGATTATATTTAGTTCAATATTTTATTGTATATCTACATTTTTATTTTGTCATATATATATAATGTGAGATATGTCAGTCATATGTAATGTATAGTAAACATTTTTCTTGAATAATATAGAACAAAGAAAAATAGAAAAGAAAAAAAGAATATATATATAAATAAACACATATTACTTTATAATATTAACTTAACTCACCTCATTTTTTATAAATTTATATTATAATTTTACCATTTAAGCATAGTTGATAAATATTAATGAGAAAGTAAAATGTAATTAGCATGATTTGAAAAAGTATAATGTTATTTACGAATATTTATATACATATTATTTTTTTTTTTATATAATTATTATTATTAAATTATAAGAATTTTTTTAACAAATATCTTAAAATTACTTATTAAAAAATTTAAAATAAAAAATTTTACATAAAAAATAATTCTTTTAATTATTAATATATTAACTACTTTACATTTTATACAAAATTTATATTTTAAATCTTTATCAATTACCCTTAATGTGAAATTATATACACTCAAATAAATGTGCATGAACCAATATTCTCTTTTGAAGAAGGAAAGAAAGGACGACAACAACAACCACCACCCTTGACTTGATGATTGGACGGACCTGATTCCTCCTTGGAAGATCCACCACCAACTCCAACTCCAATTCTCTCCCTCCACCACCTTCTTCCATCCCATTGATTGTCAACATCGATCGCACGTCAAACCCCATCTCTGTCTTTCTTTCAAATCTAAATTGTCAATAAGATTTCAAAACTCTCTAACTTTGGACTTCATCTATGGAGGGTTGGGGATTGGGGTAAGTGTACTGCACGTTGCTTAACCTAGGCATTTTGCAAGCAGACCTAACTACTTATGAGATAGGATAGGAGTACGCTCTCCCCGTTTTCACGGCTGGCAAGAGTTGCCGTGAGCCAATCCACTCGAACATGTATTGCTTACTCTGTTGCTCACAGCTCATGCTCATCTGCCATGTATCTAGCTTTCTGCTCCTTCTTTTCAGGGAAAACTTTCTCTTTTTTTATTTTTTTATTAAATGCGAGGGACCACTCTTAACTATTCATCATTGGCTCATTGCTTAATTTTCATATATGTTAAGGGAGATTTTTGTATAAATTTAAAGTATTTAATTAGATGTATTAAATTAATTAATATTTAATTTTTCTTTATAGAATTTTATGTTATATAATTAACAATATAAAGTTTTATAAAAATATTAAATATTAATTTATTTAATATATTCAATTTGAATACTCTAAATTTAAATAATAATTTCTCTATGCAGTTGATAACGATGAAAAATAAAGCAGATATATATATGCGTTAAAAAACCTTACATCACTTTTACATTATTATTTTTTTAAATAAAAAAATATGCATTTCAATATTTTTCCATCCTTTATTTTTTCAAACAAGTAAAGTGTAATTTAATATGCAAACATCATTTTTTAAAATAAAGTGATCATTTTATAAAGGATTGTGTTATTTGCACACCTTATTTCATACACTACTTTAATATTTTTTTAATTTAAGAAAATGAAGATAGAAAGATTGTGCATTGAACATGTGTTGTTTTATTTTATTTTACTTTAAAATGGTATAAAAATAGTGTAATAAAAGTAGTGTACCAATAATATTATTGTTTTATAGAAGAAGTCTTGCAAAACAATTCATTTCGGTTGATAGATTATGAGTGTAGTTATAAGTGCAGATAATAAGTCTTCTTTTATAAATATTATGTTTCTATTGGATTAGTTACATTTGGATAATAATTGCAATTTTAATTTTAGTTTAAATTAATGAACCCTTTATAGTTACGTTTTTGAACTCATGAATCTCTTTTATACTTTTTACAAACATAAACTAATGAAAAACATAATTAAACTCAAAGCATATAGATATATGTAATATGTATATTCTAATAATTAAGTGGATAATAACTAATTATATATATTATTACTTTATATATATTATGACATTTTAATTTTTATATAATATAATTAATTTTATAAATAATATAATATTTTTTAAAATTTAAGTCCATTAATCTATATAAAGACTTAAATTTATTAGTTTATCCCATTAACTTATTTATAGAATTTATTATAAAACAAATCTTTAAATAAATTTTTGGTCAGACTAAAATTTTAAAAAAATTAAGTCAGACTGTAAAAAATGATTTATGTCATGTAAATAGCTCAAATTCAAATATTACATTTAAAAAATAAATTTAACCTGTTTAAGATAAAGTTTGATTTGACTCGTACCCACCTCTAAACTCACTCACATCGGATATGGATCAAATTATCGGCATGACGTTCTAAACTCAACTCAAGTGCTGCTTTAATGGGCAAATAGCTAGGGATGGCCTCTAAGTAGCTCACTCACATCCCCGGATATCCGGATCAAATTATCGGCATGACGTTCTAAACTCAATTTATACTCAAAAAATTAAACGAAAGTGCTGCTAAAAAATTAAGCAGTATCTTTATATTACCCGGCATCTGCCCTACAAATAACCTAGCTATTGGAACATGCTACAATTTCACGCGAAGTATCAACATCAAGTTGCTAAACCTTCCCGTCGAAATGATCTGAGAAGATATCTGTTATCCCTAAAATAACTTTTATTTGTTGGCGATACTCTTTACTCATTGAATTCATCATTTTAATTGCATTGGACGAGCACTTTGTGAATAACTTGATATATAAATTACAAACCTACATATTCAATTCCATTCTATTTTGATCCGTTATATAATCACATGATTCATATCAAGAACGCAACTTATAAAGCCGAAATTTTCAATTTTCAAATAAAAAAGATGAAGGTGAACTTCGTTCCTTCAAGTGTTAAAAAGTGTCACCAGTACGCTATGCTTAACATGTATAAAGTATGTCTAAGTTCGTGCTTACACAATTTTTTTTATTTAATTAAAGACGATTATGACAGTGGATACAACTCAACACATTAAGGGTCATGGTTACCGTCGTCTTTAATTGATTGGATAAATAATTGATTACACTAATCCCCCTGTTTTTAAAAGTAAATAATACGAGTCTAAATTCATGTGCAAAATTGTCGTCTTTCATAATTTAAAATCAACACCATTATTATTATAATTTTAAAAGTTATCATCAGGTTTTTTTCTTGGTAGAAAAGTTATCATCAGTATTAGTCATTAGATTAGCACATCTTCGGATGCTAAAAAGACATTGTTTTTCAGTAAGACGTTAAAGATATGACTAACTTAACCTTTTGCTCAAACAACATGCAGCACACAAATCAGTGGCACTTTTATTAGAGAATGAATTATTACAATGAGTTAGAATCTGCTTTACAAATTTAGAGCTAGGATGTCCTAGTGCCACAAAGTAAACACTGGAAAAGATGTAAAAACAGAACTAGTATTTACAGAAGACATAAATGAAGTAGCTAGGATGTCTAGTTGGTATTCTTGGATTCTCTATGTTGATGGATCCTTGAATCCTAAAGGGAGTAGAGCTGGAGTCATATTAGAAAGCGAAGCTGGCCTCGTTCTAAAACATTTGATGAGGTTCGAGTTCTCCGCATCCAACAACCAAGCCGAATACGAAACGTGCATAACAGGCATTAACCTGGCCAAAGAGATGGGAGTCAAAGACGTAATCCAATGCAATGATTTGCAGCTGGCAACAACTCAAATAAAAAAGGGAATACTAAGCCAAAGAACCCTTGCCACAGAAGTACTTATCCAGAGTTAAAAAATTGACGAAAATTTTTGACTATGTTAGAGTGAAGCATGTCCCAAAAGAACAGAATTTTAGGGCCGACATCCTGTCAAAGCTTGCTAACACCAAGGGTCCAGGCAATAACTGGTTAGTGATCCATGACACCTTATCATTCCCCAGTACCACGGACAATGAAGTCCTCCAATTGGAAGGCGAAGCAACCTGGATGACTTCTATATTAGCCTACCTTCACGATGGCACACTTTTTAAAGATCGAAAGGAAGCCCAAAAGATAGTATGGATAACAGCCTAGTATACCGATGAGACCACGACAAGTGTATCAGATCGTCAAGTAATAAAAATGGTGAGAAACCGGATATCGTTCTCAGGGATCGATGGCCAAATACCAATTCACGAAATTAGCTACTATTTAAACCAAGATTTGGATCAAAGTGAGCTCTAATAACAAAACAAGAGAAATACATGAACTCACGCAAAGACAATATTTTTGGGTTTTTCTACTTGACAATTTAACAAACACTTGGTATGCGAGATGAAAAACAATCAATTAATGAAAGAGTTGGGATCAAGCTTCATTTGATTTCACTTACTGCATAACAATCGAAACTAATACAAGCTATTATTCTTATTTTGTTACCAAATTCTCTAAAATACTCAACTCCTAATTCATTAGGTAATTAACTCTTTGTTTTCAATTAAAAATCCTAATTCCTTAGGTGATTCTAAGATATAACAAACATTACAGTTTAGAATTCAAAGAGGTAACGAGCAAATCAATGACTATTCATAGTCTAGAGATAAGCAAGATTTATAATCTCATAACACAAATTATATGTCAAATTTTCATTCAACATACAATCCTAAAATCATTCTAAAGAGAATCAATCTTTAGAAAACATTAAGAGAAGAGATCATAAACTTAAAATAGAAATAGCAACTTATATTAATTAAATCTAACGTCAATAATAATCAAGATCCATCAAAATTCACTTAATCCCAACAAATAGGGAATTTAGCTTGTCATGACAGTAGAAATAGAGATTAAGAATAGGAGAAGAGAGTAAAGAAACTCCATAAGTTGATGGAAATCCAAAGACTTTTCCACGTTTCCTCTGGTAGTGTGCCCACACAAATCCTCAGATTCTTCAAGTCTTCTCTTCTCTATTCTAACGACTCCCTTTCTGAAAAACCTAACTTTTCTATTTATAAGCAGCAGAAACTGGCAACTAAACGTACTGAGCACTTAAGCGCTCAATTTTTCACCGATTAATCGCGTGGCACATTGCTCCTCTGTTCTTGACCGATTAAGCACTCAAAAATGGACGATTAAGTGCGCAGCTCCCCAGCTTCTGTGCTTAATCGATTAAGCGGTCAAAAATGGGTGATTAAACGCCCAGTGTCAGTAACTTCACTTCAGATTTTTCTCCCTTGATCAAGCATCCATTCTTCCACATGCACTTACCTAATGAAAACAAATAAAACATGCAGAAATTTTTTTAAAAAGATCAAAATAGGATAAAAATAAGAACAAAACTAAGTAAAAAAGTATTGGACAATGATGAAAACCAAGATTATGAAATGGAAAAACATGAGTTTTTATAGTTTCATCATATACTATCTATGACAATCAACTATACCGTCGAGGTTTTTCTTCTCCCATTCTTAAATGTCTTGCCCATAAGGAGATAGAGTATGTCTTGACCGAAATCCATAAAAAACGCTTGAGACATCACCTTAGGGGCAAATCCTTAGCCCGGAAGGTGTTAAAGGTGGGATATTATTGGCCCACCATGGAAGCCGATAGCAAAGAACATATGCAAAAATGCGACCAATGTCAGCGTCACTCAGATGTTTACGTGGCACCTCTAGAAGAATTATCAATAATATCAGTTCCCTAGCCATTCTACTAGTGAGGAATAGACATCTTAGGTCCCTTCCTCTAAGCATCAGGGCAAGTCAAATACCTAGTGGTGGCCATCAATTACTTTACCAAGTAGATTGAAGCAAAATCGTTGGCTACAATCACCTCTGCACGAATCTAAAAGTTCACTCATAAGAATATCATTAACATACTTAGAATCATAGAGTCGATTGTCACAGACAATGGAACCCAGTTCACCGACACGAACTTCAAAGATCTCTTGGCCAGACTCAAAATCAAGCAGCACTTCACCTTAGTTGAGCATTCAAAAACTAATGGGCAAGCCCAGGCTGCCAACTGGGTTATACGTAGGAGAATTAAAAAAAGACTCAATGACACCAAATGAAACTAGGAGGAATTATAACTTGATCATGTCCTATGGGCATATCAGACCACGCCACATTCTACTATGAGCGAAACCCCCTTCAAGTTAACCTACGGTTGCGAGACCATGATCCTGGTGGAAATAGGAGAGTCGAGTTGAAGGAAGTAAAATTTCTTTGAGGAAACCAACCTGGACCTCATCCGCCAAGAACTCGACTTACTTGAAGAACAACACTGTGGTGCCCACATATGGGAAGCAACCCTTAAACAGAGGATCGTCGGGTGGTATAATTCCAAAGTGATTTTGCACCAGTTTAACCTCGACGACCTCGTGCTACGCAGGGCAGACATCAGGGGAAGAAACGTAAGAGATGAGAAATTAGCTCCTAATTGGGAATGACCCTACAGAGTTACATCCAAAACCAACATGTGAGCTTATACTATAGAAACCTTCTTGGGCAAGGTAATAAAAAACTTCTGGAATGCTGACAAGCTGAGGAAATATTATGACTGTGAATGGTGTTAAGTTGTCACGTTTACCAGGTAAGAAACATATTCTGACATCAATAAACTAGTTTTCTCTCACCAACTGTTGTCTCAATCGAAAGTCAGTACTTTGGCCGTGACCTTGAGTCCAAGGGTACTCCAGCTTATCAATGTCTACAACTGGTATCTCGGCAGTGACCTCGAGTCCACGGATACTTGGGCTTGACACAACCCACAGGGCCATCGCACCTTGGCAAGGTCCACGGAATACAAGGTCTGAAAGGACCAACTACTCTGACATCTACACATGACGGCAAAACTGGGGAATCCACTTGAACTCCTTTTGAGGTTAAGTAGAGTATTCAAGGGTTTTTACCCATACCCATTTGAGCCTGACCTTAACCCATAAACTTACTATAGTTTACAGAGGTTAAGCGTATTTTAACCCAATGACCAAACAAGGGAATCCACTTGAACACCCTCCGAGGTCAAGTAATGCATTCAAGGGTTTTCACCAGTACCCTTATGGCCTGACCTTAACCCATAAACCCACCATAGTTTATTGAGGTTAAGCATAATCGACCAAAACCCTGGATCGTGGACCCCATAATAAGAGGCTTTCGTGTCACGTGCATTAAATGAGCCTAACCACCGAGATTTGAGCTTTGAACTCATCTCGACTAGCAAAATAAGTGTTCATCCAATTAAATGAACCCAACCATCGAGATTTGAGCTCTGGGCTCATCTTGGCTAACAAAACGAGCGCTCGTCCAATGAAACGAACCTAACCACTGAGATTCATGGTTTGGGCTCATCTCGACTGACAAAACAATTGTTTGTTCAAATAAATGAACCCAACCACCGAGATCAAGCTTCAGACTCATCTCGGCTGGGGCGAACGAGCGTTTGTCCAAATCAACGAACCTTACCTCCGATATCGAGCTCTAGACTTATCTCGACTAGGAAAAACGCGCGTTCATCAGAATAAATTTTGAGATCCGATGTTGGACCCATCTCAAAAACATTTAAACAAAATAAATATCTACCAGGATCAAGACATGAAGTGAATATTCAAGAAAAACAAATTTTCATTATTCACATTCCAAACATCATCTACTTTACAAGGAAAACCTACAAGCTACGCTTGTCCAAGAATGCCGACTAGAGAAAAGCCAAGAAAGTAGCCTAGAAAGATGATGGTGACGATCAAACACAAACCACCTTTGTGCTCTCCAGACGCCCATGCCCATACCTTCCCTCTCGGCCAACATAAGAACATTGCCTCACTCCAAGACGCTCCTAGGCAACCAAATGCACACCAGCACACCCAAAGCACATAAGTAGAGGAGGTACATCGGTGAAACCTCTTCTGTCTCACAGAAATTACAACAGAAGTCATGGATCCTCCCAGCAAAATTAGGAAATTTGTCTACTCCCGCATACGCCGAGAAAGAAAGGCTTCTGTCATCCGGAGGTACGTTGATCGAGCCACATAGAGCAGTTACTTGGCCCTCACCAAACCATTATGCTTTGAAAGAAAGGCCTCTACCAAAAGAATATGTGAGGGAAAAGGCAAACACCTTTAAGAATTTAATAAAAAAGAATAAGATGACCTTAGAAGGGGATATGACCTTACACGCACCCACAAGAAGCAAAAAAGGGACTATTCTCTAAAAAGAAAACCCACTCTCAAGCACGACTAGAGAATGAAAGAAACAGGTGATAACCCCACTGCAAATATTCCCTATTTATAGAGGGAATAAAACATTTTGATTGGCTCCCAAAAAGGTAAACTGGCTACACGATTCGAAGCCTCGTTTAAACATTCCCCCTTGTGATTAGCCACAAGGGCAGCAGACAGTTGGAAAACAGTATGAAACTGTTATTGTTATCAAAACGATATAATTTCTAGTAAATTCAAGGCAACGATTCCCTAATATGCATAGACTGTTACGAATCGCTGAGTAAAGGCAACTTAAAGGACATCACTTAGAGCGTTCGAATCTGAAGTGACACGTGGCACCCCGAAAGGACACCTAAGCATGACACCAGACCTTCAACAAGATCCCGCGGTAAAATGGCTCCTCAAATCTTGGTATAAGATTGAACATGCAACATAAACCCCACAAAAAGCATGGGGGCCACCAACTATATACCCAAAATCGTAGAATGATGACGTTAGCAGAGCGATCAAACTCAGATCTCAACCTTACTCACGCACCCCAATAATTTGTTATGATACATTACGAATCTCGGTCATTTAGAAAAATATCGTGAGATTTGATATTGACACAATGACTAGGATTCCTTTGTCCATCGCGTGTCGTGTGCTCTAGTTGAAGTCGTATCTTGACACTTAACTATCCCATCGAAGCGCCGAGCTAAGGGCAAATGTTCTGGACCAGGTTATAGGTCCATAGAACTAGAGCAATGATAACTCTTAGAAATAAGAGTTATTACTATCCTTTTAGCTTAATCATTGTTCTTGTTTTGATCAATTTTGGAGAAAAACTTCAAGTTTTGTTTGATTAAATAAATATCTGTGTTAATCTGATTAATTGTGAAAAGCTGTAAATTCTGATCTGTTATTGCTGAAGGTTTGATTTAGTTTTGAACAGGTTTTAAAGGTGTAATTGCTGAAGGAATTACTCTGGGATGTTTTGGAATGCTGCAGCTTTGGGGGAGCGAATCACTATAAGATAAAATCATTTCCAGCTCAGCTTTTACCCACTAGAAGACAATACCTTCTGCGCTGTACTTAAAAGGAAGAGAGAGAATACAATGCAGCTGCTGTGTGTACTTGGGAATTGGGCCAAGGAATATTTTAGTATTTGAATTTGTAAAAGCTCAAAAAGTGAGGCATGAGAGACAGTGTAACCCTATTTTGGGAGCTAGTACAAATAGTGAGTGTGACCTTGCTTTTAAGGGGAGAGCTTTTTGGGTACTGTGCAGAGCCGTCAGCTCCTGGTTCTATTACTTGTTTGACTGTGTACACTTGCACATCTTTTAACAAATTTCAACAAGCAACCTAACCCGCTAGGCAGGTACCCAGACGTGTTATGCGTATAAGGCAGCTCATCCACTAAGCATGTCTCACTCGACAAAAAAGAGGAGATGTCACTCCACACATAAGGAAGGGACACATCATACAAAATAATGATTTCTCGTATTCCAAGAGGACAACGTACAATACGCACTGAATTGCTCAGATCTCCTCACACTTTTTACACGTTCATACGCATATATATATATATATGCTAGGCAAGAGGACAAATATATAGCCTTAATTTTATTACACATTATCCTCATTCTGTAACTATTAATTTAAGCGTTAGAGTGTCTTTTACAAGTATCCACCCCCTTGCTCTATTACTGTAGAAGTTGCGCCTACAGAAGATACTACCACTTCTTACCTTTCTAGGCAACTATATATATATATATATATATATATATATATATACCTTAATTTTATTACACATTATCCTCATTCGTAACTATTAATTTAAGCGTTAGAGTGTCTTTTACAAGTATCCACCCCCTTGCTCTATTACTGTAGAAGTTGCGCCTACAGAAGATACTACCACTTCTTACCTTTCTAGGCAACTATATATATATATATATATATGCTAGGCAAGATGACAAATATATGCCTTAATTTTATTACACATTATCCTCATTCCATAACTATTGATTTAAGCGTTAGAGTGTCTTTTACAAGTATCCACCCCCTTGCTCTATTGCTGTGGAAGTTGCGCCTACAGAAGATACTATCACTTCTTACCTTTCTAGGCAACTCTCATATTCGAGTTCTGAACAAAAGATAAAGAAAAAGAAGAATTGTATGACGAAGTGACAAACGAATGACCAATATGGGAAATGGGCAAACCTGCATCATTGCTAAGGATGACAATTTTATCTGCAGGGATGGGTACCCATGGATAATACTCGTGACGGGGGCGGGTAATACCCGTCTAATTTCTCTCACGAATATAAATACTCATTTATATTATCTTCGTTTAATAAACGGAGTGAGAGCGTAGGTGGTTATTCCCGTACTAGCGGATACCCGCAAATAAAATTGGATTATCGACTTTGGATACCATGATAGATTCCAAAGAAACGTAAAGAAAGCTAGGGGAAATAAGAGAGAAAGGGATAGAAGATTTAGATAGTGTTGAATCTAAAATTACGTGTAATTTCTTTATTGTTTGTGAAATGTACAGATTGTGATATATATACAAGTACTGAATTGTAGCTCACTAACTAACATGAAATCTGACGCTATAACTGTATAACTGTTAACTGAATAATTGTATAACTCAACAACTGTTAACTGAATTTCTAACTAACAGTGCCGCGGTGGACTTCACTCTAACAGCCCTTAGAGAAATGTTTCTCTACATATAACTAATTAATAGTCGTTAAAAAAATTAAAAAATACGCACTTCCTTTTACAATGTCTTTTCTGTCTTGATTTTGAAAGATTGGGGGTGATGAAAAATGCCAAATAACCTAGGTTATTTTCCCCTTTCGGATCAATCATTATATAATGAACATGTCCTTAAATTCCATAGACATAAGTATGCAATGTTGTTATTATAATGAAAAGAAAATCAGCTGACTACTTGGATCTTTCTACGGCGAAAATAACATATAAAAACCATTTTATCTACATATATAATATATGTGTTTTCCCAATATATTTTTAGTACGGCACTATATTTCTATTCTTCCAAAACAAAAAATATTTATAACTCTGATTAACTAAATTCAGCCAACCATGGGACTTCATTGTGATATATAATAACTGACTAAAAGAATAGATGGATTAATATTTGTAATTTACAGGTCAAATATTAAACTATGTAACAGGTTTGGCAAAAAGCAATTACATTTATATGAAACAATAAGAAGGTGATACAATACCAACCAAAGCTTTTTTTTTTTTCCATTAAATAGAGTTTAATTACATGAATCAAACAATGTTATTATATTCTTTCAAAAATTAAATTTATAAAAGGTCATTTAAATCAAGTTCGGCTACATAAAGGAAAGTGATGCTTACCATTATATATATAGGTGTAGTTTCTGATGACAACATCACATGGTAAAGCACATGCAGTTAGATATTGTTTTCTATTCGATTGTCTTTAGTTTTTGCCCCTTCCGATCCATTACTACAAAAATCTGTACTGTGGTTATCACAAGATAAATGTGTAACAAATTTTTTATTAGCAAATCTCTGCTAGGATCATCATAAGAAATGTGTATCAATATTTCATTAGTAAACATGCGTCGAATTAAATCAGTACAGTGAATTTGGGGAGTTTATTAAAGACCTAAATCCTAAACTTCGTAGTTGATTGTTTGAATTTAGTTTATTTTGTGGTGTATCATGTATGTTGTGTATTAGTGATCGATTATTGTTGCACTTTCAAACAGGATTATTTATTAAATAATATAAATATTGTGAGAAGAAAGAAGCCAAACATCAAAAAAATCATACTTTAATATTTTAGGACATCTGTAGGACAAAATCAAACACATTTGAATAACGAACATAAAGAAGAAGAAGAAGAAGAAGAAGAAGAAGAAGAGAGAGAGAACAAAGGTGCAAAAATGCTTTTCCCCTCGCCTGTTTTGGTGTTAATCAATAAGCAAAGAGAAAAGTAATATGCGCTCATTAGTAAAACGATGTATGAAGCTTAATCAATAATAAATTACATGACTATCAAGATCAAGCTTCGATGAATTGTTTTTTAATTCCAATCCTTTTTAGACCATGACAAAGATGAATAATAATTCAACCCTCCTCATTTTAATCCTTGATTGACTTCTATATCTCAATAAAATTTACCTTGATTATATATTTATTCTCAGCCGTAGTTAGTGCTTAAGAAATATATATTTGTGTGTCTTTTTTCCCCACTTTCACATCATAGACTTGGGTTGGGTAATTTTAATCGTCATGTCCATATGCTTTATCTTACACGCACATAATGAACACCCAGAGACCAAAGAACTAATGGTAGGTGGAAACATGTAGATGCTGGCATCGTAGGCAGCATTCATTGTTGTTAATTTGATTGGCTCTTTGATAGTATACAAAGAATTAACTCGCACAAAAGCGTATTTCTAAACTCTGAAGAGGTGGCCTTTTGAAAATGTGAAGTAGAGTAACAACTTATAAGTTGAAAGGTCATCAATAAATAGCAAGGTCTATAGCGAAAGGGCAGGAATACCTAGCTTTGTGAAGCATAGAAAATCTAAACACATGGTGTAAATGTAATTGTGTCAATTTTAATATTAATAACAGTGTCAACGCTTATATATATAAGCTGTACCAACTTATAAAGAACTCCAAATAGCCCATCCCATTCCCATTGACAAACACAGGCCAGTCCAGGCCATCATTTGGAAGAAAAGCCAGCTTCACTATACTAATTATTAAAGGCCAACTTGTTAGCAACAAAAAATTATTATTCTAATTCTGCATTAGTAAATTAATAAACTATATGTTCCTTGTTCCTCAAAAGAAAGGCCTACAGTAAAAAAATTGATTTATCTAAATACACCGGCCTGTTCCAAGCATAGATTCTCTGTAGTTTATACATAAAAAAACAAATGTTGATTAAGCCAATAAAGAAAGTTAAAAGAAAACCGTGGGTACATTAATAGTGGACCACGTGGTGATAATGACCCCATATTGTCGTTTTATTAACATAATAGCTATCTAGGGTGGTCTTTTTCTTCTCAACTTGCGGGTTCTTCACATTGGTTATCTGTTTGCACATTCATCGATATGTTTGATATTTAATTCAATTCAATAAATTATGCTAAAGAAACTTAAGTCACACTGTGCAGTATTTTTAAACTTTAAAAAAGAGTAATAGTGATACCCATCAATGATTATTCTTATCCAATACAAATGCATATATATGGCAGGAACATTAAAATGTTTGGTTCATTTAAGCTTATAAAATGAATAATTGATTATTATTAAAGAAGTTCTAGAATGGATATATATAAGTGGATTGGAAGTAAAAAAAACAAAAAACAAAAAACAAAAACAAAAACTCGTTGATTACAGCTGAATTTTTAAGCATAGACTAGAGATCCTTTTTGAACAAGTTAGGACAGATACTGAATATGAAATAAGCTTCTTGTCGATTGTCACCCTACTGGGGGAACACTATAATTATATACAAAAGGTCCCAACAAAGAGGCAGAATAAATGTGGTACAATGCATTTGGACTTTGGAGCTTGGGATACAAAAATAGATTTGAGACTGAACAAATGCAAACGAATATGGTAGATATATAGAACCACTTCAGTTCCTATTAACTTCTGCAACTTTGGTTTTCCACCTAAATTAATACACCTCTATCTTAAACTTACTACTATTAGAGAAAATTTCAAACCAGCCTCACTTTCCTCCTTTTTTTCTCAAAATAGTAAGTATAAGGAGAACTATAAAAATTTAGATTAAGAGTAACATTTCTCTAACTTAAGCTCCATCCAAATGTAGTGCATATAGGGTGCTTTTCCTTGTCATCTGCTTATGAGAAGCTTCCTTTTCATTTTTGTGGTCAACAGTGGCAGCTCAGAAAGAAGCAGGTTTGGCATTATTGGGTCTCAATATTTATGCCATAATATCAATTGGGTCCTAATAATTTCCTTCAAGGGAGGCCCATTCAACAAGTTAACAGTTAACACGGGCTATGCCTATTTGTGCCCATGCGTGCATCATACGCAGCAGATTAGGTCCGTCTGACATGCGGAGTACGGGTACCCAAATTTGACCAAACGGTCCAATGACTAAAACCTTAATTATTTTATACCCTTCAAAAGTTAGCCACGTGATCACGTGTCGTTCGCGGGGCTCAAAATTCAAAGGCCATGTTATTTAATTAATGACTTTTTATATATTAATTAATAATTAACTTATGATATCATTTACTTCCTATGATTTTGTTCCTCCCACGCCACCATGTGACACCTGGCTTCGTAGTTCTTAGATCCAGCTAAATCCTCACTTCAAGGAACTACAGTAAAAATAAGGAGTAAATATTCATTTTACTTCTTGAGATTATAAGTGTCAATCATATTAATTTTTAACTTTAAAAAATTATCATTTTAATCTCTTAAATTAAAAGTATCAATCATATTATAATCTATTAATTAAATCAGTCTCTAAAATATATAAATTTTAATAATTTTAGAGACTAATATAATTAATATTTATAATTTTAGAGACTAAAATAAAAATTATTTAAATTTAAAAATTAATATGAAAAATACTTATAAATTTAAGAATTAAAATAATAATTTACTCAAAAATAACTTTTGTGAAGAACTAATGTAATTTTTGAAGAGAATAATGACGAGTTAAAAGTGTAATCAAATCCGTATAAATAAAATAAAAAAAGGACTTTGACTTCAAAATTTTGATTCTTTTCATATAATCTCCTTTCACACTCCTCCATAACCACAACCCTTCTTTGGGGGATTGTATGCTACTCCTAAAGAGTTTTGATTGGTTAATTCAGTCGACAAATAGCTAATTGTATAGTTTCTTGTAAGTAGTTAAATTAATCAGATAAATGTTTAATGAATTTATGTTTAATGATCTATAAATAAATGATTAACAATGACTTAAAAATGTAAGTCTCCTGTTCATAAAAAAAATAAAAAAAATGTACGTCTCCTGAACCCATCTTTTCCTTTTTGGTTTACTAAGTCATGCATAGTAATAGCAGCATTAACATAATACTATACCTTTCACCACCAATTACGAGTGCTCTGAAAATTGAGTCTAACACCCAAAAGAAAGCTTACTTATCTCGTTCCTTCTCTTTTATAACGTCCAAAACGAACCTTGTATAGTTCAATATGATCGTATAATGGAACATTTGTTTTGGATTTCTTATTCATAGATAATTTCGAAATACTTTAGTTAGTGCAAGCAGCACCAAGAGAATTTCTGCAGTAAATATATTTCACTCTCGATTTTTTTTTTCAAATTTTCACATATTAGGTGGTTTCTTTGAACTTTTTTGGTTTTCTAAAACCTAGTAAACTGATTTCATCGGTAATCACTTTGAATTAGATTTACTTGTGTGGGAGCAATCAAATTGATTGAATACGAAGGCATCAACAAATCAGATAAGTATGATATGGTTAGAATTGATCTTTGTGAATAGATTGAAGCAAACTGAGTGAGATACATCAACCTGCAAGCAGTGACGGAGTCAAGAATTTTAAGTAATGGAGCTAACAAATATCAAATTAAAAATTTAGATAAACAATTTAATGAATGTTCACATATGATAAAAATTAGTAAATTTTTTACTAAGACTTTGTCCATATTTCATATAAAAAAAGTTAATGCAATAAAAATTACTTAATAAATTTTATGAATAAACGTAAATTGTAAACAACTTTAAAAGCAAAATTAAATAATAGAAAATTTGAGAAGTCAATGGAAGGCACATGCCTCCACTTTCATTAACATAGATCTGTCTCTGTCTGTAAGTTAATTTATTTATAGATTGGTCTCAAGGTCAAGTTTAAAATTTGGATTACACTTTCAAAAATTAAGTTATCCTTTATAAATTACAAAACAGCTTATTATTAGGCCACTAAACTTCCGGCAATGAGCCCTTAAGCTTTTCATTTAACATAGACTATGATAATACAAGTTAACAGAAATGAAGGTTTTTTTTATAAAAAAACACACACACACAGTTCGTGTGGTCATCTTGAGTGAAACATTGACCTTACCCGTTAATAATAATAATAATAATAATAACAACATATATACCCTTAATATATGATATGATATGAAAAACAAGAAGTTTAAGTAACCTGGGTTATGTCAATTAGTAGTTGTAAACTAACCTAATCTAACCCTAGAAACAAAGTGGTAAAGTGAACGCAAAAGGGCGCCTCGTTATTGGGCCGTTAGAGTACAAAGATTGGAAGGAATGAAAAATATAATACAACAAGTGGCCAAGTGGCCAAGTTGGCGTCTGTAGCCAACTGCCAAGAGTGGTTAGCCGGAAGAGCATCATATGTTCACTGCACTAATTTGTTTACTTTAAAATTCCAAATTTCTGGTTTAGCAACCATGGTAGGAAGTTTTTGCATAGACACTACCGTTTGATTTTATCTAAAACACACATAAGAGTCCTCCAAAGTCAACTCTCACCTTAGCTAACCCTATCAAGTGGAATTTACCTAAACTTAACTGCAAGTGAAATTTACCTAAACTTATCTGCAACACGTAGAGACTCATCAAGAAGATATAATAAATACCAAAAAAACAAAACGAGCCGTTCTTTTGGAAGTAATCAACTTGAAAAGGTAAGACTCAGAATGTGTTTGTGTTTTTTTTTTTTTTTTACGAGAAATGTGTTTTTTTCATTAAAAAAATAATTCTAAAACACAGAGATATGTTCGAATAAGATTTTGAAAAAAAAAAAGAATCTAAAAAAAAACACTTTTCTACTCTTTTTTTAAAAGAATGAATTGCTTTTCAAAATTATCAATTATGGAAATGTGCGATAAAATACAGAGAAAGTAAAATATTTATATATTTGTATTCAAACATAAAACAACTTATACTTTTCATAAAAATATCTAAAAAATAATCAATTATTTATACTATCTTATAATCACATTTTTAAAAGCTTACCCAGACTCCCTCAATTTAGATGAGGCATTACAACTATTATGGTTATTATGAAGGGAAAAAAAAAAAAGTATAAGAAGATTTATCTAAAACATGCGTCAATCGTGTCTTCAAAACTTTGAAAATCATGAAAACAGTACTTGCATCTTATGCAAGGGATGGACGAATGTAAGCTCTTTTTCAAATGAGTGTTGATTTGTCAAATATGTTATCAAATTTTGTAAACTTGCACCATTTAGCAGCTCAATACTTTTGTAAATAGAATTTGGGATAGAATGTGAATAATCAAGGTCTGAAACAAATAGGTTCAAAACCACTGCACTTGTAGAAATTTGATGCAGTTTACCATCAGTCTCACTTTTCAGCGCATCAGCTCATAAACTAATCTAAATGCAATCCCATCATCTACTTATCTCATCACTGCATTTCACAAAGATCATGACATTTACCAGCTTCCATTGTTTGTTTAAGGATACTAACATGCTGCTCAAGAGCCAGCTTATATTTACTATAAACTACAAAAGAAGCTGACCAATTTTGGGGGGTTCAGCAAAAAATGTGTGCAATATAGATATACAATGAGCCAACTCAACTCTAAGCTGCAAATCATGATGGTAGTAATAAATATAAAAATCCATTTCTGGCAATTTGATTACTACCATGTGCACAATTGGAAGAGGTAGATTCTAGTCAAATCCCCAGGAGGTCGAGGCACAAATCATAACATCTAATTTACATGGGCTATGGGTCAGGTCTGAGCAGATACAGAAAGCATGGTACAGATGGATAACCACAAGTAACAAGGGTCAATTAGACTACCTAACAAACAAATGATGGATTAGAAACTCATCCTTAAGCCAAAAGACAGTAGATAGTGCAGTTCTCAGAGTAAGCCTTTAGCAGTTTCATCTCATTAATCCATGAAGTGAACTAATTAAGCAGATCAAAATTTGATAAAATTCCATCCCCAGACCAAAACAATGTGCTCAACCTGAATAAGCTGAACATGTGTAAAGATCTACCAATAGTTCACATTTTGTTTTCTCTTCATCAACTAAACATTCAGCACTACTTCAAATTTAACAACTATAAGATGATTTTTTTTTAATAGAAAAAGAAAATTTTATTAGACAAAAAGAAGGAACTAGGGTAGGATAAGATATCCTCCAAATCAGCAAAAACTAGATACAACAAGGAACATGAAAAAACTCAATTGCAACACACCACTCTATCTGCATACCCAAAATAGCAAATCTCTTGAAGCAACCATGAGTAGAACACCTAAGAAAAGCCAAAAACTATCCTTTCCCATAAAAAAATTCATGTTAAAGAGACCCCTTAAAGATGTGAGCATTTGGCTCCAAATACTAGATGAAATACAAATTCTAGAAGGCTCCAAGCAATGCTTTACAGAGCTTATCTTTCATTTGAATTGGTTCACATGTCTAAATATCTCAGGGTTGGCAGGCACAGCGTTATGGAGGTAAGTACCAAGAAGTGCGCTGATAGGGGAGCAGGGCTAAGGACAACACCCTGAGGCTCTTGAAATATGCTGGGGGCTTACCTACCGCGCTTGGGAACTACTTCTCTGTGGATTGGTAGGATTTGAGATGAAGGAACGCCTCCTTAAGATGATTAATCTCAAAACGAGAAGCCCTTTGAATAGCGAAGGGCAGCATCTTAGAACTCAACCATTTGGGAAGCACGTCTTATCTTAGTCAACCTGTCACTTTCAAATCTCACCTACCTACTAATATATAAAACCCTTAAAGCAAAGACAAATCCCGGACCTATCTCTTTCAACACTGACATTGTACAATTACCCTCTGAAGCTCATATAGGGAAGTCAGAGCCTGCTTGACATTCTTTTCCTGCCACTGCATTAAATGCAAGATGGTGACCCTTCCTTGACCAATGAGAGGCCAGTATAATGTTCACTTTGGGAACCATCCTATAAATACCTTGTCTTGGAAACAGAACACACACAGTGAATACGAGGAATCCATTGTGTCCCTCTGTTCCCTAAAACACCTAAACACCTGACCCTTTATCACCTATTTTTCATCCCTTTTGTCCCCTACATTCATATTTGAATTACTTCCAACTCCCACCATGACATAAGTCTAGAACCTTCAGCAATGTGCATGGTTATGCTCTAGCACTGCAGCTGTCCCGCTTCATTACTCCTAGTGCTCCATCTGTTCTCTACAATCCACAGCGAAGCAAGTTCCCTTTGGCATTCACGTCTCTTTGGGTTCAGAACCCTCTTTCCTGAAACAAGCAGTTTAAAATCTTTGACTACATATATTA
This sequence comes from Ormosia emarginata, assembly GCA_029884605.1. Lineage (NCBI taxonomy): Eukaryota > Viridiplantae > Streptophyta > Magnoliopsida > Fabales > Fabaceae > Ormosia > Ormosia emarginata. The sequence goes on along the minus strand of JAQQTP010000064.1, from coordinate 18,500,280 downwards.
AAACATGACATAGTAATAACTGACAAGAGTCCCATTTCACACCAACATTAATAAAGTGGAAGGAAAAGCAACTAATAGAAATGATTCATACCTGAAGCCAATTAGGGAGAAAGAATAGAATATGCTATCTATCTCCAGGTTCTTGCCAGAAACAAAATCCTATTCGTTATTGTTTTTTTTTTTTTTTTACTTTGTTCTGCAAAGCATATTTATTATGTTATATGATAAGAAAAGTCAAAATTACTGTCTAATCAATAAAAACAAGTAGAAATATTAACACACTGAAACTGGTAAACTTAATTTGTAGTCATGAAAATTAGAGTTTTGGAATTCATAAAAGCAAATAGAAACACAAAATATAGCCGTAAATTTTTGCATGTGTGATGGTGAATAGGAATTAGTTACAGAATTAATCAGGCTTCACATCCTGAAAGCTATCTAGACTCCTGTTTTAATTGGCACACATAGCAAAGCTTACGTGTGCAGTTCAAACTCAAATGAGATTGGAATAAATAAATATCAGGACTTTGCAAAGGTTTCAGCCTTCATATTTAAAGGGACAAATCTGGGTCTCAAATAATTCATTCAAATATAGCTTTCACTAAACAATTTATAAAATTATATGAGAATAAAGTTCCAGCAACATATTGAAATTGTAAGGATATGTCAGAACTTTTTGCAAGTCTTCTAAAGCTAAGTGATAAGAAAAAAAAAAAAGTACCTGAAATCAGTGGCGGACCCCAGAAAAGCTTAGTGGTGGCAAGGACAATACACACACAAGAAATAATTTTCAAATGTTTATATTTACACAAAGTAATATAAAATGAAATAGAAATTTACAATAACTCACTATGCATTTTCATATTTTGAAAACGCTGAATGATTTTCTCATTATTAATACTATCAAATAGTTCTCTCTCTATATATGCAATCAAACAATCATTCAGTCATTCATCTTCCATACGATTGTAGATCTGATTCTTTATGATATTCATAGCAGAAGCTCTCTCAACTGTTGCAGTAGTCATTGGCAAGATCAAAGCTAACTTCAAAAGCAAATATACTAATGGATAAACAATATGCTTTCCAGTTTCTACCAACTTTTCAGAAAGACCACCAATCCCACTTATATCTGAAAATTGTTCATCAAAACGCACATCCAATATATAATTTTCAAGTTGACCATCAAGTCCCAAAAGCTCCTTTGAAGAAAATTCAGAGGGATAAAAATAAGCTAAACGAATCAGCTTTTTCTTATCAAACGCAAAAAATGAATCTCTTGGACTTAAGCATGCTACACAAAGAAGTAGCTCAATATTCACCTCTGTAAAATGACTGTTAAGTTCTTGAAATTGTCTATCAATTACTTGATGGAATAGTTCAACTTGAAAATGATGCAAATTTGAAATCTTTTCAACTTTATGCCTTGGTCTTCCTTGTCTTACATATATATCATCCATATTTGGAATGATAATATTGTGCTTATTGCAAAACAATGAAACTTCATTGAACAAAGAATGCCAACCATCATCTCTCATACTTTGCAATCGTTGCTTGGATACTCTAACTAATGACATAGCATTCACAATGTCTTGATCACTTCTTTGTAGTGCTTGGGATAATTCATTAGTGACTCCCAATATATTTTTCATCAAGTGCAAGTTGAAAACAAATTCAAAAAAGATTGAATGAGATTCAACAAATGACAAGCTTCAGCCTTTTTCTCCAAACTTATGCCATCTTCCTCAACAATTTCAAGACCATCAATCATTGAAGAAAACATAGAAATCAAGCTAAGTATTGTACCATAATGTGAGTCCCATATAGTATCTCGTACCCCTTTTAATGTAGTTTCCTGGTTCAAGCCATGCCCACTAGAAATTTCTCCACTTAGTAATACTTCATTCACCTTGAGCATTTGACTTTCATGAACAATTTCTTTACATTTACAAGAAGCTTCAACAACATTACACAAATTAGTAACCAAATTGAAAAGTACAGCAATTTCAACTTGTTTCTTTGCAACTATCACGAGTGCCAATTCAAGTTGGTGGGCAAAGCAATGAACATAGAATGCACAATCATTTTCTTTCAAAATCAAACTTTTTAGGCCGTTGAATTCATCTTGCATATTATTAGCTCCCTCATATCCTTGTCCACGTATTCTTGCCAAGCTTAAATTATATTTTGCAAATAATGACTCCAAAGCTGATTTTAATGATAAAGCACTTATATTAGAAACATGAACAAGACTAAGAAGCGCTCAATGACACGTCCTTCTTTATTTACATAACGTAAAAAAACAACTATTTGCTCCATAACAGAAATGTCTTGAGATTCCTGAATTAAAACAGCAAACATATCATCTCCAAGATCATCAATAATAGCTTTAGTAATTTCAATAGCAGCTGCTCCTACAATATCTGTTTGAATCTTTGATGCTACTAGGTTGAGATTTCCATGAGCATTTTTCAAGACATTATCAATATCTTCATTATGTTTGGCTAGAAACTGAAGAAGCTCCAGAAAATTACCTTTAATTCTTGAATGCTCTGATTCATCATGAGCACGAAAAGTCCATCCTTGCCGCAACATGAATCTAATACAATCAATTATTGCAGTCAAATGAATTCGATAATCCTTTTCAGGCTGTTTAGAATGCTTGCAAATAGCAATTTCAATGTGTTGCTTTTGGTTCATGAGTGCTTGACATTTTCTCCAAGCTTGATTATGAGCACTGCTATGATTTCCAACATGGATTTGTAATCTCTCCTTCTTTCTCCAATTTGAAAAACCATTTGTTACAAATGCATCATTACCACCAACCTCAGATTTCATGAGAAAACAACATAGACAAAAAGCAGCATCTTTTGATATACTATACTCTAACCATTTGCCAAATTCATTAAACCAATTAGGATTGAATCTACGAATAGCGGACCCACATTTGGATTTTCGGAAATCATGATCTCTTGGTTGACAAGGACCTTTTTGCAAATATGCTCTTCGGACTTCATCTTGGTCATTTGGATGATAATCTGTAATTTTATGTCGCTGTCCAGGATCTATAGGAAGATTTTCCACATTGAATTCTAAAAATCTCTTTTTACTGGATCGGGCCAATGGTGTACCTAGAGCAAGTGCTTGAGACTCTGATGTTGATTTTCTTTTGAGAAATTTATCCATAGCTGACCTGCAAAGGAGAATGCTTTGAATGTTAGTAAAAACACATGCACAAACCACAAAATCAGAAGCAATAGGAAAAAGTTTTTTTTCATAGTTTCATGAGGAAGCCTGGATTTTTTTTTGCCAATACAACCTATATAAGAGTCTGCTTCAGAAACTTTCTTTAATCCTTTTGCCATAAAAGCAATGTAGTCAAAGGCACCACTCTGGATAACAGTAAAAAAAATCCTGAAAGACCAGCCATCTAACTTGCCAACTACGATGCTAAAGGGGGTAAAATACTCAGAAAAGAAGAACTAGCTGTCGAACTTTGGGACTCTTAGCAGCAAAGAGCTTAGGGCTTTGTAAATTGAACATCATAATCTTTTATTTTTACTATGACTGTCATGCTTGAGTAGTTAAATTATATGGAAAATCAATGCAAAATAATAAAATATTTTACTGTTTTCTTTTTCTAATGTTAATGCCATTTCTGTAGTAAGGCATTCGCTTTTTGGCACATCTCGTCTGAAGGTGTTAAAACCCAGGAGTGCCTTAAGGATGCCTTTCGCCTTTAACTACCTTGCATAAAAATAAATGAAACTTACCAAATCACCACTCTAATTACCTATCATCTTAACTCTCTTCAAATCTTTCACTAAGGCGTGCTATATAAACCATATTGGTTTCAATTTGAGACTAACAAAATAAATATTAGAAGCATATATGTTTTCTTGTCAGCTCACTCCTCCTCCCAAACAAAACACACAAACACAAACTGTCATGTATTCCGAATCAGAGATTAAGAAGCTGATTGAAGAAGGTACATCATAGGAAGCAGAGCCAAAGTTATATGCCCAACACACAATTAGAAATGCAAGAACGTAGGTAATGGTATGTTTGTTTGCATATTTTATTTTTTTAATAAATTAACAGTTCATGAGTATCCAAAAAGAATGAACAAGTCAAACTACTGTTGGCTACAACTCAAGTTATACAAAGAAAGGACACAAAACTAATCTTAGGTAATAATATGTTAAAATCAGCAAAACAAAATAGAGAAAATGAATGGGAAACTATCGAATTAAATGTATAAGAGGATGCACCTAAATGAGCAATTTGATTGATGTAAGTCCATCATCTAATCAAACAATAACTCAGATCCAATTGAGTGTGTCTGTGTGTGAATTTCCATATAAACCCTAGACACAACATTCTGGCAAACAATAAGGTATAACAAATAACTTAAAATTCGTTGTCAACACGCTAATGAATTCAATTTAAGGAAAAACCATATGATAATATATCTTCCTTAAAAAACTATGCAGAATATCCATTATACCTTACCCATACGAACTACAAAAGTACCAGAACTTTGGGAAATTGATACATTACCCAACTTTGAAAAGTATGCTGCAGAATGCACCAAAAGGACCAAAGCTTCGGGATTTGTATTCTCAACAAATTCGACCAGCCAAAATGGAAAGGAGCAATATTGCCAGACCAATGATTCTGCTGTTTCTGGCTTAGAAGAGAGGAGCTGGGTTAGAGTCTGAACTTCCTATGATTTGCTGAATCTGTGGAGTGTGGAAGAGCATTTCGCCAATCACCCTGTAGTGGGGGCAAAATGGTAAAGCATATATAATAATAATAGACATTTATTTTAAGTGTGTGGAGGCACATGGATACACCACTGCCTAGAATATAGTTGGGTTTTGTGGTGACCATTGATAAACAAGTTTGTGCTCGATTGGTAAGGTTGTTTTCATATCATTCTGCTGATGTTTGTTAGGCCTTTATATCCAATAATTGCAACTGTTTGTTGATTTCACGTCCTTGTAAGTTATAACCCATTCCAAATCTACAGTACACATCACAGAGACAAATAACTATAGAAACAAATTGAAAGGAAGGAAACACCAGCCATTAACCAACACTCTTTGGATCAGTGACACCAAATTACAGAATTATAATAATCCAAGTGTAAAAAGTGTTCATGCATCCTGCCTATAAGTCATGTACTAAATTGGTGAAACAAGACACTAATCATATAATTGAGAAAACTTACCCATGTCCCTAGCGCACACTATTATCTAAAGCAGAAGAATCTCTATGCAAGAACTTGTGTTTTGTGATCCATGGAGAGTACCTTAAGTTTTCTCTCTAGTTGCAGCCTCAACTGAATGCTTTAACTCTTATTTCTCCTTTGCAGAATTGCAGTCTAATTAGGAGTCATATAATATTAACTTATTTTATGTTAGCAAGCAGTAATTGCTTGTGATCACACCTAACCCACTGAATAAATAATTACTATTAATTCAATAATAGTTATGAGTCACAATCACAACTCACAAGTATTAGATCATGAGTTAGGGTCAATGCATTATGATTGCCCATTAAATCCATAAGAAAGAAGAATTCAGGAGGAGGATATACCAGGTGAATTTGTTTGTTAATTGTCAGTATTCCAATTATGAAATAGGTGTAACATTTTCCTCATCATATAGCTTTTTGATTTTAACTTTATTCTCAGTCTGATGGGCAGGGGCGAAGCTAAAAATCAACCTCAAGGCAGCCAAAGTTGAACATTATAAATGTTATATAGCACTTTTAATTTTATTGAGTGATGCTACACAAACTGATGGGTTATACTTCTATTAGATCCTAATTTCCAGTGAATTATATGAGCACTCAAGTTAAATAACCACTTGTGGAGCTCTGGTATATCAGTGCCACTTGTTGGAAAATTTAAATATTCCCAGTCTTATTTGTTGTTATGTTAAGTTTTAGTAAGGAACAAATTTGAATTTTGATGTAATAGGAGAAAAATAAAAGACAAGTATATCATATCAAAGAAAAAAATAATAATTAGAAGAATGTTAGGAGAGTTTATTAGAACAATATAACATTTCTCAATTCCATCACATTCATAAACTCCCATTGCCAGCTTCAGAGCAATTTCTTTTTCCTTCACGAAACAAGAAGGCTGCACCTAACTTGTAGAAGTGATTCCACTCGGTTTAATGCAACCAAAAGACTCAAAAGCCATTGCGGAATAATATACTTCTCCAAACAGATCTAAACATAAAAAACCGAAACACATATACTTCCCTTGAGGTTTTGAAATATTACAAATTCCCTCTTAAAATTGGGTAATTACAAAGACCACCCGAGGTAAAAGAGAAAATTAAGGGAGAATATGTCATATTAAAATTCTCGAATAAGGGGGAATTTGCAACATCAAAATTTAAAACAAGGACATGTCTGACCTTGAAAAGTGGCAACATCCCCTCTCCCCAACATTTTTATAGAAAAGTAATTATAATAAAACAAGGGAGGCTCTAATTTGCCCCATTTTGAGAGTAGTTGTAATATTTCAAAACGTAGGTTAGCTCTTTTAAATTAAAACCTTGCAAGTAGGAGACACTTCAATCCTATTCACAAAGGAACTAGTAAGGGTTACATTACATAGTACAAACTTGCAATTTCTAATCCTGACAACAGCCATTTTAAACTTAGCTTAGGTTCCTCCAAAACACAAAAAGATACAAATTTTATTACACAGACCGAAACTTAGAGTAGGAATCAATCAAGAATGGGAAATGGGGCAAGCTTTATATATAACACACTAAAACCATATTTTGCAGCTTTTGTTCTGATTCAGCAAATGATTCCAACCATTCATGCATGAGGTGACTTTCATAACAAAGTTTGCAGAGGAAAAAAAAAAAAAACCTTAGATAGAAAGCATACCTTGTTGCTTGACTAGGTTGTCTTCCACAATCTCCTCCCTCAGACACAGTTCACCATTTTCTTCTTCTTCTTCTTGACCTAAGCTCCAAAAGCCCATAGTAAGTCCAGTCTGAAGATTCAGGTGTCTGAGGCCCAATAGTTAGGTTCCATCAATGTCTCATAGGCCCATTTTCACAACCCAGTATTTATTTAGAAATTATTTTTTTGTGATGTATAATAATTTTTTTTTAATCTGAGTGTTTATTTATACATTTAAGTAGATTAAGTAGATAACAAATAATAATAATAATAATAATAATAATTTACCTACGTGAAAAGAAGAATAAAATTAAATTTCCTGAAGAAGGACCCCGCATTTTTCTTGTATTTCCGTGATAATTAGACAATTAACCAATCTTTAGAGAAAAAATTAAAAAAAATATGTTTTCTTTGTTTTTTTTAAAGGTGAAGACTGAAGATGTTATTTTAACATATTTAATTTGTAAACATTAGCTTTGTTAAAAAACAAAAAAAAGACAGGTAGTTTTTATTTTTTGGTATCGCGTAAAGGAATTTTTCGGTTTTGCTCAATAATTCTATTTTTGAGTTGATCCAAATATTTTTGTCCTTTGTTTGGTCATGTGAATTATGAGAACTTAATTTCTTATAACCTCCTATCATATTTAAATTTTTTTAAAAAAAGGCGCAAGCACCCTGCGTTACCGTCAGATTCAACGTTCATAGATAAAATTAAAAGTGTAGCTAACAATAATAACTTCTAAGTTTTGCAATCCTTAGTTATTAGATGTTTTTCATGGTCTGATCGATCCTAAGTTAATTCGACCTAATTAAATTTTTAAAATTAAATTTGATATAATTTTTAGGTTTAATTTGAAATACATTTTGAATCGACTTAATTTAACTCGATGTTATTTAATATATTAAAATTTATAATTTTATAAAAATTAATAATAAATTATAAGATTTTTTAATTTAAATTAATATTTTTATATTGATATAATTTGTTTTAAAATATATATTTTAAAATATCTTATAATATTTGTTTTATAATTTTATAAATTAATTATACATAATATTTAAATTTATAAATTTTATTTAAATATTAAATTAGTTCAATCCTAACTTAATTACTAATTGAGTCATAATTTAATCAAACTTAAACTTTAAAGTTTGACATAATAAAAATATCATATGAGTTAGATTAAACTCAATCTGCATGAGCACCTCTTTTAGTTATTACCATTTCTGTTTATGAAAAAAAAAAAAAGTTATTACCATTTCTGATTAATACAACCAGTTGCCATTTTAGTACTTGAGAGTTGTGACTATTTCTCTCTGCTAGACAATAGTGGTCCCGTATCGGAAATTAAAATGATGGTGATAGGTTATCTTTGTTGTACTGAAAGCCCTCAAATCCTGTCAGGTTTATCATCTTCACAAATAAAAAATATATTCTTTTATTTTGTTTTGGGTGAAAGTCTCTGCAGGGATTAATTATAGAGATCAATTATAATTATATTTAGTTATTAAGCTAAGTACCTATCGATAACTTGTATGTATTGCTTAACCATTACGTATTATTGCATGAAATATAAAACATCCCATAAAATATGCTCAAGAATAAGTTTGGGAAAATTATAACTTTTATTAATGGCTTTCTCCAATTGTAATATCATTTTTTTAATTACTTTGAGACTATCGGATTTAATCTCTCCCTTCCTTCAATTTGGATTTGTCTCTTTATAAAATAAAGTGTAGAATCGTAATTATTAATGAAAAAATAAAAAATTTAAGATCTTATAAAATATAAATACTTACATAATAAATTATATATATATATATTCTCTTATTTTTCATCAACAATTATAATTATATAGTTTACTCTTTAAAATCCACCCCCTCACTTTAAAGGAACCAATTGCCCTCAATTTGCATACATTTCATTGCATTATTTTTATATAAACACCACTTTTACCTCACTCCATCTCCATAAGTAGACTTAGATCAGGGCGGAAATTTAAAAAACAGCACTACTATTTACTAAATAATACCTTTTAAGTTTTGTGTTTTGATATTTTTATAAATTAAATTTTAATTGTATTGAAAATTACATTTTGCCTCCCAAATATTTTATCTAGTTTAGCCCTGATTCAGTGATTCAGTTCACATAGTTTTGCCGATATATAGTCGTAACTTAAGATGAACATAAAGATATTGAAACTAATAAAATAGTGTAAGTTTTTTTTTTTTGACATGAATTAAATAGTGAAAATTAGATAAATCTGAAAGTGAAAGATTAAGAACGAAAACTACAAAGCATTCATTATAGATTACTTAATTAATTTGGCATAGACATATACAAAATTTGTTGTCATACTTCCTTGAACTGTGGCAATACTTAGCAAGCCCTTTCTCTTTTTCATCCTTTTCTGGACGACACACATATAATTGTCTTAATTGAATCAAAGATATTATATCATAGACTCGCCAAACATAAAACAAGTGAGAGTTGGGGAGAATTAATGGTTCCATTCATAGAGAATATACTTTGGAAGAACAAGGTTAATAACGCGGCAACGACAGTTACAGATATTAGCTTAATGATACGTATCATTCCAGTCTAAAACCTTGTTGCTCACTACACTTGAGATAATGAAAGGAATTAAGTCTTTGATTAATGAAGTTAAATCTTTGTATTACAAAAGTAGAATCTACTTCTAACTTCTTCGACAAGTAGGATATGCAGTTAATTATTTTAATTACAACCTAAGCTTAACATGTTGAGTACTGCAAGTGAACGATTAATTAATTGTAATTAAGAGCTAGCTCCCATGTCTGGGTACAAGATGGCTTGGACCAGCAGGGCGACACAAACAATAATTCTAGAATGTAAGATGGGTGTTTCTTGGTTTGTTCGTTGGCGAAGAAAGTTATATCTTCCAGGAAATGTTTCTTTTTTAGGTATCCTTCATTAATTGTACTATATATCTGCACTAAAGTTAGATGAAATCAAGAAAGGGTCAACAGGGGGTCGTAATTTAATGCCTTACATTCCTTAAACGCGCATAATAAATTTTTATTTACCCTTTTTTTGTGAGGGATTTTGCTTATTGACAATAAGAAACAAACATAATGGCAGAATCAATTAGAGAATTAGCTACCTATAGCATTGTGATCATAATAAATTAATGTACACATACTTCTTAATTAAGGCTATATATTATAAAAGCTGTCAAGAGTATGACTACTGTGCTTTGTGAATTGGCAAAGACAGTGTCTGCATAGCATTTTTTTATTCTTAATTGAATTAAGGCTTTTTTATTGCATTATCACATAATATGATAAAATTAGGTATTTCCGTTTTCATGCCATTTATTTTAAATGTCACTCAAAACAAGTCCAATTTTCAGTCATCATAGGAGAAAGGGGGGTGGGGTGGGGGGAACACCCCAACACTGTCATGGATACTGATATTTTATATTTACACTATCTAATAATTTTTTGTGGAATAGTTTTAAACAATTAGGCTATTGAATGAATTATACCGATTAAACATTTTAGCTAGTCTTACCCACCAAATATTAGATTTTTTTTAAATAATTAGAAATATGTAATGAAATAATAGTTTTATTTGCTTCAAGAATATATTATATGTTAATTTGAATATAAATCTACCGAATGATGGAGTAGGAAATAATATTAGCTTAATATAAAAATTTACAAGTATTATATGCAAAATACATATTTATAAACCCTAATCCCTATATATATACATCACCTTGTAAACCTTTAAGAGTCTTTTATGATGCCAATTTATATACTGCCGCTGGGGGGGATTAAAAAGGGATTAAACAATTGGAGGAGTGCCTCGGATATTTTGAAGGCGTTAGAAGCCAAAGGAAAGAAATTGTCTATAGCAGACACGGTAAACTAGTTGTGTGGGCTAATAATTACTACGTTATTACTATCATTACTATCATTATTATAATGTCAATCTTACTAAGATCCAAATGCTTCCTTCAAAAAAATCGGTGATACATTCGATTGGTGTTTTAGGGCTTCATTTTGTCATGATCTCCCTCCTTATTCCTTAATCAAAGCCCCATCCCCAATATATTTTTTTTCCTCCAATTTCTTCTCACATCAACTCTCCCATCACATTTCTATATATCTATCTTAAATGTCAGTTTCAGTACCATGGCTGCAGAGATTGGCCTTCTCTCCGTGACCCAGATCCAAAAATTGTCACAATCCCAACACCACCATCAAAATCAACCTCATCAACCAAACCCTAACTCCACCACTACTCCCTCAACCTCATCATCACCGACTTGGATGTGGAATCCTAAGGAACACCAAGAAGAAGATGACTCATGGGAGGTCAGAGCCTTTGCAGAAGACACCAGAAACATCATGGGCACCACTTGGCCTCCAAGGTCCTACTCCTGCACCTTCTGTAGAAGGGAGTTCCGGTCAGCCCAAGCTCTAGGTGGCCACATGAACGTGCACCGCCGTGACCGTGCTCGCCTCCACCACCACCAACCCTACCCTCCACCCAACCCCACCTCCTCCTCTCACCCCACATCATCATTCATCAACATCCCACCACAGGAGCGTGTTGCAAACGGTGGGTTGTGCCTCCTCTACCATTTGCCTACTAGCCCTAATAATGGTCCATTATTCTCTACTCACAACCACAACACTACTCTGAATGCATGCGGTAAATCACCCTCCACTCTTCTCAATGTCTCATCTAACCCACGAAACCATTGGGAAAAGAGTATGTACACAGCAGAAGGAACATCACAATTGATGAGTGAAAATAAACATTTCTCACTTGAAAAAATTTATGAGGAACAAAATATACAGCAAACCAACTTGATGATGATGCCAACTTGCTCGCCTTCCTTTGATTTCCCGGTGGCTCAGGCAGCTAGCAATGGTTTTTCTTCTTACTGCTGCAGCTCTAGCAGGGTGGAAGAACCCAGAACCTCTTCCACCAATCATGGCCACCACGAAGAGCTTGATCTAGAACTCAGGTTGGGGCACAGATCAACACCAACCTGACAAAATAATGATTTATTTATTTATTTATTTGTGAATCATTATTTGGTGCGTGTAAGGAAGATCGAAGTCCAAAGAGAAATGTGATTTGCTCTCTTTTTGCAGCTGTTTGGAGAAGATGGAGATTACTGTAATAGATGTTTGAAACACCGTGTCCAGCTCTCATATATAAGCTGATTGAGTTGTGTGGTTGCTTTTTGGTTCAATTTCTCATTTCTTGGTTGATTGATTTTGTTAGTATGTGACTGTTTTGAGACTGAAAGTGCACATGGAGGAGCAATTTGGGGGGAGGGGATGATAGGAAAGAACGAGAAAAAAGTGAAGGCAACCAGCACATGTAAACTTTGAAAGAAAAAGGAGTTGGTAATAATTTTTAAAGAAATTATCAGTAATTATTAATGGAATAAGATTAAGGTTTTGAGTGAGACACTGATAAAGGTTGTAGTGGAGTGTCATTTTCCGTTTCAGAATTGTCTGAGTACATGTATGTCTGTCTGGGCATACATTTTCTAGAGGATTTTTTTTTTCTAGCTAATACATAATTAAATAAGGTGATATTATCTTCACTGTTCACACCTCTTGTTTACAGAAAACCACAAATATGCCATTTTCAATTTTTTTTAATGGTTTATTATTGATTTATCTGTTTCCCTTCCTATAGGGCGAATATATAAACTATAAATAGCTGAAAGTTATTAAAATTTAGTCCACAGAAAAGTTCATATCATAGATTGAAACGCATCAATGATCTTTAGGAAACTGTACCCCATGGTGTGTGTACAAATCTTTATATTTTACCTTCCTAATACTTGGAACTTCCAAGCAGTTAACTGTCACAAAATTGTTACGAATACGTAGGGTATACTTTCAAAAGAAGTACATGAATACGCTTGACTGAAATGTTATAAGTAACTTCTTACAGGTTAATTTAGTTCGCGTTCTCTTTTTTTACTTATAAGATATATTAAGTTAGGATTTCTACTCTAAATCTATCTCACTGTTATTTATTACTTCGACATTTATATTTAAATGGATTGCTTTAGCATGTAGGCTTATACTTCTAATTTTTGTGGTCACTTTTAAGATTAAACCCATGGAACTTTTTTATGGTGAAACAGTAATCACAAATTGAAATAAAGTTTGCTATATACTTGATTTACGTGGCTTCCAATTCTTGTCCAATGTAGACTTTTTTTTTTTGGTGAATAATGTTAATGTAGACTTTATTTTATGAAAAAAGTTAACCGTGAGTTCAATGCAACTAGTTTGCTTTATAAATTCTTATATAAACTATCTCAATACATAATTTCACAGTGTTTTTGTGATTAAAATTTATAAAAAATGATAAAAAAAAAAGTTAGTTAAACTAAAGGGACTACTAATATATAATCAATCATAACTATTGATCTTGATGTTTTTCATATTTCATATTAAATAATTAGCTTGCTCCCATATGTCCGTCCAACTAGAATATTAAACCAAAAAAATAAACTAGAATATATGTATTATATTGATTTTATTATTATTATAAGAAAAAATAAAGACAAAGTTCAAACTATTTGTGTAAATTGTTTTACTTTCGATACCTTTCTACGAAATAAATGCTAATGTTAATCAATGTTTAGATTTTAATAACTTTAAAGCTGAATAGCTGATTTGGAAATCCCCTTTTGTTGAAGGGATTAGTATTTATTTTATTTTTTTGCCTTTCGTCTGCTTTATTTCTTGATTTTAATCATCTGGCCAATCTGTGTTTTCCCTTTGCAAATTAAAGTTTTGAAATGCATATTTAGTTAATTACGTATGTACTTGGCCAAACAGCTCCTAATGAATTTCTATGGTAATTGAAATCTAATTGCAATGTTCAAACCTCGCCCCTTAATTAAAGTGACTGAAAAATATTAACATAAATGATTAATTTATAGCGAGCTTATTGTATATCCTGATGTTTTTACAGTTTTCTTTTTTCACAGATTTGTGTGTATATTTAATAAAATAACTTAACGCCATTAATTCGGAAAGTATAAAAAAGATTTTACTAATTAGTAAGCAATTCATTTGTTGCAGTGTGCGCCTTGCCTCGATTGTAGAATATCCAAGCAATAATAATTTCTTTTATAAAAAACAAAATGAAAGTAAAAATAATGATAATTGGTATTTACGTACAAATACATCATTACATATAACAAAAAAATGAAAAGCTTGAAGGAATGTTGTTATATAAACCTCTAACTAATGAGTTCTCCAGAATAAACAAAGCTCACAACAGATATATGCACGATCTCATAAAATGACTCACGCAAACAAGTTAAAATTGATATTTTTTCGTATCATCACATATTTAAATCTCACTTAAAATAATTTTTTGAAGTTAAATCGTAATAAATATTTTTATAAATTTTTTAATTTCAATATAAATGATCTATTTTTTTATCAAATTATGAAAATGAATTAGTTGATGTTCTCACAAATTTAGTCAAATACCATTTAACTATAATAAAAAATATTATCTTTTTTAAATTTATGCACCCCATTAGTATGCCACTGTAATGGGAGATTCTTTTTTTGGTTGGGGAGTGAGTGATATTTTCTCTTTAAAATAATTTAACAGTTATATTGTATTAATCTCTCGCCATTTTAAGACTGGAATTCACGTTTAAGAAATGCACCACTACACTCATTTGACTAGTTTCATGGAATTTTAATTCAAAAAATAATATACAAGATTTAAAATTCCTTATATCAATTTAATCTAAAATATAGTATGTACAACAACATCTATATCGTAATTGTTGAAAAAGATGAAATTAAGGCAGCCATAATTGATCTTTAAAAGCGATCTCGAATCGTGTATGAGAAGATATTCATGATAAGGGATTAAATAGGTTTGAATTTCAAAAGAATGACATAACGCTAACTTGCAAAGACTTAACAATCAATCTTCCCAGTAACAAATATCGATATTGTATAATCCTAATCAATGAATATGTCTGTTTGATTTCACACAAGCTTGGCCTCAAGTCTCGGCCGGGTTTATAATAAATGGTAATACATGTCACAAATTTGTATAATAATGTCAAATGTTATAACTCCCATCTCTAGCAATTTAAAATATGATTGCACTTTTTTTGTATACAAATACAAAGTGTATAGAAAAAAAAAAAAAAGTGTCCCTGATGCATAACAAGACTAACCCAACTAGCGAAGTTTTTTTATTACCTTAGTAACTTTTGTTAGACTAAGTGATTTTTTCGTTCTCAAATAGTTTTTTTTATTCAAAAAAAAAATTATTTTAACAGTATTATAATATATTTGACAAAATGAGTTTTAATTTTTATATAAAATTCAATGTGTTATATTTTTTTTTTCATAATGTTAAAAATTAAAACTTATGATTATAGATTATAAATTATTTCATTCACTTTGATATGTGTCCTCAATCATATAACGTTTTTAATCATTCTATATCTTTTTTGATAATTTAATATATAAAATCGATTATTGTTTATACCATCAAAACGAAACAGATTAAATTAAATTATTTTTCAGCTAACATATCTAAACATAAAATTAATTCTAGTATAATTGATTATAACAATAAACTTTTATACAATAATCGATTATTGAAATAATCAAATTTTCATAGCTAAACTAAACAACCCCTAATTTTGCAGCTTATAAGTGGCTGTAAATCCAATAGTAGTACATTGAGTCACTTAATTATGTGTCTAAACCCACATCTTGTCCTAAATTAAAGGATTAGTAAGTGGAACTTAGCGACCTAATTAACATAGGTTCCATCCTAATTTCCATCAATCATACATAAACTTCACTACGAAGCATATATAGGTGGATAGAGAGGATTAAAATGGATGTCCAATTGATTTTTTGCATGCTATTTGAATACTAAAAACATCATTTTGAACTATACCTCTTCAATCAAAGTTGAAACCATGTATGCTACCTGGCTTCGTGTATCAGTGATGTAGGAAATTTATTATTTTATTATTTAAGATTATTATAAGAGAAATAGATAACCGTTTCCGGTATGTACTAAACCTTTTGATCATTCGAAGAGCCTAAAAAAGGGTGTGGTGTGGATCACTGTTTCTCTACTTTTCATGGAAATGCTGCGTATTTTACTTCCATAATTACGTACAATATCATAAGAAAAATGTTAGTTGCGTATCATTAAGAAATATATTATTTTTATATTTGAATTATATGATAAAATTAGAATGTATATATATATAAAGTGAGATAAAATTAAATATAATCAGATAATAAAAATTAAATATATAGATAGGAGTTTTTTTTTTTCCGTTTTTCAATATAACAAAACTGTAAGCGTAGGTGAAATGGGTGACCCTTTTCTTCGACTAGGTAGGCCTGGCCTGCACATGCAGATCTACAATACCTTCAAAAGCTGAAACCTTTTCTCATATATATTGCCCAAATAGCCATCCGCAGCTAACCATTTTCTGAAAAAGTAGACAAAAATCTGGCCCATAAGCAAGGTAAAAGAGTAAAGACTAAAAGTTCGGTAACTTAAACTCCATTTCTTGCTGCCTTTAATTTCCTTTTTACTGTCCTATACTTCACACTTATCAGTTTCCACTCCACACACACGCACACGCACTCTCTCTCTCTCTCTCTCTCTCTCTCTCTCTTCCATGGAGTGGCTTGATTAGCTCAACAAAGCAAGCTTAATATATATATGGGGCATTAAAAGTGAGTCAGTGGGCTACAATAACTATACAGGGAACCCTGCAGGTGCATATGCATGTGTTCTTGCTAGCTGTGTAGCCGCACTATTGGCGTGCAATCTTTATTGTAAGGCTAGAGCAGAAAACGTACATTCATTGAGCACTTTGTAGTGTAGTTACAATTAAATATGGCTTCATGCATGTGGTCCAAACTCCAAACCCAAACATATATACCAAATTTTGATAAAATGGCTTTATGTGAGTATGTCATCTATTCTTTGTTAATTTGATGATGTCGTTTTGTTATTGTTATAAATAACACAAGGCCCCGCAGGCTGTGTCAATCTTCAGCAGCACTAACTCAGTATAACATCGCAATGATCACATACAGCAATACTATATATAGGTGTGATTGCTTAGTAAGAAGCCTCCAAATTCCATTAGAATGGACAACATTTGGGTGGTAACGGATATAGACTGGGTTCAAAAGAGATGTACTGCATATGATTTAGTGTTTGCAGCTGCAACTTCCACAGTAAAAATTAGTAACTTACTATAACCTTATTCTGATTAATGTAGACATGTATGTTATGTTCACAAAATTGTCCTTTAATTAGTGACAATGGAGCTGACTACGTTATTTGTAACGGCTTTCCACCGATTTTCGTTCACTCCTTTCTGATCAATTTTTAGTTATGGATTGCCTCTTTTTTTTTTTTAGGTTAACATAGATTGCCTCTTTTACATTCTTATATATATATCATTGAGTAACGTCACATACAGATCAATCACAACTTCACATGTATGTCCACAGGACCATACTTGGGTTTTGTGCAGCTAACCCCACACCCCATGATCCTCATCAAGAATTGACTTTATATCTTAAAGGTTTGCAACTTACACTGAGATAAAAAGATAAGTCAAGGCCGCTGTAGAACGCTTACTTAAGTAGCTTTAATGTTTTTCTACAGTGCTGACGCTACTAATAACTGAAATAACGTCAACCTTGACTAGGTTTGCTTTCACTCTTCTAAACATATGGTTTGATTATAGGAAGACTCCAAATATATCCCAAATAGTTGTGATTGTGAGGATAAAAACTGTCAAGAACTAATTCATCTAAAAAACTTAAAGAAAAGTATTGAGTACATTACTATGAATGATTTATATTTGAATCTCTGAAGAGTTTTTGTATGTCAAGCCAATAACCAATTAGTTTAAAATTTTAAATTATTAGATACAGATTAAATTAAACTTGAGAATATTTTATATGTTTATATCTCTAATATAAGAAAAGAAATCTAATGGTTAATATTGTTTGAAGGAACAATTTCATGAACTCGAAATGGTTTAAATATGCTCCAGTTTGTACCTGCAAAGGGATCTTGGAGTTCTTCCTTTGTGCTGGCCTACACCAGACTCATTTATATTTTCCCCCAATTCCCTCAGTAGCTTGTTTGATTTGGAGCCGTGATATAAGTTCATATGCTAGTTGGGGGGTGAATCAATATTATTGTGAATGTATAGATAAATTCAATTTGTTTTATTATGAATAAGATTGGTAGTGATCCGTGTATACCTATCTCAAAATCACAAGCGAGTGCAAATATTAATAGAGTTTTTAGTCTACTTAAAAGATCATTATTGACGATATTCATTAAACTCAAGTGTATATGTATAAATTTGATTACTTAGTAAATCATTAATAGTATTAATTTATTAAGCTTGAGTCAATTTTATTATATTTGTAGATAGATTACATATATGGAAATTTGGAGAAATTCTAATTTACTCTAGGAGTAATACTCTTAACGGCTGAGAATTAATTTATAGTTATTAAATAATAAATTAAATTTAATCCAACAACCTGTATAGTTATCTAGTCCATATATATCATGTTTTTAGTGAATTGAGTACAGTATACTCAGAACATAAGAATCTTTCAAAAAAAAAAAAACTCAAAAGAAGCATTTTTTTTTGGACATGAACAAGTATATGTATTTGGTGAAATTCAAAAGGGGATTTAATGTAGTTTCAGAAAATAAAAATGGGACGTTTGTGTAGGATTTCACAAAAAATTAATATAATTGTGTCTTAATTGAAAAAAAAATTATGCCTTCATACTCAAAAAATTACATACTTAATATATATTTTATTTACTATTTTTTTTACTAAATGATCACTTTGGTCTCTCATTTAGATGACATCAGTCATTTTAGTCTTCCTTTTAAGAAAATTACTATGGAAGTCCCTCATTTAACAAATCGTCAGTCACTTTAGTCCAACTGTTAACCACTATCTTTTAACGTTAATGGAGAAGTTATGTGACATGTTAAGTGTCTTACTAGATGCACACGAGGCAAGCCTACTCCCCTTAACCCTTCTTATACGTGAACGACGTTGTTTGGCCGTTAGAGGGAAAATTATTAGAGAAAAAATATTAAATAAAAGAAAATTAATTTCTGGCAGATTAATCTACCAGAAAAGTAAACCGTTATAGATTTTTTTACATTTCTAACAAATTATCCACTGGCAAATTATCGATTCCGTTTTTCGAGATTTTTTGGCAAATTGATTCCATCGAAAAATTCCTACAACTTCCAAGAATGAGCGTCAACCAATTTCTAGCCAATATCCGCTGAAAATTTCATGTGAGTTACTCAAGTAACGAACCAGTTACATTCCAAAAATTTGAAAATACTTACCGAAAACCTTTTTTAAGAGTCGAGCGAGGCTCATTTCTCTTCTATTTTTGCGACTTTCTCTCCTTCTTCCACTCCCTCTTCTCTGTCCTCTCTCCTCGTTCCCCTCCCTGTTCTTCGTCCCCTCTCTCCCTTCCTCTCTCTTCTCCTTCCTCTCTCCCCCTCCACCACCGAGCTCTATCCTTCAGGTGCCTCCAGCAAAAATGTCAATCCCTGATATAACTCCCCTGACACTGATGATTGATTATTGCCCTTGAAAACCATGGAGCCCGACAATAGGTGCCATCGGGGTTGATGGCCAATGCGACCCAGATGTGGTGCATGGGATGAGACGTGACTGAAGTATTGCTTCTCACCTATATGTAATTTTTTTAATTTTTTATTTTGAATATTATATTTGTTATTTATATATATATATATATATATATATATATATATATATATATATATATATATATATATATATATATATATATATATATGCATGTATGTATATTTTATTTACATTTTGAATATATGTGTTTATGCGTATATTTGAATATATATTGATATGTATGATATACTTTATTTATTATTTGTTGGTATTTGTATGTTGTTGTAATAGATAATTCTCTATTATGATGTTATAGAATTTGATTCATAACTTTACATTATATAAAATTAATATTATAATTTATATTAAATGGGAATGAAAAAAATGGGAAATTCAGAATTGTGACTAAACTAAGGAAATTCCCTTTATCAGTAGTACATATTATAACTAAATGTGTTAATTTGAAAATTAAAAGAAGTGTGATAAAATAGTAATAAGAAATATTAAATATTAAAATTTTAAGTGAAGAGATTGATTAATGATTAATTATTTAATTTAATTAACTTCATTAATTAATTTAATAATTTATATTAAATTTAAATAATTATTAATTATCAATTAATTTTAATTTTAATAAATTGATAGTGTATAATAAAATGTAATAAAATATAAAATAAAAGAAAGTAAAAATGTGAACTATATATATAATTAATAATTAATGAAGTTAATAATAATTTATTAATTTCATTAGAATGATAAATTTTAAGAAACCTAGGCTTGAAATAGGAAATGTCAAATAAATTAAAAGTTAAAGCAGGAGCTCTTATCTTCTAAAATTTACTAAAAAAAATTAAAATGAAGAGCACTTATTAAAATTTAGAATCATTTTCAATTAAGTTAGTTTCAAATTGAAACTCAAAATATGACTTCGATTCTCCAAAATTGCCATAGAAAAACCTAATAAAGTCATTTTAAATAATTTTACATTAATAAAGATTTTAACTTAATTGCATACAAGATGATGTTTTTTATTTTATTTATTTTACTTATCAAAATTTAATTTAATTTATTATATTATTGTGTTTGAATTGTTGAAATAATTAATGTCTACTGAATTAAGAAGCTCTAAACCTTATGTTAGAAGTTATTAGTTTTGCATGATAAGTTAAGTGGCTCTAAGCAGTCTGAGATTTGATTGCTCAAGTAACTTATCTTTTGTCATCAACTGGTAGTGAGGATAATGATTCTAGTGGCAAGATTATCATATGATAAATGTGAATGAAAGTTTGAGTAGTGACACGAGTCCACCTCTTATGATGATAATGAGAAAACTAAGTAGGGTGATATAAAAAAAGGAAGAAAAACATTACGGATTAGAAAAATAAATTTGTATGTTTTTTTAAGTAGATTTTCTAACAGACAGAAAGCACTTAGTGGAGCAGTTAGATAATAAGACAAAAATCGAAAGCAGGCGAAATTGATATAAAAAGTGATTTCAACAATGAAAATGATGTTATACAAGAGTCTCATAGAGATGATATGCTAGATAAAATCATGAGCTCGACATCATTAGGATTGAGAAAGTTGAATGAGTAGTGCCTAGACTATTATCCTTGCCGGTAACACGAAAAACATGTGTCTCCTTGCACTCGTCTATCGAGATTTAGAGAGTAGTTAATTGAGAGAAAAATAATTTTATGGGTATCTGGTTGAAGATGGGATTAGGGTTTTGAGGTGATTGTGATGATAAGTGAAGTAGATATATTTTTCTTATTTGATATAATAACATTGGAACTCAAGGGAAGATTATCCATGTTTAATTAATGAGTTTAGGAACTAAGAGCGTTAGTATCAAGAAAAATAAAATTTCTTTTGATCTTTAGTAAATTACTCTTACTCATGTTAAAAGATTCTCGTATTAGATCTCTTCTGGTGAATTAGGACAAAAATGCTGGCAACTATTCAAGAAGTACAACTTTTTCTAAGTAATATTCCTCACAAAATACATTAATCATCATCTTTGTTTCTAACAATTAAATACTCGATTTTTCTTAACGTTTTTTGTACTTTACCTTACGCTTGAAGATAGACACATCGTATAATGGTCAACCCATATGCCTTCTCCAATCTAAAAACCTCTTTGGATTGAAGAAGTTGTTAGTCTAGATTTCCATATTGGAGAATGTATATGAGTTGACTTCTATAAGATTTAGC
Source organism: Ormosia emarginata (assembly GCA_029884605.1). Classification (NCBI taxonomy): domain Eukaryota; kingdom Viridiplantae; phylum Streptophyta; class Magnoliopsida; order Fabales; family Fabaceae; genus Ormosia; species Ormosia emarginata. Next base: position 18,478,363 of record JAQQTP010000064.1, on the reverse strand, counting down.
TATCACTGACTGTATGGAAGAGTGTACTTAAGAATGTTAATAAAATTCATATATTTAAAAGTTGAAGACAATGATGACAATTAATATATTTCGCAATGAACATTGGTTTTGGAAAAATAGTGGTTTTCAAATTATAGAGAGTAAGATTAGTATCCCAACTCATCAGGAGAGAATCAACAATTTTTTTTTTAAAACATAAACACGATCATTCAAGATCTTAAAATAAAAATGATTTTTTTTCTATATTAACGGTCTTAGTTTCTAGACTGATTCATTAAATTTGGACAATTTTTTTCTTGAGTTTCATATTATATTACATTAAATAAGAGAAATATATATATATATATATATATATATATATATATATATATATAGAGAGAGAGAGAGATCGGTTCTGTAGAGTGTAAGTCTTTTTTGACTTACACTCATTTTCAACCGTTAGATTTACTTTCATCTAATGGTTGAGATTATTTTATTAAAAGTAACCATTAGATGGAAGTTGATCTAACAGTTGAAAATGAGTGTAAGTCAAAAAAAACTTACACTGGTGTAAGTTGATCCTTCCTCATATATATATATATATATATATGCTTTCACTTATCATCATCACTCTCTTCCAAATTTCTTTGAGATTAAATTTTTTCTTCTACTCTTTAAAAGTCGTTAGACGATTGTAAGCAGACACATGTTTTTTGTGCCACCAACAAGGTTAATGGTCTTGGGACTAGCCTCTAAACTATCCTAGTTCGAATAACGTTGAGCACACAATATTATTCAGATATTTCTTTCTATCATACTTTGATACAATGTCATTTTCATTGATGTGCCATCATTCTTGATAAAAAAATTCATTTACTTTTTGTTTTTTTCTCATTCTTCAACTTCTCCACCAGGGTGTTTCTGTTCGCAAGAAGAATTATTTAATAAAAGTGTGTAAATTTATTATTATAATTAGCATTATTCTTCTCCTTCCTTTTTTTATATCTCGTTACTTAGTCTTGTACTTATCATCATAAGAGTTGGAATCATTTCAGTAATGCAAACTTTTGATCATATCAACTGCTTAAAAATGTTATTATTAGGGTCATCATCTTCATTATCAGTGGAAGACAAAAGATGAGTAGAGTAGTCAAATCTCGAACTGCTCATAATCACTTATATAGTGATCTACTAAAAATTTTTTTTGGTAATAAGCATTTTCCAGTGGAATATTCGCCAAAAATTTTTAGTTGACTTTTCCATCAAAAAATGGCAAACTAACAAGCCACTATTTTTTTTCGACGACCAAATCCGCCGATAAATTCTGGTGGATTTCTGTTTTTGGCAAGCGTTTTTTCGAAAAACAAAAATCTGTTGAAAATTTTAATTTTCAGAGAATTTCAAGGAATAACCGACATATTTGGCCATCAGTAATTCGCAAATTTCTTATAGTCATTATCTATATTTTGTGATTTATGGTGTGGTCCATGTCTCCTTAGTGTGGTGTGTGTGGTCCCTAGTATGAATTTTCTATTGAAATTTTGTTGTTCCTTGTGCTTGATGCATATGGTGCTTTGTCCCTTACTCAAATTTGTCTCTACTTTTTTTTTGTTGCACAACACACATACACCGATGTTCTTTGTCCATTTTTTATAACCTTTTAATTAGTGTTGTATGTATTTGTGTAGATATGATATCAAGTAACTCTTATATTTCACTATAGTGGTAAGTTTATGTATGACGCCGGAGGGAAACTTGACTATATAGGGGGTGAAATAGACTATTGGCGCGAATATGATGTGGACAAAATGAATGATTTTACTATTAGAGATTTGTGCAAGCTTCATGGTTATCACATGCTTGAAAAGTTCTATTGGTTAGTGCTTGAGAAAGATTTGGATAATGGGTTAAGGTGCTTGAAGATAGACTTGGATATGCTTGATGTGTGCATAGCTTCTAGGCATAACAATGAGGAGATTGATATCTATTTTGAATACTCCATTTTGTTGACCTAGAGATATTGACATACCTAGATAAGGAACCAAATGAGGCACCAAATAAGAACATCTAAACTAGTACACCAATCCCAAATCAACCTAACTTACCACTTCAACAAGAGCTAGGTCACCAGATCTAGATCAACCAAACTCACTATATTGCATACAAAACCCAAATTATCATAGCCAGTTACTGACCCTGAACACTAAGACCAACATTAACCTAAAGTTGATGTTGACCAATGAGAATCAACATGAAGAGCCAACTATTGAAGATAACGTATCCTCTGATGACTATGAAAATGTAGAGGACAATCCATATAGGTCTCCTCCTTTTGCTACTAATAAGGATGAAGAAGAGCATGATGATCTTCCTGTGAAAAATAAGGGAAGGGTTAAAGGGACTGCACAGAAGAAAAAAAAAAGGTTAAAAGTATAGCACAGAGGAAGAAGAATGCTAAAGGCACTACACAAAAAATGGTGCAGAAGAAAAAGTGCACTCGTGGAGCAAGGATACAACAACGTTGATGATGAAGGAACAAATACTGATACTACTATGAGGATAGACATAGGACATAGGCAAAGTTATATACTCAATTTTGGAGAAGGGACAAGTAAATGCAAAAGGAGGGTGAGGGAGAGTGATTTAGAGGGTTCTAACCACAGTGATGAAGATGTGTCTAAAGATGGAAACAATAAATATGTTCTAAAGAACTCATAATGATGGTGAAACTAGTAAAGAAGTGTACCTTCAATCCAATAAAACAATAGGTTTTGGACATGTTAATCTGGAGGTTAGAATAAAGTTTCTTACACTATAGGCTTTCAAGTGAAGGATTATACCATACATCTTGTAGAGAGATAAAATAGATAAAGAATAACAAGGTGAGGGCTAAAGCAAAATAGAAAAATGAACACTGCACATAGGAGATTTTTTGTTCTTGGAGTAAAGTCATGCATAGTTTTTAGATCAAGACTTTCAAGTCTAAACATAGGTGCATCAGGGGATTCAAAAATAATCAAGCTAGTAGGTCCTTGGTAGTTAAGAAGCTTGAGAAAAAGCTTAGGAACAAGCTAAACCTTGCCTATAATAAAGCATATGATTATATGAAAAGGAACTAAGGAAGTATTTGGTGCATCTAGATGACACAAAGATGTATAGATTTATGAAGCAAGCAAGACAACTTGTAGAAGGGAATGAAAAAGAGCAATGTGCAAAGACTATGCCCAAGAGTTATTGAGGAACAACCTTGGCTCCACTATCAAGATGGATATTATCATAATCCCCAACTTCCCACCATAGTTTGAAAGGTTCTATATATGCCTTGAAGGGTGTAAGAGAGGTTTCAAGGCAAGTTGGAGGCCATTGATTGGCTTGGATGATTTCTTTCTTAAGGGGTTTTTTTAGGGCCAATTGTTGTCTGTAGTGGGACATGGTGTCAACAATCATATTTTTTTGTAATTACGTATGTCATAGTTGACATTAAGAATAAAGATAACTAGAAATGGTTTCTGACACTATTCAAAGAGGACTTAGGGGACCACAAGGAACATAGTTAGAACTTTATCTCAGTTATGTAGAAGATAATTAATGGGGATTAATTTAACTTGTTTTATAATAGTATAGGGACTAAATTAGTTATTCCTCTAACAGGGACTAATATGAATTAGTTATGCATATATTTTGCAAGGCCTTATACCAGTTATACTAGAAATGAACCTTATAACAAATCACAGGTTCTGTGCTTTACATCTATGGAGGAATTTTATAAAACAGTTCAAGGACAAAGAGTTAAGGAATATTGTATGGAAGTGTGCAAGAGCAATTACTCCAGCTCAGTTTAGGGATGCTATGGAGAGAGTGAAGACACTGAATGAGAAGACATGGGCTTATATGGTTAAGTGGCCTGAACACTGATGGACCAAGGCATACTTTAATGAGTGGCCTACATGTGACAACATATGCAACAATGGTTGTAAGATGTTCAATTCTAAGATTTTGAAGTAAAGAGGCAAACCCATCTTGACCATAGCTAAGGAGGTAAGATGCTACATAATGAAGACAATGGCTACTAACAAGCTAAAATTGGCTGAGTATAGAGGCTTTATAGCTCTATGGTAGTAAAGTATGTTGGAGAAGGAGAAGAAAGAGAGTAACAACTAGACACCTATGTGGTCAGTTGATTCTGATGGTAACAAGTTTAAGGTGTAGAAATGGAATGACAAGATGGATGTGAACTTAGCCACCTGCACATGCACATATGGGTTCTGGCAACTAACAAGTCTTCCATATATACATGCAGTCGTTGCAATTCCATACAAGAACTAGAAGCCAGGGGACTATTACCATGGATAGCTGAGCATGAAGTCTTATCATGTAACTTATGAACACTTTGTTTAGCCTGCACAAGGCCAATAATAATAGGACCACACAAATCAAACTCAACTTGCTCTTCCACCCATCAAGATGTCAGCTGGAAAACCAAGAAAGCAAAGAAGAAAGGATGGCAAAGAGGTACCTATAAAGCCTCACAAATTAAAGATAAAATATCTTGAGGGAACCAGTGGAAGGTGTGGTGCCATAGGCCACAATAGTAAGGCTTGTCAAGGCCAAGGTGTACCTCAACAGAAAGGATAGGAAAAAGGAAAAGGAAATTGCAATTAAGGAAACAGTTGAAGAAGCAAGAAGTGAAGCTACCCAGTAAGCAACTGAGCATGCCACTAAGTAACTGAGATTGACCTCTCACAGTTTCATCCATTGTCCTCTCAAGATGCAACTGCTATGGAGGTCTTTACCAATATCTTTTTATTATTTTCCTATAATGAATGCTAATATATATGAGACTACACCAAACCTTATTCCATCTCAAGCTCCATCTAAACCCAATTCAAAAACAGTTTGTTCCTCACCATTATCTGCCTCTTCTTCTTCTATAATGAATACTGACAACTGTTTATATATCGCTATATTCAAGTACCATCATTTCAAAGTTAATCATCCAAGTCTACTCCATCCCAAACTCCTCCTCAAATGGCATCTCCAACCACTCCACAAAATGTTTGTTACTCACCATTTATTTATATGTTTTTCTTATAATGTATGTAAATAATTATGTAACTTATACTTTTTCTTTATATAAATGTAGGGATCAGAACCTCAACCTTCATCATCTGCCCATATTCTATTTCCAACTGCAACAACAATAGGACAAGGAGTTCAAGTTGTGTTTTCCTCATTATGAGGCTATTTTTTTACTCTCCAACTCCATTAGACCCACTGTGAATAACATTGTTTTTATATTATTTTGCAGGTTATTCCTAGTAAAACTTTTATCAAGTTCTATGACCTACCAGTGAGGCTAAGAGGTCTCAACCCACCTTGTGCCAAGAAGCCTCCAGATTACAGTATGAGGCCACGATCACTGAGACCACCACCATTGAGAGCTGCTACTAAATCTGCAAAAGCCATTGCAACTCCAACTGCCACTGCCACTCCAACTCCATCCTATATCACTACAAGACTTGCTCCATCACCCCCTGAAGTTGTTAGTGTAGAAATTATGCAAGCAACAAGTTGTGCCACTCGAGAAAGGTTCATGTCAACTCCAGACCTCAACCTCAAACCTATTGCACCAAAGAAGAAATGAAGTCCTATTGATCTATAATACATTTTGGATAATGTATCTAGGGTAGTAATGTATTACATGCTGGAATTGGTCTTCTTTTTTGAAATAAATACAAGTACAATTTACTTTAGGGTTGTGATGGGTTAGGGTATTCCTTTTTGTGCAAATTTTAGTTATGGGACACAAGTACAATTTAGCTATAGGAATCTTAGTATAAATGTTTTTTTGTAAATGCTTCTCATGGAATTTTGATACACGTAAATGATTAATCTAGATTTTTTTGAAAGACTTTTGATGTCAAGTTAAATGCATAATTAGTACCATTTTATCAAGTTCCATTTAGTTCCCGCTCTTATCATTTTACCTAAGTTTAGTATTTACCATTTCAATTCAATTCACACAATTACACAAGTTAATGTATTTACCATTTTAGTTTAGTTTACATAATTATAGATTATCAATAACATCTACCAAAAAATATTCATTCATGTCATTCAAAACTATTACAAATGAGATTTAAAGCCGCCAAACCATTATATTAAAACCCCATATTCTAATGTCAATACCTTCTCAACTACACATATCATAATGCCAATACCCCTTCAACTACTTCAAGATAAGAACTAACCTCCACATTATTATAAAAACCATCATCATAACACAAATTGTTATTACACTCAATCTTAGACTCCTAACTTCACTCTGCAAACTTATAATCTTCCACATAAGATTCATCATCCAAATTTTTTTTCTCTATTGTGGCAACTATTATGTCATTAGTTCCACCATCAACCCAAGCAAAATAATGACAATAGTTCACATCATCCTACAAACAAGGCACTTGGATGTTAATAGGTAAGCAATGGCTAAGGAAATACAAAGAATATAACTATCACTGCTTACCTTGGGCAATGGGCACTAATAGAAAGGCCTACCAGGATTTTTTCAGGTCTTGGAGGTTCGCACAATAGCTTTTGTCCCACAATTGTAGAACTTTACATCTACTCCCCTGTAATTGGGACCATTACCCATCAAACCTGCAGTCGACTCACACTCCAATTACCTTTGGATATTGAGGCTCTTTGGTATTGTCGATTCTTGAAATGAAGATTGCTACCACCCATTATCTCTTAATGTCTTGGTTTGAGCCTCTGTTTCAATGAGAAGCATGGAAGAAATTAGGGGGTTAAGTTTTCGAGTTTGAGAATTAAGATTCAAGGAGAGGAAATTTAGGAAAGATGATAAGGAAAAATGACGTTGTTCCACTCAATGTAGGGGAAATGACTCCGTTTTTGCGTTTAGAAGGGGTAGTGTGCTTGTCACGTGTGCATCTAGTAAGGTACTTAACGTACTATGTAAGCGTCTACGTTAGCATTAATAGAAGTTGGTTAATAGCCAGACTAACTTGACAGACGATTTACTGAATGAGAGACTTCCAAAGTAATTTCCCTAAATAGGGAACCAAAATAACCACGTCATCTAAATGAGGGACCAAAATAATCATTTAATCATCAGCTTATGAGCTCAATAATTCCTTCATATACAAAATTCCCATTGCTACATTGAGCTAAAGTAATAATTGGTACGTCCCACCAACATGAAAATTGATAACTCATAATCAATGATTCAATGATTCCCACACACACACACACACACACACACACACACACACACACACACATATATATAAAATTTTAACCCAGTAATTTAATATTTTATATTAGAATGTTGATTATCATATATAAAGCAATTTGGATCAAATTGAAAATGCGCCCAAATGAAAACTAATATAAACTGAAAATAATCAATGATCACGTAACAAAATGAAAAGGCCTTGCTTTCAGATTATGTTCAACAAGTAAATCCCGTCCTTTTATTTATGTTCAATACTATAGCATCGCTATTATTACTATGTGAAAAGTTATATTATTAGTTACGGAGAAAATTTGTTTATTTATTTATTTTTGTTACAGTAGTGTATAATTCTATGTCTATAACGTGTTGTGAGAGAGTTAGAGAGACTTCAGAATACACATGTAGCGCATAAGTAAACTGGCTTGTCATGTCCCATTAAGTCAACAATCTCCCCTCTCCCTTCTTTGGTGACATTTGGGAGACTCAAACATGGAGTCTCTCTTTAATACCACTTGTATGATCAAGTACGTACAATTAGGCCAAAGTATATAATTATTAGTTAGAGTGTAACTTTATTTTCTTATAACCACGTCTATAATGTGTTGTAGTGGTCCTCATGGAGAGATTCTTAGGTGCTCTCGAAGCATGAAAAATCTCTTGCTCTGAACCATGTGTCACATCAGTTATAGTATTAAAAATATAATTAAAATGAGAGACAATGGTGGCCGACAAAGCTGATGTAACAAATATTCAATAGTATAAAATAAGAGAAATTTATTGCTGCAAGAATACGTAAAAATTTCTCAATCCTAATGAGTTTCGCAATGCACACATGACATATCAACTGACTGGACTGTCATATACCTTTGATGTGTGCTTATGTGCACGAGTTCAAAAGTGATTACTGGCCTTACATAAAACCAATAGGTATAATTGTATAAATTTCATCCTTTACTTGAAAATGGAAAATTTCGATTAGTCATATATATATATATATATAGACATTCAAATTTTTGATGGAATGACTTGACATGCTTATTAATTTTTTGATGAAAGAGTAATCTCTACCACTTTATTGCTTCCAATAATAGCTCTTAGATCTAATTAAATTATGTCAAAACTCTAACTAACTCCTTTTTTTCATTGTGCAACATTACACTAATATAAAATATTAACAACAATGATATTCACACACTACTTTTATTATATTTTTTCTTTCATCATTTTTGTTGAATTGGAGGGTTTAGGTAGAGGAGGAGAAAAAGAGATAATATAGATTGATATTAATATTAACTTGATGTGTTAATAATGTGATATAAAAGGCAAATTCAATTATCCTATTTATATTAATTCTATACTCTTAATTCTAATTAAATAAGGAAACAAATCGAAAAATATAATAAATAAGAAAATAAATTTTAAGAGATCATTTATGATATATACTTTAAAATATTTTAAGATACAATAAAGGTATTTTGAAATATTTTTTAAATATTATAATAATTTTTTTAATAATAAAACAAGAAAAACATACTTTCTAATACATATTTTTTTATTTTTATTAAAATTAAAACAAGGTGTAACACAAGGCATAAAAAAAGAGATGTGCAACAGTCATTTCCCAAATATTAATTTGGAGTTTTTGATAGGGGTGGTAATTTGGCCTGACCTGTCCTATCTCGATTTGTACCCGACCTGACCGGGTAGGATAATTCAAAAGTTGACCAGGTTTTGGGATGGGTTCGAATAAAACCCAAATACACTACTTTTGTGTATGGGGTAGGGTTCAGTATATGGTGACCCATTCCATTATCTACTTCGAACCCGCCTCGAACTTTATATATATATATATATATATATATATATATAATATATATATATTTTAAGAGGTTTGCCTTTAATCATATTATGCGTGATAACAATCAGACAGTTGATAGCTTAGTTAATTTGAGTTTATCTCATGGCCATGATCTCACTTTATGGAATTGTCCCTCCTTCTTTTTGTTTTTGAAGTTTTTTTTACCGATACTACAATAGTTCTTATGCCCTATAAATCAACCTAATTATTTGATTTTTTTTTTTTTTGGGCTTAGATACACCTCTATAACAAAAAAATAAAAACTAACTAGCAGCATATAAAATGTGATTCGAGGTGGGCCGAGGCGAGGGCAAGGCAGGTAAATTCTCAATGGTTTGGATATGATGCAAACAAATAAATCCCGTTGAATAATAGGATAGAGAACGGGACAAACATGTGAAAGAATGGGATGAGAACGAGTAGTAAAAAATCTGCCTTAATTCGCTCTATTGTCATCCCTAATTTCTGACATGCACAGCTATCTGTCAAGAGAATATGAACATGTTGATGATCTCTCTCTCTATATATATATATGCAGCAAATGTATATGCTGCTGCGAGTTTTCTGTACGATTAAAGAACTGCTTCATGTTTGTTGATTGTTTAAGCACACGAATCAGCTTAGTGATCTTGCAAATAAAACAGTAAATTATTCCAGTACCATAAAGGGTAGCCACTCTTCAGTCTTCACAAGCATAGGGGGAGGGGGTAGCTGTAAGTATATGTAAACCTTTTATCGTTGAGTACTTTTTCAAGACGCAGATACTGTATCTTTGTTATAAATAATAATGTAGCTTGTCTTCAGTCTCCTGTGCTCACTCTACACTCTTCGAGTGAGTACAAAAGAATCTATGAAAGAACAGACCAGCTCTACTTAACCTTACCCTGTCGTGGACCCCACTAAAACCATAGGGCGACAGGATAGCCAGCTAAGAGGAGCACATATATTTATAGTCTCTGCATGACTTTTTCAACTCTCATTTGGCAGCACACTGATGATTCACTCTCTATATGTGCTCTGACCTTGGTCCCCTCCCCTAGCCATAGCTCCAATATATACCTTACTCTCTATCTCTTTTATCATTTCTGCAGGTTCTGATCATTGCTCTTTCTCTCTCTCTCTTCTGTCACTGATATAGATGCTCAAAAATCTCACAACCATGAATTCAGTGTCCGCTACTTTTTACATAACATCGCTCTGTGCGTGTGCACATCTGCACCCATTTGGGCAAAGAATTACATAACCCGAGCTAGGAATGCTTTTAAGGGAACAAACCCTTTATAGCTATAGCTATAATGGCTAATATTGACTATATATATTAGGCTCTTTCTTAGTCCTCCATATATGCAGTTGGTTATTAATTATTATTTACTGCTTTTTATTTTATATGACAGGGCTGAGTAATATTAATAAAAGTTTAACTTTTTTTAATGAGTGTTCTAAGAATATTTATTAAAAATTTAAAATAAAAAGTTTTTTTATAAAAAATAAAATATTTAATACATTAAAAATTTAAAAAAATTATTTTTCAAACAAAATTTTTTATTTTAAATTTCTTAATAAGTACTCTTTAGACACTCGTTAAAAAAATCTTAAAAATCTTACTAACAAATATCTAAAAACACTTGTTAAATTAAAAATATTAAATATTAAATAAAAAATAAGATTTTTATAACAAAAGAATCCAAAATAGGAAATTTTACATGAAGCACAAGAGTTTTTTCAATTCTCATTACATTGAATAATATACTTTTTATGAAAAACTTCATATTTTATATCCTTAACAAATGTGTTTAGAAAATATTTTAGCAAAATTCTAAAAAATATAATTTTTTAAACTTTTAATATATTAAATGCTATTTTTTTTTATTTAATATTTTTTTTAAAAAAAAATTGATAAGACCTAAGACTCATCTTATGAACCTGATAGAAGGGCCCTTAATGAGGCACAAAAGAAGGAGTGAGGGATAGGAAAAAGAAAATTAAAATAAAAAGCATTTGAAGGGATTGAATTTCACTACTTTCCCTATATGTCCTTATATATCCTCAGTTCTTATACCAACTTAGTTACCAACAAAGAATAACAATACTTAGCCCTTAACAAGTAACCTTGAGATACCTGTTTAAAAAATCAAATTAATAAGAGTTTTGTTATATCATTTTAAAACATTTTCTTAATAATATTCTTAATACTCCATTTGTCTCTTACTAATTGTCTTTTTAAAAATTTTGATATGTTCCAAATTATCTGTATCATTTGAGAACATTAAGAAAACATTAATTATTTTTTCTAATTTCATCCTCCTTAATGGATAGAGAATTTATTGTATCACGTGAGATTAATGAAGAGAATTAATAGAGTAAGAAAAATGATAATTTAATCACATTATACCACATTTTCATGTATGTGGGGTTATTTAATTTTGTCCTTAATAAAAAATCTTAAAAGGCAATTATAAGGGGACATAAAAAATACTTAATAAAAAATAAATATATTCAATGTCTTACAAATATAAAAAATATTTAATACTTTTTGTATATAATAAATAACAAATTATTAGAAGAATTATTTAAAAAAATTAGAATTATTCCTATTAATAAATAGGGACCAAGATTCGGACAGTTAAAAGAGTTAGCGGAGGTGGTGGGGTTGTGGGCACTGAGGGGTTGATTTTTAAAATTAAAAGCATAAAAGCTTGTGGTAAGTGGGATTGAAGTTTAGTCGTGGTCAGTGCATGGGCTCGCATACCCAGTCACGAATCAGTAATCATTGCCTTTCTCTTATCCTCATCTGCATGGAAGCCTGTCTCTTTCTCTTTTCCTTCCTTCTAAACAATTGACTGTTCTTAACAGTGACACTTCCAGCCTACACATAGATTTGTGTATATTGAGACTCTTATATATGCATTCAGATTTTTGCGCACCCAAAATGAGAATATGACAATTCCTACTTGAATCTCTCTTTTTTTTTTTATAATTAAAATTATTATTACGTTCATTGGTTTTTGTTTATCTCGGTCTATCTCATCTTCCTCCTGTCAGTATGCTTTCTGAAATAATCAAATTAAATCTGTGTAATGTTGATGTATACTCTCAAGTACACATCCATGATCCAACCACGAAAAAACAGAACTCTTTAAAACAAATTTGGAAATTAGTTCACTCTATATACATATATATTTTAGCAACATTAGATTGAACTTTAAAATGGCAATTGTGTGCTGATATAGATATTGGTGAAATTTTAAAAACTATACTTGCATATTGGTGCATATTTTAGCAAAAGGGAAAGGTTTCTGTGTATGTAAAAAATAAAACAAATGGTTGTGAAAATGATAATGACAAGAGCAGTGAGCTATAACTACACTATAAGTCTTTGCTAAGACTTTGTGTTCATGTCTTGATTTTAAAATGGGACAATCTCTTCTCCTCTAAATTGATCAGCATAAAAATAATAATTGATAAGAGCAATGAGAATGGTATCAACAATAATGTTGATAAGAGACTTCAATCCAAATCCAAATATGCTTTTGAAAATTTGAGTAAAAACAAATAGCACCTAAATATATCATGTTCCGCAAGTGTAAGTGTTCTTCCTTTTAGCTTTCTACCTTTTATTTTTTAAAAATGTTATTTGCACATTTTACATTATTACTTACATTTTACTTATTTGGGAAATAATTTTTTTTGTACAAATATTATTACTCATTATTTTTAGATGTTCCACCTTTTTTCCTCTTACTGGTTTATTCTTCTTTCTTTTTTCTTTTTTGTTTCCCCTTAAAAAGAAAAGGTGTGTTACCCAAAAGACGTAGTTTGGGTCAGGAGTTGAACCTAGAATGGGCTTTTACGAATGACTGAATGAGGTTACGTGGCCCAAACCTTGACTCCTGCTCGTCCTAGTACGTAGCAGGCCCAAAGTCCAAACATTATCTGGAGACTAATTTTTGTTGTATTTGACCAAGATATCTACAATTACATTATGGATTTTTAACCCAGTCAAAAAAAAAAAAAAAGATTATGGACTTGTAACTGTGTATATATATATATATAAAAGATTATCAAATTTTAATAAACAGAAAAGCTTGGAAGCTCGGATGGATTGTGTATCCACACTGCATCTGGGCACTGTAATGCCGTTCTTTAATAAAAGGTAAAGGACAATAGCTTCCCTTCACTTATGAATGAAAAGAGAAGGGAATGGATATATGTCTACAAGTTTTAAGGTTTGCTTGGTTGATCAAGTAAGGAATGAGTTCATGAAGAATTTAGAATAAAAATCACTTTATACTTGCCTAATATAATAAAATATAAGATGTAGACAAGACTCAAATATTTTCCTTCATATCATTTATTCATTTTAGTTAAAAAATTTAGTTTCACATTGTCATCTGTTTTCTATATGAGAAATTTCATTTTATACGTATTCCAAATTAAATAAGTGGCGCATCATGACAAGACTCAGATATTTTCCTTCTAATTAAATCATCCCAACCAGACAAAGGCATAAGAACCGTTTTCGCGGGGACGAAAAAGGTAATTGTGTAATTATCTTTTGTGGTTATACTTATAACTCACTACACACCTTTAGCGGCTATTTTGGATTTTACAGTCAAATCAGTATGTAAACAAAACCACAAAAGTCCAATATACCAATTGGCACACTTGAAGGAAGTGATTAGCCATAAAAGAAGCTCAGAATTAAGCTTTTGAGGCTTCCAATAAACTTATTCATTTCTTGCTAGCTAAGCACAACGAATTGTGACAATGTTCCAACTGCTTTACCCTTCTAGCTCTGCTTTTACGTAAATTAATGAAGGGAATGTGATCCAACAAATAACATAGTACATAGATTCTATGTTCGGTCTCGCTCCATTATTATATTCGACAAATTAAATCAGTGAGGTTTGACACAGAAGCATTGAATAAAGCTTTCGATGGTGTTTTGGAAAAAGTTAAAAAAGATGGAAATGTATAAGATAGAGATAGAGATATAGATGCGTTTCACATTTTCATTTCTTTTAATCTTTCTAAACAAAAAACCCCATTTGGGAGTAGAGTCTATAGGTGCCCTTGAGTATGTTGGCCATAATTTTCGTAAAATTGATCATATATTTGTAGTTAGATTCATAGAAGAGTAATGCTGGAAAGTTTTACTGTACCTCTAAATATTAGTGGTATTTATCTTTTTGACATTTTGAGTTTTTCATCTAAATTTTAAGAGTGATTTTCGTATAAACAAGTAAACATAATTTTTGTAAATTAAACAAATTAAAAATCGTCAAGCAAATCTCTTAGGGCTGTTTGGTACATGGATTGTTGGTTTTTCAATCCTGAAAAAGTTATTCCCAAAGGTAAAACTCTAAAAAATGTGATGCGACTCAAATATTATCTCTTCCTCTTAATTAAATAATCTCTTCTATTATAATATTCTTTAAATTTTGTGGTTATATTAATTAGTAACTCAACTCACATTTTTATTTTTGGCTATTTTACAGTCAAGACTGTAAGTACACTACCGAAGGCCAATATCATTGGCATACTTGAAGGAAGTAATTCTCCTAAAAAAGAAGCTGAAAGTTAGTTTTTTTTTTTAATAATTAAAAGTTTAGGAGATGAGAAGTTGCCTCATTGATTCTAAGTTTAGAACATGCAACAAGAACTTACAGTGATATTTATAAATGATCTGCTAATGAAGAACCACAAGCAAAATTAGGATCCTACATTAGCTAAAAATTAGGATCTTAATTGTAAGCTTTTCCAACAAAATTTATTCCTTTTAGGAATACAAATAAGTATACGTGCACAATTTATGAAAAAAACTATGTTTTTTTACTTCCCTAATTCATAAATCAATTGATATTCTCACAATAAATATATTTTTTCTCCCACTTGCTCATATGTGTAGATGAAGATTTGTGATCGACTATGTTGCACGAGTATAAATACGGTACTAATACTCGGTACAGATACGAGTACAGAGTACGAAAAATTTTAAAAAATTAAAGTATAGATACGTCATGTATATAAATATAAAAAATAATATATATATATATATATATATATATATATAATATATATATATATATATATATAAAATAAAGAAAACATCTAAAATGGAGGGTAGAGAACGGACTGAAGAGAGGGTAGCTTATGCCGTAAGTCGTTGGAGCTGGGTTGTGCCACTCGAGTAGATGCAAAGAGGAGACAAGAGAGTAGTTCAGACTCGAATAAAGAAAACATCTGGAATAGAGGGCGAGAAACAGAATCTGAAAAGAATAGAGTCGTCGCAGTAGATGTAGAGAGGAGACGAGAGTGGTTTAGACTTGAATGAGTTATGGGGTGAAGATCGTGGCCGATCGTTGGAGCGTAGAGAGGAGATCACTGGTCGAGACTCGAAGGATTAGGGGATGAAGATCGTGGCTAGTCGATCCACGCTGCAGTCGTCGGAGCTGGGTTGCGTCGCTCAGGTAGAAGCAAAATGAAGATTTGAAACAGAGACTCGAATCGAATGGATTAGGGCAGAGTGAAGATCTGAAAGATTGAAATAAAATACCCAAATTAAAAAAAAATGAGTATGTACTAAATACGTACTTAATGTGTATCAATACCTGATATGTATCGGGTACCGATACTCCTCTTTGGGAGGAATGTCCATGCTTCCCAAGTAGTCAAGCTATTATTTGAAAATATACATACTCGTATCCTATACAGATCGAATATCGATACTCCTCCCTAAGAGGAGTACCCATGCTTCACAAGTGGTCGGGCTGTTATTTGAAAATACCACACCTCACTTACAATACATTCATTCTACATACGATATATAAGAATAATAAGTCACATTCGCATGGAACGTGATGTACGATGCAAGTATCATATTCTAAAAAAGCATTTTTGAACTTATATATATATATATATATATATATATATTGAAATAGGTGCCTGTGCCTATGCCTACGTGACTACGTCCTCTGCTTCACTATCAGTAAGTGACGAAGAGTGATTCATTTTTCTGAACAGCATAAACAAAACCCTTTTCAATTTCCATCGCTCCCACAGCAAACGTGAAAGTGAAAGAAACCTTAGGGGACCTGAGCAGGGACTCCTTCGTGCCCCTTCTGTCAAAGCTCATTGGGGAATCCAAATACGTGCAGAACAACCCACCAGACCTGATCCCACAAGGAGACAGGGTTGTCAAACACGTCTTGGAAGCCCTCCTCCCCTTATCCACCACCACCCGCGGCGGTCCCTTGATCATCAACCACGTCACCTATTCTCCAGGCAGAGGCAACCTTATTGTCGAGTACCCTGGAACCGTACCTGGAAGAATCCTCTCTTTTGTGGGTTGCCACATGGACGTGGTTACTGCTAATCCCAACGAGTGGGTGCGTATCTATATCTATGCTTATGCTGCTCCAACTTCATCATTCATTCAAGTGTGGAATCTTTTTTTTTATATGTTTCTTGTGTTTTATGTTATCATTCATTCATCATACATATGCTATGTTTTATGTTATGTTACTATAAACTCATGCTAATATATCCCCTATTAAATTTTATAAGAGTAACTTTAAATACTACTTATACATGAATTATCTTATATTTACTGTTTAATTACGGATAATTTTATCTTACTTTTTGCACTATTACATTTTAATTTTGTTACAGTGTTATCTCAAATAAATATAAGATGATCTGAATCTATATAATGTGTATAAAACATTATTTATTTTATAATATATCTACATATTTATAATTGTAAATTATATTTTGAATGATAATCATGTCTTTTTAAACTTGAGTGTATATTATCATTATTTTTTATTTTCAGTTTCATTATTCGTACAATTAAAATACGTTTAATTTTATTCAATTTATTCTCAAAATCATTTTGTATATTACGAGTATATTACACTTACATACAACATAATTTAACTTTTTCTCACGTTTATATACGATATAAATATGATATGCATATTTTAGTATACATAAACATTTCTCTTTGATTTACGTGAGACAAAGATGTTTTGTCTCTCCTTTTTTTTTTAACCTTAATATTGCTTGTGGTGGGTGAAGCATGGTGGTTAATGACTTTTATGCATCGTACGAATATGGCATGTGCAGGATTTTGATCCATTCACGTTGAGCATTGATGGGGATAAACTACGGGTTCGTGGAACTACTGACTGTTTGGGAGATATTGCCCTTGTAACTGAATTCATGAGGAAGCTTGGGGAAACCAAGCCAAATTTGAAATCAACTGTTGTTGCTGTTTTTATAGCCAATGAAGAGAATGCTTCCATTTCTGGGGTTGGAGTTGATGCACTTGTGAAAGACGGCCTGCTCAACAAGCTAAAGGATGGTCCCCTGTGAGTGATTATTGTCTCTTCTTGTTCTAAATGGTAAAAAAAAAACTGTGCAAGTGTGCAGCATTTATTTTTATTCATTTCAGTAGTGTTTTCAATTCCAATTATAAATATATTTGCGAGTTTTGATTTGTGGGATTTCCCCTCAGGTTCTGGATTGACACAGCAGATAAACAACCATGCATAGGCACCGGTGGTATGATACCTTGGAAACTTCATGTCACAGGGAAGCTCTTCCACAGTGGGTTACCTCACAAGGTATATCTTTCACATTATTGTCCATAAAGAACAGTGTTTGAGTCAAATAGTGTCTAATAAATAGTTAAATACAGTTGATTATCTATTTACACATGCGCTAAATATGCTAATATTTTAATACTCTGATCTCAAACTAGAGCATATATATCGAATGCGTCAAGCTGTTATAAACGAAGTGAACCTTAAACCCTTTGGTAAATATGCCTGCTAGCTTGTGATTTGAATTAATAAAGCTAGTAGCAATTTCATTTTCACCCCAAGGACCTTCTCTATAACAAAATAGCAATCAATCTTTATGTGTGGTTCTTTCATGAAAAGTTGCGTTGGAAGCAATATGTACGTTAGTCACATATTAGTTACATTTGTTTGACCTTTTTACATATATTTTAGCTGCTGAAGCAATTTCTTTATGCTTTGACCATGTAAGAATCTATTCAATTTCATCATGTTCATCTATTTAAATTTATGTGCAAACTTTCGGTATATGAATGAAATTTAGAAATGCTGGGGGAGTAATGGAAGAACTATGTGGATTTGAGTGTCTTTTATTGGCCATCAGGTTGCAACAAGTAGACCTTAGATTGTCTAAATATTTTGTTAGGAAAATATCAAGGTTAATTTAAGACATTTAGCTTGTTTAAGCTATGCACTGCATCCCGGGCACAGAAATCTTGGTTGATTCATAATCAGTAATACATTGATAAAGTAATGTGTTTGGATTCAAAGAGTAAGACGGTTAACAGCTGATGGAGTTTTAAAGTAATTGGTTTTATTTGCAGCCTGCAAAAATTTAAGATGTACTTAGTTGATCTGAAAATAAGCATGTGAAAATTTGAGGGTAGAAAATTTCGGATGAACAATATTTTACATTTGCTTTGAGTTGATACAGCAACAATGTGGATGGGAGACTGTCAAAACTGGAAATAACTCATTTTTTAAAATTTCTTGGTTAGACACTGCTTACCACGTCATCTTTTAGGCACTCTATTCAAGAGTTGATATGTTAAATGTACTTTGAAGATTTGTGCATTCATAATGTGGGTTACACAACCTCACACATGTTTAATATTGAATGCAGTGTCTATGATAGGCACTGCATACCCAAGAATTACTCTTTTTGCCCAACCCACAATATTTAGGCTCTCCTACTACAAGTGATTTTTTACCCAGGTTTCACTCTCTACTAAGCACAAGTGAGTGAAAATTAAAAACATATTCATCACCATTTTCACACCCTATTTTACACCTTCCTTACCAAGCATATCATTAGGGAGAATAAGAAAATAGCTTAGGTTTCACCTTAAGCTTGATTCAATATCAAAGAGGATTATAATTGCTGGATATTCTTTCAAATATAAAAGAAATGCCAATGCTGCATTTGCTTTGTCTTGGGCCAGGCCCCTGCTGCTTGAAACTTAACCAAGTATCCAAACACACAACAATATTAATAGTACCTGTAAAAACAATGTATCTTTAGTTTCCAAATGTCAAGAAATAATAATTTGTGAGGATCAAGTAAGTGTTTAAGCTTTTTAATTTTGTTGTCAATGTTGTACTTGTAAACTTATTGGTTACTTGTAGGCCATAAATCCACTGGAGCTAGCCACGGAAGCACTCAAGGAAATCCAGTTGCGATTCTACAGAGACTTCCCCCCACATCCTCAGGAACAGGTCTATGGATTTGCGACCCCTTCAACAATGAAACCAACCCAACGGAGTTGTAAGTTTGTAGCCCCTACTAACTTTTTTAATACCCCTTTTCTTTTTAACAAAAACCTTCAATTTTCATTATCGTGTTCTCTATTGCAGATCCCGGAGGTGGAATCAATCAAGTTCCAGCTGAATGTACTATTTCAGCAGATGTCAGGTTTATTCTCCTCCTTAGAATTACTCATGATCATGACATTTGTTAGGAATGATGTCTCATTACAGATATCTTTTTCTCTTGTTTGTTTGTTGCAGGTTAACTCCATTTTACAAGTAAGCAACATCTTACCTTATGGCCAAATTTAATATCATCTGGAAGCTTTGGGTTCAATTTCTGTTCTTTATTTTAGTTTCTTGCAAAGTAGTTCTTTACTGAGAGGAGCGGACATGTGAGAGATGTCAATCATTTTATGAATACTCACATCCAATGCTCTAATACTTTGTTCAGTATGAAGGATTTAATCAAGAAGCTACAAGAATATGTGGATCATATTGATGAGAATATAGAGAAGCTTGATACAAGGGGTCCAGTTTCAAAATATGTCCTACCTGAGGAAAACTTAAGGGGAAGGTGTGTTGTCTCTCCTCCATTATATTATCAAAGATATCTGATCAGCTTAAGAAGTTTGGATTAAGATTTTTCAGTTTTGTTACCTTTCAATATATATGATCACTTGATATTTAATTGTAGTCTCTTGATTGGGTCATGTATGCTTGAACTTTATAGATTATCTGAAAGGGGTCCCTTGCTCTCTTTGACAGCCTAACTATAACTTTTAAAGAGGGAAATTCTTCTGGAGTTGCTTGTGATCTTAATTCAAGAGGTTTTCATGTCTTATGTAAAGCAACTGAGGAAGTAGTTGGGCATGTAAAGCCTTACTCAATTACAGGGAGTTTGCCACTCATTCGGGAACTGCAGGTAAAACATATTCTGATTTTTCCATGTAAAGCTGTTCTATTATTTATGTTCCTTAATGAACCTTTCTTTCTCTGTCATAGGATGAAGGTTTTGATGTTCAGACTTCTGGCTACGGTATGACCTACCTAAGAACAAAATTATTTCTTTCCATTTATGCATAAATTATATTGAAATTAATAAAATGACTTGCTCATTGCATTTCACATTATGTGTAGGTCTAATGGCAACATACCATGCCAAGAATGAGTACTGCCTTTTTACAGATATGTCTCAAGGATATCGTGTGTTTGTGAGCATCATCTATCAATTGGAGGAAGATTGAGAATAGCAATGGGATACTTAACCACGCTGTCATGAGAAATTCTTACATAAATATTGTGTATTATAGTTGAGTACATTAAGTCAATTAAAATTTAATATTTTTATAAATCTTTGTGTCTCACAATTAATTTTACAATACTCTATAAAAATATAAAGTCTTAATTAGATTAGTGTACCTAACTAGGTATACTATATTTAGATAAAAAATTTTCCGCTACCATAATGGGCTAGAAAGATGTTCTTGTTGGGAACGATGTAATGCAACTATTTAAGTGACTAAACTTATTATTATTATTATTGTTGTTGTTGTTGTTGTTTAAGTGATTAAACTTATTATTATTGTTTAAGTGATTGAACTTATTATTATTATTATTATTATTATTATCTTGTTGCTGTTGTTGTTTAAGTGACTAAACTTATTATTATTATTTATTATTATTGTTGTTGTTGTTTAAGTGACTAAACTTATTATTATTATTATTATTATTATTATTATTGTTGTTGTTGTTTGCTTTTGGTAGAAAAGCTAGCGTTTTCATCTGCCAAAATTTGCTCAATTAAAGAGGAAACTTTTTTTTTTTTTAAAGAAAATTAACTGCCGCTGCTTACACTTTCTCTGTCCTTTTTCACCCTTTGACTTTCTACTCATGTGTAAGGAAACTTTTCTTTTTTTTAATGTGTGCTTATCTTTGCTTCTATTTACACGATTAACAACTTTAATTCATATACAATTTTTTACCCAACTCTCAATCATAGACGACATTCTCAAAATCTACTTTGAGATTTGTTTTGTTTTTTTTTTTAATTTGAGCTATTGGATTCTTGAGACGTAGATCATGTATATTCCAAAGGCCATGTCCCAAGACAGAGAATATGCCATGTGTGATAATGGGAGCAAGAAAATTATGTCTGTCACATTTTCAAACCAAGTAATAACAACACAAATTAGCTCCATCCTGGAAATGCTAGACATGTTACCACAAAAATTTTTAAGAAAAAATGTTAAGATGAAAAGGGTTACCTGGATCCATTTGAAACCTAGGCAGAGAGCCAGCAGTCCTTCCAGAAGTGGGGTAATAGATTTTTCTCATTTGCCTTTTTCTCATACCAGGCTGCAACATCAGAAATAGAAAATGTAATGTGATTTGTACATCATATTCAAAAAATGCACAAGTAAAGAATTACAATTCTAAACCATTTTTAACACCTTCAAGATCTACTAATCAATGACAAATATAGATATTGAAGTGAAATCTTTTTTGTTTATCTCATAATTTTCTGAACCAAATGGTGCATGTTGTTTAAAGACAAATGCGCATGATCGCATCCACCACCATCAGTGAATTGATAAATCAAAATTTGCCCCAAATCTTCTATGTTTATAAAATGAGAAATGTTATTTGCACGTAAAAATAATTACGTCATTGCTTGCTTACATCTTACTTATTTGGGAAATAAAAGTAAAGTGTGTGTGTGTTTTACTTATTTTAGATAGAGTAATATTACTTATATATACTTTTATTTATATCATCTCACATTTTTATAATTTTATCATTTGATTATAATTAAACTTACATCATTTTTTACATATTTACACTTTAATTCTATCACATAGATAGATATGAAACACATATATATAATACTGATATGTAAATAACATTTTTCTTTTAAGTATATTACCTTAAAAAAATGATGTAAGAATAATATAAAAAAACTAATGTGAAAATACCATTACTATGAGAAAATAGAAGTAAAAGATATTATTCAAAGAAAACAAGAATAAACACCAGAGGTATAAGAACTTGAACTTTAATTGTATTCATGTTATAGTTCATTTTATTAAGAGTTGTAACTCAGCCACATAAATGAAGCACTAAAATTATAAGTCAGAAAATTTTAAATAAAAACCCACTTGTTTCACTCCTCTATAATCTTCACAAGCTAATATCCAAATCCAAATGCTTAGCAAAGCACAAAAGGTATGAACTCAATTATAAGGAAACCAAATCATCCTCAGTTGCTCTTCCTGGGTGTAGGTATGTCTTGTTTGGTATCTTTTTTACGGATAGAAAAGAAAGGAAATGATTAGGAGGATGAATTTATTCTCTTATTTGTATATCTATAATAACCTCTCATATAAGAGAAGTAAATGCAATAATCAATGAGAAATCAATGTAATTATATTCAAATGAAGTCAATATAATAAAATGTAAAATTAAAAAAGATTAGTGTAATTTTTAAAATAAAATGAATATCAGATATAATTAAGTCAAATTTCACAAAATTTGTATAATTTTCTTAAAATAATAGTTAATAATTATTCTGGATAGTAATTCTTAAAGATATTGATTTTCAATGCACAATAAAAAATATAAAAAATAAAAGAAAAATAAACACTAAATAATGAGAGATATTTAATGTAAATAACAAATATAATCCTTTAAAAACGGGAATATTAAGTAAATGTTATTATCAATGAAAAGGAAAAAATAAAATCTAATTAGATGTAATTTAAGTAGTGAAATTGGAATGCAATAAAATTAATTATTAAAAATATGGGAATTAAATTACCCTAAAAATGGATAGAAAAATGAAACCTAGGACAATGTTAAGATTTCAGTGTGTTCAATTATAAAGATAAATAAAATTGGAAAAATTAAAATAAAGAACGGAGAAGTGGCAGCTGACCTGAAGAGAAAAAAATATCTAGCTGACTTAAGAAGATCAGTGAAAGGAATGGAAATTTTGTTCGGCTGAAAATGGGAGGGATGAGAGGGAGGAATAATAGATAGGGAACGAAAAATGTTGGTGCATACAAGGAAAAAAAAAAGGAGTGCTAAGGCACTGATTTTTGTGCTCTTGTAAGAGTGCAGCCCCTTCCTCCCACTCCTTTGCTATGTGTGTCGCTTCATGTGTTCACGGGGAGGGCAAAGTTCAGGACTTTGAAAGAGCTCTATCGATGTAGTACCCAGCATCGTTCCGTGCCAACACAGGCATGTACTTTTTTCTGCCTTTGGTTCTAATTCTAATTTATATTATTATTATTATTATTATGGAGGTTCCGGATCATGTTATGTGTTCAAAATTATAATTTTTATTTTATGCAACTTGATCGTTATTATCTGTGTTTTAATTTATGTTCTTTTCATTGGAATTTATGTTCTTGTGAGTCGTCTGATTATTTCTGGGGTTTTGGGTTTTATAAAGGTTCGTTTTTTTATTTTCATTTCTCATGTTAATTTCATTTTTCTTAAAAAGTTGTTGCGATTTTCTGTTGTTTCATTTTCCTTTCTCGTGTTTAGCTCAATGATTCTGAATACATGTTTGGTCATATATGGGCTGTAGTTGTACCTATCTCATTCATAATGCCGTTGCTTGGTCATGTGTTCCATCAATCGTCTACAATATGTTCCATAGCTTTTAAAAAAACATGTATAAGTAGACATTATAAAACTGACCTTATTAGTTACAAAAGAAAGGGCCTAAACATACCTATGAAATTTTTTTGCAGAGAAGTAGAGAGCAGTATTCTCTTCTATGGCTTGACTTTCAATAAATTGAGATGGCCACATCCTCAAGCGAGGTAGTTCCTTCAGTACAACAATCTTAGGGAGTCTGTCTACCACTTCAAGAACTTTTTGCGATGCAAAGTTGATAAGTGTGCTTGAATCCCAAAACAAATACTTGCAATCCCCTCACTTCTGTGTATCTGAAATTTGCCTCTGCGTGAATAATCAGACATAATTACAAACGGGAAAAACTCAATGGCAGATTGTTAAAGCAACGCAAGCCGAGCAGTTAGACTGAAAATAAAGAAAAGGAGTCATACAGTCATATGTAATCAGGCTTTGGGATTAACAAATCCTCAAAAATAATTGCTGCCTTAAACTGGGACCTTTCATCAGAACCAAGACCAATGCAGAATTTATGTAATTTCATGATGTGGCAGCTTCAGTGGGTCGCTCAGCTTGCCGACTCTCATTTTTATTCTCTTCATTTGGACAGTTTAGGTCTTTATGAGTGTTGCGGCCGTTGCGGTTGTTTGGTTGTAATCTACAATCCAATTGTCCACAACTTTGAACAACATCAAGTCTACAACAGTTGGATCTTGAAAAGAAAGTTTCATCACGACAAATAGTTTTGTTTTCACCTTTTGCTACAGTGACACCAGAATCAGAAGCTAGTAAGCACATTGCAGGATTATCTAACTCATGCATATTTCCCTTTACCTGCCATGGTTTCTTCTGCAGAGCTTGAATTCTTGAAGACCACAGGTTGATTAGCAAGAATGTTTGTTGTATCGTATGTATAAATTTCATTGAAACTTATCTGCTATCTTGGTTTTTGGTGAAGTTGTGGAACAAGATAATAGGGTGCTGTATTGTGTAAATTTAACTCGCATATATATATATATATATCTTAATTCCTTTAATTTTTTCTATAAAAATGTGGGCTATGTAACAAGAGTTAGCCCATTTTCCTCCTGTATACTTTCTCCTTCTTTTAACAAAGAGTAATGCCTGGGATCTACAGGATGAAGTATCCAGTATCCAATTCTCAACCATTATGGTTCTGTGTATGCATTTTCAATTATACTGTGCATAGGCATTTTGAAAAATTATTGGATGCTGACATTTTTAAGTAGCATTATTAATCACATTGCACTGTTGGAGTTAATATGATCTTGAGCCCATATTGAATGCTTGATATCAAATTATTGTTGAGAAGCATAGCACACAAGAGACTTGATTTTTAAATCCCAAGCAGCAATATTTGATTTTTGAATTTCTCTATGGTTTTATTTTTTATATCACCCACGATTAGGATATCAGCTTCCCTATTGGCTATATTTGAGTCATCATTTACTGTGTGCTTCTATATGTCAATTGATTTCAATGCTAGCTCCAATGATCTTTGTTGTTTTTGGTAATTGTCCTAATTTGATATTATTTTAATTGCTTCCCTAATCATTGTTATCATTTTAATTACTGGATTGCGGTTAACCCTCTTTGCAGCGTTTTAAATTTGAAATGGAAGAAAAATCCAGATCATGCAATCTGTGTGCCACATGGTGCTCATCGTGTGTGCATTTTGGACGAGTGGCAGCAACAGTGGGTGCGGGGGCTGATGACTTTGCTGATAAAACCTATGAGGGAAAGAGAACTGGTTGGGGCTCATCTGATGACGGCATTCTGTTCTCTCCCTCATTGAGTGCTGCATGTAACTGTAGGCAGCACGCAAGCAGTGAGGCAAATAACGTCTTTAGTGTGTCTCCGAGTCATGACTCATTCTCTGAGAATGCAGAAACTCAAGCTACTTCTAGGGATTCTTATTCTTGCAAATACATTGAATCGCTTTTAAATGTTAGAAAGCCTCAACCTTGCAGAGGATTTGGTGACACTCCCAAAGGTTTGATCAATTTTGATGATCAAAGATTCTCAAATAAGCTTGAGAAGCATGAAGAATTAGATATCCTAGATGATAACATCTCATGCACCAGCAGATCAGAGAGTGCAAATTTGGCAACAGGTAATCAAAATGGTGGTCCTGATTGGAAGAATGCATCTTGTATATCGGCTTCAGATGATAGCTTTCCTGTGGTTGAAAAGGATGTGAATGAGAGACTTTTTTACCTTTTTGTTGCCGGTACTCATTTTGATAAAGCTAAAGACAATCACCATGATGCTCAAAACTTTAGCAAAGAACCTCCACAAGCATTAGTTATTCCAAACAGATCAGATATTTCTTCATTAAAAGATTTCTATGATTGTGCTATCTCAGTGAAGGTGCATAATTATAAATTTTTGTAACTGTGCAATAGATCTCCTTTGTGAAATTTTCTAACATTCAAAGTTTATTCCTTTTATTTATTTCAGGAAGAACCTTCCGAGTGCTCAAGCATACAAGTGGAGTCATCATTAGCAAGAGCAGCACTATCTGGGTTAGGTAATCAGATAGATGGTGTTTACTGCTGTGCTACATTTGTTGGAGCTGATCTGCATATGAATTGTGTTGAAACTGAAAGTCATTCGCCCTGCAAGAAGCATCTTTAGAAGTCTATTTCTGTGATTAAGAACACATGTATGCAAGAATCTTGGCAAACTCAACAAGCAGATCAGGGTGTCTCAGACTTAATGGACGTTGAGGTATGGTATTTCCTTTTTAATATGCTTCGAGTTATCTGCAAATAATTGTAAATTTTGTGGATTAAGCTTATCTATGCTGTCAACCTGTCAGGCCTTAGAAGTACTTTCCTAATTAAAATCATGTAAACCCACAAGGGGTTGGGCGCAGTGGTAAGTGAACCACGCTTCCAAGGGAGGACAAAGGTTCGAGCCTTGGAGACGTCACTTGTGGGGAGGATCTAACCATATCGCTCTGTGCCCGAAGGGATTAGTCCCACATCCAATGGGAATGAGGATACCCTGGGAAACCAAAAATTAAAATCATGTAAAAAGGTTTTAGGAGCCACCAATTATAACACAACAATTTAACTTGAACCTTAGAAATGAGCTTCTATGTTACATGAAAGATTGCATACAGTCTAATTGTCAATTAAAATATGGTCAAGGGAAAAATATCCTTGACAAAAAGATAAAATCACACTACTCTGCCTGCTTTATCACCTTGTTGGTTGATGTTGTCAAATGACTTTGAAAATTGTCATAGTTCGTGCTATGTCAGACCTGTGGTGTGATGACCTAGAATGGAGATAGTTATCTATCTTGCAGTTATAACTTTAGATGTGATTGAACATTTAAATTTTGCAATCTCAACTAATCTTATTGTAGCTTTTGTGTTTTGACTTTTGATTTCTTGGGTTTGGTGGGCGACTGGTATATTTTTGTGAATTTTGATCATCGACTAGGTTAGTCGTGATGTGATTGCTTTCTCATGCTATTCTTTGCTTTTTATATGTTTTATGTTTGTTATCAAATCATTACTTGCTGTTAAGCGAGGAACGTAGGATACCATGGTGGTGGTTGCCATATTTACTATTTAAAATTCAGAATTTTAATTTTTTATGCTATATGATATCAATCACGATGAAAAATGATATTTGCACATCAAAAAGTTTATATCAAATTTACACCTTACTTGTTTGGGAAATAAAAGGTAGAAAGAGTATATGTTGGAATGTGTGTTTTTCTTGTTTTATTATCTAAGGAAGTGGTATAAGAATGATGTAAAGAAGATAATGTGTAAACTCATCACAACCAACATGTTTTGACTCAAGTAGTAAGTAAGCTTGAGTTTGGTTGAGGGGCCTCTACAATGTCTAGGATTCGAGCCTGCAGAAACACACTGCTGGGAGGGGTAGCCTCAGTACCCTAAATGGGATGGTCTCACACCCAAAGGCTGCGGGTTTACCGGGCAAGGACCAAAAGAAATATAATATCAATCACTACTTTAGAATGAACTAATAATGCAACAATATACATAATGTCTTGTACATGCTGGGTGTCTAGGGATTGCTACGAAGTTCTGATAGGTACTAGTAAAACTTGGACAGAAAAATGAAGAGTACTTGATTTATTGATGCACTCTGGTTGATATCACAGTGATTTCAGCCCAAGAATTATAGGAATTTATCTAGGAAAAACATTAAAACAGAAAGACAGAAGTGACAGATAGTCTGAGCAAATGAAGAGTGCTCAGTCCCTCCCAAAAGCCTAACCCAATTGTCTGCCTACTTGCTCACGTTTCCCTCCCCACAGTTATACCCACACACAGCAATTAATCCCACATTCCCCACAATTAATCCCATTTTCTGTTACTACAACAATTAATCCCATGTTCCCCACAATTAATCCTTCTTTCTGTTACTCTAGCAATTAATCCCATGTTCCCCACAATTAATCCCACTTTCTGTTACTACAGCAATTAACCCCATGTTCCCCTCAATTAATCCCACTTTCTGTTATGCTGCAGCCCATTAGCATGAGCATTCTCAATATTCCCAACCTGTCCTCCTTGCATCCGTGGGTCTATCAAGTTCTTAAGTTACTTGAGCACTTTTGGATCCTACTAGCACTTCATTATACATTCTTTTTAGAAGAAGTTGAAATCTAGTATGCTAGTGGCTGATTATTTAGCTTTGTGTGAGATACAAAGAATAGTTTTAGATCCTGAATTAAAAGTCAAGTTAATCTGGGATCTTGTAGGGAAATGTCTTTTCTGTTAAGCATTGTATCATAGGTTGGAAGTTACTGGATGGTTTTGCCAGAAAAATTGACTCAATAAATAGAGTAGAAACATGCCTTTTTAGTAAACTGAAGATGTAAACACTGGCTATTTTCTATAGCTTAACATGCTCCAATCTACAGACATGACTAGAGTTCAATAAATGTGAGTAATGAGGTGCTATGTAACCAAGTGAATTGGTTCTAGTTTGTTGTTAGTTTTTTTGTATCTCAATATGCATTTTTGGCTTTCTATCCTTGTAAGCCTAGGCTTTTACAATGTTTATTTACCTCAGATGTTTTAGCATCAGATTTTTTATGGACCTATTTGTTCTGCTTCTTCTGTATCCCTTCCAGTTATAGATTTAGCTATTCCTTATCAAATTGCACTGGAGCAGATTGTAAAAGCTTTCCAAATTAATGGAAAAGAGTCTAGGTAAGCCAATCTTATCTTACTTGTTGTAAAAAACCAGTAAAGGATAAGGATGACTCTATTATAATTTGATCATTGAGACTCAACATCTCTACGTTGATAGAAAAATTGGAGGAAGAGTGAAATATTATAATCCACTAAGTGTCTTTGGGAACTCAGTTAGTAGTAGTAGTGAGTGTCTCAAGTTATTTTCACACAGTTTTATTAGAGACTAATTAAAGCCTACACTCAGTTACTGACAAAAGTATAGGACATATAGTATTTGAATCCCATATTGTAATGCATTTCCAATTTCAGGAGAAACATTATTTTGCACGTAGCTGTCACAAAATTGATTTAATTGCTCTTATTTGAATGCTGTGGAAGAAACTGGGTTATCTGAAAACTCTCCAATAAAAGATCAAGGAGCTCCCCAATAGGTCCTGCTTGCCTCAATGCTATCGTATGGGGCATCCTATGGATCTTTAACTTTTCACTGCTCTCTCTCTCTCTGTATTATATATAGCAATACTTATCCCATACAAATTCTCTCCAGAAAAACTTGGATCTTCTACAGAATCCTTTCCACCCTGTTTTGGCCTGCTGTACTATTTTAGTGCCTAAAATTCTTTCTAGGGCTCTTTATTTTTCTTCTGCTTTGTTGCTCTGTGTATGTGTATGTATGTATATATATATACTCACACACACACACACACACCCCTCATCATCCAGTTCTGTTGACAACAATTTCCTCTGTTTGCTTCAATTGTAACATTCTTATGTTTACTGACATAATTCATTAGGTTAAACTAATGGCATTTCAAAATGTGTAAAAGATGAAAGGGTGGAGATAAGACAAAATTTTGCTTATTTCTTGTTTCAGGATAAATTTTTATAGCTATTTTGGCTTTCACTTGATAACAGGTTACATTTTGCGATATCTGTAGGGATGCAGGGCGGGAGAAGTTACTTGCTATTTGTAACAAGTGTACCGATGGGGCAGAACACATGTAAATATTTTAATCTCTTGCATTGTTGTATTTTTGTTCTAATGATCTGCATGTCTATATACTACATAGTTTCTCTTTCTTGTTTTCTGGAGAAGTGAAATGACTGTGTTCTGTTTCTCATTCATCAGCCAGTTATTGTATGCGTGTTAAGCTGAACAAAGTTCCTAAAGGTGACTGGATGTGTGAAGAGTGCATGGTGAGGTCAGAGTGCCAAAAATCTGGAAGTCCAGTAAATCTTGAATCTTGGAGTAGTTCAAAATTAAAATTAAATCTTCACATGCTTGGAAAAGAAGAATAAAAGGTATAAGTTCTACATCTCATTTACCAGCTAAGAGACATGGAGTCCCATTAAAAGCTCAGTCTGTGAAAAAAGCAGGGTTATTGGAATGAGTGCTGAACCCCCCAGGTCATCCAAACCCTGCTACAACTCTCTACAGAATAGGGACTTCTCATGCAAGAATTTTAAAAATGAGAAAGCAAAAGCAACCAAGGATATTACTTCTGAGCTCCAATTACTTGCAATTTTCAAGAGAAAGCAAAGGTTCCACATGCTTGTGGTGACAAGAGGCCTGCATGCACCTTAGCAGCTGAGTTAGATAAAAAAAGAAGGGCTCTTGAAACAAGAGTTACATTCCCCAAAGCATCCAAACCAAGCAACCAATCTCTACTAAGTAGGGAGCCTCCATTCAAAAAGTTGGGGAAGGCAAAATTAGAGGTTGCCCGTAGTGTTAGTTCTGTGAAGCAATCTTCCCATGGTTCTCAGAAAAAACTGAAGTTACCCAAATTAGGTTCACAAACTGAGATTGCTCGTGATAAATGTAAGACATATATATGTTGCAGATTATTTTCTGTTTTGGTTATTTATTTGAGATAAATATTGTTTAACTTCAAGGTTTCTGTGCAGGCTCTCTGTTGAAGTCAGGGTCATCCACAACTGCAGACTTAAAATTTAAAGGACAGCTTGAAAAGGGTGGTTGTTTGCAAAAGCGGAAGGTTGAGAGAAATCTATCTTTTGATGATATTAGAAAGGGAAAAAATCTTAGAATGGTGTCTAAATCTGTGTCATTTAATAGCGTTAGCTCCAAGAAACTAAATGCTACTTGTTCTGAAGTTATCCTAGCAAATGCTTATCATCCTGTGGTCTTCAAGAATTCAAGCTCTGCAAAAGAAACAATGGCAGGTAAAGGGAAATATGCATCTGAGTTAACATTATCCTGCAATGTGCTTACTAGCTTCTGATTCTGGTGTCACTGTAGCCAAAAGTGAACAAAACTATTTTTCGTGATGAAACTTTTTTTTCAGGATCCAACTGCTGTAGACTTGATGCTGTTCAAAGTTGTGGACAATTGGATTGTAGATTACAACCAAACAGCCGCAACACTCATAAAGACCTAAACTATCTAAATGAAGAGAAGAGAAATGAGAGCTGGCTAGCTGAGCGACTCACTGAAGCTGCTGCAGCTATGAAATTACATAAATTATGTACTGATGTTGGTTCTGATAAAAGGTCCTAGTTTGAGGCAGCAATTATTTCTGAGGATTTTGTCATCCCAAAGCCTGATTACATATGGTTGTATGACTCCTTTTCTTTATTTTTAGTCTAACTGCCCAGCTTGTGTCGCTTTAAGGGTCTGCTATTAAGTTTTCCCCGTTCGTAATTATGTTTGATTATTCATGCAGAGGCAAATTTTAGATACATAGAAGTAAGGGGATTGCAAGTATTCGTTTTGGGATTCAAGCACACTTATCAACTTATGCGTCGCAAAAAGTTCTTGAAGTGGTGGACAGACTCTTTGAGATTGTTGTATTGGAGGAACTACCTCACTTGAGGATGTGGCCATCTCAATTTATTGAAAGTTAAGCCATAGAAGGAAATATTGCTCTCTACTTTTTTGCAAAAAAGTAGGTATGTTTAGGCCCTTTCTTTATAAATAATAAGCTCAGTTTTATATCGTCTACTAATACATATGTTTGTTTAAAAGCTATGGAACATATAATAGACGATTGATGGAACACATGACCAAGAATGATTTGGCTCTAAAAGGAAATTTGGATGGGGTTGAACTTTTAATTTTTCCATCCAATGTTCTGCCTGAGAAATCCCAGTATAAGAAATGATTTTTTTCTCATCCATGTTTAGATTTTAACTACACTAAGATTTCAGTTAATATTCATCTCTCTATTTCTATTCTTTGCTACCTCTTTGTGCTTGGCAGGTTGGAATAAATTGTTATTCTTATGGGGTGTATTCAGAGGGCGAAAGGTTAATATAACTCAGCAAACACACCAGTGTCAAATTCACAGAAGGTATAGACATGCATGAAATTACTTTCTGTATTTGACCCACAAAGATATGATAAGTATTTTTCTTTTCCATCAGCTACTTAGAATATTCATTGAAACGTGATAATTTTTTAAAATACTAGATCACTTTAGTTTTCTAGAATTTTATTTACTGTATGATTTAGATGTTATCTTAACCTCTCTACTGAGTCTACTCCTTGTCTATATTCTATCTGAAAATATAATTGATATTATTGCATCATCGATATTGCATAATCAGTCAATTTATCATAGTCAAGTGAAAAAAATTGTCCTGCTTTGTCAGCTTTGAGAGTGACATAATAAGCTGTGATAAGAATTTGGATATGTATGTGCATAGGATAGTATATTCACTATGCAATGCTATTAGTGCTAATGCATGCTTACTGTCTTGCAGCGAGAAAATAGAGATATTGAGAGCAGTTGGGCATTGGATATCAATGCTTATCCTGAAGATGGAAACAACATGGTTAGAGTAGATGAAATTGGTAAATTAGACAGTATAGGTACAAGTTCTTCAGGAGACAGAATTTTGCTAGGTGGAGATAGTTATAATTCTGGTTGTTCTGATTCGAGCTGATCACTTGATGGAGGAGAGAAAAAGTAAGAGCCTGCTGTTCTAGATCTTGATCTTTCACCGTGGCCTAAAAGTGCAACACCAAAAGATGGACCCTGGCTGTCTGTTGGGAATTTGGGCGACAAAACTAACAATGTTGAGGTGCAAGGCAAGCTACCAATGGAAGAGAAAAATAATGCTGACAATGTTGAGGTGCATGGCAAGCTACCAACGGACAGGAATAATAATGGTGACAATGTTGAACCCTCAAGACCTCCCTCTCCTTCAGTTGTTTTACCTTACAATCTATGAGGAAGATGTGGACATGCTTGATTGGCAAGCTGCGGTAACTATGCTTTCTCTCTCCAAGGGATTTAGAAAAATTTAGGCTCTTAATCAGAGTTACCCTTTGTGTACACTGGCTCTCAGTGATAATAGTTTCCTATAGTCCATACATCAGAATGTAAAATGGAGCATGGCTTGTTTCCGTTTCCTGTTTATGTTTAAGGGCCTGTTTCGCCTGATTTTTCTTCTCCTAGTTGTCTTTTTCTTAGTACATGTGTTCTTTTGTGTGTGTGTGTGTTTGTGTGTGTTTTTGACTCGGATAGATTTCGTCATACTCTAGATAAAGTATTTACTAGTAAAGACTTTTAATGAGCCAATCTCTTGCTGAGTAATTCATTTATTTTACAGAGAAGACTATTAGTTATAGTTGTAGATTTAGCTCAGGTAAAAGGTGTGTTCATCTACCTAGTTAGGGTCGAAACACTTCTACCTCCCAGCTTGGCAAGTAATCACCACGTTATTTGATTCTCTAAGAATACTAAGGAGTTGGACCTCCCAATTCCTTCATATAGGCTTGCTAATATCCTCAGAATAGGCCTGTAAATATGCAACTCAATATCCTCATAAAGTCATAAGTCATAATGGACTAAATGAATTGAACCCAAGCAATTAAATGTACAGACGATTGAATAGTTCTCATCCAAATCCAAACTATATACAATTTGAACGTACGTGCAACTGAAGGCAAAGTAAATAAAAGAAATGACAATTTCATGTAGTTGAAATAGAGAAAAGAGAGAGAAACATATGAAGAAATTGCGTGTTTTAACTACACGACGGAAAGTTGTTTATATAGAATTATGATAATAAATACAAAGATTAGGGTTATGATTTGATTAGCTTATATAAGAAAATTACATAAATACAAAAGATATTTACAAAAGATATTTACACGCTTTCAACACTCTCCTCAAATTTGGAGCGATATAAGTCATATGTACTAAGTTTGTTACAAATATAGTTTATTTGAGGACCTCTCAAAGACTTAGTGAAAATATCTGCCAGTTGATCATTTGAATTAACGAAACTAGTGGTGATGTCTCCAGACAAGATCTTTTTTCTGATAAAGTGACAGTCTATCTCAATGTGTTTGGTCCTCTCATGAAATACTGAATTGGAAGCGATATGCAAAGCAGCTTGATTATCACAAATAAGAGTCATTTGGATAATGTTTCCAAACTGAAGCTCTTTAAGAAGCTGTTTTAACCAAATGAGCTCGCAAGTAGTTGAGGCCATGACTCGATATTCTGCTTCGGCACTTGATCTTACAACCATATTTTGTTTCTTACTTTTTCAGGAAATCAGATTATCCCCAATAGATACACAATAACCAGAAGTGAATCTCCTATCAGTAGGAGAACCTGTCCAATCAGCATCTGAGTACCCTACAATCTGAGTGTGTCCTTTGTCTTCATAGACAAGGCCTTTTCCTGAAGCTCCCTTAATATATCTGAGAATACGAATCAATGTATCCTAATGCCTTTCACAAGGTGAGTTTAGAAATTAGCTTACTACACTCACCGCAAAAGAGATATCTGGACGGGTAGCAGTAAGATAGTTAAGTTTTCCAACCAATCGTCTATATTTTCCTTGGTCTGAAAGTGGCTCCCCCTGATCCGGTAAAAGTCTAACATTGGAATCCATAGGGGTGTCAACTGACTTTGCATTCAATAGTCCTGTTTCCTCAAGAATGTCCATAGCACACTTCTTTTGTGACATTATTATGCCATCCTTGGATTGTGCCACTTCAATTCCCAAGAAATAACGAAGTTTGCCAAGATCTTTGGTCTGAAAATGATGACAGAGATGCTGTTTTATCTGAGTTATACCTTGGTGATCACTGCCGGTGATAACAATGTCGTCCACATACACAATTAAATAGATATAGTCTCGGACTGTATAGCAATAGAAGACAGAGTGGTCAGCCTCACTGCGAGTCATACCAAACTGCTGCACAACAGTACTAAATCGACCAAACCAAGCCCGAGGAGATTGTTTGAGACCATACAAGGACTTATGTAGACGACAAACGAGGCCAGAAGACTCCCCCTGAGCAACAAACCCTGGAGGTTGCTCCATGTAGACTTCTTCTTCCAGATCGCCATGAAGAAAAGTATTCTTGATATCCAGCTGATGAAGGGACCAATGGCGAATAGCGGCCATAGACAGAAAAAGCCAAACAGAAGCCATCTTCGCCACTGGTGAGAAAGTGTCGCCATAATCCAAACCAAATATCTGAGTATACCTCTTTGCCACCAAACGAGCCTTTAGGCTATCAAGAGTGCCATCAGGGCCAACCTTGACGGTATAAATCAACCGGCAACCGACAACAGACTTCCCAAGAGGAAGAGGAACAAGTTTCCAAGTACCACTGCTTTAAAGTGCACTCATTTCATCAATCATTGCTTGTCGCCACCCAGGATGGGATAGAGCTTCACCTAGAGATTTAGGAATAGACACAGAAGACAAGGTGGAAAGGCAAGCATAATGCAATAAAGAAAGGCGATGGTAACTGAGAGTAACATAGTGAGGAGAAGGGTTACGAGTGGATCGAATACCTTTTCGAAGAGCAATGGGAAGGTCTGACGCAGCAGGTAGTGCCGGAGCTGGTAAAGGAGGTGGTGCCGGATGAGAGTCCAAAGAGGCCTCAGTAATCCCTACAACCTCTGATGGTGGTGGTGGCAGTGGTGGTAGCTGTGGCCGACGATGATAAACCTGGAGAGGGCCAGTAGTAGGGACCGGGCCACCAACAGGGGAAGGTGGTGATGGAGCAAGGTCAACAAGGACAAGAGGAGGAAAAATAGGAAGGACCTCAGTGATGGGTGGAAGAGGCAGGTCAGGAGAGTCAAAGAAAGGAACAGACTCGAAGAATGTGACATTGGCAGAGACTAGATAACGCTTAAGAGTGGATGAAAAACATCGATAACCCTTTTGAGATCGATGGTAACTAAGAAAAACACATTTGATGGAGCGAGCAGACAGTTTGTCAAAGACCGGGAGTGACATTATGGACAAAACATGTCGACCCGAAGACACAAGGCGGAAGAGAGTGGAGGGGTTGGTGAGGGAACAAAACAGAATGGGGTACCCGGTTATCAAGAACAGAAGCGGGCATACGATTAATCAAATAGCAAGCAGTGAGATCCGCATCGCCTCAAAAATGAAAGGGAACACGACCATAATACAAAAGGGTCCGAGTTATTTCAATAAGATGTCTATTTTTGCGCTCAGCAACCCCATTTTGTTGAGGGGTATAGGCACAAGATGTTTGGTGAAAAACGCCATGAGATACCATACAAGTTTGAAAATTGTGAGACAAAAATTCACGGGCATTGTCACTACTCAAAATACGAATCGGAACACCAAACTGAGTTTTGATTTCATTATAAAAGGTCTTAAAAATTGAAAACAACTCTGATCTGTTTTTCATTAAAAATAACCAAGTACACCGAGAATAATCATCAATGAAAGTAGCAAAGTATTTTGACCCAAAAGTAGATTCAACACGACTAGGACCCCAAATATCAGAATGCACTAAAGCAAAAGGAGACGCAGCTCGACGACACACTCTATCGGGAAACGGACTACGGGTGTGTTTCCTAAGTTGACACGACTCACAAGGTAAAGTAGATAACTTAGAAAAGGTTGGCACTATTTGTTGTAGCTTGGCAAGGCTAGGATAACCCAACTGAGCATGAATGGTGAGAGGGGAATCCGTAACAGAGCACACACGAGAGGTGGCAGAGAGTTGATAAAGGCCATTAGATTCACATCCGGCGCCAATCATCCGTCCCGAACTCCGGTCCTGCAAAATGACAGAGTCTTTAGTGAAACTAATGCGACAATCTAAAGAACAGATCAAACGACTAATAGAAAGTAAATTAAAAGGACAACCAGTGACATAAAGAACAGAATCAACAAACAGAGAAGGGAGGGGATAGACAGTGCTAATCCCTTCAGGATGTGTTTGGGAACCATTTACTAAAGTAATTATAGGTAAATAGCCAGAGTTAGAGAATTTGGAGAAAAGACGTTTATTACTAGAGATATGGTCAGATGCACCAGAGTTAAGTACCCAATGACCTAAGGGTGGAGATTGAGAGAGACAAGCAAATGCATTACCAGTGTGCTCAACAGATGCAGTAGAGGTAGAAGCCTATTGTTGCTCAAACCATTTCAAAAAATCTGCATAAGTTGCCAGAGATGGGGTCAGTGGAGCAGAAGGCTCAGGTAAATCAGGTACAGCGGCCTAGGCAATATTGGCAGCCCGTGGAGGACGGCCATGTTTGGTCCAACAACGATCCTCAGTATGATCCAACCTGTTACAGAATGTACACTTTAGACGGGGCCTACCCGAGGTACCAGGACGAGAACGACCACGATTGGCACTTAGGGAGACGAGGGCAGAAGTATCAACTGGAGCCGGGGCTAGGAGAGAACCAGAGGGTTGCTTCGCTGGGACCCGAAGCAAAGTAGACCAAGCTAAGGACAGAGTGAGGATAGTAGGCGAACCCAAAATTTGATCACGATTGGTAGAATATTCTGGAGGCAAACCATACAAGGCCATGAGCAGAAGAAGGTGCTGCGTTGCTCGAATTCTTGTGCTGGGGTAGCAGCAGGGGATAACAACTCATTGAAATCATGGAGAGCACCATGAACCTTACCCAAGTAAGCAGACACAGGTCCATCAAACTGACGAGGAGCAATAATACTCATGAGGTTGTGACAAATCCCATATAGCCGTTTAGTGTCATTAGTGTAAAGAACCTTGACTTGTTCCCAAATTGAAGCACAAGTGGTATGAGCACGGAAGATCTGCTTGAGAGAGGAGTGAATGGTGGACTTGATGACAACGCACAACTGTTTATCAATCTTCTTCTACCTGTGTTGTTCCTCCGCAGGCACAGAGGTAAGGTCTGTGGTGAGGTGGTCTTCATAGCCTTGACTTTCAAGCCACAACTTGATGTCTGAAGCCTAAGTATCATAGTTGCTGCCATCCAACTTATCAGCAGAGAGAGGGGTATGGAGGTAACTTGTGAAAACAGGAGGCTCGGCCTTGGGATGATCTTTAGAGCCATTTGAGGAGGTAGAACTCGCCATAGGTCAAAATATAAAGGGCAAAAATGAAAAACACAAGATACCTGAAAAATCCAACGCAAGAGAACAAGGATCTGAGGACAGATCGGCGTAAAGGAGGCCGAGACGAGTCAGGTGAGAGAACTGGCGGCCGGACACGCCGTCACGTGCCGGAAAACGGGTCGTGCGGTGGCTGTTTGGCAGCAGCGAAGGGCGGCGCGTGGGGGCACGTCCCTGCGGCGTTGGGGCTGGGCTTCTGGGGTCTGGCCGGTCGGCGGGAGACGGTTCCGATGGTGTGGTCGGGCAGTGGCAACGGCAAACAGGGAGAAAAAGAGGTCGGAAAGACGTCACGGCAAAAGAGAAAGGTCGGCAAACCGGAAGGAAAACATGGTTGGCCGGAAATATTTTCACCAGAGGGCAGTGGATCCACCGGGTATGCGCAGTTCTAGGGTTGCCTCTCTTTAGGCTCTAGATACCATATTAAAAGAGAGAAAATAGAGAAACATATGAAGAAACCGTGTGTTTCAACTACATGACAGAGAGTTGTTTATATAGAATTATGATAATAAATACAAAGATTAGAGTTATGATTTGATTAACTTATACAAAAAAAATACATAAATATAAAAGATATACAAAAGATATTTACACATTTTCAACACATGTAATAAGGAAAGAAAAATACCAAATATTGAAGCTTAGATGACAAAAGAAAGATATGAGACCAAAGCCAGAAGGGGAGAATAAGAACCCGTGGTTTGGTTAAATAGTTAAATCTGGACCTGATTATTTCCCGTAGTTAGTGGGTTTTTTCATGGCACATAGCTGAAGGCCTTAAATTCTATCTCACATTTATCTTTATTCATATAAAATCCCATATTTTCTTTTTAATTATATATAACCAGACTGAGAGACCTCCACATTTTGATTCTATATTAAGGGCATCAATAAGACTTTTTATGTGGTTCTAAACAACAGATAAATGTGATGTAAATACTTTCTATAACCACACACACACAGACAAAAAGGAGAATTTGTATCCCCTTTTAAAATCATCCTCAGTTTGCCAATAAACTTCTTGAACTTCTGAAATTGGGAGATAGTTGAGGGAAAACTGAAAGCACTGAGGCTATAAAGCAACCTCCTCAAGGTGAGTGTATTAATTAATTTTATTTGTTCATGGTTATTGATTCTATGTATCTGGGCTTGGGCCAACCCTCTTAATTACAAGAAATATGGTAACTGTCTATTCATGATTTTTTCTTAACAGAAAGACAGGCAAACAAATTGAGATTATTGGGGAAAAGGATTTTAGATATTCCTCTAAGGAAAATGCTATTTTTTAGAAAACATTTTCGTGGATGTTTCACAAATATGAGGTGGCAGGTGGGTAGTGAATAATGTGCGTGTGCAGTTATTTTTAAACACATTTCTTACTTTGATCACCCATGTATATATATATGCATTCCTTTTTTTCATGGTCAAATTTGTGTGATTCTCTTCCTGATAAATAAGAGTGTTGTTCCTCTAATTTCCCTATCTAGCTCAATTTATTTAAGGGGTCTAGGGTATTCACTGTTTATGTCTTCTTACAATTAATTTTTAAATATAATTATTGACAAGGGCTCGTAAATGGAATAAGATCTGATAACAAAACTCTCAGCGTGATTGCAAAATCGTCAAGAGTTTCATTGTGAACCTAGTTTCAATATGGCATGGTCTTTGATCCAGCCTTAAAATCAATGTAAAAAAAAATAAAAAACCGAAATGATCAAGTCTTGTTGCGAAACTGGAAGTTATTGATCTTGTATGCAGAGAAAGATCTTGTGAGAGCAATTAACATTGGTAGAGGCCGAAAGCTGCATATATGTGTGTGTTATGTATTTAAACTCTACTCATTAGTAATATTTTTTCAAAATCCAAAGGAAAAAAGTGATACTTTCTTCGGACATTTTATAGTACTATGCAAACTAAGCAAACTAAATGCATCACAATCTTCACATAACCTCATTTTAAATTGACAGGTAAGAAGTAAATACATGTTATGAGATTCTAACTTAAAATCAATTAATATTAAATGAAGTAATCTAATTAGAATATAAACTGTACTTGAAAGATTGAAGTAGGCGATATGAGACTCTAACACATACATTTCAAATGAGAAATGTTTCATTTTACTATGCTATTAATTTCTTGTGGCAGATTAGGAACGAATTCATATTTGTCCAGCCTATTGTTGATGCCAGGGACTTGTTCTTCCGCTTCTGGTCCAGGCTTTGAAGCTACTGCATGAATGATGAAGCTTCTGTTAACTCGCATACACATAAGGATAGAATGCCAGAACTTATCTCATGGGATTTCCCCCAAGAGGGATGGGTTACTGCAAATAACGATGGCTTTGTCCTCAGAACTCAGGAAGCTACTTATGAGGCCTTGTCTGTGATCCAACAGGCTCTTTTCTTGCTGGTTTTCCCTCTAACCTTGGAATTATTTCCTGTAAAGAATGGCTTGTATTTCACGTAAGTCAACAAAAGGAGGAAGAATTTCTCCCACTT
The DNA here is from genome assembly GCA_029884605.1 of Ormosia emarginata. NCBI lineage: Eukaryota > Viridiplantae > Streptophyta > Magnoliopsida > Fabales > Fabaceae > Ormosia > Ormosia emarginata. The sequence goes on along the minus strand of JAQQTP010000064.1, from coordinate 18,437,235 downwards.
GCACTAAGTTGCTGTGATTGGAAGTTAGTGTTTGGCTGGTCGGCTAAATTTTGGGCGGTGAATTAAATTCGCCCATGCTTTGAGGTCTCTATAGAGATGTTGAGATGTTATTCTCCACCCGTAACACATCAACCAAGAAGCATCAATAGCTTCTGTAGTGAGAAGAAAAAGGAAAATGATATTCTCATGCCATTTTTCATCTTATATAATTTTTTATTATATTTTTTAACTATTATAATTAAATAAGAGAAAGTGATAAGAAGAAAGTGATATAATCAATGTTATGGGAAGAAGTATAAAAAGTTATGTGAAAAAAAAATATAATGAAAAAATCATGGTTGGAAGAAATTTATTTGTGAGTATTAAAGATTTTGAGATATATTTTTAGTGTTCGGAAGGAGGAAGTCTTGTTAAGAAATAATATATTTTATATTTTTATGTAAAAAAGTGTAGATAAAATATTGTAATTATTTTTGATATAGTAAAATATTTTCAAAATTTGGCTCGTGATTTTTTCTTTAGTGTATAAGAAGTTTTTCACACTAAATTTATTATGAAATATAATAGTGAAATAATTATAAATGTGAAGGGTTTATCCTTCGGATAGAATATTATAATTATTCTTGATATAATAAATATTTTAAAAATTTGACTCGTGATTTTTCTTTCAATGTATAAGGGGTTTTTCACATTAAATTTATTGTACACTTTTAATCTATTTTGTTGATGTAAATAGTACTGACAAATAAGTCATATTGTAAAAATATTATTCACGTGTTCTATAATTTTATATATTTTTCACGGTTCTAAATATGCTTCCATTCACATTTATAAAGTGTTCAAAGGGTTTATCTAACTCTAATTCCTAACATTTCCATCATCATAGCTGGGATTTGGGGTGTCTATCATGCTCTTTCCCTTTCCCGTAGCTTGGGCGTATAGCCCCATTTTTCTCAAAAAAAAATAAATAAATTCTCAGTATAAGGTGGGAACCTAACTATGTTTGGAAGTTTTTAAGGAGATAGAATAATTATCATGGAGTGGTTTGGAATGGAATAATATGATATGGAAAAGTAACAGAACACCACTCTATTATTTAGAAGTTTTAAGGAAAAAATGAAGAATAACCCCTCTCAATTGTTTGAAAATAGATATGATAAATAATGGAGTAGAATGAATAACAAATTTAACGCACAATATTATCCTTTTAATTTTTATTACTCACTTCATTGTTAATGAACATTTTATCTAAATTTTTTTTTCTCTATCACCTAATCATTTGTCTTCACACATAGTAGACTCAATTCACTTTCTCCCTACTAGTTATTTTCTTCCTACTAGTTACCATGACAATGATCTTTCTCTTTCTTTTCGTTTTGGTTTGGAGACTAAATTCACATTATAGCATGGAGGAAATTATAAATATCACTGTTATATATGTACAACATCAGGGGGAAGCTATGCAGTTTAGGATCAAATCAATCATGCGAAGGTAGTTATAAATATCTTTGTTATATATGTACAACATTTTGTAATGCCACTGACTTTGTACTTTGTCATCGTATGTGTTGATTGTATCCTCATTGTTTCTAAATATATAGCAAATATATTTGCAGTTAATAAATGAAGTATATTTTACTTAATTTAATAAATTAAAAATGTGTTTGTCAATGCAACACTACAACAAAAAAGACTTTGTAAAAAATACAGTAATATTAATGTCTACCACACATCCTTACAGCTATGTGATTTCAGCCTTTCAAATGCATTTATCAAGTTTCCAATAGAGACACCTTCAGTCAATTACAAACTCTCCAGTGATGTCTCTAGTAAAATTTCAACAATAGTTTATTCTTACGAGACACGAGTTTTCTTGAGATACATGCAACTTCTATCATTCTATAAGGTGCATCAAGTTTACCTTAGCCTATGTAGAATACAATGAAGTCACTAAGGAGTACGATTAATTATGTTTTCAAAATTCAACATTTTGACATTTTCATTAGGTGGCCCAAGAGAAAAATCAAAACTTTCAACTTTTCAACAGATTTTTTATATGACATGTTGTATAAAAGGGAAAGCATAAATCAATTTCTATTCGCATATGCTTAACCAAGATTGATGCTTAACCTTATTTTGCAACAATCAAGCCCAAATGCTTTACGTATGTGCCACAGTTCAGGTGAGATCTTAGATGATCAAAGCCTACAAACCCACAAATAACTACATTCCAAATCCTTCGCAAGCTAGGTACAAATGCAAAAGCTAAAGTTCAACAATAGGCTTACCCTAGATCTAAGCTCACAAACCAAGTGATTTATGCAATAATTCCATGGTCAGCTCATGAAGAAAATAATATTAAAAGTGAATAAACTAATAGAAAATTTAAAATTAAGCCCAATTAATGGCAATATCCATTTACAGATATGTAGAGTATAAATAGTTTTCATTAAAGACAAAAAGTGTTATACAAATTTCTGTATTAGTTATACAAATTGAAATGCTATACCAATTGAAGTGTTATACAAATTTTTATATTAGAAAATATTTGATACCTAAAGGTACATTCAATTAAATAAATGAGACTTGATTTGTTTGTTAAGACATAAGACAACGACATTAGACTGCCTTATAATATTTCCTATTCCACTGCCAATCTCTAAAAATCAAATACCTAACTGATTTCAAGTCTATAAATTGAATCTAACAGAGGTAACACTTACTTCATTACCCATCATATGGAAGTATGCAACCCTGCTAATTCCACCAACACAGAAAAAAATTTTCAACACTAACAACTATTCACTGTTATTTAAACTAGACACCATTCTAGCTTGTCCAGTAACCTCTCCGTCCCTTGGTTTTTTTAGAAAATTTATTTTGTCCTAAATTATATGTCATTTAAGAATATTAAAAAAGTAATTAATTTTTTTCAACTTTACCCTCACTCTTTATTAACTCAACTAAATCTAATAACTACACATAACTCATAATTAATGGAGTGAAAAAAAAAAGGTAATTTAGTTATATTAGACTATATTTTTTTATATTAAAGATTATTTGATAATATCCTTAATCCTTTTCCAAAAGCCTTAAAAGACATATATACAGAGACATATAAAGATACACACGATCATGATCCACCCAATTACAAGAGAAACACAACCGACCCAACAAAAGCTAAGCCAAGCATCATTAAACTTGATATCACAAAAGAAAATCAGATCCCTTCAACGAAATTAACCTAAAAAAAAAACACTTTTTTTTTTCCATTTTACTTAACACAACTTCTAGAACCAACCAAGCTCTACCCATTGGCCACTTCAGCATGATCTTCCATTCCATCTAAACAAACCCATCCAACCACATCGAAAGCAAACAAAAACTCAAATTCTATGCTTCCCCACAGAACATTCTCAAAAATTTGTCAAACAAACTAGGTAAAATTGAGAGAGAGCTCTAAGATTGAGAGTTGACCTGAGCTGTACTTATAAAATTGAGAAAGAGCTTTGAGATTGAGAGCTGAGCTCAAAACGAGCTGAGAGATGGAGCGAGAGCGAGCTGAGAGATTAAGCAAGAACAAGGTGAGAAATCAAGTGATAACGAATGAGAATGAGCTAAGAGTTGGAGCGAGAACGAGTTGAGTGATCGAGGGTTGAGAGGGGGCAATTGGGTTCAATGATTGGGGAATTGGGGGTTTGGGGTTTCTGAGATTGGATTCAGAATTGAAAAAATTATTGGTGAGAACGAGAATGATGCTCTTCTTTTTATAATGGAGAAGGAAAAATATTTGAGAGAATATAAAAAGGTTACCGCGGGTGAAATCCAAAGGCCATTTGTTATATTTGTCACCACAATTAGGATGTTTAGTGGCCAGTGTTTATTTGTCAGAAATTCATCAAATTAAAAAATCTATTACCAGCAATTAGTGTATAGTCGTTAAAGAATTGCCGCTAAAGTTCCTTTTGTAAGCCTTATATTAGGATTATAGCACTGATGAAACAAAAATGAAAATCATTTGATACATGTATTTGAATCATTTTGTTTTACGCACCAAGGAGATGTGAAACTTTTGTGGTTAATGAAGACAAAGGATTTTGGTCGTTCAATCATTACCTAGTTATAGCAAAGAATATGAGAAGAATTACCTGGCTGCAGCAATTTTTTTTGGAGACAAGGCAAATGTGGTATAAGAAAGGGTTAAAATTGTACATGACTAACTATTATAAATGTTAGGTTCTCCTCCATAACCACTCCACTCTATTACTTATAAAACTCTCAAACAATGAGTTGAGTGACTTTTACTATTTTACTTTATTATTAACCACTCTACTTCATCCATCCAAACTGACAGTAGTAAATTAGCTAAATAATTTGATAAAAGAGCATATTCAATGAATGACTACTATAAAAATAGAAAATAAAATAAAAAATGGTGAATATACCTTCTTCCATAAAAAAAAAAAAAGAATCAACAAGCCTCTAACCTCAAGTTCTATTCTAATCTCAACATCTTTTAAGACTATATGTGTTAGACAAAATATTCAATCTAGCCTCATTTAAAATTCAAAATCATAGATAGAACAAAATACTCAACCTAAGCTCATGCATTCCATTCCTCCTTGATCAATTTTATCCATTCCAGTCAGAATACTTAAGTAAGCAGTCAAGAATTGCACCAAAATCTCGTTTGTGAATACTTTGCTAACAATAGGAAAGCATAAATGGAAAAAAAAGAAGATGATTGGAACTGAAATAAAGGATATGCATAGGAAAACTTAAAACAGAAAGAGAGTTTAAATATATTTTTTTATTAAAAAAAGGAGAGAGAAGTTAAGGAAAACAACACAATTTTTTTAGGGAACAACGTATATGAGAGAAGAGTAGGATTAAAAATTAATTAAGTAACCCTCAAGTAAAAAATGTCAAATTTAATAGATAGAAATGAAAAATACATCATCGCTTGCCTTTTTAACATAGCAATATATCAACTTCGCTTCATGGTCGAAAGGAAAAAAAAAGAAACAAACACGTGAGGCCCCTTTATCATAAAATAAAAATAAAAATAAAAACATATATAAGGAGTAGTAGAATAACGAGAATATTCTTGTCGTCAGTTAGATCCGACAAATCCGTCGACATAGACACTCCGTCATATATCTTGTGGGGACTGTTTGATGATCTAGTACATAAATGTATAATAATTTACGAAGATGCTATCTTTCTTATATATTGTAATAATTGAATGAGTAATACTTGATGTCACGAATCATTTTTTGTAAAACGGGTAGACGAAAAAATAAAAAATAGGTTATATATATTGTGTTTTGTGAAGTAGTCTATTTTTTTTTAATTTATTATATTTCAATTACACAATTATATTATACCATTCTTAATCATTTTGTGGAAAGTCGCGACAAATAGCACCGCTCTAATATTATACTTGTGTAGGTTGAAAATTTTTAATTCGATTAGATATATTTTTTAAAAATAAATTAATTTGGCCATATGTTTCATTAACCTAAGAACATCCAAGTGTTCGGCCTCCAGGCCCTCCACAATTCCTAAAGCATAATTAAAAATATAATGTTTTGGCTTAATTCTACAAGGGGCATCTTCTATTATTTTTTATAATTTTGTTTTTTCATGAATTTAATTTTAATATATTATCAATATAAAAAAATTTTACACTATTATTTAATTATATATTATTACATTATTAAAATTATTTGATTCATAATAATTATTTCAAAAATTACATATATAATAATATATAATTAATTATTAAGATAAAAATATTAAATTAGTCGCGTATCAAAATTAAACTCCTTTTTTATAATTAAATAAATTTTAAGAGAAATGAAAGTTATCTCATTTCAAAGTGAGTGTAAGTCACAGGTCTCATAGTGGAAACTTCATTTTTGTATTGAAGGTGTTTTTTTTTTTAATTTAAATTTGCGTACTTCATTTTCTTACAATAATTACCTTTTTAAAATTTAGATTTACGTACTTATTTTATAAAGTTAAAGTTACTTACCATCTTAATCTTAATCCATTTTTTTGTGAGTGACAGACATTTCTATTTGAATACTCTTTTTACAAGCTTTTTTCATATTTCTTTTCCAAGAGATCCAATGACTAAAAAGAGAGTTTTAATTTTTTTTTTATTTCTACTTTTTTCACTCAATCAAAGTTAGGAGGGCCCTGGAGTTTCATAGTCCAGACAAAACTGTTGCCATAATGTTAATACTAAATAGGCCTTACCAAACCCCGCTCTGCGTTTGCTGCTCCACGTGTTGCATTTTCTTTGGGAGCCAGTTTTATATTTTATTATTATTTTTGCCCCTCGCGGCTCATGTGAATTTTTTTAACTCTCCTTTTCATCCAATTGGGGACGGTGTTTGCTTTTAATATCTTTTAACAAGAGTGAGAATTTAAGTAATATAAATATTAGAAAAAGTTATTATAAATGAGTTTGTATTTAAAGTATATAAATAGAGATATATTTTTTTATTTGATAAAGTTTATTGATATTTTAATTTATTAAATAATTTAAAAATAAATATTTTTATTTACTTACGTGAAAGATAAATTTACTTTAAAAAATATTAATAATATACTTTTTTACAAATCTTTTATTATTGAATCATATTTCACATTCTTTTAAAGTGTGACCTATTTATTAATTTTTCATGTTTACTTAAAAACTATCATTTTCTCTTTTTAATTATTATTTGACTGGTTCATTGATGAGTTTTTTTTCCTCCATTTTCTTCCTGCACTTCTCTTTCTCTAGCTTTCCAAATCGTTGTTCCATTGCTTCATGTAACTCTTACCTATTCACTTTTTTGTCTTTCCTTATTTTATCACGTGGAATGGTAATTCCCGAAATATAAAATATACAGATCAGGAACTAATTAATGGAAATTTGCGTTTTCCATAATCGAATGTTATTAACTTTGATCAACAACGATTTAGTCGTTAATCTTGAGGACAAATGATTGGCTATTTTTGAATGAATCAACTCCTCCATTTGATACCCATTTTGGCCCTCGGTGAGAAGGTGTTCGGGTCAACCCAGATGGGAAACGCCATAGCCGCCATAGTCGGGGAGGAGGGGTGGTGGACCTTCTTAGCTCTCATCAACATCATGCTTTTGAATAATAAATTATGAAAAAAAAACAACAACAATTACAATAAAATAATAAAATATTTATTTCAGTGGAAGTCTGGTCTGGGTTTGGGGACAAAACAAAGGAATCCTCGTGAGTCTCATGTATTATATGAAACACGGATACGTCGATTATAAAATATATCTGTATGTCAAATATGTATTCATATCAGATATATAGAGATACGCGTATAACATATGTGTCTTGTATGTCTGAATGTGTCCGATTAAAAAAATTATTTTTTTCAGTTTAGACACGTCTCGGATACGCTCGAACACTTCCTGGACACACTCGGACACTTCTCGAACACGCGTGGACAAGAATAGGACACAAGTTGAACACGATCTATTAATATGTTTTTAAAAAAAAATTAGTTTCTATGACTAACGTTCAATCAAGCTCAATAACATGACTGATGTCCCAAGCTACTATTTTCACATACCAGTATTTTAAGTTTTATCTTTTTACACGTCACTATTAGACTTTTAAGTTTTATCTTTTCACACATTACTATTTTCATCTACTCTTTCTACCTCTACTCGTATCAAGTTGTCAACTTCATTGTCATCGAAACTTGCCTCATATCAATATTCCCTCTAATTATTATTTTTTATGCACATGTAATTGTACATGATTAATTCTATTAGGAGATGTTGGTTTAGGAGATTTTTTAAAATATGTCAATAGAAATTATGTTTCATATTTTTTAGGGAGAGTTTACTATGTAACAAATATTAGTACATATGTACATATATTAAAATATTATAAATCTTCAAGTTTATAAAAATGATATTAATGAATTATGAATCTTTTTCTTAAATTTTTGAAATTATATATATATATATATATATATATATATATATATATATATATATATATCCATCGTATCCATATCATATACTTTTTGAATTTAATGTGTTCTAATATTCGTATTTGTATCATATCGTGTGTCTGTATATCTGCTTCATACTATGTATTAGAAAGTAGAAACCAAAGGAATATTGTTTTTGTGTAGTTTACGAGCTTTTAGGTTAATAATATGAATATGGTAAACAAGCACTTTTAGGAGACGATGGAATGAATATATTTTTTGTGTGTCTAAATTGTCTTTTTTATAATTTAAAAAGTTAATAGGTTATAAGTCATATTTTAAAAAAGAACATAAAGACGTGGTCTAATAAAAAAATGTGTTAAAAAAATGTGTGAAAAAATATGTTATTAGTATTATTCAATTCTCATTTTTAGATACTCTTTTTAATATTTATTTTACTATTAATCTATCTTATATACTTGAAATAATTATTATTGGAGAAATTATTACAAAATTTACTTTTGAATATTAAAAGAAGTATTTAAAAGAGTGTGTTATTAACATTTTTTTAAAAAAACTTTTTCCATAAATATAAAGGAAAATGTTTATCTTCAACACTTTAAATGAAGGTTTAGCACTATTTATTCTTTGTGTGTACAAAAAATTTCTTTTTATCTTTTCTTATCTAACTCAAATAATAGGATTATTTTAGTAAATGCAAATTATGTTAATTAATGCATCTTCTGTTTCTTAATAACTCACTCTTTTCTCTCTCTTAATTACAACTGATATTATGAGTTTTTTTTTTTCTCATAATATCATTCAACTTGATAAGTGAGAGATTAATCTTTTATGATACGGTCATACACTTAAACAGTAACCCTTACCAACAATATTATTTTCATTCATATAAATTTCAAAATCAAACTCAGAACTACATATTTAAAGAACTAAAGTTCATGTTATTCAGAGCAACACACACTGATGAGTTTTTTCCTTTTCTAATAACTATCATGACCAATTTCATAAATCTTTACTTTCATTATTTTTTTTAGGGTTTTGTTAACAAAAAAAAAATGCCACAGTAAAAAATTTTAAATAAAAAAGTAAAACTCTTTCAATTTTTAATATATGGAATAATTTGCTTTCATTTAGAACTTCTTATTTTAACTTCTTTAAAAAGGACACCTGTTAATAATTTTTTTAAAATAAAATAATATTATAGAAAAAGTGAAAAAAAATTAATATTATAGTAAATTAGTTATTTTAATAAAGTGTTAGAGGTAAAAAATTACAACGTACTTTTATTTACTATTTGTTACAAAAATAAAAATACAACCTGCTTTCGTTTTTAAAAACCAATAATAGTATATTAATTTTTAATGAAAAAATGTAACTAGCTTTTAAGTTTTAAATTATTTAATATTAAATTGGTCTAGAGATATATATCAGTTTATTATTTTTTAAAATAATACTAATTTTTGAACAAGTTTGCAACATGCTTTTATTTTTAAAAAATTATTTAATATTGCTCCATCTAATTTAAAATAACTGTCAATTTAGAGTTTGAACACAAATTAAAAAAACTACTAAATAACTTTGATAATAGTAAAAAATAAGTAAATATGACAAAATTACCCTTTTATTAAAATTATAACCTCATTTATATTTTCACTCACTTTATTAATGTTATCTCTTTCTTCATTAATTAACACTCTATTTTCTATAATTAAGATTAAAATGTATTACTCTTAATTAATCCTCTCCTTTCCTTCATTAATCTACCAACATCAAAATCAGTAAAATAATTTTTCAAAATTTTCATTTTAATTATGTAACTACTCCTGTATCAACTCTTTCATCAATTTGAAATTACATTTCCTTCAAATTTTAATTAAGAATTTTTTTTTCAGAAACTCAAAGGAATAATCAAGAAAAGAAAAAAGCAAGGAGGAAGATTTAAGACATGTACTTATGGGTTTAATTTTGCAATTTGATTTTATGGACTTTATTTTATGTAAAATTTGATTTTATGTAAAAGTAAGCACTAAGTAACTTATTCTATTGTGGCAATTTGGTATACGGAGCATAGATGTTTTATTTACATTTTGTAAAGCATCCACCAACTTTTAAAAACTTTAATATTTATTTTTGTAAAAGGGTAGAGTATCATTAATTTTTATTGAGATATTTTAGGAAAAAATGAATTTGATATTAAGGAGATAGATAATATTTTATTAATTGAGATATTTTAAGAAAATGAAATTAATAAATGCATGTAGTTATTAGCATATTTAATAAAGATAGTTAGGGGTAAGGGTAAAATTGAGGAAAAAAAATAATATCTTATTGATATTATAGAGTGACAGATAAATTTAAACAAGTTAAAACTTAAATTAACAGTTATTTCAAAACGGATGAAGTAGTTAACTATAAATAGTTAAATCAGTTTAATAATCAATTAAATACGTGTATGTGAGAACTTTCTTTGTGCAACTAATTAAAAGCGTTCTTTTTTTTTTTAAAAAAAAAAGCATTCTTTCATAATACATATGTTTTATTTGTCATGTGTTATATCAATAAAAAAAATTAGATAAATGACTTATTTTATGTAGTTTGATCAGTAAATTTCACTAAAAAGTTTTAATTACATGTTACTTTTAGGATGAATTTATTAAAAACTGATTAATTAGATTTTTTTCAAACCATGGTTCTCACACGCACTTAGATTTAATATGAAAAATAAAAAACTTACTTTTAAGTAAGTGTTATGTTACTATAAATTTGAGTTTATATGAATTTTAAATATGCTAAGATATTTATCGTTGAATTTTATAATATGTAAATAACTTAATTTTGAATTATCTTTTGATACCATAAACCTAAGTTTATAGTAACCCAATTCTTTAAATAATGGCTAGTTTGAAAAAATCAACTGTGCAACAATCTTGATTAGGTGTAGATAATATCATGAAATTGAATTTATTGGTGTAGCTCTTTTTTTTTTTGTTAATATAGCAAATAACTTCAGTAAACAATGGAATGCTTAGTGTAAATTTTGAACTGTAGAAGGTTTGTTTTGCTGGAAAACCCTGCCAAAGTCGTTTATCAAATTCTACGAATCTTTACTGTGGAGTGCCGAGTGTGGACACCAGAAAAAGGAAACGGTGCGTTAGATGAGATGTTGTCTCCATGATTTTAACCACTAGCGACGAAGGACATCACTCATTGTTGGTTGGCAACTTTAGGATCAACTTTTTGACCCTTTTTCCACGTGTTACAAAAGATTTGTCTTCTTTTCGCAGACCTACAAAAAGAACGAGTTGGAGAAAAGAGGAATTGTGTCGTCCCCCAGCTCTTCACAATCCATCACTACCTTTTAATTTAAGGATATGATTAGGAATCGGAGCTTTAGAAAGATTTGTAAAAAAAAAAAAAAAAAAGAATTTATTTTTTATTTTCAGTAAATATTTTTTAAATTTAATTTTTTTAAAATAAATAAAATAAAATGAAAAATGATTATATATATATATATATTTAATTATTATTTATTTATTTATTATAAATTTTTTAATTTAAAAATAAAAAATAAACATTCTTTTTTTTCAAAATTCTTCATCCAAACATATGTTAAAGGGGTTCTATTAATTATACAAATTTCATTATAATTTTAATGATATAAGTTTCACATACAAAAAAAAAGTGTATATAAGAATTTTTCTAGGGAAAAAAGTGTTATATCAAAAGTAACAAATATTTTATACATTTTGCAATAAATTAAGTATGAACTATTGGTATCCCAGACACGACCAAAATTGATGTAAAAGTTATTTTTAACGTAAGAGGTGAGAAACTCTTTTTCGAAAATCATTTTGAATAATATTTTTTAAAATATTGAAAAGAAGATTTTAATAAACTAGAACATGTACAGATTGACAGGACTACAGGAGTGGAATAACAAAGTATTGAGATCCTCAAGTCAAATGCTAAAATTGCTACTTCTAGAATGATTAGCTAAGGCATGCATTCATATTACAATTACGTGGAACAAAATCTCAATTAAAATTTCAAAACAAAGATAAAAATCAAAACCGACATGCAAATAATGAATAATGAATAAAATATAAATCACATAAAATCGTGTACGTTATTATTATTATTATTATTGAATTAAAGGCATATGTAAGACTTGAATTAGTATTAGTTGAGCAATTGTTGGCACCTACAAGTAGATTTGGTTTTGCCAACTCTAGATAAATTTAATTTTTTTTGTTATGTACGTAAATATAAATGTTTAATTAAAAATTCAGTTATTATATTTTTAGATTGCGTTAATTTTAGTCTTAAGTTTGTAATTGAATTTGGTAGTTTTCTATTTAGTTTAATTTCGTCCCTTTAATCAACTGCAATCCAAATTAAATTGTTAAATATTTGTGCGCGCAGCTAATTTATGATGGAGAGTTGTATCTGATTTGGAAAATTTGAGCCTCATTTTGTAATTTTGAATGGACATAAAATATATAAATAAATTATACATGCAAATCACTTGACAATTTAATGAGATTCTTTTGAGTGATCGATGAATATTGCACTTTGACATTCATTTTTGTGCTAGAAAGTTGATCTCGCATATATAGTAAAAAAATGCTAGACAGTGTGAAAAAAACAAAATATTAAGGGTATGTAACTTTAATATTATTGGTCATAGTGTTAGTGATATATTTAGGATTTTGAAGGACAAGGAAAAGTTTATCAAAAGGATTACCTTCAAGGCCCCCATCGAAAGGATTTCATAACACGAAAGCTATTCACTCGTAACCTGGGAGACCAGGGTCTCCTTAGGGATGAATGACCACAAAGCAGGATTATTGGCTAAGATTCGAGCCCATGTACTTGGAGAATGCAAAGCCTTATCTTGAAATCTTGAACAAGTTGAGCCAACTTGTGTTGGCTTGTATACTTAACCTCAAGAAAGTAGTATGTATCCCACCCTAATAAACATTAGTAAAAATCTAATCACATAAATGTATAAGTTTTAAGAGTAATAATTATATTGACTTCTTATGAGGTTATTGCTAATTACACCTTACACACTTCCTGTTTACAAGATTGCACCTGCATTCTTTTATGTATTATTTTTACATCTCGACACCTTTTTTTTTTCAGGTATAACTCGACACCTTTTTTTTATTTGAAAAATTACACTTACCTCTTTAACTATATGTACAGTTCCTACACATTTTACTGTTATAACAAAGTATATGTAATTTTCCAAATAAATGAGGTATCAGGTGTAATAAACACTAACTTTAAGAGAAATAAGTGTAAATACTCCTAATTTTTATACATATACAGAACCGTTTGTTTATAGAAAATTTTATATAAAAAAACCGTTGTTGTAGTTATTTTATTTTAAAAAACTTTACAGCACAAAATATCTGAAAAGTGTATAAGAAACTCAATATAATATTGTGCGCAAAACTGGGACGGACCTACCTACGTTGTAAGTCCTATATAAGTGCATATGCCCCACACTAAGTTTTTTTAATAGTTTATAATTTTATAATTTTTATATATTCCATAATTTATAAAAGTTTGCCCCAGCAGATCAGATAAAAGTCCCATTACCTGTTTAATATAATTATTTTAGAAGTTAAGTTATTTAATGTTATATAAACATACGATTAAGTCATGATATAAAAATAATCTACACTAATAATGAGTAAAATTAAACTCATTGTTTTTATATATAAATATAAATATTTAACAAACTTTTACTTTTGTGATATGTTTCATATTAGGATTTAAGTTTTACTTATGTGATATGCATTATTCTTAGTTATCTGGCCGACGGTAGACGGAAATTTACCTCTGAAATAATCTGAACCTAACTCCGCCGGAATTTGTTTCTATTTGATAGTGTGGCAGATGGGGCATTTCATCAAAATGAGAAAGACAAAGAGGAGAAAAATCACATTTTTTTAAATCATAATTAATATTTTAAAAATCAAATTGAAGATTAAACTACTAAAACTTCTGAATCATAATTTAATTAGTTTAATCAATTAAATTCATAATTAAATTATAATTAAATTAAAAAATATTTAAATAAAAAATATAATTAATTTATGATTCAACCGATTCATTTCACAGTTTATTTCGATTTTTAATACATTGAAAACTAAATAAGCAGAGATGACACGTTATAATCTCATGTCCATCTTTCCAGTCCCAGTACTCTTACAATAAATCATGTCGCGTGATCGTGCCTGGTGAAAACTAAGTAATTTTAAATTAAGTAGTTGTCAATGAGAAGAGTTGTTTTTTTTTTTTTTATTATTACTAGCATATAGATCAGTATTATGCGTATGTAAGTTCGTATTATATTATTTTTGTTAAGATTAAAAAATAATAATAATAAGTTGTTGAAAAAATATTTTTGAATATTATTATTATTTTAATTATAATTATATATATATATAATTTATATTATATAAACTTATGTCAATAATTATTTATTTAAAATAGAGTTAAATTATTGAAAATAAATATGTCATAATATAAGAATAAATATGTCCTAATAACATAAATAAGAAAATAAATTAAATATGTCCTAAGAGATGGATTTGAATCTTCTCAAATTTTTTTCTCAAGTGGTCAAGTGGAAGAGAGAGATAGATACAAAAAAGTTATTAGTAGGGCTCGATTATAATGTGTGAAATTTCTTTTATAACCTTTGTTTCTATCTCCCTCTTCCACTTAACTACTTGAGAGAAAAAAAATTAAAAGGATCCAAATATCTTAAGAGATCATTTATGATATTCTAAAATATTTCAAGATATAATAAAAATATTTTGAGATATTTTTTAGATATTTTAATATTTCCCCTCAAGCTAAAGTTTTCTAAGTTTGACATTGTAACAATTAAATAATTTGATAATGTGATAGTGACTGAGACGAATGGAGACAGTGGTTGACAACTACTTTTAAGACAAAGACAAAGACAGAGACGAGACTAGTGCATCTGGGTAGATATAGAATGGGCAAGTGCATCTGGGACAAAGAACTGACTTGTGTGAATCATAACTAACATAAGTTACCATTAGAATGATCGGCAATGGAAAAAGAACTCACCACTAATATGATTCATTCGCGGAAGATGAGTTATTACTGGAATGATCATCGGTGGGAAGAGAAGTCACTGATATGATTCATTAGTAAGAAAAGAATGACATGACAAACAACGACATTGAAGTATATGTAGAGATAAATTTATTCTCATTCTTTCCCTCAATGAGGGCAGCAACAACGATGAAAGCTGATTGGAACCCAGCGATAAAGGCTGACTCTAAACCCATCGATGAAAGCTGGTCTAATCAACAATGAAGACTGATTGCAACGGAAATAACAGAGGCTTCGAGATTGAGAGCAACAAAACTAAATCTTGGTATGATGGTGGTGAATAATGCTAAGGAGTTCCAAGAACTCTACACCGCGAAAAAAAAAATTCTCCTCAAGATGAATACCATGTCTTTAATACCATGTTGAAAGATTATTTCTAAATATTGTTATTGCTTGAATTTCAATTGTACATGTATGATTTATATTATATTGACTTATATCAATAACAACTTACCTATAATAGAGCTAAATTACAGAAAATAAATCTGTCATAATATAAGAATAAATATGTCCTAATAACAAAAATAAGGAAATAAATCATATATATCATAAGAGATCATCTATAATACTCTAAAATATTTTAAGATATAATAAAAATATTTTGAGTATTTTTTAAATATTCTAACACTAGTGTCTAAAATAGATTATAATAATATAAAGTACTAAGAGTTTAAAAATAATAGCATATATTAGAGATAATTATCTTGTTATTCTTAAGATTTGACATAATTATACTCCATAATTCTTATTTTAAGAAATTATACTTACATACCTTATTTTATGCATTATTTGACACCTTATTATTAATTATTTTTGAACATTACACCTACTTCCCTTAATTTTATGTCTAGTTCACACCACTTCACTTTGTAGATAGCAAAGTAAAAAACAAAGTGGGATTTAATTTTAATATATTATCGGTGTAAATTTTTTTTATACTATCATCTAATTATATATTACTACGTTATTAAAAATATTTAAATTTTATAATAAATACCTAAAAAATCATACATATATTAACAAGTAATTGGTTGATGATATATAACTTTACATTAACATTGCATTAAAACTAAATTAAAAGAGTATGTGTAATTTCTCAAACAAATAAAGTATCAAATATAATTATATTGAACTTTAGGATAGATAAGTATAATTACCCCTATATATTATTATTATTATTATTATTATTATTATCAAACTGCAATTAATGCATAAAATCAGATATAACTATTTTCTTTAAGATATAAATTTTTTTCTTTTAAGGAAATGATAATCGCTAAGGAAAAGTCATGGATTAGCATTTCTGTGTTAGAATTTAGAGTTTAGAATTATGTTTGACATTTTAAAGTTGACTTTAATAATAATTTAATATATATATTTTTGGTACAGAATAATAATTTAATATATTTGAGTAGGTTTTACATTATTATTATTATTATTATTATTATTATTATTATTATTATTATTATTATTATTATTATTATTAGTTTGAGGTTGTAGAATTGATTCTAAGAGAAACAATATTTATTGTTTTTTAATTAATTAATATTTAGTTTTATTAATGAAAAATATGGTTCTTGATATGAAACTCATTTTTTTTAAAAAAATCTACACTTATCACTAGAACTTCTAAAATTATCCCTAATATGTATTATATTATCTCTTTAGTATTTATGATAAGATATTTATGGGTTTCATTTCATCAAGTAATACACCAAACAATTTTTTTTTTTGAAAAAAAAAAGTCTATGATATGTTGTGAAGAGGAAAACAATAAGTAGAAGCACAACTGTACAAGCATATTCTTTTATCAAAAAAAGTACTAGCATATTTGTTCCTTAAAAAAAAGTACTAGCATATTTTAAAAACATTAATTCACAAATCATCTGGTCAACATTAACGAGGATTTTATTTGGTGCATGACACAAATGAAATTTAAATCACGTTAAGATTGGCCTAAACTATATTTATAAAAAGGATTTTGTTAATATGTGCCTTAGGCACAAGTTAAAAAATAAAAATAATATTTATTATTTTCATTAAATTATCTTAATTATAAAAAAAATACTAAATACTTTTTAGAGTTTTAAAATATTAAATGCTTACACTTTTATTTAATAATTTCTATTTTTAATTTTTTCACAACACACATTAACAAAATTCTTATAAAAAAGAGGACATACGCCTATATAATTGTTTTTTTTTAAAGTTTGGGTTAAGGGTTTTTCGAGTTAGTTTTAGGTCAATCGAGTTTAAATCTCTCTCTAAACTGTCACTAGGATGCATTCCCATATCAACCTTGATGTATTTAAAAACATTAATTAATTCTCTTATGTTCTAGCTCAAAGTTCCTGATTAATCAAAACAAAAATACACCTCCCTTACTCTTAGGTTTTCTACTCATTTCAGTTTTTTTATTTGGTGCAGTTTCTACTCATTTCAGTTGAATAGCCAAAATTTCAATTGAATGGAGAAAAGAGAAAATCCCATTCTAAACGGGGGATAGGGCGTTTGGCTGACTACTTGACTCAATTATTGAGATCAATATTATCGCATGATTCATATTCCCCATTCCCATCTCCATGGTGGCACATATAATAATATAGATTTTTTTAGTCTCCCTAGATATTGAAATCTTTAACGTCAACTTACCATTTTCTTATGATATGATTAATTTCCAATGTTCTCATCCAGCGCATAAATGGTCACAACAATTAAGAGAAGCTAGTAGATTGTTCACACGTGTTTTTTTGTTTTTTTTAATTAATATCTTTTGTTTATGGCCTGTTGGGTCCATGGCTAGTGGTAATGGAGGAATTGGAAAACTAGAGGACAACCACTATAAAGAGTGAACAAAGGGAACTCCTATTCTGCACTTTTTCATTGGAATAGCATAGCTCTAAATTGCGAAACAGCTAGTCTCATTGTTCATTGTTTCTTTCACGGAGCTACAGTTTATAACTTTTACTGTTAATTATATTTCTGTGACCCTTAGTTATCATGGAGCAATTAAACACACCAATGGACGCATCAGCGGCCAGCTGGTTATCTGATTTGGTAACAAATTCATTTTCACTCTTCCCAATTTTCAAATGCCTCAAATGAATGATTATAAATCCTTTAACACTTAAATTTCTTTGGAAACCTTTTTGTGCAGGAAATGGATGCTTACAATTTCTTTCCTGAGGAATGCGACCTGAACTTGCTTGATGTTGATGATGAAGAGTTTTTTTCCCATGACATAGCGAGTGTCCTGCAGGGAGAGACCCTGCATCAATCTTTATCTTCGGAGTGCACTTCCAAAACTCTCACCAACTCATCCATCGATAAAACCAGTTTTGAGAGGCCTTCCAAGCTGCTGAAAACGAGTAGCAGTAGTAGCATCACTGAAAACTTCTCACCAAAACTTTCCCCCTCACCCTCCATCTCCTCCTTTCAGTCTCAGATTCTGTCTTTTGACAACTCAAACTCATCCCCTGCTAATAACACCACCCAGTTTTATGGGTTGGACTGTACCTTAGACCCAAAACAAAACGAGGTTGTGTCAGTATCACTGTCCCTGTTGGGAAATACACATTTCTCAGCTCAAACCACAAAGGGGTCCTCAAAAAATCAAAACTTTGAAACAAAAACCTCAAATGGTAAGAGGTCTCAAGCTCACACTCAGGATCACATCATGGCCGAGAGAAAGCGTAGAGAGAAGCTCAGCCAGAGCTTCATTGCTCTTGCAGCCCTTGTTCCTGGCCTAAAGAAGGTACATTCTGTGCTCTTAAATCAATTATTGTTATGAATTGGTTAAATAAAAGAAAAATAATTCATCAAATACACTAGTGAGAAATTCTTAGGCTCTCAAGAACTTGAAATATTTAATATGTACCACATCAGTTATAACATATTAAAATTGTTGTTAAAGTTATAATTTCGTTCATATAAATAAGATGTTACACTTGAATGATATATAGCAAAAATGTTTCTTAGGAAAACATCTAAGAATTTCTAATACACTAGCTTCGTTACTGTAGCCTGCAACCAATTAATCATGTGGAAAATCTGTTAATTCACAGATGGACAAGGCTTCTGTACTAAGGGACGCAATCAAGTACGTGAAAGAGCTTAAAGAGCGTTTAGCAGTGCTGGAAGAACAGAGCAAGAAAACAAGGGTGGAGTCGGTGGTGGTTCAGAACAAGCCAGAGCTAAGTGGCGATGTTGATTCCTCATCATGTGATGAGAGCATTGACGCTGCTGGTGGCACTGAATCACTGCTCCAAGTGGAAGCAAGAGTGTCAGGGCAGGAGGTGCTGCTTCGGATCCATTGTCAGAAGCAAAAGGGCCTTTTGGTCAAAATACTGACCGAGATTCAAAGCCTTCGCCTCTACGTTGTTAATAGCAGTGTCTTACCGTTTGGGGATACTATTCTTGACATAACCATCATTGCTCAGGTAAAGGGGAATCTCTACCTTAAATTTGGAGTATTTTGATCAGTTTCTCTTTTTATATATTATTCTTACAGTTATTTTATTTTTAAAAAAAATCATAAATCAGTTTTTACACATCACTTTTATATTAGTAATTAACATGTAAATAATTAGTGACTAACATGTATTATATAATGATTAAAAATGTTGATCAATTATTGCTTTATATATTAACATCTCTAGTCATCATATAATACACACTTGGTTATTAATTATTTACATTTTAATCATCGATATAAAAATAGTTGTAAAAAAATATTATTTTATTTTCTCTCTCTTACCATTACTTTATTTTTAATTATCTAAATTCTCAATTTAAGATCTATTAAGATTTTAGTTTAATTGTATTTGAATATTACTACTATTTTGCAGATGGGCAAAGATTACAACTTGACAATAAAGGATCTTGTAAAGAACCTACGCACGACTGCATTGAAGTTTATGTCATAACGTGAACGTAGGGCAAGTGTGCTGGTGCCCCCAAACATTGATCGAAATTCCGAATCACATTTTATGTTACCTAGCAAATCCCTAAAATGGAAGTCTTTCTATTAATGGGTGATATCTGCTCCCCAAGGTACAAGAAGGATGGAGCTCGATTCTATGTTATATTGTCTTCCTCCGGTTATGTTTGCTCCCTCAGGCCTTCGGTGTTTGTCTGTTTGACTGGGGAAAAAAAATCAATAATTTTGTGGAGAGTAGGAATATTTTCATCTGACAAGGCTTAATGAGAGCTTAAATAGAGATCAGATGTTGAAGTCGTTATGACTTTGACAGCTTCTGATGTATAAAAAAGAAATACAAATATTTCTTTTATCAAGTTTGAAGGATGCAAATATCTATTGTCAAAAAAAAAAAAATGCAAATCTCTTTCTCTTCCGGATATTCTTGTTCTTGTAGATTAATTAACCATAATATTGGGTCGCTCCATGTTTATGTAGGTCAACTTGCTATAATCCTAAGTTTCTCTTCTTTTGCTATTTTGTTTAGGGGCGGAGCGTCGTTCTCAAAATTTTTAAAAACTCATTATCTTGTATGTAAAATATTAAGCCATGATAGTGATGGAGGAAACACAATAAAATTGAATCCTTAACTCTGTGTTTGGATGTTATTTCATTAATGGAATGAAATGGAATATGTGGGGATGGATCGAAAAGGAAAGGAAATGAATGAAACATTGTTTTCTCTCTTTTTGTTTAGAAAATTCATTAATGAGACAGAACGGAACATGTGTTTCCCCCAGTCCACCTCAGTTTTGGAAAGAACAAAAATTGGGCATTTGAGGGGAAGAGGGGGGAATGATTCTTCATGTGTTCCGTTTCGTTCTTATACATTTTAAAACTCACAAATACAGAAAATTATTTTCGTTTCCTCCATTTCCTTTCCTTTCCTCACATTACTTGTCATCCAAACATAGTGTAAGGGATAGTGACGGAGAGTGGGTTCATAATAGTGGTATTCTCAAACCCATGGTTGTTGATTACTTTCGGTAGTTGTATCTCGTGGATTATCCTTTGGAAAATGATTTTCCTTTGCTTCATGTTTCAGTGTTGCAAGAAATTCAATCTCCGCTTACTCATGAAGAAATAAGGAAAATGTTTTATTTTTTACGATTCAGATTGATAACTTTGGAACAACTTAGATAAGTGGTAAATGTCTTTAAGATAAGTGGTGATTCCAATTATTTATATGATAATTTTTTTCTATTACACATAGTGAGTTAAAATTTAAATTCACTACATAAATAATAAGGATAGCTACTTATCACTTCATTGATCACCACACAGAAATCTTTATGTAAGATGTGATGAATTCTAATTTCAATTTATTATGTATAATAAAAAAAGATTACCACATAACTAGTTGAAATCACTATTTATCTCAGAGGTGCTCATCACTTATCTGAATTATTATAAAGTTATCTATTTTGAGTTGTATAAATAACATGATTGAAGAAATAAAAAGACTGTTGGTTTTTGTATAGGTCCTTTTAAAGCGTAGGGCCTGACAGACTTCATCTGATCTTCTTCCAGAGTTAGTGGGAAACAATAGGTCCGTCAATTTGTGAGTTGGTTAAAAATATTTTTTTTTATCCATCCCAAGTTGCCACCATTAATAAAACTCTTATTGTGCTCATTGATAATCACAAATTTCATACATTAATAAACATTTATTTTTAATCATTTACACTCTCTATGTACTTAATTGATTGAACTTGATCATGTTTTATAAGTTTGGGCTCAAATTGGGCTTAATGGATTTTTCTAGCATTATTAGGATTTTACACTATTTCTATATTTCGGCTATATCTTGAGTCCTAGTTATCTAAAATTTATGTATCTTTCCTTGTAGGAAAGATAAAAGATAGATCTACAACTTTCATGAAGAGCCCCAGAGCTGAATCAGATATCTAATGGACCAAATTGGACTTGGAAATTAGAACAAGGGTACTATCGCTAGAACCCAAGCATCGTGCACTAATTGGTCCATAACTTGGGTTGTAGGGGTCTTTTGGAGTTGAAACTGATGCCAATAAAAATCTTACACACAAGGCTCAAACTCTTATGAAGACCACTAATTGAAACTACAATGTTTTGATAGTGTTCTACCCCTGTGAAGTTAGCTGACTAGTCTAGAGGCCCATTGAGAGTGATTTGGGTACAACTCTCTCATCTTAAGCTCAAATCAAGTGATTTCAGTGGCCAAGGAAAATTAAGAGGTAGAGGATTAACTTTAACCTATGGGGCAAATTAGGATTCTTAATTTTTAAGTCAGTTATTTTTGTATAAATAAGGAACCTGAGATAGATAACAACCTTAATTCGTACTACTTTATTTTTCTGCCTAGAATTTTCTCATTTCTTTTGCAAACCGTGTGCTACAGCCATGGAGAGCTAAACATTTGAGATCAATCCAAGGATCTTGAAGAAATTCTGGTTTGACTTTGAGATTCTGTACCTAATTTCGATTTTAAATTGAATTAATTATCTTATTCTTCTCTTGATTTAAATTTTGAATTGCATAATTAGATATTTCTACTATGTGATGTGATCAGATTGGATCCTAAATCCTAATTGAGATTTGTGATTAAATTGTGATTGATTAATTGTGGTTTAGTCACATGAATTGAAGACGGTTAGGTTGACAGATTTGTTAATCTAGGTTAATTGAATTCCGATTGTTAAACTAGCATAGGTTGCATGAATCTAGCGATTGCAGATTTATGAATTATTTGTTAGTTAAATTCTAGGTGATTATCTAGTGTTCAATTCTATGTATTTGATACAGAGATTTTGGTCAATTATAGATTAACTAATTAATTCAATCCAAATGCATGTTTAGTGATCGATGATAAGCCAACTAGGTTTCTGACGTTTCTTGGATTGGTTGCTTTGCAATTAGATTTTTTTACATTTAATTATTACGTTTATATTCTGCATACATAATTCCCCCATGTTTGACCTTGATTTGGTTTGATTAGTACTTTGATCCTCAAGAAATGACTCAGTTCGCTGTCTTGTGCTACAAATTATCAGTAGAACTGAAATTTTGTTATTTAATTGAACTCGGCACTCGAATCACTCATTCCAAAAGTTGAGAGTCCTAAGAGGATTAAAGACTTTCGACTCAGTCTCGATAATGTGGTGTACAAAATAGTAACCAAAATTATAGCCACCAAGTTCAAGAAGCACATGGATTATCTGGTTTCTCCCAACAAATGTAGCTTTGATCCAGGCCTCTATAGTTCAAACAATAATGTCAATGTGCAGGAGGTCATTCATTCCATGTGGAACATGAAAGGTAAGAAGGGTGCATTTGTTGTTAAGGTTGATTTGGAGAAAGCCAATGATAGGCTCAATTGGAATTTTCTTCCTGACACTCTATTTGAAGTTGGCTTTGGTTAGCATTTCACTTCTATAATCATGCAATGTGTTTCACAGTGCTCTATTCACTTTCACTATATCTCTTGGTGTTTTATAAAAAGCAGTTCTATTATTGTATTGAGTTGGCGCTGCGTAAGGGTTTTGGAAGCCTATTCAGTTATCCAAAGGGCCCCTTAAGTTTTCCCATTTTCTTTTTGCCAATGACCTTATCCTTTTTTATGAGGTTTCGAAAAAGCAATTGAAGGTTATCATGCAGTGTTTACAAGTATTTTGTTCTTCATCAAGGTAGTTGGTGAACAGGGAGAAGACTTGTATTTTCTTCTCTAGGAACGTAAATCACAATAGAACTTATGAGATGACCTTGGTATCAGGATTTTCAGTAACTTCAGACCTAGGAAAATACCTAGGAGTACCTTTAGTCCACAAGAGGATTGGTAAACACACATATCAACACTTGGTTAAGAAAGCGCATCACATATTACACTATTGGCAGGAGCATTTCTAGTCTTTCGCTAAGCACATAATACTGGCTCAATTAGTGCTAGCAGTTGTTAACACATATCAGATGCAATCTTCTTTGATTTCGAGGAACACTTGTGATAAACTAGAGCAACTCACTCAAGGTTTTATTCGGGATGATTCTAGAGATAAACATAAATTCCATGAGGTGGCTTGGAAGGAGTTGTGTATTCTAAAAGATCTTGGTGGTTTGGGTCTTCGGAACTTGAGGCACTTTAAATTAAGTTCTTGTAATGGAACTGGGATAGGGGTTGTAACACCCAAAAAATTGTTTGTTTCATAATAAATATTCATTTTATCATATTTGTGATTTTTATGAATTTTTGTGGATTTTTCTAAAAATGTTAATTATTTTAATTTATTTCTCGATTTATGTGCGTACTGAGCACAACCGAGAAAATAAAATATTTTCCTCAGGTCCAAAAACCTTGTACTGTGAAAACACCGACAGAAGATCTTACTAAACCCGAGACTGAACACAGTTTATGGAGTTTTTGTTTTTCGAGATTTTATCTGATAAATAAAATCGTTGTACACTTATTATCCGTTGGACAATAAATACTGGTTTTGTTAACTGTAACTTTTGTCCACTGCATAATAACTTTAGTAGAGTATTAGCCATCTTTCTAAAGAACACTTTTATGACATCACAAGATGACCTCATTTGATGACATCACCTTTGACTTTTCAAAAAGTTAAAGTTTGGCTTGTTGGAGAAGCTTGGAGGAAGCTTCCAAGCAATTTCCTTTAGCTTGTTGGAGAAGCCAATCTCCTCTCTCCTCCTTGAGTGCTTCCACAACAATGAGAGGAAAAAAGGGAGTCAAAAGTTTCATCTTCACTTAAGTCACATTTTATTTCCATTTCAAAAGTTTACTATCACTTTCTCTCTCTACCTTTCTCTTCTTCCATTTTCTTTTCATTTTTCTCTCTTCCTCTCCTCCTACCTCATGGCTACACCACCATTGCCACTCTCCTTGTTTGCAAAAATTTCATCCAATCACATTTTCTTAAACTCCACTGCATTCTAAACCACTTTCTAGTTAGAATCATCTCCTAAAGCTTCCATTTTCCTCATTTTTCTTCAAGCTCTAGATTTGAAGTTTTTGAGGTAAAGTCTTGATCTTCATTTCTTCTCCTCATTTTCGTGCTCATGGTCCTCTTTATGACCATTGATTACTCTTTTTCAACCTTAGAATGTTGATTTTGTGAGTTGAAATTCTTAGAGTTTTGTTGGAGGCTTGGATGAAAATCACAAGGACCATCAAGGAGACATTTTCTTGCCATCATCTTAGGTAAGAGGGAGAATATTCTCATCAACCATTTATGGTGGTGATGGATGAATTTTGGATTGAGAATGGGGGGTCCAAGTGTGGATTTCTCCATTTGATTTGCTTGGCTTTAGTGATATGTAATTATGTGATTATGTGATGTTGTTGTTTAATGTTGTGTTATTATGTATTCTTGATGAATTATGATGCTTGATATGCTTAAGATCATATGTGAATGATAAAGGATTTTTATTCTATTGGATATGTACCTCATGGCCTTATGGCCTAAAATTGAGAATCAAGATTTTACCTTTAAACTAAATCAAGAATTGAATAACTAAGCGATGAATGATTGAAGAAATGGTGAGAATTTTGGGTTTAGACATCCTAGTGTGTGTCTCGACTAAGGGGAGAAGAAAATGGAAAACTTATGACTTAATTAATAGTGACTTGAAACTTAGGAAATTAAGTTAAAGATGAATTGATTAAGGACTTGCAATGACAAATCAAGAAGAAGAATTTTGGGTTCCTAGCTCCTTAGAGCTCACGGCCCCATAGGGTAGTTAATGGCAAAGCTTTGTGTTAAGATGAAAACTTAAGTAACTAGATGATTAGATGGTAATTAGAGATTCATAAAATGGAAAGGACGAAGGACAAGAACTTATCATAAAACTAAAAGGGAATTTCGGTCAATTAAGGAAAATGAGTGAAAGTGAGACTTTGAAAATCATAAGACATTTAATTAAATGAGTTTTATTAAGGACAAAGAGAAGAACCTTTTTGAATTAGAATAATGAGGGTTTGGTAAAAGATAGGAGGATGTACTCCCCAGTGATGTCCGAAAAAGAGAAGTGTTGAAGTTGAGGTATAGTTCTTATATTAAGCTTGGAAAGTTCAACGTTTATTTTAGAATGATAATAGAAGTTTTGCCCAATTGAAAAATAATAATGAACCCTATGACACAATGACATGTCCACAATTGAAAATAAATGCCAATTTTGTTATCGGGCCCGCGACTGGGACCCAGATCTGTTGATGACTATTGTGGCCAATGATGACTTATGATCATGAATTGCATGACATTGATAATTATGTATATGTGCATTAAGGCATTCATCATACTTTGTGAAAGTCCTATGGACTATTGATTAAGGCTGTATGAGCCTAAGAGATGAAATTACATCTCAGTGCGGGTGCAATGGGCCTAGTGTAGGTTGTTTGTTGACCTTGTGGGCGTTGGGGTGCGAGTTTTCCACAATGGCCAGCTGGTAGCTCCCCTGAGTTATGGATTAGACCAATGCAAATACACTGACGATCCGGACTGAGACATTCACCCCAATCAGGATCCGACATAGACTGTCTTGTACAAAGCCTAATGTACATTTTGAGAAAATTATGACGTTAGCACTTTGGCCAAGGCTGCCGAGTTACAGACATGTTCTTCTGGATCATTTTCTCTAAAATATTTGTCTAGTTCCATGGAGTAGCAAATTAGTACATTGTGTACATACATAGTCAGTCTGCATGAAATTGCATCATTGCATACTCTCTTAATTATCTGATATTTGATGAAATGATTATCTCTTAAATGATGTATCGGATTAATATTTAATTAATAATATTATCTTGCCTGCTGATATCTGTAATTGTTACTTGCTGTATCTGGATGGTATTACTGTCTGTACTGTCTCCATGCTGCCAGGATGGTATCGATTGTAGGAGTTCTCACCTCTTTATTATGTCATTTTGTTTCGTGTTTGTATTTGATAAAAGATCGTGAGAATGACGAAGAGGGACTATACTCTTTCTAATTGTGTCGACGTGTTGTATTCGATATGGCATCTGGATGAGAATGCTTTGGTTACGTGCAGGTGCAGCTTCATGGGGCATTGATGCCTGGCGTGTTGACTGGAACACTGAGCGCCTTACTTATCTAGGGGAGGTGACTTTGTTAAGGAGTAGTACTTATCTTGGGGCTACTACTCTCACTCTTTGTGCTTTCATGCATATGAAATTCTCTATGCCCATTAGAGACCTGTGGGGTAATCAGCATTATACCCACAGTGAGGATTCTACGGAGTCGACTGCGCGGATTTCTATTCGTCGTGACTTACCCCGCCGGGGGGACCTGCCCGCGTTGGTTCCCGAGGAGGATCAAGTGGAGGACCTTACCCTCCTGGTGTTGGGGTTGGGTCAGGTCAGGTCAATTCTTCATATGGTAGTGTATATGATTACTTTTATTGGGTATGTAAATATTATGTTTGCACTAATGATACTTATGTTAAGCATATATATATATATTTGATTATGTAATGCACTTTTCCTTTAGCGGTTATAATTTTGGGAGTCGTGTATTAAATATATTTCATGCGTGGCTCATATTTTTTATATATATGCATAATGGTACTATAAGGAAAACGATTAGTTGGTATTGTGGCACGCTTGAATTTTGTAACTATGGTATAATGACGATTATATTACGGTTATTAGGTTTAGGGGTGTGACACTAGGTGGTATCAGAGCAGTTCATCCTGTTGAGGCGGAGTATGGTCTGACTATGCTTAGACATATTAGAAGTTTCTTTGTGTGTGGTGCATTTCCTTATCTCTTGGTTGAGATGTTGGGTAAGGAATGCATGACTTGCCATAGGTTGAATGTTAGTAGCTATTGTTATACAGTTACATGATATTGATGACTGATCAACTCGATATGTAATGTTCTGTATGGACAGAAAACTAAGACTTCACCTAGGCGTACTAGGAAAATAGGAATTCTTCTGGTAAAGAGTCCAACCGGTATGACTGAACTCATTTTAGGGTTGGTTCGCATCTACACCTTTTGTTACGGTACCTCTAAAGTTCTCGAGTTCCAGTCCTTTAGGTTGTGGTTAAGTTGTCTTGTTTGAGTTGTGTGATTCTTTGTGTTGGTTTCTAAAAGGAAACCATATTGTTTGAAAGGAGTTACAAATGACTTTCGTTGTGTTTTGACTCATCCGTTTTCGAAGTGAGGCGATGCCTCGCGGTAGACGTACGCGTGTACAGGCGGGACGTGACAACGATGGATGGGCTGCGACTGTCGAAGCAATGCAAAGGGTGTAACAAAATCAAAAAGTTGCTCAGCTATAAGAAGTGACAGCCAAGGTGCAGAATCTGTCAGAGTTGGACCAATCTTGGAATACCAGACCTTGTAACTTTAGACCATCTCGATTCCAGAAAGGGAGGAAACGTAAGGTCAATCGATTTTAACAGAAACCGTATTCACGGTCACTGGGTAAGTAACAACGACCGCAAACATATGGAAGGAGTACTTGTGGCAGCAGACCCAGTCAGACTATGACAACTTTGCAATTATGTAAGAATTGCGGAGGAGATCACACAATGAAGGAGTGTAAGATTAAGGGAGTATTCTGTTTCAAGTGCGGAAAACCTTGACACACTTTCAGAAATTGTACCCCATCAAAGACGAAGCCTTCCGTCAGTGATGCACGCGCTTCAAGACCTCCAGCAGACAAGAAAGTTTACACTCTAAGTGGAGCGGAAGTCTCCCAAATCGAAGACCTAAACAAGGGAGCTGGTGCTACAAGAGATGATCCTTTGATTACGCTATATAACTCAAGGGGTAACCCATTCCTTTATGGCCTTTGACTATGTGAATCAATTAGGGTTATAGATGTCTTCATTACCTTTTGACTTGTTTAATTCTGTCCCTATTACTGAGCTTGTTGTTACTATCCAGTTGCTTAAATTATCTTATTTCTGTTAAAGACCAAATCTTTTCTGTCAATTTAATCTGTTTACCTTTTCTCAAATAGACATAACCTTAAGAATGGATTGGTTATTTCTAATCATATTCCGTTAGGTCGTTTCAATAAAACCTTAGTGTTTCTTGAGACTGAGATTTCTGAGTTTTAACGGCTAATAAAGTTAGAACTTTATTGAGGGGAGGAGCCCAAGGATACCTGTATTATCTTCTCTGGAGATCAAAAGTAAGGAGAATGTGGATGTTATTCTTGTAGCAAATGAATTTCTCATGACGAGCTCCAGTACTGTTAGTTAAGGAGAGGAATGGAACTTCTCAAGGATGAGTACCCTTGGAAGAAGATAGGTGACTTAATCGACCGACTGAAGTGAGCCGCTATTTTACTCCAAGATTGACTAACGATCTGGTTATCGTTAGGCTCGTGCCAGATAGAGGATATTCCCAAGATGACTTTTTGAATGTGTTATAGGCATTATGAATATCCCGTGATGCCGTTCGGAGTAATAAATGCTCCTACCATATTCATGAGTTACATGAATCGGATCTTTCGTTCTTATCTAGACAAATTTATCATTGTCTTTATCGATGACATTCTGATCTATTTTTGAAGTCGGGAGGAACATGCTGAATATCTCAGTATAGTTCTCCAGATTTTGAAGTAGAATAAGTTGTACGCCAAGTTATCAAAATGCAAATTTTGGTTGGAGAAAGTTAAATTTTTAGGTTATGTGACTCCAAAGGAAAGAATAGTTGTAGACCCATCGAAAGTTGAAGTAGTTCTTCAATGGAAAAGACCGAAGACCATAACAGAAATTCGTAGCTTCATGAGATTAGCCAGATACTACTGAAGATTCATTGAAGAGTTTTCTAAGATAGCAGGACCTCTCACCTAGCTTACGGGGAAGAATCAAGCTTTCGTGTGGATGGATGCATGTGAAGAGAGTTTTCAATGGCTGAAGAGACGACTAACTTCTTCATCAGTATTGGTTCTACCTGATCCCAACGAACCATTTGAAGTGTTTTGTGATGCTTCACATCAAGGATTAAGATGCGTGCTAATGCAAAATAAGAAGGTTGTGGCATATGCTTCAAGACAGTTGAGAGTGCATGAGAAGAATTACCCAACGCACGACTTGGCATTAGCCATTGTAGTATTTGCTTTGAAGATATGGAGACATTTTCTGTATAGAGCAACGTTTAGCGTCTACAACGATCATAACAGTTTGAAGTACCTGTTTGACCAAAAGAAGCTGAACTTGAGGCAGATGAGGTGGTTAGAGTTTTTAAAAGACTATGGCTTCCAATTTCAGTATCATCTTGGAAAGGCCGACGTCGTAGCAGACACTTTGAGTAGAAAGATGCTTAGTATCTCTGTTATACTGGTCAAGGAGAAGGAACTAATGGAGTAGTTTAGGAATATGTAGTTGTCATTGGAAATGGTGCCGGGGGAAGTATGTCTAGGTATAGTTACTATTTCGAATAATCAGTTAGAAGAGATTCGAGAGAAGCAGAAAAGTGACCAATTTCTACAAGATGAGGGGAAGCTAGTAAAGTAAGGCATGGCGTCAGAATTTGAGGAAGGGTTCGACGGAATCCTGATGTTCACGGGTAAGGTCTGTATACCGGACGATTCAGAACTTAAGGAGTTAATTCTCGGTGAAGCTCATACGAGCAAATTAAGTATGCATCCTGGAATGACCAAGATGTATCAAGACCTAAAGCGGATGTATTGGTGACAAGGAATGAAAAGAGATGTTGTTAATCATGTGCCATCTTGCCTGATTTCTCAGAACAAACTTACTCCTAAATTCATCAGACCATATCAAATTCTTCGTCGGTTAAGTCTGATAGCCTACCAAATAGTTTTGCCACTTTTTCTTTCTAACCTACATAATGTCTTCCATGTGTCGCAATTGCAAAAATACATTCCTAATTCAGCTCCTGTCATTGAAATGGATATAGTACAATTAAAGGAGAATTTGACCTATGAAATACTTGCTGTCAAGATTAAAGATAGAAGAGTGAAACAACTCCGAGGCAAAGAAATTGTATTGATGAATGTAATCTGGAATAACACGACTGGAGACGTAACGTGGGAGCTTGATGACAAGGTGAAGGAACAATATCCACATTTGTTTTAAGGTATGACAAATTTCAAGGACGAATTTCTTTTTTAGTAACTGTGGTATAATGATGATTATATTACGGTTATTAGGTTTAGTAGGTATGACAGAGGTCATAACCAAACCAGATACATTATGGGTTTGGGTTCTTCGTCATAAGTACAGGTATGAGGAAGGCATTATTCCTGAAGTCTCTTCTTGAAGCAATGCTTATTTTACATTAAGGGGTATATACACCACTTGGAAACATGTAAAGGGTGGTATTCGTTGGACCCTGCATGATGGTCATTGGGTTCGATTTTAGTTTGACCCATGGCTTTCCTATGGTGTTATTTTTCACGACATGACTTTGTAAAGTATCTCTGATAATGATCTTTAACTCCCAATGTTTGCATTCATTAATGATAATGGTAGGTAGCAGTGGAATCTTTTTCACTATTTGCTTCCAAATGTGACGGTTTCGAAGATCGAGAGTGCTTCCCCTCCCAACCCTCAACTAGGAAGTGATAAACCCATGTGGGTGTATAGTAGCAATGGTGAGTTCTCGATAACCGCTGCTTATAATGTTGTTAGTGGACTCATTAGCAGACCTCGTGGGAATTCCTGGAATGCTGTTTGGAAATGGATAGTACCACAAAAGATTATATACTTTTTCTGGCTGATTTTAAAGGATGGAGTGTTAATGAAGCAGACTAAGGTGGATAGAGACTTTGGCGTCTCTATGGCATGTCCAAGGTGTGTTCACGATTCTGAGACTACTCTGCATGGTCTTTGCGACTACCCAAAGATTTGTGATCTTTGGTTGAGGCTGGTGAAGCCCAATGCCTAGACAACTTTCCTTGGCAACGGTCTTCGTGATTGGATTATGACTACCTTGTGTCAAAAGTTGGGAAAAGACAGCGATGTAAATTAGCCTCTCTTGTTTGGTTTCACCTTATGGCTAATTTGGCTAAATAGGAATTAACTGGTGTCTAGGGAAAGTGATGGGGAAGTCCAACACATTTATTTTTCATGGCCAACCATAGAGTAGAAGAAGTCAAGTCACTGGGATAGTCCCTTCTGCATGATACATTGCATGGTAACAGGTACAAATAGTAAGCGGTTGGTTGGAACATTCTAGGGGAGGGATGGTCGAAATATAACATGGATGGCTCTTTAAAGCAAGGAGGTTGAATGGCTGGTTGTGGCGGGGTGTTCCATGATTGCTCAGGTTCATGGGTCAATGGGTTTGCTCGAAATCTTAGCTCATCCAGTTTCCTTATGATGGAGCTGTAAGGGTAGGGATATTCAAATCCAATCTAAACCAAAAATTAAAATGAATCGAAAAAAATGAAATCCAATCAAAATCGAATAAGTTTGGATTTTTTTTTTTGTTTTTGAAAACAAATTGGATAGGAACGGTTTGGTTTTAATTTTCAAAACTAATCCAATTCAAATCGATGAATATTATATAATATATTTATTTGTTATTGAATTTATATTTTTACTTATAGTAACTCTAATTTATCATATACTTCTCTCACTTTATATGATCAAATATTAT
This sequence comes from Ormosia emarginata, assembly GCA_029884605.1. Taxonomy (NCBI): domain Eukaryota; kingdom Viridiplantae; phylum Streptophyta; class Magnoliopsida; order Fabales; family Fabaceae; genus Ormosia; species Ormosia emarginata. The sequence goes on along the minus strand of JAQQTP010000064.1, from coordinate 18,404,500 downwards.
TTTAGGTACATGAAATATGGTATTTCTATTTTTACTTCATTTTATTTTTTGTTTTTCCTTTTTATCAAGCTAAATTGCTTTTAACTCATAAAATTTAGGCTTGATTTCTTTCTTTTTTAATTAAAAATTGATCGAACGGATCCAATCCAAACCAATTTAAATTGGTTTATATTGGTTCGATTTTCATAATGTAATATGTTTTGGACCGTGTTCTGGGTTAGCTGTTTAGGAGCAACCCGGCCCGCTAGAGTTGAATCTTAAATATTTATAATCACTATTAGATAACTAAATATGCCTATTTATGAGAAGTAAATATCTAATAGAGTCATTTATAGATAAAAGAATCAATTATATCTCTCATAAATAAAAGAAACAGTTAAAAAAGATAACAATCTTTTTAGATTTTTATCCTAATTAACAATATTTAATACAGATTTAAACATGATTTTTATTTACTAAAATGCTCCTATAAATACCATACAAGGAAGCCAAGGTATGCACCTAATTCCAAACACTACCCACCTTGTGCACAATATAACTTGAGCATCGAAGTGTCTTTTGCAGATACTAACTCATCGCACCACCGTGCATCAGAGGAAACAAACTTCATCAATTTTATTCAAGTAATCATCTGAACCTCGTTCAGAAGATTGGCGTCGTCAGTGGGAAGACGATAAACTTCAATTCTCATCACCATCATCATGGTCACTATACGGCAAAACCACGTTGCTGCCACTCAGAATCAACCTTCATCTGGACGTTGTCCGGCATCTGCTCCAATCCAAGAGCCAGTTGCTGCCCAACCGAAACCCATGCAAGACAGTAAAGAGACTTTGCGTACTAGCAAAAATCTCTCCCCTCAGCCGCGGCGTGTTCTGGTGATGCAACGACTTGACCCACAATGAGTCCTTTCAGGAGATACCAAACAATGTGTATCGGCATTACAATGCTTAAGAGCATGGGTGAACAACGATGAAGTTCGGTCCAACCAAGGCAAGTTCGGTCTAAGGGAGCTATCCAGAAAAGAATTTATCTCTCTAGTTAGATTCCAAGACGAACGTATTCATAACCTGAAAAGAGCTGTTAACTAGGAGAATGAGGACAAAAATCAAGTTCCCCACCGGAATCGAGAAAATAGAAGGGAGCCAGCCCGTAATGGGGTACGTAACCCGGAATACTTAAGGATCGCGAAACCTAGTCAGAGAGCTGAGAACTCGACTGGTGGAAATAGAGAGCATGATCTAGGACGGAGAAAGTCGGTTAAACAAAATTAACATTTCTCTGATGAATTGATGACCTACGAGATCCCTAAGTGCTTCAAATATCCCACAAATATTAATGCCTATGAAGAGACCACAAATTCTCAAGAACATCTAGATGCTTATGTTTCTGCTTTACTATTTGTTGGAGGAGATGATCCACTCATGTGTCGTGCTTTTCTTTTTTCCTAAAAAAAAGTTATCTTGAGATGGTTCACTACCTTGACTCCTAAATCCATTGTTGATTGGGAAGACTTGTCCTCGAGATTTTTGTTGTACTTCACCACTAGTAAGATGTAGTCAAAATTCATTTAATGCCTTTCCTACATTAAACAGGGAAAAAAGGAATATCTCCGAGACTTTATATCCCGATTTAATAGAAAAGTAGTAAATATTTATGACTGGGATGAAAGACTCGGACTACATTATATGAGGGAAGGATTACGTCCTGGGCCATTTTCTTTTTCACTGGCTAAAAAAGAGTTCAGGACGATGGATGAGTTCTGTTCTAGAACTGACAAATGTATCAATACAGAGGACATTTTTCGGGCCAGGAAACATCTAGAGAAAGGAGTAGACGTCAAACCTAAACCCGAACAAGCTCCCCAGCAAAACCAAAATTCGAGACCACCCTTAAAAGGGAAGTATAAAAGTTACACCCCCTCAACATACCTTGATCTCAGATTTATTAAGAAATTATGAACACAGAGTTTAGATATGTGCAAAGACCTCCCCCATTGAGAAAGCATGCATAAAAAGATAAGTCCAAGCACTGTGCATTTCACGAAGGTCATGTACATAATATTGGGGACTGCATCAACCTTCAAGATGCTATCGAGTCTTTGATCCGAGATGACCATCTAAACCGATATGTATGTCAATCTCAGAATGACAATCAGAGGGGAGGACAAAATTACAGAAATCGAAGCTACAGTCCTTGGAGAAGCCCATCTCCACTATATTAGAGAAGTCACTCGCCTGCGATGAACGAAAATCTTAGAACAGGCCCATCCTAGGATAACACCCAGAATCATGAAAGGGCATAATTCTGGGATAACCCTAGCCAGGATAATGAACGACGTCATGTGAAAGTAACCTAGACAATTAACACAATTTCAAGGGGTTTTACGTGTGGCCGTGAATCAAGAAATGTAAGGAGAAATGGACTCCGAGTTGTGCTAAGCGTAGCATCCTATTCGAGATATAAGGCAGATGACGGAACTAGGAAGACCCCACTAATTTCATTTAATGATGAAGATTACAGTTGCACTATCCCGAATCACGATGATCCCATGTTGATCTCGGGAATAATAACCAACGTCGAAGCTCGTCATATATTTATTAATCAAGGAAGTTTGGCTGACATTATGTTCCTAAATTTTTTTGAGAAGCTAGGACAATCAATGAAAGAATTGATCTCGTATACCGGTGAGTTGATCGGATTCACTGAAGACAAAATCACCCCAGTGGGATACATTGAGACATATATGACATTAGGGAAGGATTATCTCTTCAAGACACTTAAGGTTAAATTTCTTGTGGTGGATTGTCTTTCAGCCTATAACATCATACTGAGTTACCTTTCACTCAATGCTTTTGAGGTTGTGATCTCCACACCCCATTTGACCATGAAGTTTCTCGACCAACATGATAGGATCGTTACGGTCAAATGAGACCAGGCTACAACTAGGAAATGCTATAATGAAAGCCAAAAGATTGCTAAGAAATCATAGACCACGAACCAATGCAACAATCCAGCTTCAGTCATTACGAACCACATCAATGTCCTCTTGACTGAGGTAGATGTTTATAAAGAGATCTGTGGTACGTGCCCTCAATTTGTTGGAGAACTCTAGTCCCTTCAACTTGGTGCCAAGCCAGTCCAGGTAACTAAAATTTGAGGACATTTGAGCTAGGAAGAAAGATCCCAGCTAGTCGACTTCCTTGTGAAAAATAAGGATCTCTTCGCCTGAACCTCTGCAGATATACTGGGGTTAGACGCCGAAATCATTTGTCATCGACTTTCTATAAAAAATGAGGCGAAGTTAATGGCCTAATGAAAAAAGAAAGTCAGATATGAGAGACAGGAAGTGATACAAAAGCATGTGAAAGAACTTCTAGATGTTGAATTCATCAGAGAAGTCATTTATATAACTTGGCTTTCCAACGTGGTCCTAGTGAAAAATGCTAATGGGAAGTAGTGTATATGCATCAACTACATTGACTTGAATAAGGTTACCCAAAAGACCCTTATCCACTTCCCAACCTGGATAAACTAGTGGACAAGTCATCCGAATTCTGGTTACTCTAGTTCATGGACACTTATTCTGGATATAACCAAATTTCCATGAACTCGGAGGACGAAGATAAAACTGCGTTCACAATCGAGATGAGAAGTTATTGCTACCGTGTCATGCCATTCAAATTAAAGAATGTAGACATAACTTAACAGTGAATGATGAATAAGATCTTCAAAAAATAAATTGGCAAGATGGTGGAAGTCTATATAAATGATATGATAGTCAAGACAACAAAGACCAAAAACCATGTGAAAGACTTGGAATAAGTGTTTGCCTAAATACGAAAGCATAATATGAGATTGAGTTCGAAAAAATACATTTTCAAGAAACATGCTGATAAATTTCTAGGATTTTTAATGACAAATCCGGGCATTGAAGCTAACCTAGAGTAATGTCAGACTATTCTAGATATGCGTAGTTCGGAATCCATTAAAGAGGTATAACAACTGGCAGGTTGGATAGTGGCCCTAACTCGATTCCTGGCTAAAGCTGCTAAAAAATCTCTTCCTTTTTTCAACACCCTTAAAAAAAGAAAAGACTTTGCTAGTCTGTATTTCAGGAATAGAAGTAGACGCTAGCAACACCGTCAGTCTTGACGAGATTGGATCCCAGTGAAACTTTATATGCCTACCTCTCAGTCAGTAACGAAGTAATTAGTTCAGTCTTAATAAGAGAAACCAACGAAGGTTAGAGGCCGGTTTATTTTGTCAACAAGGTCTTACAAGGCCCTGAGCTCTGCTAACAGAAGATTGAGAAACTGATCCTAGCATTGCTAACTACTACTAGAAGGTTGCGGCAATACTTTCAGTGCCACTGCGTGATAGTGAGGACAAATCAACTAATTTGGTAAGTGTTATATAAGCCAGACCTCACTGGAAGAATGATCACTTGGTCGGTGGATCTATCCAAATTTGGTATGACTTAAGAGCTAAGACAAACCATAAAGACTCAAGTTTTACTGGACTTTTTAGTAGAGCTTACATCAGATTTCGACCATCATAGAGCGAATTCTTATACCATTTATGTTAGCAGGTGATAATAACATATTTTATACTTTAATAAACTCCTATTTTTAATCATTTACACTCTCTATATACTTAATTGATTGAGCTTGGTCATGTTTTGTAAGTTTGGGTTCAGATTAGGCTTAATTGATCTTTTCCAGCATTATTGATATTTTACAATATTTCTGTATTTTGGTCATATCTTGAGTTTTAAATATTTAAAAGTTATGAATTTTACCTTGTAAGAAAGTTAAGAGAAAACTCTACAACTTTAATGAATAGCTCAAAGTCTCAATCAGACATCTAATGGAGCTAATTGGGCCTGGAAGTCAGAAAACGGGTTCTGTCACTAGAACTTGAGTAGTATGCACTAATCAGGGCATAACTTGGGCTGTAGGAGTTACATTTAGCTGAAACTGGTGGCATTGGAAAGTTAAGACAAAACCCTTCAACTCTCTTGAAGACCACTTTTCCAGAAAATGACATTTTAATAGAGTTATAATCGTGTGAAGATAGTTAAATTAGTTGGTGCAAATGGAGAGACAAGCATGATAATCAACCACCCACTCATTAATCATCTACCCACTAAATAATCATCCACTCACTTATTAATCATCCACCCACTCATTAATCATCTACCCACTCATTAAATAACTCTATTGTCATTTTTCACTCATCCACCCATCATCTACTAACTCATTAAATAACTTCATTATCATTTTGTACTCCTCAAGCTCTATAAAAGGGAGCATTGGCTAATCATCTTGGGCATCTTGTTTTTAGATGAAGATCATGCTATTATATTATTTGATTTTCTTGTTGTAATTTTCTTTTGTTCTAAATAGAAGTTATGTTCATCTTCATCTTCTTTTTCTTTCTTTCTTTGTTCTTGCTCATGAATAACTAATTTTCATCTTGCTTAGGTGAAGGGTTGAAGCTTTTAGTAATAAAATAAGGTTAGATTAATTTCTTTCTTGTGCTTAAGTGATATATTATCAAGTGGTCATTATATATGTTGTATTTAGTTTCCAATCAATTTAGAAACCCTCCTTGTAAAGTGAAGTTCTTGATTCATTGTAGACAAGTGGTTGACACAATGAATGTTTGAACCCATTTACAAGTGTTGGTGTTAATAAATAATTAAAAGAAACATAATATAACTACGTATATAATTCTAAATGGACTTTGAATGTTTTATTTTTCGATTGAAACCTCCGTTGTGCGTGGATTTCAATTGAGTTATAAAAAAAAATTTGTCCTTAATTTATTACCAAAAGTAGATCTCCTAACCTAAACAAGTTCTTTTTTAATAGTGAATAAGTTTCATTATCTTTCATGTTGTGACAAATCATTTCCTTAACTCGAAGAATTTTTCTTTGTCAATTCCCTATGGATCGACCTCGGACTCCTGAGAAAATTATTACTTGAGACAACCTGCACTTGAGTTTGCATATTTTAATTCGCATTAACGGGTCTTCAAATCCCAAAGGGAATGAAGCTGGGATCATATTAGAAAATGAAGTTGGACTCATATTAGAACATTCTTTAAGATTCAAGTTTTCGACTTCAAATAACCAAGTTGAATATGAAGCATGCATTGTGGACATTACCATGTAAAAAAAAATGAGAGCCATGGATATAGTTCTATGCAGTGACTCATAGTTGGCGATTTCTCAAATTCGGGGTGAGTATCAGGCTAAGGAGCCCTTATTATAAGAATACCTAGCCAAAGTGAAGAAATTAATGAAGAGTTTTGATAGTGTAAAGGTGAAACATATCCCAGGAGAGCAAAACTCTAGAGTCGACATCATGTTAAAGCTTGCCAGTACTAAGAGCCCTAGCAACAATAGGTCCGTAATCCGGGATATCCTACTCACTCTCAGTATTACGGATACCGAAGTTCTCCTACTGGAAAATGATGAAACTTGGATGGCACCCATAGTTGCTTATCTCTATAATGGCACATTGCCTAAAAATCAGAAAGAAACCCATAAAATAGTATGGATAGTAGCGTGGTATACCGTCATTGATAAACAACTATACCATTATGGGTTCTCTTCTCCTTTTCTCAAGTGCCTTGGTAAAAAAGATGCAGAGTATGTTTTGGCCGAAGTTCATGAATGAAGTTGTGATCATCACTTTGGAGTAAAATCCCAAGCACAGAAAGTGCTGAGGGCCGAGTACTACCGACCTAGTATGGAAATTGACAACATGGAACATATCCAAAGATATGACAAATGTCAACGATTCTCAGAAATCTATGCAGCCTCACTAGAAGAGTTATTGACAATGTTCATTCCTTGACCTTGCTACCAGTGAAGGATGGATATCATAGGTCCTTTCCCTCATGAACTAAGATAGATTAAGTACTTGGTAGTAGCTATAGACTATTTCTCCAAGTGGATTGAGTTAGAATTGCTATCCATCACCACCACCTTGGCGCGGATATAAAAGTTCACTTATAAGAATATTATCAGTAGATTTGGTATTCCAAAGTCCGTTGTTACAGATAACAGAACACAATTCACTGACTAAAAGTTTAAGGATCTCATAGCCAGACTAAAAATTAAACAACATTTTACCTCAATGGAGCATCTGAAACCAATGAAAAATCCTTGCGTGGGATAAAAAAGAGACTTAATGAAGCTTAGGGGAATTGGGTGGAACAACTCAATCACGTCCTATGGGCATATCGAACCATGCCCAATTCATCAACAGGAGAAACTCCTTTCAAGTTAACCCATGGTTGTGAGGCTATGATTCCGGTTGAAATAAGAGAATTGAGCTGAATGAGACAAAATTTCTTTGAAGAGGCCAACCCAGACCTCATCTGGCATAATTTAGATATATTGGAAGAACAATACCGTATTGCCCATATATTGGAAGGCACTATCAAACAGAGGATTGCAGCCCAGTACAATTCCAAAGTGATACCACAGAGGTTTGTTCTTGACAATCTCGTTCTGCGTAGAACGGATATTGAAGGCAAAAATGTAAATGAAGGAAAACTAGCTCTTAATTGGGAAGGACCATATCAGATCACTTCCACGACAAACATTGGAGCCTATACCTTGGAAACCCTCTCTGGCAAAGGCATCAAGAATTTTTGGAATGCTGACAAACTCATGAAATATTAAAGCTAATTCTTTTTAGTTTATATTTTTATCATGTAAGTGACGAGATCCGACATGAATAAATTGGTGACTATGTTTTTAGTATTTGGTTATTTTCTACATCTATAACGATTGCAACCCACAAGGTTATCGCACCTTGGAGAGGTCCGATGGATACAAGGTCCAACTAGGCTAAGATATTCCGATGCACAAATGAATGTCAAAAGGGGGAATTCACTTAACTAGTCTCAGAGTTCAAGAAGTGAATTCAAGGGTTTTAACTCGTACTCTAATGAGCCTGACCTTAACCCATAAAACTAAAGAAGATTTAAGGAGGTTAAGAGTATTTGACTATAACCCGTGATAAGGTAATAATATTTGTTATGGTCTACAAAGGATACCACTCCAAGATCACACTTTAAAGTTTTATATTTAGAAATTTGACTAAGTGTTAAGAACTCCAGCAAAGAGCAAGAAACATAATTGATAAACATCTTAAGTGGAATCTAAAAGACAGGCTACTGTACAATTAAACAGGAAAGATTCACCAAAAGTTAAATGATAAAACCATCGAGATAGAGCATTGGACTCATCTCGGCTAAAAAAAACAAAGACATTTGCTAAGTGTCAATTAAATCACTGAGATCAAGTATTGGACTTATCTTTGTTACAAAAAAAAAAGGCAATAATAATAGGCAAGAAAATATTCTAAGTATTTAAAATTAAGTTACGCCTGAAATTCGAGACTTGTCCATAAAAATTTGAAATTAACTCCACGCAAGGGGCATAATATAAACACAGAGTGAAATCAGGCATCCACGGTGGGCACTCCTTGGTCGACCTCCTCCACCCCGACTTCCTCCGCTTGGCTATCCTATGAGGTCTCCTCACCCTCCTCTTCGTCGCCATCCACTATGGGAACCTGGGTTACTTGAGTGGCGTCAACGATGACATCCACTATGCATCCATCTCCGACCACTTTTCGTGAATCGGTCTAATCAGTGATGATATCTGGGTTTAGTGGGCATAGTTGGGCAAAAGCATTAAAAATGGTTCGTCCACCGAGACAGCTCATTCATCTTTAAGATATTAAACATCATTCTTCAGCTTAGCCTCGGACTACCTAAGGATCTCACTCTCAGCACGGAGCACGATTAAGGTAGACTTTGTTAAAGAAATTTGATCTTTTAGGATATTTTCTTGAGCTACCCCCTCTGCGATCTTGGCTTGGAGCTCAGTTATCTCAACCCTGCGTAGATCGAGCTTTTTATTGACTTGAGCTAGTTGGGCATCCTTCTGAGCCATAGCCAACTCAAGCTCCTTCCTCTCACCACAAAGGGCATTCTACTCCTTCTCCAATTCTTGAGTTTGACGAACAGACTCGAAGATAGACTCCAGAAACCGGAGAATGGGAGCGTTGTGTAGAGCATGCACCTAAGCATCCCAAATAATCTCAATTAAGTCATGCTCTATCAAGATATCTTGGTCAGCTTGGGTAAGTAGGGCATTGTCGATGATCCGCCTTGGATCAACCTCTCTACCCCATATGGATCTAGCAGCAAAGTGGAGTGGGGCGTCCTTCGGGACTTCAGTCTCCCGACTAATAATGAGTACGATGGGATTAACCTCAGTCATCAATCGTTTCCTTATCTACTCCTGATGACTATCCCCTTTCCTCTTCTAAGGCCGAAGAAGTTGAGCAGGTGATCCAGAGTCCACCTCTTGTGTAGTAGTTTGAGTTTGGGGAGGAGGAGCAGTGATCGACGGTTGGGATTCGGACCCCGAGGCCCTAGCTTTTTTTTGGGCCAAATGCAAAACAAGAGCTTCAAGCCTACCAAAAGGTGCCATGCTCTTTGCAAACAAGAAACAAACATGTTATAACACTTAGAAAAAATTATGAAATACAATAGATAAAGATATGGTCAAGACGAGATACTTAAAAATGGTCTTATAGAGTCGAATGACTATCCAGGACATCTTTACAATAGATGACCCTATTTTAATCGGCCTACTCAACTAAAAAGTTGAGGATGTTGGCCTCACTCTTAGTCATTAAAAATAGCAGAGTCTCTATCTCTTCCTAACTCTGGTTCCAAACCACTTGGGTCCAGTATAAATACATTCGTGGTTCACCTTTCGGGGAAACAAAAAAAGGCATTAGCTATGGAGCCCCTTATACTCTGAAGAAATCGTTCATGTTGTTTTTGAAGGATTCTTGGTATAGTTTGAATACTTTACACCTTGCTTGTGCATGCAAAGTAACTCACCCCTTTTGAAAGTTGTTCATAGAAGGTGAAAACTGGATGAAAAGAAAGAAAAATGACCCCACGAAGTATGGTCATCCAAAGTTCTTGCAAATGAACTCGAAGGTCCTGATAAAGCTCCATGCGTTCAGATGTAGTTGAGTTGGAGCTACTCGTAGGTGGTTTAGGACTCTAATCTCGAAGTCAGAGAATGGAAGTCGAACTACGATTTGGTGAATAAGGCATCATACATGTAAATAAAGTTATCGCCCTATATCCTCGTTGAGCAGCCCCTTTCTTGATTTGATGGAGCTCGGATTATATATTCTCCATCATAAAGTCGGTCTTTGGTGAGGTGCAAGTATTCTTGTTTGGCATTGGCATCCTCCGTTGTGTCGACGCTTGAGGGAGTACCTAGAACTTCTTAGTCAACCCATTGGTAGAGACCGATATTTCTTGGAAAAATACATTTCCTTGGTTCTAACGTAGATGTTCTTCGATGTCCCATCTCTGAGTTACTAGCTTTACCTACTGAGGTCATACTCATGTCAGAATAAGAAGAGGTTTCATTATAACTCTCTAACTCCTTTATGAGTACAGATAGTGAATGTGATGGTTTATAAGTTCCCTAGCATGATCCACCCTTCGTATCATCTTTACAACATCCATCCTGGATAGTAGCCTTAAACCCTTATCAGAACCTCGACCACTAGGAGAATGTCTCCGTTGTGCATGAGACAGCAGAGATGGCGAAGCTCTCAGGATTCTTAGAGAACTACTCTCTTCATCACTGTTGTTTGACATTCTCACCCTCACTATGATATTTTTAGAAGAAAAATAGAGTGGAAAAGGGAATAAGAGGCCTGAAAGAAGTAAAAAATCACAAAGAATCGTTGCTTGAGCTCGTTGAAAATCGCCTTGACTCGCCAGAGGGAAAGGCAGAAATGGAGAAAGAGGGAGAAAAGTGGGGGGGGGACCCCACTCCTATTTATAGCCACGAGAGGCATCCCCAATCGTTACCATATGAAAGGGCAAAATGGTCCATCTGTATTAAATTTGAAATGGTAATGATGGCAGTACAAAAACTAAATGGTGGCTTCCAATATCATTTCACCACGTGGCAAAAAGGACTGCGCTCAGAGTTGAAATGATGCATAATAGGGCAGGATGATATCAAGCCAGATCATGAACTATTGTCATGATGTTATGATAAAATCATAATATAGATTACGTTTTGCCTTCAATTTACCTTCAGAATTGACAACGGATCCCACTACCTAAATTGGTATGGGGGCAACTCAATATGAATCCCGAAAAACGGTGTAGAGACTTTAAGACAAAGTGATCTATATCGAATCCCGGCTTAATTCATCAATACTGGAGGTATCTTGATTTTTTATTTTATTTTTCATCACGGACTTCGGCCCTTCGTTAGAGACATCGCAAGATCTAACATCTATATAATGATTTGGATCCCTTTGTCCCATGCGTGCCATTGTCTCCTGATCTCAGATATCTTGACACTCAACTGTCACATTTAAGCATCAAGTTGGGGGCAACTATTCTGGACCAGATTTTGCATTAACGGCTCAGGAGCAGCTCGACTCGCTAGAGTTAGATCTTAGATATTTATGAGTGCTATTAGATAAGTGAATATACCTATTTATGAGGAGTAGATCTTTAACAGAATCTCTCATAGATAGAGGAATTAATTATATCCCTCATAAATAGATGAGACAATTAAAATAGATAACAATTTTATAAGATTTTTATCTTAATTAATATTATTTAATATATATTTAAATATGATTCTTATCTATCAAGATGTTTTTGTAAATATCATACAAGATATTTAATGTATACATCTAATTCTAAACACTACCCATCTTGTGCACGGTTTAATTTGAACATCGAAGTGTCTTTTGCAGATTCCTATCCCTCGCTCCACTATCACAATCACTATGCATCAGAAGAAATCACCTTCATCAACCTCATTCAGATAATCATCTAAATCCTGTTTAGAATATGTAATCAATTCAAATTAATGTAAATAACATTATTTGGATTGGTTGGCTTTTTTACTCCAAACTAATTTAAACTGAACTGTGAATATCCCTACTGTGGTATTTGCATTGCGTTGGATTTAGCTTTGGGTATGTATATTCTGAAGTTGTGGTTTGAAGCAGATTCATTTTGTAATTATTCAATTCGTTAACCAGGGGTTTGGTTCTTCTCACCCATGCACGACATCGGTGGAATCCATTCGTTTATTATTGAATAGGGACTGGCAAGTTAAGATCACCCATAGCTTCAGAGAGGGGAAAAGGTAGTTGCCTGGCTTGCTAACTATTCTCATGGGTTAGATTGGGGTCTTCAAGTTTTAGAAAGATCTCCTAGGGGTGTGGGAGCTTCTTGTTCGATGACATTGCTGGTATATCGTTTATGAGAAGTGTTCGTGCTTCTCAGGAGCTTTTGCCCCTCCATTGCACTGAAAAAAAAAATTTAAAGTTTATTTTTTTATATTTATTATATTTATTTTATTAATTAAATTATGATATGTATATATTTTTTTAAAAATGTAAGAGAAAGAACATTAATAAACACATATAATAACTTAATTAATGAAATAAATATAAAAAATATAAAAAAAATGAGTCTAAATTTTGTTCTTAAAAAATGTAATTTGAATTTATTGCCAACTTTAAAATTTTTTTATATGACCCCCACTTTTAAGATGCTAGCTCTGGCACCTACTTTTATTTGCACTTCAAAATGCTACATTATTTTTTATATTTTTTTATTTAAAATAAAAAAGATGAAAAGAATATTAGAATGTGTATTTTTTATTTTATTGTTAAAAATAAAAATAATATAAAAATAATATATTAAAATTAATGTGCAAATATTATTATTCATTTAAGAAGTTGGATCTGGTTTTATATATTTGAACAAAGGATTGTGTACAGCATTGATGACGCGAATATACTCTCCTAGTAAAGAATAATTACCAACCGGTCAGGAAATAGGAATATGCTGCTGACTGAACGAAAATATGTTAAGTCAGGTTAAGTTTTGTTTTAAATAAGTTTGTCTTATATTTTAATTATAAGATTTGAGTTTAGTTTGTAAGTTTATATTAAGTCAATTTTAAGGTTTAACATAATTTTTTAAACATTTGGCGTGGCCTGAAAGTTTATTTAAAAATTTATTTTGTAATGAAATATTTAAATAGGTTAATAGATTTACCTTTAAATAGGTCAACATGTCTTTATACAGACTAACAAACTTACTTTTAAATAATTCAACATGTTTTTATATAAGCAAACACACCTACCTATAAATAGGTCAATATGTCTTTATATAGGTTAATACACCTAAGTCTTGAAATAAGTTAATGGGCCTATTCAAGGCCAATAAGTCTTTGTTATAACTTAACATTTACCTTCTAATTTTATAGATATTCACTACATTCTTACTCTAGTCTTCAGTCGATGTGGAACTTAGAGATATACTAAGTTACAAAATTTTGTAACTTGTTATATCTCTAAGTCTCACATCGATCAAAGACCAGAGTAAGAAAGTAATTAGCATCTATAAAAGTAGGAAGACAAAACTTGGCTCCAACCTAAGTTAGAAGAAAGTCCTCCAATTCCCTCTAATTTTATGCTATGTGCCTATTTTATTAAATTTCACTTGTTTTAGCTTCATTAATTTAATAAAATAGACACATAATATAAAATTAGAGGGAGTTTGAGGATTTTCCTCCAACTTAGGTTGGAGCTAAGTTTTGTCCAAAGTAGGAGGTAAGCGTTAACTTATTATTTTCATTCTAATAAATATATTACATTAAATATATTAATAAATATGTTATTTTTATTCTAACTTATTAACTTAAATTTTAATTACTAATTTTTATTAAAATCTAATTAAAAAATATATAAATATATTATAATAAATTTATAATTATAATTATAATTATAATTATTATCAATATTATTATTAAAATATATATTATTATATTATATATAATTAAACAGGTCAAGTCGACCGGTCAAATTTAAAAGGCCTATTAACAGGTTTGCCTGACTTTTTTTAGTTAAATTGACTTTTAAAAAATATTAATTTAACTTATTTAGTAAATAGGTCAAGTCAACTCAGGTGTCAGACAAGTTAGGCCATAAACCTCTGACGAGTAACCTGACATATTTTCATCCCTAATTACAACTTACAAGTCCATTTGGCAAACTCACGAAATACTTTTTTTTTTCGAAGGAAAAAAACAAAACCTCGCGAAATTCTAATGACTTTCTTTTTTTAAAATTAGTTTGGACGCCGGTAAAGATATTTTTGTTATTTTTTTATATCAGTTAAGATTCAGTTTCTTCCTCAATGATTTTAAGGCGTACTCTCCCATATCAATTTAATGTGTTTTAAAAAATTAATTAATTTGTCTAAATATTAAATTAAAATCCAAACTTAATTGTGAAAGCAAGATATTTGTTTTCTTTAGAAGCAATGTATCCTTTAATTTATTAGTCCTAACGATGTGGAAACAATATGTGGCGGGTTATTTTCTTTTTTTAGGGCCAAAAATAACTGTTTAATCTCAAAGTCAAGGTAGACTTTTAAATTTAATAAACGCTTATAGAAATATTTATAAATAACTTATTAACAATTAATCATGATAAGATTTTCTACTAAATTGTTGCAACTGAATGACATTTGTTCACTTTAACGATAATAACAAATACACACACACAAAAAAAAAAATGTAAGAGAGATGTAAGAACAAAATGAGAGTGAGTAGCATGTTTTTTCCCCTCATTTGGATGCTGCATAATAAGAGTGAGCATAAACCTTTCCCATATGTTACACATTGTTATGATATAATTTAAACTTTGGAGTTCTAAAATACTTAATAGTTAATACCCAATCTTCAACTTGTCAGAAAGTTCCTCAAATAAACTTTCTGAGCTGGCCCTAAAGAATTTTCTTCTATCTACTCCTCTTTTCTTTCTTTCTCATCTATTGAAGGAGAGTAGTTTATGCCATTTTTTTAGCTTGGAATCACCCCTCTACATCTTTTTTTTCTCTCCTTTTATTTAAATAAGTGATTTTTTCACATAGATCTAGTTTTTCTTTTGTGTTTTTCCATGTTTTCGTCGTCTGTGTGCGGCGGTATTTTGTTCGTTGTCTTGATACAGTGTCGTTTGGTTTCCCGTCTTGGTGCGGTGGTTTTCCGTCTTATTGTAGTGTTCGTTTGGTTCAGATTAGTAGACCAGTTTCGATTTATTACAGATTTAATCAAGACTTGGGCGTCAACGTTACAGATCCGGAGGCATGGATATTCCAGTCACTTTAATTTTGTCACATTTATAGACATTTTGTCATGTTATACTATTAACCTTGGTGCTGTGAGTTTGTTCGCAAATTCATTTTTTTTTAATTTTTCACGATGTTGAATTTGTGTTATTTTTGGTGTATTTTATTAATTTGAGTGAATGAATATCTTTTTTAGTCAAAAAAAAAAAAACATGTCTGGAGCCGAGTAGCATTGCTCCTACTCTACATATTCCGAACTTCAATAGTGAAAATATTGTGTAGATAAGGTTTAAATAAAAATAAATAAATAACCGCAAAAGGGTTGGTTAATTTAGTGATATGTGTGAGTAAGTACAAAATTATTGCTTCAAATACTAATTATACCAATTACTTAAAGTCAAATTATAAAGAATAATTTTATGAATTTTCTTGTTCTGATTGGTTTTGACCAAATTAAGAAAATGCATTAGTTAAATAAGTGTTAGTTAGTTCAAATATTACTTAATCGCAATTTATATATTTAAAAAAAAGGGGTAAAAGATCCAGTCATGGTACCCTAATTTATAATCATTATTTTGCATTGTGCGTTAAGTAATGTTACGGTTACTTCTTTTTTTTTTTTTTTTTTGCGCCGGGAATGGTACGGATACTTTAATACACAGCAAAGTTTGAATAAGGTTGGTATGATTTTGTCCAATAAGTCCAATCCTAATAGCGAGAAGTAAATTCAATCTTTGGCTGAACAGCGAAAACTTTGTCCATCCTGGCTCCATTTCTCAATGTGAGTTTGAATTTTTAAGTTAGTATATCTTATTATCATAAATTGAAAGTCAGTATCTTACTGCTACTTGATTTTATTATCTTAGATCCCATAATCTGTCAAAATCTTCTTGAGTTTTAAAGGGAGTACGAATCACGTGGTCTCATGTGACATTTTAGATCAAAAAGAAAAAGAAACATGTTTTGACTAATATATTGTCCCTTGTCACTACAATCTAAGAATAATTGATCATATTGATGTTGACATAGGTTAATTTGAACGGAGTCTCACCTATTGTAGAATGAGGAGTGGTTCGGTAGGCCCAAAGGACGTGGTCTAACTGCTCGGCTCAGTTTCCTTTGGCCTCGTCCAATCTTTTCTTTAACCCCTTAACGATAACACGATTTGTTGTTGTGGCTTGTCCGTTGGTACGGGGGTTCTCCACGGCACTGCAGTGATGTTTTATTTTCAGCCCGCAAAGTAATTCTTCGAAACCTTTGTCTTTGAACTGCGTCCCGTTGTCCGTAACGATGGATTCTAGGACTCCGAATCTGGTAATGAGGTGGCGCCAAGTGAATCTTTGGATTCGAGCCAAGGTGATGTTGACCAGGGGCTTTGCTTCTATCTATTTGGTAAAATAATCCACAGTAACAACCAAAAACTTCAATTGCCTGGGCACTTGAGGAAAAGGTCCCAAGATATCCATGCCCCACTGGTAAAAAGGCCAGGGGATGGATGTCGTGGACAATTCCTCCGGCGGGGCGTGGTAGTGGTCAGAGTGCCGTTGGCACTTATCGCACATTTGGACATGTGCAAGGGAGTCTGCCTCCATCGTGGGCCAGTAGTAACCTGCCATGAGTGCCTTTAATGCTAGAGCTTTGCCTCCGAGGTGGTGTCCACAGCTCCCTTCATGAACTTTGGCCAAGACGTACTGAGCCTCTTTCGGCGTGAGGCATTTGAGGAGGGGTGAAGAAAATCCGGGCCGGTATAACTGCCCATCGAAGATGGTGTATATGACCGCGACTTTCTTCAATTTGGCTGCATCCTTAGAATCCTCGGGGAGGCTACCGGTCTGCAAGTATTCCATTAGTGGAGTGATCCAGGTACGTTCTTGCTCATCAACCTGGAAGATGGCTATGTCGAAAACTGCGGGGTGTGAGAGGGTTGCCTGGATCACCGATCAGTTGTTACCTGGACTCTTGGTGCTTGCCAACTTGGATAAGAGATCGGCCTTGGAGTTTTGTTCCCGGTGTATGTGCTCCACTTTAACCAGCTGAAAGTTTGGGAGGAGTTCTTGCACCTTCATGAGGTATTTCTGCAGGAGGGGTTCTTTGGCTTGATACTCGCCTCGGATCTGGGAGGTTACAAGCTGTGAGTCACTGCAAAGTTTGATCTGTGTGACCCCCAGGTCTCTGGCCATTGCCAGTCCTGCGATGCATGCCTCATACTCTGTCTGGTTGTTAGAGGTGGGGAATTCGAACCTTAGTGAATTCTCAATAGTCACCCCTCCTGAGTTCTCCAAGATTACCCCAGCGCTGCATCCTTTTGGGTTTGAAGACCCATCCACGAACACTGTCCAGGACAATTCTTCGGTGCATCTGGGGTCTGAAGTGAGTTCGACCAGGAAATCAGACAGCGCTTGTGCCTTGATTGTCACTCTAGGCTCGTAGGCAATCCCGAACTCGGAAAGCTCAATGGACCAGGCAATCATCCTTCCCGCTAAGTTTGGTTTATGTAGTATCTGCCGGATGGGCTGATCGGTCCTTACTATCACGGGATGGCACTGGAAGTATTGCCTCGGTCACCTGGCCGTGATGATGAGTGCGAAGGCGACCTTATCTATCTTTTGGTATCTGAGTTTGGGGCCTTGCAGTACTTTGCTTACGAAATAAACCGGTTGTTGTCCCTCCGGCATTTCTCTAATGAGTACCGAACTCATGCCTTCCTCGTGAACGGTGAGATACACGTAAAGTGTTTCTCCTGCCTCTGGCCTTGTAAGGATGGGAGGGGATGCCAGAATGTTTTTCAGGGATGTGAAAGCGTCTTCACAGTCTTCTGTCCATTCGAATCTGGTCCCCTTTTTCAATAATTTGAAAAGAGGGAGGGATTTGTAAGCGACTTTGGCCAAGAACCTGGCGAGAGCCGCGATTCGTCCATTTAACTGTTGTACCTTTTTCACGTTCCGGGGGCTATGCATATCGAGCACCGCCTTGCATTTGTCGGGGTTTGCCTCTATGCCGCGTTGGGTTAGCATGAACCGCAGGAATTTCCCTGCTTGGACCCCGAATATGCACTTTCCTGGATTGAGCCTCATGTCGTGCCTTCTCAGCTGTGTGAACACTTCTTCCAGGTCCGAGGTGTGTGATCCAGACGACGGGGTCTTAACTATCATATCATCGATATAGACTTCTAGCATTCTCCCCATCTGTTCTTCAAAGACTCTGTTCATCATCCTCTGGTATGTGGCCCCGGCGTTCTTTAGCCTGAACGACATTACCTTGTAGCAGTAGCTCGCCTTTTTGGTGATGAAGGCCGTTTTGTCCTGATCTTCGGGGTACATTGGAATTTGATTGTACCCCGAGTAAGCGTCCATGAAGGACAGTGTTCAAAAACTGGAGGAGCTATCGACTAACTTGTCAACGTTTGGGAGGGGGTATGGATCTTTGGGACATGCCTTGTTCAGGTCGGTGCAGTCCACACACATCCTCCATTTCCCGTTTGACTTTTTAACCAGGACAACGTTCGAGAGCCAAGTGGTGTACGGGATTTCTCTTCTGAAGCCAACGTTCAATAACTCCTTGACTTGCTCCTCGATGGCTTGTTGTTTCTCGGGGCCAACTTTTCTCTTCTTCTGGGAGACCAGCTTTGCATCCCGTTTGATAGATAAGTGATGGCGGAGGAAAGCGGGGTCAATTCCAGGCATGTCAGCAGAAGTCCAGGCAAACAGATCCTTGTTTTTCTGCAGGAGCTGTATCAGCTGGATCTTTTCCTATTCTTCGAGGTTTGCTCCTATCATGGTGACTTGGTCGGGTTTGTCGCCCAGCTGGAGTGGGATCAGTTCTCCTTCGGGACTGGGGTCTTGTACCCCGAATCTCTTCACGGACATCCAACTCCGTCATCAGGATGTTGACTTGGTCGTAGGTGGTGCTGGATGTCCGTGTCTTTCTTTTCCTGGAGGTCCTGCCGATCTTCAAGCTCTCATTGTAGCATTTGCGGGCTGCAATCTGGTCGCCCTTGACCATGATCACTTCATTGTTCCTGTTGAGGAACTTCATGGCCTGGTGGGCGGTAGAGACTACAGCGGCAATGCCATTTAGCGTAGGGCGGCCCAGGATAATGTTGTAGGCCAAGGGGCAATCAACGACTAGAAACCTCACCTTCACCATTTTATAGGTGTCGTTGTTACCCAAGGTAAGGAAAGTTTCAAAGTAACCCACCGGGGTTACCTTTTCTCCGGAGAATCCGGTTAGCTCGCCCTCATATGGCGTAAGCGCAGACAGAGGGAACTCCAATCTTTCGAAGGCGTCCATGAATATGATGTCCGTTGAGCTCCTCTGATCTACAAAGATGCGACGGACTTCGGCATTGGAGATTATTCCGGATATGACCAGGGGGTCGTCGTGATCTCGGATAATGTCGCCGTAGTCCTTATCGAAGAAGGAGACGGGCGGTGCGTCCTTGTATTCCACGTGGGGCTTTCGGGAAGAGGAGCCAGACATGCTCAGGACCGCAGTCGAGAGTGCCTTTTTCCTTGAGTTATTTGACAGACCGCCCCCTGCAAATCCCCCTGAGATAGTACTTACGAGTCTGTCCTTCCTGTTGCCCCCACCTTGAGTATCCCGTTCCCGGTCCTGCCTGTTTTCAACAATGCAGCGCGGAGGGGTCTAGGACCTTCTTGCAGGACTTTTGCTTCTTCTTGGGCGCTGGTTCGGACTTCGCCGGGGGCTGCGGCTTTGTCTCTGATCTCTGCGCCTTTCACGGTTTTCGCTTCCTCGGAGATCGCTGATGTACTTCTACAGCCGTCCCTCTTTGATCAGGGACTCAATTACATCCCGGAGCTGGTATCAATCCTCCGTCTCGTGGCCATAGCTCTTGTGCCACCTGCAATGTTTCGAAAGGTCCCTCTGGAATTGCTTCTTTATGGGTGGTGGCCTCTTAATATCTTGGAACTCGGTTTGAAGGACCTCCTTCAAGATTGTCTCTCGAGGGGTGTTCAAAGGAGTGTATTCGGAATACTTGGGCCGATACCGTTCGTTCTTGGAGGACTCCCGGGGTTGGTTATTGTTGTGGTTTTTTTTCTGGTGGACCGGCTCGCCTTTCTCCATATTCTCTTTTGCCCTGGTGACTTCCTCTAGCTCAACATATTTGTCTACCCGTCTGTGAAACTCTTCTAGACTCTCCGGTTTTTTTTTTTGCTAGAGACGCAAAAAAGCTCGAGTTGGTCTGGAGCCCGTTCCTGGCGTAGTGGAGGGCTATCCTGTCGTCGAGGTTCTCTATGCCCACACAGACTTGGTTAAACCTTCTGACATATTCACGCAAGGATTCAAAACTTCCCTGGCGGATCCCGGAGAGGGAGTCAATCGACTTCGGACGCTCCTTTGCCGTGGTGTAATGTTGCAAGAACCGTTGCGTCAGGTCTTCCCACCCTGTGATCCTCGTTCACAAGGTGACAAACCATCGGAGGGCGTCCTTCTTCAGGAATAGGGGGAAGGCCTGGCATAGAAGTTCTAGGGTGTATCCATAGAGTTGCATGGACTGCGTATAGGTGTCCAAGTGCTCCTGGGGATCCATTGTTCCGTCGTAAGCCTCTAAATTGCTCGGAGGTTTGAAACTCCTTGGAACCCTGTATGACATTAGAGCGTCCGAGAATTGTTGTAGGCGGCCGGGGGCCGGGTTACCGTTTCCAATAATCCCGGCGCCAGCGCCTTGGGCTGCATGCCCGTTGTGAGCAGCATCCCGTCCTCCATTGTCATTCTCAGCCCTTGCCGATCTTTCAAGGTTTTCTAAACGGCAACGTTGTTCCTCTAGTTGACGCCGCTGATCCTCGATGAGAGCTGTTTGTTGGTGCAACAACTCTCGGAGGCCATTTCTCGTAATCTCGGAGTGGACATTGTCTTCGTAATGAGACGTGTGGTCCACATTATCGTGGGAGGCTCCCAAACGAGCATGGACATGGATCCTAGCTCCATGGTTCGTTCCGTGGTTTACTCCATGGTTTATGTTGTTGACCCCACCGTGGGGGAAGACAAGCCTGTTCCGGACTGAGACCCTTCGAGATGGATCAGGGCTTTCAGCAGAAGCTGAAGTCTTGTGTCCATCGTTAAAAGTTTCCACCATGACAGGCCTACTTCTGGCGGTGGAGGTTTCTGGTGGTGTGACTGAAAGAAGGTTGCGCTGCGCTGTTAGGTCCTATATTTGGCCAGGGGGGCATGCGCAGCGCTCCCTTTTTTCTGGTTGTGTCTCGTGCTCACCATGGTTGATGCGGGAATGGAAGTTTATCCGGGTTCCCACAGACGACGCCAATGTTCTGAAATGGGTTCAGAGGGTACCTGAAATAGGCACGTATATGGTGGTTTCCTCCTTATGCAGCTGCAGCCAAGCGAATTAAGCCTAGGGGGTGAGTACCTGCAATGGGACTTCAACGCTCAAGTCAGGCAATACTCAAGTAAATGTTAAGTAAAGGAGAATATATCAGATAGTCATCGATCTCTCTCCTTTTAGGTTTACTTAGCCTGATATATATAGAGAGCGTGGCTGGAATCCTCATGCAATCCACGTAGGACGAAGGTACATCAGGATCGTGTCTTGGCAGAGGTTTCAACCCACGATCGTTGAGGTCCGTCTCTGACCTTGTCGGGACTGTCCTACGATCGTTGAGGTCTGTCTCTGACTTTGTCGGGACTGTCCTACGATCGTGGAGATCCGTCTCTGATTTGTCAGGACTGTTACCTTGATGGCCAATCCTTGTTTGGGGGGAATTTGCATAGGTCTGGCTATCGTAAGTGTCCGATGCCTTGGACCGAGGTCATGAGGCTTTAACCGGGGTGTCTACAGAGAAGTCTGGTAATTCGTGTGTCTAGTCGATTCTTCAGGATGAGATCCCGGACCATGGTCCAGAACAATACTAATTACTTAAAGACAAATTATAAAGAATAATTTTATGAATTTTCTTGTTCTGATTGGTTTTGACCAAATTAAAAAAATGCATTAGTTAAATAAGTGTTAGTTAGTTCAAATATTACTTAATTGCAATTTATATATTTTTTAAAAAAAGGTAAAAGATCCAGTCATGGTACCCTAATTTATAATCATTAATATTCATTGTGCGTTGAATAAGGTTCGTATGATTTTGTCCAATGAGTCCAATCGTAACAGCGAGAAGTAAATTCAATCTTTGGCTGAACAGCGAAAACTTTGTCCATCCTGGCTCCATTTCTCAATGTGAGTTTGAATTTTTAAGTTAGTATATCTTATTATCATAAATTGAAAGTCAGTATCTTACTGCTACTTGATTTTATTATCTTAGATCCCATAATCTGTCAAAATCTTCTTGAGTTTTAAAGGGAGTACGAATCACGTGGTCTCATGTGACATTTTAGACCAAAAAGAAAAAGAAACATGTTTTGACTAATATATTGTCCCTTGTCGCTACAATCTAAGAATAATTGATCATATTGATGTTGAGATTTTTTGTTTGCTGCTCAAAAAATATGGGGACATTACAATAATTCATGCATGTTTTCATAATTGCAACGGGAATACACATGATTCATTTTTCAACTACGATTCATAGAATTTTAATTGGTAAGCGGATTTACACACTCAAATATATTGCAGTCTTTTTATTTATTTATTTATTGTATTAGATGGTGTTGAGTTCAACATATTTTAACTAATCTTCTTTTTATTTTGATTTGGTCAAATGTGAGTCCATTTATATCAAAACTATGGGATCCACAAGGAATTTTTTATGATCTTAACCTTAAAAAATTAACAAAAGAAAGTGTTTGAACATGTGACAATGCTTCTAGCTTATATCAACATCCATGACTAAGTTAATCTCTTCTGTTTACCATGTAAATTAGAGCAAAATGTGTCAAAAATTGTTCTTAATTGAGTAAATTACGTAGAGCTCCTATATAGACAAACCTAAACATGACGAAGCACATACTTGCTCAAGTCTACTTTGTTGAAGTTTTAATTTAATCATAAACTAGAAGGACAATAAGCATGGAAATCTCATAATAAAAAATAACTACTCGGTGGATTCAAACATGCAATTTATACAACATAAAGCATGGAAATCGTGAAGGACAATAACAATCATGCAATATAGGCGTGTTCAACACATAAAATTTTAATCAAACACTTAAATTTTATCTTCTCGCTAGTCGCTAGTTAATCTCCTATAGGTGCATTAATCATCAAATTAGCCAAAATATGTTCCTCCTTCTTAGGTGCATTACATATAAATGGTCAAGATTAAAAATTACATTTTTTTAAGTAATCATTTAAAAAAGTTACATGCAATTCAAATTAGCCAATAATAAAATAATAAATATTATTATATATATATATATATATATATATATATATATATATATATATATATATATATATATATATATATATATATATATATATATATATAAGACATATCTAAAGTGAGAGGAGTAGTTATTCATGAGAGGAGTAGTTATTGTGAGAGGATGAGAGAAGTCAATCTTGACCGTACATTATATATGGATGGTCAAGATTAAAAGTTACTTAAAAATCATGTGACCACTTAAAAATGTCACATGTATTTATGTTCTAATCTTGACCATTCATATAAGATTCAATAGTCAAAATTCACTCTTCTCACCCTCTCATAATAAATAATTCTCTCACTTAATACACTTTTTATATATATATAATTTTAAATGACGTTAAGATTGTATCTATCTTTCTTTAATTAAAATTAAAAGAAAAAAGGTTAAAAATGAGAGAATCTAGAATAGAAAATCAATCGGGGGTCGTAAAATGTAGAAAGCATATGGACCCTGACTCCAGCTTTACCTGTACTGACCACGCAAACACCTAGGGATACGACAGGCTGAATACCGCATGGCTTGGGAGTCTATTTTACAAAGTTGCCGACATAGTCATTTTGCATTAATCGTGGACTCTCAAACTATTTAGAAATATACTCATGATTCATGAATCAGGAAAATATTAGAAAGAAAAAAAACAAAAACAAAAACTCCGGAATCAAATCAGATATCATCTTCATTTAATTGGTTGTCTTTCTATCGATCAAGAGCACTGTTATCAAAGTTATCGTCCTTTCTTTGGGATGCATATAACAGCACTCCTGAAAAATTAATTTTTGATAAACATGTGCTTAGGTAATATTAATTAAGCTTAAACACTATTTTAATTTTAGCTTAATGTGACACGTTTGGCTCCCACTCCTAAGACAAGGAAGAAACATAAACGTTTGTTTTAAAATAATCAAATAGAAAAAGTAGTTTACTGATCATGATTCATGAGCATAAATGATTAAGTTATAGGAAAATTGAATAATTTATAAGAGAGCAAAAGTAACTCATATTAATATCTGTATCCTCGATAATATGAATTTTAGTTTAAATGAAATTAAACTCTGCAATGTTCCGTTAAGATTCGAGCCGTGTTAAAGTTTATGCATATAGCAGATGAGCATATCATGACCTCTTTTCGAGAAATTCTTAACTGCAGTAAGAGAAAAGAATATCTTACTTTATGCCACTAGTTAACAGTTAATTATCGAGATAATGTGAAGTTTGATCATCTTGCACATTTGAATTGATCAGAGTTATGAAAATTCTCTTTAATTATTTCGTGAACAATATCTCCCCGGGTGGATACTATCATGCTCCTTGACATGTTTGGATACACAAATACACCGTGTAAACTATCGGCTACTAAAAAGAATTTTTTTTCTTAACAAGTTTTCCATTATTTATATTTCAATCTCATGATTAATGTAATTTTCATTGTAGTCCTCCATTGCTCTTCAGTTCTCTTCAAAAAGATTTTTTTTTTACCAATTTTCCATTATTTATATTTCAATCCCATAATTAATGTAATTTTCATTGTAGTCCTCCATTGCTCTTCAGTTCTCCTCAGACCTTGACGCAGTGGAGATTGTGTCCATGGTCTTGATCGACAAGGTGAACATCCTCACTTGGACTCTTCGTTGGTGTGTTAGCTTCAAAAGGCCATGAGATCCACTTCAAGGCTCCTCAATTCCCAAAACCTCAGGAACTTCCTCCTCTGCACCATCGTTTTAAAATGCAAGCTTCAAAAACTGGAAACTTACATCGCACAAGCCCAACCAGAGCCACTACCGGCCGATCTCACACCCTGGACATCAGTAGTTGGCGCAAGGGTCCACTTTTACTGTTTGTAGTGTGGTGGAGACAAAGGTGTTGGTGCAAGCAAAGGTAGTTTCGGATCTATTTGTTAGAATTGAAATGAATTTGGAAAAGTGAAAATCTGTTATCATTGATGTGAATAGAAGTATTTATACAGAGTGCTAAAAACAAAAACTAACTAAAACTGTTACAACTGAAAATGACTTAAAATAAAAACGATTACAACTAAAAATAATACAGTTAATAATATTAATTGAATTTTATATCCTCTAACATCCTTCTGTAAGCTAAAGCATATAAATCTGTCATGCTCAGCTTGGACACAATTGAATGAAAGGGAGTATTATCTAAAACTTTGGTATGAATGACAGTCTAATTCTATATGTGTTTTGTGCGCTCATGGAATATTGGATTGTTGGTAATTTGAATGGCAAAGAGGTTATCACAATAAAGTGTAGTGGGAAGCTGAATTGATTGCTGCATATCGTGCAACATATATAAAATCCATTACACTTAAAATACAGTAGATGTCAAAGCATGATATTCAGCTTTTGAAGAAGATCGATAGACAATGTTTTGCTTCTTAGATTTTCAGAAAATTAAAGATGAACCAAAAAAGATGGAAAAACCTGTAACTGATTTTCTGGAGTCAGTGCATAATGCCCAATCTAAATCACCAAATGCTGTCAATTTGAGATCTGAAACTGAAGAGAAAAATAAGCCTTTACCAAGACATCCTTTGATGTATCTAAGAATTCTGACTGCAGCAAGATAATGGTCTTGCATTGGATTGGACATGAACTGGCTCAACTTGTGAACAACAAAACTAATATATAGACGTGTTGTAGTAAGATACAATAATCTTCCCATAAGTCTTTTGTATGATTTCGAATCAGCATAGGGTTCCCCTTGAGCTTTTTGTAATTTTAAACTAGAAGCCATAGGTGTGTTGGCTGGTTTGGAACCAAGTAATCCAGCATCATCAAGTAATTCTAAAGCATATTTCCTTTGGGACAGTACAATACCTTTCTTGGATTTGGCAACTTTTAAGCCAAGAAAATATTTCAAAGGACCAAGGTCCTTGATCTTGAATTGTGCATCCAGATAATGTTTGACAATCGAGATTTCATTCATATCATTCCCAGTAAGAACCAAATCATCAACATAAACCAAGAGTATAGTAATTGTGAATTTGAAGTCTTCACAAATAAAGAATAATCAGATTTAGATTGAACCCAAAGAAATCAAGGCAGAAGATAGTTTGGAATTCCATTGCCTGCTGGCTTGCTTGAGGCCATATAGTGACTTCACAAGTTTGCATACTTGGTTGGGTTTAAAAGATTGGAAACCTGGTGGAACAATCATATAGACTTCCTAATTAAGTTTCCCATGTAAAAAAGCATTATTTACATCAAGCTGATATAAATGCCAATTCTTAGCTGTAGTTAAGGCTAGAACCAATCTCATTGTAGTAAGCTTTACAACTGGAGAAAAAGTTTCAAAATAGTCCACACCTTCTTGTTTAGTATACCCCTTAACTACTAGCCGAGCTTTATATCTTTCAACACTGCCATCTATTTTATATTTGGTATTAAAAACTTATTTACAACCAATATGTTGTTTTCCAGGTGGTAAATCAATAAGTATCCATGTCTTGTTTTGTTCTAAAACAGAAATTTCTTGGTTCATAATAGTTTTCCACAGTCGTGTTTAATGGCTTGCTTGTAAGTTTTAGGTTCAGGTACAAATGAAATAGAGAAAAGAAAGTGTTTGTGTAAGAGTGATAACATATGATAAGAAAGAAATTTAGAAATGGGATAATGAATACCTGAGGATGAATTAACATCTGTAGCAGAATTGACTATATTGCAATGATAATCCCTTAAGTAATTTGGTGGATGTCTTGACCTGTATGACTATCGTTGGGATGGACCAGAAGGTAAAGAAGTAATAATAGGTACTGAAATAGAGGAAATATCAGAAGACTCTGTAGTAAGAATAGTGTTTAAGTGTGGAGCAGAAGAATGAGAAAGAGTGGAATTAGGTGCAGAAGTAGGAGCTAGGTTTAAATGATCAGGGGTGAGATCTGAAGATGAAAGTTGAAAAGGAAGAAAAACTGGGAAAATATCAATAGTGGAAAGTTGTGTTTCAACAGAGAAAAAAGGAAAGATATTTTCATAGAAGATTACATTTCTAGAAAGAATGACTTCTCTAGAATGAAGATCAAACAAAAGAAAACCCTTCACACCATTTCTATGACCAATATAGATGCATTTTTTGGCCCTATCGTCAAATTTGGATTTGTTGGCAGTAAGAGTGGAAGAATAGCATAATGATCCAAAGACCCTTAATAATGAAAAATCAAGATGCTTATTATAGAGAAGATAAAAGGGAGAATGATGTCCAAACTTGGCAGAAGGAATTAAATTCATGATATGAATAACACGTAATATAGAATAAGACCAAAAATGCTTAGGAAGATGGGATTGAAACATGAGGGATCTTGCTATGTTAAGAATGTGCTGATGTTTGCGTTCAACCACCCCATTTTGTTGGGGGAGTTTCCATACAAGTAAGTTGATGAACAATTCCTTTGGATTAGTAAAAATGAGGCATTGAAAAATTCTAAGTCATTGTCTCATCTAATAGTTTTGATTTTGGTGCAAACTGTGTATCAACTAAAGAAACGATATTAATGATGTGATTCATTGCCTCAGATTTATACTTCATTAAAATAACCCAAGTGAATTGAGATTTGTCATCAACAATGGTTAAAAATATCTATGACCATGTAAAGATGGAATGGAAATTGGTCTCTATATATCTATATGTATGAGATCAAAAAGAGAAGTAGAAACAAAATTGCTCAAAGGAAATGATAATCTTCTTTGTTTGGAGAAATGACATATATCATATGTCTTATGAGGTGCAAAAGGAACATTATGATTTTGTTTATGTATTTGATTGTAACACTAAGAAGAAGGATGTCTTAAACGAAAATGCCACAAATCAAAAGATGAATTACAAGGAGTATAGGTTACTGACAAAGCAACATTATTAATAGAAGAAAAAAATGGAATATGAGCGGAGCATGTTGTTATCATCACATATAAGCCTCCTCTAGCTTCAGCTCTGCTAATCATCCTCGAGGAATTCAATTCCTATATGACACATAATTGATGAGTAAAACAAAGTTGACAATGAAAGAAAGAAGTTAATTTTGTAACTGAAATGAGGTTGAAAGAGAAATGAGGAATGTAAAGAATATTTGCAAGAATAAGGGAAGAATTAAGAATTGCATATGTAGTCTAACCAATTGGAAGATAAACAGTTATTGGTTTTATGGATTTATAAGAAATGAAAGAAGACAATGATGAAGTTATATGATTAGTTATCCCTTAAGAAGCATCAGAGGTTGTCACATTGTATGTACTGACTAGATTTGAAGTATGAGAGGTAGAGGTGGGATTTGACTAAGGAAGAAGTGCCAGGTGGAAATCCATGCTTGAGAGGTAGAGGTGGGATTAGACCAAAAATTGATGGATTATTATCTTGACTACCACCTGGAGGAATTACTGCAATAACATTATTGACAAAAACTTGAGATTTCTTGGAGATATATCCAGGTGGAAATCCATGCTTGAAAAAACAAGTGTCCACTGTGTGATTGGTATGATCACAATGAGTACATTGTTTTTTAGAATTACTTCTGCAACCAGAAAATCTTCCTCCAAAATGACCTCCAGAAGAACCACAACCTCGATTATTAGAAAAAATGATTAGGAACATTATTTGTTTGAAATGCTAGAACAGAGGGATTAAGCAAAACACCAACATGTAATTGTCTCTCTTATTGAATAATCATGGAGAACACTTTATTCAGTGGAGGTAAAGGATCAAGTAACAAAATTCAGGATTTGACTATTGCACAATGCTCATTCAGACCTTGAAGAAAGCAAAGAATACAGTCATTGTCTCGATATTATTGAACAATCTTCAATACATCACAAGAACAAGGAATGATACATTTGCAGAAGGGAAGAGGGCGAAAATTGCACAATTCATCCCATAGGATTTTGAGCTTAGTGAAGAACGCAGTCACAGAACTATCACCTTGTTTTAGAGAGTAAATTTCAACATGCAATTGAGAAATTCAGACAAAATCACCATGTGAAAAGCGATCTTTAAGATCGTTCCAAACATCTGAAGCTTGATCGATCCAGATGATGCTGGTAGCAATGGTAGGTGACATTGAACAATTCAACCACGACAATACCAATGTATTACATCGCTGCCATATTGGAAAAAGAGAATCGTCCTTTGATGGCTTCTTGATTGATCCATCAACAAACTCAAATTTATGCTTCATTTGGAGGACCAATGTCATTCCTCAAACCTAAGAATGGTAAGTAGGACCTTCAAGAATCGGAGAAAAAAGTACCAATGACGAATTTTCATTGGGAGGAATGTAATAGGCATTCGTTGAATCTTGTGAAGCATATGAATTAAATAGGGAAGCCATGAAAGTTGAAGAAGCTTCAACTACTACTAGAAAATTGCGTTTTAGAGACCGATTTTGGTTAGTCGCTAACTTTAGAGACCGATTTAGAGACCGTCGCTAAATAATCGGTCTCTAATGTCGATCAAATTTTGGTCAATTATTTTTCAAAAAAGAACATTAGAGACTGATTTAAAGACCGATTTATTAGAGACTGAAAAATCGGTCTCTAAATCGGTCTCTAAATTGGTCTCTAAAAAATGTGAATATTTATATATTTTATAAGGTTGGTCGCTAAATCCGTCTCTAAATCTGTCTCTAAAAAGACTGAATATATTTTATATATTTCGTAAAATCGGTTTCTAAATCGGTCTTTAATTTAGAGACTGATTTATCAGTCTCTACATCGGTCTCTAAAGAGGCTAAATATATTTTATATATTTCATAAAATCGGTCGTTAAATCGGTCTTTAATTTAGAGATCAATTTATCAGTCTCTAAATCAGTCTCTAAAAGGCTATTAGACTGATTTTTCCATCCCTAATTTAGTCTCTAATTTGTGATATAAATTTATAATTATTTTGAAATTTATTATAACCTTATAAATAACAGTCAACAATCTCATATAACCAAACACAAATAAAAAATAACGTAAATTAAAATAATTCAGTCTTTAGAATATCTCATTTAAACATTAAGATATTCTAGAATAAACTAAACTAAGTATTATCTACAATATGTCATTACTACAATATTTCAAATGTAAGAAAATTAGTTAAAATATCCGTGCAATGCACGAGTAATGAATATAAAATAATAGTTTGTAGCCATAATTTTTGGTTAATAGAGGTGTGAAGAAAAATTGGTTAATACAAAATAGTATGAACAATTAAATTGACATTAGAATCATATTTAAAATCGACTGAGTAAAGCTTGCAATTGAGTGGGTCAAGTATATCTGAGAAAAAAAAATTAGATTGATATTAGAATGCTATTTAAATAATTTAATCCATTTTTTCGGTAGTTGGGTATAGAATAAAAATAAAAGGGGGAAAACATTGACTCCCTAAACATTTTTATAATGGTAACATTTATTTATGAGACAATTAATAATAATAATAATGGAATATGTTTTGCATTCAGGAGTTATAATAATGTCAAACATCAAATAGTATAACCATGTTCTTTCAAATTTATAATTGTAAGTATAACAAATGCAATGGACATGAACATGTCAAATACATTTTTCTAATTTTGTTGTTTAACATGAAATAGTAGCACACTTAGCTAAAATTCACACAACATAATAGATGGTTGATTTCTTCATAAGTATATAAAGTTAGGAAAATGTTTATCTTACCGCGTACAATACCAATACCATTTTTAACACCCGTTACTGTTCATGGGGCCCACCCATGAACAAGATCTAAATCAAATTTTTTTTGTTTTGTTTTTTTTTTTTTTTTAAGTATATGTCCATTAACCAACTTCTCTACGTGGTTAACCACTTTTTTGTTCTTCGTTAACTAACTTTTTTCACGAACATAGAAATCACGTGGTAAAATCTTGTGTCATTAACCAACTTCTATACGTAATTAACCACTTTTTTGTTCTTCATTAACCAACTTTGTTTCTATGCTCGTGAAAAAAGTTGGTTAATGAAGAACAAAAAAGTGGTTAATTACGTACAAAAGTTAGTTAATGACACAAGATTTTACCACATGGTTTTTATGCTCATGAAATAAGTTGGTTAACGAAGAACAAAAAAGTGGTTAACCACGTAGAGAAGTTGGTTAATGGACATATACTAAAAAAAAATAGAAAGCATGATTTGGTACTGTTCAAGGGTGGGCCCCGCGAACAGTAACCGATGTTGAAACGGGTGTGGTTACTGTGCGCGGTAGGATTATCGGGGTTGATAAAGTTAATACAAAAGCACTATCATAGTTTAAAAATCGATACTGTCATTACACAGTGGCAACATTGATTAAATAAGCAAAATCTTAGAAACCAACTCTTAAGTTGAAATACTTGTTGGCATAAGTCAGCTGATACATAGTTTTCATCCAAAACATTAAACATTCTTCAAATAAGTACAAGGGCCAGAAGTCTAACAGCATGGTGATGAAGGCATTGTGTCTGATGTAAATTAGGAAGAAAATGGTTGTCAAAGAGATCTTTATGCATCGAAAGTTATTCAGCTAGACTGAAATAGAAAATGAACTGGAGACAGTAGTGCATGCAATCCACCAATCTTTCAATGCTAAAAAATTATAGTAAAATTATGGCAGTATATTGAATAACTCTAAAGTCTAAACGACAAACCCCAGCTTTCCTCAAAATGACAAAATCTAATCTCTGTGCCAGGTAAAACAGGTTACGAATTGATAAAACATGCTCACTCTTGTTTTTCAGATTCAAATAGGACACTGAATACCATGGAACAAAAGTTAAGAAACCAACCCTGTCAAACCGTTAGAAATCAAAAGTATTTTTCATTATTTACCTCTGATATAAGGGAATTCCCTACTTTTGCTCATATGTAACCATTGCTGCCAATCTAACCTAGACTAATCAGTAAGTTTAAACCTAAAGCAAGTAAAACCATTCATTTTAACCAAACTCTCATAATGCTCTATTTCACATTGTTCCCAGAAGCAAACAAACACTGAGCAATTATCACCTTATCACGAGTTGCAGAAGACATACATCCCCAGAAAAAGTTGTTTTAGGTCACCATCCACCTTAACGGGAACTCTAGGGTCATGATGGTAAGCAATGTCTTCCTATAAATTGAAGTTGGATAGTAGCCATAGCTGCACTGTAGCTTTCAAAGCCCAGAAATCGTTAGCTTCATGAGGTCTTGTTCCATGAGAAACCAATTATTTAACTAAATTTTGACTCTCCACCACCTATACAAAAACATCACCTCTCACAACAGCAAGTCATCTGAGTATAGATGTTATGGATCAAATTTGTAATAGCTTTATTCTTCTTTACATATTTCAATAAAATCATACTAAAATAATTCACACTTATATTAAAAAGTCTAAAAATAAGTAGTATACATAGAGGAAGGCCCTTCAAGAAAAAAACAATAATAAAAAAAGATAAAAAAGAGACACAACAAAAATAGGAAAGTGAAGGAGACATAGAGACTGAAAAGTAGTAGATTTCAATGGCTTTGTTATACAAAACGAAATGCCCCTCCAGACTGATAAATGTTTTGTACCAAAGTAAACGTATTCAGTAACTGAATTCAAAAGCTAGCTTTCTGCCCAACTTATCACAAAGAGATCCATTCATACATGTAAAAGTAAGGCAACTTCAACAAATAGATATATGGTTACATGGTTGTATAGTCCTTTGCCAAACTTCAGAGAGATCCATTTCTAAAATGGACTATACAATTTTGTAGTAGTAAAGTTTAGCAAAGAATATTACCTTGAGTAAATCCCTATTCTAACATACTTACTCCATAAGTTTTACTTAAAGTAACATGAATATAGTCCCAACACAACATCAAACCAACTAACTATACCTAGACCAATAACTTCTCTGCAACTTTGCTTCAGCCTCTATACAGCCCATTTTCAGCATTGCCTATACACAACTATGCCAAAGCATCCTAACTGGTTAAGAAATTAAAAACTTGATTTATTTTATTGAAAGTAAAAAAAATATAATAAACTATTTTTCAACATTAGGCTAATAAATAAACAAAAACACACACATATAAACAATGAAACAAAATCAAGGATGAGCTATGAAATCAGCCCATCAGGACAATATCACAACTGCCTTAATATAAATTGCACTGGCATATTCTTATATTCTACCACAAACATATAAAGGAGCCCATACAATTCGGCGAGATACTAATACGAACTGGATCAAAAAGATTGTAAAGATGAAGTTTTATTGCTCTAATCCTCCTCTCTCTGAATCTGGATCAAGATGATTGCATATTCAGAGAGTAAATGTAAACAAAGAATTATAAAGAAAGAAGAATTCCAATACATTTGAGAGTCCCATGGCACTCCCCTTTCCAATTTACTACAAATTTACCTTGATCTCTTCTAGTTGACACCTTCCTTATTTATATCCTGCTACCCCTTTCTTATTTGCCTCTGTTACAGTTTTAATTCTTCCTTCTAGTGTTGACTGTTAGTTGGACAGTTATTTATAACAAAAACATGTTCTGATCTCCTATGCTCACCTGTATTTCTTCAGAAATACACAATTCTAATTGGGGGTTTGCTAACAGATACACTTAATAGACACCCAAACCTGAACTTGAATAATTTATCATTTATTCATAAGACACTTATCTTTTGTTTGCCTCCTGATCATGAAACATAGAAAATATAGAGTATAGAGGACCATATTCAAGATCATTAGAGAAAGCTTCAATTAAGCTAAACATTCACCTTATCCTCGGGTCCTTTCTTCAGTTTTTTTAGCAGGATTCTCCTTGTTTCCATATGCTGCATCTTCCTCACCTACGCAGGCTTCTCATCACCCAAATTCTTTTTAGTTTCATTCACTACTTCCTCAGTCACCCTACGCAAATTTAATATCAAAGGAAAGAAAATATAAACAATAACCATCAATTAAGAACAACTATTTTTTTCCAGGAACCATGCATTGAGCATTATTATTATTAAAAATTATATATATATATATATATATATATATATATATATATATATATATATATATATATATATATATATATATAAGAAAAAGAATTGCTCACTGAGTACATTATATTTTTGGCTCACTCCTCGAAATACTTACAGAGGAAGCAAATAAGAAAGAAGGCGCAGATGAAAGAAGTTTGCTTGAAACTCCAAATGGTGTGGAGGAGTCAAACCAAATTATTGAACCACAACAATAGAGAAATCATAAATATGTTTGAAATTCCTAAATTCAAAGCCAAAGTTAAGGTGTGATTGAACTAACAATCCATGGCAGAGAATAAATGTTACACATGAACTGAAGGAACTAAACTGAATTTATGTTATAGAAGTTCGTCGCAAAAATAATTCAATGGAGAAGAAAAACAAATACCTTAGTTACACAAAGAACATGACAACAATCATACTATAGCACAATGTCCAAGAGGGATCATAACATCATAACACTATCACTGAAAGAAAAACAAATATCTCACTTACACATTTACTCAAATAGCTTGTAGGCATGTGGAAGAACTCACCATAATTAGATTCTGTTCTGTCAATGGAACTTTCTTCTTCCTTCTTACTCTTATCAAAACCATGCTCATCCCTGGCATGTAACTTCTCTTTCTCATCCTTATTATGCCCATTTCCAGTTCAAATAAGGGAAGCCAAATAGATAAAAACAAACAAAATAAAGAAAAAAAAAGAAAAAAACGATAGAGAAATAAAAGGGAGGCAAAAAATGCACTAGGGACGCACACTAGGGGGGAAATGTCGCAGGTTCAATGGGGAGGCAAAGCAATGGCCGTGGTGGTGCGCGACTAGGCGTGGTGGTTTTCGACGAGGTAGTCCTGAATCTGCTTTGTTTTTCGATGAGATGGTCTTCGCGGCTGACTTGGTGGGTAGAGTGGTAGGTCGTGATCGCAGGTTACAGGCATAAGCGAAGTAGATGGCAATTTTTGGTGGGTTATAGTCGCGGGTTGCAGGGGAGGACAGTGGACTGGCTTGCTAGCGGTGTGGAGGCGAAATGCAGATGGCGAGTCTGGCTTGCTCGCGGTGTGGAGGCGCGATACAGATGGCAGGTCTAGCTTGTTGGCAATGTGGAGGCGCGGCGTTGCTTGGTGCCACGGTGGACGGCACGAGTTGGTGTGGTGGTGGCACGGTCTGCTTTCTGTTTGGGTGGCTGGTTGATAATCACATATTTTATACATTAATAAACCTTTATTTTTAATCATTTACACTTTTTATATACTTAATTGATTGAGCTTGGTTATGTTTTGTAAGTTTGGACTCAAATTGGACTTAATTGATTTTTTCAGCATTATTTGGGTCTTATACTGTTTCTGTATTTCAACTATATCTTGAGTTCTAGATGTGTAATAATTATATATCTTACCTTGTAGAAAAGATAAGAGAGAGCTCTACAACTTTCATGAGAGCTCCAAGTAAAATTCGGACATTTAGTGAAGCTAAATGGGCTTGGAAGTCAGAGTACGGGTTTTCTGATTGGAACATGAACAGTGCGCAGTAATCAGAGCATAACTCGGGCTATAGAAATTATCTTGGGATGAAATTTAGACATTTGAAAGTTAAGACTCATATCTACAACTTTCATGAAGAAACAAGAGCTAATTCGGTCAGCTTGGAGGTGATATTAGGTCTGGAAGTCAAAACAGAGGTGCTGAAACTGATCTTAGTGGCATTGGAAAGCTGAGACAAAATGCTACAACTTTCATGAAGACCACGTTGCTTCATTCTGATGGCATCTATGAGATCAGCACTGAATGATTTCGGAGACAAAGAATCTCAATAATTTTCCACTCACCAACTCACCATTTGACATTTTCTACTCATTCACCCACTCATCCACTCTTAATCAGCCCCCTTGTCATTTTGTATCCCTAATCCTCTATAAAAGGCACCATTGGCTGATCATTTGGTACTCTTGGTGTTAGGTTTACTTTTTAGAAGTTATGGTTATGCTTGTTTATTATTTTCCTTTGTTGTAATTTTCTCTTGCTCTAAATTGAAGCTATGTTCATCTTTCTCTTCTTATCTCTTTCTTTCTTCTTATCTATGAGTAACTAAATCTTCATCTTGCTTGGGGTGAAAGAGTGAAACTCTTGGTAATGAAATAAGATTAGATTATTCTATTTTTTGTGCTTAAATGATATATTATCAAATGGATATTATATGTGTTATATTTTGTTTCCAATTAATTTAGAAACCTTCTTTGTATAATAGAGATCTTGATTTATTGTAGACAATAGGATTGACATAGTGAATGCTTGAACTCATTTACAAATGTTAGTAGATAATTAAAGGAATCATAATATGATTACATATATAATTGAACTTTGAATGTTATATTTTTCGATTGGAACCTCCGTTGTGTGTGGATTTCAATTAAGTTATAAAGAGAAATAATCTTACATTTAATTTATTACCAAGAGTGGATCTCCTAACCTAAGCAAGTTTTTAAATTCATTTGTGAATATCTTTTATTACTTTTGGTGTTGTGACAAAATCTTTTTCTTACCTCAATTAAATTTTCTTCATCAATTCCCTGTGAATCGAACTCAGACTCCCAAGAAATTTATTACTTGAGACAACCTGCACTTAGGTTTGCATCCTTTAAATCCCACAATCAAGTTTTTGGCGCCGTTGCCGAGGACTTGATTAGAAGTTTTAATTTATTGAGGTTATTTTTCTTTAATAAAATCTATTCTCTCTTTTCCCTTACCGGAGTAAAAGATCGGCTTGCCGATCCTTCGGTTTCTTTACTAACTCTCTAACTTTCTAACTATCTAACTTACTAACCTACTAACTTGCTAACATACTAACTTTCTAACTTTTAATTTATGTCATTTATTTTCTGCTTACTAACTTTTAATTTATGTCATTTATTTTCTGCTTACTAACTTTTATTTTCTGCACTCTAACTTTTTAATTTACGTCTTTTATTTTTTGCACTCTAACTTTTTAATTTCTGTTATTTATTATTGCTTTCTAACATAACAAAATAATCTTTCTTCTTCTCTTCTCTTTCGCCGGCTCTGTGGAGCTTTGCCTCTCTCCGGTTTTCATATATTAAATTTATTTTTTAGAATTTACTTTTTGCTCTTTATTTTCTGCATTTTACTTTCTGCACTTTCTAACTTACTAATTATTAACTCTCTAATTATCTTACTTTTTAATTTATCAATTATCTAACTTTTTACTTATTAATATTTATTGAGTGGTTGGTTTACATCACATCCTTATTAATATTTAATGGCTGGTGTAAACTTCCGACTTATACATTATTTTTTTCTATTTTAAGTCATTTATTTATGCTTAATTGGTATCGTGATTTAAATTCTGGTCGTTTAATTAAAATTAATCATGGTACTTTATATATTGATTTGTTTGAATCACAATCACACACAATTTACACAATGGCTGAAAATTAAAGTGTACATGATGAACATGAAAGTCAATCATTGCGAACCATGCGTGAATATTTGCAACCACCTCGAAATTCTAGTCCATCATGTTTTATCTTTCCACTCAACGCCAACAATTTTAGATTTAAGCTAGGTATGATTTCTTTACTTACTAATTTTCATGGTTTAGAATCTGAAAGTCCATATTTATATCTGAAAGAATTTGAGGAAGTATGTATTGCTTTCAATGACCAAAATTGCAATGAAGAGATTATTAAGTTTAAATTGTTTCCTTTTTCTTTAAAAGATAAAGCAAAATCTTGACTTAACACTTTCAAATCAAGATCAATTGGCACATGGCAAGAAATGTAAAGTGAGTTCTTGAAGAAATTTTTTCCAACACATAAAACCAATGCTATGAAAAGACGAATCTAATTTTTTTTCCAAAATTCAAATGAAGCATATTTTCAATGTTGAGAACAGTTTAAAGATTTGTTAAATTCTTGCCCACATCATGGTTTTGTAAAATGTCGCACTATAAGCTTCTTTTAAGAAGGTCTAACACCTAAAACTAAACAATTTGTGGAAACAATGTGCAATGGTGAGTTTCTTGATAAAGAACCTGATGAAGCTTTAGACTATTTAAACTAGTTGGCTGAAAATTCTCAATCTTGGCATGGTACTAACCCTTCTGAAAATTCAATTAGATCTAACTTTGCAAGTGCTAATAAAGGAAAATATCACCTTAGTCAAGAGAAAGATCTAAATGCTAGGTTTACTAGTTTGGCTAGAAAGGTTGAAGCCATGAAATTAAGAAAAGCAAAAGAAATCAAATCTGTGCAAAATGAAGAAATTTGTGGCATTTGTGATGACTTAGGACACTCAACACATGAATGTCCCAATATTCCTGTTTTTAAAGAAGTTGTACATGAGCAAGTAAACGCAATGAATAATTTTAAAAAGCCATTTACTTATTCTTTTTCAGATACATACAATCTAGGATGAAGAAATCACCCAAATTTCAGCTGGAGGAATAATAATCAGTCACAATTTGTGCAACCACCACCTCCTCAGACACAACAAAACTCTCAAAATTCTCAAGGATATGCACCTTATGTCCCACTATATAGAAAAAAAAACCTTGAAGAAATACTGCATGCATTCATAGAAAAGCAAGAGGCCATTAATAAACAAAACAATCAAACCATGAATGACATAAAAGACACTCTTGCTAAACTTTCTTCTGCACTCACCATTCATGAGAAAGGAAAATTGCCTTCTCAACCTCAACCAAATCACGAGGGTCAGTACAGTCTAAATGAGCGGAGTTCAAAAAACCAACAAATGGACCAAGTTCAGTCTGTGATAACTCTTAGGAGTAGAAATGTTATTGAAAAATAAATTCCCGAACCTTGTGAGAAAGAAAATGAGCCAATTACCTAAGAAAATGAAGAAGCTGACAAAAAGAAGACTAAACTCTCGTCTTCACCCTCATTTCCTCAAGCATTGAATAATCCAAAGAAATTGGACCACCACACTGAAATTTTTGAAATTTTGAAACAAGTGAAGATTAATATTCCTCTGTTAGATGCTATCAAACAGATTCCTTGTTATACCAAATATTTGAAGGACTTGTGCACTGTTAAAAGGAAACTAAATGTGAAAAAGAAAGCATTTTTGACTGAACAGGTAAGCTCCATTCTTCAGAATAATAATGCGTTGAAATATAAAGACTCTGGTTGTCCTACAGTTTCATGCATTATTAGAGAACATAAAATTGAAAAAGCTTTACTTGATCTTGGTGCTAGTGTCAATTTGCTTCCATATTCAGTTTATCAGCAACTCAACTTGGGTGAGTTAAAACCAACTTCTGTAACTCTTCTACTTGCCGATAGATCAATTAAAATTCCAAGAAGAATAGTGGAAGATGTGTTCGTTCAAGTTGATAAATTCATATATCCTGTGGATTTTAATGTCTTGGATACTGAACCTATGGTTGATAGTTACAAGTCAATTCCTGTTATTTTAGGCCGTCCATTTTTAGCAACATTAAATGCTTTGATAAATTCCAGAAATAGAGTGGTGAAGTTAACATTTGGAAACATGACACTGGAGCTCAATGTTTTTAACATGTGCAAGCAACCACAGGAAGTCCTTGATGAAAAAGAGGAAGTTGAAGGAATTGAAGCCATTATAGATGATCATCTTCAAACAAGGAATTCTTCTGACCCATTAGAAATTTGTTTAGTCAATTCATTTGAGTCAGGCATACAACTAAAAGATGATATCTCTGAAATATGCTCATTACTTAATTATACACAGGCAATGGAGTACAAGGAATGGAAGTTAAGATCTGAAGAGCTAAAACCCATGAATGATAATGCCCATAAAGAAGTACCCACACCGAAACTAAAGCCATTACCTGCTGGGTTGAAGTACACATTTTTGGGAGAAGAGCAAAACTTTTCAGTGGTAATTTCCTCGTCTCGTACTGAAGAATAAGAAGGTATGTTAACAGAAGTACTTAAAAGGCATAAAAATGCAATTGGATGGACATTAAAGGACATAAAATGCATTAATCCATTAATTTGTATACATAGAATACATTTAGAGGATAATGTTAAAACTTCTCAACAACCTCAAAGAAGATCAAATCCACACATGAAAGAGGTAGTTAGAGTTGAAGTCCTTAAATTGCTTGATGTGGAGGTAAGAAAGATAAGAAAAGAGCCGAAAATGTTGTCGCTGATCACTTGTCCAGACTTACAATAGGCTCCCCTTTTGATAGCACACCCATCAATGATTCTTTTTTTGATGAATTTTTATTTTCTATCAATTCCATGCCTTGGTTTGCTAACATAGTCAACTTTCTTGTAACAGGAAAGATATCGCCTCAATGGACGCACCAAGATAAAAAAAAAATTGACAGAGGTGAAAAATTTTTATTGGAATGACTCATACTTGTTCAAATATTGTCCTGACCAAATTTTTTAGAGATGTGTGCCCGATAGTGAGGTAGATAGTATCATTAAATTTTTGTCACTCAGAAGCATGTGGAGGTCACTTTTCTTCAAAGAAAACTGTTGCGAAAATCTTGCAGTGTGGATTTTATTGGCCCACTTTATTTAAGGACTGCTATACTTTTTGCAAAAGTTATGAAAATTGTCAAAAAATGAGCTCAATTTCAAAAAGAAACATGATGCCTCTGAACCCTATCCTTGTCATTGAAATTTTTGATTGTTGGGGAATTGATTTCATGGGTCCATTTCCATCCTCATTTGGATTTGTGTATATTTTAGTTGCAATTGATTATGTCTCAAAATGGATTGAGGCGATTCCATGCCGATACAATGATCATAAAACTGTTCTCAAATTTTTAAAAGAAAATATCTTGTGTCGATTTAGACTCTCTCGAGCTATCATCAGTGATGGGGGAACACATTTTTGCAATAAACCATTTGAATCTTTAATGAAAAAATATGGAATTACACACAAAATTGCCACCCCTTATCACCCTCAGACAAGTGGACAAGTTGAATTAGCAAATAGGGAGATTAAACAAATTTTGAAAAAAACGGTTAACCCAAATCGTAAAGATTAGTCTTTAAGACTAAACGATACACTTTGGGCTTACCGTACTGCTTTCAAAACATCTTTGGGCATGTTATCCTATTGGTTAGTCTATGGAAAATCTTGTCACTTGCCTGTAGAATTGGAACATAAAGCCTTTTGGGCCATTAAAGCTTTCAATCTAAATCTTGATGATGCTTGCAAGATACGCAAATTACAATTAAATGAACTTGAAGAATTGAGAAATGATACATATGAGAACTCAAAGATTTATAAAGCCAGAACAAAAGCTTTTCATGACAAGACAATT
The DNA here is from genome assembly GCA_029884605.1 of Ormosia emarginata. NCBI lineage: Eukaryota > Viridiplantae > Streptophyta > Magnoliopsida > Fabales > Fabaceae > Ormosia > Ormosia emarginata. The sequence goes on along the minus strand of JAQQTP010000064.1, from coordinate 18,362,614 downwards.
TTGAAAAATTTTTTTGAAATTGGTCAAAAAGTTTTGTTTATAATTCTCGTCTGCACCTATTCCCTGGAAATTTGAGATCTAGGTGGAGTGGTCCTTTTGTTGTCAAACATGTGTATCCTCATGGGGCCGTAGATATTGAGAATCCTAGGAATGGTAATGTGTTTAAAGTCAATGGACAAAGGCTCAAACCATTTCTGGAAAACTAAGTTGATGAGGTAGAATTCATCTCTTTTTTTTTATCCTTGTTATGAATAGAATTCACTCTAATTTTGTTGCCTTGTTTTTGCAGTTCTTTGTGTTGTCGGTTAAGTGGTGGATAACGGTACTCTGTGACTCTCAAGTCAGTTTGTTTTTCAGTTTCCCAAAATAACTGCATCTTTTTTCTCCTTTAAAATGGAAGTCATTCTTTCAAACCTGAGAAAACATTTTCCTTCTCTCCCTCAAAATGCTCTGAAAAAATCTACAAAGTTAGATATGAAAGATTGAGACTGTTAATGCACAAGGGTATACCAGAAGATGTACGCTGGATAATTGAAGCAAAGGTCCGACTAGCAGGTGGGTCTTCAATTTCATTTGACCCATACATGCCAAGTCTTGGAAGAAGTTCGTATTCTAAAAGGAGAAGAGCAAAAGGTTACAAGTCTGTCACAAATGTGGACGATGGAATTGTAACAAGCGATGTCGTTCTTTGGGGATGGTTTCCACAAACAGAGCAGATAAAATTTTCTTCATTAAGAATGGACTGAGTAAGGAGTCATTAGATGATATCTTATTGACTCTTAAGACGCATTCTTGTGGATTGGTGCATCGTAAACTTCTTAATTTGTGGAATCTCTTCAAAGATGAAGAAAAAGTTACAGTCTTGGGAATCTGACTCTAAAAGATCTTGTTTGCTAATTTATAAAAAAAATTGGATAGGAAGCTTATCCTCGACTCATAGAAGGCGTTTAAGTCGTTACTGAACATTAAACCGGAGGCAGATATGAGTCATATCCATAACAATCTGTACATATTATCTTCTTTTTATTCTTCATGTTTTAAAAAAAATAAAAAAATATTTGAACAAGGGCAATTCGGAAAGAGTACCATGACTTTAATTAGTTGTGGAGCCCCAGCCTTTGGCTGACTCGTCATTAACTCGGGTGGACCTTTGCATGTTAGTCCTTAAAAAAGGTTCGTGTATTATACCCTGTAGAGAGCCGCACTCCAAAACCCAATGTTTACCATCTAGGCACTATGGAGTTGATGGACAAGCAGAAGCGTCTCACTCTGGTTATTAGTAAGAAGTAACTCGCGGCTGCCAAAGTGTATAAGGCATCTGAGCTTGATTCTCTCTTTTATTAGAAGGGGCTCTTAGCGCCCTAGGATGGGACGTTCTGGATCTTGGACATTACGGGTTTCAAATTGTAGCATCTCTATTGATGTTACGAGCCAAGTGTGAGCTCTTCAGGTTCCAGACTCAGGATGGAAACCCACGATGGTTTCTTCTTTCTCTTTTCTTCAAATAAACGGACATGAGTGTCTACTGCACTGGTGACACGCAGTATAAAGATATGCCACTACTGCACTCATGGTGTGCAGTATAAAAATACGCCATGAAAACTGTACATAAAGGTATGTCATCATTTGCTATTATATTTATTTTATCGTTGTATGATTTTGCTGTATTTTGGTTTTGGACAGATGTTCATTTGAGCAGGGTCCTTCAGGGGTTTCTAGACTTCTTTACCCTGATGGTTTTCTTGAAGTAAAAAAAAATACAAAAAAAACAAAAAAATAAAAAAATATATATAAAAAAAAAGATTTTGCGTTTCTTAATTTCAAACTTTTCTGACAACAGCCAACCTACCCTTATAGGTGTTATTATTACCTTTCCATTCTTTTTCCTATTTAAACACTCTATTTTCTCCACTTTCCTCCAACTCAGAACCATTCAAAGAGAAAAGTGAGTATAGAGATGGAAGGTGTTTATGTTCGTCAACTTAAAAATATCTGTATATTTTGTGGGTCTAAGTATAGGCAGGATTTAGAGTTTGTAAATGCAGCTACCACTCTTGGTCGATCACTTGCTGTGAGAAATATTCATCTTGCATATGGGGGAGGTTGCCGTGGGTTAATGGAACTTGTATCACTTGCTGCATATATAAGAGACAGTCAAGTTTTAGGTGTCATTCCTAGACCTTTAGCTCAACAAAACATCACTGGAAAGACAATTGGAAAAGAGCTTAAGGTATCATCAATGCATGAACGAATGAAAATAATACTTGAAAACTCTGATGCATTCATTGCCTTACCAGGTGATTTTGGTACCTTGGAAGAAGTTTTTCAAATTGTCTCTTGGGCCCAACTGAACATCCACCATAAACCCATAGGTTTGTTGAATGTAAATAATTTCTTTGATATTTTGTTACTTTTTCTTGACCATGCTATGGAACAAAAATTTATCACATCTTCGGAAAGATAACTTCTTATCTCTGCTTCCACTATTGATGAGTTGATTGATAAATTAGAAGCTTTTGTTTATGAACCTGATCCAGTAATAACTCAGATAGATTGGTCAGAAGGAAGCGATGAGGGAAGCAGTATGCATCGCAAGCCCGATCAGACACTCCAGTTATTTAAATAATATTAAGCTTTAGTTTTATTTATTGTACTTTGTTTTTGTTTAAATTTGTGTCAGATTTCTCCAACAGGTAATATCTTTTATCCTTTACTCATCTATATTTTAATATTGAGGACACTGTTGTGATCTAGTTGGGGGAAGGATAGTTGACAAAAAAAAATTCTTTTTTTTTGGAAGTATGATATGATTGTCATGAACTTACTAAACCAATGAATGATGGCAGAGTAAGGAGTAATTTTACTTCTGAGACGCATCTACATTGGGAAGTATGTTTAGTGATATGACTATCAGAAACCTATTCATAGTAAAACCAATTAAGGATGGCAGAGTAAGGAGTAAATTTTGCCTTGGAGGTAATTTTACTCTTGAGACGCATCTTAGTTGAGGAGATAATTATTTGGTGCAGAAATAGCAAATGGATTCTTGGATCTTAGCATAAATTGTCTTCTTTCTTAAAAATCACAAGCTTGGGTATGAATGTTGATATGGTGGATTGAGAATGATAGAAATATGCCTTGTGAGATTTTGAGCCTATTGATGAATGGATTGAATATCTGTACCATTCTCTTCTTTCTTATGTGATTTTCACTCATGGAATTGTTACTCTAGAACTTTCTTTGATTCTTTTTTAGGCTATACTTTCACATGCATACATAAATATGATTGAGGCATTTTGAAATAACTACTTTGACCAAATAGCCATCCATGTATATTTTCCCTTGTGTAACCCCTTTAAGCTTATTTGACCAATCCTTGTTTTTAACTCATTACGTGTCTTTAAAAAAAAAACATGTTTTACCCAACCTTAGGGAATAAAAGAGCATTGACTTTGTTCTTGAATAAGTGTAGCGGTGTGTGTGCAAAATGATAAAAAAAAAAAACAAACCACTGTTGCAATCAAAGAATTATCAGAGTCTAGAATAAAGGTGGATGCTTAGAAACAACAGGAAGAAAATGAGAAGGTTCAGGCCTAACAATGAATCCAATTCACCAATTTGGGATTGATCTTCAACAAAACATTAGTCAAATATTGGTGATTGTCCTTTATGATGAATGTTCTTAGACATTTTCTCCACTCTAACTTTATTATAATGTTCTTTTATTCTCTTTGGTATTTATCTTCTCATATCCATATTATCCCCTCTCCTTTACCAAGACCATATTACAACCTTGAATAAAGTCCTCTTGATTTTTGTATGTATGTGTTTTGAGTAACAGAGAAGTAGACGATAAACAAACTTAGGGTAGTGTAATTATTTATGGGTTGAATAGAGTGAAATACTTACCTTTTAAACACTTGAGAGATTGAGAGTGAATTCTGTGAAGATCTATCATTCTTAATTCATTTTTTTCAACTGAAGTTTCATTGCTTGTTGGTTTGAGATGTGAAAAAATGTTACCTCATTAATGCTTTGATCCTTTGAATTTCTGATTGCTCTTCTTGCTTCATCGAGTCTTTTAGAGTTTTTAGCTTTTGAGTTTATGTTTTTTTTTGTTTCCTAGCTTTGGTCTTATGTGTTTTGCCCAGGAGTGCAAAAAGCTAACTGTGGGAGAATTTGATAATCACATATTTTATACATTAATAAACTTTCATTTTTAGTCATTTACACTCTTCATGTACTTAACTAATTGAGTTTGGTTATGTTTTGTAAGTTTGGACTCAAATTAGACTTAATTGATTTTTTCAGCATTATTTGGGTCTTACACTGTTTCTATATTTTAATCATATCTTGAGTTCTAGATGTATAATAATTATGTATCTTACCTTGTAAGAAAGATAAGAGAGAGCTTTACAACTTTCATGAGAGCTCCAGGTAAAATTCAGACATCTAGTGAAACTAAATGGGCTTAGAAGTTAGAGTACGGGTTTTGTGATTAGAACATGAACAGTGTGCAGTAATCAGAGCATAACTCGGGCTGTAGGAATTATCTTGGGCTGAAATTTAGACATTTGAAAGTTAAGACCTATATCTACAACTTTCATGAAGAAAACAAGAGCTAATTCGGATAGCTTGGAGGTGATATTGGGTCTGGAATCAAAACAGAGGTGCTGAAACTGGGCCTGAACAGTTTGCAGTAATTGGGTCATATCTTGGGCTGTAGGACGAATTTTTAGTTGATTTTTGTGGCATTGGAAAGCTGGGACAAAATGCTATAACTTTCATAAAGACCACGTTGCTTCATTCTGATGGCATCTATGAGATCAACACTGAATGATTTCGGAGACAAAGAATCTCAATAATTTTCCACTCACCAACTCACCATTTGGCATTTTTCACTCATTCACCCACTCATCCACCTACTCTTAATCAGGCCCCTTGTCATTTTGTATCTCTAATCCTCTATAAAAGGCACCATTGGCTGATCATTTGGTGTTCTTGGTGTTAGGCTTCGTTTTTAGAAGTTATGGTGATGCTTGTTTATTGTTTTCCTTTGTTGTAATTTTCTCTTACTCTAAATTGAAGCTATGTTTATCTTTTTCTTCTTCTCTCTTTCTTTCTTCTTATCTATGAGTAACCAAATCTTTATCTTGCTTGGGTGAAAGAGTGAAGCTCTTGGTAATGAAATAAGATTAGATTATTCTATTTCTTGTGCTTAAATGATATATTATCAAATGGACATTATATGTGTTATATTTTGTTTCCAATCAATTTAGAAACCTTCTTTGTATAATAGAGATCTTGATTTATTGTAGACAATAGGATTGACACAGTGAATGCTTGAACTCATTTACAAATGTTGGTAGATAATTAAAGGAATCATAATATGATTACAAATATAATTGAACTTTGAATGTTATATTTTCCGATTGCAACCTCCGTTATGTGTGGATTTCAATTAAGTTATAAAGAGAAATAATTTTGCCTTTAATTTATTACCAAGAGTGGATCTCCTAACCTAAGCAAGTTCTTAAATTCATTTGTGAACATCTTTTATTACTTTTGGTGTTGTGACAAAATCCTTTTCTTACCTCAATTAATTTTTCTTCATCAATTCCCTGTGGATCGACCTCAGACTCCTGAGAAATTTATTACTTGAGACAACCTGCACTTGTGTTTGCATCCTTTAAATCCTGCAGTCACTGGTCTAACAAAGAGATTCAGGAATTTTATAGAAGTGAAGAAAGAAAGAAGGATTAAGTCTGAAAAGGTTGTTTTTTTTAGACACCGAATTTTCGATCACTACATATTTTTTTAAAAAAACTTTTTTATTTTAGAGACCGAAATTTCAGTCTCTAACACATTCTCTTTTTTTTATTATTTTTTTATATTTTTTTAGAGACCAAAAATTTGGTCTCTAAAAATAAGACACATTTTTATTTTTTTAATTTCGTTTATAACATAATTTTCATCTCTAATTCGGTCTCTAAATTTTTTAACGACCGAATTAGAGACTGATTTTGTTTCGGTAGCAAATTATATTTTTTTCCTTAATCGGTCTCTATTTCGGTCTTTGTAGAGACCGAAATAAATCGGTCTTTAAAATTCAAATTTCTAGTAGTGAACAATGGCAAGAGAGAAAGAAGAGGAGCACAGCAAAAATGCATATAGAAACTGATACCATGTTAGAATTGAAATGAATTTGGAAAAGTGAAAATATGTTATCATTGATGTGAATAGAAGTATTTATACAGAGTGCTAAAAACAAAAACTAACTAAAACTGTTACAACTGAAAGTGACTTAAAATAAAAACGGTTGCAATTGAAAATAATACAGTTAATAATATTAAGTTGATTTTATATCCTCTAACACTATTGGTGTTTTGACTAGACCTCAGATGAAGGTGTCCACTTTTATTGAGGTTGAGGATTTAGATTAGGTATTTGGATTCCACTACTAAAGGTGAAGGTAGTGTTAAATCTATTGGTGTTTGATTCTCTTGTGGTTCAAGTGGTCACCGCAGAAGAGAATGTTGAAGTAGTTATTGTTCCCGAAGTTGTAGGTCAGTAGGTGGAGTCGTTGGCAGTGGTTGAGATTGGTAGAGAGGAGAAAGAGGATGGAGTTGGCTATTAGGGAAAAAAGATTAAAAGAAATTAAGGATGTTTTTGTAATTACTTGCACACAATTTCCTTTTTTTTTTTTTAAAGACTAACTTTATAATTAAAAATTTATATAATTACCTGTTAACCAAGTTCTAGATCATTGTTTCTTGCCGTTGATTTCATTTTAAGCAAAATCAATAGCTGTCATTCAAGATGTATCCATGCACTATAACTTAAAAGGAGGATAAAAAACGTCGCCTGTCTCCCAGTCCTAATACACTAAAGTTTTGTTACTGTTTTTTTTTTTTTTGGATAAATAGTATTGTTACCTATATCAAGCATGTTAAGTACCAAAAAAAATTATTATCAAACATGTTTATATTCCTTTGCTTTTTTAATACATCAAAATCTAAACTCCGAATCTTTTTCAAATTATCTAAACTTCCATAATTAATTCGTTCTAAATAGGTCAAGGTGTCTAAAATTTGGAGCTGACATTCTTTTTTAAATTAACAAGTGTAACAACCAAATATGGGCACGTAATGGAGTAGGACAGAAAATTGAAGAGTCTATATACGCATGCGTGTGCATGGATTGCTACTGTCTATAAATGGTAAACAGACAACTTGTATTTTTCTAGACTGAATTGAACCATTCAGCTGTTGCCTGGGAAGGTAATTATATTGATCCCATTTACACTTGGATGTATGAATGATAGAATGTATTGGGGTTAATTTCAAATTAATTATAGGACCAAATTTTTATTTATTTCAGGATCATTTATCCTTGGCTTGCTTCAAAGTATCTGAAACAAAAATTACAGCAATATGACATCAATGGAGGAATCGTGGACAAGTTGATTGTGTGATATGGTAAAATTATACTACTCCATAATGTTTTCAACTCAACATTATTTCTTTACATGCTTCAAGTTTTTGTGAATAAACTCACAATTATATTACACCATAATGTTTTCAACTGAAACAAACTATGTTTTTCCAGGAACCAGATGATTATAGTTTCCTCAATCAATCAGACATGAACATGGATGATGGAAGTTTCCCATTTCATCATCATGATATAGCTGTTGTGCTGCAGAAAGAGAACCTGCAGCCATCTTTCTCTACGGATAGCCACTGCTCTTATGCAGGGCGGAGACATGATTTTAATCCTAGGAGAGCTCAGACTAAATAGTAAATATATATCTCTAAATATTTAAGTTAAAAAAATTTAATTATCATATAATATAAACATAAAAATAAATTCAATTCAATTCATAATCAACATACTTTAAATTAAAAACATTCATAGTAAATGCAATTGAATATAAGACAATCTTAAATACATATTTTTAATTTTTGAGCTGTATTCGACGTTATTTCATAGAATAAAAGTCATCTATTATTATATTTGTAATTATTTTTTTAACAATCTCCTTTTCAATGTAAATAATCATGTAATATGTGAGAAAATCATCTTCAATCTTATTCCGTAACCTTGTTTTAATAATTTTCATAGTTAAAAAGATACGCTTAGTATTTATTATTGATACAGGAAAAATCAAAACAAACTGAAACAATTTATCAATTAAAGGATAAACATTTGTTATTTTACTAGAAGAACCAACAAAAAAATATATCATGTATATATAAGAAAAATATTCAATTATTTAAAATTGGGGGACCATGACTAATACACGTTCCCCCTAGTTCCGCCCCTGCTCTTATGCAACCACCTTCAACACTGAAAACACCAGCACCATGAGAAATTCTTCAGTGGATAAGAGTAGCTTAGAGAGGCCTTCCAAGGTACTCAATAATTGTAGTTCAAACTCTGCCAACACCGAGCAACTCTCACAAAAGCCAGCTTTTTCCCCATGCTCCTACATTCTTTCGTTTAACAATGTGAATCCACCACCACCACCACCACCAATAAAGCTTGAATCATCCTTGAAGCATAAAACCAAGGTTTTGAATCATGGGAGGTCTGTGCCTTCAAAGAATGAATCAAAACGCGTTATTATTCAGGAAGGCAAGAAAACCGGTCAGTGGCCAGATCTCCTCATCACACACATGATCACATACTTGCAGAGAGAATGAGGAGAGAAAAGATTAGCCAGCAGTTCATAGCTCTTTCAGCCCTTATTCCTGGCCTGAAAAAGGTTGAATTTTTTCACTCAGTGGTGAAAACCATCTTACTCAATTAGCTAAATATTGTATATAATGTTAGATATAATTAAAATCATCATCATTCGTTTACCTAACATCTTAAGCTGATGTAATGGTTGGTTTATGAAATGGTATATGAGCTTTTATTGGGATAGTTGGATTATGAAATATGATATTAAAGTCTCTATGACCATTTAGTTAAAAGTTTGATCTTGTCATCTCATTCTTTTAAATAATAAAATTGAATTTATGACAAGGGCTCTTATTGTCTATATTGTTAGATATAAAATTATTTATGAGTCTTTTACTTAACAGCTTAAATTGTTGTGATAGTTGGTTTATTAGGTTAAAATGTAAGAAATCTCCTTTAATTATAAATTATTTTCTCAACTCAATAAACTTTACAAATAATAAAAAGTAGTGTAAATTTAATCTTCCGTGTATGTACAAAAAATCTCCTTGTATGAAGTTAATATGGACAATTTGATAATTTTATGAAGTTGATTTGTACAGTTTTAAACCATATAGGAATTTTTTTAAAATGATTTATGATTGAAAATAATTTGTTACATTTTAGTTGACTTTTTTTTTAATTGAGATAATTGATTTATGAAATATAGTATTATAGTCTCTATATAACTAAGTGACTATAAGTTTGATCTTGTCGTGCCCATTTCTTAAAATAATAAAATTGAATATATGACAACGTAAGATAAGTATGTGTATTGTTTATGTTTCAACCTCAATAAATTCTTATGTAAAGGGGCATCTTAAATATAAAACTTTCAAAAATTCTTTTGCCCTACCGCTTAAGCTTTTAGATTGTTGTTTCATGATAATATAAAATGGTCCTAAGGTATACTAACTTGTTTGTAGACGGACAAGGCCTCTGTGTTGGGAGAAGCTATAAAGTACGTGAAACAGCTCAAAGAGCAGGTGAAGCTGCTGGAGGAGCAGACCAAAAGGAAAACCGTAGAATCGGTGGTGCTTGTGAAGAAATCTCAGCTCTCTGAGGACGATGATGTTTCAGACTCCTCGTCAAATTCCTGTGACGGAATATCCGATGATCCCTCAAAAACAAATCTGTCACTGCCAGAAGTTGAAGCGAGGGTGTCAGTATTGATTCGAATCCACTGCGAGAAACAAAAGGCAGTGCTGGTGAACATATTTAGAGAGATAGAGAAACTTCATCTCTCAGTGATCAATAGCAGTTCCTTGCTTTTCGGGTCCTCCGTTTTGGACATAACCATCATAGCCGAGGTACAATATTCTAACTTAACAGTTATGCACTTATCCAGGTCACAAACTAAATTTTGTATACTACTTACACAGATTATAAGTGTATAAATAATTAATGAATAAGATATATTATATAATAATTAAGAATATTAATCAATTATTAATTAATAATATATTAATATCCAAGATCATCATATAATACACATTTTTTATACTAATTATTTACACGTCGATAATTGATATGAAATTTTTGTGCAAAATTTGTTATTATTATTATTATTATTAATTAAGGAAAGTCAGGAAATGTGCTTAACTGAGTTATACACTTTCACTAGTTGCATTTAAAAGTCACTGAGGAGTGTGGACTCCGCATTAACATAATTTGTTTTGTTTTGGTGCAAATGCGCAGATGGAGGATGAGTTTAGCATGAGCGTGAAGGAACTGGCTAGAAACCTCAGAGTGGGACTGTTGCAATTTATGTTGTGCACAGGTGTGAGCTGTGGTAAGACCGTGACATGCTGACACTCTTTGATAAGCAGCCTACGATCATGGATATATGGTCGTTGTGCAAGTTGCTAAAATACATGAACAAAAGGATTATGTCGATGCAGTATTTGTTGTAACTTGTGAACTATGGTTTCTTGAAGTTATGAGTTTTCTAGCATTCTATTATGTAATTCATTATCTATATCATATTAGTATAATTGCAAGAAATGTGGCCTGCAACCCTTCATTGGGATATAAGCCTCCTACATTATGATATATTGCACCTTGAGCACGAAAGCTAAATATACCTTGGCCTGTTATAGCTAGGCTTTCATCAATATGAAGACCACATGAAGTGAAGGCAAATATATGGTTGTAACTTCTAATATTTTGCCTAAAATGTCTTCCTTCACTTGTAGTCTCTAAAAAGAGTTTTAGCAATTCTTGAGGAGAATTCACTTGTGGCAACATTATTTTTCCACCAGAGCAACATATATCATAGGATTCGTGGTAAAATAAGTGTACATTACAACGTGTACATGTCTTTGGAATAAGCAACCGAGACTTCACCATTTTGACATTCTCACGAAAAATTTCAAGCACTATATATATTATGTGTTGCTTGAAAATTGCATCTTATTCGTGCGGCATTCAAAATTGATATTCCTCCTATAATACAGGCACGATGCAACATGCGTGACTATGTTGTAAATGCTTTTTTTCTTTTCTTTAAACAAAATAGTCTTGCTCATAATTCAATTTTATATTAAAATCCATAAGCACAGTAACAGTAGAGCAAAGCATGTAAATTAGCTATTATAAATAGATGATAGATTTAAAGAACTAAGAAAAAGAAAAACAAATATATAACAATATGCATCTGTGTAAAAAGTAATGATAAAACTAGTAATACTAACCATTTACACTCTCAGCAGCATGTCTATTGCTTGGTCCTGCTTCGTTGTCATAGGTTCCTTGAAACCTTGTAGAAGCCAAGTTGAAATATGCATGTAGAAGTAACAAAAAATAAAGTTAGATTCAAATATTTAAGAACATTTTGTAGACCATTTTGTCATGCTGAAGAAAATCTCAAACACTATTATGTGTAAATCACACCTTATTAGTGCGTTAATAAAAATTGATATACCTCCTTTAATACAAGCACGATGCAACATGTGTGACTATATTGTAATTTTTTTTTAAAAGATAGTATTGGCCACAATTCAATTTCCTGGTAAAACCCATAATCATAGTAACAGTAGCGCAAAGAATGTAAATTAATTATAAACAGATGATAGCTTTAAAGAATAAAGAAAACCAAAAACAAATATATAACAACATTATTCTTTGTGAATAGTAATGATTAAACGGTAATACTAACCATTTACACGATCATCGGTATGTCTATTGCTAGGTCATGCTTCATTGTCATGGGCTCCTTGAAACCTTGTAGAGGCATAATTGAAGTTTGCTTCACTCCATGTGTTACTTGCTGGATAGTTTTTTCTTTTGGCCTCTTGTATTACATTGCCTTTTCATCTTGCAAGACATATGTTGAGATCATTTTATGCTTATTCAAAATTTACCTAAATTTATTTATTATAATTTTTAAATTCAACTTGTTGTTGCCTAAATAAGCTATCAGTGAATTAATTGAATGTGATGTGTCGATATGTTAATTTATTATTCAATATATTATATAATATAAAAATATATATATTTAATTATTACTTATTCGACTATGATTCATCAGTTGCGGTTGGACTCGTAAATCATAAATTAATATTTTCACCAGTTCAACAGTCCAACTTTAAAAACATTAATTATCTATGTGACACATCATTTGTGAAAGCGTTCCATTGAAAGCTTTCATGTAATATATCACCATTATAATGTTGTTGATAGTATGATACTTCCAATTAGAGCTGCACACGGGTCTGGTTAGTTCAGGTTTATGGGAAAAAAATGTTCAAACCAATCAATCGAGGTCGGATCGGTTTGAGTCGATTTTTGTGCAAATTCATGTAACCCGAACCGAACCAACTCAATCACAATCGGGTTGGTTCGGGTCGGGTAGTCGAGTAACATATGCATCATGACCATTTTCATCTGTTGACAAACAATCTGCACACTATTTCACTAAACCAGACACCTCAAGAAACATATTGAAGAATTCTTGTAAGCCATTTCTAAGCTTAATTAAGTGGTCTTTTTGTAGTCCACTAAAGATGAATGTTTCAATAAAATTCAGCTAATACCTGAAGTCATGATTATCATTCTTTGATCTCATGGCCTAGAACAAAAATTTAGATTATGGTGCCTTAAGGCTAGCCTAGCAAATCAACGACCAAAACTTTCTAGGTGTTTAAATTGACTGTTTTCTCCTAGAAGCAACATTCATACACATGCTACAATTTAATTTCAGAGTTTAACTATTTTATTTAGACAAACATAATACAAATCAAAGCAATAAGCATGACTATACACTTACTCAATTGTCAATTGTAATCTAAATCCTCCATAACACATTCACAAATCAAGTCTTAGCCAGATATAGAAACCAGTCAGTGTACATGAAATTGCCAATTAACCATGAAGGTTGAAATTCACAAATATCTACATATATCTCATACACAAACCATAAGATATGTACCTACTGGTTTTGTATGTGAATTGCATTAGCAAATATTAAACTATCTTCCTACATTTCCTTTACACCTGCTAGAAAGTTTCCAGGCTTAGTAGTGGCTGTCAGCATTGTCAAACTCCCCACAATAATTAGGTGCATAAAATATTGTTACAAGCTGTCGGTTAACAAAGAACTCATATCCATCCTCCACCACCTGGTCAGAACAAATTAAAAATCGAAAGGAAAAAATCAAGATATTAAAAATCAGAACATACTCATGATAAAATCCATATATACGATTCATAGTAGCACATTCATGGCTTCCCTCAAAAGGAAAAATTTCTCAGGATATTGAGCTTAACCAACTAGCTAGGAAATTTAAAAAAGATATGCACAAATTTTAACAACCAATGAATACAAGGACATGCACAGACTTGAGGGTAGCAACTTAACAAGATATGCAGAGACTTTAACAACCAATGAATACAATGACATTTAAAAAGGCAGTACAAGAACCAAAGACGTATAAGAAATTTCTAGCAAAATTCACACAAGTAAAGTCACAAAAGCATGCTAAATGATAAATAAGAGTCACAGATGACAGACCTCAGGTCAGGTGGCACTCCAACAGGATCCTCCAAAATAAGTCAATCCTTCTGACTATTCCTACAACATGATCTTACCTTAATTCATCCTCTTGCTCCTAAAATCACTAGCAACCTCAAGTTCTTGAAGTCCAGAAACTCCTGACATTTCTAATAATACAATAAAAGAATACGACATAAAATTAAAAATATCAAATGAATGAAATGATGAACTATATGTAAAATGAAAATGTTAAAAATTAAAAATGATGATTGTATACCTGATTCAAACTGCTCAATCTCCTCTAGTTGACTCATCATCCACCTTCTTAGGAGGCCTCAACCAATTTTGGGTACAAATTAAGGCCTCCACCATGGTGGGATTCAAAGAACTACAGAATGCATTAAGGATACGACATCCGGCGCTAAAAACATACTAAGATGACATTGTAGACATCGGAATGACCAATATGTCCCTAGTCATACGAGAGAGAATATTGTATTTCATTGACTTCCTTTTCCACTATTTCAAGATGTCAAATCCCTCATAATTGTCTTCAACGTCATCCTCCATGTATTTATCCAACTCATTCTTCTTTTGCTCACCTTGCTTTTTCTTCAACTTCAACCTAAACTTGTCTTCTAAATTTAAACCACATTCACTACTACCACAACATTTGTTTGTGTGCTAACATTCGATGAATTGACACTAGAATCACGAATATCGGGAACATCGAGATACAATGCAACATATTGTGCAAATAAGTTGTTTATGAGATGTTTTAATCTTTTCATGATATCCTTGCACTTATCTTGACCATACATTTCATTAACACAAAATTCAATGTAATTCAACTTGTATCCTAGGTCAAGAAAAACAGCCACAACAACAACAAAAAAATTATTCCCATTAATATCCCAATACTTATCAAACTTCGCCTTCATGTTCATTGTCATTCTTTGCAAGACAACATCATCACTTCCAATTCACATAGTTAACGAATTTTGAATTTGACACAATTTATGGAAGAAAGAATTAGATGTCACATGCAAAGAAAAAAAAAACAAGTGTGGCATCATAGAAAATCTTCAAGAACTCTATAAACACGTGAGCACAGTTCCAATCATCAAAATTAGGAGGTCCTCCTTCACCATTAAGAACATGCAAGTAAGCTTGATCCTCATATTCAAGGTAATTAAATGTCTTCTCAAATTGTTCTGCCACTTCCAACATCAAGTAAGTAAAATTCCATCTAGTTGACACATTAAGTGTTAGCATTTGATTACTAACAACATTTGCCTCTTGGGCACACCTCCTAAAAGTAGCCAATGTCGAAGAAGAGGACCTCACATACTTACAAGCAGTCCTAATCCTAGCAACGGAGCAATCTAACTCCTTCAACCCATCGTTAACAATTCAATTCAAAATATGAGCATAACACCTCATGTGCATGAGCTCCCCTTTTAGCAAGGTGCATCCATTCCAATCTTGTATTCCCCTCACCAAATATGCTAGAACTGTGTTATTAGCACTAGCATTATTCACGGTGATTGTGCTCATCTTTAGAATACCCCACTCTTTCAAGCAATTCTCTAAAGATTTACCTACGGTCTCACCCCTATAGTTAGCAATCAACCCAAAACTCAATTTTTTATGCAATTCCCACCCTTCATCAACAAAATGTGCAATCACACACATATAATTAATGTTTTGAATTGATGTTCATGTATCAGTTGTTAGGGAGACCATTTGTTGGTTGCAAGACAAAATCGACTTCAACTTCACTTTTTTCTCTATAAAAAGTTGCATGATATTACTTGCAATAGTCATGCACCCAGGTATTCTAAATCTAGGTTGAGTAGCATTCATGAAACCTCTAAATCCGGGAATCTCAACAAATCTAAAGGGAAGCTCATCTATCACTATCATCTTACAAAGTTCCAGTCTTCATTATTCTTGATTAAAATCTACAAGCTTCATACTCACAGTACTATTAGGGTCTTCCTCACTTGACTTCCCAATAGCAATAGTTTTTTGCTTCTTATTGAGCTCCTTATGTGGATTCTTTAAACATACTTTCAAGTGTTTTATCAGGTTAGTGGTGTCATGATTAGCGTTATTACATGCATATGACTTTCCACAATAGTTACAACTAGCTCTATCACCATCTTTAGTGAAATGTGACCAAGCACTACTAGGGGGTCTAGTAGGTTTTATTTTACCTACCTCTTGTTGTGACGATGGAGTAGTTTCTTAAGCTTGTAATAACGGAGTTGGAGTGGGAATTGGATTGGAAGAAGATGGTGCTGCTGCTGTTGGGTGTGGTCTTACTCCTTCAGTTTGCAATTCAGTTGGTGTTAGTGAAGTGGGAGCACTTCCCACTTGAGCCCCACCAGTGTTGTGACTCTTTTGAGTTTCCGTAGGACCTTTCATTTAAAATGAATCGCTGCAATAATATTTACAACAAAAGAAATTATTAACAACTAAAATGTAATGAAAGCATACTATGGCATACCATATATCAAGTATAAGTAGCACAATTAAATAACAGTCAGTAATTGATACATAGGTAGGTTGCCTATTTTCCAAAACTGAAACATGCAAAACCAAAATAAATATCCAAGTAACTAACTTGGATAAGGTTTAAGATTAGGATATAATTTGTTTTTATTTTTAAAATAAGGGAGATTCATGTGTGATAATCTTTCACTCCCATGTATATATAAATAATTCTATATTATGATTCATAATGAAGTGAGAAAGAACACATTTTTCTTTCTTTATATAGAAAATAGATAGTGTAAAAGCACAAGCACTAAAGCACAAGCACAAGTTTTAGTGATTAACAGATTGGCATCCTTCCCTTTTAATTACCAAACTCCTAAGACCCAAATCCCCTTTGTTTTTAGGCCTGTAATAACCTACCAATTGAGTACATGATCCCTTCTCTAGTCACCCACACCATACTAAAGAAATCCCTCATAAGTTTCCTTTGAGCCATTCTCACTAGAATCTAAAAATGTAGGAGATAACTTCAAAATACTACCATTAATGATTATGAAATTCAGACACAATAATTATTATGATATGATATTTAATTTACACAGCTAGGATCAAAGATAGAGAAACCATCACTTGTAAATAGACATAGTTGTAAGTTATTATTGACTATCAAGATTCAAGGCAATCTGTGACATAGCAGCACCCACATTGATCCTAGAAGTCAACTTAGCATAGTTTTTGCAAAGCCTACCACAAAGAAGACATAATCTAGAACAACAATCACCATTCTGCCAAACATAAGAACACTATGTCAACTCTTTAATTTTAAAATTAGCTCCAGACAATAAAACTCTTGTTTAACAAAATCAAAAATTTTAGAACCAGAATCATAAGTCTGAAAATAAAAATAAATTTGGCATAGAAGGTAGCAGCATGTTGAGCGGCAGAAATTAGCAAACTATCCCCTCATTTAAGAATGAAATAGGAGAATAGGAACAGGTGAGTGAGAATGAGGAAAGAAATAAAAAAATTAATAGGCACACATGAAGGGAAAATAAGTGAGAAATAGAAATAGCTAACCTTAGCGTCGCATCGTGGCTGTGTGAGCACGAATTGAAAGTAGCAACGGTGACGGTCACGAACTCATCGTCGTCGATGGTAGCTATGCCAAGAGGAAAGGAGGATTCTAGTGAGAGATAGGGCTGAGAGGCTGAGATTGAGCTACGACAGCGAGCAGAGAGAGAGCGAGGTGCTTAGGGGTTAGGGCTTGAATTTAGGAGAGAAACTGAGAAACTGAGAGAGGAACGAAAATGAGGGCTCGGGTAAGGAGAAGTGAAGAAATGAAGAAAATGTTAACGCAAAACGACGTCGTTTTCTCGAGTAGTCAGGTCATCCGGTCGGTCTTCTAAACTTACCACCTGAACTAATGAAAGGACGAGTTGTTCGGGTTGAACCTGAACTGACCCGACCTAACGCAGATATTTTATATCGAGTCGGGTCGGGTTGGTCGGGTTCGCAAGTCGTCAGATCGGGTTGTGCAGCCTACTTCCAATTCTTACTCTAACTCATTAACTTTGTTTCGGGTTTTGGCAAGCCTCGAGGTTGCAATCTTGAAAAGGCTATTTTTATTTATTTCTTTTTTAATCATTGCTTAATTACAATTATTTTTTGTTTGTTTATTTTTTTCACTCATGATTCTCATACATTAATTAAATTTAGAATTTAATTTTAATACGTTATTAGTGTAAAAATTTTTATATTATCACTTAATTATATATTATTACATCATTAAAAGAGTGACTTTTGAAATAATTGATGTAAAAGTTAAACTTTTTAATGACATATCAATATATGATTAAGTAATTGTATAAATTTTTTTCCACTAACAATGTATCAAAATTAAATTTATAAATTTAAGACAAATATATGGCCAAAATAATTATTATGATATAATTAAGTTATTTCATAACAAAGACAATTTTTGTAATGTAACTAAATAACAAATATTTTTTTTGTGAGACTACAAGATATTCCTACTAGTTCAACCCATTTGAACTACCTATGGAACTAATCATAATTCGATTGTAGGAGCACAAGAGTTATGTGGTCTCCCCACGAGAGTTACTTTAATGGGATTTGAACTCGCGTCCTCATCCTAAGGAGTCAAGGTTGCCTACCACCTTACTCACCCTTTGTGGGAAACTAAATAACAAATATTTGATTGTAGTAGTTAAGTCTACATTTGGCACACATGATAATATAAGACTTAATAATATAAAAATTGATAGTATAAAGGTGTTGATAACATCTTAAACTATCAAATGTTTGCTAACTATCGCATAAAAGAACTAATTGCATACAAAATTATTTACCATCACAATATTGCCCTTTCATATTATTTTTTTAAAAAAAAACTAACCTCAGAAAAGGACAACAACCTTCTTCAATGGAAACCCAGAAGACATCAATTCACCCTAGTTTGTGCAAATCTGCAGTTAATAGAAACATTTCTGGAATAAGTTGACATCAACTTCTTCTTCAAGATGCAAATCCAATTTTCTCACCTATGACTGGGTTTTTTACCCTTGAGCACAAAGAAAAAAAAACTCATGATTGAAAAAAAATCATAGATACATCAATTTAGTAAAAATAATGGTGTGGAGTCGCAAATCTCATCAATCTGACGAACTTCACTGCCTTCACCGACAAGTAAGAAGAGACATTGACGACCCAAGGGTTGTTCTAGAAACCCTCGTCTTCAGTCCTTAGATCTATTTTTCTTTTGCTCTCTCATGGTGGAGACGACAACTGGTGGAGTTGTTTCTCTCTCCACCATGCCCAAATCTTAGCTTCCATGGAGGTTTGTTAGAGAAAAAGATCAAGGAAAGAAAAATCTGAGTGGCTGATAACTCTATGAAATTGTATTATTGTGACCCTATATTTGTGCTTTATTGAATGCTTAGTCTTTGTTATTGAGCATAATTGCAAGATTTTAAGCTAAATTCATTGATTTTCAATTGTGATGTCTTCCTATATTTTTTTGAGCAAATTGGTATAATTCTTCCTATGATTATATGAACTTACTATTGTCATTAATCAAGTGACTTCTTAATTGTAGGAAGGGCTCAAAATGAGAATAATGATCAAGGACTTAGAGTTACATTGGAAGAAAAAGCACTAGATGAAGTTCAGCATTCAGCGTCACAGCATGGGCAAGTTAGCGCCGCAGCGTGTGGCATTCCCCTGTTTAGGCAGAAAGCTACGCATTTTGAACGTCGCGACGTGAAGAATGAGCGTCGCGGCGTCCTTGACCTAATTTCTACACGTGCCGCGGCGTGACATGTGGAGCGACACGACGTGAAATAGATTTCTGGAGCAAATAAATACTGTTCTATCAGATTTTAAAGGAAGAACATTTTTGTTTTAAAAATACAACTGCTAGGGTTTATTTGTGAGACTGAAAGGAAGCTAAAAGGACCAAAGTTGGAGGTCAAATCCTTCCATAATGAGGATTCAAGCACCAAGGACTACCATTATTGAGCTTGCAACTTCCTCTCCTTCAACTTCTTCTCTATTCTAATCATGACAATGAGTATTTTTTATATATTTTTGTTTGTCATGAATGGCTAGTTTATGTATAGGGATTTCTTTGAATCCTTCTATGAATATTGATGATTTTGTAAACCTTTAAGTTAATATATGTGATTAAGGATTGTTCAATTATATTGTTCCTAATGCTTTTGAAGATTTGGTCAATGTTTAATATGTTTTGATTAAATCTAATGAACCTAGACATAAGAAGATAGATTTAAGATTAAATGTATGATTGATGCATGTTTGATTTCATTCAATTGGCTTGAATAAATTGATTAGCTAATAGGATAGAAATATACCTATTAGTCATGTATGGTTGTTATTGAGGCTTGCTCTTAATGAGTGGAATTTAATCTAGATCTCATGGACACATAAAGACTAGGTAAATAACGCATAGTTAATTGACCTAGACATAGGCTTTTAACTGAATAAGATTCTCAAGCCAACAAATTTCATATCATGTATGTTGATAAAGAGATTTGCATATCATCAATTGAAGTAGAAGATGAAGAAGGATTCCATATTCTTTAATCAACAATTGTAATTCTAATTAGCTAGCATTTAAATCTTGCCATTAGTTTACACAAAATTTTCTCAATTTGAACGTTTTTAGATAGAAATTATTAAGCTATTGGTTAATAATTAGTTCTGAATTAACAATAGTCCTCGTGGGAACGACATCTGACTCATAGCTACACTACAAGTGCGATCCATGCACTTGTGGTAAGCAAAAGAGCGAAGAAGTTTTTGGCACCATTACCGGGGACTACGACATAATTTCAGTAGAACTAATATTAACAACAAGTTTAATTAGTTCTAGTCTAAGTTTCTTTTGTGCATATTACTTTAAGTTTCAATTCTTTATTTGTTCTAGATAAGTTCTAAGATGGCAGAAGAGAATACTATACAGGAGGTGGAGAACGATAGTCGCACAAAACCATTGAGGGAGTTTGCTACTCCTCAGATGGATAATCTGCAATCCCACATTAGACGTCCTGTCATCCATGCAAACAACTTCGAGATAAAGCCGGCCATCATCCAAATAATCCAAACTTTTGTATAGTTTGGCGACTTATCTAATGAAGATCCCAATGCGCATCTCTCCAACTTCCTGGAGATTTGTGATACGTTTAGGCACAACAGAGTGTCCGAGGATGCTATTCGCCTAAGGCTTTTTCCTTTCTCTTTAAGGGATAGAGCCAAAAGTTGGTTGCACTGTCTTCCAGCGAGATCAATCACAGCTTGGGCGGAAGTATGTATCAAATTTCTGAATAAATACTTCCCTTCGGCCAAGACTGCGGAGATGATAAATGATATTACATCATTCACTCAGACTGAATCAGAATCCTTGTATAAGGCTTGGGAAAAGTGCAAGGATCTTCTAAGAAGGTGCCCACATCACAAGATACCACATTGGCACCAAATCTACTCATTTCACAACGGCCTGCTACCACACCACTGCCCAATAGTAGATGTTGTAGCTGGAGATTCTTTTTTGAGCAAATCTTTCGATGATGCCTTCCAACTCTTAGAGGAATTAGCTGCTAACAGCTACCAATGGCCAGCCGCAAGAAATACTCCTCGGAGGGTCGCTGGACTTCACGAAGTAGATGCATTAACCTCGCTATCTGCACAGGTTGTAGCTCTAGCAAGCAAGATGGACAGTATGGGACATCATGTTCCCCAGAGCCCATTTGTGTTGTGTGACAAATGGGGCGATAATCATTCAAGTGATAGGTGTTCTACCACTTCTAAAAGTGAACATTATGTGGGGAACTATCGATTATGGCAGAATAACCCATACACCAATCAGTATAACCCTGGATGGAGGAACCATCCAAACTTCTCTTGGATGGATAATCAAGGAGCCTCTTCATCAGTGCCTGGAGCTGAGCGACCTTATAATCCTCCTGAATGTCCCTCACAACCCAGACAGCAGATTCAAGATAAGAAACCTTCTCTTGAAGATATGTTCATATAGTTAATGGTAAAAATTGATACCTTCATGACAAAGATAAAAGCTCACTTAGCAAAGAATGAATCAGTGATACAAAGTCAGTTGGCTTCTATGAGGGCTTTGGAAACTCAGGTGGGGCAATTAGCAAATGTAATTAATAACAAACCCCCAGGTACTTTCCCGAGTGATACAGTCAATAATCCAAAAGGCACCTCAAATGAGCATTGCAAGGTGATCTCACTGAGAAGTGGGAAGGATATTGAAGGTAATCCAAAAACAAAGCTATTGGAAAAAGAGGTTGATGTTGGTAAAGACCAAGAAATGGTTGGTAAATTATATTCATCCTTTACATTTTCCAAGAAGAAGAAGTTGATGTTGGTAAAGACTAAGAAATGGTAGAGAACAGACCTTATATTCATCCTTTACATTTTCCAAGTAGGTAAATTAAGCATAAAATGGATGAGCAGTTCAAGAAATTTTTGAAAGTTTTCAAGAAACTCCACATCAACATTCCTTTTGCTGAAGCTTTAGAGTAGATGCCCAGTTACGTCAAGTTCATGAAGGATATACTTTCAAAGAAACGTAAGCTGGATGAGTTTGAAACGGTAGCATTGTCTGAAGAATACAGTATCATCTTGCAACAGAAGCTTCCCCCTAAGTTGAAGGATCCGGGGAGCTTTACTATTCCTTATGCCATAGGAGAGAACTTCCTAGGCTAAACATTGTGTGATATGGGGGCAAGTATTAATCTCATGCCCCTATCCATATTCCAGAGGTTAGGTTTAGGGGAATGCAAGCCCACATCTGTAACCCTCTAGCTAGCCGATCGTTTTTATAGATATTCAAAGGGAATCGTGGAAGATGTCCTGGTAAAAGTGGACAAGTTCATATTCCATGTAGACTTCGTGATTCTGGATATAGAGGAGGATCAAAGGGTTCTTTTGATCCTAGGCAGACCATTCCTAGCCACAGGGAGAACACTCATAGATATGCAAAAAGGAGAATTGACTATGAGAGTTTAAGATCAAAAGGTAACTTTCAACATATTTAAAGCAAATAAGTTTTCTCAAGATCAGGAAGAGTGTTCTTATGTAGCGATATTGGAAAGCATCGTTGATGATGTATTCCAAGCCAATATTCCTAAGGATTCTTTTACCATGACTTTGACTTCATCAACTGATAATGATGAAGATGCTAGGGATGATGTGTCGGATTACATCAAGCACCTTGATGTGGTCCCTACGCAATCGGTCGCCCAAGTTTGAAATCTTGGAGCTCGATGCAACAAATGAGGCATCTAAGCCTTCCACTGAGGAACCTCCAAGGCTGGAGCTAAAGCCTCTGCCTAACCATTTGCATTATACTTATTTGGGAGCATCCTCCACCTTGTAGATAATCATATCATCTGCCCTCTCAGAAGATCAAACGAAGAAACTTCTCTGTGTGCTTAGAAAATATAAGCATGTTATTGAATGGACTATTGTCGATATTCAAGGCATTAGTCCTTCCATATGTATGTACAAGATCTTACTTGAGGACAATCAGAGTGGTGTTGTGGAACACCAAAGGAAGCTGAATCCAATAATGAAAGAAGTGGTGAGGAAGGAAATAATCAAGTGGCTAGATGCATGGATAATTTACCTTATTTTTGATAGCTTATAGGTATCCCCAATTCAATGCATGCTAAAGAAAGGTGGCATGACTATAGTCACAAACGAAAATAATAAGTTTATTCCCTCTCGGAAGGTCACTGGATGGAGGGTATGCATGGACTACTGTAAATTGAACAAGGACACATGAAAAGACCACTTCCCGCTTCCTTTCATTGACCAGATGTTAAATCATCTGGCATGAATGGCCTATTACTGCTTCTTGGATAGTTATTCTGGATATAACCAAATTGCCATAGCTCCGGAGGATCAAGAAAATATAATATTTACTTGTCCTTATGGTACATTTACGTTTAGAAGGATGCCATTTAGGTTATGTAATGCTCCCGCGACTTTTCAACGTTGTATGATGTCCATCTTCACAGATATGATTGAGCATGGCCTAGAAGTGTTTATGGATGACTTTTCAGTATTCAGAGATACATATGAGAGCTGTTTATAGACTTTATCTTTCATGCTGAAAAGATATGAAGAAACCAACCTTGTCCTTAATTGGGAAAAATGTCACTTTATGGTCCAAGAAGGCATAGTTCTTGACCATAAGGTTTCTATTAAGGGGATGGAAGTGGACAAGGCAAAAATAGATGTGATTGAGAGGCTCCCTCTGCCTAACTCTGTAAAAGGAATCCACAGTTTTCTTGGCCATGCGGGTTTCTATAGGAGGTTTATAAAAGACTTTTCGAAGATACCCAAACCTCTTTGTAACCTACTGGAGAAAGACATCCAGTTTACCTTTGATGATTCATGCTAGGTTGCAATTGAGGAGCTGAAGAAAAAACTGGTCTCAGCACCAGTAATCATCACTCCAGATTGGGACTTACCATTTAAGCTCATGTGCGATGCCAGCGACTATGTTGTAGGTGCAGCGTTGGGTCAAAAAAAATACAAAGTGTTTCGCTCCATTTATTATGCGAGCAAAACACTTAACGATGCCTAACTAAACTACGCCACAACAGAAAAAGAGTTGTTGGCCGTGGTTTTTGCATTCGATAAGTTTCAAGCTTACTTGGTGGGATTAAGGTGATTGTTTATACTGATCACTCTGCCATTAAGTATTTAGTCAGCAAGAAAGATGCAAAACCACGTTTGATCAGGTGGGTTTTGCTATTACAAGAATTTGATATAGAGATCCGTGACAAGAAATGTGCAGAGAATCAAGTTGCAGATCACCTTTCAAGACTTGAGAATGAAGACCATCAAGTTGAACTACTCATGATTAGGGAGACATTTCCAGATGAGTAGCTTTTTGCAACTAAAGCTCATTCATGTCCATGGCATGCTGACATAATGAAGTACATCATGGGTGGTGTATTGCCACCTGATATGACTTCTCATCGGAAGAAGAAGTTCTTGAATGATGTCAGGCACTATATTTGGGATGAATCATTCTTGTTCAAACAGTGTTCTGACCAAATGCTTAGGAGATGCGTACCTATGAAGGAGGTGGAGCCAATTTTGAACCAATACCATGCTTCTCCTTATGGTGGACATTATAACAGAGAAAGAACAGCTGCAAAGGTGCTCCAACCTAGCTTTTATTGGTCATCTCTCTTTAAGGATGCACATTTCTTTGTGACAAGGCGTGAGTAATGTCAAAAGTTGGGGAATATCTCAAGAAGGAATGAGATGCCCCTAAATTTATTCTGGAAGTTGAGATCTTTGACGTCTGGGGCATAGATTTCATAGGCTCCTTCATTCCCTCCTATGGGAATATGTATATTCTCGTGGCTGTGGACTACGTGTCCAAATTGATGGAGGCATGTGCTTTTCCTACTAATGATACTAAGGTAGTGGTAGGCTTCATGAAGAAACACATCTTCACCCGTTTCGGAACACCTAGGGCCATTATAAGTGATAGAGGGTCCTATTTTTACAACAAGTCCTTTGAGGCTCTTCTCGCTAAGTATGGGGTAACCAATAGGATAGTCACTGCTTATCACCTGCAGACAAGTGGGCGGGCAGAGGTATCCAACCGCGAGATTAAGCGAATTTTGGAGAAAATAATGTGTCCATCTAGAAAGGATTGGTCAAAAAGACTGGATGATGCACTGTGGGCTTATAGAACTGCCTATAAGAGCCCCATTGGTATATCCCCATATAAGTTGATATTTGGGAAGGCATGTCATCTGCCGATTGAGCTTGAACATAACGCATACTGGCCAATCAAGCAATTGAACTTCAACATACAAGCTGTTGGGGAGAAGAGATTATTGCAACTCAATCAGCTTAATGAATTTAGGCATCAAGCACATGAGAATGCAAAGTTGTATAAGGAGAAGGTGAAATTCTGGCTTGACAAGAAGATCATGCAAAAGAGATTTAAAGTAGGTCAACAGGTCATCCTTTACAACTCTAGGCTTAAATTATTTCCCGGGAAACTTAAATCAAGGTGGTTAGGGCGCTTTGTGATAGTGAAAGTGCTCCCTCATGGAGCGGTGGAGATAGCTCCGTTGGATAGGTCATCAAGCTTTAAGATTAATGGTCAGTGCCTAAAACCTTATTATAGAGGAGAGATTCAAAGAGAGAAGACCTCCCTCACTTTGACAGCTCCAACTTGAGGTCTTGAAAGTCCTGTCGGGACTATAAATGAGGCCCTTTTTGGGAGGGAACCCAAATATGTAATATTATGTGTTTTCAGTCTTAAATATGTTAATATGGTGATTTTGTACTTTGATTAAGTTTTTATTGTACAAATTGTGTTTTAATCCTTTGAGCAAGTTTTGCAGGTGTTGAAGGCTGGAAATGTGCAAAAACAGCAGCAAAATGCAAAATTCTGTAGAATTATGCAGTTTGGCCTCTCACGCCGCAATGTGGTACTAGTGACGTCGCGGCGCTAAAGGTGCATCAGCCAAATTCCAGAGGTTGAAGCGCCACAGCGCAACGATGTTGAACGTCATGGCGTATTGTTAAAAAAAAAACCAAAAAAATTAATTTAAAAAATTAATTAATTATTAATATTAATAAATTCTGTGGTAATTAATGCACGTCACGGCACTACACAACTTACGCTGCGGCGCGCTGCAGCATTTGAGTTTAAGTGTCGCGACATTTGAGTTTAAGTGTCGTGGCATTTAGTTATTCTTTTTACTTATCTATCAAATTTCTCTGTGATTTCCCTTCCTTCTTATTCCTGATTTCTTGTCTCCCCACCTGTTATTCCTCATTTCTGCAATCTTTAACCAGGTATGTATTAGTTTACTTAGTTTATTTTGTTATATTGTTGTTATTTTAAGCTCTTTTTCCGTTTCTGTTGACTTTTGTATATACACCACTGCATGACCATGTAATATCACGGCGTTGTGGTCAATTTTGAGGAACGTCATGGCATGTCCGTTAAACGCCGCGGCATGAGGTTAAATAATGTTGGAATGCCGGGCATGTACCTATAACGTCGCGGCGTTATGTGAATATTGTTTTGAATGCCACGGCATGGCATATGAACGTTGCGGCGTGTGCATGAATTTGTTTGAGTGCCGTAGTGTTGTAATGAACTCCACGGCGCGTGGTCTCAAATTTTGCAGAATTGATTCTTTTCATTGTTTCTTTTATCTTATCCATTCAATTCTGACATAATGTCTTTTGACAGATACCATGGGTCCTAAACGTCAAAGAGCAGAGAACAGTCGTCAATGTAGGGAGCCTTCTCGCCCGCCTCCAAATTTTGACAGGAGGATTTTTGTCTTAGCCGCTGCAGCTTAAACGTATAGGGTCTCACGATCACTCGGACCATTATAGCAGAGCGTGGATTCTCCTTCTCTAGGGCGATCCACCCCGAGGTTGAGAGTCTCCTCAACGAGCTCAACTGGAGCCAGTTTGCTCGGCATCCAGAGGATTCTGCTATTCTTCCGATCGTTCACGAATTCTATGTGAACGCCCTCCATGCTGTAAATGGAACTTCTATTATGCGTGTTCGGAGGCACAATGTACCTTACACCACAGTCGCCATCAGAGCTACTTTGGGATTGCCTGAGCCCCCGCTCTTGTGCGACTATGCTGCCTTTTGCCAGTGGGAGCCACTTGAGGGCATCGATCTAGCTATTGTCACAGTCAGGATCTGTCGGCCTGAATCCCAGTCGGTGCAGTGGGTCATGAGCATCCAGACCAACAGGCCTCGATACTTTCCTCGATCATGTTTGACGTCGGAGGTGCAAGTCTGGTATCATTTTATTACCACCTGTATCCTCCCATCTACTAACCTATCTGAGCTAACGTGTGATCGGGCCATCCTTATTTACTCCATCCTGGAGCGTCACCGCATTGACGTTGCTCAGATTATCCATGATCAGATCCGGCGGTGCATACGAGAACTGACCAGCCTCTTCTTTCCATGCTTGATCCACACTCTTTGCAATAGGCTACGGGTGCAGTGGGGGCCGCATGAGGAGCTTGCAGACGGTAAATAGCCTCTCAACGACTCATTTATGGAGCGCGTGGGAGGAGCTGTAGCCCCATCCCTAGCCAGACAGCGACAAGCCTGCAGGTAGCCCAGAGTTGCTGCTTCAATTGATGAGGGAGACCTGTGCACTCAGATTGTGCAGCTTACTGCCATGGTATCCTACAGCTTGCAGACACAGAGATGGATGGCAGAGCGCCTCCAGCTCCCCATGGATGACTATCTTGTGCCTCAGTTTCCCCCCAGGCAGTCGTTGACCCGCCCCAGCCGCAGCAGGATGCCCCTGATAATGATGACGAGGACACAGATGACTAGCCATATTTGATACAGGGCATTTTCTTTCGTTGTCATTCATTATATTTTTGTACAGTGGGACACTGTTTCCCATAGGTTTGGGGTGGGCATTATAACATGTATGGGTGTATGTTTTTAATGTTTCAAAGCATGTTATAATGTTAGACTTTTTGTTTTGATAATTAGTGAGTATCATGTTATTACTGTGTTTATATTCAATATTTTGAGTAAATATATTGTGAGTATTTAGTTTTATGTTTTAATACCCAATTGAATCAAATGAGTGCATGTTTTGAATACTTAATGTCGAATTTGTTAAAATGCATAGCAATGGACTAAATAAATAAATATTAGTTAGTATGATATCATCTGAAGGAAAATGTAAATTTGAAAATCTCATTCAAGATACAATTATCGTTCCCCTTTCAAATTATCGATTTGATGTATATCACTATGCTGCATGATGGTTTACATGTATGTTTAAAAATGTTGAAATACTTTAATGTACACAATGTACCAATTGCTAGTGTAGTGTTGATTGTCCCAAGGTATTATTGCTTGCAAAGTGTCATTTTTTGAGCGAAACCATTTGTAATCAAGAAGCATGTTTAACAATCCTATCGCTTTTCAAATGCATGATTTAGATCCCACTTGTATGCTTGTGCAACTTTGATCATGATTTGAGTTTTGTCTAGAGAGGGTTTATGAATAAGTGCATGTTGAAGTTTTGATTATCTTGAAATTGTGTTTAAACTCTCTTGAGGCAAAATCCTAGATTGTGCATAGTTGTGGAAATGATTAGGGCATTATTTGTACCGATTGAGCCTTAAAAAGCTTACCCTAATATGAGTATATCCATAGGTCCCCTTTGAAGCTTAATGTATGATTGGCCTTACTTGTTTTTCATCATCTATATATTCCCTACCCATGTAACTAACCTAAATGCATGTGAAAACATTGCAATTCCATCCTACTATCATAGTTTGTTAAGTGTAAAATAGGTTATTTCTTGACTTGAGTCCTGTGTTTAAAGGGTATGAGTGAATGTTCAATATCAAATGAGCTTGAAAGAACCATCTGCTGTGAAACAAAAAGAAAAACTTTGTGTAACTATAAAAGAAAAGAATAAGAAAAGCTAAATCCAAAAAGCATTGAATGGTTCTTAAGAGTTCTGATCTATCAATTTTGTTGAACACCCAGATATTGTCACTTGGAGGCTCAAGTCTTGAAATAGTATATTTATGTGTCTTAATATTTGTATTATATCCATTCCATGTTATTCTTTATCCCATTACCATTGGCCTATCATTACAAGTTGTTGAAGGCCCTTTTAATCCTCAATTATGTGCGGTTTACATTAGTGGAGAGATAGTTTGCATACAATTTTGTGGATTTTGTGATTCTTATGCATGTATGTTCATAAGCTTATCTGGATGAATGTGATTTGATTAGGATAAGTTTAACTTGCATGCTAGTGGGATATGTGTTCTGCATGAGAAAAGATTTTGGATGTTTGCATGCTGATGAGTACATATGTGTGAATTTGATGGGGTGGCATTAGTAGTCTCTGAGGATTTAATCAATCTTGATACACTAGTTGTAGTTTCTGTAATACTGGGAATTCTTGATAAATGCTGATTGAATGTGGTGAGTGTGTTGTTTAGTTGGTTTACTTAATCAGATTTTGTTTTACTCGAGGACTAGCAAAATCCTAGGTTTGAGGGTATGATAATTTCATGAAATGGTGTTATTATGTCCTTATATCTATGCTTTATTGATTACTTAGTCTTTGTTATTGAGCATAATTGGAAGATTTTAAGCTAAATTCATTGATTTCAATTGTGATATCTTCCTATATGTTTTCTGAACAAATTGATATAATTCTTCCTATGATTATGTGAACTTACTATTGTCATTAATCTGGTGACTTCTTAATTGCAGGAAGGGCTCAAAATGAGAATAATGATCAAGGACTTAGATCTGCATTGGAAGAGAAAGCACTAGATGAAGTTCAGCATTCAGCGCCGCGACGTGGGCAAGTTAGCATTGCGACGTGTGGCATTCCCCTATTCAGGCAGAGAGCTACGCATTTTGAATGTCGCAACGTGAAGAATAAGCGCCGCGGCGTGCTTGACCTAATTTCTACACGCGCCACGGCGTGACATATGGAGCGTCGCGGCGTGAAACAGATTTCTGGAGCCTATAAATACTATTCTATCATTTCAAGGGAGGAACATTTTTGTTTTAAAAATATAGTTGCTAGGATTTATTTGTGAGACTGAAAGGAAGCTAAAAGGACCAAAGTTGGAGGCCAAATCCTTCCACAAGGAGGATTTAAGCACCAAAGACTACCATTATTGAGCTTGCAACTTCCTCTCCTTCAACTTCCTCTCCTTCAACTTCCTCTCTATTCTAATCATGACAATGAGTATTTTTTATATATTTTTGTTTGTCATGAGTGGCTAGTCTGTGTATAGGGATTTCTTTGAATCCTTCTATAAATATTGATGATTTTGTAAACCTTTAAGTTAATATATGTGGTTAGGGATTGTTCAATCATATTGCTCATAATGCTTTTGAATGTTTGGCTAATGTTTAATATGTTTTGATTAAAACTAATAAACCTAGACATAGGAAGTTAGATTTAAGATCAGATGTATGATTGATACATGTTTGATTTCATTCAATTTGTTTGAATAAATTAATTAGCTAATAAGATAGAAATATACCTATTAGTCA
The DNA here is from genome assembly GCA_029884605.1 of Ormosia emarginata. Classification (NCBI taxonomy): domain Eukaryota; kingdom Viridiplantae; phylum Streptophyta; class Magnoliopsida; order Fabales; family Fabaceae; genus Ormosia; species Ormosia emarginata. The sequence continues at coordinate 18,331,751 of JAQQTP010000064.1, read as the reverse complement.
TGCATGACTGTTATTGAGGCTTGCTCTTAATGAGTGGAATTTAATTTAGATATCATGGACACACAAAGACTAGGTAAATAACGTATGGTTAATTGACCTAGACATAGGCTTTTAACTGAATAAGATTCTCAAGCCAACAAATTTCATATCATGTATGTTGATAAAGAGGTTTGCATATCATCAATTGAAGTAGAAGGTGAAGAAGGATTCCTTATTCTTTAATCAATATCTATAATTCCAATTAGCTAGTATTTAAATCTTGCCATTAGTTTACACAAAATTTTCTCAATTTGAATGTTCTTAGATAGAAATTATTAAGCTATTGGTTAATAATTAGTTTTGAATTAGCAATAGTTCTCGTGGGAACGATATCTGACTTCTAACTACACTACAAGTGCGATCCATGCATTTGCGGTAAGCAAAAGAGCGAACAAGTTTTGCAACGGTGGTCAAAAAATAAGTGGCCGACAGTGGTGCAAAAGTTAGTGGTCGGTGGTGGTAAACCAGGGGTGGCTAACGTGGGTTCCGATTAGGTGGCTGACCTGCCACAGCTCCTTTTCGATTCCTCTCTGGTGGTGGTTCGATAATGGTATGGTGGCGGTCTGACAGTGGTTCGATGGTGGTTTGACAGTGATGTGGTGACATTCCGACGATGGTCTGGCAATGGTCTAACTGTGTTGTTGGCAGAGAAAGAGTGGCTTAAAGTGAGAGAGATGAAGTTAAGAAGTAAGGTGCGAAGATATATCATATCAAGTCTTATCATGAAGTAGAAGAGATGATATTGTAATCAAGATATAGTAAGATAAAAATATTTAACTTGATTTTATTATATTATTAGATAAGTATACTAGACATTTGATAAAATTTGATAGCATTAATTTATACTATTAGGTTTTCTTTATATAATGCACTAAACGAAGCCTAAGTGCATGCAAAATTAGACGATAGTTTAAAGTATTTTTACAGTTATAGTCGATCAAATTATAATAAATTTAAATAGAATTCCTTATATTTAGCGGCTTATTGTAATTTCCCCTTAAAATTGTCATTTGTGAAGAGATTGTGCTGTTCTCTCTCACTTAAGTTAAACGGGTCCAAGGCCCCTGTCCAATCACGTCCAGGACTAGAGTGTAAACCGAACGGCCCAACTTAATTAACTCAGCTAAACAGTGATTTTAATGCCAAGCAAAATAAATAATAATAATAATAATAATAATAATAATAATAATAATAATAATAATAATAATAATAATAAAGAACAGTTAATTTTTATTCAAGAACGTTTCTGATTAATTAAGAAATAACAAAAGCAAAACTCTACCCAAAAAAAAAATAAAAAAGGAAAGGGATACACATTGGCCCAATTAAGAGCAGCGAAGAAGAAAAGCTGGTTAGCTATTAAATCCTCACACTATACCCATATCATTCAACTCTCAAGGGTTCGTAGTTTGAAGTGTGCATGAATTTAATTTCAATCAGAGATTTCAGCCAATTAATTGAATTAACCGCAGCTTTATTATATTACCATTGTACCAAACAGTTAAAACCTAATTAAAATGTAAAATCAGAAGCTGCATAAACTATCAAACAAGCTAAGATCCAAACCCAATTCCATCCTTTATTTGATATAGAAGGGAAATGTAAGAAGGCAGAAAAACAATTATATTATCAAACAAGCTAAGATCCAAACCCAAATCCACCCTTTATTTGATATAGAAGGGAAATGTAATTAAGTAAGCAACAAAACGAATATAAGGTTTTAAATTTGATTTGAAAAAAAGTTCTAATTTTGCTTCTGCAAAAGTCACTCTTCAGTGGAACAAAGGAAAAGAAGAAAACACGGGGTTGTACCCAACGAGAAAACCAAATTCCCAAAGAAAAAGAAATATTTCAGATAGATGACTGGAAAAATAAACCAACTGACATATTTGAAGTGTAGGTAGTACTTAGTGTTCGGGATTACAGTAAGACTAAATTGTTTTAATGTGACGTATAATAATTAGAATATTTAAGCAATATAATTTCATTTAAAAAAATGGGTGTGTTACTACTGTGATTTGGAATCGGTCTTACTTTTCTCTCCATTTTATAGTGTTTTCTCTCACTTTGTGATGCTTTAATTCTCTCTTTTTAGACGTTTTTCTAATGGGGGCAATCACTTCTATCCTTTCACGGTAATTTTTTTTATTTTCTTTCTAATTTTGGTCTCTTTATAGTGTTTTTCTTGTTTTTACCAACAATCTCATCTGGAAATTTTACAGTTCTTTCTTCGTTTATTATGCAATTGCTAGCAAAAAAAAGCCTAAGGATTTAACACACAAGACTAGAAAAAGCTTTAAATCAAGTGGCAAACCAAATATCAAACAGGATCCATCAACACTATGTTATGATCAAATCACCTCACATGATGGCCTTGAGTAAGTGCAAAAAAAAAAAAAAAAGAAGTCTCTAGCCTTGTTGAATATGGTGAAGAGAAGCGAGTCTACACGGAATAGGGGTTATACAATTTGGACAAAATTTAAGTATATTTTTTTATATTTATTTTATGAATCAAATTATAATATGTATGTATTTTTATTTTTTCTCTTATATATTAATATTTTTTTCTCTTATTCTCTTTTTTATAAAATTTACACATATTAATATTTAATTGATAAAATAAATAAAATAAATATAAAAAAATAAACTTAAGTTTTTTCTATACAATTTCAACTCGTTGGATAAAAATGGCGTCCCTTACCCTTTAACTGTAACTAGATTCCTTTTGTTTTATTTGAAATTCTAAATGTAGTTTAGTCTTTTCTCGTTCCTAGTTCATTAGAAAGGATCTTGGGTATTTACACATACATTATTATTTTGAAAGTTGTATTTTCTCTTATTTTAAGTAATGAAACACTATCTTTCTGGCAAAACAAAAAATTTCACAAAAAAATGAATTTATGTGGGAACACTGAGCAAGTATCAATATTATGGATATACCTTAATACATTCTACGTGAGAATCGTATATCCATAAGAACTTATTGAATATGGGTAGTAGGTGTTATAATTATAAGTTCAATTAATCATCCCACGTACTGATGAACATATATTTTATTTATGCTCGAATTGTTTAGATTAAGTCGTAGTTATATTTGTGAGTGCTCATTAGTCATTTCGCTTCTTTCTTCAGATATTTTAGTTATGCTCAAATTGTTTAGACCAAGTCATAGTTATATTTGTGAGTGCTCATTTCCCTCTTTCTTCAGATATTTTATTATTAATTGAAACAAGATCTGATAAAGATTTGCTGTCAAGTAAAGATAAACGGAGTACTTAATAAGAAATTCTCCTAACACGTTTGAAACTCTCATTTGTTTTCAGGAAATCATATGGACTAAATATTCCTTTAGATGCAAGAAAAAATTTCCTGGATAGAAGCTTGATAGTTTTATTAATTATTCATGCTATGATATGCAACCAAAAAGAATTTCAATGTCTGCTGTTGGCACTCTCTGAAATGGTGAGGTTAGGCTAGCTAATTATAAGATGAAAGCAGTGTGGTATAATTGGAAGAAAAAGATTAACATAGAAATGTCAGCACAAAAATTCACACGCAATGCAATAAATTGATTGTACAATATCTATATAGGAAAGTATTCTGAAATGTACTTATACGTTTTAAGTATAAGATTAATCATTGCTCAAACGCCTAATGACATAGTCCTAACTAAGGTTTTTATTTTGATAAAAGTATGATATATTTATTTTTCAAGCCACAGAATTTTTATTTAAATATATTAACTTTTATAATTGTCTTCATCAACGGTTGATATTTGGATCCGTCAGTGACCCTAATCTCCGGTGCTTCCATCGAAATCTGAACTTTCTCTTGTAGGTAACGTTCTTTCACATATAAATCAGGCTGTCAATTGTGTTCGTATTTCATTGCTCAAAAAATATCGGTATATATTTGTGATAATTGTGAAAGTTTAATTATTTTAATAATTAAAATATAAAAATTTAATTATTTTAATAATTAATTATGTTTAAATATATTAATTAAAAAATAATTATAAATTAATTTATTTTATTTAAATAATATAAAAAATTTTTTATGTATCAAATTATTAAAATAAGTATAAAATAATAAAAAAAATATTTAAATAAAAATAAAATAATATTTCTATCTTATTATTAAAAATAATCTTAACATTTTTTTTTAAATAATGTTCAAATTTTACCTTTTGTATAAAAGTCGTTGCCGTACAGATGATTTCAATCAACAGCTTTCTTCGTCAATATCCAAATAAGTTGCTTTTCAAATGCAACATATGTTTTGGTCATTTAACTATGTTGGGGACTGATTTACAAACATGCACTACTTAATGTAAACTTATATAAGTTTAGACTAAATTTAATAATGTAAAAAAGTAATTTCGCAAAAGGGGAACTTTGCTTAATCTTCTGAAGAAATTTGATATTTCTACACCAAATTTCTACACGTAAAAAAGTAATAGTGCCCTAAACTCTTACACTTTCTTCTTTGAAAATAAAAATAAAGAGAAATACAGTTTTCAATACTTATTATCTCTTTTATTTTTCAAGAAAAATGTAAAACTTTAGTGTGAAAATTAAGTGTAAAAATTGCATTTGTATCTTCTAAATACTGCATATGCCAGAGTCAACTGGTACACAATTCAAAAGGGTAAAACTGTTTAAATATTATAAGAATAAAAATGCAAGAAAGTCTCAATTTGCACATGATAAAAGGAGGAAAGAGAGGACAAAAATAATAGAAAAAGAGAATGGCCTTGGTGAATATATGAATAATGACACTTATACACATATATATTATATTATCTTACATCTGTATAGTTTATGTCGTTTGATTATAATTAATTCTATTTTATTTTTTATACACATATATTATAATTTTGATACTTATTCTTATATATAAGAGATGTGAGGTATGAAAATGTATAACTAGCATTTTTCGTGAATATATATATGATCTATTATGCAATGATGATCTTTTGATCAGTTCCAGCTCTACTTGCAATATATGCAACATGATCATAATTAAAGGTATTTTGAGTACTTTTTTAAAGATACTTTCATCAAACGTAGTTATTTTTGTTTATAATTAAAGTTATTTAATGATTTTTTTAATTATATATAACTACCTTAAACAATATATAAAAGGGATGAAGAGATTATCTTCTTTATTTTTTATACAATTATCTTAAACGACAAATAAAAAAGAATGAGGAGAGTATTGATAAAATATTAAAATCACATGACTATATATATATTACTTAAAAACTCAAACTCTTTTAATGGTATCCTGACCCATAATTAGTGACTCATCTAAACAAATATTACACTTTCATTGGATAAAGTTAAACTATAATGGTTCTTAGTTGAAGTGTTAAAACTCGAAATGAAATGTCGTGTTATGTTTGTTGATACCAACCCAATTACATATGTACCACATTTATCACGCGATATAACCCAATTTCTGCTTGGTCCTTATTTACCCGTAAACGGAAAAGCATGCCCAAGTTTACTTTTTATTAAGACTTTGACATCTAGCTAGTGCGTAAAACGAAAAGTAAAACTAAATAAATGGACAAACGCGTATTTTGGGGGTCTCTGAGCTGGTGTCTTATAAACAAATCATTCAATTGTAGTAGAGTCATATAATACCATCTCCGCTAGATTCTATAAATGCGGATAATCAAGATCAGCACATGATAGAAGACGAAAAAGTAGCTGTACATGTTTTAGAAAGAATCTAACAGTTAGGGCGTAAATTAGTTTAGACAACTCAAAAAATTTGAAAAATCGAATCAAATTAAGTAATTTGGTTCTAAATATAATTCGGGTAATCGGATATGATGAAATAAAATCTAATTAGAACCAATCAGAATTGGTTTGGTTTTTGATTTTCATGATTTAGAATCCGAATCAAATTTATTATAATTTTTTTTATTTTTTCATGAACTTGAATCATTCTAACCCGACTTAACATTTTTTTTTATAATTTTTATGATTTTTTTTATTTTTATTGAAAAAAATTCTATATATTTTTAAGAAAATTCCTTTATACGTGAACTCGACTCAAACCAACCTGTATCTCATCAATTTGGTTTAGTTTTAGTTTCTTGATCAAAAAAAATGCAAAACCCGAATCGAACCGATCACTTTTGATTGGTTTGATTTTTTTTATACCTCAAACCCAAACTCAAACCAACCTAACCCGATTACACCCCTTGACTACATAAATCTTTAAATTTTGATCATTTTGCAAATTAACAACACAAACTTTTAAACCTTCAATCCTAATTAATTTTTAAATTTTAATTAATGTCCTAATAAATTATTCTATTTAATTTGAATCTATTAATTCACTAATGATAATATTACATGTTAACTTTTTATCTGTATTAATATTAATTTTAGACTGTTTATTAATTTATTTATTAAAATTTATTTTTAAATATATTTTATTCCTTGCAAAATCAATAAAAAATAAATTTATTTTATAGCAAAATTTGTTTTTATTTATTTTTTAATAATAAAATTTACTTATAATCAATTTTTAATAAATAAATTAATAAATAATTCAAAATTAATATTAATATAAAAAATGTTGATACAAAATATTATTATTAGTAAATTAATATATCTAAATTAAACAAAATAATCTATTAGGATATTAATTAAAATTTAAAGATTAATTAAAAAAATTTTAAGTTAGTGATAATAATTTACATAATAATTAAAGTTCAAGAAAACTGAATATTCTTTTTTTAATATTTTAAAACCTGAACTGGATTGGCCGATTCAATCGTAAATCAGCTTTGTTTTCAATCCAATTACTCCTTTTTACATTATGTGGTTTAACTGCTAATTTAACCAATTTGAACTAAGTATGACCTAGAGTTGTGGTTCAATTTCCAATTTGATTTTTGGAACATTAGGTATAATTATGCTGGTTGAACTGGTTGTCAATATTTCGGTGTTATCGATTCTTTTATTTGTTAGCAAGAATACTGCAACACAAAAACAAAAAATCATGATAATACCCTTATATATTCTCAAAACAAAATATACAGATTAAGATGCATTAATTGCTGGAGTATATTATTGTTGCTGTTAGTTGGAGTTGATGATCTAAACAATATGTCACAGTTTCGTCACTCCGTTCTATGCAAGAACCAAACTGGATCTCCTCTATTTGTCACTTGCTTTCGGTCAAAGCTTTTAAGGGTACGGAAAAAAATTTCACCATGAACAACGAGGATAGTCATTTTGAAATAATAATATCATGAGATGGCATGCATTATCTCAATTTAATCCGAATGGTTTTATAAAGAAAAAAAATCAGAAAACATTGCTTTCGATTTCATTTTTTTTAAAGAATCAATAAATCAAATGCAAAGTTAAAATTCCAAAATGACTTCATATAATCAGCAAAATGATCTAACACAAAAGGACTCGCATCATTTGGACAGAGACACACGGTATAGGGTAAAGTCCTTATAATAGTATGTTTGGATGAAAATTTGGAGAGAAATGAAAGGAAGGAGAAATATTTTATTTTAAGTGTACATTTTCTTATTTGAGAAATTTTTAAAATGAGATGAATAAAATAAAAAATTATTATATAATCTTAAAATCATATTTTATTTATTTTATAAATATTTATAATTTTTTAATTTTAAAAATAAAAAATTAACCATTACCTTCATTTCGCTCCAAAATGTTCCATCCGGAAATACCATAAGCGGACAGAATGAAACTACATGCATGTAGGCTGTAGTTTGAGGAGAACAGCGGCAATCCAATTTGATGAAAAATCTTCTATATTTTAATTAGATTAATTTCATTAAAAAATTATATATTTTGCTAAATTTATAATATAAGAACATTTCACACCCAAAATAATTGTACGTTCCGGTTGCACCTCTGCGAGTGGGGTCTTATTTGTTTAGTTTGACGTATAAATTTGTTGATGTCAAATAAACAATTACAATTATAATTCTTAGTTTGATGTAGAAATTAGTTGTTACTGCAATTTAATTTTATAATGTATTATTTATACTCTTAATATCATATTTATTTACTTTCATTCATAAAGAATTTACATATACACTTTGTAAATAAGTAAAGATGAAAATCTAATTATCTATATTCACCAAAAACAAAAAAGAATCTCTATTTGATTTGTGTGTATATATCGATATCAATAAACTTTATCATACATATTGTATATTTGTATTATCATAAAAGAACTTGTGCAGGAGGAATGTAGTAGCCGGAGAAATTGGGGTGATTGGTTTGTTGGCCGGTGGCCGCAACCAAGTGGAGTGGAGCACGAGCACTCCACGCTTGACCCTGCTTCATGTCATGTGCATCCTATTCCTATTCCTCGTAGTCGTACATGGCACCGTACTTTTGGACCTGCTAAAAAAAATAACTTCTTTTTTGTTATTAAAAAACAAAAAACATAACTTTTAGCCTTTGAGATATGTCATCATTCATGCGATCCCACACCTACTGACCTACCGTAACCGTACTCACATAGTAGCAATTGTACATTATTTTTATAATAATTTTTATATTTTTACATTAAATAATATATATATATATATATATATTTTATTTAATATTATTTATTATATATATTTTTTATTATTTTTTTATTCAATTATATTTATTAAAAATAATATAAATAATATTTATGTCCTTAAAAAAATATAAAATAATTATTTTTCTCTTTACAAATAATAAGACAGGACAAGCTTTCCCTGTTAAAAGCCTCCATCACCTTCATTTCTCTTCTATTTGTCTTATTTAGATTTAAGTTAATAAATTTAAGTTTGATTAAAAATATATTTATAAATTTAAATTTAATTAAAAATAAATTTATAATAACATAGTCTATATTTAAAATTTTTATTTTAAAAATAAATTTGATAAAATAAAATTATTTGGATAGAAATAGTTAAAAAGATAAAAAATTTAGAGAAAGTAATTAAAGTAAGATTTTCTCATTCAATTTTTTCAACTTAATACAAAAATAACTTTTTTTTACTTTAGTCTAAACGTAAATTAGAAAGAAAAAGTCTTTTAAAGTAAATGAAAAGTAAAAAACTCAAACAAAGCACCATTCGAGAAAATCAAAGTCACATTTGCACATACAAATAGGTTTCAAACACACACTTACTTGTTTCTTTTTCTTTCCTAAATTTGTTTAGGAAAATATTTTTTAATTATATGTTACATGATACTTTGTATAAATATTATATGCTGATATAAGTGTTAATAAATATTGAGATATATCATATTTAAAAATAGAATAAGTATACAGTATATTATTGTAAGATGAGTATTATGTTGGATATTATATTTTGAGTGTTTAAATAACAAGATTAATCTTTTTATAATGATATATTGAACAACGCTTCATGCTTTTACAATTTATTATTATTTTTTTATTCTTTTCTCCAGTGTCAAACGAGGAAATAGTTGTAAACCAAATGTCCATTTATTTTAATATTTAGTATATGTCAATAAAATAAAGAAAAGCGAGACAACAAAAGAAATAAATAAATAAATAAAGACAAACTTGTTTGAAAAGTGAAAACAACGGAAAATAAGGAGAGAAAGAGGTAAAAAAAAGTGGTTTAATTATTCTTGAGATACAGAGTAAACCAGTAGAGGATTGAAAATTAATTAAAATATATAACTGCTGATTACGGAAAATAAGCATTCGTGGTTCCTGATTTGTCAATAAGCTTAAACTCCTGCATTTTTGAATTGTTTCTTGTTTGAAGTTGCAACAACACAACGTGTAAACACAATCGGAGCTTGGGACGGACGAAGACATTAAAAAAAAATATATAGAAAGAAAGTTAATTAATTAATGTTTATAAAGGTAAATAATTAATTGTTGACGAAACATCATGTGGTACAGGCAGCATATGCAATTTCCATTCCCGTTTGATCGGAGAGTGAACGGGGGCAAGGGTCTGGCATCCACATTGTCAATCATGAATCGTGATGATCCCTTGGCCGTGGCAGGTGCTTTGGGTCAACAAAGCATCTTCACTTTCTACTTGTCTCAAATGATTTTGTTTGTCATTAGTGTCTAATCTTTGTCAAAGCTTCTAGAATGAAAGAAGTTATGTGTGTCTGTATGTCTATATATATATTGTAACATATTGATTTTTTTTTTTTAACTAACTTGAATGTTAATTGAGATTGAGTCTTATCTTGAGTGATTTTAAGGACACACTTACATTGACCTAGTATTTAAAGTGATGGATGCACTATACATAGAACAGTTGATGAAAAGAATTAGGTTTCACATTTTATTTTATATAATACAAACACATAAGATATACTGTGTTTGGATTAATTTATTTTCTTTATAAATAATATATTATCAAAATCTTGTTAAAAAAGTTTTTGGAAAACAAAAGTTCTTATAATTTAAGTAAATCCAAACATACTAATAGTAAGAAGATATTAACTAACTCAGTTAATAATGACATTTATAATTTATTGTGAGGTCCTGAGATTAAATTCAGTCTTCACTCATTTGTGTCACAATCAAATCTCAATGTGGCTTCTCTTTCTCTAAGTGTAGCGTGTGTGCATTAGTGTGTATATGTGAGTTTGGATGTTGTTAATAATAAATAGAAACTTACAATTACTTATATGATAAAATTATAGTATAAGTATGTAGAAAATGAAGTAAATTTAATTATAATCAGATAATAAAAAATATAAAAATATAAGATAATATATATAAGTATGTGTCTAACATTACTATAATAAATACATGATAATTCACTTTTTAAATTTTCTTATATGTAGTCACATCTTTCACTTTACTTTTTAAAGTACAATCCTCATTTTTAGAAGGTACAATCAATATATAAGTGAGAGATACCCACTTCATAATCATTAAGTTAAATTACTTTTTTGGTCTTATATTTTTTAAAAATTTAAATAAGCCTCTATAATTTAAAATTTGTAAAAGAATCCTTATAATTTTTTTAAAAAAAATAATTAGGTCCTTAAATTTGCCTACCGTTAGAGTGTTATAGGCACTCAATTTTTTTTGATAGGCAAAAGAACTTATTAAAAAAGGAGTACAAAGGGTACTCCAACCCTTACATTATAAGTTGAGCAGTACTATTTAAGGGCATGAAAACATTCCATTGGATTTACACATCAATCTGCAAAAGAAAGACCTAATTTTCTACCTTTCCTATAGATAAACAACCTCCATGAAACAGTCTTGATATGAGCAACAACACCAGGACAGTCTACAATATCTCCTTGGAATACAATTTTATTTCGTAGCAACCATAAACACCAAACTACAGCACATCAAATAAGATATCTAACTTTCTGAATCTACTTGCCTCTTAAAAACATACCGTGCTGCAAAAAATGGTTAACTCATTCTCTATGAAAAACGCCATCAAAACTCAACCAAGCATATATTAATGACCAAACTTTATAAGAGAACGAACAAGAGAAGAACAAGTGACTAACAGATTCACAATGAGAAAAACAGAATACACAACACTGTCCATGAGGATATGAAATTATGCCCCTGCGATGCAACAACTCTCTTGTAAGCAAACGCTCCAAAATTAATCGCCAAATGAAAACAATCACCTTAGATAGGATTGCACCCAACCATAGCTCCTTATAAAACTTAATTAGATTATGGTCCGAAGTGAAAGAACAAAGAGAATTCAATAAGTGCAAGTATGCTGACTTAACACTAAAAGATTTTGAGTTGTCCAACAACCAAACCCATTTATCTCTACCTTCCTTTTGGGGGGCAGCAGCAGACACTAAAATTTGAAGTTCACCTAGAAGTTCTTCCTCCCACACAAACAGGGGCCTCCTCCACTGCCAATGCCAAACCCACCTGTCATCTCTCCAAGCGCCAGAATTAACCACTAAAACATTGGGGTTATCAACAACCTGAAAAAGTCTAGGAAAGCAATCTTTTAAAGAAGATACGCCTAACCAATTATCATTCTAAAAACTTATATCAGAACCCGTTCCGAGTTTAAGGTGGATTGCATCCAAAAACCAAAAAGGCCTAGTGTTCCTGCCCACATCCAAAGAAACTAAGTCCTTCCACCACAAGGAAGAATGTTGGAAACGTGGTGAAGTGTCAAAGATTCCTCGAGGAAAATGGCCGTATTTATAAGAAAGCAATTTATACCAAACAGCATTGTGATCAACCAAGCAGCGCCATTTCCACTTAGTCAAGAGACTAACATTAAACAATTCAAGATTCTTTATCCCTAAGTCACCAAGCTTCTTAGGCAAACATACTTTATCTCAGCTGACCCAATGTACTTTTTGTGTTTCACTAAACCCTCCCCACAGAAAATTCCTATGAATACTAATTAGAGTGTTCAAAACTTTCTTTGGTGCTTTATAAAAAGAGAAAAAAAATAAAGAGGCATACTAGTCAATGCAGAGTTAATCAAAGTAATTATGTCTCTCATTGAAAGATAATGTCATTTCCACAATGATAACTGCTTCTTCAAAGACTCCACCATCGGGGACCAAGTAGAGCTTCTCCTTGGATTTGCTCCAACTGGGAGGCCTAGGAATTTAAAAGGAAGGCTCCCAACGCAGCAAGATTAAAAATTAGAAGTGACGGTCATAAATAATCATCTACGTTTAAGCCATAGAGATTGCTTTTGGAAAAATTCACCCTTAGACCGGATACAAGTTCAAAACTTCTCAAGATCATAATAATGCTCCACAAAGAATCCCAAGAGGCCTCACACATCAAGATGGTATCATTCGGGAATTGGAGAATAGAAAAGGATAGCTCTTGGCTTACTTTATACCCCTGAAAATAGCACAGGTCAACAGTTTTTCCAACCAGTCCCGACAACCCCTCAGTTGCGATAAGAAAAAGAAAATGGGCTAAAGAGACACCTTATCTAAGACCCTTCTTAACTTCAAAATCATCTGTGAGGCTTCCATTCACAATAACCGAAACTGAATTAGAAAAAATGCATGTCTTTAACCACTTTCTCTATTTAACACTAAAACTCAACCGCTCCAACATGTAGTCCATAAACTTCCAGTTAACTGAATCATATACTTTTTCAAAATCGACCTTTAAAAGAAGACATCGATCTTTCCTCCTCTTTGTCAAGTCAATAATCTCGTTATAGGCACTCAATTAAAATTTATTTTGAAAACTACAAAGATTCCATTATAAAATTTAAACTACGACGACTTATTTGAATTTTTGCAAAAAAGGTGCAAGGAAATATAAAGTGATTTAACCTAATCACTATGCCAACTCCCTTAAATATAACATTTTTTAATAAGTAACGATATTTGTACAAATTATATGAATTATGTGTATAATTTAAACTATTAAAAAAAAGTACAGTTGACTAGCGTATTATCCTATAGCATATATGGGAATATGCAAAGAGATTGTGAGTATGAATTTATACAACTATCATTACGTTTTTTGGAAAAACTACAAAATTCGTCATATGTATAAAATTATGATTCATGTGAATAGACAGTGAAATATCCATAAAATTATTCATACAACTCTACATACAACTATTTGCATAACAATTACAAATCAATATTTTTGTAAAAGTTAAATTTATTGTTAATATCAATTATTTTTTACATTATCATTTAGTGAAGTATTGTGCTATCACTAAATGAATTTAGCTATGACAATTACTTCAAAAGTAAAGTTCTTTTAGTACTAATTTAGTCTCTTCAGAGGTATAATTCTTTTAATGATATGTTAACACATAATCAGATGATATTATAAAAAATATAAATTACACTAATCTTGAATCAAAATTAATCCAAAATCTAATAATTCTAATCCTCTGTATTTAGTTATAAGTTTTCGTATGTCTAACTAAGATATTGGCAGACACATTACTATGTGCCTTTAATAATTTTATTTAAAAATAATAATAATAAGAAGTTTAGTTTTGAAAAAAAAAATACTACTGGCCAACAATAAATTTGAAGTTTATATAAGATAAGATTTTTGTCTTTTGAAAGATACAAAATAAATTATACTCGTGTTTTGGCATATAGCAATATATAAGTTAATTAATTATTTATTAATTTTTTAAGTGATTAATAATTAAATTAGTTATAACGAATAGAAAATAGAAAATTACATACAATCATGGCCAAATTACTCAATAGGTGCTCAAAATAGTTGCACATAAGAAATTTAAAAAATATATATTTAGATTGGTGAATGACAAGAAAGGAAAATTTTTTAAGATGTTTCTAATGTACAATTAATGCATGTTTCAAGAATAATTTTTATTATTAATTTTAAATAAATTTATATAAATTTTAAATTATTAATTTAAAATTAATAATAAAAATATATTTTAAAGCATATATTTATTATATTTCAGGAGGATAAAATAATTTCTAGCTAAGAAAGGGATGGGGAAGAGTTGGGTTCTAGTCTATGTAAGCATTCTAGGGGATTTTACGCGGGATACTCGCCGGTCAAGTGTCAACTCGTCCCTACATCCCTACCCATACAAGTTACAACTTCAATAGTTCAAACACAACCCATACCCAAAAGGAAAGAAACACACACACCAAAAGTAGTCAAATGCACGTTATTCCCGTGTACAGTAGTCAAATGCGTGTTATGCACGTGTAGAATTTATACGAAGCAATAACATATCTCACTTATTTAACTTTCTAAATTTTAGAATTTTTATCTGTTTAATAACACTTTACGCTACCTTTGGTTTTGGACAACATTGTTAATAATATATATCAAGGTCACCATTAATATATTTTTTTAATAAAAAGCCATCATTAATAATAAAAAATATATTATCAGGGCCATCACTACTGCTCTTACTATCATTGTGACTACGTAGTAGATAAAAAATGCACATAAGAGAAAAAAAATTATGATAGTAAAATAGTTGTTGGCTAAACTTAATCTTTTCACTTTATATTTTATAATAATTGTGTGAAATATTAAAAAAAAGTTGAAAAAGAGGGAGAGATATGAGTTTGTAACTTGAACTCCTTCTATAAGTGTATATGCAATTTTGCTTTTTTGTACATATTAGCCTTTAGTGAGATTATATATTGAACAGGGTACGGGTTTAAACAAAGATAAAAACTTGATAATGTGGTTCAAAGAAAGATATATTCAAGAGGTTTTTGCTATCGAGATTGAATTAAGGTGCCCATAATTTACAGTTTGTAACTCTTTTGAGATATGTCAATATATATAATGATCTAAAAAAGTTACTAATTATACTCAAAATTTGCATTTGTAACACATTATTGAATCATATTGTCTAAACAATTTGGCATTGATAATATTATGACTCAAGCATATGAGAAAAATCTAACCCAATGACTAGTATTGGAGCATGCAAACACTTTTATTGAAAACACCAATTGTTAGAACTCACTCTTACAAGGATAACTCATCTCAAAACTTAACTATCACATTAAATTTTTTTATTTACTTAATATTGAACATAATAATAGATAATGTATTAAAATTAAATTCTAAAATTATAAAGGGTATATTTATATATAATTGTTTTATACACAACTCTATATTTTGAGAACACAAAAGATTTTTCTCGTTATTAATATTTTAAAAAATATCTATCTAAGCAATCATTCAATAATTTATTTTTGATATAACTAAAAGTTAGTATGTAAAAAGTTTTAATATCTTCAATACTTAATCAATCATTCATTTTAACTAGTAGTTGGAGCAAATCTCCATAAATTATGAGATAAGAATAATAAAACTATACATAGCATTATATATTTTTTGGGTGCGCTTGAGTTTGTCCGTGGGTTGTAAGTTTAAAATGAACTAGAATTAAGAAATTAGGTTTATTTTCTTTTCTAGATAAGCATGTGTTTTAACATATTTTAAAGAGTAAAGATGCATGTTCCTAACAAATCTTTTATGCACTTTTAATTATATAAAATTAAATTTTGCACCCGTATAATGCATAGGGTAAATTAAGAATTAAATGATAAAAATAAATATAATTACATAAAAATAATTTATTAAATGAAATATATATAATAATTCATCAAAAAAAATAAATTTTATAAGTTCAGTTTAAAAATACATAAAATATAATTTTTATTATATTTTTATGAAAACATTTCACTCTAATATAAATATTAAAGAATTTAAATATAAATTGGTATAAAACAACCTATAAGATTGAAAAAATATTTATAATATAAAAGAAATCTTTATCTTCTAAATGAATAATTTAATCCAATAATTTTATAAAAAAATATTTTAATAAATTAACTTGATTGAAAATTACATATAAATTAATTCAATATATGTAAGTCAAGTGATAAGCAGTTTTGATATGACAAAATCTCCTTACATTTAAGGATCATCATGGGAACTATCCCATTTGGGAACCTAAATTGAGAAAATATGTGTGTGTGTGTGTTGTTTCCATCTGTATTTTTTATATTAATTTTAAGGATCATCGTGGGAACTATCCCATTTGGAAACCTAAATTGGGAAAATATATGTGTGTGTTGTTTCCATCTGTATTTTTTATATTAATTTTAAATTAAAAAATATCTTTATGAAATAATTTGTAATAATTTTATTTATAATTGTGTGATGCATTGAATATGATTTAATAAATTGAATAACTAATAAAAATATTTGATAATTTTAGAAAATAATATTCAAATGTAATATAATAAAAAATTGAAAAAAAAAATTATAGAATTTAAAATATAAGTTATGTTATTTTTAACCACATATCAATAGTATATTAAAATCATCTTAGAAAAAAATATAAAGAAAATATAAAAAATATATATATATTTTAACATTGACAATTTGTAACATTACTTTTATATAATTAAGTATAATGAACAACAACATTATTTATGTTCATGTGCTATGCAGGGTTAATTAAGAATTGAGTTATAAAGATAAATATAATAAAATAGTTTTATTAAATGAAATATATTGACATATGTACAAAAAAAAAGAGAAATATAAAAAAAATATCTAATATTAAAAATTCAATAATGCTTAATTTTTTTACTAATTATTTTTGTATATTACTTGTTTATTCTTAATATAACAACTTTTACTATTAGATACACATATGATTGAATAAAAATTAAGTTATACTTTGTCGAGTAGGGTTTCATTAACTTTATTTATATCTTGACCTTAAGTTATTCTACGCACTTTTAACACTTTGTGTAATTTTTATATCAAGTACTGAGTAAGTATCTTGTTTGTAAAGTTTCTAAAACTAACAATTAAAAAGAGAGTGAGAGTAGTAGAGAATGATAAATTTAAGTGTATTAGTGTGTTATTTAAATAAGAGACACATAAAAATAAAATAAGACGTAACTAAATTAACATATTGATTTAATTAAAAACAATTGATACGAATTGTTAAACAATTTAAGAATTTTCATATTTCCTTAAAATTTGTTATTATGTTATTATTTTTAAGATTTGTTATCATATATTAGACTTAAATAAAAATATTTTTTAATATATTTAGGACATTACAAATTTATTTATGCAAAATTTGTTGACCGACGAATTTGATTAATAATTTTTTAATGTTATTAGTTATGGCTAAATCATTTTACTTGTTATAAACAAATTAAATAGAAGTTACTTTTTATTTTAATAATTATCAATACTATCAAAAGAAATAACTTGAAAGATATATAATAAATATATACATTATATATATATGTAAAAGGATCAAGTTGATTTACACAACTGAAATAAAAAGAAAATATTTGGGTTAATTATCCCAAATATTTGTATAATAATTACCTAATGTTATTGTATTAGTGAAGATTCCAATTGATGATTAAATTATAAAACAAATGAAACAAATAAAAAAATTACTTCATATAATAATAAATTAAAATTAGAAAATCAAACAAATCAAGAATTAAACTATTCTGAAAATAAAACAAAAAAAAAGAAGGGACACTTACTTAGAGGTTCTCACGTAAATCATCACCATCTTCTAATCCTTACATCAAACATTTTCTGGTGAAGATCAAAGAAGCTAAAGAGCTAGCAAGTGACTCTTCTCCTTTTCATTTTTGTTATTGGCCTTCTTATTGAGGTTTTCCTGTAGATTGATATCCCCAAAGATTGAACTTTGTGCTCGATAAAGCAAAGTTGTACTCCACTTTAACTTCTCATTCAAAATCCAATTGACAGCACACACTATTTCTAATTTTTCATACTTTGCAAGGTATTACCGAGTGCTCATGGATCTAATAATGACTGGATCTAGTTGTGTGATTGGCAGTAGATTCTTTTTACAACATCTCATACTTTGCAAGGCTTCTTTGAGTGCTCATGGATCTAAACATGTCTAGATCAAGTTGTGTGAAAGACAAAATTTTGATTGGTAGAAGAGCAATGTATAAATGTGAAAGAAAAAAGCTTAGTGAAAAATGCAAGAATAACATAATTTGTAACATTTACCATAACTTGGTGTGCGCCATTGAGTGCATGAGAGAGGGGGAGAGATGATTTGTCGTAGAAGATTATATTGGACAAGAGAGGAATTTTAGGTTGCAATATAAAAGTCAAAAATAGATGAACCTAAGGCTCAATTAAAAGATGAATCATTTAAAAAAGTGTAAACTGAATTAGTAGTAAAAATATAGAATAATAGTCTTTATATAGAAAAATAATTGCTTTTGACTACGTGCAATTTGAAATTAATTACAGATTTTGATTGATTTACTAATGAACCAAAATAGAAAATAAATTTTAATTTTTTATTTAAAAAATTACCTTTCTAACACATGGTAGCATTTTATATTTGTACTGTAATGTCAGAGTTATACATATCATGATTTGAAGGCATTTAGAGTGACACATATCATAATTTAAAAATATGTACTTTTCATTTATATATTATATATGATAATAAGTATTTAATAAAAAATAAAAATATTTAATATTTAAGAAATTTAAAATTAAAAAAATATTTAATATTTTATTCTATACATAATTAAGAGGATTTATTAAAAAGATATTTTATTTTAAACAAGTAATTTATGAGTTAGGCATGATTCAAGTCAGCATGACTCATTGCTATTCATATTGTCATATTAGAAGAGTTTTTGTTATAAACTATAGATTGTCAGAATTTTTAGATAGAATATTTGATAAAATGAGTTAGCACATTTTTTTTATTCTTGAATGAATAAGTAGTCTTTATTATGTTTTCTTCATTCAATAGTTATTCTTGAAACTACCTAAATTTTGTCAAATTTCCGAGTAAGTTGTTTCTTTCTATGTAGAATTACTGATCATCATATTTTTGTTTGTGATTAAATGAAGTTTCTTGATGTTATTTATTGAGTTGGCAATCATCGATTTACTGACGCGACAAATAACATCCAGCAGATCAAACAAAGCTTTGAAAGAACCCACAAATTGACCAAACGCTATCAGTGAAAACAGGGGAGCGCCCACATTAAACTCAATTATGACCACTAACCCAAGAAAAAGGGATAACATATTCACACGTGTTTGTAAGGAGAAGCGTGTACGGTGCCCCTCTATAAAATAGGTTGGCAAATTTGTTGTAACTTATTCCCATCCAGCGACTTTGAGAAGAACAACAACACTTATCGTCTTGCCCTTGTACCATTCTTCAATCAAGGTAACCTTCTCACTCTCCTTTCCCTCTAGCTGTTCGCGATTGTGTTCTCCAAACACGTCACTGTATGTTAGCCTCTATTTCTCCATCATCCACGCATTATTCAGATATTTTTCATACCCCTCAATTGTGGCACTTCTGCGTTCCGCAATATGATCTTTTTTTTTTTTTGGGGGGGGGGGGGGGGTTATATGCATCCGATTAAAGTGTTATTTACTTCCCTTTGAATAATTTGGAGATTTCATTTCTAGAGCAAATAACAAACAACATCCGCTGAAATAATTAGTTGAATCTATCAAATATCTTACAATTTATAACGACGATAAAATCTTTTCCTTAGTTTAAGGTTCTTTTCCTATTTTAGGAAATCAAAGAGTTGTGGTTCCTTCCATTCTTCTGAAGTTTTGATGTGCCGTCTTGTTTGACTCTTTTTCAGTGTCCCATATACCATATATCCAATTAATTTCTAAGGACGCAAAGCTGAAGATGATGCAAATTTCGTCCACCACGTACTTGCCTGAACATGTAAGCATACTAAGTACTCAACCATAAGCTTTTAAGCAAACTACTAATTGGAGAACAGATATAAAAGTGCAAAAATCTGAACTCTTATAACCTACCTTTTATTGTGAAACACTTCAAACTAACAGGGAATATTAGAGGACCCCACCTTCTTTCATCAATACCCGGTGGATTCTTTTGCATGCCAGCTTGATGATCTTGACTTCCAGCCTTTCTCCGCGTCCCCAGAGAGCTACAATTCCTCTCACAAGCGCTTCAACTCCGAAAGCACACAACAAAACTCTTTCCCCGTTGAAAGTCCTGATCAGTCTGTTGCTCCACCAAGACCAACCAAACAGCTCAAGACTATGACTACCTGGAATGCTTACAGCAATGACTTGATGGCTCCAAAGGCTTCTTCCTCTTCATCCTCCCAACTTATCTCTTTTGAGCACTCCAACGCTTCTTCAGTTGCTTCCCAGCAATTTTACAACCTGGATACCAATGTTGTGAAGCCTAAAATGGAGACCGGGTATAGTGAAAACTTGGATTTTGCAGCTGTGGTTTCTCAAGGTGCATATGAGGACAAAAGCTTTCTAAATTATGATAAACGAACGAACAAGGCTGCCACGACGACGATCAGAAACCCAACTCAAGCTCAAGATCACATAATAGCCGAAAGAAAACGAAGGGAAAAACTCAGCCAAAGGTTCATTGCTCTTTCGGCCATCGTTCCTGGACTCAAGAAGGTACTATTGTAATAATAAATCTCATGGTAACATTGATATATTATGCACACATACAATACACATAGAAAGATTCTTCGGTACTTTCTCTTGCTCTGTATATGGAAGACAGTTCTAACTCACAAAACTGATATGAAAAACATTCAATGATAGAAAACACGAGATTTCTCTTGCTCCAACAGCACATAATTAGAATTTATCTTATACATCTTCTACTTTAATTGGGTGCAATTAATAAACATACAGACCTAATTATCCTTAGTTGAACCAGCTATATAATTGTTTGATATCATGTTCATGTATGTAAATATTCTTTGTTGCAAGTAGAATTAATAGATGGTTGCATGCAGATGGACAAGGCTTCTGTGTTGGGAGATGCTATCAAGTATCTGAAACAACTACAAGAACGGGTGAAGACTCTGGAGGAACAAGTATCGGAGAAAACAGTTGAATCGGCAGTGTTAGTGAAGAGATCTATTCTCTTTGCCGACGATGATAGCTCCTCTTCCGATGAAAACTCCGACCAGCCACTCCCCGAAATCGAAGCAAGAGTTTCTGGTAAAGACGTACTCATCAGAATCCACTGTGACAAACACAGGGGTCGAGCGGCTACAATACTCAACGAATTAGAAAAGCGTCATCTCACTGTTCAGAGTAGCAGCTTTTTGCCCTTCGGGAATAACACTCTTGACATAACTATTGTTGCTCAGGTAAATATACTAAACATTTTATAAAGAGTAATATATCATTGATATTTTGATATTTTCTTTAATTTATTGTGCAAAATTAAATCAAGCAAGTACAGAGTTTCAATTTTTCAGATGACTTACGTGGCTAATTAAGTTTCTCTCCACATTCACAGACTCATCATATGATTTGTGTTTTGTTGCAGATGAACAAGGAATACTGCGTGACAGCAAAGGATCTCATAAGAAGCTTAAGACAGGCATTGAGGCAGTTGATTTGATCGTGAATAAACAACAGTTCAAGGCATATATATATATATATATATATATATATATATATATATATATATATATATATATATATATATATATATATATATATATATATATACACACACACGTCGTTGATGTGAATGAATGAGCATGACTACAGGAATAATAGGCTTAATTAGTTAATAATGTTTTTTATCGCAGTGCTTCCCTTTAACCTTTTTGGTCCATGATCTGGATTTTGAGTAATTAACATATCAATGGCCTGCAATATCACTGAGTTTTCATGGGTCTGCTCTGCTGCTGAGTTTGGAGTTCAACAGAGATAATGCCAAAGTGTTCTCCTCTTCTTCTGTTGTTTTTGCGTAGTTGACTGATTGGCTACGTTAAATCTACCCCCACAACGGCATTTTCAAATCTCTGCAGCTTTTATTATTATTTATTATTTTTTTCTAAGAGGGGTTTTTGGGAGGATTTGACTTTTCAAATGCCTCTTTCATCCCTTTCTCACGTTGAGAAAAGGGTGCAGTTTGATTTGATAGACAATACAGAGCAGGCACCTATTTTTATGTTGTCCCCAAGTCTTATGGTTATTATGTTTGACATGTTGAATTAGATTTAATAAAATTAATTAATATAATATATTATGATTTTATTAATTATTTAATGTAAATATTGTATTATATAAATTTATTTATTAATTTTTTTATATATTAAAATAATAAATAATTAAATTAAATTTTAAATAATGAAATTAAATTTAATTAAATTTTAATGTATAAATTTTTATAAAAAATTTATTATAATTTTAAATATTTTAATATCTCAAACTATTACATATTAAATTTTATATTATTAAATTTAATACTATTAAGTCTTATTCAATTTTACTTATTAAACAAACCCTAAATGGCAATTTGTTCTTTGTTTCAAATATGGGATACTTTTGGTTGCCATATCTTCAACGGACTATTATTAATTTACATTTAATTAAGTTGCATAAAATTTTTGTTTTTAATTTTGGTAATTGTCATTGCAGGCGGATCAAAGGTCCATGTGAGATTATTCTAATTATTGCAATTTAATATATAATAAACCACTCAATCCTACCATAAATTATGAGATCTGCTTGTTATAATCTTGTAAATCATTTAAATACACTAGTACACCTTTCCTCCGCCTACAGCAAAGTTTATATATATTATATTATTATTCGATGATATCACTTCCTACTATTATACTATACTATTATAGTTAATTAACACTAATAAAGCAATGCCGAATGTCACTTAGACACAAAATTAGCTAACCTTATCACGAACACAAATTAATTATACTAGATTTCGCACTTCGCACGGTTAAATTAAGAATTAAATGATAAACATTAATATAATTTAAATTAAAATAATTTTATTAAATAAAATATATGTAATAAGTTATTAAGAAAATAATATTTAAAATAAACAAGGATTTTACTCAAATATAAATATTAAAGAATTTAAATATAAAATATTATAAAACAACTTTTATGTCTCAAAAAAATATTTATAATATAAAAAATATTTGTTTTTTAAATCCATAATGTAATCCAATAATTTTACTAAAAATTATTTTGATAAATTAATTTTATTAAAAATTACATATAAATTAATTCAATTTATATTTATGTAAGCTAAATAGAGTAAGTCAAGTAATAAGTATTTTAAAACTCAACAAAAAATGCACTTGTGGGAGAAGGGAAGTTCATGTACCTTAAGTAAGTATAGATTCAAAATTAAAATGTGTGACGATGTCTTATAAAATAGAAAAAAATGCTCATGTAAATTTTCATTTTCTGTTAGTTTAAGTGTTTTTTTTTTCAATTCATTTGTATTTTATATTTTTTTTTGCCTATGTAGTTTTTAGTATTATTTTTCTTTATTAAGGAGCTTGTATCAGCATTGTAACTTATTGAATTTTTAGTGTTTTAATATGTGTTATCCATATATGCATGTCAACGTTGTATATATATATATATATATATATATATATATATATATAAACATGGCATGCAAATAAAATAATTATTTCACACATAACATAATATTAAGTACTTTAGATTGTCACATATTAAGCAAGTGATGTATTTACTTGTTGACAAGTAAGATATATGACAATTTTTCAATATATGTATCTTTATTTTTTTATATTATATTGATTGGTTGATGATTAATTATTATATATTATACTATCATTATTATATTATATTATAATATATATTTTTTATTGGTGATTATATATTTTGGACATAAATTATTTTTGTCTTATTTATCCTTTTTAATTTGAAATTATTTGATTTATTTTTCACTATTACTATTCATTATATCTTAAATGACTAAAACATTTCCAATTTTTTAATTATATTCTCTATCAATGTTTTAATACATTGTTTCCCATGTATAATTTGTTTAAATTTTATCTCATTTGAAATCAAATTCATACTATTTAATAACGGGTAAATATTTTTTTATTAAACTAACAATTAATTTAAATTCATACAAAATTAAAACATTTCCTTTGGTATAGGTTAATAATTAGATTAGAAATATTTATTTATAGAATTATGTAATATAATCCATTTATTTCACTATCTAATAAATTCATTGATTGACCAAAAGTTTCAGCGTTATTAATATATTTAATTTAATATTATAATAACAACTTTCAAATTATTTTGCTATCCTTGGTGTTTTGCATTACTTGGCCATCCTTGTGCACCATACATAAGTTTTATTATAATAGAAAAGTTGGTCAGATGAAATATTAGTCTCCATTAGACTCGCAAGCATGTTCCTCAGCTTACAATTGGTCAAATTCCAAACTTTCATGGTGCATTGAAGAGTGTTGGACTGAAGCGCATAAGGTTGAACATAGGTCAATCCAACTCGACCAATCCGATGTAACCTAACTTTATATTTTCGGATTGGTTCAGGTCATCGGGTCGGATTCGATTAACTTGTTCAAAGGTTGGTTCGGTTTATGGGTTTACAAATGCAACCCGTGAACTGATCCGACTACCCAATGACCTGATGTTAAACGTGGTCGTTTTGTGCTTTTCCTCTTCTGATTTCTAATTTCACTTTCATTTCTGATTCCCAGCCAATTCCTCTTCCTCTTCTCAGCCACCCCCTGCTCTGCCACAAATTCTCACAACCATCACCTTTCATGAAACCACTTGCAGCAAACACCACCATCCTCGGCCCTTCTCCTACCACCAAAACCCCCCTGCAAATTAGTCACAGAGATCCAAACTACCACGCCTCTACCAACCCCTACCCAAATCATTCACCACCGCGACCCCGTCAACCCTCACGCCTCTAACCAACCCTTGCCCAACAACCACGCTGACGCCCGATCTGCTGTCACCTTGCCGGCAACAATCGCCCCTGTATGTCCAAGCTAGCCGCGACCCATATTCGGAGCACCACCGCGCACCTAGCCCTAACAGAACATCACCCAAGAACCACAAAATCACAAACCCACATCCTCCACAGGAAACTGCCATCTGTGCACCACCCATTTTGCACAACCACCAGACCGTACGACCACCCCTCCAAAACCAGCCTTTAACACCGGTGACCCAGAGCCGTCGAGCCTCCACGATGTGCGAACGCAAAAGCCCCAAGCCACCAGATCTGCGTCACGCCTCCACCCAGATCTGTGTCGTGCCTTCGCCCAGAACCGTCATAGCCAATCATCATTTGTCCAGTAGCTAGTGTCGCAAGGAAAAAGGAGGGGGAAGGATGGAAAGGAGGCATAGGCAGTCTCAGCCTCAGCCTCAACCTCAACCTCTACATGTTTGACTGTTTGTGTTGGGTAAGGGGAAGGGTTAAAAGAACAACACGACCCAACCTGATCAAACCCGTCTATAGGTCAGGTTGGCTCGGTTCGAGTTAGCAAAAAAAATTTCAATAAAATCGACCCAACCCAAGTTTGATTTATTGGTTTGGATTTGATTTTTCCTGAAACCCGACTTAACCCGACCCGTGTGTAACCCTAGAAGCGCATGCAAGAAATCCAATCAAAGTGATTGTCGCAATCTTGGATTGTGTACTTGCACTACCCATTCATTAGGGTAGTAGTAATGTTTTTTTTTTATTTTTTTCATTTATATTTTAATTTGTTGTATTGTATTTGTTTAATTTATTTATTAAATAATTTTCGCATATGACATTTTTTTGTCACATGTCTCATGTTGTCATCTCAAATCATATGTGGCAAAAAGTTATCACATAAGATGACATATGATATAATATTATATACTTTAGATATCACATGTCAAGCAGGTGATGCATTTACTTGCTGACAAAGAAGACACATGACAATTTTTTAAGTCATGTATTTTTATTTTCTATATTATATTGATTGATGATTACCTTGTGTAGTTAGTGCCAAAACTAATTCTTGAGGGGGGATTAATTTCATATTCAAAGAACTAGAGTTTGCACCCATGCGATGCACAAGGTAATATTAAAAGTAAAAAATTATGAGATAATACAAACATAATAAAATAAAACTTAATTTCATTTAAATGCTTTTCAATAATGATATATTAAATTATAAATTAAAGATAGGTTTATTATGCATAAAAGCATTTTCTAAATTCAATTTCAAATGAAAATAAATAAATATATATATACAAAAAGTAATAATCACAAAAAAAAATCTATATGTCATACTTGAATTAGAAATACATGATTTTAATTTAAATATAACGTGACATCAATCTAAATAATATCAACGAGCAATTTTCTATAGAAATGTAGAGAAAAACATTACTTAGACTTACCATTAACAAATATAGCAAGAGGTGAATGTTTCATCAAATAGCTAAATAAGATGTGAAGTATTATATTCTGACTTTATACATCAAGATAATAACAATATTTGTAAGAAAGCAAACTGGTGATAGAAGAACCTACCAATGTGAAAATAATAAAACATGTTTGTAAAATTAATATAATTCTTGTTCGTTATCTTTGTCTAATACTTGTGTCATTTGTAGGATAATATCTAATTACATGTAAAATTAGATGAGTCAATCATTTATTTAAGCATTCTTAGTGTTTCATATTCAAGATCAAATATATTATTAACATTTGCAAATTAAAGTAAATTATATTTCATACTTATGGAGATTGACAATCTACAAATTATTGATGGCATATTCAATTTCAAATTACATTATTCCTAACTAAATCTTAGATTGTATCTACATTTAAACAAAAATTATTTAATGAAATTTATTTCGTCTCTTATGTTAATTTTGAATTCTTTGAACCCATAAAACATGTAATTATCACTTGATAGTCGCAATCCAAAATAATAAAGGCATTTTTTTTTTCAAATTTCATCAAATCAATTAAGCTAGCTAATTGATTGACCAATTAAACAACACTAATAGGTGACTAGGGACACATTTTAAGAATCAATAGTTGCAATTCAAGCATTGTAGTAAAGACCGTTTCCAATATTTTTGTCAAATCAATTAACATTTGTGTTTGACCAATAATCAAATCAATTCTCAAAATTCAAAAATTTTTAGAAGCAATTATCTTTTTCAAATCTTTATAAAAAAAATGCAACCAAATGATTATGAACATGAATTTTTAGCTGACAACAGGTGACCAACCACCCATCTGCGCCAAGTCATAACCGTCAACTCCTTCCCACCATCAAAACCCCAAACAGCCACCATAGGCTCCCTGCCCCATCCGCACCACCGGAGCCAGCTTTTGACGCCACCCATGGTTTTAGACCCCAACTTGCAAATCACCCACCAAGAGCAATGTTTGCCCCCCTCATGTGATGTTGCCTCATGTTGTACTTTGTTCTTGTGGGTAGTTGCCCATTGGAGATTGAGTAAAAATTGCAGGAAAGTTTACCATAAAAGAAAAATTTGCATGAAGCTCAAGTCATGATGGGATCTCAATTCGGTTATGGTGAAGAGTAAGAAAGCAATGTTGGGAAAAATAAAATGAAGGAATATATTGAAATCGAAAAACCCATAAAAGAATCATGTATTATTTTTAAAGGTTGGTTGGGGCTACATTTTTCAAGTAATCTCTCACATTAAAATCTATTTTGCAGTTAATGTTTGAGTTTTATCAATTTTTCTACCGTCGACCAATTTAACTTATTTGAGTGTTTGATTTTTTTTTCATTTTGATGTTAATCCTTTTTATTTATTTTTTAACTTATATTTGGGTGTTTGAGTTTTATTTTTTTCATTTTCGTTCTCTATTATATGATGATTGATATTTTTTAAAAATTTTATTATTTATTTTTTTTTACATGTGACAGGTGCCACATCATATAACATGTGAAAAAATTTATCACATTAATGACATATGATATAAAAATAATTATCATAGCCGTCACATGTCAAAAATTTAAAATATTGAGTTGATAACTGATAAGATAGATAATAAATTTTTAAGTCATGTATTTTTTTTTTATATTATATTAATATTGATAATTGATTGATGTGAGAACACCTCATAGTCTTATTAAAAACAATTATATAATAGGATTTGAAGTCTTATGACTCATCCAAGATGTGCGTGAAATTTGGTGGAAGACATCAATAGGCAAGAATGCAAAGTTTATGTACTTCTGGTTGATGGATATTGATAGTTACATCAATTCTAATATCATTATTGGATATTATATATATATATATATATATATAGAATAGTTTAATTTCTACATTAGATATCTACAAATATATAGATCTTATATGTAAATCAATTTCTGTACAAAATCTTGATATAAATAGAAGATAATATGTAAGTATCGTTTTTATCATTATTTCTTCTTTTGGTGGCACATAGAACCAAAAAAAACTGCAAAAGGGAATATAAGGTAAGAAACACTTGAAGAATTTGTAAACAGCTGCAGAGAGAGCTCGTGAGGAAGCTTCGACCAGATGAACATATATAGCTGCATGGTTTTAGCTCCCAAGACTGCATCATTTCCCATTATTAAAAATCTAATGTTTAAGAAGGGAAAAACCAGGAAAGAAGGCAACTCGTGAAACACTGTCAATCTCCAATTGAGAGTGTGGGTATATGAACTTGCCAGTCAAAGGTCCATTACAGAACCTTTGACATTACCTACTGTTGTAGGTTTTTAAATTTTATAAAAATAAAAATTATTTTATTATTAAAAAATCCTGGTAGTGTATGTATTTTTAAATCAATCATTTTCTTATCTTTAATTCATATTTTATTACTCTTGTTGCTATTCTGGCTTTAACTTCTCTACCCACTTTTGTGCATGATCAATTATATTTTTATCAAAGCCAATAGATTGTGCTATGCTTGATGCATTTGAATCACCAGTACATCCTCAGAGGATCCTATAAGTTGATTGTAAAGTTACAAGTGAAAATTCTATTGCTGCATTGTCAAAACGGGTATCCTTTTCCTTCATACTACTTAGATGAGCATAATGAGTAGTCACAATAGTCAAGTTAACATGATCCTTCAAATATTGCAAGATACTTCCAGAAAGAGCTACACCTTCTGCAGGATCAGTTCCACCACTAATTTCAGCAATGAGAACAAGTAATTGTTTTGAGGCCACTTCTAAAATCTTATGGATACGTGAGATGTGCCCACTAAAAGTTGAGAGATTTTCTTCAAGGGACTTCAATTTGAAAAAGAGAGAGAGAGATCAGACAACAAATGAAACAACAATATCACGTCAACAAAATAATCTTTATCAGCCAGTATTACTTTGGCACCACCACCCAGCAACAACTGCGCAGCTGCGTCACTCAACCCCAAACACAACCACCGTCCAACCATTCCCCAAACCCGAAACCTCCCCATCCCAACCACCGCGACCACTGGATCTGCACGCACCCCTCCAAGTCACCGTCGCAACCACCCAGTACCAGCTCGCAGCCAACCACCGCCCCTCTCTGGCCCAGATCCGCGAGCCCAGCCACCAACGCCTCCATCTACGCCACTGTACCGCCGCTCACTGTGACCCGTGAGTCAAACTCGGAACAGAACCACTCAACTGAACCACCACGCCTTGATGATCGTCCCAAATCTCAATGGTTTCAGCAGCCATAGATTTACTTGCTTCTGTAATGTAACGAAGAGATAAGTGAGAGAAAAAATGGTTTTAAATCAGAGGGACTAACAAATAAATAATTATAAGTTAAAGAGACTTTCACATCATTTACATAAATAACACTTTTTACCTCATTATCAGGTAACTGATACTCAATCATAACCATCCATTTTCATTTTTATGCATCCAACGTCTGATATGACAAGGTTCATAGATAGACCCTAAATTATAAGATCCATATTAAAACGACCTGAGAGTGTGGCCATGTTTAGCGAAATGATAAGCACAAAAGTTACTTTCACGAATGGTATGGTATGACTCCAACCAGTCGTTCCCTGAAAAGGCACAACAACTAATGGATCTCATCCACCAAAGGATATCTTAATTTGAGTACTTGATAGTGTACAATCTTAACAACAATTATAAAGATATCTTCTTGTTCATGAAAAAGAATAATAGATATTTAGTGTGATATATAATTTTTTTTAGTCACTGAGCTATATAAGTAAAGTAGTAATATTTGTGCATTATATTTTTTATCCCTTTTATACCCCTTTTATATTTATATTTGATTAATTACAAAAATAGGATGGATTTTGTACAAGTAAATAGAAGATATATACAATAACACACAAGAAAAGTATCGAAATTCGACCCTCGCAAATATTCTTCATCTTACTTTTTTTTTCGCTATCATCTACTTATGGGTCCCATTAGGGAACCACTTAAGAATCCATTAGTGGATTCTTCCACCAAGTCCATAGAATAAGACCTAAGCCTTATAAAAAAAAATAAAGATGTATGCTAACAAATCATGTTAAAAGTGAGTTTCACGTAAGTAGTTAGTGTGTATTTAGATTAACTTATTTTGTATTTAAAATAGTTTATAATCAAAATTTATTATTTTTTTTTAAATAAGCAATTATTTTCTTAAAATTAATCTGATGCAAACATGTTATTAGTCAGAAAATTAAGTTATTCTAATTTCCCTCAACCATTTGATCAATATGAACATTTAAGATGCGAACCCCCTTCTATTCCCCGAACAACAGGGGCAATGTTACTAAACAATGTCCTTTTCTTTATAAACTAGTGAACACAAATAATAAACACTCATGCAAGTCTCTTCTCTTTTTTAGAAAGAGGTCCAAATTGTTGCTTTCATATATTAATTAAGGATAATAAACAATATATTATCCTTATTTGTTGCTTTCATACGTTAATTATGGGTCCAAATTTTCCCACTCGAATTTATGCTATATTTACTCCAAGTAAGATAAACCTCACCATACCTGCTAACTATCCACAAAGAAAATGAATGGGAATACACCAAACCGACCAACACAACACTGACCTAAACATGGACGGCATCTGAATTATCGGCGTGTATTTTCTTATTTCTAGTTCCTCTACGTGTTAAGGGCTCATTGATCTCTTATTCCATTTTCAAACATCACCAACGATCATGGGCTTGATGAGACCCTTGACTCAACTGGCCCATATAATGGTCGGTGGTCTTATTGTTCCATACTTCCAGGAATAGCAACAACTTGATATTGATACTGATTTCGACATGATTAATTAGCCCCTTTTCTCTTTTTCCCACTAGCTTTATGCCAAAGACTGCTACATAAACTTTGAACATGAAACAGAAATACTTGGGTGAAAGTTCGACTAGTATTATGCGCTCCCTGTGTAGATGAAATGGAATTTCTGTGTACTATTTTTTAATAGTTTATTTAGATAGTGAAATTGAAATTAAAACATATAATTTTAATTTTAATCTTAATTTTTTAGAATTAAAATTTGTCTAAAATCTTAAATTTTATGTTTGAAGTTGTCAAAAAATTATGATAAAAAATTATAATTTTAAACTCAATTATAATTTTATTGTATAAAAGTATAATATAAAATATTAAAAAATTATTTACAAAATTAAAATTAATAAAAATATTCATACAATAATATTTTTGTAATATAATAGTCATATTTTTTATAAAAAAATTTTCATGAATTTTTTTCAAAAAAAATAGCCATTATAATAATTTGTATATAAATATAAAAATAATTTTTTATATAAATATAAAATCTCAATAAATATGATTGTTCATAAATAAATGTAAAGAGAAAGAGAGATTAATTTTTAAGTTATAAAATTGATAATTCTTAAAGTATATGCTAAGAATTGAGAAAAACTTATCTTAAGTATTTTTTAATTCCATGAAATTAATTTATAGAATTACAATTTTAATTCTAAACGACATTCCAAATATAAAAATTAGAATTAAGAAGTGTAATTCTAATTTCAATCTTAAATTTTATGTTCAATTCTAGAAATTAAATGGACACTATATATATATGGGAGTGTATAAGGTGAGATGAGTGAATCTTGACCATTGGATCTTACATGAATGATCAAGATTAGAACATAAATACATGTGACTTTTTTAAGTAATTACATGACCTTTAAGTAATTTTTTTAAATCTTTTTTTCTCCCCATATAATCATACATGGATGCGTTACACCAGTGGATGGTCACCCTCTCACAATATATATATATATATATATGAGGGGAATCAACTTACACCAGTGTAAATCTTTTTTCTCTTACACTCATTTTCAACCGTTAATTCTACTTTCATTTAATGGTTGAGATTATTTCATTAAAGGTAACCATTAGATGAAAATGGATCTAACGGCTAAAAATTAGTGTAAAAGGAAAAAAACTTATACTGATATAAGTTAATCCTCCCTATATATATATATAAAACATATCTATTGAGAGAAGTTTTTATTATGAAAGGGTGAGAAGAGTAAATCTTGACCATACAATTATACATAGATGATCAAGATTAAAAGTTACTTAAAGGTTATGTGACTACTTAAAAAAGTCACATCATTCATGTAAGATCTAATGGTCAATATTTACTCCTCTCATCTCTTACAATAAATATTCTTCTCATTAAAATAAGATTATATATATATATATAGAGGGAGGATCAATTTATATCAGTGTAAGTTAATTTTTTCTTACACTCATTTTCAAATTGTTAGATCTACTTTCATCTAATGGTTATTTTTAATAAAATACTCTCAACTACTAGATGAAAGTGAAATTAATGATTAAAAATTAATGTAAAAAAAAAATTTACACTGCTGTAAACAAATTTTCCCTCATATATATATATATATAGGGATATTTGAACCACAATTAATGTTAATTAAAGTTTGTTTATTGTAAATGGGATTTGTCTTAATACAAGTTGGTATGAATAGTAACAACTCAATCCCATGTTATGCAGTGCCTCCCACCATATGGTCTTCGTTGTTCTTCATCAGCCAACTGTTACAGTGACCAGCAATTAATACAACTTTTCTTAAGTTTTTTTTTTTCTATTCTTTATTCCTTTTTCGGTTCCATATCTTTTCATTCCATGGTCTTTTGCTTAATTTTGTCGTTTTGTGCTGACGTTATCTTCTTCCTGTTCAATTACTCAAAAGTTTACGATAACAGCACAACCCAACTTCAGGTTGGACATCTTTTAAAATTCAAATGTAAGAATATTTTTTTTAAGAACACCTGTTAAAGGAGGTGACGTTTACGGCGTTCTTAAAAGTTTTTAGAATACTGGTACTTCAATTAATTTTATTCATTATAATTGATTTAACCAGTTTTTTTTTTAATTTTATTATTATATGTATAAATATTATTAATTAAAATTTATAATTTTTTTTGTATATATAATTATTTATAGTAAAAAAAAGATTAATCTAAGTTTTTTATATATAAATTTAAATATATATAAATATTAAAAATTAAAATTTATAAATTTCTTATATATATAAAATAAATTATATCTATTACCTTTTAATCACAATTATTTATTTATTTTAATAATATATCTACGATATTTTTAAAAGCACCAGAAACGTTTGCGTTAAAGGAATGCAATATCGTGATTCATTGCAAATTGCAAATTGCAAATTGCAAATAGACAATAAAGCTTGACTTTGGAGCGACTTTTTGTTTCAAAAATGTTACTCTACATTTGATTTTTTATACTTTGCTTTTATACGAAAAAAGAAATACTTGGGTAAAACATACTTTCCTTTTTCTTTCTCCTTTTTTTAATTAAAAATGAATGTAAAAGGAAACCCTAACAAATTCAAGTATATGAATAGCATTGATGTTTTAGTTTTTTCAGGGGTAGTTGTAATAATTTTATAAATAGTGTAAGTTTTCCCCAAGTACAGTGTGGTTATCTATTTTCAAAAGTCATCAAATATTCGAATGATGTACCGGTCAATATCTACACCCTGTAAGTGGTGACGTTTACGATGTTATTAAAAATTTTAGAGTATCACTGTTCTAACTAATTTTACTTATTATAATTGATTAATTAATTTTTTTATTTAAAATTTTATTATTATGTGTAAAATATTATTAATTAAATTTATAAAAAAATTTGTATATACAATTATTTACAATAAAACAAAAAGATAAATTCAAATTTTGTGTGTGTGAAATTAGGTGTGTATAAATATTAACAATTAAAATTTATAATATTTTCTATATTTATAATATGAACTATATTTATTACCTGTTAATCAAATAATAAAAATTAATCACAATTATTTATTTATTTTAATAATATATTTATAGTATGAGATTATGGATCTTGATGCTCCATAAATTTTAATAACACCAAAAACGTTTTCTTAGTGGTTAACTTTTGTCCAGAAATTGGAGGAGGTAATAGGAAGGAACTCCTACAATTTGAACCCAAACATCTTAAATAAGTCATAATGGTTCCAATGATCTAATCAAAATTTTCTCTCAGCTGAAACAAATGCAAATTTTTTAATCTGTTTTTAATTTAATTTCTTGCGTTCACCATTCTCCTTTTTATTTTTTTGCAAAACAGGAAACAGACTTTTATGCTCCTGGTGCTAGGGCTGTAGGAGTAGGACATATCAACATGAGAGGGTTTAGGGTGCACAAGAACAATTATTTTCATTTTGAAACTGAGAGAAAGTCAACTATACGAGAAACGAGAAAAGTAGCTTCACTATTACTATTGGGGGATAAAGAAAATGTTCTTTCTCCCAAATTTATTCATAAGCATCCAAACTATCAACCTCAGCTCTAGATTTGTATAAAAAGCTTTCAGCACCACTAATTTGACATGTTGCTCCATGTCTAACACCTATCAACTTTCTGTAAGCCACGTGTCAAACTCTTTAAGGTCTTTTCCAAATCTTTTCTTTTTATTCACAGGTCTTTACCAAATATGTATGTAAAAAGGGTTTTGCTCCGTTTGTCAAAAAGCAGCTTTAGTACAAATAAAAAAAATGGGGATAGACAGGTTAACAAAATTGACGACGAGACGACTTTTAGATACCCATAATTATTATTGGAGAAACAGACAACAAACAAACATTAAATTTATGACGTTAACGTCCGTCATTTCACAGTAATTTCAAAGAAAATTATAACTCTTTTAAATAAAATTAAAATGTTGACAAAAATTACATATATTAAATTAAAAAAAGTTACAAATGGTTTAAATAAATTTATAATTTATAATAATTTTAATTTCAGAATATATGTAATTTCTATCAAAACTTGTATCTTTATTTAAAAGAATAATAACATTCTTAAAAAGAATAATTCTTTTTATAACGACAAATTTTTTGTATGAAAAATTATTGTTGAGTTTTATATTAAATAAATAAATAAATTTAATGTCATATTTAAGTTATGAGACTCTTTTACTAAACATATTAATCTTTTAGATTAAATTTTTTTCATGAGTTTAAATCATAATAATTGGTATTTTTGTTAAGAGTTGGACTATGAAAAGGATTATCTATATGTTAGATTAAGTTAAAGTAGTAAAAATCATGAACCGAATACTAATAGATGAGTGAAGCAACGAAAAGAAAAAGAGTTATCATTGAATCAGTGTCAATAAAGTGAAATTATAGATGTCAACTAATGTCGACTCTTAAAAGAGTAACAATATTATAATTCTCATATTGAGTATATAAAAAAATTTAATATAATATTTAAGTCATAAAAATTTTCATCTAATAAATTAATTTTTTAAATTAAACTCTTCTCATAAACTTAAGTGATAACAATCATACCAATACAAATAGCATTTATATAAAATGGGAAAAGCAAGAAAACAGTAGAGGAAAAAGTGAAAGAAAGGCATGGCCCAATGAAAGTTAAAAAAAAAAACATCTAATCATAAGCATTTGTATACATTTCACGAAATCTTTTTCCAGATATTAATATTTAGATTAGATGTAAAAAAAAATTATTTAATAATTAACTATTATTATAATCAATTATAATAAAATTAATTTTATGTTTAAATATATTAATTAAAAAATAATTTTAAGAAAATATATTTTATTTAAATTGTATGAAAAAAATTGTTTTTGTATAATAAATTACTAAAAATGATATGAAATTATATATTTATATTATATAATATTTTATGATTTATAATTACTTCAGTAAAAACATAACATAATTAGTTTTTAAAAGAATATTTTTTTAATAATACTAGAGATTATGAAAAAAAAAATTAACACATGAAAAAACTTTTTATCACGTTAAACAATTTTATCCAAACATCACTTTAACCCATAAATTTTTTTTTAACAAAAATTAATCTTAACCAAACAAGCTCTAAGCATTTCTCTTTTGAAAATATTGTAACTTGACATCACACAGTGCATCAATTTCGCAATCACAAGCCATGCATAATGAAACCCTCAATTTATATTTTCAACTTTTACTTAGCAAATTAGCAATTTATGCCCAAATTCATTTTTTCTTTTCTCAAATTTATCGTTAGATTAAATATTTAAAATAGAATAGTAATATTAAGAAATTAGTTATTGGGGTTAAATGCATTTTCCCACCCTGATTTACTGACTTGGTTATTATTTATGTGACCACCCATAATCTTGTGACCACTCAATTTTCACAATTATTATGTGACCGCCCATAATAACCAATTCAGTAAATCAGGTGGCAAAATGCATTTAACCCCAACAATATGATTATTTTCTTTTGTCAAACTTATGTATCTTTTTTTTATTTTTTTGGTCTGAAGACTTACGTATTGTGAAAAGTGATTACATAATAACCACCATTATTGTTGTTCCAAAAGCCCAAGCGGGCAAGCTCGAGTTACTGAACTGATGGACTAGGCTTGTTCCCAAGTTGTAAGTCCATTTGTGAATGAGCTCTCAACTCATATATGCAAATACAAATATACTTATTCCTCCTAGTCCTACCTCGTAAACCCATTCAATCCCATGATACCCGTTCCTCTATGCAAGATTAACGGATTTCAGTTATTTTGATTGTTTCATAATAATAAGGAAAAGTGAAGATATTGACCCCAAGAGTTTAACAAAACAATTTATTTTCTCTGATCTTGATCTGATTATTATTATTGAAGGATGAGGAAGGGGGTGGTGGTGGTGGTGGCAGCCGTGAGCACAACACTTGCGGTGGTAGCAGTAGGAGCCTTGGTCAGGAGGTGGAAGCGGAGGAAAGAGCAACAATTGAGGCAAACAAGGAACATCATTCGAAAGTTCGCAAGGGAATGTGCCACCCCAGTAACAAAGCTTTGGCAGGTTGCTGATGACTTGGTGTCTAACATGAAAGCCTCTCTTGATTCTTCCAATGAAACCTCCACTTTCAACATGATCATTTCCAACGTTACATCCCTCCCTAATGGGTAATTAATTCATCAATTATATTATATGCACATTATTTTTGTACACTATTTTTAAACCTGGTTAAGGATATATAAATTGTTGGTAAAGTGTGTGTATTATATGATTAACAGGACTAATAATTGATTATCAATATTAATGATCGATTACTAACTTTGTTAACCATATAATTTACACTGTTAACTAAATATTTATATGTGTAAAAATAATGTACAAAAATGATGTGCGAGCATCATTTTTCTTAACTCATAAATCTTATCTTGATCACGGAAACTCGTCCTGGGCTTTTCTGCTTTGAGTGAACTAATAAATAATAATATGCATTGGTACTTGGCAGAGAAGAGGAAGGTTTTTTCTATGGGGTGAATTTGCAAGGCACGAACTTGTTGATTTTGTGTGCGCGGCTTGCAGGAAAGAATAAGCCTATCTCTGGTTTACACAGGGAAGAGATTTCCATCCCCGCTAATGCTCTGGCTGGTACTTCTCAGGTATTTTTATTTTCATGCTCCAAATTTTGCTTTCTCTTATCTTTTATTGTGCATATTGAAGAGCACGAGTAATGTAGATTGAGCTAATAAAATTAATCTAATAATTACTCTCCAAATGGTAATCCCAGTGTCTGTGTGAACATTCACCATAAATATTGTCTATGGTATGAATAGTAAATGATTGACCGTATAACTTGGATATGATGTTGCTTTTATTCATATTTTAATTTCTTAATTGGACTGATCATGATTTTAAATATTGTGATTTTGATAATCTTTACAATTGCATAACGACTGTAATTATAATTGCATTAGTCATATTTTTCTACAATTATCTACAATTACGATAAACACAACGCAATTATAATAACAATTTAAAATTATAACACTGGTATAAATTTATACATTACATTAATGATAGATTTACAAATAATTTTAACACAAGCTGAAATAAATAATTGAAAAAATTTCAACCTCTAATTTACACACATTACAAAAAATTTCAGTTACTTCTTATTCATGGTTCTGTGTTGTGTGTGTACTTTTTATGAGCATTTATCTTTTCCCATACAATATGTGATGGCTCAAACTTCCTTCTTGTCAGGAAATACCTGACTTCGTAGCTACAGAGATAGCTAAGTTTGTTTCGGCTCATCCTGAGAATGAGGATGGTTCATTCATCAAGAGGAAAAAATTGGGCTTCACCTTGTCATATCCAGTTGACAAAGCTGTACCTTTCACTAGCACTACATTTCAACGGAAAAGCTCGGATGACCCAGTTGAGTTTGTTTGTCCATCATTTTGACAGTAATGTGCAATATATAATATATATATTCAAGTAGCAGGGACCAAAAATTTCATGTTGTGGAACCAGGTTCGCCAAGGATTGGTGAAAGACCTTAATCGAGCGTTGAAGAATCATGGAATGAAAATGCATGTTTTTGCACTGGTTAGAGGATCTATCTCTCGCTTGCCCAATTAATTATTGTAGATCTTGCCATGTGTGAAACAATAGTGAATTCAAAAAAAAAAAATAATACTGAGTAGGTTGATGACACTATTGGAGGATTGGCCGGAGGAAGATACTACAACAGGGACAGCGTGGCTGCAGTTACCCTAGGCATGAGCACAAATGCTGCTTATGTAGAACCAGCAGAAGAAGTTCCAAGTGTGCTTGCACAATCACCAAATGCAACCGAGCTGGTTAGTGACTATTATAACACTCACTAACACGCACACAAAAATACTTGCATAAAGGAAAAGAGAAATTCTTGTATAAACTTGAAACATTCAGATGGGTGTACTAGACCAATCAGTATTTAATATTTTCATAAATTTTTGTGTCATATAATTAAAAACATAATTATCTATAAAAATATTAAGTATTGATTGACCTGATGCACTCAACTTGAATACTTTAAGTTTAGGCAAAATTTTTCAAAGGATAAATCTTTGGATATACACTAAGTTAGTTACATTATTAATTACTAATTAACTGTCATAATTAATTATGTAATTAGTCTATTTCACTAAACAAGAATGCAATAAGTTCATGCTATTTCTCCACACACGCATAGCCGGTTAAGTGTGAATTAAGCAATTTAAAAGATTCTGGTGTAGTATTGCAGGTAATTAGCATGGAGTGGGGAAACTTCAAATCCCCTCA
This sequence comes from Ormosia emarginata, assembly GCA_029884605.1. Classification (NCBI taxonomy): domain Eukaryota; kingdom Viridiplantae; phylum Streptophyta; class Magnoliopsida; order Fabales; family Fabaceae; genus Ormosia; species Ormosia emarginata. The sequence goes on along the minus strand of JAQQTP010000064.1, from coordinate 18,291,758 downwards.
TCTTCCTCTGACACCATTTGACGCTAGTTTAGATGCTGAAAGCTCAAATCCTGGTAGCGGGGTATAGCTACTGAATTTGAATTCACCATTGTGCATTTACGATAATAATATATTTGTCTAGAACTGACCGCTGAATCTTCTTTACTATTATTATATTTTTTTACTTCAGATTTTCGAAAAGCTGATTTCAGGGAAGTATTTGGGAGAAATTGTGAGACGGGTATTGTTGAAGATGGCCCAGGAAACATCCCTATTTGGAGGTAGCGTGCCTCCAAAATTGATGACTCCCTACCTGCTAAGGTATAATGGTATATACTATAATCTCTCTTAGAGATATAATAAAAGTCAAATTTTTAGGAGAGTTAGTTCATAATATCGTATCAAGTCTCTATAATTAAGTGATTTCGATTTCAATTCTTCTCACTTCTATTCTTTTAAATAAAAGAATTTCAACACATGATAAGGATGAGTTTGTACATTATTCACATTTTAAACTTAAAGGACTCTTATGTGAAAGGATTGATAGAGATATAACAAAAGTTATTCATTTATATATCTTTATTTAACAATTTAAACTTTTGAGAGATTCAGTTTGGATTAAGGAGTGTTAATTTCTACTTCAAAATTTTACTTCAAGTCCCCTTAGCAAGAAAACGTTAGTTTCAATGTGTTGTGAGAATACTACATCCCCTCTTATACATCCTTGCATAAATACTAATAATTAGATAAAAGCATCACAAACAATCATGCATAATTTAACGTGGTTTTGACTTAACATGTCTATATCCATAGATGAAAAAATTTTACTATCAAAACAATATTACAAGATAATATCTGTGAACATTCTTAATCTTTTCTATCTCACAATTCCTCACTATTATCTTTAAATCTCTACTAGACCTCTCAATCTTCACACTTTTTCTCATAACTATACCAATTTCATAATACAAGTATTTATAGTCCACAAAAAACTTGTTTGACAAGTCACCTTGACACATTTTTTTTACTTTCCTAATATTGCATTAAAAAATAAATTTCTCTCATATATTATATATCTTTTACATATCTTTTATATATTTATCACATATCTTAATATTAATTACAAATCAAATCATATTTATCAATAAAATAAAAAACTATCAATACTCATCAAAATAAAAACTCAATAAGCCATGCATAAACGCAGAGTAAATTGTAATTTAAATAACAACAATGCTATTTTGTATGAAAGTGAAGTTTTAGTAGGAAAGTTATCACGAATGCCTGATAACCAATCATGGTTAGAGAGGGAGAAAAAAGCAAGGTTGAAGAGGAAAAAAAAAAAGAAGGTAACTGATAAATCCAACAAACTTCTTTCACTTTTATCCTTTTGTGAGTGGTTTTAAGAGAACATATTCATACTATTAGCATTTTTCTTCAAATAATATCTGACTGACCTGTCAGTTGATGCAGTTCTCCTGATATGGCTGCTATGCATCAAGATACATCAGAGGATCGCGAAGTAGTCAGTGAGAAACTCAAAGAGGTTTTCGGGGTAAGAATGTTTTCATCTTAAACATGCAAATAAATGAATAAAGTAGCAAATTAACTTGCATGCTCAAATAAAAAATAACACTTACTGTGAAACTACACAAAACCCAGATTACTAGTTGTTCTCCAATGGCACGAGAAGTGGTTGCTGAGGTTTGTGACATAGTGACAGAACGCGGTGCACGCCTAGCCGGAGCAGGAATTGTGGGGATAATAAAGAAGCTTGGGAGAATTGAGAATAGAAAAAGTGTGGTCACAGTGGAAGGTGGGCTTTATGAGCACTACCGCATTTTCAGAAATTACCTTCATAGCAGTGTCTGGGAAATGCTTGGCAACGATCTCTCAGACAATGTCATCATAGAACATTCTCATGGTGGCTCTGGAACCGGAGCTCTATTCCTTGCTGCTGCTCAGACTCAGACACCTCGTGGGGATTCTTAACCGTTATATGTTCAAAAGACTCTAGTGTTTATTGCTAATACTACTATTTGTTTATTATCACTCTTCTTTAATTAATATTTTTTTAATTTTCTTAAAATGTACTTTATTAAATATTTATGTCAAATTAATGGTTAATTACCACTCTTATAAGAGTGATAAAGGACATTTAAGAAAAATTTTAAAAAATTAACTAAACAAAATGACAATATGTGAATGAGTGACAATAAACACTTCTTCAAATGGCATACATATTTTTATTTATTTTGTTTTGCAGTTTTAAGATGATTCAAAATACATGATAGTTGAGCCTGGAAGTAGAAACAATTTTTATATTCTTATATCACTTTTTGACACGACTTTTTATATTTGATTAATAATGTACAAATTTATAATTAATTACGTGTATTGATTAATTAATAAATAAATTCAAATTTTAATATTAAATTATGTATTTACTTTAATTAATTAATATAATTAATTATGAATTTATATATTATTAACTAAGTATAAAAAGTGATATTTAAAAATGACATAAGATGATTATTTTTCCAAGTAAATATTTTTGTTACCTTTCTTTACTTCGAGTGCATTATTTTCTTTTTCATGGATCAACTTATGGTTATTTGGACTTTGAGGGTCCATTCTATTATTAATATCCCTGTAGCTGATACAATTCAAATGGACATGTGACATACAGGGGTGGACACTACTGGCCAAATAAATTGGGCTGGTAATGATGGTTGACAAAAAGGGTTTTTTTTTCTTTTTCTTTGAGTTCAGATTTGGGCAAGGCTGAAATTGGGTCTGAATGACGGGATAAACTACCCCTATCGTTTTGGCCGCTGAAAATTTATACCATACTCTTACAACAGTAATAAATGCATGCTTAGAAGGATTTCAACCATTGATTTAAATTATTTTCTTTAAATATACTAAGAAATTATATCATATTTCTTGAAATATATATTTATTGTTACTTCAGGAATATACAATAATTTCTTTGTCCCCTACTGAACGTGGAAAATTATGCAGAAAGAGAAGCAATCTGCGTTGGAACGTAAAGAGATAGCTTCCTTAATTTGGTTGTTGGTCCTGGCTCTATCTCTATGGGAGCCAATGTTGATCTGCTGTTACGCAACTTGAACATGTAGAAAGCAAAGGTTCTCTCCTCGTAAACAAAAATATACCAAGCAAGACAAACTTGAAAAGGACCTGGCCTACTTAGATTTTAAGAAACAACAAATCTGCCATAATGTCTTTGTGTCTCTTTTTTTTATTTTTAATACCCTCAATCATGATCAAGCATTCCACTCTAATCCCATAAGCTTTTTCAATCTCACACATGGAGACAGAGCTACAGACAATGCCTACAAACTGCAAAAGACATTAATTAAACTTGGCAGATATATGCTTACACTAAAATACGAAACAAGTCGATGGATTTGCCAAGTGAAAACCCACAAGCTTATAGCAAGGGATAAATAAGTTTGGTCCCTCTCAATTCACTTGCCATTAATCCCATCCAATAATTTGAAGGGCCACCATTCAGCATCTTTCGAAACTTTAGGCATGTCAATGGAATAATTACTTGCTTGCTTAAACAAAATGGTAGTGCTGCAAAACGTATGGCCAATGGTACTGCTACGCGGGCCACATGATGAACATCTAGTGCAATATAGCTATACGCTTAAGCTATGAGGATAGGACAGGCTAGAGACAGATCAGGCAACCACCACAAACTATGGTGCAAACTGAAATGATGGAAATATGTGGCAGTAATCTGCAGAATTGACAGGTTTATCTAGCTTGATGTGTAGCTAGAGATTCTTTCCATTTTTTATAAATATTTGCATCAACTCAATGATAATAGAACGATCTACCCATTCTCCGAGGATAGTAATATACCCTTTAGTTTCACCAATGTTTTTGTCAACAAATGCTTCTTCTTGGAGCAAAGTGGATCAGATTGAACGTTCCAGCTTTTAGAACTATTCAAGTAAACAAAAGGAAATGTATGACTTCTATAGTGAATTTGTATCTAAACTTTAAAATGAGTAATTAAAAATGTATGTGTCTTTAATTTAATTAATAATTTGAAATTTCAGTCTATTAAATAATTTAAAAATAGATATATTTTTACTTACTCATTTTAAAAACAAACTTATTTTAAAAAATGTTTTCCTAAATGAAATTATATATTGTATCTTCATCACTTTTATTTTACATAAATAATAATATAAAAATACTAATACAGAAATTGTGAATAAAAATTCTGTTCTGATCTTACACTTCCTTTATCAAATCTGCTCAGCGTGGTTTAATTGATATTTCTTTTAAATTTTATCAAGAAATTATGTTTATGCGGTGAGAGTTCAATCTTTTATATTATTTTTCATTGTCCCTTCCTATAATTTAAAATAAATTTCTATGGAGGAGAACTATTAAAAATTCCTAGTAGGATGTTCCTATAATAATAAAAAAAAAAGCCGAGCATTGATTTTTTAAATAATTTTGTGAACTTTATCTGAAAACCTTTTAGAATGTATAAATTTGAATCATATGTAACCAGTAAAATTCATATCAAACTACTCTTATATATCCGGGAATTATTTATAGATTTTTTGAACTATCATCTCCTGGATATCCATTTAGTCCTATGAAATATTAAGCTTATTAGTTATTTACATCCTGACCATCGGTCTACTTGACATCTTAATTGTTATTGTCGTTACTAGTATTATCATTATCATTGAGGACGTGTCCAATAAAATATTAAAGCTAACAATTAGTTATTCACATTCTTACCATCAGTCTACCAGCCATATTAAACGAAAAAAATAATTTTACACTTCTTAATATTATTATTTATATTTAAAAAAATATAATTGAGTGAGAAAAAAATAAAAAATATGTATAATAAATTATATTAAATAAAATGTGAAAAGATATATATATATATATATATATATATATATATATATTATTTGATGTAATTAGAATATAAAAATTACATCTTAAATATTATTATTGTCGTTATTAGTTTTATCGTTGTTCATATTACTCATACTTTAACCATAGTTTTCATTGTCATTATAATCATAAATATAATTTATTAAACTTATATCACAAAAAGTCATTCAATCGATAATAGTTAAACTTTCAAGTTAAATTTAAAACATACTTAAGAATATTTTTTTTTTAAAAAAAAAAAACCAGTTTTATTGCATAAATTTGTTATATTACTGAATTAACATTAAAAATATATATAGAACAATAGACCCACCAAGAATCTAGCACGTCTTAGATGTTATTAAAAATAAAAACTACTTAATTTACAATTAATAAGTTTGGTGTTTTTGGTTGATTTCATAATTAATATAATATTAGTTTTTATAATAAAAATTTCAATTCTTATCTTTCAATTCTTTATAATTTTATTAAGTATCAACACAAGATATTTCTATCTTTTTCTTTTCATTCTTCATGAATTTCAGCATGTTATAAATTGGTATCTCGATATCACTGTCCTTCAAAATCAAGTTTTGGATTAGAAAGCCAAACGGATGTAAAATTTATTTGGACGAAATGCAACGTTTGTAAAGACTAAATTACAAATGAAAAACAATGATCTTTAAATACCTAAACATATTTTATACTTTAATGAAAATATGAGTAATGAATTGGTTACAACAAAGATGTTAAGATGGGGGTTGGGCAGGGGATGAATAGGGCGAGTAATCCAAAATATATCAACGTGGCATGGGCAAAAGTTGAAAGCAAATCTCCCTGCAAAGTCCCAATTTGCTATAATCAAATGTCTCTTTCTTTACCAGAAAAAAGCATTACAAAAGGATCTTTTCAAAATTTCATTTTTACGGGATTAATATATGCATGTCACAATAAGGGTCAATATCCCAGTTTGATTTTTAACTGAAAAAAACAAAAGGCCTTCGGAGTTACGTTATGAGTTATGACATAAAATTGACAGGCAAATACCAGTTCCGGGCCCAAGAGACATCACTTTGCCAACTTTCCACCTTCTTGGTGTCAAAAACATATATAAAGAGGTCCACTAAAAGATATACATCGGCTCATCAATCACTTTTATATCATATTATTATGTCCATGCTATCTCTCTAGTTTAATTTGATACTACATACTTTATTTGAGAAAGGTATATAAAATGATAAGCAATGGTTCCTTTCCAGGCCTAGACAAAGTGAGTGGGGGTTGATACTTGATAGAGGGGGGTCTGTGCATCTATGGGGATACATGCCAAAGTCAATATTGATGAGTTAGCAATAGCAAATGCATTGTATTTTGTATTAAACTCCATTTTCATTCCCTCTTTTCATTATTTTCATTTTTTTGGGTACACTCTTTTTATTTCTTTTTTAGGCTCTCAGACAGATCCTCATCCCATCAACTATGTTTAACGCACAACCGGACAAAGTAGAGGGTAGTACTTTTGGGCTTGTAAATCGTAATCAACCCTCAAGTAATTATCCTTTTCACCACATTCTGTCATTCTAGACCTCGTGGGCCCATCTGTTGTCCCCCATGTCCCCATTATAAGAAGAAATTATTACTAATTTTTAATTAACCTTTTATTTCTGTTTTTATTTTTTATTTTTTAGGGTTTTGTTAAAAAATGTTTTAAGGTACTTATTAAAGATTTAAAATAGAATTTTTTTATAAAAAAGTAAAATATTCAATGCATTGAGAATTGAAAAAAATTTACATTTTATATAATATTTTTATTTTTAATTTCTTAATAAGTACCTTAGAATACTTGTTAGAAAAACTTAATTTTTTACAGATAATCTTTTGAAAAAGTGAAATTTTGAAAAGATTAAATTTTTTTATTGATGAAATTAACTTCTCAAGAAAATTTATGATTGAGGAGTACCTTTTTTTTTTGGGTTGAAGTGCCTTTTTATTAAACGGCAAATGCAACATGTACATTGTATATTATAAGTTTTAATCTCATTCTAATAAAAAAAAGCTTTTTTACAATTAAATATAAACTTTTAATTTAATTCAAATTTAATTTATTTAATAATATAAAAATTAAATTTACGTATCACTGATTTAAATTTAATTTTTACGTTAATTTGAATTTAACATTTGTGAGATAAAATGTAAGTGATTGCATGATAGAATTTGCCAAACACTATCATTTTTCTTTTTTTGGTGAACTTGCCAAACATTATCGTGTAGCAACCGGATAAGCAAAATTTATGAGATCGAAAAAGACAAAAACACGCATTAATAAGCTCAATGAGTCCTCTTTGTCGTCAATTTTCAGCGGTAGTTGTTAATATGTTATTCAAAGTTTTGTCGTTATCCTATATATATAATATAACAATAGATAAATAGCTAGGAAAGAGTAAAGACTTTGCTTGGTTTACTGGGGTAGGGAGGGTATCACGATACCAGTGGAGTACCCTTACTCTTTTTGTTAAAATGAAAAGACTAGCTATATGCTCTGTTCCCTTACTTATCAAGCAATACATACAAAAGTTGAATAATTGGCATGAACCACTTGGCTTGCTGTGTTTCCATCTCTCAATTCAGAGAGTAGCAGGAGCTGTTTCATGATTCATCACACAACTCCAAGATGTTACTTGTACGTTAGAAAAAAAATTAAAGGAAGGCAAGTGAGGGAGCAGAGGGACCTTGAAGTTTTTCGAGAGAATTAGAGGGACATACCCATGAACAGTTTGAGATTCCAGAGGTGAAAAGCGGACAAAAGGAACAGCATCCAAGTCATTTCTTTTTTTTTTTGGTGCAAGCATCCAGGTCATTTTAAATATTCCATGAATAGGATACAACGTGTTTTATGGGATGGATTGGCTTCGGGCTCACAAATTTTGTTCAATTCAACACAAAGTCCTCCTTGTTCTAAGTGAAATCTAAAGCAATTACAGCTAGCGAATCTTGTATACCGCCCACTCTAATTACACTCTTAATAAACTAAAAAATATTCAACATACTTAATTAGTAGGATTTGTCTAACAAATGTCATAAGAATAATACTTATTAAAGAATCAAAATATGAAAAGTATTATATTATATAAAAAGTAAAGTATTTAATATTGAGGTTATCACCTGAGATGACATTTGCGAAGGACGGGGACGAGGGTAGGAGTGGAGAGTACCTCCTCACTCTCTACCCTTCCTTCTCAATTTTCTTCCGTCCTTTCTCTCAATCCTTCCTCAAGGGAAAAATGCTTCTCATCCTCGTTTCCCACCAAGAGGTGGGAACTGTAAGAATCATAATATTATTTTAAAAATTTTAAAAAAATTAAAAATATATATAAAATAAATAATTTCAATTTATATCAATAAATTAAAACAACACTTACTCTTCGCTCGCTGTTCTTGCCTTCTTAATTTTCTCTCGTTCCCACCCCATCACCCTATTCCACCACTAAGAGGCGAGGACTTGCAAAAATTCTAATATTATTTTAAAAATTAAAAAAAATTAATATATATATATAAAAGTTATAAATAATTTTAATTTAAATTAACAAATTAAAATAATAAATTATTACAAATAATAAATCACTAAAAGGAATATAATAATAATATATATATATAATATAATTAATAATAATAATTTAATAATTTTTTGAGACGAGATTCTATGAAATAAAAGATACAATCTCTGTCTTCGCATATGTTTTAGAGAGATTTTTATTCCATCTTTACAAGGGAGAATTTCTCAAATTTAGATCCCTAAATAGGATTGTTTTAATTGATATCTTAAAATATAAAGAGATTTTGTCATTCTTATTACCATCTAGCTAATATTTTTGTTGTTTGGTATATTTTGTATATATCTTCCGTTTTATTCGCTCTTTAATTCGTGGATATAGTTTCAGTTTGTTTCAAGTTTTAGAGTTATTTACTTGTATTCAAAATATGAATATGAATCTTCAGTGTTTGTGTATATATATATATATATATATATATAGTTCATCTCTTTTTCTTAATATTTAGTATTCAGAATTAGTTGTCAGTTATTTTATTAATTATTAATTATTTTTAAATATTTATTATAAATTTAATATTTAATAAATATCTGACCACTCATTTTAAATATCAAACTCATTAAAGTATTACAAAAATTGAGCATACATTAATAAAGTAAAATTATTTCCACTCTTTATCATCTTATAAGTTATTAAAGTCTATCTCAATTTTGATGTTAAATCACTCTTAGATGTTTAGTATAGATAAAATACTTCTTATAATGACTTGAACAATCATTCTTCTTAAGTTAGCTTTTAGATAGAGTTTGACTTAATTATTCTAATATTTAATACATTAAAAATTAAAAAAATATTTTTTTAATATTTTTATTTTAAATTTCTTACCAAATAATTTAAAGTCATTTATTAGTAAAACCTTAATTGGTATTCCGGTGCAATAAATTAGTTTATCATGACATATATATTTTTAATAAATTATAATAATATTTAAATTTTAAAACGTTAGCTAAATCCTTTTACTAAAAAGCAAGTTCCCCGCCCCACCCCCCCCCCCCAACTCCCTACTTCCTTCAAAGAAAATAATTAAACAAGCTGAAAGGATCCCTAAAATTCCCTCCCTAGCTAGCTAGCTAGCCCCAAAAATCTTGTTTGCTTTCGAGTCATACGATCACGTGCAGTGTGATTGGCAGTTAACAACAACAGGAAGATTAATCTGACTTTGCCATCATGATTAATCTGGTCAAGTATGGCACGTAGAAACGAGGCTCCAGTTCTTTAATGATTAATCAAAAGCGATATAATAAGGACAAACTTGACCTATAGCTATAAAGTAGCAAGAAGTGGATCAGCGATGCATATGTATGAATGTATCTCGGATTCAAGAATAAGAGCACCACTGTTCTAATGACAAAATCTAATTAAGTGGCCAAAATCAAAAGCAACCCCGTGATTGAAACTACAGGACCGGCGTGATTGTGATTGATTAGGAGGGTATCTGCTTAATCCCTGTTCCTGATCAATGTGGGCATCAACCAACCTACCTACTGACAGTCCTCACAAATTAAGATCCTTATGTGATTCTTGGGTTGGACAAGTTCACAGTGCACAAATTTGGTAAATACCAGTCAGCCTTGTTGAAATTGAAACCAATTAAAATGGTTCTGTTTATCTGCTTCCTAGTTTTGCCACAGTTGTCCAGGCTGTTTAACGTCATCAAGATCACGCGGTTCCAACATCATTGGCTTTTTATCTAGGAATTAGGAAGGAGAATCAAAGAGGTGCGTATATGCGCATTAGGAAGGATCATGAGGCACAAGTGCAGGAACATCAATTTCATTAGGTGCAGTAAAAAGTTATGGTAAGAGAGCGGAAAAGTTATCTCATCTTAAGGCTACTACATTTTACAAACTTAAGATGGTGACTTATAATAGTATTTATAATTTTTTAGTAAAATCATCGTTTGATTAGTTTAAATAATTTGATATTTTTTTTTTTAAAGTAAAGTTCTAAGTGTGAATTTTATGAATAAAAAAATTGGTATTAAGATAATTTTATATAAGTTTTTGTAATTTAACTAGACTTGATTTTAAATTAATTGAGATTTAATACAATTTTCAGATATTAAGTAATTGACAAAAAAAAAATTGTTCTTAAAAAAAATTATTAATTGTAAAAATTGTTTATATAAACCTTGCAAACAAAATGAGGAATGAACCCCTGTAGGAATGAATATCATAACGAAAGAAGCAAGACAATTTCCCTACTTTTCCTCACTCACCTTTTCAAGTATGTGTGATTAGCTGGACTGACCACGGATCTTCCCCCAAATTTACCATAAAGCACATGATCTGCATGATAGCCGGAAAACGACACTTGCAATTAAGGGCATTAAATACCCTACCGATTAAGGAAATTAATGGCATTATTGGTCTTATTACCGTAATCACACGAGACACCAACCCATTTGCAATGAATAATTCTAAGAGTAATGATATATACTCATATTAAATTATCATAATAATTATTTTAATATTAAATAAAAAAATATTAATTAAAAAATAAATGTATTTAATGTTTAAAGAATATAAAAATTATTTAATATTTTTTTATTTAATAATTAAAAAGATTAGTAAGAAGATTAGATAAGAAGATAAATTATTTCTCTAATTCTGAATTCTCTTACTCAATCTTTTATTAATTTTCTTAATTACTAAATAAAAAAAATATTGAATATTTTTTACTTTTTTAAGATATTAAATGTATTTACTTTTTTATTTAATACTTTATGAATAATTCTAAATCCTCATACTCAATCTTCGTCTTAATACTTTAATTATTAAATAAAAAAAATATTGAATATTTTTTACGTTTTGAAAATATTAGATCATTTATTTTTTTATTTAATACTTTTTTATTTAATATTTTAAAAATTATTATGAAAAACTTGTAAAAAAATATAACAAAATTTATATTTTATTCATTTAGTATTAAAAAAATTATTATGAAAAATTTATAAAAAGATATAATAAAACTCTTTACAATATATTGTTACTAAATAAAGTTTTTATAAAGTGAATTTATTTTTAAAATAAATTAAGATCACGATACATATTAAATTTAATTAAGTATAAATATACTTTTACTTATTTCTTTAAAAACAATATCACATAAGAAAAGTTTTCTTCATTGTTACTTATATATATATTATCACTTTCTTTAAACCTTATCCTTAGAGCAAAGGATACTTGGTCATTTTATTAGTACTAATATTACTATCATATATATAATGTATGTCTATTTGGTCACTGCTGGGTCATTCTCTTCCAGCAAAAAGTAGAGCTGTTTCCTGTTTGTAATGGCGAGGGGGACCATTGTAGTAGATAGGATCATCTGTCTCAGTGCTTCTCTTACTACGTGACTTTGATGGCTTCACTCATGACAGCCCGTAGATAGTAGATAGTAGATAGTAGATAGAACATGGAAGATAGAATAGTGGAAAATGTTATCTAGACACTTGTTTTCATAAACCCTTCATAGTTTTTTAGTTAAACTCATTTGAACTATTTAAAACAATATTATAGTGAAATCAAAGTAATTTAATAACTTGCATTAATTTGTGATGGATTTGTAAAAATTAAGAGTTTAAGATTTAAGATTTAAAGTTTAAGAGTGTGTTTGGTTTGTAGTTAGAACATTTTAAAAATAAGTTTAAAATATTGAAAGATGTATCAACATATTTGGTAAAATTTGTTATTGACAAAATTCAATTAACTTTAATAGAAAATAGTCCTCAAATTTCAGTTGGAGTGAAAACAAGAATTTCTTACTTTTTTATTAGGTAAAAGTTTGTTGGAGAGTATTTTCTCTTTTAATCTTGTTTCAAAAGTAATTTTAATCTTTAATTCAAATAATATTTATTTTATCAAACTCACTTTTGAAATAAAAGTTTCTAAACATAAACCATGTTACTATAAATTTACTTTCAACTAAACTTAAATTTGTAAAATCAAGTTGTAACTTTTTTTTAGTGCAAAAGTTAATTCAAATTTAAGTTTATCAACTCTAATCCAAATAGACACTAAGTGTGTGTTTGGATTAGAGTTGATAAATTTAAGTTTGAGTTAACTTAATTTTGTAAACTTAAGTTTAGTTGAAAATAAATTTGTAGTAACGTAATTTATGTTTGGGAGCTTTTATCTCAAAAGTGAATTTGACAAAATAAATGTTATTTGGATTAAAGATTAAAATTACTTTTGAAGCAAGATTGAAAAAGAAAATGTTCTCCAACGGACTTTTGCCCAATAAAAAAGTAAGAAATTTTTGCTTTTACTCCAACTGGGATTCGAGGACCATTTTCTGTTGAAGTCAGGGACGGATCCAAGTAAAAAAAAAGTGGAGACTCATGTCGTCACTCAACTTGTAAACTTTTCTTTGATTTTATATATATATTTATCTTTTTTATTTTTTTGTATATATATAAAAATAATTTTTGTCTTATACTTAAAATAATATTGATAATATTATTTTTATCTTCAATATTTAAAATTTTTAGATCCATCACTAATTAAATTAACTAAATTTTAATTTTATTAAACATATTAACACATCTTTTAATACTCTAAACTTATTTTTAAAATATTCCATCAACAAATCAAACAAAATCTAAGAAGTTTGTACAAGTATTACTTTACGTATTGTCATGGCCCACAGTTGTTGCTACGTAAATTTGAGTGCAAGAGAAGGGTAAAAATGAGATTCAATCTGCAAAAATGCCCAATGGAAAGGCCTCTTGTAATAATGCGAGCAGCGCAGAGAGAGAGAGTGTGTTACCAAAATCCAAACATTATATATGAGAAATATTTTTATAGATATAAATTGTGTAAATTAAATTAATTAATAAATAATATATTATTATTTTTAATATAAAATAATTATATAATATAAAAATTTATAAAATGACTAAATACTTATTTATTTAACTCACACAATTAAATAAATAATCTCTACTTAAAAATTCCTCTTATACGTCGTCTCTCTTCTTGTGTCAGTCAAGTCAGTGATGTTTGACCAGCTTTATCCATCCCAACAAAATTATCACTGTTTAATAATTCCTATTATTGATTTTTTTAAAAAATTTCTTCGATCTTGTCTAATTATTTGTTGTGTGATGTTGGGGTGAAAACTGACTACAACAACCAATTATTCGTAAGAAAAATGGTAACAATTTCTGTAGGCATGTTTGGAAGAATGATAATGAAGAGGGTCGCAGAAAATGAAATAACAAAAATTATTAAAAGTATATTTAAGAGATATTTAAAATGATCGAGTAAAATTATTTTTTTTATTAGGAGTGTTAAAATAAATCAATTTGTTTTAAGCCAATAATATTTCAGATTGGATTTAGTTGAGTAAAAAATGTCAAATTGATAAATTATTAGCATAACCTAATTTTATACGAGTTAGTCTGCATCACATTTTTTTCTTTTGTTATTAACACTAAAAAAATGTATTTATATGTCTTAACACTTTATTTTTTTACATAGTTTAAATTTCATTCAACATTAAGTAAAATTATTTTTTATAAAAATATTAATTTATATTAAAAAATAAGAACAAATTTTTTTATATATTTATAAATTAAATAATACTCTAATTAAAATTAAGAATCAAACTTGAAGATAACTCGCATTGAGTGGAGTTAAAATTAAACCAATTCAATCAGGTTAAATTTTATTTTTTATTAATTTCTTTGACTCAAATTATTTATTTTATTGAATTATTTGAATCAATTTATTAAAATCGATTTATTTTAATATATATACTCTTTATTATTCAAAACTTAAAATATTTAACTCATAAATTAAAGATAATCAAGAAAAAAATAATATAAAATTCATTACAATTTCATTATATTTATTAAACATCTAAATAATCTCTTCTGTTTTCTAAAACTTTTAAGCATATCATTAAGAGCATTAGTTAAAAAGTATTTAATATACTTATTAATATTTTTTCTGACAAAAAAACTTATTAAATATTTTATTTTTTAATTAGTGTCTCGTTAACGAATCTCTTTTGATAATGAATTATGTTTAGTTTTCTCATCCGGTTACTCACTCACTCACATACACTGACTGAATGATGTGGGTCCCTTTGTCCAATCAACTGTTGCTTTGGGTCGCTTGATGCATCACATCAAAGGGTCCCAATTCATTCCAAAAGAACACGACACCGCAAGATTGTAAAAAAAAAAAAAGCAAAACAAGTCTATGTATTTTACTATTTACGTTCAACAGTTTCAGCAAAAAAAAAGTAGAGTCTTCAACAGTTGAGTAACTTGAGTTGGTGTAGGTTTAATCTGCCTTAATTTGATTTGAATCATTTGATATTTCGATTGTATTATTTTTTAAATTCGAACCCAATTTAGTTTTGGCCTAATTTTCTTTTAAAATATTTTTTACTTGATAAATAAAAAATTATTCTCTTAAAATATGATTAAGTGTCTAATTAATGATTGAGTTGTAATTAATTTATATATCATATATCATTAAGTAATAAATTTTAGAAATATGAAATTAAAATTAAGAGATATTTTTTGGTTAACTTTTTATAATATATATTATAAAATAAATTTCATATTAATATAAAAATATAATCATGATATATAAAAGGTAGTAATTTAGCTTTAAAAGTTTTATAATTTATTATTAATTTTTAAAATAATTAAAACTTAAGATATTATGTGACATTTAGTCATGTTAGATCAACCTAAAATATAACATAACCAAATTTAAAAATATATTAAGTTTAACTTCTAAAACTTTGAACGTGACCTAATTAACTTGAAGTGGAATTGGATTATCGGTTGAGCAACACATTGGTTTTAGAGATAATTTTCGAGTAAAAAGGGTGACATATGCATATTTAAGGCTTGGTTTGGTTTTGCTGTGTGTGTATAATCAGTTATAGCATTTTTTATTATAATTAGTAAATTATGGTTTAATTCAATAAAAAGGTAATTTTCTATCTTTTTAACTCAAATTATAGTTTTTTTAACATGACAAATTATAGTTTACGACTTAAAATTGTTTAAACACAATTCAATTATAATTTTGTTAAACATATTATTTGTAAATGAAAGTGAGTTTATACACTCTAAATTGAAATTTGAGGTGTATAAACCATAATTCAAAAATTTATTAATCACTATTAGTCCAATGTCAAAGGGTTGGTTTGACCGTCTCCGTCTAAATTTTCCAAAATTTTATGAAATTCATAATTTCATTTTACACATTAATATACATATATTAAAAGAGACGAGCTTGAACACCATCTTTCCTTTATGATGTTTTCTTTTTCTCTTTATGATGTTGCTTTGGTCATTTATTTTAATTGTTTTTTTAATGGAAGCTATGTCCTTTACCTTCGACGGTAACGATCTTTTTTTCTTTCTTGTACTTTTTTATTAATTTTTTATAAGATTTTTTTAACAAATTTAATCGGATCTTTTGGATTTTGGTATATTTTGAATACTACTAAAAAATTTGGTTATAAGTATTTCATATATCCCTCACGTTATGTTATATATCTGAACTTTTTTGCTTTAATTTTCATAATTTATTCTTATGATTTGACTCTGAGGTTCGGTAAGACTTTAGATTTTTTGAAATAAAGAATATGATATCATATTACCCTCTTTAAATGCAATACTTTGTGTTAATTTTCATAATTGAAATATGTGTCATTATTAATAATATATAAATTAAGAGTAAAGTAGATTATGAGTTAGTTTAGGTGAAATTTGTATCTATTTTATTGTTTAGATAAAAAAATTTATTTTATTAGAATTGTAAGTGCCAATGCGCTATTATTTGAATAAATTTTTCTTTAAAATAAAAAAAAATGACGAGCTTGATATTTAATTATTTACTGAGAAAAACAAAATGAGCATATGAGTCTACCTCCGAATTAACCATAAGGAAAAATATAAAAAAAACTTCCTGTTTCTATTACTATAATGATAGAAATTTTTGTAGGTTGATATACTAGTATTTTATGGACTCCACTTAATTATCTTTTTGTCGGTGGCTATATTTACTCTATGTAAAAATTATTATTTAAAATGTTGATTTATGCACTTTAGTTTTAAAATAATATAGTTGTTGCAATTCACCCAGCAAAGCTTTTATGTTGATAACAAAAATGTTACACTCTTCACATCAATTTTGTCATTAATGTACACTGCAATAAATTCATATATTATTATTGGGATTTTTTTGACAAAATCATATCCGTTGGTAAATAATTGCTTTTCAAGTGGATGTATCTATCGAAAAACAAAATAAATATTTCAAAAAATATAAAAAAATGAAAACAAAATTTCGGTGAATAAATTTAGAAGGAAAATCGATAAAAAATCAGTTTGCGGCATATAGAGCTGTCGAACAATATGCTAGAAAGGAATGAAAATATTTTTTCAAATTTTATGGCAAATAAATTTTATGGGAGAATCTGTTGGAAACAATTTGCGACAGATTAAGCTTCCGAAAAAGGAACAAAAGTCAATGTGACAATTTTTCAAATTTTTCGATAGATAAATTCCACGAGTAAATCCTTCAAAATCAATTTGCGGCAAATTGAGCTGCCAAAAAATTTGTCAAAAAAAGAAATGGAAATTGATGCGGCAGTTTTTGTTAATTTGCAATACGTTGAACCGCCAAAAATCTATCAAAAATTAAATTATGACTACACCTGCGAAACCTTCTTACCTGTTTTTCTTCTCTCTTCTTTCTTCTCTCTTTTTTCTCCTTCTCTGATCACTTTCTCTACCTATCGTATCACTTTCTCTACCTCTTTAGACATTCTCAACCTGCGAATGTGGTGTTTGTAGGAGCAACAAGTACATAGCTTAAGTACATATGGTTTGAGCTATCCATCATTTGGCTACCATCAACTTTAATGCTTTGTTCATTTAACAAAACGAAGCACAGAGACTTTGGAAGACTTCACTAATGGCTATCAAAGTTTATATTGTGTATTTTTCCTTAAGGTTTTTTCTTGGATTTGATGCGTTATTATTTTGATTGTGTTCTTCTTTGTACTCTATAACGTGGTATTGGTTTGTTTGATTGTTGGGGGGAGGTGTATTTGTTTCTTTTGAGGATCTTAGGCGATAAGTAGAAGAATGGTGTTGATGACATAGAGTACCTTTTGTAAGTTTGTTCTCTTGATGCATTTGCTTTTTGAATTATTCTAAATTTTATTGGTAGTATGATAATCACATATTTTATACATTAATAAACTCTCATTTTTAATTATTTACACTCTCCATATACTTAATTTATTGAGCTTGGTCATGTTTTGTAAGTTTGGGTTCAAATTAGGCTTAATTGATCTTTTCCAGCATTATTAAGATTTTACATTATTTCTGTATTTCGGTCATATCTTGAATTCTAGATATCTAGAAATTATGAATGTTACCTTGTAGGAAAGCTAAGAGAAAGCTCTACAACTTTGATAAGAGCACGAAGTCTCAATCAGACATCTAGTAAAGCTAATTGGGTTTGGAAGTCAGAAAATAAGTTTTATCACTAGAACCCGAGCAGTGTGCACTAATCAAGGCATAACTTGGGATGTAGGAGTTGCATTGAGCTGAAACTAGTGTCATTTGGAAGTTAAGACCCAAATCTACAACTTTCATGGAGAACACAAAAGTCAGTTCGGATGGCTTGGAGGTCATATTGGACTTGGAAGTCAGAATAGAGAAGTTGTAGCTGGGCCTAAACAGTGTGCAGTAATTAGGCTGGAATTTGAGATATAGGATTCACTTTGGGCTGAAATCAGTGGCATTAGAAAGCTAAGACAAAACTTTTCAACTCTTATGAAGACCACTTTTTCCAGAAAATGACGTTTTAACATAGTTATATTTGTGTGAAGATAGTTGAATTAGTTGGTACAAGTGGAGAGACAAGCATGATAATCATCCACCCACTCATTAATTATCCACTCACTCATTAATTATCCACTCATTCATTAATTATTTACCCACTCATTAAATAACTCTATTGTCATTTTCCACTCATCTACCCATCATCTACCTACTCATTAAATAACTTCATTGTCATTTTGTACTCTTTAAGCTCTATAAAAGGAAGCATTGGCTGATCATCTTGGGTATCTTGGCTTAGAGATCAAGATCATGCTATTGTGTTATTTGTTTATCTTATTGTAGTTTTCTTTTGTTCTTAATTGAAGTTATGTTCATTTTCTTCTTCTTCTCTATTTCTTTCTTTTCTTTTCATGAGTAACTAATCTTTATTTTGCTTGGGTGAAATAGTGAACCTTTTGGTAATAAAATAAGGTTAAATTAATTTCTTTCTTGTGCTTAAATAATATATTATCAAGTGGCCATTATATGTGTTGTATTTTGTTTCTAATCAATTTAGAAACTCTCTTTGTAAAGTAGAGTTCTTGATTCATTATAAATAAGTAGTTGACACAATGAATGCTTGAACTCATTTACAAGTGTTTGTGTTGGTAAATCATTAAAGGAATCATAATATAACTACATATTTAATTCTAAATGAACTTTGAATGTTTTATTTTCTGATTGGAACCTCCGTTGTGCGTGGATTTCAATTGAGTTATAAAAAAAAATAATCTTATCTTTAATTTATTACCAAAAGTGGATCTCCTAACCCAAACAAGTTCTTTTTTTAATTGTGAATAAATTTTATTATCTTTATTGTTATGACAAATCATTGTTTTACCTCAAAGAATTTTTTCTTTATCAATTCCTTGTGGATCGACCTCAGACTCCCAAGAAATTTATTACTTAAGACAACTTGCACTTAGGTTTGCATCTTATAATTCGCATCAAGGTTGTGGCACCGTTGTCGAGGACTTGATTTGAAGTTTTATTTTATTGAGGTTCTCTTTCTTTAAGTAAACTTCATTATTTAGTATATTCTTTCTCTACTCTTTTAATTTTTTAACTTTCTAACTTATTTATGTCATTTATTTATGCTTTCTAAATTACTAATTTATTTATTTATGTCATTTATTTATGCTTAATATTTAATAACTGGTTTATACCGTCAATTTGTACATTATTTTATTTTAAGTCATTTATTTATGCTTAATTGGTATCGTGATTCAAATTCTAATCGTTTTGTTAAAATTAATCCTAGTATTTTATATATTAATTTGTTTGAATCACAATCACACACAATTGTCACAATGACTGAAAATAAAAATATACATGATGAACATGAAAATCAACTGTTGCGAACTATGCGTGAATAATTGCAACCACCTCGAAATTCTAGTCCATCATTGATGGAATAATTAAAAGTTTCAAACCCAAGTGCAGGTTGTTTCAAGTAGTAAATTTCTTCCGAGGTCAAATTCGATCCACAGGAATTGATGAAGAAAAATTATTTGAGGTAATGGAGAAGATTTGTCACAATACTAAAAATGATATAAGTTGTTCACAGATGAAAAAGATTTGCTTGGATTAGGAGATCCACTCTTGGTAATAAATTAAAAACAATATTATTTCGTTTTATAACTCAATTGAAATCATGCATAATGAAGATTCTAATCGGAAGATTTAACATTCAAAGTTTAATCATGTAATCATATTATGGTTCCAATAATTATCTACTAATACTTGTAAATCGCCAAAAGCATCCATTGTGCTAATCCTATTGTCTACAATGGATCAAGATATTCATTATACAAGAAGAGTTTCTAAATTAATTAGAAACAACATATAACTCATATAAAGATTATATAAAAATATATCATTTAAAGCACAAGAAAGAAATTAATCTAACCTTAGCTTATTACCAAGAGCTTCACCTTTTCATCCAAGCAAGATGAAGATTTAGTTACTCATAGACAAGAAGAAAGAAAGAGAGAAGAAGAAGATGATAAACATAACTTCAATTAAGAACAATAGAAAACTACACAAAGGAAAACTAATAATACAATAGCATAAACTAAACTCTAAGCTAACTAACACCGTTAAATGTTCAGCCTTTGCCTCATTTTATAAAGTTCAAGGAGTGCAAGAAGACGATGGAGTTGTTTGATGATAAGAAGTAAAATCAAAATAGATGATGAATGAGCTGAAATTATGGACTTTCTTGGCTCCGAAATGTCTCTGCTTGTTGCTCATGGCATGCGTCAGAATTGAGCCAAGTGGTCTTCATAAAAGTTATAGGAAATTGTCTCAGCTTTCCAGAGACACCAAGTTTAGGCAAATCCAATAACCACACCCCGAGACATGGCCCAATTACTGCTCATGGGTCAGGCCCAAATCTAGCACCTCTGTTCTGACTTCCAAACCCAATATCACCTTCAAAGAATCTGAATTATTTTTTGTGTTCTTTATAAAAGTTGTTGATATGGGTCTTAACTTCCACTGTCAAAATTTCAGAATTGTTGAACTCCTATAACCCGAGATATAGCCTAATGAGTGCATAAAGGTGAAGTTGTCAGGTTCAAAACGCTAGATTTTGCTTCAACTCCAATTTGAGTTATCCAAACATGTGTTTCTGGTCTTGAGGCCTTCATGAAAGTTGTAGAAATTTATCTTAGCTTAAAAATAAGACTAAAATTACATCCATCGGATATTTGTAACTCAAATTACAGCCAGTTTACTGAAAAAGCTAAGTGAGAAGGTTATACAATGAATGAAATATATTGCTATCAATGTGGCTCTTGCTATTAAGTGAATAGTTATTAGAGAATTATTTTAACTTTCCAACAAGACCAAAATCTCATTAATCAGATAGTTATAACTCAAGTTGTGGCCACTTTGCTTAAGAATGCAATCACCCAAATTAATGATAATTCAAGCAATAATTTCTTCAATGATCCAATTAAGCTTAATTTCATAAAATGTGACAAAATTAACTTAATTAAGCCAAATTGAACCTTAAGAAGCCTAGTGAAAGGATTATAAAATGCATAAAATACATTGTTATCAATTATGTTTTATCTTTTCACTCAATGCCAGCAATTTTAGATTTAAGTCAGGTATGATTTCTTTACTTCCTAATTTCTATGATTTAGAATCTGAAAGCTCATATTTACATCTAAAAGAATTTGAGAAAGTATGTATCACTTTCAATGGCCAAAATTACACTGAAGAAATTGTTAAGCTTAAATTGTTTTCTTTTTTTAAAAAAAAATAAAGCAAAAACTTGGTTTAACGCTTTGAAACCAAGATCATTTGGCACATGACAAGAAATGCAAAGTGAGTTTTGAAAGAAATTTTTTTCAACACATAAAACTAATGCTTTGAAAAGACAAATCCAAATTTTTTTTCAAAATTCAAATGAATCATATTTTCAATGTTGGGAACGTTTTAAAGATTTATTAAATTCATGCCCACATCATAGTTTTGAAAAATGACGCATTATAAACTTCTTTTATGAATGTTTAACACTTGAAACTAAGTAATTTGTGAAAACAATGTGCAATGACGAGTTTCTTAATAAAGAACCTGAAGAAACTTTAGACTATTTAAACTAGTTGGCTGAAAATTCTCAATCTTGGCATAATACTAATCCTTCTAAAAATTCAATTAGATCTAACCTTACAAGTGCTAATAAAGGAAAATATCACCTTAGCCAAGAAGAAGATCTAAATGCAAGGTTCGCTAGTTTTGCTAGAAATGTTGATGCCACAGAATTAAGGAAAGCAAAAGAAATCAAATCTGTGCAAAATGAAGAAATTTGTGGCATTTATGATAACTTAGGACACTCAACACATGAATGTCATAAGATTCCTATTTTTAAAGAAGTTGTATATGAGTAAGTAAATGCAATGAATAATTTTAAAAAGTCATTTACTTTTTTTTTTAGATTCATACAATTCGAGATAGAGAAATCACCTGAATTTCAGCTGAAGGAATAATAATCAAACACAGTTTATACAACCACCACCTCCTCAGAAACAATAAGACTCTCAAAATTCTCAAGGATATGCACTATATATCCCACCATATAGAAAAACCTTGAAGGAACAGTACATGCATTCATAGAAAAACAAGAGATCATTAATAAATAAAATACGCAAACCATGATTAACATAAAAGAAATTCTTGTTAAACTTTATTATGCACTCACCATTCACGAGAAAGGAAAATTTCCTTCTCAACCTCAACCAAATCACAATGGTTAGTACAGTCTAAATGAAGGTAGTTCAGAAAACTAACAAATAGATCAAGTCTAGTTAGTGATAACTCTTAGGAATGAAAAAGTTATTAAAAAATAAATTCCTGAACCTTGTGAGAGAGATGATGAATCAATCCTTTAAGATAAGGAATAGGTTGATAAGCCACATGACCAAAAGGAGACAAAACTTTCATTTTTACCCCGATTTCCTTAAGCATTAAACAATTTAAAGAAATTGAACCATAACACTGAAATTTTTAAAATTTTGAAACAAGTGAAAGTCAATATTCCTCTGTTAGATGCTATCAAACAGATTCCTTCTTATGCCAAATATTTGAAGGACTTGTGCACTGTTAAAAGGAAACTAAATGTGAAAAAGAAAGCCTTTTTACCTGAACAGGTAAGCTTCATTCTTCAAAATAATAATGTCTTGAAATATTAGGGGTGCTATGGTTCTTTTGGGTTAGGTTTAGGCTAATGAGTTAGCCCAATAAAAATATATCTATTAGTAGAGCTTGTTTAGGGTCAGTAATGAGTTTTAGTCCAACAAAAATAAAAGTCTACAAGACAATTTAGATAGCCCAAACTTAATTATTTGTATATATATAATTTTTATTTATATTAGATATTTTTATATTCATTTTATTTTATGTAGTTCTACTAGTGACCCCATACCTTGGTCAGGTCGATGATTGGACCGAGTTTAATAACTAAGTAGACTAGTGTATAAAACTATTTCTTCAATTATTTCGCTCACCATCTAAAAAAGTTTGGGCCATTGATTCTAATCCTATGAAATTCTTATACTCAAAGTTGTTTTAGTGCATGTAACTTTTTCTTAAGTCAATTTTATATTTAGATAAATTATAAAACGAAAGGAATTTCTAAGGTATATACCCTGATAGATACATGATAACTCTTAAGATTTGGAGTTATTTTGGTCTCAATTGAGTTAATAATTAAATGTTAAGTCCTAATCTCCTTTAGTTTTGTGAGGATTTTTACTTGCCTTCATGCATTGCATTGCATTGCCTAGTAATTCTAGCTTAAATTCATCTTATTTTAAGACAAATTCATGTGCTAATGTGAATGAATTCAATCCTCAACTCCAAGCCATATGAATTGCTTTGATTTTGTAGGATTTGGAATACAATGAAGGAAAGAAAAGAGGAAAAAGTATGAAGAAGATGATGATCCAAGCAATTTGGGGATTGAAAGGAAGCATCAAAGAGAAAATTTGAGGAAAAAAGTCTACACATAGGTGTGGATAGCGTGGTTGGCGTAGTTGATAGCCAATGTTGGACCTGAGAGAACCACACATATGCATAGAAATTCCAAGCATATGTATGGAATGTGTGTGTGTTTTGTGGTCTATGCATATTCGTGGGAATTCCAAGCATATGCATCATATGCGTGGATTGCATCAAATTTTTTCTAGTTGAATTTAAGCTATTTTGTGTGAAAGTTTAAGGGATTTTTTCATCATTTTTCTCATCTTTCACACCCATTTGAAGGAGATTTAGAGGCTCTAACCCTGAGGAGACTAGGAGGAGACCAAGATAAAGACCTAATCCTTCCCTCTTCTTCATGGCTTCTATGGTTTATCTTTCCATTCTCCATTTTTCTTTCTTTTTCTCTGTGAATAGCTAGATCCATTTTTGCTAGGAGGAGATAGATCTTGCTTGATGTAATTGGATTTATTGCTTAATCTTAGTTTCTTTTTTATCTAATTGAGCATTTATCTCCAATCTTAATGTTTCTATGACTTAATCAACTATAAATTGATTTGATGAGTATTTTGATGATTAAGGAATCTCTTTAGACTATATGTTTCTTGTGATGAATGGAATGATCTAGCAATATCTAGGAATATGTGTTGTTGCTTGTATGTTTTTGTGAACACCCAATTTTGTTCGGATAAAAAATGGTTATGGATTGTCGAAAAAGAAAATTTTTTAACTATGCATCTATTAATTAAATGAAATAAAAGGTGATAATAAAAAATAAATAAATAATTTTTTTTTTTGAAAAAATGATAAGGAATATGTTAAAAAAAATAGAAGAAGAAAAAAAAGAAAAAGAGGTTTGGGCCTGATCCACCTCTATCCAGTAAACCTGGATTCATCCACGACCCGGATCCACTAAGCCCCTTCACCCATGACCCATACCCATAACCCAGATCCACCCATTTTCGTAGACTTACAGCAACTCCCCTCCCTATCTCTCCAAACCCTAGCAGCCGCACCTAGCTCCACTTCACAAGGCTCAAAGCTCTGCCAACCACCACCACTACTCCTTCAGGCCACCAGTCTGCACAGCCCCCATCACGAGCTTCAAGGCACCATGGTAGCGGCACTAAACAACCTCAACATGGAGACCGGGATTCGCTTTAACCCGCGGATCTCTGAGCTCATGCTGATGCAGCTCAAGGCGCGAGGATGCCATTTTTGGGTGGGTTGCAAGGATTAGAAGTTAGATCTTGCGTGGAGCAGAGAAAAGACGCACAAAAATGGAGGATTTGAAGAGACTAGAGCTCTGCAACAAGGGAACCATAAGCAACCGCCACTTTTGCCTAACCCTCTACTATAAATTGCAGAGGACGAAAATCATAGGGGTTGGGTTCTCTTCTTCTTCTTCTTTTTTAGAGTTTTTATTTCTCTGAGAACTCAGTTAGAGAAAGGGATTCAGACTCAGATTTAAAAAAAATAGTTCTTATTATGTGAGTTGGGGAGGAATTTATCTGTATTTTTTTAGAACATTAGAGAATTTGAGAAAGGAAATTTGAAATATTGAAAGATCAAAAAGGGATCAAAGTTATCGTTGTACTCAACCACTTGGAAGGATCCTCATTTGGTATCTTATTTTTATTTTTTTTTCTTCTTATTTTCTCTACTGTTATAGTTGTGTTGAAATTTGAGAGTTTTGAATGAATGAAAATCATTATATTTTGTCCTTGGTCCGATTCTGAATCAAAATCTAAAATTTGGTTTCTAATGTATACGTCTTTCTCTTCAGTTTAGTTTTATGCTCGTTGTCTTCCCTCTGTTTGATAGAATGATTGAATCATAGCCCTCTTCGAAAATTGTTTCTGCTAGTGATGCCATTTGATCTAGGTGTTAAGGGGCTAGCTCTGCCAATTTGATTTTCTTTCCTCTAGTTCGTTATTTTGTCTGCTATAACATGTAGTCTTGATATTTAATACTAAAAACATGTTAAACTTGACTCATGAGACTTGTTGATGGCTGATCATAGTTTGTCATGATTTCATATTGTCGGGTCTTTATAAATGAGGAGTAAAACTGACAAAAGTTTTCTTTAGTTATGATGTCTAGATGGCAGATAAGAAGTAATGTATGATGGTTGGGGTTCTGAATGCTCAGTTCATTGTTTGTTTTGGTATGCCAAGCTTGGGGTAATAAGATCGTTCATTTGTTTCTGCTACTGAACAATAAGTCACTTGTAATGAGTTCTCATGGTTCCTGGTCAACTTGTTTGCCATTTTAATTGATGTGGAATAATGAATCTAAGGGTTTTGCTTTGATTCTCGCACTCTATCTTGAGTTAACCAATTTTTTTTAGCTCTTACATGCTTATAACTCAAGCTCTTGCTTTATTGTTGATATTGGTTTGAAGTTTGCTGGTTTGGGATCCTCTGAGATGGTATATCATGTCTGTTTAAGGTTGCTGCTATGTTAATCTTACGATAAAATAGAATGCACTGGAATGAAAGTACGACGTTGCTATCTTGTAATGGGAGGAATAAGTTGCTGTCAAGTTGTAACTAAAGGGTTCATTGATGCATGTTTATCAAATACATTAGACTTTGTCCTTTTTCACCTGCTGTCAACGTGAATACAATTGGGTTTCGTTTTGTGTTTTGGTTTTTTTTTTAGAAGAAAGGAATGTTAGATTTTGCCTTGAAAGTCATGGGGTGCTGATTGGTGTTTCATTATTGCTATTTTTTTTCTCTTTCCTCTCTTGTGCGTTGAATGAAGTGAGAATTTTGAACCTTGATGCTTTGTTCTGTGGTGTATTTCATTAGTGATTATGTCATGTCTTTTGAAGGTCGAAGCTGCAAGTTTAGAAAGAGAAGGAGTCCCTTGTTTTTTTTTTAGTAAGATCTTATAGAGTTCTTGGACTAGATGACAAATTTTGGTTCTGAAAAAAAAATTATGCTTAACTAAATTAATGAAAGACCAGGCTCTAAACATCTGTCGTGTTGTGCTAGTTTTATATATATATATTATTTTTTTGGTGACTGCTATATTGACCTTGGATTGAATAATGGGGATTCAGAGCTAAGGGTTTTTTTTTTACTGAAACAAGTCCTTGGGTGTGTGGTATTATATATATATATATATATATATATATATATATATATATATATATATATATATATATATGACAATTCACGTTAATATTCTCGGTCCTTAAACTCCTTGCTTTTTTTTTTCTTCTCTTAAAGAAAAAAAACTTTTTTTTTCTTCTTGCCTTTTTTATTTTTATTTTTGTCTTGTGAACACTTAATCCTATCCTGTTTTTTTTTTTAATTTTTGAATAAAATGAGATTAGTTGAGCTGCGACAGCTTGTTAATCCTACAACTTTTAGAATTATTTAAGTTGTAACAGCTAGATGATTCGAACTCTTTTCTAAACATAAAAAAAAATTTAAATGAGTTTTCGAAATAAAAAAAAATCTTTTCAAAGCTAAAAATAACAAACTTACAATCGTTTTTTCTAAAGAACGACGTGGTTTTAAATTTATTATTTGCACCCGATGGTACGTAGGAGCAGAATTACAAATCTGTCAAACCAAAATTAAATTTTCATAATTTATTTGTTGGATTAGTTTATCTTTTAATAAATGGATAAAATAAATATTTTAAGAGTTATAAAAATTTGCACAAGTAATTTAAGATAACCGTCTTAAGACGAATGTATTAGGGGTGCTCTGCGGTTAAGTCTCCACCCTTCCTTATGTATAATTAGACTCCCGAACCTGAGTTTGTGAACGTAGACCATATCTTTTTGGTTTTCTAATTTTTCCTAATAATAAAAATAAAATTGGTGGCGACTCTCTTAATAATTTTTATAATTTAAGTCGTTATCCCGCCGCGATTACGGTCGTGACAGTTTTGATTAGGAATCTCTATCTTATTCATCTTTTTAGTGTTTGGGTTGACTAAGGAATTATCTTAATTTAGGTAATTAAAAGAAGGTTAATTCACCAAGAGATTAGGTTTTGACTAAAAGAGGGAATTCCTACTAGGGGTATTCGTTGGGTCAAATTGACAAGATGAACCAAAAAATCCAAACCTAACTAACTAAATTGGTTCGGTTTGGTTCGAGTAATCAGATTAAATATGATCAAACCCAATAAAAATCAATCTCTATTGTTCCAATACTCGAATTTATGATTTTGAATCTGATGGCCAAATGACTCGATGATTTTGTTTTTTTAAATGTCTATTATTTATATTATGCGTTTTAGCTAGGTCACAAATTAAAATTTTCATTTCATTGCTCATTTGAATGCCCTTAGAAGATCATATGACATACAAATTCCCTCACCCAGCCAATGAACCATCGTGTCCTAACCTCTACCTTATGAGTCGTGATTGCACTTTGCCTGTTTTTTTCTATATACCAATGCAATTTTTGGTTCTTGTTGCTTCTATTTTGATAAA
The DNA here is from genome assembly GCA_029884605.1 of Ormosia emarginata. Classification (NCBI taxonomy): domain Eukaryota; kingdom Viridiplantae; phylum Streptophyta; class Magnoliopsida; order Fabales; family Fabaceae; genus Ormosia; species Ormosia emarginata. The sequence continues at coordinate 18,263,417 of JAQQTP010000064.1, read as the reverse complement.
GATTATTTTGTTATCATATTCATTTTATTTGTTTAGTTAACATCTTATTTATTCATTTTATTATGATTTGTTTTTTGTGTTCTTTGTCTTTATCTTTTTAACAGTTTTTTTAAATGAACAACTCGTTGCTTTGGTTCGGGTTAGCAAACAAAATTTGCAGAATCAAACCAAATCAAGCCAATTAAATTTAATTGATTTAGATTTATTTTTTGAACCAAAATTGACTTGTGAATACCCCTAGAAATGAGTGCTGTTGATTGTGTGTTTTGATTGGGAATCTTTATCTTGTCCATCATTTTAATGCTTGGGTTGATTAAGGAATTACTTAATCTAGATTATTAAAATAGGGTTGATTTACCAAGGGATTAGGTTTTGACTAAAAGATGGAATTCTTACCATTAATTAGTGGATTTGAACTGGGTTGAGCATGAATTCAATTAAATCAATTGAAGAGTTAAGTGAAATTGAATCCTAGCGTCTTTCTCATTATTTTATCATCATCAACTTTGCTTTAAAAGCTCTTATTTTGTTTCTTAATTTCACTGTTTTTCACTTGTTTCAGTTCTCTTTATCTCCCACTATTGTTTCGATTTGAGAATTTAATGTTTGACAACCAATATCCCTATAAGACCGATATTCACACTCATTTTTTACTACTTGAGTGACTTGGCACACTTGCCAAATATTGCATTAGTACAGTATTCAGGGTGAATTGTCAAACATTAATTGAATATTAATTTCATAATAAATGTTTAAAATTCTATTAAAAACATAGTGCGTGCTTAGGGCACTTGTTAAGGAATAAAAAATGGAAAGTATTAAATGAAAAATAAAGCTTTTTAAGTTTTCAATGCATTAAATGCTTTACTTTTTATTTAATATTTTCTATTTTTTGATTCCTTAACTAGTGCCCTTAGGACACTCGTGAGACAAATCCTTAAAAATAACTAACAGTCAATGAAATGTTTGATGTGTACCATACCATGGGGGATAAATATAATGGATACTGCAGAATTATCCTAAAAGAAATTACACTAATTAATTATTTTGGGATAAACAACATATGGGGTTAAGTCAAATGGGTTTTGTTCTTAAGTTACCCTAAACAAGAAAATTTACTTTTTAATTCATTCAATAATGTTTAATATATTAATATTTTTAGGATTAATTTTATTAATATATTAAATAAGTACAACTAAAGCAATTAGTGATTGAAAGGTATTGAGCCAGCAGAGAATAATAGAACAAGGGAAGAGTTAAGAGAGAGTCGAGGAAACAAAGATAAACTGAAAAATGATAAATTTACGGAGTGAATAAAATATAGTACAAAGTTTCTATATACATTGCTTAGTTAACAATCATAACATAATGTACAACTCAACCAATTGTTAACTAACACTAAAGTTGTTTACTACTTTTATATTCCCCTGTAAACTCAGAGGTTGAGGAATCTTCAATTCTAAGTTTAATTTGCAAGTTTTGGATATGAGAATTAGTCAGAATGTTAGTAACCTCCTCAATGGAGGGAATGTGGCTAACTGTGATTTGTTTATGTACAACCTTCTCCTTCACAAAGTAGAGATCAAGTTCAAAACGCTTGGTATTATTGTGAAGGACTAGATTTGAAGACAACATTCTTGCATTGAGATTGTCACAATACACTATAAGAGGATGTGGCACTGGAACTGGAACATGAAACTCTTCTAACAAGGATTTGAGCCATGCCAATTCTGCCATAGCTGGCTACCAAGCTTCGAAACTTGTCTTCTATGCTTGACCTTGAAACTACATGTTGCTTCTTTGAAGTCTATTAGATAAGATTAGACCTAAGATAAACATTGTTACCTGATGTTGACCTTTGATTATCCATATCTGAGTCTCAATCAACACCACAAATGACCATTTAGTTTAGATAAAGTGATGTTCTCATGTGAAGATTATGACAGTGTTCCACCAAGGTACTTTCATATCTTTTTTTATAGCTTTCTAGTGGCTCTCTAGTGGTTTGTGCACGAATTGAAAAACCTTAATCACACAATAAGTGATATCAGGCTTGGTGATACTTGCATATTGTAATGCACCAACAACAGACCTATAAAGTGTCTTCTTGGCTTCTATGCTAAGAAAATGAAGGAGATGACCTAGCTCCTTGAGGGCAAAGGTAGAATTTAGGTTATCAATAAGACTTGAAATTACAGGTGTAGAATTGTCTGTGATTAATATATCATCAACATAAATTAGAATGAAGATGGTGAACTAGAAGTGTCACATTTTGTAGAAATGAAGCCAAAACTATGTAAAGTGCTACTTAGCTTCTTAAATCATGCTCTTAGGGCTTGTTTGAGCTCATACAAAGATTTGTGAAGTATATAAACTAGCTAGTCGTTTCCTTGAGGGAATCCTTCTAGCTTGCACATACAAACCTCATTTTGCAGGTCCAACTCAACATAACTAATTGTTAACTAACATTTAAACGGTTAACTAACTTTGTTACTCTTACTGTGTTGGAAAAGAAAGCTTCATCATTAAAATTTCACAAATACCCTATATAAGTTATAGAGGTAGGTGTGCGAGTTGGTCCACTTCGTAACAGACAACAATTAAACGAGCCGGTACAGGTTGACTCACAATTTAAATGGGTTGGCAAAATGCTAGCCCACGTCTGCACCACATTGGACCATGGGTTTTAAATGGCTAAGAAACGGTCAAACAAAAAAAATGGCTAAAATAAAAAAACAAATGAACAATAAAAGAATATGAGATCTCAAATTTGAGAGACTAAGAAAGCAAAATAGAGAACTAACACTTTGAGAGGCATGTTCATCAATGAAACCACAAGTATCGTTGTGATCGCAGGCAAGGCGAGGTAGACCGTAGCCACAAGTGAGGCAAGACCATGGTGGTGGCAGTCATAGGCGCTCGCACACGTGGGCAAGAGAGAGAGAGAGAGAGATAGAGAGAGATAATGGTCGCAAGTTGCAATCAATGACGACTAACGAAAGGGAAATGAAAGGAATGGCGACGAGAGTAGAGGGACAACTTTGAGTGGGCAACGAAGAAAGGTGGCAGCGAGGGGTAGTAAAGTGACAAAGGGAAAGGAAGGGAGCTGTGGTGAGCTCACGAGAGTCGAGGGACGACTCTAAGTGGGTGGCGGTGACAAGAGGTAGTGCTATTTTGAAATTGAGGAGGTGAGAAAGTGAGAATTAGATTAAGGTTTCTTTTCTTTTCACTTTTCAATTTTTAATTTTTCATTCATTTATTTTTTTGTTTTGTTATTTAATTATTTTAATTTTAAAGTTTTTTTATTTTTTGGGCCAAGTAATTGGGTATAAAAGAAGTGTTTGTTGTTAAGCCCAAATCAAAAGCTAACTATTTATAAAAATAAATAAATAAGCGGACTGATCTATAAATTCATGAAGCAGAATCAATTTAATCGCAGGTTAAAATGAACTGAATCAATAAGTCTATGTCTAAATAGATCAATATTTTGCCTAGTCCTAACCTGCGTAGGCTTTTAATCCCCTTTCAACCAAAGTGTGCCTTTAATTACCTTTCAACCAAAGTTTATCTTTCCATCCATATACCAATTGATAATTGCCATGTAACTTTAACGAAGGGATTAGATAATGACACCATTGGTCATTCCAATGACATACATGCATAGTGAGTTGCTAACTTGCTACAGGGACGACGCGGAGTTGTGATTGAGAGGGCATGGTCCCGTAGATTTTTTTTTCTTTTAATTTCAGATATATATATTAGAGTAATATTACTCACACATAATTTTACTTACTTATCTCTTATTAGCACCATTTCATTTATCTTTCTTTCTCACTATCAATGGCTCATCCTTATTTATGTAACTTATATGACTTGCACCTTATGTCTAAGTATCATTTTAATTTTCTTAACTTAGTCTCCTAATAATCTCTTAGAGGTTGATGAGGAGAATAATTAATAAACTACCAAAATGATTCGTTAAGGCACGAGAGGAACTTGAAAAACAATGTGAAGCCATTATAAACTTGTCTACAAAATGCGAAATAAAAAGAGCTAGGAGCAACCAAAAACAGATTAGTTACAAGGTGTATGAGAACACAAACCACCAAAGAAAACTCTAAAAAAAAGAGGCTGCGCATTAAGCACAGATTAATTAAATAGTTCACTGTTTAATATTTTTCTTTTTTGGTAAACACGTTCACTATATAACCCTCTTGTACACAAACTTAAATGTGTATGCATTGTAACGATGTATATTATGTATTATAATTTGACTTTGAAAAAAAAAATCCAAGTAAAATCAATGATATTCCATACATTATTTAGAATATTTTATTAGATTAACAACTCATCCCCACTTAAGCTTATATAAATAACTCTTTTTTTTTTTAAATACTGCGCACAATCTTGTGCATACATCATTTACGAACTATATTAGTTGTCTCATGCAAAAAAACAACTATGGAAGAATAATTGACAATAAATAAAGATTCGGAAAGAGAAATTATGTTTAAATATGTTTTTAATTTTTTTTAAAATATAACATTTTTCCCCATTTTTAATTTTTTTTAAATGACTACTTTAAATTGTTCAAATTGTTGTTATCAGCTTATGTACGCGAATACTTACGTGAGATATGATGTGACATTCATAATCTTATGTGACAAATGAAATGGGAGTTTCTTTTACTTTCTTAGTTTATTACATTGTTCTAATAAAATTATAATTAGGAGTGTTAAAATAAGTCAAGATTGATGGATCGGCCCGAATAGTTAGATAAAATAGACGAGTTGGGCTAGTAAAATATCAATCTGAAATTTACATGGCCCGAATAAGTTAAGTCTGAATGGGCTGAGTTCGAATAAATTGAGTCAGCTCACTATTTTAATACTACATAAAGTTAAATGGGTTAGGCTGAGTTAATAAAATACTATCCCGAAACTTACATGACCCGAATAGGCCGGTCCAAAAATAACTCGAGTCAGAATGGACTGATCCGAATGGTCCAGTTCGACCCGTTTTGACACCCTTAATTATAACATGTGGTCAAAATAATCATGCAAGAGATTGAATTAAAATTTAAATACTTTTAAGTTAAATTTGGATAATTATAAACTTATCTAGAGTATTGTAAGTATTTTAGAAATTTTTTTTATGATCTAATGTGTACATTAATAACCTAATAACTAAAAAATATGAGACTAAAACAAAAGGTCGTGACATTTAAAAGACTTGAACAAAAAAATTACTTTATTAAAAAAAATACATTTTTAATTTGATATTAAACATTCAGAAGCAAAAAGTTCATAGTACATATTTTCATTTGCTGGTTGGAGACTGTATTGCTTTAAGCCATAATTTTCGTACTTGTTCCTTTTAACACGGGTGCAGAGAAGGAAATAACGTACCTCTTTGTCTAGCCAAATTTGCTTCTTCGCCTGGTGATGCAATTTGGATCGAAGAAGCGCGAGCTGAGACATGTAACTTAGCTTTTCTTGATATATTTAGCTTTTGTTAATCAATAAATTGCCACCTTTCCCGTAAAAAATAAAAAATAAAAAACAGAAAAAAAGAGAAAGTTTAAAAGGTGTGACTTTGTATATCTGATAACTGTCAAACTGTAGGTTAGATTATTTAAAAGATATAATATAATATAATTATATACAAATTAAGAATAAATTCATCAATAAAAAAAAAACCATAAGAAAGAAATATATACATGAATTAAAAACCTCAATTAATAAAACATGTAATAAGCATAGGTATTTTACAAAGATCTCTCTAGCAAAATATAATATAATATATATATATTAAAATTAACAACAATATTAGAAGTGAGAACTAGTTATTTATATATCTTTTTTATTTGTTTGTTATAATGAAACTAGCATACAAACCACTTATTTGTTTTGTTTTCCTTTTTTTTTTGGTTAAAGTATACAAACCACTCAAACTAATGTTATTGATTGATTTGTAATAAATAAATAAATAAATAGAAAGTACAAAATTCATATTGAACAAAATTCCCTCTTTTCCTGAACGATAAGATCACAACACAAAGGCCAAAGCCTTCACACCTCTCTCTCTCTATCCTCTTCTGTTCTGCTCAGAGTCCTCAGACACAAATATAGATTTCAAAACACACAACACTCACTCATTCATCTCCCACTCTCTACTCTACCTATACACGCATAACCCATTCTCTTATCTGACTTCTTTCTTTCCACTTCACACAAAATGCGACTCCTCCTGTTGCTCATCCTCCTCCTCCACTTCCAGCACCACACCCTCCTCCTTTTCGCCCGCAGCATCTCCGAATACCGCGCCCTTCTCACTTTCAAGACCACCTCCATCACCTCCGACCCGACCCACTTCCTCTCCAGCTGGACCCCTACCACTCCCTATTGCTCCTGGCCGGGCATCACCTGCGACACCCGCCGCCACGTCACCGGCCTAAACCTCATTTCCCTCTCCCTCTCCGGCACCCTCTCCTCCTCTTCCCTTTCCCTCTCCCACCTCCCCTTCCTCACAACCCTCTCCCTTGGCGACAACAAATTCTCCGGCCCCATCCCTCCCTCTCTCTCCACCATCTCCTCTCTTCGCCACCTTAACCTCTCCAACAACCTCTTCAACTCTACCTTCCCTTCCCAACTTTCTCTCCTCACTAATCTCCAAGTCCTCGACCTCTACAACAACAACATGACCGGCCCTCTCCCCCTCGCTGTCACCAACCTCACCAGCCTCCGCCACTTGCACCTCGGCGGCAACTTCTTCTCCGGCCAGATCCCGCCGGAGTATGGAAAATGGGAAAAACTCGAATATCTAGCTTTCTCCGGCAACGAGCTCGCCGGAACTATCCCTCCCGAGATTGGAAACTTGACCACACTCAAGGAGCTTTACATTGGATACTACAACACCTACTCTGGCGGCATCCCGCCGGAGATCGGAAACATGTCGGAGTTAGTGCGGTTCGACGCCGCTTACTGTGGAATCTCCGGCGAGGTTCCGGCGGAGATAGGAAAGCTTCAGAAGTTGGATACTCTGTTTCTTCAGGTGAATGCGCTTTCTGGGTCGCTGACACCTGAGCTTGGGAACTTGAAGAGCTTGAAATCTATGGATTTGTCGAACAACGTGCTTTCCGGTGAGGTTCCGGCTAGTTTTTCCGAGCTCAAGAACCTGACATTGTTGAACCTGTTTAGAAACAAGCTTCACGGGGCGATTCCCGAGTTTATTGGTGAGCTTCCGGCGTTGGAGGTGTTGCAGCTTTGGGAGAACAACTTCACTGGGAGCATTCCCCAGAATTTGGGGAAGAATGGGAGGCTTACACTTGTTGATCTTTCTTCAAACAAGTTAACTGGGTCTCTGCCTCCTGATTTGTGTTATGGGAATAGGCTTCAGACTTTGATAGCTCTTGGGAATTTTCTTTTTGGTCCTATACCTGATTCGCTTGGAAAGTGTGAATCTTTGAGTAGGATTCGTATGGGAGAGAATTTTCTGAATGGTTCTATCCCAAAAGGCCTTTTTGGGCTTCCAAAACTCACCCAAGTTGAGCTTCAGGACAATTATCTCTCTGGCCAGTTTCCTGAACCTGGTTCTATGTCTCCAAATCTTGGTCAGATTACACTTTCCAACAACCAGCTTTCTGGGCCCTTGCCACCCACCATTGGCAACTTCTCCAGCATGCAAAAACTACTCCTTGATGGCAACAAGTTCTCTGGTCTAGTCCCTCCTCAGATTGGGAGGTTGCAACAGCTCTCAAAGATGGACTTTAGCCATAACAAGTTCTCAGGTCCAATTACAAAAGAGATCAGTCAATGCAAGTTGTTGACTTTCGTTGATCTTAGCCGCAATGAGCTCGCTGGTGAGATTCCAAATGAGATCACTAGTATGAGGATATTGAATTACTTGAACCTTTCAAGAAATCATCTAGTTGGTACCATTCCAGGGTCTATAGCCTCTATGCAAAGTTTAACTTCTGTTGATTTTTCATATAACAATCTCTCTGGTTTGGTTCCTGGTACTGGCCAATTTAGCTACTTCAACTACACCTCTTTCCTGGGTAACCCTGAACTCTGTGGCCCTTATTTGGGTCCTTGCAAAGATGGGGTTGCCAATGGCCCTCGCCAGCCTCATGTTAAAGGACCACTCTCTTCTTCTTTGAAGCTCTTGCTTGTTATTGGGTTGCTTGTGTGCTCTATTGCATTCGCTGTCGCTGCGATAATCAAAGCTCGGTCTTTGAAGAAGGCCAGTGGAGCTCGTGCATGGAAATTGACTGCATTCCAACGTTTGGACTTCACCGTTGATGATGTTTTGGATTGCTTGAAGGAGGACAACATAATAGGAAAAGGAGGTGCTGGCATTGTTTACAAGGGTGCAATGCCTAATGGGGATCAGGTTGCTGTGAAAAGGTTACCAGCTATGAGCAGAGGCTCTTCCAATGATCATGGATTCAATGCTGAGATTCAGACATTGGGGCGAATTCGACACAGGCACATTGTTAGATTGTTGGGTTTCTGCTCAAACCATGAGACAAATCTTTTGGTCTATGAATACATGCCTAATGGAAGTTTAGGTGAAGTTCTTCATGGTAAGAAAGGGGGTCATTTGCATTGGGACACAAGGTATAAAATTGCTGTGGAGGCTGCAAAGGGGCTTTGCTATCTACATCATGACTGTTCACCTCTTATTGTCCATCGAGATGTAAAATCAAACAATATCCTTCTGGATTCCAACTTTGAAGCTCATGTTGCTGATTTTGGGCTTGCTAAGTTCCTGCAAGATTCTGGAACATCTGAATGCATGTCTGCTATTGCCGGTTCATATGGATACATAGCTCCAGGTACCATGTTGAAATTCAATATAATTGATGAGTTATATGTTGAATTTATGTGACTAATTTCCTGTTCCCAATCATACTTCTGTCTATAATCTTTAACGATCAGAGTTTGTCTCTTTTGACTCAACATCAATGGTTTAGGTGTAGAACTGTAGATATTTGTTGTGACCCCCCTAATTAATTAATAATACTAACATGCTCTTTGGTCTATCTTGACTTTTGTTTTCTATCAAACACTGATGACCTCTTGATTCTACTTAAAGTAAATGGTAGGTGAATCTGCAGTAGATGCCTCGTTTGATTCTTGACCATAGCCCCAAGCTATAATTAGATTAGTCCTGTAGTTATAGTTTAGAGATGTTCACAAGTGGAAACAGATGGTGATTGGCAAACTTGTCAAATAAAACGGTGTATTAGATTTACTTGTTTCTCACAAATTGACTTTGTATTACTTAACTGTTTCCAATTTATGTGGCTGCTTTATTTTTGTTTATGATTATTGATTGTGAAGTTGAGATTTTGATTGCAGAGTATGCCTACACATTGAAAGTTGATGAGAAAAGCGATGTGTACAGCTTTGGTGTGGTTCTTCTAGAGCTTGTAACGGGCAGGAAACCAGTTGGAGAATTTGGTGATGGTGTGGACATTGTGCAATGGGTCAGGAAAATGACAGACTCAAACAAGGAAGGAGTTCTAAAAGTTCTTGATCCTAGACTTCCCTCAGTTCCCCTTCATGAGGTGATGCATGTGTTCTATGTAGCCATGCTGTGTGTTGAAGAGCAGGCAGTAGAGAGACCAACTATGCGCGAAGTTGTTCAAATTCTGACCGAGCTTCCAAAGCCACCAAGCTCAAAACAAGGAGACTTGACAATCACAGAATCCTCTTTGACATCATCAAACAGTTTAGAGTCTCCAACCACAGCACCTAAAGAACCTAAAGATCATCAACATCCTCCTAAGTCGCCACCACCCGATCTTCTTAGCATTTGAAGTTCTCTGTTGGGGATGGGGGTGTTTCATCTTTATTTCCTTGGGTTGTGATAGCATTTCCACTTGCTTTCTTCAGTTTTTCTTTTGGGGGTTGGGTTTTATCTAACTTTTAAGCTGTTAATGTTTGGATAATTCTTCCTTTTTTTTTTAATGGTTTTGTAATTTGTACAGTAGGATTGGTGGGAGTATGTTCTTTATAAAGTCATTGTCTTAATCATGTAGCACTGGTTTTATGGCATGGTCTGTTGCTGTTCTGATCCTGCACTGGGGAGCAGTGTAAACATCATGGGAAAGTCTTGTTTTTTAGAGTGTACCAATGACAGGCAGACTGAAAGTGACACAAACAAGGCTGGGTTTATTAAAAAAATTGTGTATGGTTTATATAACAACATTTATGAACGTTATAAGGGATGAAATTGGTATAAAAAAATTGGATTGGTTGTATGGGATGAAATTAGCCGCGACTAATTAATGGTCTATGGCTTGAGGATCTCCTTTTCAATTTTCTTTTTTATTCCATTCATGCCAAAACATAAGAAAGGAACTCAACGGCACGAGTCTTTGCGGTGTTTAAAAAGATAGCAATTTTTTTCTTATTTGGTAGATTTTTTTTTAAAAAAAAAAGAATGATAGCAACTTTAAAATATAGCTTCATATCTAAGCGTCAACCCGCCATAACTCTGGTTGTAGACCATGCTCTGAGGCTTGAATTATGGTTGCTGGCTTAGGGTTAAGGATAATCCTAAAAAGGAATTCAGGCATGGACATTTTACTTTGACCTTTCAGAAAGGGTTGGACGTAAGGAATCCACGTGATACACTACACAAAATATTGATTTGTTGAGTTAAGTGAGATTGTAGTAGGGGTTGTTGGAATTCTGGTACTGTTTGTAGTAGGAGATTCATCTTAGGGAAAGTGTCCAAACCCTTGTGCCTGGATGGCCTAGCTAGCTACCATACCTATACCTATTTGGTCAGGAAAGGTCCAATATGGTTAGAGTTAGAGGAGAGTTAAGCTGGTGTTATGATACCAGGTTGGTGCACCATAACTAAGAGAAAAAGACGCATGTGGAATTCAAAATTTTGGGGCCAACTTGCCCCCTGCCATTTCCTAAAGGTAAACAAGGACAAAATTCCACTGCCTGTTTGGTTGGTGTGGTTGCAGAATGACAATCTATTTCAGAATTTAAAAAAAAAAAAAGACAAAGGTACTCGCTTAAATGTGCCATTGATTCTGAAACCAAAACGACATTTCATGCAGACAGATTGATTTTGCTTGCTATGACCACGATGATGGGATGTGATGGTGATGGTATTCAATGGAGTGGAACAATTGGGCCACTAGTGAGGGGGAAAAAAAGAAGGAGTGTACGAATGATCGGGTTCTTTAATTAGATCTAGCTTTGAACATTAATGGCGTCCAGAGAAATTTCCCTTTTGTAAACAACGTTATTTTGTTGAAGTGTTGTGTTACAAATCAAATCAAACCACTTTAATAAAAATGAGAAACAAAGTTAAGGGAAAGTGGTTATGATTAGATAAGATATTTATGATTGGTACTGTAACATTAATGAAAGCATGAAAGAGAAAATTATCTTTAAAATTCAAAGTGATTAAAAGATATAAATTAAGATGTTTCTTGGTCATTATAAAAAAATAAAATAAAATCTTGGTTGTTCTAGGTATATGATAAATTTTTCAGTAGGTCCAACAACGAAATGCTTGTGTAAGAACACCAGAATCAGTGTGGTATGGAACCTCAAAACCAGCAGGATATCTAAAGTAGCGGGTGCCAAAGTAATGTATACTGATAGACTGTAATGGTTTTGGAAGAATCCTAAGGGGAAAAAAAAAACATTTGGATGCATTATTGCTCTATGATTGTGTAATTGAAAATTGCAACATGGAATTCAGCCCCAAGATCCTCTTGACACTGAAAACACCATATATATAGGACAAAATCCTTCACATTTTGAAAAAAAAAATAATATTAGTACTAGAGTCAAGATAAATCCTATATGTTGAAACACAAAAAATTAAAGCTCCTCGATAGGGCTTTGAAGTTTAAATTATTTGTGTGTAAAAAACAAACAGAGAATGAAAATCAAAGGTAGAAAAAGTTGAAGGTTGAAAGACAGTAAAGATGATTCGGTACCTAGATGACAAACAACTTTACCCGAAAATCTATCAAAAGTAGGAATAGCAGGGGAGGAAGTTGCAGTTTTTGTCCAAAGGTTTTCAGTTTGCTTGGACCTATTGTGTTGTCCGTATAATTAATATCATATCACCGGCTCTACTCTCCCCAATTCTAATTTTGATATTATCTGCTATTTCTACTGGTTTCCTTTGTCCTACGTTACTTTTGAAATTTATAGATTGAAAGACATTGCACAATGTAAAAGCTCCGTGAACACAATGAATTGGCATTTCTTGTCTTCTTTGTTTTGTGTAGCTGCCTAAGATATTCCTTCCTTGAATTTTTACTTAGCAGTTAGCATAAGGAGATTTTCAAAATCTTGATTATTTAAAATGAGTATATAGGATAATTTGTAAGACTTACAAGCAATAGGCAGGGTCAAGACCTGAATTTTAATGATATATATATATATACAATCAAATTTATTTCGTGGTCTGTAAAAATAAAATAACATATTTCATTGTCACATAGTTACGGTGTTAATGTATATTCCCATGATTATCAACAAATATTAGTTCGAGTAGAAAGGAATTAAGTCTTTTAAGTATGTAATTTTAGGTTTAATATTAAAATTTATGTGCATAAAAATAATATTATTAGAAAGAATTCTCGTTTAAATGCTTGACCATATTTCAAAAGATTAGTTTCTCACTTATCGAATATGAGAATACTTTCAGAAAAAAAAAGATTATATTCCCATAATACTTAGTTCAATATTGTCCTCAACTTAATTTTAATTTTAAATTTATTGAGTGTAAAGTTATTATTAATTATTTTGTAATCCGAAAAGTTTATTATTAATGTACTTAAACATATTTTTTGTTATTTTTTTATGATAAATATTTTTTTTAATTATTATTTTACTAACATATATAAGAAGTCAATTTTAGTTAATATATATTTTCATCCCTTCAAAGTTGGAGTTTGTCGTAAGTTGTCTAGTAGTTGTGTGTTACCTATAAGACATGGCTTTGTATACGATGAACTCGGGAAGTTTGGGTCCATCAATGGACCAATAACAGGGAGCCTTCGGATTAGGAAAAAAGAAGATGGATGATGGGGATGGCGAATGAGGAACCTGTTTAGCCAGTTAAGGGAGTTGATTTTTTTTAGCAATTTGGTCCTTGTGTTTTAGTTTTGTTTTTATTTTATTTTTTGTAATCCCTGAACCTTGTCTAATGTGAACAACCAGAGTTAATCGGCAAAAAAGTGGGGAAAGGCAACAAGCAATTGGGGAAAGGTGAAGCGATGCATAGCGAAATTGGACTCTTTCCTCAAACCCCAGTCAACGCACAACGTATAGGTTATGCCCTTGAAAGACCGTTGGTAGAACCTATAGTGGCAAGCCACAAGCGTACAGTACCATTTTCATTTTACACCTTTGATCGAAGCTGTGTCAACCCAAACTAACCACAATAACTGATTGACGAATAAGACTGTCCTTTGAAAGCATGATCATCCAACACTGGAATTATTACTATAAGTGTCATAAATTTATATAGTGGTTGTTTTTTAATTTAATAAATGGACATCATTTCCTATCTTAGGAGTATTTATTATGGCATCAATTGATGACCGTGAAAAGTATTGAGTTGATTTGGTGGTCCTCTAAAAGGGAGGTCTTGGTTACATTCCTGAAATGGAAGAAGTAGAAAATTGGATATTGTTTGATAAACCCATTGTTATCCTAGGTTAAGGTTGCGATCATTAGTTGGTTTTCAAATCATATGTTTTCCATATGTTGCCATTTTCTAGCTCACTTTGCAACTTCTCCAATTTGGTTTCTACCTCCCTCAGACGAAGTTTTGATGACTCAATACACTCCTCACTTTTCATCTTAGCTATCCCTAGTTAAGCTTTATATGATTTTTCCTTGTGTAATGCGTATTTTAGTTCATTTATGTGGCTGATTCATAATGTGAAGTTATAGTCTGACAAATATTTCTTGATTAAGGGATTGATCATCAACAAGTGACTATGGGATAAAACTTTCATTCAAAGTCTCATGCAATGCAGTGAGTTGTTCCATGTATAATAAATCCTCCACGAGATAAATTTTAAGAGAAGTGGATGGATTCAATGTTAAATTTTTATGGTTGAAGTGATCAAGCTCAACAATTAGTGCAAATGGCAGTGAGTGAGAAGTAAGTGGTTCACACTAGTCTGGTTCTGAACCATTCCTCCATAGGGTATGAATATCCACTCCATTAAGACTCACCACAATGTCTGGTTGACTATGTGTGAGAGATTCAAGTAAAAATGTGGAAGATGCAATGGTATTCTGATCATTAACTAAAGAAGCTGTGTAAGACATGCTTTTTAGTATCTGGAAGTCGGCCATGAAGCATTTGGACTCATTATTACATTGTAAGTGTTGATTGGTAGTCGTCTCAGCTGCTTGGGAGCCTAAATCTCTATAAATTGAATTATGTTACAGTTGTTGTGATTGAGATAGGAGCTTATGATTGAGAGTTATGATCTCTTTACCCGAATAGTCAATATACTGGTAGATATGAACATCAATTGATGAAGGAGATCTAACATTTGAGGCATGTAATAAGTTGCTTTGGATATGAATGAGGTTGTTCTCATGTTTAAATTGGTTTTATCTTAGCTACCTAACACAGTTGTTAAATGCAGGTGCTGTGTACCATCTTAGAAAATCATGTTAGACTTATAATTAGTTACAAAGGTAATGTATTATTTGTTTAGCATGTCAGTGAAATTTTGTGACAATCTGAGTTAATTTACGTACTTTGCTGCAACATAGAATGTAGTAAAATGCTTAAAAAGACCTAGATAGTAACATAAATTTCTTAGTTGAGGGAAACATATGTGGATGATTTGCTTCTAGGTCACAAATGAGTTAAGTAAGGCGTGGTTAAAGTTTTAAGGTAATCGAAGTTGGTTTGACATTTTTAAACATACTGGTTATGTGTTTTAATGCTGGATTGACCTTCAATAGATATGAAAAAATAGGGAAATTATGAAATAAGATTTTTAATGAATCTTAAGATTTATTACAAACTTGTAAGAAGTTAGAATACTGGATTTGGAAGAATCTAAGTATTTATAGCAAATCGGGAGTTAGTACCACAGTAGTGGTTGGCTTATAAGAAGCCAAAGTGGACTTTTCTTCTTCATTTTCCCACAACAAAAGTAGAAAACATAGGGGAAAGAGGAGAGAAAGAAGAGAAAGAATAGAGAAAAGGAAGGAAAGCTAGAGGATCAAGATCAAAGCAAAGAAGAAGATCCAAGAGCAAGTTCAAGGCTTCAAGATCTTCATCAAAGCAAGAGGTAGGGGGTTTGTTCTTCATCTTCTACCTTTTAGTTTTCTCTCCATGCTTTTTTGTCTGTATGTTGAGTTTTAAGGTAGGTTTTCTAGGTTTTTCTATGGTTTAAGTTGGAGAAACTTGTTAAGAATTCATGAATGGGTTTAAGTTTGAGATAGTCTAGGCATGGAGGATAGTTTGAGCCTTAGGAGTATCCATGAATCTCCTTAAGATGGAAGATGATAAATGGGTATTTAAGTTAGTGGTTCTTAGTCATAAATCCATGCTAGATGAGTTAGAAGTTTGTTTAAGGATTGATAAGTGATTGGGAACCGTAGTGGTGGTTAGAAATCATGTGAACCCAAGTTTGAGGATTGGTTTCATGGTTGAGAACCAATAGAACAGGAAAAAAGGTTGTTTATCCTATTTTTTTGGTGTTGTACACACCAGATAACTGGTTAGGCATGAAGTATAATCGGTTAGGTAGCTTTTGTTTAGTTTATGTTTTAAGCAATAACTGAGTATGAGATTGCCATAACCGATTATTTTCATGACCAACATACATTATAGAAGGGCCATAACCGATTATTAGAAAGTGATAACCGGTTATGGGCTGGGCATAAACAAAAAATAAGGGTTCTAACTGATTTTCCTAAGGGGATAACCGGTTAGTAACCCCTGTAAACCAGAATTTTACATCTTTGGGGGCTAAGATTAAGCTTAGATAGGTTATGTTTGGGTTGTTAGTGGTCCAAATAAGTTGGTCTATGGAAGTTAAGAGCCTTAGATGTTTTAGTTCCTTCCTTATGAGTTAAGGTTGAGCTAGTTGCCCTTTTTGAGTAAAGTTGAGCCAATGAGGTCTAAAGGACCTTGTAGTCTGTTAGTGAAGTATACTAAACTTAGTATACTAAGTTGTTTGGCAATGGAGGAGTGTCACAGTGCATGAAAACTTTCATAGAAATGAGGCAGAGCTAGTAATGCAAGAATAAAAAGTGTGTTAAGTCTAGTTGGCATTGGTTAAGTGTTGTAGTGCATGAAAATTCTCACAGAAGAGAGGTAGAGTTAGTAATGCAAGATTGACTTAGTATAGAGTTATGTGGTGGTTATGTTAGAGTTAGGACATAACTCTGAATTTTCACACACACACACACACACACACACACACACCATTTTCCATACAAACTTGCTATTCTTAAAGTTCAGAAAGTGGAGACATCCACTCAGTTTTTGGTGGCAATATTCACCCAGTTTATGGTAGACTACTTAGTAGGTACGTGATATGATAGCAGACTCCCTTCATACTTAGCAAGTTATAGGATGTTACTTATTATTGTACCAGATTCCCTCCCTACCCAGAGGAATAACCAAGTTTCACCAC
The DNA here is from genome assembly GCA_029884605.1 of Ormosia emarginata. Lineage (NCBI taxonomy): Eukaryota > Viridiplantae > Streptophyta > Magnoliopsida > Fabales > Fabaceae > Ormosia > Ormosia emarginata. The sequence goes on along the minus strand of JAQQTP010000064.1, from coordinate 18,246,745 downwards.
ATTGCACTCACATTATCATACATTTTTATTTGAGCATAATCATACATCATCTCTACATTGCATTATTTAATACTTGCTTTGATTGGAATTGTGTGTTTGTTGTGTTTATTCTGCATTTGCCTTCGGTGATAGTTGTATAGGCAGTTGTCTTATATGATGGTTTCAAATGATTGTATGGGCAGTTCTTTGATATTATTGATTATTCTAGTTAGAGATAAATTATAGATTACATTTGAGTATCGCATAGAGTTGAGGCATATATCCTTATGTAATAGTTTGGTTTATACATTGCGAATATTTAAACTGTTGGTATTGGTATGCTTATATTGAGAAATGTGATTTCTCACCTCGTTTGTTGCCATGTAAATCCATGTGGAAGCTATTCCAAAGGAAAGAAGAAAAAATATGAAGAATAAGATAGTTTTTATGCTTAGTTGTAAAGCTTGTATTTATTTACATTGCTTTTAGTATGTACAGAAAGTTTATGTATACAAGGAGCCGTTTGAGACAAAGATGTATGTATAACTTTTAGTTTCCGTCAGGCTCTCCATTATTATTTGTTTAAATGATGTGGATTAGTATAATGATTAAGTTAGAAGTAACACAGCTAATACTATTTATCCAGGTATATGTTTGATATACTAAGTTATCGATATTAAGATGTTACATGCAGAATTTCTGAGAGTGAAGTTGTAAGTTTAAACATGCGACCTCAATTTTAGCCAATGATCACTGTAGAAGTTTATGGAAATGGTCTTACTTTTTTTTACCACTGCAGGTCAAAATGCGGTGAAGGCATGCCACCAGTACGACGCAGAGCTTATTTGAGTCAGGACATTTTTTGAAATCACTCAAGCCATTATCTCCACTCGATTGGGATTTAGTTCAATCTAATGGCTTCAACTTTGATTTGGCATGAAGGACTTCTGGGCAATATTCTATGGGTTAATGAAGGACCACTTAATAATTATGACAAACTGGCTACGATCGGTTATTCTATAGGTTCAGTGATGGACCCAAACATGTTGTGAAAATCGGCAACGGTGTTGCATTCTCTCCAAGTGTAATTAATTTCCTTTTGTTAGGGTGATGATGGATCTTGATATTTGGATTATGTAAATTCTTTTATGGGTTTAATCAATATTTTTATTTCATAATTTATGTATTTATCTATTTTCTTAATACTTTTCTCAATCTGACCAATTTGAGAATGATTTTTGGATTGATGTATGATTTGAGAAAATTTGCATGAATCTAAAACTTGTGATAAACATCATAATTTCTGCAATCGCTAGGAATAGACATTGTGGGTGGTCTTTTTTTTTAATTCTTTCGTTCTTGATAATGTCTTTTCTATTTGGGGTTAGACCAAGGAATTAAATTAATTTTAAACAATGTAAAAAAATTAATATACCAAAAAATTAGATATTAATTAATTTTGAGAATTGACTATGAATCATTGAAATAAAACTTGATTAAACTAATATTTGATTTTGCGTTTAAAGAGTTCAGGTGAAGTATGAACCCTAACGCTTAATATCATTATTTTTCACCCCTTTAATTTATTGTTTTGCCTACTTATATTCCTTTTTAATTTAATTTACAACAACTCTCTTTCTTTGTTAGTTTAAATAATATCACTTTCAACACATTTAATAATTAATAACTTAATTCTCGTAGGACAATACTCTTACTCTTTTTTTATTGTTTTTACAATTCAATGCAATTATCAATTTTCACTTTTTATTACTCTTACTCATTTTGGGTCCATCATAAAAGTCGTGATAAGACATAAGCCTTTATTTGTATAATGAGAATTTGTCAAAATAAAAATAAAAATAAAAATAAATTAATTCAAATAATTAAAATTATACACTTCAAAAAATAGAATTTTACTAATAAGTGTCATTAAAGAATAAAAAATGATCAATTTCAAATAAAAAATATTTTTTAAAATTTTTGATATATTAAATACTTTAGTTTTTATTTAATATTTATTATATTTTTTTTTACTATATTTAACTTTTTAATAAGTATAGGACAAACTTTTAAAGATAGAATTTTGCTATATCTCTTTAAAACGTTTTCTTATTAATTTTTCTAATATTTAATTAAAAAATATAAAATAAAAATAAAAATATTTAATGTTTTAAAAAATAAAAACACATTTAATATTTTTATATTTAATAAATAAGAGAATTATTAGGAGAATTATTTTAAAAAAATTAGATAATTTGTTCTGTTAACACAAATATGTTCGTATTCATGTTTTCAACTAAACTTTATGACTTTAATCTACAACAAAAGCAGTTGATGAAGGATGAAAAGTACAAGTCCACATTGTAGTTGGGTTGCTTGATTATCCTTGTGGTAGCCCACACGACTGGGCACTTTATTTATCATTGTTCGATCACATTACTGATCTTCTTTGACTTCATTTATTGCTGCAGACACTGCGGTAATTACTAATTATAAAAGATGCTGCGCATTTCCTGCAGAATGAGTTGGATAAGGCTGAGGGAACTCTTATTATACGAATGTTCTGGACCAGGTGAGCCCTATTTATTTGGTCCCGCTTAATTGGTATGGATTCGAGTTTTAGATATTAAATTTGGTGTATTTTTAAGTAGACTTTAAATTATATTTTAAATTATTTTAATTCAGTTTGATATTTTAAATTATTAAAATTTATATTATTTTTTATAATTAAATATAAATAATATTTTTTATTTAAATTAATATATTTTATATAATAAGATAATATATTTATATTAATATTATTTATTTTAAAATATATATTATAAAATATATATTAATTTTATTTTTTTACTTTTATAATCTTATAATTTAATTATGCATAATGTTCAATATATATTATTTTTACATATTAAATTAATCTGATTTGAACTCGATCATTATCAAGTCAATTATTAAATTAAGTCGAATTCATGTCAAAAAAAATTATCTGATCATTCATATTAAGCCAAATCTGTTCCAACCCGTTTCAACCTGTCTCATATACATTCTTGCTTTATTCTACTAGAATAATCCATTTCATCTTCGCAAAACACTGTACAAAAAAATCGCAGAACACCAAAGAAATAAAAAATAAAATAAAATTAGAAGAGTGCAATCTGTGACTCCCTCTTTCATGCTTATATATTTTTAAATAAACAATGCAAGAGAGAAAGGTGATTGGATACGGGAGATAAAGAAAGAAAGCGAGTAAACGAAGCAAAGTTGATAAAACTTTTCTTAATTAGATCAGTTTTGAACTTGTTTATACGTCAATCATCTAGTCAATTTGGATGTAAATTTGTAAAGTTGAACAATTTTAATGCAAAACTTTAATTCATTTTTTTAAAAGGTGAAAAAGCTTTGAAAAAAAAAAGAAGGAAAAAAGAAAGTGATGAAGGCTAGGTCTGACTTGATGGGTGCACATGGGCTCCAACATATAATACCAATTAAAGCAGTTTGCCCTCAACGTAAGTCCACTCCTACAGCCCCACCGTATGCTCTTTTTTAAAACCCTCAAGATTTTAGCTATATGCAACGTGGGGAGATAGGTTTCTCAATGAGAAGACATTTTTGAAGCTGATATTGATTGAGGAGTAAAGAAGGACACATGGTGAACAAACAGGAAACATGTGTCATGGGCAGTGGCAGACATAGAGGGCATTGTGGGGTCAGAACTTAGAGTTGAAAAGCCTAGAGGCAATAATTTTAAAAAATAAAAATTGGAGAATAATAATTTTCTTAAGTTAAAAGATAACTTTAAAAAAATAAATAAGAAAAGAAACCCAGAAATCATGCAGATGATCCACGAGTGTTTTGTGTATTCATTGTTGTTGTGGCAATCATTTGCGTTGCACGTATCATTCTTATTCTCATGAAAACTTCGTTACTTACCGGGCAATCAATTATGAGTCCACAATGTTTCAAAAAAGAAGTCTCTCTGTCTACATTTCTTATATCATGGTTTTTCACTTTTTTAAGTTTTATTTGATAAGTTTTGTTTTCATCCGTGATCACCTACCTACCAACCAATGCCGGCACAGTTTCGACTAAGCACACGTGCCTCTGCGTCTACATTGGTAGGAGGAAAGAAGACTCTTCTCAAAATTGGTTGTTGTCCCCAAGCCATATGAGTTGGTCTATTTTCTTGTTTCTCGATCATATTCCTTTTTTTAAAAAATAAAATAAAATCTTTCACAGGAAACAACAATTGAAACACAAAGATTTAGGACAAATGGATAAGAAACATAAATATTAGTTGATTTAGTTCAATTTTCTTGAGTTGGAAAAGTACATGCCCATTAGAAATTAAAAAAATAAAATAAAAATCACTTTATGGCATTTATCAACCCAATCTGTTCATAAAAGGAGTCAAAAGCCCCTATGCGAAAGCTATACAAATTCCAGTTAGCTCGACATTATTGCTTAGGCAAATAGGATTAAAGACAACCATTAGGGGAAAACTTGATTTGGTGTTGTTCAAAGCTAAAGCAGCTAGCAGTTGCTATTTTCAGTTCTAGATGTATATGAATTTGGTCTACCAAATCATATAAAAGTTTAGCATCACGTGAAGATTAATGGAGTTAGATGACATCTTCATTTCATGCGCTTTGCTAATTGGTACTTAAAATACCACCGAAAGTCTCTCTCTTTTTTTTTTTGGGTTTTGTTTTGTATTTTTCCTTTGTTCTGAGACTCATGAGTCATGAGTGATGAAAAAATCTTCTTAGGTTATTGGGAAATTATGTTTTTTTGGGTAAAATAAATTATTTTCATTTTGACGGCAATAAAATGTAGGCCCAATAGACAGCAGAAAGTCTTAGGCCTAACAGAACTTTGCCATACAAGACAAAACCAAGCCCAAAGTTACTATTGTGGTCAAGTTGTTTGAAGCCTTGTAATAGGCCCAACGTATTGTTCTCGGTATCCGCATAATGAAGGCTGACATTATTCAATTAAATTTAGAGAATTAAAATGTTACATATTTAAAAATTAAGAGAAACAAAAAGTATAATTAAATTGTTTTTCATGATTTAATTGTAATGGGCCAATGATGATGTATCGGATTTAGGTTGGGTATTACAAATTCCTTCAGAACCCAACCAGTTTATAGATAACCGGAAACAATTACTTCTCATCTGGACTTGCACAAAGAAATCCGATACAGAAAATTGATGGTTGGAAGCACATGAGACAAGACATGAAGGGTGAAGAAGATTATATTTGATCATCAACAACAATAGCTTGGAAAAGGCCGATATTTTACTCTAACAACAAAAGCCCACTACAACTAGTTCTATGTTCTCTTTACTTCTTTTCTTAAGCATCATTATTGGGCCAAAAAAATAAAATCATTAGTTTTGGTCAAATTGAAAATAATCATTATTGGGCCAAAAATATAAAATCATTAGTTTTGGTCAAATTTTAAATAAGTGCTTCATCATCGGCCCATTACAACCTAATATCTTCATATCATCAGATTTCCACTGCAGACCCAAAAAAAAAAATTGCACTGGAAATGGAAAAAAAGTTTCAAACTCCAAATATTTACGTTGAGTATCAAAATTAAAAAATTCTTTCATAAACTTAGATTATTTAAATTAGATGTATTAGATCAATTACATCATTTATTATAATAGATTAAGGTCATTAATTATTAATTAATTTACTAATGATTTAATTATTCATTAACAATATAATTAGCCTAATACACTCAACTTGAATGTTTTACCTTTATACACTAATTTCTCATCAAAAGCAGTAGAAAAAAAAATGTGCATCACTCCATAACTATTTTAAGCTTCTTAATATTTATGAATTCGTAGAAGTAAAAAGGGGAACAAATGACGTTGGTGAGAGGGAATCTCTTTGAGATATGGTTTTGGAAAGTGATTGTGACATGGTAGAGTGATAGTAGTGGGATAAGTTTTTTTAAAATAAATTTATTTTTAAAGTGAGTAAATAAAAGTATATTTATTTTGATAAAATATATTAATATCTTAAATTAATAAATAATTTAAAAATAAATATTCTTTTATTTGTTTACGGATCTTGAACTAAAATCTTGGGGTGGCCACACTTTGAATTCAGTGTATCAAGTTTAATTGGTAGAAGGGTGGGCCAACACACTTATACGATATGCTTCATTGCTTTTGTACAATATAAAGGGCTGAAGCGGTGAAGCCCAAAACCCTACATTCAATATAGCTTTTAGTAAGAAGATATATAATATAATATATATAAGGTGACTAAACGAGAGTCTAAGTTTATAAGATTCCGTGACGTGTCATCTTTAAATTGTGATACAGTATTATTTGTATTTGAATTTAAAATTTGTAATTATTCTATTAATGAATAAATAAAAAAGTAAATTACTTTGATAGTTTTTTTCTTATTGAAAATGTATTTAAACATGTGTTAAATATGGTAAGAGATGAATATCAACAAAATGAATTCAAAATCTTCATAACAAAATAGATTCAACACGTAAAAAAATTTAAAAATAAAAAAATAAATAGATTCAAAGTCTATTTTATTCTATCATTAACGATTTGAATATTAACTCTATTTTATGTCATTAATATTTTAGTAAAATCATCACAAATGATATATTAATTCAATGACATATATTCTCTTTTATTGTTTAAATACAGAAATTCAAATTTTGAATATGTAGGCTTTTCTCTTTTTATAATGATAATTTGTATTTAATTCATATTATAATTATGTTATTTGTCAAAAAATTTAATATTTTAATATTTATTGTATTTAGTCAATTTTTTTACTGTATTTACTAGTATAAAATATATACTGCACTTTAGATTACGTTTATGTATTCTTAAGAGTATAAGACATGATATTTTAAAATAATAAAATACTGTCTAATAATATAAAAGAGTTAATAAACTTTTATATTATTAGACATTTGGTGTATATAATATAAAATAATATATTTAATTATTTAATATAACTAAATTATTATTTAACACAAAAAATTCAAAAAAAAAGTTTTATTAGGTGGCTTCTAATTTTTTCACCATGGATGATTTCTAAGGCTACTGGTTGCTTTAATAAACTGAATTTGTTTAAACACTTAGTTACAACTCAGAAGTTGAAAAGTAGTTTAAAATAACTCAGATAGTATTATAAGTTGCTAAGTTGAGAAAAATAAACTTAGACAGTTTGTTTCTAAGTTACAAATAAGTTGAATATGGTGTAGTCAAAATTTGAGAACAATCAGAGTTAGTTTGATATTTTTAGACATACTAGTTGTACATTTTAATGCTGAATTAACTCCCACCAAATATGAAAAAATAGAGAAATAGTGAAACAAGATTTTTAATGAATCTTAGGATTTATTTCAAATTTGTAGGAATTAGAATATTTGATTTTGAGGAATCTAAGTGTTCATAGTAGATCGGAATTTTTAGCACCACATTAGTGGTAATCTTTGAAAAAGCCAAATGAGACTTCTCTTCCTCATTCTCACAGCTGAGAGTAAAAACAGAAGAGAGAAAGTGAGAAAAGAAGTAAACCAAGGGAAGAAAGAAGGGAAAAAGGAGATGAAAGAGAAGGAAATCAAAGGGAGAAAGTCCAAAGGCAAAATCAAAGCTCCAAGAGCCAAGCTCAAGCTTGAGGATCATCTCATCCATGCAAGAGATAGGGGGTTTATTTCATATTTTCCCACTCATCTTTATCTAGTTTTCTTAGTTTTACTTGATAAATAGAAAGTGTGTTCAAAAGATAAATTATGTTTCTTGGTTGGTTATGGTTTCTAAAGACTAAGTTTGGTTGATTCATAACCTAACTTATGCTTAGATGTAGTTCATGAACTTAAGAACTTCCATTGATAACTTAAGTAGATAGTTGGAATATAGGTAGAGAAAGTGTTGTTTAGGTTCATGAAATCCATGCTAGATAAGTTAAAATGTTTTATGAGGATCTCAACATGATTAGAGATCATGGTTGGTGATGGAAATCACCTAGGAGCTCTTTCAAAGGAGTTGTAATGTGAAAATGGTGTTTTTTTTTTTTTGCAGAAAAACACCATATAACCGATTACTATTAGTGAATAATCGATTATTGAGCATGCAAGAACAACATTTTCGGTTCTGAGTATCAGAATAATCGATTATGACGAGCTTATAATCGGTTATGCTGTTTCAAAGAATCAGAAACAGAAAAGGGCATCCTGACAACCTGTGATATTTGTTGCATAACTTGAGTTACAAATATCGTATTGACCTGATTCTGATGCTATTTGAAAGTTAAGACATAAGGCTTTATGTGATAAAAATTTCAGAATTTAATAGCAAGCCAATAAGTACCAGTTTCTATTTGAATCTAAGGAAGATTTTGCAGAAAAAGGCATTTTGGCAACCAGGAAACTAGATTGCCTAATTTCTTGCTCCGATGTCGTATTAACATGAGACTAATGCCATTTTGAAGCTATGATGTAAGGCGTATTGCCTATAAAATTTCATAATTTTACCACTTATAGTTGGTTTCTAGTTTTAGTTTAAAACTAGGTCAAATTTTAAAAAAATAGTGAGTGCACTGTTTTAGCCTATGCATTTTGTTACATAACTTTTGCTACACTTAGCCAAATGAAGTGAGGTTTGTGACATTTGAAAGATACAAGACAATGCTATTTACTTATAAAATTTCAGAATTTTAGAAGTTATGATGTACATTTGGTGCATTCTTGAAAATCAGCCTTTCTAGATGCACAAAGTAGTTGCCTAGGAAGTTTATTTTGGGAAAAAAGATTTCCCTACTAGCTAGAACCCCTTATATGAGACACTAGTAGAGGTATTTCATTGAGAAAATAATTACCTTGCATATATGAAAAAGTTTGATGCTTTAAGCATTCTATAAGTTAGGAATTGTATAAAATAGGTGTCTAGAACCTTGAGTACATTAAGGTGACATAGTTTATCACTTGTGATGAGATAATGAGGCAAGCTAGATGCAAATATCATAAGTATGATTTCTTAACTAGAAACATGGAATATGTTCCTTTATGAGTGAGAAGTGAGTTAAGAGTATATGTTTGCTAAAGTTTAGTTCTTCACTTGGTTAGAGAGAATCATGTGATGAGTTAATGTAGTAGTTTTGTATGAGTTACACATAACGCTACATAGTTTTCCGTTACTTGCTAATTCCAAAGTAGAGTAATCTTTAATGATATACAAACATATGACCAAAAGAGATAAATTGAAAGTCCAAAAGTCTCTTTGAACGAGGATTTATCCTTATTGCTCGTTAGCGCTAGGATTACTAGTTTTATATAGTGGAATTATTACTTTCACTAGTGTGAGTAAGAACCAGTCCACTTACTATCTGGTAGTCTGAAGATTCAGTCTTCTTGTCTTCAAGTTTAAAGAGAGTTTGTAATAAACAATTGATACATGCATAATCATGTATATTTCTTGTTCCTTGGCAATTATATGGGCAATTGTCTAGGATAGATGGTATTATACAATTGTATGGACAATTGTTCAATTTCATTGATGATATGTTTATGAATGAATTAGTTGTGATATGTTACAACTGTGTAGATAGTTGTTCTTATCATATGAGTAAGAGACTTAAGCTTATAAATTATGCGTTATTGACGTGTGTGAAATAACATCATATTTTGTTCTTATTTTGCATACATTTTTAGGCATTTTAGACATTTTAGTTTTTTTTTATTTGTTTTTCTATTAGTTCGGATAACTGCGGTGTTTTTGGTGTTGTTGTGCAGGATTGGTGCTTAATGGGCCCTGAAATGGATGGAAAGCTTGCATAATTGAAGTTGGAGCTTAAAGGATGGCAATTTGGGACAAAAAGCTTACTCCAAAGGGTTCCACGGCTTGCCTGTGGAATTTCCCATTGCCATGGATCGAGTAACAGCGCGAAAAAGCAACAGGGGAACTTCCAGAGAATTCCACGGCCTGGCCGTGGAATGACCCACGGCCGTGGATCTCAAACAGAGAGAACCACGGCCTGGCCGTGGAACTCCCCACGACCGTGGATCGGGATGCGTGTCAGCTTTTTAAGTTCGTTTTTCTTTTTTTTATGGGCTTGGATCAGTTTTAACCTATGGGGTATATATAGTTGTTCTGAAGACAATATTAGGGTTCGAATTTGGTTTAGAAGGAGGCACATTGGAGGCTCTTGATCTTCATCTTCCTCTCTTCTCTCTTCGATTACGGGTTTGAATGTTTTTTAACATAATTTCTGGTTTCTTCTTCTCCATGTCTGAGTAGTTCCTTTTGTTTCTGGGATTGGGCAATGCCCTTTGATACATTGATGATGATTAATTGACTTTGTTTACCTCTTTTATTAATTTTGAATATTTTTTGATTCAATCCTTATTGCACTTATTCATGTGAATTCGCTGGCCACTTATTTGCATCTCATAGATATCTAGGGACGTACTGAGAGGTGAACCTAGGTGTTGAAACCATAAGAATTGAGCTTAAGGTCTAAATCATGAGAGTATGTTTAGCCTTTCGAGGATTTAATGAATTACCATAAAGCGTAATTGGTTCAATTTAGATTCAATTACCATGAGAGTAGGAATTGGTTTAATTGGGCACAGTTCTTGTCTCTTGAGAAAGAACATTAACTAATTTAGGGTAATTCACCTTCAATTGAATTTCAGTTTAAATAAAAGGATTGTCAATTAGGAGTCTTGTATCATCGTGATTATCCCCAATCTTGGAAGCTTTCTTAAATCTGAAAACCTTTCTTAAACAATTTGCTGTTTTTGATCTCAACTGTGCACTTTAATATTTGTTTATTTAATTACTCGATTACTACGTTCTTTTCACTCAACAATCATATTCGCTTTGTTTAATTTAATTGAATTAATTAATTAATTGGTATTCATAGACATAGTCCCTGTGGATTCGATCTTTTTATTACTTGACGACGAAACCGTACACTTGCGGATTTCACACATCAAGTTTTTGGCGCCGTTGCCGGGGAATGTGTTTTTCTTGAATATCAGTTAATTTTTAATTTAATTATTTTAAACCTTTTTACTACTTTCTTGATTTCTCTTTGACTCTCTGCAGGTAATTTCTTTTGTTTATGGGAAGTACTAGACGTTTTGGGACTCTTGAAGAAGCAGATCCTGAAATTGAAAGAACTTTCCGTAGAAGGAGAAGACAACAAGGGCAAAGAGCGAGAGAAATATTTGAGCCAACGCTTGTCATGGCTACACCTGCTGATAATAGACCCCTCAAAGAGTATGCAACCCCTAATGCTCGGGGTTTGCGTTCTGGAATTGCTTGGCCAGACATTGAAGCTAGACAGTTCACCATACCTCCTGTCTTACTTTCTATGATAAGGCAGAACTAGTTTGGAGGATTGCCATCAGAGGACCCAAATGATCATGTGGATATGTTCTTGGAATTCTGTGAGACCCTCAAGATTGAAGGCGCCTCTGTTGATGCTATTCGTCTCTGCCTATTTCCATTGTCATTGAGAGATAGAGCTAGAGCTTGGTTGAAGTCAGTTCCCGCTGAGACAATCACTACTTGGGACCAATTGGAGCAAGCTTTCTTGAACAAATTCCTCCCACCTTCCAAGACTGCTCATCTTAGGATCCAAATCACAAGCTTCGTTCAGAAAGATGGAGAGTCATTATCAAAAGCTTGGGACAGATATAAGGCTTTGCTGGAAGCCTGCCCACACCATGGGTTAGAAAAATGGTTGATCATCCACACCTTCTATAATGGGCTAGAATATTCTTCGAAGGTGTCTCTAGACTCCGCAGCTGGTGGAGCTTTGATGAACAGAAGACTGACAGAAGCTTAGGAAATCATTGAGAGTGTTGCCTCTAATCATCACCAATGGGCAAATGAAAGAGGTAATAACCCGAGAAAACTCTCGGGAGGTAAGTTTGAGGTAGACGGGATTGATTTAATTATGCCAAAATTTGATTCTTTGAATAAACGTTTTGACATGCTTGAAAAATCCCATGTTAATGCCATAGGTGCTCCTAACAATTTTTGTGAGATTTGTGGAGTGCAGGGACACATGGGTGCTGAATGCCAAGTTGGAATTGGTTCCTGATAGGGTGCATTGGTGGAGCAAGTGGAATCATGCCACAATTTGTACGACTTCAACCAAAAGGGGAGGAATGATCCATATTCCCAAACTTACAACCCCGGTTGGAGGTCGCATCCCAACTTTTCCTACCGGAATAGTCAATACCAAGCTGGGCAAGGTAGTGCTAAACCCTCTTCTAGATTCCAACAGGTACAAAAATCTAAACTTGAGTCTCTTCTTGAGAATTTTGTTGAGAGTCAATCTAAACAAAATGAGGAGTTTAGGCAACATGGGCAAGTTGTGACTGAGGCCATTAGAGAGTTGTCATCTAAGGTTAAAAATTTGGCCATTCATAATAAGATGTTAGAAACTCAAATTGCTTAACTTGCAGGCACTTTACATAGGCAACAGGGTAAGTTTCCTAGTCAGTCTGAAATAAATCCAGGTGATGAACACTGCATGGCTGTTAGTTTGAGAAGTGGTAATAAATTAGAGAATTCCAAGGGTAAGGGGGAGAATGACAAAGATGAGAGGAATAAGGAAAAAGAGACTAAGACACAACCTTTAAAAGAGGAGGAAAATAATGAAAAGGTGTCTAAGTATATACCCCTTGAACCTTATTAACCCCCAGTTCCCTTCCCTCAAAGATTGGCTAAGGCCAAGCTAGATAGGCAATTTGGGAAGTTCCTAGAGGTCCTAAAGAAACTGTACATTAATGTACCTTTCACTGAGGCGTTGAAACAAATGCCAACCTATGTTAAGTTTCTTAAGGATATTTTTTCTAATAAGAGAAAACTTGAGGAATATGAGACAGTAGCTTTAACTGAGGAGTGTAGTGCTTTAATTCAAAATAAATTGCCTCCTAAGCTAAAAGATCCAGGTAGCTTCTCTATTCCTTATTTGATTGGTAACACTAGTTTTGATAAAGTTTTGTGTGATTTGGGGACTAGTGTTAGTCTTATGCCCCTTTCTGTGTGCAAGGAATTGGAGGTGGGTGAACTAAAACCCACAACTATCTCCCTTCAATTAGCGGATCGGTCCGTCAAGTACCTTATAGGCATCTTGGAAGATGTTTCTATTAGAGTGGGTAAGTTTTTCATACCTGTTGACTTTGTTATGCTTGACATGGAAGCAGATGGTAAAATGCCATCATACTTGGGCGACCATTCCTAGCCACTAGAAAGGCAATTATTGATGTCCACGAAGGGAAATTGACTTTGCGATTGAACAATGAGGAAGTAGTTTTTAATGTTTTCAATTCTGAAAAAAAATCCTAATTCCTTTAATTCATGTAATCGCATAGATGCTACTGATGTTGTGGACAGTGTTGTGCTTTCAGATATACAGGAATCTGTGACTGATGTTATGTTAGAGAAGACCTTGTCTAAGGCTACTACCAAGTTCGAGAAGGCCAAACTCTACAAGAAATGACCAAAGAAACGGAATGACAAATGCATCAAGAAACGAGAATTTAAACCAGGGGATAAAGTTTTTATTGATAACTCGCTTCTACTTTTTGTCCAGGTAAGTTGTGGTCGAAATGGTCTGGATCATATGAGATTGTTCGAGTCTTATCCTATGGTGTGCTTGAGGTGAAGATAGAAGACCATAAGACATTCATGATAAATGGCCAGAGAGTTCAACACTATGAAGAAGAAGTGGGGACTGAGTACCACTCCATTGGCATCACCTGAGCATAGAACCAGCTCATAGTCAAGCTGATGACTATAACTTAGCGCTTCTTGGGAGGCAACCCAAAATTTTCTCTCTTTTTCTTTATTTTCTTATTTTTATTGATTAACACGTTTCTGTTTTTGTTTCATAGTTAGCTATTGTTGAGTTGGCTTAGGTGCCTCCCTAAGTTCGAGCCTTTGTAGGGGGATGTATATAGTTGTCGGCCCCAAAAAGATTTTTCTTCTATTTCCTTTAGTTTTTCTTTATTTTCGTATTTCATTCTTTTATTTTGTTTTTCAGTTTTGATTTATTTTTTTGTACGCTTTTAGACTAGATGTTCGAGTTCATGGCCACACCCACCCTTTCCCACCACCGCAGTGAGTTCTTTTCTTTTATCCCTTCTCTAGTTATAGATTTTTACATTGGGGACAATGTAAGGTCTAAGCTTGGGGGGTATTTTTTCCATTTTTTTTATTCTTTATTCTTTATTATCATTTATTCTCATATTGCATTGTCTCATTGCATTTTCACATCATCATATTTCTCGGCTTTTTTGTTAACTTTATCCCCTTTTCTTTTGAGGATTTTGAGATGATAATGATTTGGAACCCAATCTGTTGATTCTTGTGGTAGGCAACAAACATTGTCTTTAATTGATAGTGGAGGTGATTTCTTGATAATTGATAATTAGGATATGTTCTCTGAATTTGTGCTTCTCATTGATTTTTGAACCTCTAAATGTGAGTTTTTGAGCCTATGGAATTTATGCAATATATGATTTTTGCTCCTATTCTTTGTGTTGAGTAATAATTCCTCATTGATTTTGTACTTTAGAACTTGATTTGAACCATTTTGAGGCAAAATTTTGATTTGCATACTTGAATGTGATTAAGGCATCTTAGGTATTTTCTGGCCTTCTAAAATTAATATACTTTCATCCACTAGTTGCCCATTTTGAGCCTATTGCATAATTATTTTTCTTGGTACCTATGATGATACATTGTCAGTTATTGTTTAGAGCATTGAATGGAGCAATTGGGTTTGAATGTTGATATGGGAATCATATGTTTTTGAAAATGAAGTCTCTCCCCTATGTTAAATAAAAAAAATTTAAGGGGATAAGGAAAAGAAAATAGAAGAAAAGCATGAGATGAAAGTTTGAAGAGAAGGAAAAGAAAGGAAGAAAATGTGGAATTATGCTCTTGATTGAAAAATGTATTTGCTCCATTTATGCTCTATTGGGTTTCTTGTGCTTATTAAAAATTTTGTTAACCCTTTGTGCATACCTTCCTTTCTTTACCCTACCTAACATCATTCCCAGTGGCCCATTATAACCCTTGAAAGACCTTTTGATTCTTGCATGCATGCTGATTATTAGTGAAAATTTGATTTCTTATCAAGCTTATGAAAATGCATTTTCTTTGAGGAATCTTGAGCGCAATGTCTTCACCCTTAAACACTTTGAGTGTGGTTAGTAGAGTGAACCTAATTCAGTGAGACTGCATGATTTCTGAGAACTTAGCCTCTAATTGGACTTGATTTTGATTACCTCTCTGATTCTTGGTTTACCTTTGCCTATTGCTTGGTTGGATGTTTCCTCGGGTTCCTCATTCATTATTGTCTTTTGATCCCACTTCTTGGTTTAGCATTAGTTATTGCTTGGGGACAAGCAAAATCTTAAGCTTGGAGGGATTTGATGTGTGTGAAACAACATCATATTTTGTTCTTGTTTTGCAAGCATTTTTAGGCATTTTAGGCATTTTAGTTTTTTTTTATTTGTTTTTCCCTTTGTTCGGATAACTGCGGTGTTTTTGGTGTTGTTGTGCAAGATTGGGGTTTAATGGGCCCTGAAATGGATGGAAAGCTTGCATAATTGAAGTTGGAGCTTAAAGGATGGCAATTTGGGACAAAAAGCTCACTCCAAAGGGTTCCACGGCCTGCCTGTAGAATTTTCCACTGCCATGGATCGAGCAACTACGAGAAAAAGCAACAAGGGAACTTCCAGAGAATTCCACGGCCTGGCCGTGGAATTACCCACGGCCGTGGATTTCAAATAGAGAGAACCACGACCGTGGATCGGGGTGCGTGTCAGCTTTTCAAGTTCTTTTTTCTCTTTTTTTGATGGGCTTTGATCAGTTTTAACCCATGATGTATATATAGTTGTTCTGAAGACAATATTAGAGTTCGAATTTGGTTTAGAAGAAGGCACATTGGAGGCTCTTGATCTTCATCTTCCTCTCTTCTCTCTTCAATTATGGGTTTGAATGTTTTTGAACTTAATTTCTGGTTTCTTCTTCTCCATGTCTGAGTAGTTCCTTTTGTTTCTGGGATTGGGCAATGCCCTTTGATACATTGATGATGATTAATTGACTTTGTTTACCCCTTTTATTAATTTTAAATGTTCTTTGATTCAATCCTTATTGCACTTATTCATGTGAATTCGCTGGCCACTTATTTGCATCTCATAGATATCTAGGGACGTACTGAGAGGTAAACCTAAGTGTTGGAACTATAAGAATTGAGCTTAAGGTCTAAATCACGAGAGTAGGTTTAGCCTTTCGGAGATTTAATGAGTTACCATAAAGCGTAATGGGTTCAATTTAGATTTAATTACCACGAGAGTAGGAATTGGTTTAATTGGGCACGGTTCTTGTCTCTTGAGAAAGAACATTAACTAATTTAGGGTAATTCACCTTCAATTGAATTTCAGTTTAAATAAAAGGATTGTCAATTAGGAGTCTTGTATCATTGTGGTTATCCCCAATCCTGAAAGCTTTCTTAAATCTGAAAACCTTTCTTAAACAATTTGCTGTTTTTGATCTCAACTGTGCACTTTAATATTTGTTTATTTAATTGCTCGGTTACTACGTTCTTATCACTCAATAATCATATTCGCTTTGTTTAATTGAATTGAATTAATTAATTAATTGGTATTCATAGACATAGTCCATGTGGATTCGATCTTTTTATTACTTAACGACGAAACCGTACACTTGTAAATTTCACACATCAGTTATGTTAGAGAACCTTTATATAACAGTAGTTTGTAAATGTTTTAGTGATATTGAATAGAGATTTGATATTCAATAGCAATCATAATCTATTATGTTTAAGTTTGAGTATTGGAAGATTAAGTAAATATGAGACAAATTGGATACGTTATACAGTTGTATGAGCGATTGTATAATGTTGAAATAGTTTATTCTGATATGTATGCAGTTTACTTTGTATAATGCCATGAAATGTATAAATATTATTGAGAATTGTATATTCTCACCCCTTTCTGTATTTTCATGGTAAAAGCAGGTCAAGACCTTTCAAAAAGTAAGGAGATAAAGAAACAAAAGGACTAGCGTAGATTAATTTTAATTATTTCTTTTATAGATATAATTGATGTATTTATTTATTTTAGCTTTGAAGATGTATAAATTGTATACATAACACTTTGCCTTTGGGGTTAATGTTGTATATGTGTATGACTTTTAGTTATGGCTCTCCATAATTATTTATAGATGTTATAGATTAGTTGTTGTTCATGTTAGAAGTAGCATAATTATTACTGTTTATCTATGTATTTGTTTGTTATATTATGGGAACGGTATTAGGGTGTTACACAAAACACAAGGGGCATCACCAAGATCTTTCATATCAAAGTGCGTTGTCAACATCTACTTAGTCTCATATCGAAAACCAATATCATCACTAGCCAATAATATATTATCAACATATAAAACAAGAATGATGAGTCTGGTTCCACTATTCCTCAGATAAATGCATTGGTCAACAACAAATTCTTTAAAGTCAAGAGAACCAACAATATGATCAAATTTAAAGTACCATTTCTTGGAAGCTTATTTAAATCCATAAATGGATCTTCTCAATTTACACACCATATAATTTTTACCATCTTCAATAAAATTATCAGGTTGATCTATATACAAATCCTTATACAAATCACCATTTAGAAAGGTTGTCTTAACATCTATCTGATGGAACTCCAAATCAAAATGAGCATCCAAAGTCATCATAACACAAATGAAGTCTTTAGTGGAGACCAAAGAGAAAATCTCCTTATAATCAATGTCTTCCCTCTGATTATATCCCTTAGCAATAAGTCTGACCTTATATATCTCAATTTCACATCTTGCATCACATTTGGTCCTAAAGACTCATTTATAACCAACAGTTTTACAATAACGGGCAACTCCACAAATTCCTAAACATTATTCTTTCTCATAAAAGTCAACTCATCCTTCATAGCCATTAACCATTATGCACTATCATGACTAGTCATGACCTCTTAAAAGGAAATAAAATTAGAATCCTCAACTGAATTAAACATATGTTCTTGCAGGTATACAATATAATCTCTAAATCTAGTAGACCCAATGGATATAGGAAGTCACTCAGATCTTCTAAGTGGAACCATAATAACATATGAATTCTATACATTATTTTCGACTTGTTAAAGAATATCGACATTTTCAATAGGATCAACAACATCATCATATAGATCAAAGGAGATGTCATTTTCTCTAAAAATAGAACAATTATAGGAACAACAACATGCTCATCTCTAAAATTAGTAACACGTGACTCTTGAGTTCTATTATGCTTTAAATCTCCTTCAAAATAGACAGTCTGATCAGACTCAATAACTCTAGTAATATGAGAGTGACAATAGAACCTAGAATCCCTTATAATCCATTGAGCCAATAAAAGTAACCACTAATGATTTTGAGATCAAGCTTCTTTAACTATGGATTATAAGGTCTCACATCTGCCTTACAACCCCAAACACGAAAATGCCTCAAAATAGGTCGTTTGCTTGACATAAGCTCATTTGTAGTTTTTGGTACAGATTTACTTAGGACATGATTCAATATATAAACAACAGTCTTCAATGCATCTCTGCACAATAATTTTAGAAGAGTAAAATGACTAGGCATACATCTCACTGTATTCATAAAAGTACGATTTCGCCTTTCTGCAGCTTCATTTTGTTGCGAAGTACTAGACATGCTATACTATGCCTCATACCTACCATAGTACTTATCACCCCTATCAAACCCCATAGATTTGATATGCTTACTAAATTTCAATTTAATAGTGGCCTTGAATGCTTTAAAGACATCTAAATATTCGAATTTCTCATACAACAAATCAATCCAATCATACTTAGAGAAGTCGTTAATAAATGCGATAAAGTATATAAAACTGCCTACAGTAATAGGAGTAATGAGCTATATCTATATGAATTAATTGTACCATTCTTTCACTCCTTGTAACCTTATTCTTTTTGGCTCTAGTTGAAAATTTTATATTGAAACAATTTCGGTAAATACATCGAATCGTTACAAGTAATATAATGCTGAGAAAAAAAATATCATCTCTACAGGGATTATAATCGTTTTATCAACACAAAAGAAAAAGTTGTTTCTACTTGAACTAAAAATATGATTTTGGTAACTTTGAATTGTATTGATTTTAAACAAGTATAAAATAAATGTATTAAAAACAGAGCAATTAACAAATTAAAGAATATTTTTAGATTTTTAAGGAGAAGAAAATTAATCAAGAAAAGCGACTAGGGTTCGAATACCATTGTTTACCCTCTTACGCTACTGATTAACTCTCAATATAAGTAATAATCATGCATTTGAAGTTTCAATCAATAAAATTAAGTCAAGATCAATCCCTTGATTCAAAACCTCTTTAACCCAAATCACAACTCCCAATTTCTTGGGTAATTATTAATTCAAGTTAAGCATTAATGACAGTGATTTCATGGAACACATAATTACAAAGATATATTCCTATATTCAATCATAATCATGCCAACCTAACTCAGTTCCAGCATTAAAACTAATTTTTCAATTAGAAGAAATACCTACATTCAAACCAATAGTAATCAAATATTGATTAGCATTAAGTAAGAAGTAGATTGTTCAAATACATGAAATTAACTTGTAAAAAGAGTATAAAACAGATCACATAAGAGTATCAATAATGTTCATCTGACCCTAGCCTAAAAAGATTAAGCTACTCATGATGGAAGAAGAAGAGATTAAAATCAAACTAATGGGGGAAAAAGAAGCTATTGATCCTTCAAAATCTTGTTCCCAAGCTGGAATAATCAATGGAGGTGGAAGAAGATGGAACCCTAGCAGAGCTCTGGGTAAAAACCCCCAAATTCGAAATCTAGCCAAGAAGTAGAACGAAAAGTCCCGAAAAAAATGTTTTATCTGATATTTAAAACTGGTTGGGTAATGGACGATGGCCCATTCTTGCCTCGCGATAGCCCAAGTGTGAGACAAGGCCAACAACAATTTCGAAGATCCTTTCATTCAGCAGCTCACCTCGCGATGGCTGATCCCCGCCTCGTAATGGCACACATGAGGGCTCGCCTTGCGACATGTTAAGCTTGCCAGGTGACAGATCAAGTGAGGAACATCTTTCTTTTTCTTCTAAGTTAGATCCAAACCTGTTTCAATAAAAAATTTGCATTCCATTAGCCAATGAACACCAAAAACCTATAATGTTCTTTAACAATTGAAACTTATCTAATTTCTACCTAAATTCTTTAATTCTAAAACTAATTTGACCCAAAAACTTACTTGTACTAGAGATTCAATACAACTCCAAACTTGGAGTTTTGCTTGTCCTCAAGCAAACAACTAATTTCAAACAAGGGTCGGAGAATGAAATCAAATTTTGATTCATTTTTCAAACAAGCCACTCAAACAGAGTCATAAGATTGAACAATCCACAAAAATTTCAACAATCATTGCACAATCAGTTCATCTATTCTTTTGCATTTGTGTTTCCTAATCATCATAGTTTTATGTAACCAGGACCATTGATCCACTAAGAGTAGCATATCAATCCTCACTACTCCTCTCTAGAATAGGTGTTTCACTCAACTCAAGTGTTGAGAAGTGTTATTTACACTCAATTCACATCACAAGCAGCACCCTACCATAAGCTTGACAAAGTTCTAGAGAAGTAGATGCAATGCGATGCACATACACACTAAAAGAGGTCTTTTTGGCTTGTAATAAGGCTTAGATAAAGGTAGGAAATCATTTGGATAAGAGGCTTTCTGTACTTGGAATTAGACATAAGTCATTTCATGACACTTATAAGCCATCCTTCAATTTATTCAATACAAAATTCCCGAAAACAATTCTTCAAAACAAATGGAATGAGAAACAGAAGGAAAATATTTACACATGTGTACATTTTTTTTATATATATTTTTCTCTTTTTTTTCTTTTACATTTATTTTTTTCTTTTTCTTTTTTTAAAAATAAAAAAAAAGAACAAGGAAAAGTCCACAACCACCCCAAACTTAAAACGTTGTTTGCCTTCAAGCAACCTCAAACTTAGGAATTTGCCAAGACATGCCATGAATTGACCTATACCTAACTCAAAGTAAGTAAGGACAATGATTTTCCAGTTATTGGCTTGTAATGAAAGTTTAGGTCAAAGAAAAGGCTAAAGGGTTAAGGGGCTTAGCAAAAGACAAACATGTTCAGGTGGTTTATTTAGTCTCTAGTTAAGCATAAAAAAATGTCTCAGTGTGTCTGAACAAGCAAACAAAAATAACTAAGATCTAGGTTAAGTTCTGAAGAATGCCACATGCAATGGAAGCACATATGAAAGAGATGACAGTGTTTAGGCCCAAGTACTTACAATTGATTGAAAGTGAGGAAAAACATGCCACAATCAATTTCACTTTGATTAAAGTTACAGTGAGCTGCTTAAAAGGTACAGACTCAAGCAAAATTCTAGCTCCTTGATTATACAATTCATGCAAAACTTAAAGCAAAGTTCACAATTGTGAAATTTAAGCAAGGAATGAGTTCAGTGCATACACAACATTCAAGAAAAATGACAGTCATTGTTTTATCAATCTAGCTACCCAAACAAGGGAAGAATCCCCCAAGAAAATTTATAAATTAATTCCAAAAAGAGTTGGGATGAGAGAAACTTCTCCATTTGGATATCGCTTGATGAGCATGGATATGCAGAGTATGAAACGCGTGGAATAACGATGAGTTGTCATCACTACAACACATGCATAACATGGAATTCAATAATCAAATTCTTTAACCATATTGCTTGACACATAGCCTCGTAATAAGCTACATACTCTGCCTCTATAGTGGAAGCAATTGTAAGTGTCTGTTAAACATTTTTCCAAGAAACAACTATTCCTGTCAACATAAAGATATATCCTAATGTGGACTTGTGGTCATCTGGACAACCACCATAATTAGAATCAGAATACCTTATCACCTTAAGATGATTCAATCTCCCATAAGTGAGCATATAATCCTTCGTACCTTCTAGATACCTCATGACTAATTTTGTAGCCTGCTAATAAGCCACATCGGGTTTGCTAAAGTATCTCCCTAGTACACTAATAACAAAAATAATATTAAGACGTGTAAAAACTTGAGCATATATAAGGCTGCCAACAACAAAAGCATATGAGACCTTCTTCATTTCAGCAACTTCTTTGTCATTTTGAGGACATTGGGTATTAGAGAGTTTTTCACCCTTTTGAATTAGTGCAGTACAAGGATTATAAGATTTTATATAAAATCTATTCAGAATACTTTCAATATAACCTTTTTGAGACAAACCAATAATACCATAAAATTTGTCACGATGAATCTCAATGCCCAAAACAAAAGAGGCATCACCAAGATGTTTCATATCAAAATGCGTTATTGATGAGCATGCAAAAGATATGATTTTACATCTTGAAGTAATTTGATTCCTCCTTTCTTTGTTCTTTTGTTTGATTGTTGTCTAAGTGTCTTGAAATAGTGAATGTACATTAGGATTTAAGTTCTTTTAGTTTTTTATTAAGAAAAATTGAATGAATGAAAGAATCATCACCACTATTATGTGTTTTTGCAGGAAAACACCTAAGGAAGGAGAGCTTAGAGCCTTGGAAGCAGATCAAAAGCAATTTTTCTAGACGTTTAACGCCCAGGCGCCGTTGATTACAACAAAAGTCATGCTCTGGGCGTTCAGTGCCCAGGCGCTCAAGACGCAATGCCTAGGCACTTATACTTATATCAGAAAAGTATTCTCTAGATGGTCAGCGCTCAGGCGCTGCAAACGCACCGCCTAGGCGCCCATATTAGAATAAAAAAGGTAATTTTTCCTGACCTAGGTCAAGAGGAGCTGTCAGAACGTGACAGGAAAATGACGAATCAACCTTGGGAAGCATGAAAATGACCTTTCACCTAACAGAAGAAGGATAATCTCTCAAAAATCATCAAAGGTGACTAGGGTGTCCTCTTTTCTACTTGTTGTTTCCTTTGTTTGCAATATGTATTGCTGATTTTCTTTGGTTAGAGTGATGGATCTTTCTCAACTTATAATGTAATGAACTTTTAATATTAATTCAAGTCTTTCATTCATGGTTTAGCAATTAGACATGTTTTATCCTTTTGATTTGTATATGGAGTAGCTAATCACATATGCTTTCATTTGAAGAATTCATACGAAATTGGAAAATAGTGTATGTATTAAGCTTCTTGATTTGATTGTCATGCTTTTGGAATTTCTAGGAATAGAAGTTTATGAGTATGTGATTTTAGAAAATTCAATTGAAGTTAAATCCTTATTCTCACAAATTTTAATGAAAGGATTAATTGATATTTGTGAGTTTAAGAGGGGTTCAATTTTTAAGGAATTAAAGGTGAACTATTTTCTAGGCTTTAATCATAAACCACATTGAACGACAGAATTGAACTAATTGAATTGTTACTAGTCATAGGGAGATTAAGTGAAATCAAATCCTAAGCACTCTGATCTTTTTAACAATCATATTGCTATATTTGTTTCGATTTTAATACTTGCAAGTAGATTTAATTCAGCTTATACTTTGTGTTTGGACGAAACTTTCTCAAAACTTGATTGTAACCAAGTAGTAGAATTGGTGTAGAAAATTAGGTTAATATTAATCTTCGTGGGAACGATATCTATTCTCTATATTACTAGTACAAACCAGTACACTTGTTGACGAGTTAACAACTGTCAACATCTACTTAGTCTCATATAGAAAACCAATATTATCACTAGCCAGTAATATATCATCAACATATAAAACAAGAATGATGAGTCTGCTTCCACTATTCCTCAGATAAATGCATTAGTCAACAACATATCCTTTAAAGCCAAGAGAGCCAACAATATGATCAAATTTCAAGTACCATTGCCTGGAAGCTTGTTTTAATCCATAAATGGATGTTCTCAATTTACACACCATATGATCTTTACCATCTTCAATAAAACTATCAGGTTGATCTATATACACATCCTTATACAAATCATCATTTAGGAAGGTTGTCTTAACATCCATCTGATAGAGCTCTAAATAAAAATGAGTATCCAAGGTCATCACAACACAAAAGAATCCTTTAGTGGAGACCAAAGATAAAGTCTCATTATAATCAATGTCTTCCATTTGATTATATCCCTTAGCAATAAATCTGACCTTATACATCTCAACTTCACCTCTGGTATCACATTTAGTCTTAAAGACCCATTTATAACTAACGGTTTTACTATAACAAGCAACTCCTCGAATTCCTAAACATTATTCTTTCTCATAGAAGTTAACTCATCCTCCATAGTCATTAACCATTTTGCACTATCAGGACTAACAATGGCTTCTTGAAATGAAATAGGATTAGAATCCTCAACTAAATTAAACTTATGCTTAAGCAAGTATACAATATAATCTCTAAATCTAGTAGACTCAGTGGATATAGGGATGAGATATTCTAAGTGGAACTATAATACCATATGAATTCTATACATTATTTTTGAGTTGTTATTGACATTTTCAATAAGATCAACAACATCATCATAGATCAAAGAAGATGTCATTTTCTCTAAAAATAGAACAACAAGTATAGGAACAACAACATGCTCCTCTCTAAAATCAGCAACACGTGACTCTTGAGTTTCATTATGCTTTAAGTCTCCTTCAAAATAGACAGCCCGATCAGACTCAATAACTCTAGTAATATGAGAGGGACAATAGAACCTAGAATCCCTTATGATACATTAAGCCAATAAAAGTAACCACTGATAGTTTTGAGATCAAGCTTTTTTAACTATGGATTATAAGGTCTCATCTCTGTCTTACAACCCCAAACACAAAAACGCCTCAAAGTAGGTTGTTTGCTTGACATAAGTTCATATGGAGTCTTTGGCACAAATTTACTTAGGACATGATTTAATATATAAATAACAGTCTTCAATGCATCCATCCACAAGAATTTTGGAAGATTAAAATAACTAGGCATACATCTCACTGTATTCATAAGAGTACGATTTCGTCTTTCTGCAACTTCATTTTATTGTGGAGTACCAAACATGGTATAGTATGCCTCATACCTATCACAATACTCATCACCCCTATCAGATTTCACAAATTTAAGCTGCTTACTAAATTTCAATTCAATAGTGGCCTTAAATGCTTTAAAGGCATCTAAAGATTCAAATTTCTCATGCAGCAAATCAATCCAATCATACTTAGAGAAGTCGTCAATAAATATGATAAAGTATCTGAAACTGCCTACAGTAATAGGAGTAATGAGCCAACAAAATATCTATATAAATTAATTGTAGTATTTTTCACTTTTGGTAACCCCATTCTTTTTGGCTCCAGTTGTAAGTTTCGCTTTTATACAATCAAAACAAGTATCAATGTCATAGAATTCTAGATCATGAAGAATATTCTCCTTGATCAACCTCTCCATTTTTTTTCCTAGAGATGTATCCTAAATGTTTGTGCCACAATATAGAAGAGTTTTCAGCAACTCTATCACGCTTGTTCCAAACAACATTATTAACATCTAAATGTCATTGATTAACAAAAAGAGGATTAATGTTCAATATGTATAAACCATTAGACAAGACTCCAGAACCAACAATATCATAATGATAATATAAAGAAGCATTTTCATCACTTAAGTGGAAAAAGTAACCACAACTATTCAAAACAGAAATCAAAACCAAATTTCTCCTCATAGAAGGCACATAAACCATATCTTTCAAAATAAAAACATGTCCAGTATATAATTTTAAAGAAACCACTGCTAAATATTCTACTTTGACACTAACTTTATTTCCTACTGTGATCATCAACTCTCCTTCATTTGGTCTCCTCTTGCTTCTAAATACCTATAATGAGTTTATAGCATGAATAATTGCACTAATATCTAACCACCATGTATTTGAACGAACATCAACTATATTTTATTCAAAACATACTAGAGCCAAGGGATTATCTTTCTTTTTCTTAAGCTAGCTCTTGAACTTCAAACAATCAGATTGTTTATGCCCTAATATGTCACAGAATTTGCATTTTCCATTGAATCGATATTTGAGATTAACACCAAAAGTCTTACCAGGACCAAAAGATGGCCAAAAAGAATATCTAAACTTGTCATTCCCTTTTTTTTTCTTCTTAAACTGAGGCTTACATTTCTTCCCTTTAGAAAATTTCTTCTTCTTGTCACATTTCTTATGGGAAGCAAATTGAACACTATAGGTCTTGCCCTTCTTTATTGTCTGCTCCTATTGTGTAAGGATAGATATAAACTCATCAATAGTCCACTTCTCTTTCTGAGTGTTGTAAAAAGTCCTCAAAGCATCAAAATCAACCGAAAGAGACTCAGACACCTGTTAAACTAGGAAATCCTCTCCCAACTCCACTTTCATGAATTTTAACTTGTTGTGCCAGTTCACAAGCTTCAAGACGTGTTCACGAACACCACTCACACTATCATATGTAATCTTTGTCAACAAAGAGGGGTAGTAGGTCTTTTTAGTTTTATCAAGCTTCTTGAATTTTTCACCAACAAACTTGATAAACTCCTTAGCATTATTTGTTTCAGAAATGCTTTCTTTAATAGTCTTATCCATGTTATACTTCTTGATCATCAAACAGACTTTACTCGATTGAACCCATTTTTCATGCTTCTTCCTATCGTAGCTAAAGATGCATTTCATCCTCAGTGAGAGCAATAGTAACACTAGAGATAGCAAGAAATAATTTCATAGACTTCACCTAATCCTCATAATTAGTCTCATTCAATTATGTTAAAGCATTCATTTGCATTGGTAAAGCTGAAAGAACGATGCATTAAAGGAAGATTTTGTCAAGCATATCAACATGTACAATATTTAAGCAAATAACCATAATGGAACTCTTCATGCAATTGTAATCCCGCCTAAGGGTCCTGAATTACAACACATGAGCAAACTTACACAGACATCAAAACCATGTCCCTAAAGTTAGTATTGAGAGCATACTAGGAACTCTAAAGGCACAACCTTAATGCCTTTAACAAATTGTCATAAATCATATTAATGAAGACAAACCGATAGGGTAAGTGCTTCATAAACATAATCCCTAATACAATATTATTGACAAAGTGACACCTCAACATAATTGGCCCCGTAAAGACAATCTCACAATAATGTAAAGTGCCCCAAAACAGTCTCACAACACTTTAAACAGAAACTCTTATAATCAAATTACATAAATATCAACAAGATAAATAGCTTTCAAAACATTACATATTAAATTATGCACAAAATAACATGAAAAATTATTTTAGTAATCAAACAATATCAACTCTGAGAGTATACAAAATATATCACGCCTAGCAGCATCATAATTATACACAAAAACTTCCAAAAGCAAAAGAGGAGAGTATCATACATTTTTAATAATTTTAAACTCTAAAAATTTTAGAATAAATAATAAATGGATATGAAAAAATAAATAAAAATATCCAAAAAATTGTATTAGGCGCATGGAGTGTATAACAAAATACAGAATTTAAAAAATATTTTTATACACCTCTCACGCTCCTGGAGCGCTAGTGGGCGTGGCTGGAAGACATTGTCTTCCTACCTGTTTTCTTATTAAACGGATCGTGTGATCTAAATTATGGTGGAATGAATCACACGTGATTTCTCCCTCAATCCTCAACCTTTTCATACGATCCATATCTCTTTAGAATCGTGAAACCAAGATCTACGTTTCTCCTAGATTTATTTTTTAAAAAAGTACACAAAATTTTTGGGGTTTTTGTGAGTGATGCTAAGATGGGGTTTTGTGAGTTTTTATGAAAATTCTCATTGTTTTCTCAGTGAAAACTCACTATTTTAATGTTGTTAGATTCAGGAAAAAAAAAGATATATAAAACCCTTAACTTAATTTTACAAAACATCATACAAAAGAACTGAGTTTTTGTAGAAACCCGAGAGTTCCATGATGTTTTTATGAAAAAATCTCATAGAATTTTATTTCATTTGACGCGATATACACGTTGTCAGATTTAGGAAACTTTGATATACAAAATCCTTAAGTTGATTTTCAAAATTGATCTTAAAAAAAATTGAATTATACATCATATTCGTTAGGGTTTTGAGTTTCTTTAATTTTAAATCTCATACAATTTTTATATAAAATAAAAAATTAATAATTATAATTAAAATTAAAATTATTCTAATGTTAATTGCTTGAATTCTAAGATCAATTAACCTCATATATGACATATAAAATAAAATATATTAAGTATTAAGATTATCTAGAAAAGATGACGATGAGACTATTTCAAATCCTTAAATGTATTGATGAGAAAAAACTATTTTTATTTTATAATAATTACTTATGTATCGTATTCAATATAAGTTAAATTTACTTATTGTGATAAGTTCATATATGTACTATAAACAAAACTCATATATACTTAATAATAACATGTCAAATAATAATATTAATTACAATTTAAGTCAATTAATCTAAAATTTATAAAATTATAATATAATTTATGTTAATCTATATAAATTATTTGTTAGTATTATATATATATATATATATTGGCGCTGAAGGTACAGTACAGCACCGTCACTTCATTGTCAAACAAAGTGGTTAGACTTCACTTAAGTGACCGAATAGGCATAGCCTACAATAGGTTTGCTCCTCTTGATCTACACCACACGTGTCAATAACAACAGTGCTATACTGACAATGATGATAAGGAAGAAGGGAAAAAATTAAATAAAGATTTTATTTAATGAATGTCTTTAAAATATTTGTTAAAAAACTAAAATAAAAAATTATTCATAAAAAATAGAATATTTAATATATAAAAAGTTAAAAAATTATATTTTATAAAAAAATTATATTTTAAATTTTTTAACAAGTACTTTAAAAAGTATATTTTAAACAAAATCAAATAATAATGATGAAGAAGAAGAAGGAGAAAAGATTACAACATTGTTAATTAATTGTTCCAATCAACGGACCATGATATTTTCATTGCACATAAAACAAGACATGAAAGAGCAAGTGTTTCGTGTTCCTGGAATCTCCCCGTAAACATGGCGAAGCGTCAGATCCAACTAATATCAATAGAATAATTCTAAATTCTTTTAAATAAATTTTTTAATAATTTTGTTATTTATTACATAAAAAAATTAAATATTTTATATTTTTAAGATATTAAATATATTTATTTTTTATTTAATATTTTTTATTAAATATTTAAAAAATTATTTAAAAATTATTTTTAAAAAATATAACAAAACTCATCCATATGTAATCATTACCCACTGTTGGGTGCCTTCATTACTTTACTTTCCAATTAATTTCATTCACATGGGACGTTCAAATGCAATTAAACAACGCAAAAATAAGATAATAGTATGTTGCTTTGCGTTGCGGACTTGAATTGTACACACGATGTGTTGACACCTTTTTTGTCAAGCATCAAAAGTCCGTCAGCATCAGGTTGTGGGAATGGGACATCATGATTTTATGATATAAAATGACCATTAAAACATTATTATTTGCAGATAGATAGATATTAATAAATCATGATATAAATTGACCGTTAAAACATTAATATTTGTAGATAGGTAGATATTAATATTAAGGTGTAATATGGTCGGTTTAATTCAATTTAAAAAAATAAATTAAAATTAATTAATTTGGTTTAGTTTAATTTTTTTATTTTTTTATAGTTAAACTTGAATAAATATATACAAATTGATTCGGTTTGAATAATTAGATTTATTATTTTTTTTATAAAAAAATCAGTTAAATAATTAACTTTTCATCATTAAAAAAAATGAAGAATTGAATCAGTTTAACTTCTAATATATTTAAGCAAAATTTTATGCAAGGTTTAGTACTACGAGAATGAATCCATGTTAATTGAACTCGTCATGAAATGTACTAAAACAATGAATATAAGTTACCCAGTTTTTGTTGAATCCCACCCAAAGAGATTGGCTGCTTGAAACAGAGCATCCTTCCAAGCCTGCACTTTCTCCTTACTGCCGTTGAGTCTCTTCTCATGTTTACAGAAAGATGGTTTGTTTTCCTTCCTTTCCATTTTTATTTGGTATGAAACCAGATCAACCAGGCAATTGTACCTGAAAATCAGTTTAGTTATCAAAATTTTGTAATAATCTAATCGGTTTAACAATTCAGTTTGTGAAGAGCAAGTTAGATGTCAACAATTATTTCTCCCAAAAAGAATCACTATCTATATCAAACATGCTTTAAGATTGACATTCACGTGTCACATATAGTAATCCAGAACAATATTGTAATGCACACAAAACACTATTACAAATAAAACAAAAGTAACTTAGTGGAAGAGCATTTGGATCTTCAGTCACCCACATGCACGATAAGGAACCATTACATCAACTTTTTGACTTTTAACAAAGACATCACTTCCTTTATGCATGCAGTTGGTATAAGTTGCCTTAATTCTCGTTAATTTGCAATAATACTTTCCTTTAAGACTTTAGTTTAAAGTAACAAATCAAACACAATTTGGTTTTGAGTAAGATAGTGAATATAAAAGGCAGATGATTGAAACAAACAAAAGCTCAAAAAATAATTGTATAATAAAATGATATGTATAGTTTGGAAAACAACCTAACTCAATCTAAAAATTCTCTATGCAATTGTCTATGACAGAAGAAATAAAATGCTATAGTTGCTAATCCTTTGTTTACATATGCTATCCCCAACACAAAATTCTCTACCGTCCTCCAATGTTTGCATAATCAACCAGGTCAATACAACCTGCAAAGAACCTATTCTACTGACACCTAAAAAAAGCATCAAATTAACATATGGAGTTGGTAACAAAGACAAATTAATTGGTAAGAGCTATGCCTTTCATCTCTGAATTTTGAGGGTGCAACAGCTCAATAAAATCATGGAGGAGGATTGAACCCAACTTTCACTCACTGAGCCCATCAACCCCAACAAGTTTACAGACATTATTGCTAGCCAAAAATGAGATATAATTTACCAGAACACTGTGAGATGAATGTCAGATTTATTAGACGATACTTTTATTGGATAGATCTATATTATACTTCAGGAGAAAGGAGTCTTTGAGAAAAAATAAAGGATGCAATATGCAGATTGCAATATATTTCAACACAACTAACAAAGAAGGTAACTTACTGAGCGGAGAATGACAACGAGTGGCAAGCGGCGGCAGGGACAAGGGCTGTTTTAGTATGCAACGACTAGGGTTTAAAATGAAAATAAAATGGAAATAAAAAAGAAAGACATAGTAAAGGAAAGACAAACATCAAAACTGCATAACATAATTTAGAAGATATATATAAGGAGTGTATCTTGTGAGATGAGTGTTTATTATAAGATGTGAGATGAGTAAATTTTAACTATTGGATCTTATATGAATGGTTAAGATTAGAACATAAATGCATGTGACTTTTTGAAGTGGTCACATGACCTTTAAGTAAGTTTTAATTTTGACTATCCATGTATGGTTGTATGGTCAAGATTTACTCCTCTCACCCTCTCACAATAAAAACTTCTCTTACTAGATATGTAGATATGACCCCTATATATATATATATATATATATATATTTAGTGAGAGAAGTATTGTGAGAGGGTGAGAGGAGTAAATCTTAATACAACCATACACTGATAGTCAAAATTAAAACTTATTAAAGGATGGACCACTTAAAAAGTCATATCGATTTATATTCTAATCTTAACCATTCATATAAGATCTAATTGGTCAATATGTACTTCATCTCACCTCTTATAATAAACACTCCTCTCACTTGAGAAGATCCTATTAGAGGTGGCAAAAAATAATAACTATATATTCACAGATTCAACCCGCAAAAATGCGGCGTGGGTATGTTACTTCGTTTTGAAAAATGGGTTGAAGTCAGTTAACCCACCCCGCTTTAATATGGGGTTGGCGGGTTGACCCGTAAAGAAAAAAAAAAAAAAAAAAAGTAAGTTGATTCTAAAAAATAAAACAAAATGTATAAAAAATAAAAAAATCATAAAAATAAAAAAAAAAAAATTATAATTTATAGAGGTTAAAAAATAAAAAAAAAAAAAAATTTAGTATCATACTCATAAAAATATCATAAACACAAATAATAAGACTAATTTGTAACATTTTTTTAAAAAACTTAACTCGCCGAAATAACTCAATACTTTCCGCTTAACCCCGGGTTATGCTCGGGTTATCTTAAAATAAAAAATGGGTTGAAATAATCCAACCCGTAAAAAAAATACGAGTTGGCAACCTAACGGCCGAACCCGTTTGCCACCTCTAGATCTATATATATATATATATATATATATATATATATATATATATATATATAAGTGTAGATCAGTGAGAGTAGTGATTATTGTGAGAGATTGAGAGAAATGAATTTTGACTATCGGATCTTATACTTAATCACAAGATTAAAATATAAACGCATGCGACTTTTTAAGAATCACACGACTTTTAAGTAACTTTTAATCTTGACCATTTACGTATAGTTATATATGAAATTCACTCCTCTCACCATCTTACAATAAACACTCCATATATATATATATATATATATATATATATATATATATATATATATATATATATCAGTTTAGTTTGATCTGATTCTTAAATTTAAAACTTTTAACTCAAGAATTAAATTAATTAAGTTTCATTCAATTTAAATTTCACTCAAATCAATTAATATATTTGAACTAAATTAAACTAATTTTATTAGTTTAATTTAAGTTAATCGAGTTATCCGAACTAATTTATATTACTAATTAATATGGGAGAGACAGAGGGAGAGAAGTGTCTTGTTGCCATACTAGAAAGAAAAGGACCAAAGCATAACAAGAAAAGTACTTGCCACCACATGGACAAATATGTCTCTTTAATTGTGTCGAGATGTTTTTAATGGAATGAAACAGGCAGAGAAAGGTTAAAAAGTGAAGAGAATGAATAAAACAATTTTTTAAAAAAGATTAATAAAGAAATAAAATATTATTTTATTTAAAAATTAAATCATAAAAAAATTGAATAAAATATAAAATATTTATTTTTAAACTTATAAATTTATTTTTTCTATTTTACTTTAATTTTGATGAAAACAAATTTTTGATATTTGAAAAAAAAAATAATTTTCTTTAAATTTCTTTTTTTCTTATTTATTATTAAACTTTCAAATAAAAAAAATGAATTATCTTCCCCTCTTCCCAAACATCTAAACACAATATTCCACTTCCCATTTGGGCACTCTCCTCTTATAAATCCATCTCTATTTTATCACACACCACTCTTTATATCACTCTATTTCCTGATTCTCTCTTTCTCATGCCTGAGTTGCCCTTGAGAGTTGAAAGAGAATAAGGGAGAGAAGAAATCTCTTCAAGTCTTTACCAGAAATGGGCTGGCTCCAGACACTCAATTCTCCTTCTTCTCTTCCCAACAACCTTTCCTCCCTATCCATCAAGATGCAATGACCAACATACCCTTGTTAGCACTAGATAGAAAATGACCCTTCCACGAATCCAACATTCCCTGAAGTGTGAAGTTGAGGTCAGATGATAATATGGTGATATCTGCCCAATCTGGAAGGTGAAGAACTACAAAGTAACTTTCGCTCTCCCCATACCCTTTTTTTTTTCCTAATTTTGAAATAAGAAGAATTATTATTGTGTAGATAGGGAAAAAAAAAAAAAGGCAGACAGGATGGAGCCAGGCAGTAGTAATAGTCTTAGTTTTTTACTTTATGATTCCTTTCATTTTTATTTTTATTTTAAATTTGGTCGCAATTTCTCTATTTATTTTTGTTCCTCTCAATTGTATGAGAATCCAAAGGAGAAGGAGAAGCACATAGATATAAGTTTCGGTCTGAATAAATATAAATGAACGATTCTGTGTGTCTTGGTTCATCACTAACTTCAAGGGAGAAGGATTTGATATTCTGATTATTGATGCATGTATATGGGGTTTTCAATCTCTGATATCATGGCAATGGTTTAATCTTAATCATGGTTATCAAATGGCTTGTAATTGTAGTTGAAAACAAAGTATGTAAATTCTCGAGTTGGTTTCTATCAGATTGCTGACTTAAAACTCCACCGATCGACCACACGGGGGAAACAATATCATGAAATTTCTTGAATCGATACATCCATGGCCATGGATAAGATAGTACTTATGTTTCAGATTCTAGTTTGGTTCTTTACTAGCTCAACTGCGTAGGTCAAGGTCTCCATTGGAAAAATGTGAAGATTGATGATGCATGAAACATATATTACTCTTCATGTGCATCTCAAGCAACCAACCTCATTAAGTATCATTGTATTTTTCTAATGGCTTTTTGTCAGTAACAATATTCAATATTTGACCATTTGAAAAATTGTCATCCCTTGTCTTGTTTCAAATGAATATTTAAGATAGTGTTTGTTTTGTTTCTGTTTTTATTTGTAATTGATATTTTTTTATTTATAATTATAAAAATGTTACATTATTTTTATTTTTATAAAAGATATTATGAAAATAAAAAATATTTTTTTTATTATTTTGTTCACAAAAATTTGATAATAAAAATAATATTATATTTTTATAATTATGAATAAAAATACATTAACTAAAAATAAAAATAAAAAAGAAACTTCCAACCAGCACCTATCTATAGCATTTGCTTAGACATAGGAACAAGACACACGAACTGCCACGGTGTTTGTTTTAGGATATAATTTTTATATTCTTATATTAAATAATATATATATTTATTTTTATATTTTATTTAATATTATTTATTATATATATATTTTTATTATTTTTTATTTAATTATATTTATTAAAAATAATATAAATAATATTTATATTCCAAAAAAAATATAAAATAATTTTTTTTCTTTTTGGTATCAGAACTCTAGAAAAGTTCAGGCGCTAGAAAACATCCAATTTGGATTGATTAACAGACTACGGAATCCAATACAAAGACTACTTGACAAAAAATCCCAATCTTTGTTAGCCAAGTCAAAAAAAGTGATCTCATTTACAGAAGATTAGTATGTCTTTTTGTCTTTTAAAGATGGTTCTTTTATAGATGCAGATCCTCTGCACTTGTTAACCAAACTGCGCAGGATACAGTTTCAATCTAATGATTCAAAGTTTTTGCATGGCTAAGATCACTGCACTTTTTAGAAGAATTGCAGGTGATCCATTTCTTTCTTTTCTATATATATATATATATATATGTGTGTGTGTAGCAGTAGCGAATGTGATAACCTTTTAGCTTTTGACCTACCACTATATATATGTGTCTGTGTGTCTGTGTGTGGGGGGGGGGGGGGGGCAGTAGCGAATGTGATGCTTTTAGCTTTTGACCTACCACTACGAATTAGCTTAACTAATTCGGCTTTATGATTTGAGTAAAAGGAATTTATGCTAAATGTAGTTGTATCTGCTTGAAATTGCAATATGACAGCCACGTAAGTACTGCTTCATGAGGCGTAAAGATGGAGTTCACAATTTCTGTGGTTAATTGACCAAATGATGATGCACCATTCTGATTCCTGATCCACAACCAATATTTTTGGCAACTTGCAGAAGAGAAGCTCACCATATCAAGTTTTCTGAGTGACAGGCACTACAAAATGCTCAGACCCTAAATGGTACAACTGTAGAGTTTGAAAAGCATTTATTAATGGTTCATTATTTCGTTGATGATTGTATTTAACAAGAGAAATATTTTATTTTTTTATTTAATTTATTCATTATTTTTTTAATTATTAAATTTTTTAATATTCTTAAAATAATAAATGTATTTATTTTTTTATTTAATATTTAAAAAATATTTAAAAAATTTGTTAAAAAATATAACATTACTCATTTATCAAAAATGTTTTCTTGAAGTAATTTCTTAAGATACTTTCGCTAGTGTTTATTAACTTGGAAGAATTTAAAAACTCTTTTTAGTTGGATTAAATATAATGAGACAAGTTTTCACTTTAAATTTATATCATTAATGAGACTGTCTTATTAGTTGCTGTTGCTGAGTCCACCACAGTGTCGTTTCTAGAAGGTCCAAGGAGTACTCGTTTATGAACATTGTTTTCTACGTTGTTTACCTCTCTGTCTCGGGGGAGAAAAGATAGAGAGAAATTTGAGGATTATTCACCGACGACAGTTGGGACCTAGGCGACAGTGTTAGCTTGACCGGCGATGGTCTAAGGCGTTATTCCTGAGTTGTTGGCAGCGACGTTGTTCTTGGGTTATTGGCAGCAACGCTGCTTCAGGCGAGGGGAGTGACAATGGTGATTGGCCAGACTCGTGTGGGGTGTTTGGTGAGTGGCTGTGGGGTTTGGTTTGGTGTCATGGCTGGGTTGCTAGTGATGAGGTTGGTGGTGACAACGGACGAGAAGGGCAAGAGAGAGGATAAGAATTTTTTTTTTTTAAAAAATAACTCTAACTCGTGGGGTCTTTATAAAATATATATATATAAGAAGAGATTTACTTATATTTAGGGTAAGTAAAAAAATTATATTTAATTTTTTATTTTTTATTTTATTGTGATTTTATAATTATTATTTATCTTTTATTGTAATTATAAGATTATAATAAAATAAAAATATAAGATTAAATATAAGTATTTTTACTTATATTAAATGTAAATAGATTCATTCTCTCTCTCTCTCTCTCTCTATATATATATATATATATATATATATATACACACACACACACGAAAGACTTAAATGACGTGTTTGGGATAAATTAAAAACTTAATTATTTCAATAATCGATTATTTCAATAATCAATTTGTAAAAATTTGATTATTTCAATAATCGATTATGTTTAGATATATTAGGCGTTTAAAACGATTTTAAACTAATTTGTTTCATTTGGATGATATAAAAAATCACTTTTATGCATTAAATTATCAAAATAAGTATAGAATGATTAAAAAAAATTATTTGATTGATTAAAAATTATTTGATTGAGAATAAAATAGTATTTACATCTCAAAGATAAGGAATAATTTATAATCTAAAATTAAAAGCTGAAATTTCAGCATTATAAAAAAAAGCTGTTAAAATACATTGAATTTCGTGTAAAAACTAAAGCTAAATTTAACAAACATGTTCAATTACTATTACAATAATTTTTTTTTAAAGCAACATACGTTGGAAGTGGGAATAATCTTTCCCAAACACCTCCTTACTAGTAAAATTAACAACAACCTCATTAATGACGTAAACTCAAGGTGAACATTTGTCTCGTTATGTTTGAGGCGGGTGCTACTCGGTGTATCAACACTTAAACTTTTATATGTAATAGTAATTTTTTTTTTTATAGGTGCCTCTTTTTTTATATATATATTTTTTTCAAGCCATCATTATTGGTTACGTTGGCTACCGTTGCCGGCCAATCTCCTGGCCATTGTCGATAATCTCCGACAAAAATGTCGCATGTAACATCCCAAAATTTCATTTTAAACAAGTAATTTTGACGCAATTAATTTTATTGTTTAGTAATTTCTATCACCGTAAAATTATTTTGTTTATTCCGTCAGCAGTATTTGATTGTTTTGAGTGATTTACTTCAGGTGTCGAAAATAAAAATTTTCGGTAGGGAAAACTTTAAATTTAATTTTTACCGTTAGGTAATTATTTTACGTAACTCGATTTGATATTTGTTTATAATTTTTGTGATTTTATGGATAATTTTGAAATTTTTCCTGTCGTGGGCCCATCCGCATATATAAAAAAGTGGCCATACGGCCCATTGGGTCAAAAAGTTTTTCTACGCATAGAAAAATTTATCTTGTTTAGGCGGAGACAGGATCTTACTAAACCTGAATCCGAAAATGCTTTTAAAATTTTATTGTCTTGTATTTTATAATTTAATTATCTGGATGATAAAAATACAAAAAATATTATTTGTAGGATACAAGAATAAATATTATACCGCGTAGTCAACAAAAAGAGAACTTGACTTGATTTATACCTTGGATGAGGATACTTAGTTTGAAATATTAACCATTGATTTAATCAAAGGTTAAAAACAAACTTAATAAAGCGCTTGGATAATAACTATTGATTTAATCAATGGTGTGAAATAAGCTTAATCAACCATAGATGTAATCAAAGGTGTAGAATCGGTCTTGAAAAGTGAATGCAATTCATTTATAACCATTGGATTTAGATTAAATCAAGGGTGGAGATTTAATCTTAAAAAGTAACAAAGACCAATTATGACCATTTGGATGAAGAATTAATCAATGGTGGAAATTTGGTCTTCTAAAGAAGAAAGATAATTAAACCCTGGATTAAAAGTTTGAAGGAGTAATCTTAACCATTAATTTTGGAGACACATCTAATGATTAAATTTAAAGGAGAAAAATCCAACACTTGCATTTACTCTTAAAATTAAAAATCTACCTAAATCCTAACCATCAATTAATCAATGGCTAAAATCTTCAAATGGTGACAAATAATGAAGACAACTTTATTGAATGCATTATGAAGAGAAGGTGATGGTTTTGGAGTGTTTAGAAGACAAAGCAGATGCTTTATGTCATTTTGCGTTGTCTCATAATGGCTTTATTTTGATTTTTGCACTCAAGAAGAATGCAAGAAGGGGGCACGGTTTTGGTCTGATTTTGAGAGCTTTGAAGACCATTATTACTATCTTTGTCATTATTGATCATTCTTGATCATCTTTGTCTCTCCAAAAGCTCATCAAACTTTTCTCTCCACCTCTCCTCCAAGCAAGTTTTGGCCATGACCATCAAGAACACCCTCCATCACTCAAAAATTTCATCCAACTTGATTTTCTAAACCTAAACACCATTCTAAGAAACATCTCTACATTATGAGTTTTTCCAAAATCATTCATCTTGATCTTTTTTTCATATCAAAAATCAAAAATTTCATTTTTTTCTTCAAGAGAAACCATTCGGTTATCTACCCTAAAATCACCATCCAAGCTCTTTTAATTTCATCCAACCTTGGATCTTGAATCTCCATGATGTTTCCAAGCAACTTTCATGTTGAAGACTTCTTCTAAATCATTCATCTTCAAGCCAGTTTCTTCAAGATCCATGTTATTGGGTTTTTGAGGTGAAGTATAAGGAAACTTCATTTTCTTCTCTCTTTTTCATGATCTAAACCATGTTTGATCCATTGCCTCTTAATCAAGCTTGATATGTTAATTAACTTGTGTTTTGTTTTGTATTTGAGAAGCTATTGGTGGTGAAGGACTTGGAAAAAGTTAAGAAATCGAATCAAGAAGCTTTGAGGATCTTCAAGAGGTAAGAGGAGATCCATCTCACCAACCAAGACATGGTGGTGAGAGATGGTATTTTATTTGATGGATGTGGAATCCATGTGAGGATTCATATCCATGGTCAAATAATTAATTTGTGGGTGTTTATGAGCTTTGATTAATTTTCTATACTTGATATGCTTTGCATGATTTTATAAAATTTGATGATATATATCTTAATGCTTTTATGGCTTTGATGGTATCTTATATTATTTATGATGAAATATATATGTATATCCATGATGACATATGGAAAGGAATTGATTTTTACTTCAATAGCCAAGGAAGAATTATATGCCTTTGATTAGGGTTCATGTTGAAAATTTTCAAGAACAAAAGAATTGATTTTTGAAAGATAAACATGGTGGATTTAACAAGACACCTCAACATAGGTGTTTATAACTTAAGATTTTTTATGAATGATGAAAATGTATGATTTGAAGAATTTGGAAAATAAACAAAGGGTTTGTTTTTCAAGAAAAACACGGTTTTTAGAAGGATTTTTATTAATTTATTTTGTGTAAAAGTTTTTTAACTAAACATGAGATTTAAATGAAAATAAGAATGATGATTTTAAGGATTTGCAAAAGAAAGTTGGATTTGTAAAGAAAGTGAAAATGGATTTGCAAAGAAAGTGAAAAATTGAAAATGAACAAATGATTTGATTTTCAAAGACTATGAGTCTTACGTTTTTGTAAAGGATTTTTAATGATTTTGTTTGTGAAACCATATCAATTTAAAAGAAAAAATATTTGATAGTTTCAATAAATCATGTATACATTTTTTTAAGGCTTGTAATGCTTGATTTTTATGAACAAAGTGAATTTCAAAGTGGAAACGTAATCAATTTAATACAAGGATTTTGAAAAGGAATCGGCGTTAAATCATCACTTGAAAAATCAAGTTTTTGTAAACGAAAATGTTTTCAACTTCAATTTATTTTGAAGAAGGTTGTGTTTGGAAATGATTTGGGAAAAATGGAGAATATAATAAAATTTACTAACGATAACTTATTTTCAGTTTTGAAATACGTTAAAAAATGTTAAGTTTTGAAACGTTGATTTACATCAATGGAAAAATTTTTATGAAGTATATTTTGAAAAAGAATTTCTTGAAAAAGAATCATGGAAAAATATTTTCTTGAGTAAAAAATATATTAAATGAAATATAAAGTTATATTATTTTTTGAAGAGGAATTTTTGAAGGTTAAGAAATATTTTACAGTAATGAAATTGTGATTTAAAAGCTTTTACGATCTTAAAACGTGATTTTTAAGTTTCCACGCAATTTTGAACAATGTGTTAAAAAAGATATTGATTTATTTAAGTCCAAAATAATGTTTGGAATATTGAGGAATATTTTATGTGATTGAAAAATATTTTATGTATCTTAAAAACAATTTGAAATACAGTAAAATATTTCTACGCGATTTTAAATACGTTGAAATATTTACTACGCATTTGAATTACGTTTAAATATTTTACGTAATTTGGTATTGTTGAAAAATCACTATGTGATTTAAAAGTGATAGATTATTTTTACGTGATTGTGAAAATGACGGAAAATCGTTATGAGATTTGGAAAGTGTTTTAAATATTTTGAGAATGATAGAAAATGATTTACGTAACATAAAAGAATGATTTTTAAATTACGCGATTTTGAAACAGTAAAGAAAATACTATGCGATTTGAGAAACGTATGTTTTTACGCGATTGAAAAACGTGGTTTAAAAGTCAAATGTAAGAGTTGCAATATTTTGAAAACGTAAATGTAAATGTTACGAAATTTTGTAAATGTAACAAGAATAAGATTATTTAAAACGTAAAAAACGTTTTAAAATTTTAAAAACGTAACAAAAGTGTTACGGTATTGTGAAAATATAAGAGAAGTGTTATATTGTGAAAAACATACTTAATTGTGAAATATGTTACGCAATTGTGAAAATACGGTAAAAGTGTTTTACAACTATGAAAATGTGATAACATGATTTTTGTTGTTGAAAGTACAGTATGATTACTGTTGAACCTTTGTCCATACACTGTTTGTGAGAAAATGACATATTTGTCTATGATTTGATTTGGTGCATTATACATGCATTGGAATGGTCCGATGAGACTTGGATATACCGATGCTTGCATATTTGGGTGCGATATGCGTAGTGTAGGTCACTTTTGACCTTGGGCATCGGGGTTTTTACACACGGGTTTGGTCGCGCTTCTTCCCGTAGGTTATTGATCCGGACCGAGACAATATTCTTAATCAAGATCTCGATAAAGATGCGTCGCATGTATGTCTTAGATGTGCAAAAATTGAAATGAGAATTAAAGCACGTGGTCGAGGCACGCATGCCGTGCAGTCTTTTCGATCATTTCTCCGACCGAGTTTAGCTCCACGGGAGTAGGAAATCGAGTCTTGTACATGCATAATCAGTACATTTATGTCATGTGATATATTAATTGAGGAATATTGGCTATGACAATTGTTTTCAATACTTGGATGATGATGATGATGATAATGCTGAGGTATTATCGTAATTGTTGTTTATGATAATTTAACTGATAAATGATTGGATGATGATAGTTGATTAATATTGATGCATGATCATATTTCTAGTATGATATCCCTATATGATATTGTTGTTGTGTTATCTCTTTCTTACGTATTGTATTGGTGTAGGTGATCTCACCTCTTTGATATGTTGTTTCTTTGTGTTGCCTCGTATTGTTAAAATTAAAACATAGAGAAAGAATGAGTTGTCTTTAGACATATTCGAGATCACTAATAAGGAGTGGACATTCAGACTGAAGGTGTACATTTACAAAGAACAGATGTAGAATAGTATGTCCTGATGATCGATTACACAATGAGAATAAGTATGTTAAGTTTTAACGTTAGTGTTGCATCTGCGTTTATTAAGTAGGACCGTCATGTAGGGTTTCTTCTTGTTAAAAAAAAAAAAAGAATCATAGTTTTATATTTCTTTTTAAGTTGTTAAATATTAATTGGTGTCAATATTGTATATGAATCTGTTTCAATATATGTTTTTCAGTATTACATATGAATTTCAGTAAGTTTATATTTCAACAAGAAAGAAATTTTTTAAACCCACGTTTTTAACTCAAACCTTTTATGAAAACATTTTCAGATTATGAGTCGGGAGTTAGACATGTGATACCCTAGGGAGGGTGTTACATCGCAGACCAATCTCCGGTTAGTTACTATATACTTTTTAAAATTACATAATTGTATAAATAATACTCATTAAAATTATATCAATCTTTTTTTTTTAAATAAATAATTTGTATATACTTGAAATTTTTTTCTTAAAACTATAACTATTAAAAATCTTATAAATTTTAACGATAATATTTATACAAATTATGCAACTTAAAAAAATTGAAGGTGACTGATTTTCCTAAAATTATAATTGTATTTGTTAAAAAATCTCATAAATTTTAACTGATAATATTTATATAGTTATACAATTTTGAAAAAAATTAGAGGTATCCGGTGATGACCGACAAATAGCTTACAATGGTCTACCAACCAACGACAATAATGGTAGTAGTATATAAAAAAAAATATAAAACTAAAAAAGAAACCTGAAAAAAAAAGAAACATGTTCAACAAATTTTTTGTAATTGATGTAAGTCATTATTTTATTTTATAAATAAATCAATAATTTAAATTTAATGATTTTTTACGCTCTCTTTTAAAAAGTATATATTAAACACCACCTTATATTTGGTCCAACTAAGAATGATTCCTAAACTTTTACAAATTAATATATACTTGAGAAAGTATTATTTCTTAGTTATTTTTCAACGGGGTAACTATGTATCATTTTGTTAGGTAAGATTTTTTTAAAATAAATTATTTTTAAAATAAATAAATAAATATAAATTTATCATTAAATTTTAATACAGTTTAAATTAAATTAATTATAAATATATTTTTATTTATTTAATTTAAAGATAATTCCACTTTAAACGATTTTTTTTCATTTTTCCATTTTTTTTTCATTTGGATATGATGAGATTCCGCAGCACCATCACTATCACTAATAAAATTTAATTGACATTTATGCTTTAAACTTCAAATATAGTAATTTGATCCATTAACATGCGACGTAGAAGTGGTAAAACGAGTTTAATTCATTGGGTTAATTTATTAATTCGTTATTTTTTACAAGTTAAGTTCAAGATTTTAATTTATTTTTATTTTTTAACCCGCATAATTCGTCTTGTATAACCTGTGAATTAAACAAGGCGGAAACGGGTTGACATGTTGAGTTGAGTTTTTTTTAAAATGTTATAAATGAATCTTTTTTATGTTTATAGTATTTTTATAGGTATGATACTAATTTTATTTATTTTATTTTATTTTTTTAGTCTCTGTATAATTTTTTTTTATTTTTTAAAATTTTTATGATTTTTTTTTTTTTTTATAAATTTTATTTTTATTTTTTAGGTAGATTGACTTGATAACCCGACTTTTTCTCTTTTCTTCTACGTAAGTCTCTTAATTTCATCCTAAAAAACGATGAATTAACTCTTCTAACCTATTTTTTAAAATGAACCAACCTGTCCTATCTCATATTTTGACAGATTAAAAACATGACGAGTCAAGCAGGACGAATTTGTCTGTTTTGCCACCTCTAAATTCCCACACCATTAAATGAATGGCACGGAGTCAGCTTCGTTCATTATTTGTTTATTTACAGTGATCCTCGGGCATTCTCGAAGAGATTAGGAGACAGCTCCTGTCCTCTACCAAACGGCTGATTCTTCACGGCGACACTGAGCCAGAGCTATTACTTCTTCCCAGGTGTTAACATGTGATTTTTTAGTAGTATTTTCTTCAATTACATTTATTAACCATCCACAATCTCATCGTCATCTTTCTTCTATATCTGCTAGTCAAATCTGCAGTGCTTTCCTATTTTTCATGCACACTTTGGCACCATGGCTTTCATTACCTATAGGTTAATTTTTTTTTAATCTGAATTACCTATAGGTTAATTAGTTAACACTTTCTTTATTAAAGATAATAATAAGTTAGTAACATAAACAACTGTTACGGTGTGTAGTTCTCTTGGTTAGGAGCTGA
This sequence comes from Ormosia emarginata, assembly GCA_029884605.1. Classification (NCBI taxonomy): domain Eukaryota; kingdom Viridiplantae; phylum Streptophyta; class Magnoliopsida; order Fabales; family Fabaceae; genus Ormosia; species Ormosia emarginata. The sequence continues at coordinate 18,202,206 of JAQQTP010000064.1, read as the reverse complement.
AACATCAAAGCAAGTGGGGAGTGCATTGATCTCTCCCCAAATGCTTAGCAACTGGAGAAATTTTTTGGTGATGACTTTTTATTCTAGGTATATAAATTAATATTTGACAAATAAAAAAATATATAAATCATATATACATATATCTATTAATATAACTTTTGCAGACTTAAAGTAAAAAAAATTCTACTAAATAATTTCTCTCCTTAAGTTTCAACCCTTTTCCCTTTTCTCTCCGTTGGGCCCATAGGCCACCGAGGTGGTGCTCCTGCATTGAGTCCTACAAGAAAAAATCTTCGAATTAAAAAAAATGGTTTTATGTAATTTTTTATTTTATATTATTTTTTATTATATTTTTTTAATAATTATGATTAAGTGAAAAAAATAATATAAAAAAATATATAATATATAATATAAAAATTAATATAAAAAGTAATATAAAAAATATATAATTATGATCCCTAAAATAAACACAAATCACTCACTCCTGTGGCACATGAAAAGTGATATATGTTATAAGAAGATCCTTTTACGCCAAAAATATATTTCACCATTCATTTCTCAATTGTTATCCAATTCGTGGCATGTCATGCGAGGAATTGTAGCGTTATAAAGGTATGATTTTTCTTTTGACGTTTTTATACAGTCTCCGTTTCATAACCTACAAAGGTTGTAGATGGAATAATAAGTTCAATTTCGGAACTTTGGGAATATTTTGACGTCTAAGATCATGATATTCTTATAGTATCACATTCTTGAAAAATAGAAAATTACACCACTTTATTCACCCAAAAAAAAAAAATGGAGGAGGATTCTTCGGTTAACAGTTAGAAGCAACAGCCAACGAGAGAGTAGAGGATATCCGTTCCCAAATCCCAATTCAAATTAACACGAAAAAAAAATAATTCTACACTTTTTTTTAAAAGTGTAAATATTGTACATATATTTTTTAAGGATATATGATTGAAAGAGAAAAAGTGATAAAAAATATGATAAATAATATTAAATAAAGTGTAAAAAAAGATGTATACACTAATTGTGGTAAGAATATTAAAATTGTTTTCAAACTATGTCCAAAGTTTTGCACGTTTGATATCATCAGCAGGCGGGTGTTATTGTGCACCCTGCCAAGTTTGAGTGTATCATACACTCAAATTTTCACCTGCAACAACAAATTTTTTTTACAGGTTGTCTCTTTTTATATATATATATATTTTGTTTTTTTTTCAGGCTACCATTACTGGATACCGCCGACTATCGCGTAGCGGTTAACAGGTCACGTAAGCAACCACCGCCACCATCTACTGGCGGCCACCGCCACATAATATCCGGTGATCGCCGCCGGCCAACCTCTGGCTAGTTACTATTTACTTTTTAAAATTATACAACAAAAATAATATCCGTTGAAATTATATCAATCTTTTTTTTTTCATAAATAATTGTGCATACTGAAATTTTTTTCTTAAAACTATAATTGTTAAAAAATCTTATAAATTTAAAATGATAATATTTATACGATTATACAACCTAAAAAAATTGAAGGTGACTGATTTTCCTAAAACTATAATTGTGTTTATTGAAAAATCTTATAAATTTTAATTGATAATATTTATACAGTTATACAACAACAACAACAACAACCAAGCCTTTTCCCACTAGGCTACATGGATCGACGACGCTATCATTGTGTCTATCATTAACCAAGTCTTCGAAAAAAGCCATTCAAATCTAGATCTTTTTAACCGTTTCACCTATAGTCTTTCTTGGTCTTCCTCTACCTCTAACTATCGGGCTATTCTCCATCCGATCTACTCTTCTTACAGGGACTTCTAAGGGTTTCTCCTTACATGTCCAAACCACCTAAGGCGAGATTATCCCATCTTTTCCACAATAGGTTACTTTCTCTCTAATGCATTCATTCCTAATCCTATCTTGTCTAGATGGCCACACATCCAACGCAACATCCTCATCTCCGCGACACCGATCTTGTGCTTTGTTGGCTTTTTACCGCCCAACATTCAAGTACCATACAACATTATGGGCCTTATAGGCATGCCGTGCGGTAAAATTTACCCTTAAGCTTGAGAGGCACTTTCCTATCACAAATAACTCCCAAGCACACCTCCATTTCATCCATCCACTTGAATCCTATGGTTTACATCTCCTTCTATCTCTCTATCATTTTGTATGATGGATCCAAGATACTTAAACTGTGCAACTTGTGGTATGATATGATCTCCAATTTTTACCGCTAAGCTAGCATTAGCATGTTTCTTACTGAACTTACATTCCATATACTCCGTCTTACTCCCGCTTAGACGAAAGCCATGTTCTTCCAAAGCCCGTCTCCATAACTCTAGCTTCCCGTTTATTTCTTCTCTCGACTCTCCAACTAAGACTATATCATTTGCAAAAGCATGCATTGTGGCAAGGATATGCGTGATTAAGGACTCAAAGTGACCCAGTGCGATCCTATAGTTATAGGGAACTCTTTTGTGACCCCACTCGGTGTTCTCACACTGGTTTTAACCTCATCATACATATCTTGGATTGTTCGAATATAGGCAATACGAACTCTTTTCTTCTCCAAAGCCTTCCACAAGACTCCTCTCGGTACCCTATTGTAGGCTTTTTTCAGATCAATGAAAACCATGTGTAGGTCTTTTTGCTTCCTCCGATACTGCTTCCGTCAATCTTCGTAGAAGATAGATTGCTTCCATGGTTGACCTCCTGGCATAAACCAAATTGATTCTCCGAAATATGAGTCTCTTGTCTTAGTCTCCTTTCAATGACTCTTTCCCATAACTTCATAGTATGACTCATGAGTTTAATCCTCCGTAATTTGCAAATATCTCCTTATTCTTATAAATAGGGATTAAAGTCTTCTCATCCATTCATTTGGCATCTTCTTAGACCTCAATATCTCGTTAAACAACTTTGTAAGCCAACTTATACCTTTATCTCCTAGGCACTTCCATATCTCAATAGGTATATTATCTGGTCCAACCGCTTTTCTATTATCTATCCTCTTCAATGCTTCTTTTACCTCAAACTCCCGAATTCTACGATAAAATGTTTTATTTTGGTCTTCTTCTCTAGTGTTTAGAATGTCTGAGTCTCCTAATGCCCCGTGTTCCTCATTAAATAACTTGTGAAAATAACTCTTCCATCGATCTTTGATGTCTTGTTCCGTAACCAAGACTTTTACCCTCTTCATCCTTAATGCATTTCACTTGATCCGTGTCTCTTGTCTTCCTTTCCCTACTTTTAGCAAGCTTGTAGATATACCTTTCTCCGTCTTTGGTGCCCAACGATTGATATAACCCATTAAACGCTTTAGCTTTCGCCTCGCTCACCGCCTTCTTAGTATCTTTTTTTAGTGCCTTATATTTTTCCCAATTTTCATCATTTTTACACACATGCCAAACTTTATAACATTCCCTTTTAACCTTAACCTTATCTTGTACACTTGTGTCCCACCACCAAGATTCTTTATCCTTGGGTCCAAAGCCCCTTGATTCACCGAGTGTCTCTTTTGCTACCTTCCTAATCCCTTTAGCCATCTCGTTCCACATATCATTAGCACTCCTCGTACTTCCCAAATCTCTTCCTCCATAATCCTTCTCTCGAAAGAAATTTGTTTTCCGCCCTTTAGTTGCCACCATTTGATCCTTGGCTCTCTGTCTCGACAATTTCTCCTTACTCTCATCTTAACTCGTACATCCATAACCAAAACCCCGTGTTGGGTAGTCAAGCTCTCTCCAGGGATGACTTTGCAATCCATGAAATCTTTCTAATTTCCTTAATATTTATAAACAATTTTAAAAAAAAAATTATACAAAAATTATACAGGGATACCTCCAATTTTTTTTTAAATTATACAGTTATACAATTTTAAAAAAAAATTGGAGGTATCCGGTGATGGCCATCAAGCAACGTACAATGATCTACCAACAAACGATGACAGTGATGGCAGTAGTATAGAAAAAAAATATAAAACTAAAAAAAAAAAGAAAAATTGAAAAAAAAAACTTGCTTAACAAGTTTTTTGTAATTGATCTAAACCATTAATTTATTTTAAATTTAATAATGTACTATACACCATCTTTTAGAAAGTATATATTAGACACCACCATCATGAACATATCATAACTAGTGCAAAGTGACATCGCTACCTAAGAGCCCAAAACATGGCTGCATTTAAGGACCATGTGGTGAACCATGTTCTTTTAGTCCTTAGATTTAATGAGAAAGAGATCAACGGTGGAGGGAGAACACTGGTAACAAGATTAGTAGGTTACCTCACCGGCGACTGGACCACCACCACCAACCGGCCAAGCACCACCACAACAAACCACCTCCACCAACCCCCTACAAACCCAGCACCATCGTTGACCCAGTCCTCTCTCCTTGCATTTTTTTTTCTAGAAACTCAAATCTAAAAATAGATTTGAGATGAATTAGATCTGTTGAAATGAATTAGATCTATTGAAATGGACTAGAAGTCGTACGACTCGCACCACGCTTGAGCCTCCTCCACCGTCCTCAACCAAATCGGAACCACTGCTCCACCGCTTGACCACCATCACTAGCCATTACATCCCTGCCATTAGTCATAGCCACATCACCCGTGAGCCACCCCCATTCCTCCCCAGCCTCATTGCGCAGTCACTATGCATGACTTAGGTCGTCGGAGTTCAACAGTTAAAGCTCGTCGCTAGAGTCACATTCTGCCTTGAAAGTTAGCAGCAGTGTGGCCACTCTCCCTCTGCACGTTGGATCTTTTCCTCCCACCGTCATTCACCTTATCAACTTTGGTAGCGACTCGAGGATGGCGGTGACGACAAGGAGCAGTGCCATGGCAGAGGATAAAGGTTGCTGCAAAGGGGATGGGGTTAGGGTTAGAGTTAGGAATAAAGTTAGGGTTAGATAACCTACTACAACAAGTCATTTTGATGGTCCACAGGTGGTCTCTTGGTCCACCTTAGAAGCTACCCCAAAACATATATGATAGAAAATGATAGCAAGAATGATTCTTCTTCAGGTATGCCTTTTTATTGATCTTAGGCCCTTAAGTTGTGTGACCTCATTTGCCCTGAATTGTTAAAAAATAAAACAAAACATTTATTAATTTTCATTAATTATTTAAGAAAACATATTAAATACTTTCAAGATATTGAATATTATAACTTTTCATTTAATAATTTTTTATTAAACAAAATTTAGATTATTTTTTATATCTATTACATTTATTTCACTAATTAAAATATGATATATGTTCATTAATATTTTTTTATTTTTTTTAAAATATACACATATCATAATTTAATTGATAAATAAATATAATAAATATAAAAAAATAAATCTAAATTTTTCTTTTTTTATTTTAATTTCCTAACGTGTGCACTTATGCCAGACGTTAACCAAACACAAAAAATTATTACGTTTTGCCAATTCTGTATCAACTTCGAAAAGAAGCCAAAGCGAATCACGTTTCCCTCATTCCCCCTGCAATTATATCTAATACATTGGCCATTGTAAACATCTCAGTACCATTTACATCCCTAGTAAATAAATCACTGATTATGAGTATGCCCCCTCTCTCAATTCTCACGCATTATCCCAGAAGATAGAGAGCCTCTTAATTGCTTTCACAAATAGAAGGAAAATGTTAATCATACAGTCAATTTTTTTTAGAAGTGTATGTATTATTAATATTTTTTTTAAAGATGTGTGATGTAATAAAAAAATGATAAAAAAATATATATATATATAATAAATAATATTAAAAAGAGTGTAAAAAATGATGTAAAAAAAATGAAAAAGAATATAAATAGAATCCTATGAATTCTGATAAATTCTTTCCTCCTCCCGTAGTAATTTTTTTCTTTCTTCACAATACATCACCACCATCCAATTTTTTTTCCTACCAATTATGTAAGTTTTAACATCATTTTGACGGTGCTATATTATCTTGGAGGAAGAAAACTCCAGCACAAGAAATTTCCATGAATTCCTCATCACCTTTTAAAAAACTTGTCTCTGCCTCCAACTTGTCACACATATAGCGTGACCAACAACACCAAACCCCCCACAAAACCCCCTTAAAAAACTTTCTTTGCTTCCTTCACTGTAAAAAACCGTAGAAGATGCAGCAACACGTTCTCGACCCCTTGCACTTTCTACTACTACTATCTTTACTTTGTTTCAGTTGTGATTTCTCGCTAGGGGTATCTCTCTTCAGAGATTCTCAAATTCTGCTAAATGTCAAGAACACCCAACTCGAAGATAAAAGCAACAGTCTCAAAAACTGGGTTCCAAACAGAGACAACAACCCTTGTAACTGGTCTGGCATTACCTGCGACGCACGAAACCAATCACTTGTCTCAATCAACCTCTCCGAGAATGGCATCTACGGTGAGTTTCCCTTTGGTTTTTGTCGCATTCAAACCCTCCAAAACCTCTCTCTTGCACTCAACTTTCTCGGCAACGCTATCTCCCCACACTCGCTTTCTCTCTGCTCCCACCTTCATGTCTTGAACCTCTCCCAAAACTACTTCATCGGAGCGTTGCCGGAATTCCCATCGGAGTTCAGTCAACTGACACAACTTGATCTCTCCTATAACAACTTCTCCGGCGACATTCCGGCGAGTTTTGGCCGGTTTCCGCAACTGGGGGTGCTCGTTTTAACCGGAAACCTTTTCAGTGGAACGGTTCCTTCATTTTTAAGCAATCTCAGTGCCTTAACTCGTTTGGAAATTGGTTACAACCCTTTCAAGCCAGGACCTTTACCTCACCAACTTGGAAATCTTTCTAAGCTTGAAATTTTGTTTCTTTCCAATGCAAATCTCGTAGGGGATATACCAGACTCAATTGGGGATCTTGTCTCCCTCAAGAACCTTGATTTGTCTGAAAACTTTCTCTCAGGTAAAATCCCAAATAGCATTGCGGGTTTGAGAAATGTGGAACAAATTGAACTCTATGAGAACCATCTTCAAGGTGAATTGCCACATGGTTTAGCAAACCTCACTAGTTTACTAAGATTAGACCTTTCATTGAACAAACTCACAGGAAAATTGCCACACACAATCGCTGCATTGCATCTCTATTCTCTTCGGTTAAATGACAATTTTCTCTATGGAGAAATCCCAACGAGTTTGGCTTTTAACCCGAACTTACAAGAACTGGCACTCTTCAACAACAGCTTCACAGGGAAACTACCAGAACATGTTGGACAAAACTCTGAATTAGAGGATTTTGATGTCTCTACCAATGACTTCACAGGCCAATTACCAAGGTACCTTTGCCAAAGGAACAGGCTTCAGCGTCTTATAACCTTCAAGAACAGGTTTTCAGGAACTCTGCCTGAACAATTTGGTGAATGCCATTCACTGACTTATATCAGAATTCATGATAACCAACTCTCTGGCGAGGTGCCATCAATGTTTTGGAGCCTCCTTAGCCTTCAGTTTCTGAAAATGGATAATAACAGGTTCGAAGGTTCGGTGTCTAATTCCATTTCCAAAGCCAGGGGACTCACCAAACTTCATTTGTCTGGTAATAGCTTTTCTGGAACTTTTCCAATTGGAATTTGTGAACTTGATGAGCTAATGAAGATTGACATGAGCAGAAACCGGTTCACCGGTGAAGTTCCCACGTGCATGACTGGATTGAAGAAGTTAGAGAACCTTAGGCTGCAGGAGAACATGTTCATTGGTGAAATTCCTAGTAATGTGAGTTCATGGACTGAGTTGACCGAGTTGAACTTGTCCTATAACCAATTTTCAGGCATAATTCCATCACAACTTGGTAACTTGCCAGTTTTGACTTACCTTGATCTCGCCGTGAACTCGCTGACGGGGAAGATTCCGGCAGTGTTGGTAAAACTCAGGCTCAGCAAGTTCAATGTCTCCGGCAACAAACTGCTTGGGGAGGTGCCTTCTGGTTTCAACAACAACCCGGTGTACTTATCGGGTCTAATGGGTAACCCAGGTTTATGTAGCCCAGTTATGAAATCCCTGCCTCCTTGTTCAAAACAAAGACCCTTTTCTCTGATTGCTGTCATTGTTTTTGCTGCTTGCTTTTTGCTCATTCTAGGGTCGTTGATCTGGTTCTGGAAGAGAAAGTCACTTTCTTTTGGTGGGAAATCCAATAAGCGTTCCTTTAAGACAACCACTTTCCAAAGAGTGGGGTTCAGTGAAGAAGACATTGTTCCTTTCTTAACAAGCGAGAACCTCATTGGCACAGGTAGTTCAGGACGCGTGTATAGGGTGAAGCTCAAAACGGGGGAGTCAGTTGCAGTGAAAAAGCTCCGGGGAGGAACACAAAAACCGGATACTGAATTGGTGTTCAGGTCTGAGATTGAGACTTTGGGTCGAATTCGACATGCTAATATTGTGAAACTGTTGTTTAGTTGCAGTGCTGAGGACTTAAGAGTTTTGGTGTTTGAGTACATGGAGAATGGGAGCTTGGGTGATGTTTTGCATGTTGAAAAATGTGGGGAGTTAATGGAGTGGTCCATGCGGTTTGACATAGCTTTGGGTGCTGCTCAAGGGTTGGCTTATTTGCATCATGATTGTGTGCCCCCTATAGTTCACAGGGACGTGAAGAGTAATAACATTTTACTGGACAAGGAGTTTAGGCCTTGTGTAGCAGATTTTGGGTTGGCTAAGACCCTGCAGCGTGAGGGAGGTGGTGGTGGTGCTATGTCTAGGGTTGCTGGATCATATGGTTACATTGCTCCAGGTTAGTTCTTTTATTATGCCTTTTAGAAGAGAGGAATGTGTCACTTGGACTTGGATGATTATACAAGTTCATTAGTTTTTGTCACCATGATGACTTCCTTTATGTTATGAAAACTGAAAAGATAAAAATAGAATAATGCTTTTAAGTTTTGGAAAATTTGACTGCTAATAAATACTTAGTTGATTCAATTGCAGAGTATGCTTACACACTGAAAGTGACTGAGAAGAGCGATGTCTATAGTTTTGGTGTGGTGCTGATGGAATTGATCACAGGGAAGAGGCCAAATGACCTTTCCTTTGGTGAGAACAAGGATATAGTGAAGTGGGTAACTCAGACTGCTTTGTCATTTGCTGAAGATTACCGCAGTGGTTTGGCCCATATTATAGACCCAATGTTGAACCGGGCCACTTATGATTATGTAGAGGTTGAGAAGGTTTTAAATGTGGCTCTACTTTGCACCTCAGCGTTTCCCATTAATAGACCTTCAATGAGAAGGGTGGTTGAATTGCTGAAGGAACATAAACTGGCTCGTCCCAACTCATGATGCCCTAAGCATTGTGGTTTCAATGCCCTCTCCCCAACGGACCCAAATTTTGTGTTACAGTGGAGGCAGGCATCACATAAAAGTGATTGCTGGCTTTGTTGAGCCTTGAAGGCAAGTGGGTTTTTAAAATGGTGAATGCACCCCTCTCACTTTAATTTTGTAAAATATACTGGAAGGCGGATAATTGGTCTTCAATTATACTGTTGAATCATTTATTTTCTGAGGGATTATGTGGCATCCTCTAGATATGCAGATATATTATCTCATGTCACAATCTGTTAGGCTTCTTACTCTTGCGTCTACTCTTTTTCTTTCTTTTTTTCTTTTTCCCAGGGCTATTCTTATGTCTGTTTAATAATAGATGGTGGCGTTTTTTTTTGGTACAAATAGATGGTGGCGTTTGATGTACTCATAAACAGCTTTGGAATATGGATGTTCCTGAAAACTATAACCTACAATAACCGGTCAATTTCGTTGACCGTTTAATTTTATTTTATATTTTTTTTCAGTCATCTTTAAGAGAAAAATAAGTAATGACTAAGGAAAAAATAAATAATGATTTATATATAAGTAGTGATGATTAATAACTTGAACTTAAATTACTATATAATAAATTTAAATAACTATTTGACACAAATCATAGATAATCAGATCATGAATTAATACACATAAAAATTACTAAGTAGTGATCAAGAGAAAAATAAATGATGATTCTTATGTAAGTAATGGTGATGAATGACTTGAACTTAAATCGCCACATAATAAATTTAAATTACCATTTCTGTTACTCAAATATAACCACATCATAGGTTAACAAATAATGAATTAATACACATGAAAGCTACTAAATGGTGACTAATGAAAAAATAAATAGTGATTCTAAGTAATGGTGATGAATGATTTGAGCTTAAATCACCACATAATAAACTTAAATCATCATTTCCACCACTCATATATCACCACATCATAGGTCACTAGATAATAAATTAATACACATGAAAGCTACTAAGTAATGATTAATAAAAAAATAAATGATAATTCCTGTATAAATAATAGTGGTAAATAACTTGAAGTTAAAATACTATTTTTCATTACTCATATGTCACCATATCATAAAATTAATTCACGTAATAATTAAATAAGTGATGAATAAGAGAAAAATAAATAATAATTTTTGTGTAAATTGTGGTAATTAATGATTTGAATTTAATTGATATATTTGAAAATTTACCTATTGTGTAAGTACCAAATTAATTATTTTGGACCGTTGATCAATTGGATATCATAATCAATGGTTGTAGCTGCTTGGAACATAGATGCTCCTTATTATTTTATGAGTATGTTAAAATTTTCCAATAATAAATTACTAGTACATTAATAGATAATTAATAATTTAAAGCTGTCTCCTGAATTTGTTGAAGTAATAACCATGAACATATAAACATAACTTCTTTTTAGGTTGAGTAACTAGAGTTCAACTGCTCTTTGCCCTATTAAAATGGACTTCATCTTTGTTATTTTAATTTTAAAAATGTAATTTCTTAATTTTTTAAATGAGTTTTTCTAATAATTTTAACTACATGGAAGTTAGTTGTATTTATAAAAGAAGAATGATACTATAATTGGATTACGTCACACAGTTTAAAAATACTATACGAGAAATGTTTTGTCTTTTTATTTAATTCTTTCACTAATTTTTTTAATTATTAAATAAAAAATTTATTGAATATTTTTTATATTTTTAAAACATTATACTTATATTTTTATATAATGTTTTTTATGTAATATTAAAAAAAATTATAAGAAGATATAACATTGTTTTTTACATAGAATTATCACATAACTGAATTATTTTTGTTTTTTGTTTTTTAAATTATGCTGCTCCCATCGTTCAGAGCCCTTGTTGGCGCTTCAATTCTACCATCGTTCAGTTCTAACACATACTTAACACTTTGGTTTCCACCCAACGTTTGCCCCCATCACCGGCGCCGTCGCCTGCTCTCGTCACCTGCGCGTCATCTGCTCCCATCGCTGGCGCTGTCGTATGCCCCCATCATCAGCGTCGAAGTCTGCTCCAATCGCCGGCGTCAAAGGCTGCTCCGTCGAAGGTATGTTTACTGTTGTAAACACAGAATTATTCATTGTTTCTTATTGTTACGTGTGTGTATATATATGTATAGCATTTGGGCATTTGCCTATGCACTTTTTTTTTTTCTGAGAATATGGAAACTTGAAATTTGTGGTGCCAAGCTTCTATAAGGCATGGATGCTGTGAGCTTGTTGTTGTATTAAGTTTTTGTTAGATCAAAATGATTTGGGTGCCCTTGAAAATCAGAGGATATGGGAAAACTATTTATCAAATTTTGCAACTTGTTACAGTAGCTGGAAAAATGAAGTTTCCCTACCTTTATGTTATGTAGAACTTCTAATTTATATTATGGGAAAAATCAAGTTCCATAATCTTTTGACTGCACTTACATGTTTGGATCCAATCCATGTTTGGTACTCTTGAAGATATTCTGTTTGGTTGGGTTTTGGCCTGTTTTGCTTGGAGGCTCTTCTAAGCTTGTGGGTGCTTCAAGTGAGGGATAAAACACTTGCATTGATTTGCATTTTCAATTATTATATCGCTTCTCAGCAATGGGATAAATAGTAGAAGTTAAAATAATATGAACATGGATTATTTTCTGCATCTTTTATCGTTGTTGTTCATTCCCTTATAGTATGCTCTTGTTCAATTTCATTGGAATATTAATATATTATTTGTTTTGGGAGAAAGGAGCATTAGCAATTTTGATTTTAGTTCTTTTAACTAGCATAAAAATTGTGTTACTAGAGCCACTTTGTCCATTACCCAAGCTTCACCTTTTCCCATCGAGCTGAAGTCCAAGGCAACAGGGTCTTGGTTACGCCCTTTAAGTTAAGTGTTGGTTCTTTCTTAGATATGGAGATAGATCCAAATAGAGATCTAGATCTTTCTATTTATCGATGGATAGAAAGATCTATTGAGAAATGAATATGGATCTGGTTTCAAGATCTATGAACAAGAGAGATCCCTAAATATCCATTTGATAAAAGAGATGAATATATAGGGTGGAGTTGGATGAAGGAAAGGCGCTAAATGTGCCACTGTAATCTTTCTAAAGCAAGAAGCGAGAAACTTGACTTTGAGAAAATTTGTTTCTCTCCCAACAAGAAAACGGATGCGCATTAGCGCACCCTCATGTGTGTCAAATGTCGTCTACCAAATCAAATTGTCATAATCACACTCTTATAATAAGTATATATACATCATGCTATATAGATAACAAAGGGAACAAAATAAGCTTTGACAAATTTGTTAATTGTGAACATTATATATGAGTATTGATTAGCTTTCTATGTTTAACATTGTTCTTAAGATTAAACTAAAATAATGGTGACATTACCACTTTTAAAATCTTAGACTTTCAGAAAAATGAAGACTTTGTTGTAGAGTGGGATGAAAAAAGAAAAGTTATTGCTTATGACGTTTATTCGAGTACAACGGAAATCTTTGCAGGCACTCATTCATGGCACTCCAAGTTGTAGATGCTTTTGCAGGTCGGAGTTTTGTTCCATGACTATTTGTTGATGTATTGACAACTCCAGAAATTTTGGATGAGTTAACAAGCTTAGTCTTGTCAAAACTTTTCTGCAAAATAAACACAGTTTTGGGTTTTGGTGCAAGACTTTTTATTATTATTATTATTATTGATGTGTTGACTGCTTTCATATATATAGATAGTATAGGAGTTTTGCTTTTATATATATAAGTGCTTTAAAAATTAAAGGCTGCATAATGTATTGATATTGGCGAACTACTTGTGAAAATATTACACTAGCAAAATGTACTGATCTAAAATGTTACACCTGCAATATGCTACTCTTGCTTTCCATGCTTATTTGTTGTTTACAATTTGTTATCATGTAAGCTATTGAGTGCAAGTCAACTTTTTTTTTTCTTGTGGTTCTTAGCTTATAAAATTAGTAGTTGCATATACTTTTCAAAACAATGATATATTATTAACAAAATGATACACCAAGTTCCAATGATTTTACATAAAATGAAAAATGTTATACCAACCAATATTACAAAGGAAAATATTACACTAACAAAAATATAGCAGGCACCAGCTTCAAATAGCATTTGCTTGGTTCTGCCCCATCAGTATGCATTTCTCTAAAAAAGCTCCAAAGCTTGGACCAGGATCCTCCCATGAGAGGATCTAATCAGTATGCATTTCTCTAAAAAAACTCCAAAGCTTCCATCAAACTTTGCAGATATTTAATTAATTTCGTGATCTTGTCAGTCTCATTATGTTGTCAATATAAAACAAGAACCAAAAAAACAAAAAACATCCGCTGAATTCACTAGTGCCAATGGTGCTCGAACAAGCAAATAGCAATTACATGTTCCAATATTTAATTGTGACATAAAAATTGGGATATAAAAAACAAGATGGTAACACCTATATATTTTGAATATTTTGGTATACGGATTAATAAAATAGTTTATTGCGTCCATCATACGCCAAGAAAATGGTTGAAGATTTCCCTTTGAAACTTCTCGAGAAGTGTTATGAATGTTAAATTAGGGAGTGAAAAAAATATCATGGTATCGTCATTTTTTATTTTATTTATTTGTTTAAAAAAAATTTAAATATAGAGACTATTTACTCAAAATAAAAAATAAACTCTCTATTTTACTTGCTCTTCAAAATATTCTAAAACTCTAAATTTCCAAACATATCCAAAGAGAAATAGGCCAAAGCTTCTTTATCTGAGGCATTTTGTCAAACAATATCTGAGCATCATCAATTTGTCACTTTTAAATACATATGCACCAAACATGCCTACCTGTAATCCAGAACTGATGCAGATGATGTGAAAATCGGGGTGGGGAGTTGATGAAAACTAGGCTGCAGAGGATGAAAATCAGGGTGGGCATCTCCAAAGTGTAGTCTGCCACTTGCGGCTATGGCTGGACGGAGGGATGGGAGCAGCCTTCGATGTTAGCAATGGGAGCAGACAACAACGCCAGCGACGGGAGTGGACAACAATGACGCGTTGGCAATGGGAGTAGGCGACGATGACGTCACTGATGATGGGAGCAGACATTGGGTGGGAACTGAAGTGTTAGTATTTAAGAAGACACAGCCTATGAACGAAGGTAGAACTGAAGTACCAACAAGGGCTCTAAACGATGGGAGCAAAAGACTGTCTTATTTTTTTTAATAAAAAATAAACCAGTTTTTAGATAAACCCGTATAGCTGGTAAACAAGTTAAAGTATTTTTAAAGGGTGTCACATGGACTAATAAAAGAAAAAGTGTTAAAAGAGTATGACAAAGGAAGAGTGTGTTGATAACACTCTTTTTTTTTTTTTTTATAAAAAAAGTGTATTACACTGGAACTATTTTTTATAACAAACATTAAATATGCTAGATTGATTAACAAGTAACTATCGTATTCTTACCACAAATAATATATTTTTTTTTACATCTCATCTAATATCATTTATCATATTTATTTTTTTTATCACTTTCTCTCTCTCAATCACATATCCTTAAAAAAATATATACAATACTCATACTTCTAAAAAAAGTGTAAGATCATCTTTTTCTATTAACAAGTGCTTTATCATTAGATTTTTTTAATGAAAGGTTACACTATTTTCAAAAATAAAGAAAACCATTAATACTTTTAAAACTCATTTATTTGCAAATAAAAGGTCATTTTATTTGGATTTAAAATTTTAATTTTATCACCCGTTTTAAAAACAAGCAAGTGAATTTATATTTATGAAATGATTTAATACATGTTGAGTAAATCTCTCTCAAATTAAATTTAGAATGAACAAGATATGTATATAACATGACCATAAACAAAAACTTATTATATAAGTTTACAGTTTTTTTTTTTAACAATCTAGCTAATTTCTGCTATCGAATTGAAGTGAATTGTTTTAAGGTTATCTGGGTTTGGTGAATACCCAATTCCATTTTATTTTGTCAAAAATAAATATATTATTACTTTAAATGAGAAGAGCATGCCGCTCCAAGAAATACAAGAGACTGACCGAATGGCCAAAACAGCTAATGGAGGGATGAAAAATGATCAATGGTTATTTACAATCAAATATTTTTCTTTTCTCTCCTTAATAATGGAGAAAGTTTTTAATAGGGATGGGGTCTGAGATGAAAAGACTTTTGCATTCCGAAATTTTCATATATAATTGCCAAAGCAACCACATAGCTAACTCGATATCACCTACAAGCCTGGGTCCTTTTTTATAGTGATGGATGAGCACACCTGTGTGATGTCGAATAGTGGAGTGATTCCCATTAGATGAGAACAAGAGGGGCATTTGTTTCCACATGGCCATTGTATATTGATAGTGTAGAAATAAATGGTCATCTGTTTCACGATGTTGTCTACATAGAGGGAAATTTAGATCAATGTTTGCTATGCCTCTGATCACTGAAATTCTTAGGTGGATACGGTCTATCACATCACCATTTAGACATTCAAATCATAATTTGATATAACTAAAAGTATTATTAATGATTGGTGTAATTTTATGATAGTCTCTAATATCTTATACATGTTAAATAATGATTTAAGTGTTTATGATGAACTGTGTCTATCTAAGAATTACTCCTTCAAACAACCAAGACATTATTGTAAAGTCGCCATAGAAAATACTTAACCTTAGGGGGGGAAGTGTAACTGCCACAAATTTTTCCAAGGAAATTCCCTCTCCCTTGATCATTTTCCCTATTTATAAGACTTCTAGCAATCTTATAACTAGATTGGACATGATACTTGCCAGAAGCATGATAATGCCGTCGCATCCTATCATGGTCATTCTGGATTGGAATGTTAAGAATGATTTCCGCTAGCTTTTCATCAAAGAAACTATGCACTTCATTATACTTCCACATTCCCATTTGGCTATCAATCAATTGTCTAACCATAGAAGGCTATTGTTGCCTATTTTGAGGACTTGGGATTCTAAATAATGGTTCAACAGGAATCCAAGGATCATTATAAATGTTCAAAAAAGAATTGTTTCTCATTTCCCATCTAACTCCTTGTAACACACGTCTTCCATGTAATAAGCTTTGCCAAGCCCAAGATGGGTTAGATCCATGTTGTGCATTTAGAAAGGAGGAATAAGGAAAATATCTACCTTTATACACCTTAAACATGAGGGAATTAAGATTTACCACTAGCCTCCATCCTTGTTTAGCTAGGAGAGCCATGTTCATTACTTGTATGTCCTTAAATGATAAACTGTTGGATATCATTGCATACACTATTAGGAAAGCGGAAACATGGCATAATATAAATGGGAAAAGCTGATAGCACAGCTGGATTAATGTCACCTTATTTGCCTTATATAAGAGCTCGTTTCACCATCCTTCTACCCTGTCCTTCACCTTTTGGATTATGAAGGTAAATGTTTCTTTTTTAGACTTGTTAACTAGAGAAGGCAAACCCAAGTGCTTATCCTGTGGCCGCCAATATTTCTCATCTCCCATTTTCTTGCTAATTCTTTGCGCGCCGACTGAAGGGTATTTTTTTGAGAAAAAGATGGCTGACTTTTGAAGGTTAACTTTTTGGCCACTGAAGCTTTCATAATTACGTAACAATTCTAATATCTTGTTGGTATGCTCCTCATTAGCCTTACTAAACAACATAAAGTCATCAACAAAAAATAGAGAGGATATAATTGGGCACATTTTGCTGATTTGGTTGAACTCCTTTTAAACTATCCGTTTGTTTCTACCTTTGATAGTATATGAGTTAGGCCTTCTCCACAAAGCAAGAATAGGTAAGGTAAAAGTGAGTCACATTGTCTGAGCCCTCTATCAGGTTTAAAATAGCAAAAAACTTCTCTACCAATGATCACTGAGTATGATACTGTAGCCATGCAGGGTGAAATTAAGCTAATCAGTATATCATCAAAACCCAAATAACTCATTACCTTTCGAATATAAGCCCATTCAACTTTGTCATAAGCTTTGCTCGTGTCCAATTTGACCGTCTTCTCCCAAAGATTGCCATTTTGTTTTGTCTTCAAATAATACATAATCTCATGTACAATGAGAATGTTATCTAAGATCAACCTGCTTTAAATAAAAGAAAATTGGCTATTGGAAATGATTTTCCCCATGATAGGCTGCAACCTTCCCACCAACACCTTAGCAAAAAATTTGTAAATTACCGTGCAGAGGCTAATGGGTCTAACTTGTGTCATATCTTGTACATGGGCAACCTTGGGGATTACAGCAATAATGGTATGATTTATATTATGGAGCAACTTAGAGCTATGAAAAAAGCTAGCCACAACCCTATGAACATTCTCTCCCATTACATCCCAAAATTTTCTAAAAAAATAATCCAGTGAAACCATCATTATCTGGCACACTAGAGGGATCAATTCTAAATTCCTTTACCTAAAATATTATTACAATCTATTCAAATTTTTGGTAAATAAAGAGTATGTATCGTCCTGTGACTCACATGGTCGGGATATGTGCTTGCAGGTTTCCGATAGAGGGTTGAATACCTCCTGATAAAATATCCCTTTCTCATTCCCTTGCCCACTTCCCCTCTCGTTGAGCCCCCTAGTAGGGGTATCTTTAGGCATCACCCAAGTAATAAGGCCTCTCCTAAGCCCTAATAGGGTCTAGTAAAAAAGAAGGAAAGAGTATCTATCTTTTTGGTCTTACAATGAGTAAATATCAATTTCTTTAATTTCTTTACTTTTTTTTTTTTTATTTTGGGTTTAATTTATATGTATTATTAGTGTAAATTTTTTTATACTATTAATTAATTATGCATTATTATGTCATTAAAAATATTTGACTCTTACAATAATTATCTTAAAAGTTATACATATAATAATATGGCAGGTGCTATTGTGCACCCTGCCAAGTTTGGGTGTACCATACACTCAAACATTTACCTACAACAGAGTTTTTTTTTTTACAGGTTGTCTTTTTTTTTTTTTCAGAGCCACCATTATCGCCATTGCGATGCGTCGCCACCGTCATCCGCGTGCCAACCGCCACGACCACCACCGCTAGTCAACCAGCGGCAGCACCGCTTGCTTCGTCATGACCGACGCCGCGCCGAACCTACATACCGGTGTTGCCATCCGCCGGCGACGACAATCCCTCGGCCACCCTCCGGCCACTGGAATCACTGTTCCCCCTATCGGAATCACTGTTCACTATTGCTTAATTTTTTTAAGTTGCGTAATTATGTAGATACTATAAGTTAAAACTGTATTAGTCCTTATATTTTTTCATAAATAACTGTGTATACTGAAAATCTTACAGTATGTGCAAGTATTATCAGTTAAAATTTATAAAATTTTCAGTATACATAGTTGTTTATTAAAAAAATAAAAGACTGATATAATTTTTATTAGTTGTATTTTAACTGGTATTATTTATACAGTTGTGCAACTTAAAAAAATAAATAGTATAACCTTAAAAAAAAGTGATGGCGTTGCTATAGGTGGTCGACGGCAATGACGGCAATGGGGGGGCGACGACAGTATGGCCAAAAAAATCATAAAAAAATAAAACTAAAAAAATATCAAAATATATATATATATATATATATATATATATATATATAAAAAAAAAAAAAACTTGCTTAGCATGTTTCACATCTTATTGATCTAAGTCATTGATTATTTTTATAATTAAATCAATGACGTAGATCAAATAGTGTATGGTACACTCTCTTTTAGAGGCTGCACTTTAGAATTGGCCATAATAATATATGATTGACTTATGGTATAAAATTTTTTATACTAACAGTATATCAAAATTAAACTCTTTTAATTTTTCTTCCATTATAATTTACTGTTTAAATGTCTTATTATCTCACTGCCTCTATTTTCTCCTTAAACGTTGATACATTTAAAATTAGGCAACTTAATTAAAATAAATAAACCAAAAAAATATGACTTAATCGCCCGTTGTACATTAGCACATAGAGGTTGTTTCGCGGCAACAAGGACCCGTGAATAGTGCATAAATGAGGTTAAAATTTGAACGATGAATAAAGATTCACGGCTAGCATAAACAAACAAAACAAGCAACCACGATTAAACCCCTCTCCCTCCCTTCCACTCCTATATATTTAAGAAGCCAGGCGATTCGTACACTCTTATGATCATATCAGGACAACTGGAAAGGCGTCTTAATAAACGCCATTCTCTGAATCTCTTTTTTTTTTGTGCTCTTCTTCCTTCTTCCTTCTTCCTTCTTCCTCTGATCTCAATCTTCTTCTTCACTCTTCAGTGTCGAAAATGAGAGAGTGCATTTCAATCCACATCAGTCAAGCCGACATTCAGGTCGGAAACACTTGCTGGGAGCTTTATTGCCTCGAACATGGCATTTAGGTAAATTCCATTTCCATCACCAATCCGAAAAGATATACTGTTTTGGTTCCTATTTTCATCTGTTTTGACCTACACTCTTGTGGATCACATTTGTTTCTTTTGTTCAAATTGTTAATATGCTTTTGGTTTTATGGCTTTCCATGAATCTTTACCGATTACACTATAATTTACAAATTTACATATATGTTATGTTTTATGCGTACATTTGCATTTAGTTCTGTCTTGCTCTAATGATTTGGAATGTAAATCTGATAGTTACTATAGTCGTTAGCTTTTTGTGACCATTTTTTTTTTCAAATCGATGTTAATTATGGATACAAATGCTGGTAATTCAGACTGGATCCACTCTGATGGAACTTAATGTAATTTCCTCATTCAATTAACAGCAAGAATTTTGTAATAATCTGAAGTTAAATCTGAACGTGTTCTATATAAGGCACAGAAGTTGGTAATTTCACTGATATGCTTCTAATATCTTGTTCATTCTTTGAATCCAGTTAAAAGCTCTTTAAATCTATATACCTGTTATGTTTTATGAGTTTCTTCAAGCCTTTCTTAGTTTTATCATTCTGTAATTTACAAATCTACATACATGTTATGTTTTATGCGTACATTTGAATTTAGTTCTGCCTTGCTTAAGTGACTTGGAATGTAAATATCATAATAATTGGTTGTCTGTTTAAATTAACCACAATAATTTTGTAATAAACTAATAATCTTAAGTTAACATCTGAATGTATTTTGTATAATGTGTAGAAGTTAGTAATTTTACCCGATATGGTTCTGATAATTCATTTATTCTTTGGATCCAATAAAATACTTTTTAGATGCCTAATTACTTTCTTGGTTTTGTTATGCGTCATTTGGATCTAACCTATCTTCCATGCGTTTTTTCTGGCTAATGGCTAAATACTGAGTGATAAGACTGTTGGTGAAGGCAATGATGCTTTCAACACGTTCTTCAGTGAAACTGGAGCTGGAAAGCATGTTCCTCGCACTACAAGAAATTAAGAAATTAGCGAGAGAAATTTCTCTCGCTAATCCCTCACAAAATATTTTTGCGAGGGATTAACGAGGGACATGTCCGTTGCTTTTTTTTCATCGCTAAGTAGCGACGAAATAATTCTCTCACTAATCCCTCGCTAATCCATCCCTAATCTCTCACTAATTTGTCACTAATCTCTCGCAAATTTTTAAAAAATGATGTATGTGTCTCCTCGCAAATCAGTGAGAGAAATTCAATCGCTATTCCATTGCTATAGTTTGGATCTAAAATGCATCGCTAATCTCTCGCCTCGCTATTCCCTCGCAAATCCCTCGCATCCCAGTCACAAGCAAGAAAAAAAATAATTTCGCTCGCTAATCCCTCGCTAATTTCCCTCACTAATCCCTCGTTAGATTCCTTCGTTATTCCCTCATTATTCTCTCGCAAATCCTTCGCTAATCTCAGTCACAGCAAGAAAAAAAATTAAAGAAAAAAAGCAAAAAATCACCAATTTGCAGGCATTGTCTATGTACACGTCAGGATAAACTGTGAAGTCCATCTTTTACAAGTTCTTCAATTTGCAGGCATATTACAACAACACATGCCATTTAACTAATCTAAACTTTTATAGGGTGCACATATGAGAATCAACAAAAAATATCAAACAAAGATCCATTTCTGAAATCGTGAATCCTGATCAATTTGTTTATGATAATGAATATTACTCTTGAAGTTGTTAACAAGCTACCAAACAAAGAAACTGAGTAGAGTATTGAAGAGTAAAATACATGAATAAAGCACGGGAAAAGTGTAAAAGGATCATTATGCCATGTTACATGTATTTCCCTAACCCTAGCAGAAATGCTCAAGAAGATTAACAAAAGTGATGTAGAAGGTGTAATAATCTTGGTACGTGTATTCAATAACAGTGCCCTTAGAACTCCTAGCATCACAACCCTTTAAACCTTAACTTACACCTACACTAGGTACTACCATTGATTTTGAGTCTGTTGCCCTTTCATGTTCTTTGTTGAGCATCTAAAATTACATTTCCAACATTAAAAGACATGAATCACAGTGAATCAGAAATACATACAATAAGCAGAGGATGAGTAAGTATAAGAGTTCCTAGCAAACTAAACTTGAATATCAAAAACCATATTACTTGAAGCTCAAGAAACAAAGCTTTGTGAAACATTAAAGGAGGAGTAGATTTTCTTTTCTCCAACCTTGCCAAAATTGTTATTTTCATAATTTTCATAATATAGTAACAAACTCAAAATATAAAGCCAAAATTAGCAAACATCAATAATAAATACTTGCAGCAAGATTGAGGATAGTGTATCTCACCTTCTTGTTAATCAAGTTGTGGAGTGCAATTACACTTCTAATAAGAGACAATAAGTATATTACCAACATCATATCATTGGTTTTCACTAGACATTACAGAAAAATATGATATTCACACTTAACAAGAATAAACAATCTTAACCTACAAAAGCCTTGATCAGATCAACAACATTAAGATTTGGTAGTAGCTTGAACACGTCCAAACAAATTGCAATGAGACATGAAATGGTGAAAAACTATAATGGAGCAAGTCCACCAAAAAAAATGTAAGTAAAGAAATTTAAAATCAAATTATTCCAAGCAATTATTTCTCCCAGCCATCAATGTCATATGGTTGATTAGTTATGTGTTGTTAAAATCTGGTTCTAAATTAAACTAAGAGATGAGATCAGAAGAAAATACCTTGATCCAAATTCATGAAAAAATTAATAACAAAGGCAAAGGATTTGCATTTACTAAGCAAGAACATGAGAAACAAACCTGCAGATGGTACAGGATCTCATGGTTTAAAGGAAGCTTTCCATCAATAACAAGATCAAGGTAACTCCTTATCGCTTTTAAGTCTTGCATCCAAGCCCTTCAAGGTTGAGTTTTGCACTCACCTATGTAACAAACTACATTATCAGCATGCATTCTTTTGTCAAAAAGAACCATCTAACATACTCAAAAGTATGACAGGGAAAAACATATATTAATATATATATATATATATATATATATATATATATATATATATATGTATATATATATATATATGTATATATATATATATATATATATATATATATATATATATGTATGTATGTATGTATGTATGTATATCATAAAGCTGAAGGCAATAAAATCTTGGTTATAGTTTCTATCACATTATATATATTCAAACTAGAAAGTAATATGACAGGGAAGAAACCAATCTATTAAAACATTCATGAGTGGTGTAACATTAAATTGAAATGATCAAGAAAGAGGTTTGGATCCTCCACAATTTAGAAGTCATTATGGTTAGAGTAGTGAAGTTTATGATCTTTTTTAACTCAAATTTTGTTAATAGATATCACATTTGCAATCTTTATCCTTATTATTGAAAACCCAAACAAATAGCCGTGAAACCATATTAATTATCATAACAATTCTAATGGCAACTTCCAACTATTTCATATAAATTTGCATATCAAATTTTTCACTTCAAATTAAAGGTAAACTAACAAAATACCATTACATCAATGACAACCACCAACTAGAAAACCATTACGAACATTTTTTTATTTGAAATCTACCAAAGTCATAAGACAAAAGTATCAACAACAATATTTTCTCTAAAAGCAACCAATTATCCAATTCAATGTAAGCATTGCAACAACAAAATCTAATAAATTACTTTTTCTCCGATAACAACCCAACATTTAGAAACCTTTCCTTTAAGTTAGCAGAATCAAACATTAAAACAATGAAGAGAGAGAAATCATTAGAGAATAACTCTGTTAAAATAAACCAGACTAGCATTAAATTAAGTTGCTAGTTGCAATCACTAATATGGCAAGTAAAAGAAGCATAGGCAAGAACAGAAAATACCTCCGAATAACAGGCAGCTCTAGGAGAACGATCAATATAAGCACTCCATTGGTGGTCCTTTAGTACAGGGTCCTTGTAGCATATGTGATTGCAATCCTCTATACCTGGTTAACCAATACTCTATCATTTGTACATCAGAATCAAGTTCTGTCAACTTTTTACAATCACACTTTCTTTTCCTTTCTCTTTCTCAGAATGTGCCAAGAAGAAAATTGAGATAAACCAAGTAGACTTTAGAGATACTGATTCTCAAAACATGAGTTAAGTCAGTGTAATTAACCAAACTAGTTCTGCCATCTACAGAGGCAAAGCCATAGTTTGGCCTGGTATATTCATTCTATGTTGCTTCAATATCAAGAACTAATATATCGTTCAATTTCTTTATTGCTAAAGTGGTTTACCAGTTAAGAAAGTGGAGCCAAACTCTAATACTTACCCAAATTGTCAAAGATAAACTTTTTCACTCAAGCAAGTATTGTGTTCACCTAGAATTATTAAATAAAAAATGTTGTATATATATTTTAAAATAATTTATTAAGGATAGGAAAATAACAAAATCTCAGTGAGTATTATGTTAGTATTGGTGCAGAAACACAAGAAATTGAAATTTATGAAGCTTAGATTTTGAGTGAATATACAATTTTATCTGCATATAGCATAACATGTTCATAGAAAAAAAAAGCTAATAAAGCTGCAAAATGATCTCACATTCCTCCCATGTCTCTCCATCTGAGTTGCAACCTTTTTTGCAGAACACTCGCCCTATAATAACACAAGTAGGATTTGTGGGTGCAAGAAGAAACACAAACAACGAATTTGGAGAATGCAGATCCAAAGTCAAATAACACCAGAATAAGCTCGGAACAAGATCATCAACCATAATTTGTATAAGAACCTTAAATGAACTAGGAATGTTGCTTTCTGAAGTTACCTGAATGCAAACCTCCCTTCTCAAAGAAATGTTACTGCATATAATATATTCAAAATGATTTCTATAAAAAAAAAAATGATTTCAATGATTCCTCATATGATCTACCCAAATATTCAATGACTACAGTCACTAAATTACAATACTACCTACGAATACTACCTTTAAAAAGTGTAATGCAACACAATATCACTTTAATAGGTAGCACTTTGGTTTCACCTAGGTAAGTCGATAAATTTGCAATGCCAAAGTTGCTAGTTGTCAACACTGCTACACAAAGAAACATAATCTTTAAAATCAAGTAGTGGACTAAGTAGCAGCTAAAAGTGAAAACACAATTTAAAATAAAGTATAAACAATGTTGATTCATTTCGGATAACAAAGTTAAAATCATACCTAGGGCAAACCCAAACTTTTGATGAAGGTGATGCTTTGTTACGGTGGCTGGTGCAACTGGGTTCAAGTGAGGTTTAAGGGATGTGCGTGAGTGGTGAGCGCTGCTTACTATTGAAGAAGGGGTGGCTTGCAATGGTGGAATGACGGGTCGCAAGGGATGGTTCGACTTGTGAGTCTAATATTAAGCGGGGATGGTGGGGGCTGAGTTTTAGGTAAGGCTACGAGTAGATGTGGGTTTGAAAATAGGGGTGTAACACCCTCCCAAGGGTATCACATGTCTGACTCCCGACCCATAATCTAAAAAGAAGTTCACACAAAGTTTGAGTTATAAAAAGTGATTTTTTTAAAAAATTTCTTTCTTGTTGAAATATAAACTTACTGAAATTTATATGTAATACTGAAAAATATATATTGAAACAGATTCATATACAATATTGACACTAATTAATATTTCACAATTTAAAGAGAAATATAAAACTAACAGATTCTTTTTTTTTACAGTAGCAAACCCCATGACGGGTCCTACTTAATAGCACGGTACAACACTAACGTTAAAACTTAACGTTGTTTTCAGACTCTTTTCCAGGATTTCCATTACTGTCTTTTTGACTTTCCCACTGAAAAATTGTTTTCAAACTTTGAAGGATCCACCACGCTCACGCTGCGCCACTCCGATACTATGACATGGATATAAATAGGAATATCCTTTCTTGCAAAATATTCTTTCATGCAAATGCAATATATGAAAGAACATTATAGAGGTTTAGGAAGAAAAGGTAGCGAAATGATCTGATATGTTACCAAACATATTCAACAAGAATTTGATTTTGCCTGATTTTCAGGAATGAATTTTTTTTTTGAATTATTAACACCTTATTGAGACAATCTCATAGGATATGGTTAAAAAATAACCAATCCGTTTTGAAGATCATATCTATTTATGAAACAGATCAAACTAACACAAAATTTTGAACGACAGATCAAACTAACACAAAGATTTGATCTATAACAATATTTGAATAACACAAGTAGCTCGATCGGCTAAGAATAGAAATAGAATTAAACAAATAAGAGGATAACGAATAACTCTAACATATAATTGATCTACTCAATCATATGTCACACAGAATAAGTTGCTCACAGAAATATTCAGTATGGTTTATAGGATTAGCTCCAATGACACAATCTCCATTGTTTAAATCTTCCGCTCCGAACACTTCCCACTACCTGAGATTTTACTAGCAGAAAATTCTGTTTTCATTGGAACACAATCTTTAGAAATATGTCCAGGCTCTCTGCACTTGAAACAAATTATTTCCTTGAACGTACAATCTTTCGTTAAGTGTCCTTTTCCACATTTATTACATTTCGGTGCAGATGTCACAGTCAAACTAAACATGTCATTACTAGTACTTTCTCCACAAGATTGTTGTTGTTGTTGTTGTTGACTTCTTGGAGATTGCAAATACGTTTTCTAGTGGAATCGTTTGACCTTACGATTTTCCCTTTTTCGTAACCAATATAGTCCAACGTTACAGGGTCTCTCATCCTGAGATTGATTTAACTCTAACAAAATCTTAGCTTAAGAAATCAATTCTTGCTGCGGAACAATCTTCTGAGTTTGCTGTATAATTGTTTCAGCCACTATTTGTATTACTTCCAAAGTTGCAGTCATATCACCACCATTATGTCTCGCTTCCACACGCGTACGTCTATCACGAGTCATTTCTTTTCTCCAAAGATGGACGAATCAAAATAAAATGGAAATCAGATGTAACCATTTCAAATAAACGTTTGTTTTCTTGACGTACATTCTTTCATTAAGTACCTTCTTTCACATCAGTTACTGCCTTTGGTTTCCTCAATGGTTGTAAATACATCTTCCGTTGAAATCAATCACTTTCCAAATATCCTTAAAAATATCGGGTTCCAAAATTACGTAGTCTTATATTCTAAAGACTGATTCTCTTCTATTAGATCCTGAACCTCAACTTTCATTTCTTTCCGCTGTTCAGCGATCCTCTGTTCGTGCAGTCATCTTTCCACATTGCTTCCATTGTCTGCCGTAGTAGTACGCAATTGCATTACTAGTAACATGTTCCACTTCCATACAAGTACAACTATCCCGAGCCATTTCCTTTTTTTTTTCTCTCGAGGCGTGCGGATCGAAATACAATGGATCTGATATCCATTATAAACAACATTGTTTCCTTTCGGAAATCAATAACACAGAGAACACAACACAAGCAAAACAGACCTAACCACAAACCCCAAAAGACTCAAACCGTGCTCTAATACCAACTAATGTAACACCCTCCCTAAGGTATCACATGTCTGACTCCCGACCCATAATCTGAAAAGAAGTTCGCACAAAGTTTGAGTTATAAAAAGTGATTTTTTTAAAAATTTCTTTCTTGTTAAAACATAAACTTACTGAAATTTATATGTAATACTGAAAAATATATATTGAAAGAGATTCATATACAATATTGACACTAATTAATATTTCACAATTTAAAAAGAAATATAAAACTAACAGTTTTTTTTTACAGTAGCAAACCCCATGACGGGTCTTACTTAATAGCACAGTACAATACTAACGTTAAAACTTAATATGCTTATTCTGTTGTGTATCCATTTTGTTGCATCAGACATCTGTTCTACATCTGTTCTTTGTCAACACTGCACACCTTCGAGTCCTGAATGTCCACTCTTTATTGTTGTCACCCATCTCAGAGTATTCATTGCCTGTTATGTCTAAGACAACTCGATCTTTCTATTATTTGATTTTAACAGTACAGACACAGCAAAATAACATAATAAAGAGGTGAGATCACCTACACCAATACCAACATGACAGCACAGAGATAACACAAGCAGCATATCATACAGATAGATCATATCACAATTATGACCATGCCATCAACATTAATCAACTATCATCATCCAATCATTTATCAGTTCAATTATCATAAGCAACAATTACGATAATGCCCTCAACATTGTCTAATTATCATCATCATCATCCAAGTATTCAAAACAATTGTCATAGCCAATATTCCTCAATTAATATATCACACAGATATAAATGTCAGATTATGCATGTGCATAAAGACTCAATTTTTCAAAAACAACTCCATGGAGGTTTTCACAATTTCGAGGAGAATGCTCTGTCAATTGTCAGCCTTAGCCCAAAGACAATCTTCCAGTTGTTGAAAAGAATCGTGTTCTTGTGGGGTATCGTAAATGCGTGGCAACGGATTGCATCGCCAAGTGGCACAGGGTACTTGCCAACTGTCCACTTGGTCGACCGCTGCGCCTCGACGCCCCCAAGATCCATGATAGACCTCACTATCAATTCTCATTCCATCTTCAACCACAAGGGCCATATACAATGATCGAATATATCGGTCTGTCCAGTCAACCCCAAAGGGTCAAATCTTTTCAATTTCATTAGTTCAATGTATCATATGCCTCAACGCATATTTTTCCAATGCATGTATAATGCACCAAATCTAATCACAGGCATCTCTTTCCAATGCATATAAATTGTACCAAATTATCTTCGTTTTTCAACAACAAAATCATGTTATCACATTTTCATTGTTATAAAACACTTTCGTCGTGTTTTCACAAAATTGCGCAACATTTCCGTTATGTTTTCACAATTCCAAAATATTTTTGTTACGTTTTCAAAATATCGTAACACTTCTGTTACGTTTTCAAAATGCTGCAACTCTTCTGTTGCACTTTTAAATCACGTACTAATTTTTCAACGTTTTTCACATTCGCGTAAAGATTTACGTTTCTCAAATCCCATAATATTTTCCACTGTTTCAAAATCGCGTAACTTAAAAATCATCCTTTTAAGTCGCGTAAATCATTTTCTTTCATTTTTAAAATATTTAAAACACTTTTCAAATCACATAATGATTTTTCAATAGTAATTCAAATTACGTACAATATTTAAATGTAATTCAAATCGCGTAGAAATATTTTACTGTATTTCCAAACACTTAGAAATATTTTACTGTATTTCAAACTACGTACTTTAAAATTATGTTTTTAGGATACGTACATAATTTTTTGTGACAATTTCATTACAGAAAATATTTCTCAACCTTCAAATATTCTTTTTTCAACTTTTCTTAAAATAATATAACTTTATACTTCATGTAATATATTTTCTTACTCAAGAAAATCTTTTTCCACATTTCTTTACTCAAGAAATCCTTTTTCAAAATATAATTCATAAAATTACTTTTCCATTGATATAAATCAACGATTCAAAACTTAACATTTTCTAACGTACTTTCAAAATTCAAAAATAAGTTATACGTTAGTAACTTTTCAAATCACCATTATATTCTCCATTTTTCTCAAATCACTTCCAAAATCATTCTTCAAAATAAATTAGAGTTCAAACATGTTCAACTTCTCTTGTCTGTCGTCTTACAAAATTCTCTCAGTGATAAAAACACTGATTCCCTTTCCAAATTCCTCAGTATTAAATCAAGTTACGTTTTCACTTTGAAAATCACTTTGTTCATAAAAATCAAGACATTACAAGCCTTTAAAAAAAATGTGGACATGACTATTGAAGCCATCAAATATTTTTCCTTTTAAATTGATATGGTTTTACACAAACAAAACTATTAAAAATCCTTTACAAAAACGTAAGACTCGTAGTCTTTGAAAATCAAATCATTTGTTCATTTCTATTTTTCACTTTCTTTACAAATTCTTTTTCACTTTCTTGGCAAATCCTTAAAATCATCATTGTTATTTTCATTTAAATCTCATGTTTAGTAAAACACTTAGAAACTTTTTACATAAAATAAATCAATAAAAATCCTTCTAAAACCGTGTTCATGTACTCTTTGAAAAATAAACTCTTTATTTATTTTCCTTGCTTTTTCTAAACATCCATTTTCATTATTCAAGAAAATATTAATTTTGTGAACACCTATCTTGAGGTGTCTTAATCGAAATTCACCATGTTCTAGGGATCAAAAATTAATTCCCTTGTTCTAGAAAAATTTCAACATGAACCCTAATCAAGGGCATCAAAACCGTAGCTTTTCCTTGGCCATTTAGACCAAAATTAATTTTCTTTCCATCATCAAATCATGGCATACACATATATACACAATATATATATATATATATATATATATATATATATATATATCAAAAGCATGCCATATTATCATCATGCATATAAGCATACCATCAAAATCATAAACTCATGCAAAGCATATTAAGCATAAATCAAAGCATAAACACATATAAATTATTACATGACCACGGATATGAATCCTCACATGGATTCAACATTCATAAAAAATAAGACCATCTCTCACCACCATGCTTGGTTGGTGAGATGGATGTCCCTCTTACCTCTTGAAGATTCTCAAAAGCTCTTTGTTTTACTTCTTTTTCCAAGTCCTTCACCACCAAAGGCTTCTCAAATACAAAACAAAATACATTAAAATTAGTATACTAAGGTTGATTAAGAGGAACCATGGATCAAACATGGTTTAGATCATGAAAAAGAAAGAAGAAATGAAGTTTCCTTACACTTCACCTCAAAAAAACAATAACTTTGATCTTGAAGAAAGTCCATGAAGATGAATGATTTAGAGAAAATCTCCAACATGAAAGTTGCTTAGAATATCATGTAGATTCAAGATCTATGGTTAAATGAAATTAAAAGAGATTGGATGGTGGTTTTGAGTGTCTTGACCGAATGGTTTCTCTTGAAACACAAAGATGGAATTTTTTATTTTTGATAGAAACTTGAAGCTTGGATTTGAAGCCCAAGATGAATGATTTTGGAAAAACTCATAACTAGAGATGTTCTTAGAATGGTGTTTAGGTTTAGGAAATCAAGTTGGATGAAATGATAGAAATTTGGATGATGGTTCTAAGGTGCTTGACCGAAACTTGCTTGGAGAAGAGAAATGGAGAAAAACTTGGTAATTTAGCTTCTTGAAAATATTTAATGATGACCAAGGATGACAATAATGGTCTTCAAACTTTTTCTATGGCCTTAAGGCCTCTCAAAACCATGCACCCCCTTCAAGTCATCTCCTAAGGATGCTAATAAATCAATTATGAGTAGTTTGTCCCCAAAAAGTAGTACATGGCCATATGATATATGTGCTAAGTCATCAAAAATTGACTTACTTTTATTTAGCTTCTTGTAGGTATAAAGACAATAGCCAAATGAATTAATTGAATCAAATTTGTCCCCTTTAACTTTGCATGACCGTAGGTGCTTCTTCAAAAAGTGCAATTAATGCAACAATGATGCATAATTGACGAAGACTACTTAATAATGATATAAAGTTTTCTTTAGCTCCAAAATACTTAACAAAAATCGTCCCCCCTCCTTCATGATGCATTTAATAATTTGTCATCTTTTCTAACCATCATTTAGAACATTCTAAGCCATTGATTAATTCAATGGTTAGGATTTAGGTAGACTTTTGATTTAGAAGACTTAATCTAGGTCATTGAATCTTTCTCCTTTAAATTCTAGTCATTGGATGTGTCTCCAAAATTAAGGGTCAAGATTACTCCTTCTTACTTTTAATCCAAGGGTCATAATTAGTCTTTGTCACTTTTTAAGACTAAATCTTCACCATTGATTAAATCTAAATCCAATTCATAAATGGTCGCTTGTTACTTTATAAGACCAAATCTCCACCCTTAATCAATTCTATATCCAATGGTTACAAATAGTCATAGTCACTTTATATGACCAAATTTCTACCCTTGATTTAATCTCCATCTAATGGTTATAAATGATCTTATTCACTTTTAAGATCAAATCTCCACCGTTGATTAAATCAAGATCAAGTCTCCATTGTTAATTAAATCAATGGTGGATATCCAAACCACCAAGGTTGACTTAAGCAATTTAATTTATATTTTTATCTGCTACAACCCCACGAAAGAATATATTTACTGTATTTTTTTATCGCCCGATAAAATAAATACAGTACAAAACACAGTACAATAAAGTTTTCTAAAATTGTCTCCGGATTCAGGTTTAGTAAGATCACCTGTCTCTGTCTAAACAGTATAATTTTTTTTATGCGTAGAAAAATTTTTACTTTGTGGGACCCACTTGGGCCCACGTATGGCCACCTGGGCCCATATACACCCCCTGGGCCCACAATCAGTAAAAAAATTTCATAATCATCCACAAAAATCACAAAAATTATAAAATGCATAAATATCAAATCAAATTACGTAAAATAATTAAAACCTAACGGTAAAAATTAAATTACGTAAAGTTTTTCCCGGCCCAAAAATTTTTATTTTCCTGACACGAAGTAAATCACTCAAAACAATCAAATACGTTGACGGAAAAATCAAAATAATTTTACAGTATCCATAAATTACTAAACAGTAAAATTCTGTTAAATGTCAAAATTACTGCTTAAGAGATAGGAAATTTTGGGATGTTACAAGGGGGTTGTGGGTTCGATTAGGAATGGGCTGTGGTCTGAGTTGTTCTTGGTGATACTCAGGTAGGTTTCTGATTTCACCTCTTCTACCAAACTTTCTCTCCCTCTCAAAGGTGAAGGTGAGGCATGGAGGTGATGAGACGAGAAGGGATCTGAGGCATGGAGGCTGTGGGTGGTGGAGGAGAAGGTAGTGGGTGCTTAAGAGGGGAAGGTGTTGCTGTGTGGGTGGGAAGCTCGTGGGTTAGTGATACCTAGGTTTACTCTTTTATTTACTATGTTTTTACTATGTTTTTACTATAAAATTTAAATTTAAATTTTTTAATATATTTTACAAGGGATTTGCAAGGGAATTTCCTCGCTAATTTCCTCGCAAACGCTAATTTATTTATCGAGGGAAATTTTTTTAGCAAGGAAAATTATGTCTCGCAATTCCCTCGCTAATTTTAGCTGGAAAAATTATCCCTCGCAATTTTCTCGCTAAAATTAGCAAGGAAAATTATCTCTCGTAATTCTCTCGCTAAAATTAACAAGAGCAATAATCCCTCGCAATTCCCTCGTTATTCACTCGTTGTTCCCCCTTTAAATTTATTTTTGAAATTTAGCAAGAGATAAGCTTTCCCTCGCAAATTGTAACATCCCGAGACAGCCTGTAGGATTGATGAGTGTCTCCACAAACTAACACAGGTCTTTTCAGCGTGCTTTGTCCTCACTCACACGCATCCTAGGAAACTTCCCAAGAGGTCACCCATCCCACAATTGCTCCAGGTCAAGCATGCTTAACCATGGAGTTCTTATGTTCTGCGGCTCCCGAAAAGAAGTTGCAACTTGTTGATATGGCTACGCCTAATCAATTCCTTTAAGCCCATCCTTAACTATGCAGCCCCATACCGCACGCCTCGAATCCCTCTCATTCCGGTGCGTATTCAGTTCATTCATGGGACCCTTCGCCTAGAAGCATGCCAGGAGCCGCTCCTTGTACGTGCTTCTCGTGCACCAGCGTCCACTCCCCGCCCTCATCAACCCCGGGACACCACACAAATCCCTCGCTAATTAGGAAGGGAATTGCGAGGAAAATTTTTCATCGCAGAATTCCATCGCTAAATCACGAATTTCTTGTTGTGTCGTGCATTTTTCATAGATCTCGAGCCCATTGTCATTGATGAAGTGAGGACTAGCGACATATCACCAAGCTAACTATTCCATCCCGAGCAACTCATTAGCGGAAAGAAAGATGTAGCCAACAACTTTGCTCGCAACCACTACACTAGTAATGCTTCTGTTTTCACCTTGAAGTGCATAATTTGGTTTGATTGCTTTTTAGCAAAATTAACTTCTTTATTTTTTTTCAAAATCTCTCTAACTAAAATTTTGATTATAAGCTATTTTAAACTAAAAGTAAATTAATCCAAATACATGCTAAATAATTTGTAATGCTTTTTTGTTTTCCGTTTAAATATTACAGCTTTTACATTTTTAGTTTATTCTGTTGAATATCATATTCTAAGAATGGTATTTTAATTTAGTTGGTGAAGCTAGAGAGTATGTGACATCACTGATGGTGCGGCCAGAGCAGCAACGACCTCCACAATAGACACACAATGGAACAAAATAAGTGGGAATAGGCCGAAAAATGAAGAGAAAAAATGGAACAACGTTACCTTTTCTTTTGTTTAGAAAATTAATAGTGGAAAACTTCATTACCCTTATTTGAGAGTTAAACTACAAAGGATCATAATGGAATATAAAATACTTACTTTTGACTATAAAATTTCGTAGTTCCCCTAATTCCACCTTAATATTGGATAGAACAAAAACTGATGCACAATAATAGAGGGTGGATAATCCCTTGAGTAAATTCGTATTTAAACTCTTAAACAAGTAAACTTTTTTCCCATTCTACACATCACTTGTCATTTAAACATTATGGGTGTTTGTTGAGTGAGTTTTTCAGCATTTTTGGACTCAACCTGTCCATCAAACAAAAAAGGGTTAGGTTAGGTTAAACCCGTAGACCTCACATTAAATTTTTTTTCCTATTGCTAAAATGAATGTCAAAATACGAAATCAGAAATTTGTTACACAAAACATATCTTAATTTAAAACATATGCTCCAAATAAATTAAAAATTCACATAACCAGTCTTACATAAATATAACAAGTCTTACTAAGCTAACATAATTATCAAATAAACTAATATAAGTTAGCAAGTCTCAAAAATCATAAAAAATAAACCACATTAGTCAACTAAAGTCAATGTCATTACATATAATATATGGATTAATATAATCACTTACTTCTTTCTCAATTTTCTTAAGATATTCTCTATCAACTAAGCGATTCATTGAATTTTCATCGCAATAATCCGTTTCATACTTTATGAGCTTCCCATCTCTATTTTCTTGGTAATGCCTATACCCAAACTTAATTGATACTATAAAAAAATTAAGAGAAAGTAACCTAAAATGTCACAATAGCTAAACAACTTTTTTTAAAACAAAAGTTATTTAAGTTGGTTAGATTTGTGCAGGTTGATATTTTCCACATTCACTACTTGACCCATATCTTATGAGTTGAAGTAATTTTTAACTCGATCTAACCCATATTTTATGAGATAGATTATGTCAAATTTTATAAAATTCATAAGTTGACTCAACTCATTAAATACCATACTACTAAACACAATGCAAATGTCATTTTTAAATAGAAATACAACTCTTGATTTTTACTTTTTTTATTTGTCAAAATAACTTTCGATTGACTTTTGAATAAATAGATAATCCCCAGGTCATTGAATCATCCAGCAAACAAATTTAAGCTTTTCCACACTGTGACAGTAATTAGGGGTGTACCTAGTGGGTCAGGTCAATTCGCAAATTTATAGGTCAACCCATAAAATATAAGTTAAGTTGAGTTTATAGGTTGAATTAGGTTGAAAAATGCTTCAACCTACATTATGTGGGTCGGATAGTAGGTTAGAACAAGTTTAACCCACACAAATCTGACCTACCTACTTTTTTTTTAGTAAAAAATCATTTATATGATAAAGAATATATAAAAAAAATAGAGACTGAAGTCAATGATTATGTCAATACATATGACATACGTGATGACACTGACTTTAATTGGTTAGACTAATTTGTTATTTGAGTTATGACTAATTTTATTTAGTTTATTCAAGACTTAGTAAGATTTATTAGTTGTTAATTTATTATGCATTTATTAACTTATGATGTTTAATTTATTTGAGATTGAGACCTATTATATTTGAGTAAGGCCAGTTGAGACTTATGATGTTAATTTGTTAGAATGAGACCTGTTATATTTGAGATTGAGACTTATAATATTAATTTGGTAGAGTAAGATCTATAATATTTAAAATTAAAAGTTACAATATTAATTTATTAAATTTTATATTTTAATTTTTTTAAAAAACATGTTAGACTCACAAATTCAACCTAACCTATCTCACTCTTAAACAAATTGAGTTAAACAAAAAAATCTGTTGATTTCAATTCAATTCAACCTCCTTTAACGAACATATCAAATCAAATAACGCTACATAATTCACCCAACTCACACACATGACACCCCTAACCATAACATTATTTTGCAATAAATTAGAAAAAAGAAAAAGAAAACATTTTGGAGAATTCCTTGGCACGTGCCACTGTGCACTATATAAGAAGTTGTTTGCGGGTGCTTTTCCTGGCTCCGTTAGAAACTAGAAAGAGAGAGAAGAGCGAGGCAGTACGCAATGGCGGCGGCAATTGTGCGATCTGGTTTTCTTCGAACAGCCCTTCGAGGACGAGGAGGCGCTCGTGGCTCCACCGCTCCCAAGCGAAACTTCGCTTCCTCTGCTCATCACGATGATGAATGTTCGTACCCTACTCTCTCTCTCTCTCTCTCTCTCTCTCTCTCTCTCTCATCTAAGCCAGTTGGTTATTTTAGGGTTGTAATAAATAGCTCTCCTGCGTTAGGTTTAGTTCGCACATCCGTATGATTTTCGCGGAAGCGTGTTATTATTAGGTCAAATCTGGCTTCTGTTTTGGATACATGAATTTGCGGTAGGGTTTGTGGATTTATGTAATTCATCTAGTCCTCTCTGATTCAAGTTTGGATATATTAATTTTGCGATAGGTCAAAATTTGTTCTCTGTTGAAATGGATTTGTGCATTGTTTTGGCTTTTTTGCGTGTTCGAATGTTAATGCGAGCTATTTTCATCAGAAAGTATAAATTATACTTTTTTTTGGAAGTTATTTTGATTTTAAATCTTAGTACTGAATCCGATCATGAAGTTGCATTTGAATTACTGGATTTAACCTCGACAGATTTGTATTTGCATTGCTATGTATATATCAACACTTTATTCAGATTAAAGAAGCAAAGTAAAATCATTTTAAGTACCACCACCTTAAAAGATTTTTTATTTTAGTTTTGACCCAATTCTCTTTCAAATGGCGACTTTTCTGTTAAGAATTTCATATAACTTATTTTTCAGGATGAGATTAATAGATTTTCTCTAGCTCACTTCCTTATATTTTTCTTTCATGATTTCTCTCTTAATGTTCTGATTTTTGTTTTTTAATTATTTCTCTTCTCATTGTATCAGATGAGACAGCCAAGTGGGAGAAGATTACATATGTAGGTATTGCTACATGCACTATTTTAGCCTTTTATAATCTTTCAAAGGGCCACCCGCACTATGAAGAATCTCCTGTGAGCTTTCCTTTCTACACATCTCCAGTTATTTATGATTGTTACTTTGACATATATTCCTTTTCTGTCTTTTCTCCACCTCCTATACATGTTTGTGCGTGCTCATTTTTTATGCAGAATAATTATTATTAGTAGATATTTTATTTACTAAAGAGTCATGGTTCTATGTATTCAAGCCTAGAACTACTCAAGTGTTATGGTTATCTGTATTTGAAAGTTAATTAAGTCTAGGAAAGTCCAATCTCGTAATTAGGGGTCTAGGTAATTAAAAACAGTCTAAGAGTCAGTCAAAAGTCATTAATTAAGCCACTTAAGAGTCCAGTCAGTTCCAGATACATATTGGGTCTATAAATAGTGATTCTCTATGTAATTTTCAACAGAGTTGAGAATGAAAAATTGAGAATTAAGTGAAGTATTTTCAGAATACATCTTCTGATGTTTTCTATCAACTTCAGAATAGATTCTGACAATATCAGATTCTCATCCAAGGAGGTGGACTCCTCCCACATATGCCCTTTATTCCATATACCCACCCAACCTATGTTCATAACTTCCTTTCCCATCCAACCCATAATTTTAAATAAATTCCTGGGCTGCATCAATTTTATTTGACTCTTTTTTTTAAAAAAATTTATAAAAGAAGAAAATATATTAGAAGTAAAAAAAGGTTACAAATAGAAGGGGAATATGTTAGATACCCCCTTATACTGGACCATGTGGGGAATAGTCATGCTGATGGAGTGGGGTTATAACGGACTGCTGACGTGGCAGGAGAGAGAGGAAGAAGGAGAGAAATCAGTTAGAATAAAAAGTGAGGGGGGGGGGAAGGAAAGAGGTAGGCAAGAATTGAGGTTAAGGATTGGGAAGGGAAAGACTAGACCTCTCGAATGTGTGGGTTATCTTGGATTTTCTTTCATTTCTTTTCATTTTTTTGTGTATTTCTCTTCAGTTTACGTGCAATCCTTCCGTTGACACTGATACCATCTAAATATCAGTAGCAGAGAAGGAATTCTCCATAGAAAATCTAATAAAACATTGTTCTGTTACTTGGTTTCTATCAGAATAAGATATCCTTCTTTAATTAAACAGAAAAAAAAAGCTTCTTAATCCCTATGCATATAATATAATGCCAACACTGGCTATTCTAACTACTAAGGTTAGAGATTTCCTCTTAAATATTCAAGCTTGTGCTCCATTTTAACACAATAACTGACAGCATAAATGGAACACTCGTAACTTTTCACACCTTGCTCTTGTCAGAACCTTTGAACTTAATCAAGAGATACTACTCCAAGTTATTGGGTCACACCCAAGATTCATTAAACACACCAAAAAGCCTACTCCATATGTGAAGTTGTCTCTGAATTTAAATAGCACATTGCACATCTCTATCAAGATACAAAGCTTTGTTAGGTATTGTCCTGTAACAAATCATTAATATTAATCTCATTGAGTACTCCTGTCCAAATGAAGGACTTGATTTTAGTAGGAGCTTTGAATCTTTGAAGATGCTTCTCAAGAAATTACCAGGAAAAAAAAAAGAAGCAGCCGCAGCTTATCAAGAAAAAATCTCTCTCTATTTGGACAATGGGTAATAAGATGAAGGACATACAAGAAAGCACTACCAATGAGTCAAATATGCAAATCTGTCTATGTAAGCTTGAAGACAGATGAACAGAATCCAGAAAAAGTGAGAGGGTCTATTTGTACCCAATAAAAGAGTAAAAGGGATTCTAGCTCACAAGTTTCTCTATCATTTAAGTTCTTGAAAAGATGGAGACATTTATCTATGATTTGCACAATCAATAACTATTTCAAGCCAATGTTTGTGTATACTTTGTGTGTCATTTCACGATAAGAGCTATGAATTACCATTTTTGAATCAAACTTTGAATAACCTGCTTGTTACTTTTCCAATTTACTCTAATAATACAATTTGTCTTGAGGATATCCAGATTCTTTGATTTATTTATTTATTTTTTCTATGGAACAAGTTATAATTTTATTACTTTTCTGTGCAGGCATACTCATATTTGCATATCCGCAGTAAGGAATTCCCATGGGGTATGTGTCATTCATTTAATGCTTTGATATTTATATTGCCTTCCCCCGCAGATAGAAAGTTCCTCAAAAATCATTCCACTAAATTATTAGGATTGATTGGATTTTTCAGCTCCTTTAGTGTTGGAAAATCAATAGTTCTAGTCTTTTGTTATATTTGTAAGGTTGCATCTCTTCGTGTAAGTATTTTTAACATTTATTAAGTGAAGAGCAGCCGTCTCTAGTAGATTACTATGTTGGAGTTGGCACGCCCAACCTAGTATTTCTAATAGTTTCGTAGGGCCAGGCCATCTATAGTTAAATCTGTACACATGTTAATGTGTGCGCTCTTTCTCATTGTATATTTGTGAAAAGCTTTATATTGTGATATATATTGGAATGTTGTGGGCTCCAACTTTCAAAATTACAAGGTGGATCTTGTAGTTATTGCCATTTTTTTTTGCCAGAATAAAAAAGAATTTGCTATTGCTTTGAGTTTTTACATACATGTGTTCATGTTGCTCTTGCCAAGTCCTTCCTGCTTCCTGCCCAAGGATTTATGAGAACTTGGCATTCATCTTTTGAGGACTAAGCATGGCTTGTTCTGACACATACTAGTGCTTTCAGGATTAATTCTGATAGAGAAATGAGACATACATAGACAACCCTCACAAACCACTTACAATCAATAAATGAGTGGTTGAAAAGTGACTTATCCATTGTTTTTCACCCAGCCAAAATTTCTCAGCCACTCATTTATTGTTCTGTGAGGGTTTTGTCTATGTATGTATCATTTCTCATTCTGATATGATCATTATTGTCTCATGGTGGTGGTTATTTATGCTTCTATACATGTTATTATTAGCTTGTAGACTAGTATTGTGGGGGCTGCTGCTAATAGTCTAATGATACTGCTTTCATTTTCAAATAATCTGTTGACCTGAGATTCCAGATTGTATGACATGGCTCTTTTATGATAAACAGGTCCAGATGGACTATTTGAAAAGAAGCACCACTAGGAGTATTGGTGGTTTAATGAAATGTAGTTTGTGGCATTGATGGCTCATTCCTTTTGTCAAAGTTTAAGAAACACTGATGATGGCAGCTGCGTTTTGTTTCTTTAAATGTGATATAGAACTTGCACTTGGCAAGGTGGTTTCTCTAGTTATTATCTCGTGTTTGTTCACATGGTTGAAGGAAAATAAAATCGGCAAACAATTTGATGCTTTTTTAATACCAATTCTTGTTCGTTAAATTTTGAAAGAAAATAATCTAAGATGACAATTCCTATCTTACATAACGGAGAATTAAGGGGATTAAAATTGTGCCAAAGGAGTTGGATTTTTTCTTTTCCTCAAAAAATGTGGATAGGCATTTGGCGTCTCTCTTGTCCTCTAGAAGATTATTGCTATTTTTGTTTTGATTTTAAATTTGATGAGTTCATACTGTTAATAAAAAAATATTATTACCCTAACTAAAATTAAGAGTGTCCAGTGAGTCGGGTTAATTTGTAAATTTGCGAATTTTGATTCAACTCAACTCATGGAGTATGAGTTAGGTTGAGTTTGTGAATTGGGTTGAGTTGAAAAAATATTTCAATTCGTAGTGTGTGGATTAGGTAGTAAGTTAGAACATGTCTAATTTGCAAAAATTTGACCCATTCACTTTTTTTGTTTAATGTAAAAAGTAATTTAAATGATAAAGAGTATATGAAAGAAATAAAGAGTGAAGTTAATGATTATGTGTGTGTTTGGATTGCAGTTGGTAAACTTAAGTTTAGTTGAAAGTGTGTTTGCAAACTTAAGTTTAGTTGAAAGTGAGTTTGAAGTAACGTAATTTATGTTTGTGAACTTTTGTTTCAAAAGTGAGTTTGACAAAATGAATGTTGTTTGGATGAAAATAATCAAAATCACTTTTAAATGTATAATTACTAAAAAGGGTATGAATTTAACATTATTTTTTAATTTTTTTTTACCATGATTAACAAAACACTTTTAAATTATCTTACTAAAAAAGTTTTAGCTCAAATAAAACTAACCCAAACACAAAAATAAAAATAAAACATACGAAAGCCCAAAATAAACTCCAGCGCAAAGACAAAAAAAAACAAAAAAAAGCCTTCAGGAAATGAAAAGAAAAAGAAAAAAAAAATTAAAAGAAAGAAATGGGGAAAGAAAGAAAAGGGAAACGAGATGAAGATAAAGAAGCTTCTGGAGAGGAAAAAAAACAGAGAAGAGGGGGAAGGTTGGTGTAGGCATCGGTGGGTGGAGGCTCGGATTCGACGGAAGTCTGAGCAGGCTGTGCGGCGAAGTGGCTTGCGTGGGGAGTGACGATAGTTCTGGCTGTGCGTGGCGGTACCGCGGCAGGTATGGAGCGGAGCGTCCTGGCATCAGATCTGAGACGGAGCGGCAACAACGGGTTCAAGGCGGTGGTCGTGTGACTCGGTGCAGATCAGCCTGTTCTTCTCAGATCTGGCCGGTGCTGGTCAGAAGTGGCGCGATAGGTATGTGGCTTGGTGTGACGAGAATATTCTGAAGATAAGAGGGAAGGTTAAAAGAGTGAAAATATAGTTGGAACCATTCAGTTTTTCAGTTAATGCTCTCAACGGACAAAATTTGACTGCAAAAGCAAGAAATTGTTGCTTCTGACTGAACGTAAGTTAGATGCTGAAATTCGGTTGAAGCAAACGTAACAGGGAAGAGCCAAACGAAATTTCAATCGTTCGAGGAAGGGTCAAATGTCCGTTCAAGGTACTCAACTGCAATCCAAACATGCTCTATGTCAATACTTATGATTGATGACACTGACACTTGATTGGTTAGATTAATTTGTTGTTTGAATTATGATTAATTTTGTTTAGTTTATTTTAAATGTAGTAAAGCTTGTTAGTTGTTAATTTGTTATGTACTTATTGGCTTATGATGTTTAATTT
This sequence comes from Ormosia emarginata, assembly GCA_029884605.1. Taxonomy (NCBI): domain Eukaryota; kingdom Viridiplantae; phylum Streptophyta; class Magnoliopsida; order Fabales; family Fabaceae; genus Ormosia; species Ormosia emarginata. The sequence continues at coordinate 18,160,076 of JAQQTP010000064.1, read as the reverse complement.
ATTTGATATTAAGACCTATTATGTTTGAGTAAGGTCGGTTGAGACTTATGGTATTAATTTGTTAAATTGAGATTTATTATGTTTGAGATTGATACTTGTGTTAATTTGTTAGATTGATGCTTATTATGTTTGAGATTTATAATGTTAATTTGTTAGATTGAGATTTATTATATTTGAGATTAAGATTTATGATGTTAATTTGTTAGAATTTGTATTTTTACTTTTTTTCAAGATATTTAAAGAAAAAAAACATGTTGGATTTACGACTTCAACTCAACTTAATCTATTTTTAGGCAGGTTAGATTGTTCAAAAAAATCTCTGTGACCTAATTTAACTCAATTCATTGTTTTGGTGAATGAGTCGAGTTTAAAAATGATTTAAAAGTGTTATTGAGCTCACTCAATTCATCCAACAAACACTCTTAACTAAAAATTTTGAATTGTGATTAATGTTTTTAACAATTTTTATTAACATGTGGTAGTATATGACTGACGGATAATATATAATTTCTTACTGTTAGTGAAATTAGAAAAAAAAAATTTTATGGTTTGGTTCATCGAGTAAGGTTTCAAATAAAACAACTGAAATAAAAAATCAAACAAACTTTTTATCTTGCTATGAAATCAATCTATACATACTATATATTTTACGCACACCTTCCCCCTTGGCGGACCAACCCCCCCCCCCAAAAAAAAAAAAAAAAAAACAACCTGAACAAACATATATGATATATATATAAAAGAAAAAGCTAAAATATGGTCTATAGTATATATTTATACGACACCATTATCGTTGTATTTTGTTGTTTCAGAACGGAACTAAATTAGACAATGAACACCCCTTGATTGATTTTTTTTTGGGTAGGCATCGGGGTGGTCACCCAAAAACAAAAGAAGACAGAACAAAAGAACTAGCCCAGCCACGCTGGAGTGCCACACCAACTAAATCATCCTGGATGATATCAGCAACACACGAAGGAGGAGAGCTAAATCTCTAAACCTCAAAACCCATCTCATGACCTAACCTAGCAAGGCGATCTGCCGCTCTGTGTGGGAAATTTGGACTTCCTGTCGAGTTTGCTGGTTTAAACTGCTTCTTTTGGTGGGTTTGGTTGCATAACTCAATCAGTTTTTTAAACTCAACCCGTTTAACCCATTCCACCTAGGGTGAACTGGTTAACATGTCAAGTTGTGTAGTTTTTTTTTTTTTTTAAGTTTCTGCTTACTGGGTTGGGTCTTGAATGATGGTTTTCGGGGTTCGCCAATTGGGTGGGTTATGAGTTTGAGTGAATTAGGTTTTTGGTTGACTTTGTTTGGATTGATAATAAATGATAAAATGAAGTGAAATAAAATTGAATGAAATATGATTTCTTTGTTTGAATTTTTAAAATTAAAATGTAATGAAATGATATAAGATCACATTTATTCTATCCTAAATCCATTGCATAACTAAACCAATTTTTTAAACTAAACCCGTTTAACTTACCCTACTTAATCTGTAGGGTGGGACCGGTTAATGTGTCAATATGTGCACTTTTTTGTTTGAAGTTTCTGCTTACTGGGTTGGGCCTTTGAATGATGGTTTTCGGGGTTGGCCAATTGGGTGGGTCGTGAGTTTGAGTGAACTAGGTTTTTGGGATAAGTTATCCAAACATATCCTTTAAAAACCACAACCTCCACAGTCCCACCCACCTCCATCAAGGCTTCGCACACCACACTCTCTTAATCTCTCAGCCCTTACACTATCTGACAAACGGCGGACAGCGAACAACGCTGCATCGGTGAATGACGACGACGACGCTCTCTCACCACCACAGTGACGGCCGGCGGACACGACTGACGTCCATAGCGAGGTGAGGACGTTGATTCATGTTTTCTGAGTGCTGTGATAGACTGCTGCCAGGAATATGAGATTTGTGCTTGGACGCCAGTCACTGTTATGATTTTTGATTGGTGCCTAGTGCTCAGCCTGTTACTAATTGTGGTTACTATTGATTGTAATTGATTATTGTTTTTTCTGAGTTACTGTTATTCTGAGACTCAGTTGCTGATATTCGATTTTTTAGTTGCTGCAACTGCTGAGTTTAAATGTTTATTTGGTTTTTTTTACTTTTTTTGTAAATTTTTTTGCAGTGGTTATGACTGCAAATTCTGACTTGCTGTAATTTTTGTTTTGGAAAAAATTGGCTATGGCTGATTTTTGATGGAGAACTCCCCATCATGACTATGGGACCATGCAAGAATATATGGTCCAGCCAAGCTACAACGAGCGTTGATGCCAGTAAAAGGACACTTTTGAAAAGATTCCAGTTCCATATTCCGTTTTGGGAAACAAACTCCACTACTTTAGATTCCAGACTCAAAGTAGCTATGTCACTACTTGTCTCATTGATTAAAGGACCCAACGGTCCTGCCAGAAATTGATTGTGTTGCCAATCATGAATCCTCCATATGATGTTGTCCTTAACAACTCTCCAAGCTTTGGTGACACCACGCCATAAATCTGAGTCAGAAACACGATCCTCCATTTTTGGAATAGTATCCCTCCACATCAATACCTGTGTCTCCCAACCTGAACCCAAAGATCATCCTTTTTGGTGATAAGGCCCCATCCCACTTTAGCTATAAAGGCCAAGTTCTTGTTATTGGAGTAGTAGAGACCAAGAACTCGTTGCTTTTGGGGGTGTACAAACTAAGTCCCAATTAATGAGACTCATGCTTTTATGTTCCTGCGCGGAGCCCCATAAAAATTGTCTGTTGCACTTATCAAATTCTTCACACGTTAAGGGAGGGATAAAAGAAGTTTGTAGTGCATAGGCATGAATTCCTTCAATAACTGACTTGCAAAAAGTAAGTCTACCAGCAAGGGAAAGAGATCAGGCTTTCCAACCATGAAGACGTTTCATCAATTTATCTGTAATAAAGCTGAAACTCCTTCTACCTACCCTTTTATGAAATAGTGGCATACCAAGATATTTTCTTGGGTCATTTGCTAGACTGAATCCAAAATCTTGAGCAAATTTGTGAGCTCGGTTATGATTTCATTTCTTGAAAAGCAAATCTTTGTTTTTCAGGCTAACTTTTTTGCCAGAGCTAGCACAAAACATATTAAGACACCTTTGAATCAACTCAACATGATCAAAGGAGGCTTCAATAAAAAGAAAAGATCATCCGCAGAGCAAAAGTAGGAGAGAGGAGGACCTCCTCTAGAAAGAACAATAGGTCTCCACAAGTTTTGGCCTACGTTGCAGAGATTAGGTGAATGATATGGCCGACATCTATAGCTCGATGCTCGAGAATAGCGTAGATCATGATCGTCCGATCTCGAGTCACCTTTGACAGGTTATTAGATGGCAAGATACGGGTGTTGATGAAATGATACCACACCCGGGCCTCTGGCGTCAAGCAGGCTCGTCAGAAGTATCTGGGTCGAGCATCCTGGACGCTCAATACCCACTCCACTGGTTACGACGCAAGCGTGCAGATCCTGGCGGTAACCGTAGCAAGGTCGATGCCATTAGGGTCGACTATGAGGAAGTGAGAGTATTCACAAACTGATAGGAGAGTAGGAAAATCGAGTGCCGCCCTGATGACCAAAACAGAGTAAGAGACACGGCGACCCCGCACAACAATAGTGGTGGTGTTGGCATCAGTGGTATCAATGTTCGCGTAAAATTTGCGAACCACAGGAAGGACCGCAACATCAGGGTGTTGTGCAAACCGACTCCATTAATGATGGCGGATGGTTCTGTTGATGTTCTCCGGTATGGTCTCCAAGGAATGCAGGAGTCTGTTCTTTCCTTCACTCATCCAGCGGTTGTGTCGAGGGCAGATGGTCCAAACTCAGGACCATGAGGAGCGCACAGAGGCCAAACAACCTCTCAACGATTACTTCCTTGAGAGGGTACGAGCAGCTCCAGCAGCACCACCACATAGGAGGACCCAGAGGCAGGATCCAGGAGGACCCAGTGAGGGGCCATCACAGCCTAGGGCAGAGCCAGCACTACCCAGGGTAGCACCAGCAGATGCTACTGCGTGGAAGACACATATGGAGGCCCACATGACATGCATGGAGGCCCAGACTGCACAGACCACGGCTATGCTAGCCTATCTTATCCAGACTCAGCATTGGACCGCAGAGGTGAGATTGTGTGCATGATCTATGCTACCCCACTGTTGTTGTGCGGGGTCGCCGTGTCTCTTACACTGTTTCAGTCATCAGGGCAGCACTCGATTTTTCTACTCGTCCATCGGTTTGTGAATACTCTCACTTCTTCACCGTCGACCTTGATGGCATCGACCTTGCTACGGTTATTGTCGGGATCTGCACGCCTGCGTCGCAACCAGTGGAGTGGGTATTGAGCGTCCAAGATGCCCGACCCAGATACTTTCGACGAGCCTACTTGACACCAGAGGCCCGGGTGTGGTATCATTTCATCAACACCCGTATCTTGCTATCTAACAACCTGTCAGAGGTGCCTCGAGATCGGGCAATCATGATTTACGCTATTCTCGAGCATCGAGCTATAGATGTCGGCCATATCATTTACTAGCAGATTAGGACAGCTGCCAGGGAATGCTGGAGTCTGTTCTTTCCTTCACTTATCCAGCGATTGTGTTGAGGGCAAATGGTCCAAACTCAAGACCATGAGGAGCGCACAGAGGCCAAACAACCTCTCAACAATTACTTCCTTGAGAGGGTATGAGCAACTCCAGCAGCACCACCACATAGGAGGACCCAGAGGCAGGACCCAGTGAGGGGCCATCACTGCCTAGGCAGAGCCAGCACTGCCCAGGACAGCACCAGCAGGTGCTGCTGCGGGGAGGACACATATGGAGGCTCGCATGACATGCCTGGAGGCCTAGACTACACAGACCACGGCCATGCTTGCCTATCTTATCTGGACTCAGCGCTGGGTCGCGGAGCGTTTGCACTTACCTATAGAAGACTACCCCGTCCCTAACTTCCCGCCCGTTTCTGTTGCTGACCTTCCACCACTACCCCAGGAGCCAAGACCCTCTCACCAGCCCACAGCCTGCCGCCATGCCGATGATGAGGACTCGTCCATGCCAGATGATGAGGACGCAGATGATGAGGCTACAGACTCTGAGGAGGCCTTCATCTAGCCCTTGAGGCTTTCAGGGCACTTTCCTTTCATTGTATTTCATTTTTATTAGTATATTTTATGTTTCTCATGTACAGTGTGGACATTATTTCCCTTAGGTTTGGAGGGTATCTTAGACTTATTATTTTGATGTTTATGCATGATCCTAATATAGTGATTATATGTTAGTATAGTTATGTATGTGTGTAATTATGTATGTTTGATAGGATCCAGAGCAACTTGTACCTTGATAATCATTTCTTGAAAATCTCATTCAAGATACAATTATTGTTCCCTTTCACAATTTGAATCATAAATGTTAAAACTAATGTAAAATGATTGTTCAATGATAGATATGGATGCAAAATTGACCTTAACATTTCTGTAAATCCATATACAATCTTTGAAACATGTTAAAAGCAATGTAATTTAATTTTAGGATTGATACATTTACCACTTGCATGCTTGTTGAACTTTGGAAAAAATAAGAAGTCTTGCCTAGAGAAAGTTTATGGCTTGTGCATGTGAAAGTGTTCGTTATCTGTGAAATTATTTTTGAACTTTCTTGAGGTGAAATCTTAATTTGTGCAGGATTGAAGAAATCATTAGGGCATTCTTTAGACCAACTGAGCCTTAAAAAGTTTATCTTGACATGATCATACCCTTGGGTCTCCTTTGAATTTTCATGGCGTCAATAACAAAGACATATGGAGAAATGGGATCCCCTCTCTAATCCCTCTAGTGGATTTGAATTCTCAAGTGCATTCTCCATTCCACAAAATATCTATAAAAACCGAAGAGATACAATGCCTGATCAAATTAATAAGATTATCCACTAGGCCCAACTCCTGCAAACTTTCTTTGATAAAAATTCAGTCGAGACGATTATAGACTTTTTCCAAATCAATTTTAATAGCCATAAAGCCTTTCTTCCCATCTACGGAGTGGAGATGTTTAGAATACTCTTAATAAGAATTTGAACATCAATGCTCCCTTAAAATTTATCTGTTTTTATTAGTAAATTTTCGTTGACTTCTTCAGTTTTTTTTTTAAAGAAAACAAAAAACCATTTTCTAATTTCGTTGAAATGTGAAACCTCAGAATCTCTTTCCATCCAAACAAAGATGGGTGAAGGTATGCATCAGAGGTGGTACCACCATGATTTCTGGGTATATACCACAGCTGTAGTAGGAAACTATCCGGTATATATCACAGCTCCTTGCATCCTCTTTTGGAAACTATCCGGTATATGCCACAGCTCCTTGAATCCTCTTTTCTGGGTTTGTCTTACATTTACGTGCACTTAGGTGTAGATGTCATTGACTTTTTCTCGTTTTGTCATTCTATTTTGCAAAACTATTTTTTTTTTTTTGGGATCGTTTGTGGTTATCTGTCAATTTTCTTCGTGTTGCAGCACTTGCCATAAGACCTGTTTAGATTTGTTAGTCCATTAGAGCTGCTGGGAGGAATTAAGCTCGTGTGGCTTTTCCCTATGAATGGTATTTACGTTGAGTAAATTATTTTCCAAACCACCATGATTTCTGGTGGTGTTCATGGAGGTTTGATGGCAGAAGGTGAGAAGAACAAAGAAGACGGGAAAGGGGAAGCAACAAGAAAGGATAGAGAAAGATAAGAAAAAAAAATTGATAGCAGGTTGCCTATAACAATTATAAACCATTGATCATTTTTTTCACAAATCAATGGTGATGAATTTAGGAGCATTCATGCTCCAAAATTATTTAGGAGCATTATAAATTTTTCCCTACGGAGTGCATATTCTGAACTATCTCTTGTACAATAATTATGTTGTCCGTCCCATGTCTCCCAGGAACAAAACTGCACTAGTTCAGCTATAACTTTCGACTTAACATCCTTAAGGTGATTCACAACGATTTCGTAATTAGTTTATAAGTCACATAACAAAGACTAATGGGCCTAAATTGCTTAATATGATTCGGGTGGTCCACCTTAGGTATAAGAGATGTGAAAGTTTTCTTGATCAATTCCACTCTGTGCAGATGCTCAAAAATATATTGAACCAACTTACACATAGACTCACCGACAACCTCCCATTGAGATTGGGAAAAAAGAGAGCATGCAACCCATCTGGGCCAGGGGCCTTTAATCCACCCATCCCAAAGAGAGCACTCGTGATATCTTCAGTATGAATAAGAGCATGAATCATTTGAATGTTTTCATTTGAGAGATAAGGAAAGCAACTAGTGAGAGGGAAAGGAGCATAAAAGCTTTGACTTTGATACAGATTGACAAAAAAGGAGCGGGTTAAATCTTTAAGAGAAGTTAAATCATGTATCCAATCTCCATTGTCATTTTTCAGAGCCACAATGTGGTTTCTCTTCCTTTTGGCAATAGTTAAAAGCGAAAATACCTTGTATTGCGGTCTCTATACTCTACCCAGTTAGCTCTAGACTTCTAAGCCCATAATAGCTCCTTCTCTAAAAGAACTTCTTCATATTCAAACCATAGATCCATTGGAGATCTTCTAGGAAGAGATTCGGACCCTACAAGAGTTTGTTTTGAATCCCATTTAGCATGTTTAACAACCTGCGTTTTTTTTCTTCTTAAAGATATCACCAAAAACATTCCAATTCTTAGTGACAAAGTTCTGGATAGTAGACTGCCAACTGATATCAGACCTCCAATTATCTCTAACCAAGCTTCCAATCGAGTCATGAACAATCCATGCTACAAAAAACTTGAAAGGTTTAGGATTTCTATTAACCATAAAGTTAGCTTGGAATTTAATCAACAATGAAGGATGATCTGATTTAAAAAATGGGAGACAGACCACTGAGGCATCCAGAAAATTTAGGAGCCAGTCAGAATTGTTAAGAACTCTATCTAACCTCTCTCTAAGAGAACCTTTCTTCCAAGTAAAGCTTAGACCTTTAAAACCGAAATCTTGGAGAAAACAATCAATCAAACAGTTTTTAAAAGCACTACATATACGAGAGGAATGTCTAACAGTGGCACTTCTCTCATGGTCATGCATGATGGAGTTAAAATCACCCACAATATACTATGGGCCATTTATGGAACCAGTGATGCTACGTAAATCTCTCCATAACTCAACTCTGATAGCTCCTTGGGGCCAGGCATAGACCGCAATGAAGAACCATGAATTCCCTGAGTTCAAGCACACTTTCATGTGAACAAATTTTCATTCTAAATGAAGCACAGAGACCAGCCAAGTACTGTCCTCCCACTACCACCATATACCTCCTGCAAATCCCTGAGACTCTAGTCAGAATGACTGTTGAAATCTAAGCTTTCTAACAATTACATCATCTTTCACACCACTGATCTTAGGTTCAAGAAGAACAAGGAAAGAGACTCTGAACCTTCAATGTAAGACCTTCACCAAAGAGGGGAAAGACTTTGCACCCGCCCCATAACAATTCCACACACGAATATAGTTGTCCTAATCCATAAATAACCAAGATAGAAATCGGTATGAACTTAGAAAAAGATCGAAAAACAGGAACTCAAGAGAGACTAACATCTGGTCCCCCTCCCCAGAACCTTCTTGATTTCCCACAGCCATTGACGTAGACTCTACACCATTTAAATGATTCTGAATTTGTCCCACCATACTAAGATCAAGTGGTTTATGCTTAATATCATTTTCTCTTTGGAAGACTGTAGTCGACAAGTATCCATTAGAAATCGTATAAGATTTGGACGAGCCTGAAGTCAGATAAAAAATCTTCATCGCTTCGAGGGCTAGGTGCAACTTCTGGCTTATATGAGAGGTTTTCTTCGAGTTGCTATAACTATAAATTTTTTTCACACCACCTTGTGGTTTTGCTATCTGAGACCTTTTACCCTTGTGTGTTCATTGACTCTTGATAACACCGGCTTCCTTCGCAATTTCCTCATCCTCTGATTCTTGGGCACTCTCATCATTAGTTTTCATGTCTCCTTTATCAATCAGTGTCACCATCGTATCCCCACCTATAGGAGGAATTTGTTTCTTTGCTTTGTACCTATAAGTGTCAAAACAGGCCGGTCGGCCCGAAAACCTATAGCTGTCAAAATAGGCTGGCCAGGCCCATTTGGGTCCGCCTAATTCGAGTCGGGTCAGATCAGGTTATGTGAGTTTCGGATTGACATTTTGTTAGCCTAATTCTTCTTTTTGCAATGTAAACAGGTCGGATTGGTCCGATCCGTTGTGAGCTGACCCATTTGGATCGGCTCATTCGGTCTATTTTTAATTTTGGACTGACATTTTGTTAGTTTAACCCACCCATTTTGTCGGGCTATTCAGACCAGTCCATCAGACTTAATTCATTTTGACGGCTCTAATGTACCTAGGTTAAGCCTTCATACCCTCCGCTAGGCCCTTACTTTCATTCAAGCCCCCACTTCCAGTGTAATTAAAACGTTGATTGGAGTTGATAAATTTGCCCTTCGTGACTGGACCCTTTTGGATGTCATTCAAATCCCCATGATGCATGGGATTAGATAACGCCTCAAATTTATTTGTATCCCTCTTACCTTCATATTGCACTAGTTTCGGGCCAAAATTCTTACGAGATTTCAAATTTCACTTCCTCTTTATCACTGTTAGCTAATCACCATGTGGGGAAATCTCCTACTCATTAACTGTAGGATTCGAAATAGGTTGATTTCTTGGCATCATGTTCTCCTCCAAATAAACCCTAGCAACCATGGAAGTATCCTCCCTACCATATCCTAATGCCACCGTAGGTTAAGACATAGAAGTACAGTTTCGCCCCACATGGCCATAGCAGCCACACTCAGGACAAAAGACATGCAAAACTTCGTATCCACCTCATACCATGAGTTACCAATGTAGACTCTGCCACAACAGGTTCCTTCAAACTGATTTCCACACATCCTGGTGATGATTTTTTGACCAATATGCCCTCAGTGGCAAAAATATTTACCAAATTGTCATCATTTCCAAATTATTTATCAAAATGCCCATTTTGGTCACATTGAAATTTTTTATTATTTTTCGTTTCATGTATGATGTGCCCGAGGTGATGGCGCATCTAACTAGGATACGTCAACACGCGTGGCGCATCCCACGTGGATACGCCAACACCTGTGGCATTTTCCACGTGAAAACGTCACATGTGATGGCGTATCCACGTGGGATGCGCCATGCGTGTTGGCATATCCTAGTTGGATGCGTCAACCGTGTTGGTGTTTTTCACGTGGAAAAAAAATAAAAAAAATGTCACGTTATATGTGCAAGGTACTTAACCTATTCCACGTGGATCTCTTGAGAAATGACGTCTAGAGACACATATAATTTACATATCTACTAAAGAGTGTACCATAATATTGAGAGATATCAATATCAATTAACTTATTTATAAGTCAAGAGTTTGCTTCTGATCTGTAAAGTAGTCGATGTGGGACTTTGGCGTTAGCAAAACAAAACAACTAAGTAAGACAACAAGATATATTTGTTCGATGTGGGACTTTAGTGTTAACAACGCTAAAGTCCCATATCGACTACTTTACAAATTGATGTGATGTGAGATCTATAAAGTAGTTGATGTGGGACTGGAATAAAAATAATTTTTTATATACATCATCTTCTTACATTTGGGAACGTGCCACATTATGTTTTTTTCCCTACCAGTACAAAAGTTGCATGACTCAAAAAAGAAATCAATATTTAGATTTCATAGCTTAGATTCACAATTATTTTCCTATAAATTATGTTAAAATATATAATTAATTTATCAATGAATATGAGTGGAGTACTACCTTTGTATGAGAAACCCCTGTACCGATATAGCAATTTAATTTGATCTTGAATTTGTGTAAAATGATGAGATTGCACGACATCACATTACTGTACTTTCTCTTTTCATATTATTCCTGGGAAAGATTATGACTCTAGATGCACATTTTCAATGTCGTTACTGAACTTTCCTTCCATATATTCTTGAGAAAGATTATGACTCTAGGAAAACATTTTCTATGCAACAGAAACAGGGTTTATGCGTACACATGGAATACGTAATCTATTTATATGTTTAGAATAGTAGTGATATCCCTCCTTTTTTCCCAACACACTGTTAATTCCTTACTATACAAGCATGTGAGAGTGAGAGATTACTATACGGAGCACAGAACCATCCCACGAACGAATAACAAGGTTGGTTGTGTGCGTAAAGTGTTCATGGTTAAATATGTGTCTCACTCCTTTTAGTATTCTTTTTATTTCAGTCTCACATCAACTATTTTACAAATCCCACATCACATTGATTTATAAAGTAGTCGATATGGGACAACACTAAAGTCTCACATCGAACAAAGGTACTTTATTCTCTTACTTAGTTATTTTATTTTGTTAATATCAAAGTCTCACATCTACTACTTTACATATCAGAAACAAACTCTTGGCTTATAAATAAGTTAATTGATACTGATATCTCCCAATATTATGGTGCACTCTTTAGTAGACATGTAAATTATATGTGTCTCTAAGCGCCATTTCTCAAGAGATCTACGTGGAATGTGTTAAGTGTCCTGTACATGTAATGTGACATTTTTTTATATTTTTTTTCACGTGAAAAACGCCAACACGGTTGGTACATTCAACTAGGATACGTTAACACGCGTGGCGCATCCCACGTGGATACGCCATTACGTGTGGCGTTTCCACGTGAAAAATGCCACAAGTGTTGGCGCATTCTAGTTTGATACGTCATCTCCTCTGACGCATTTTACGTGAAACAAAAAATAATAAAAAATTTCAACGTTGTTAAAATAAAGATATTTTAATAAATAGTTTAAAAATAATAACAATTTGATAAATATTTTTATCACTGAAAGCATATTGATCAAAAAGCCTCCTGATGACCTGCCCCGAGTTACATTCAGGGTGGTTGTGTATACTCTAATTGGCCTTCCCACTGCCGCAGCTAGAGTCAAAAGAAAGCTTTCATCATAAAATAGTAGGTTTAAACAAGGGAACCTAAACCAAACAAGAGTACGATCCACTGTTGCTTCAGAACTCCAGATACCACTGACACATAGAAATGTTGTGATAAAAAATCATCTAGGTCCCCCCTCCTTCACCTTACTTATGTCTTCTTCAAGATAAAATTTGATCATATAAAAGCTATGACCCATGTGCATTAATTATATATAAATCTCCTACCAATTAATGCCTTGTGCTTTTCAGTTTTGTCTTCATTAACTGGTAACCGATATTTTTCCCCAATAGCTTAACTATAAGGGCTTCACGCAAGGGTGTAGATAACTCCTCAATCACTTGACCCGCCACATGAACCTTTGGAAGTAACCTGTTACCATCTAGGAACTCAATGGACACTAGTTTCTCTACTAAGAGATCCCTTCTTGGTGCTGGTGGCAAAGCCACCTTGTTTCCCATTAAGTTATCTCAAAAACCTATAATCGCAGAAGAAATCTCCATTCTATCACGCAAGGTTTAGCTTTCTATATTATCAAAATGATGGCTCAGATTAAGGGTTAGAAAGTTATTATAAACATACATTGAAGTTGCTTTGGTAATTATATGGTGTTTTTTTTTTTTTTTAGTCATCCTTATTTGTCTAGTTTTTTTCTATTAGATAGTGCTTTTTTATGCTACTAATTTATAAGTTCTTTATTACATAAGTGTCACAAAAAGGTAGTAAAAAAATATTAATGAATATAATTAAACTCGATGATTGCTGTAGTATTATATTTCTATATACTAGAAGAAAGAGGCTCTTAACATACGCCAGCACAATAATTTATGCTTCACCGTGAGTCCTCTCCAGCGTTTATTCAATTGTAGTTGTTGCAAATAGGATTGAAGCAATTAGGAATATTATCTTGGGCCAATGGCAAAAGATTATAGCAAGATATTCTTGAGACAAATAATAATAATGTGTATTTGGTAAATTTAGAGATGAATCCAATAGCATGGAGGCAGGAGATCAGCTAGCATAGAAATTACCATATTCCCAAACATAGTTGTACATTGCATAATTTCAGCTGGCTGTATCGCTAGAACCCTTCACCAGATTCAACTAGACCAGCATGTTGTCCCACCAAACAAGGATCAAACAAACAAGTGTATTATTTGTCTAGCCGAGAGATTCATAGATAGAGAATAACCAAACGAAAAGCACCTAAATTAATTATTTGTGATTTATTGGTGCATTTTCAGAATTATTATAGAACAATTTGTATATCAGTACAGACTAGAGATCGCCCATCCTTCTTGCGCATCTGATACAATCATCTAATATCATCTTGAGGTCATACTTGTACACAAACCCTTTGTCTGTAAGCTTAGTTGAGGCCCATTTAATTTCTCTTTTTGGCCCTTCCAAATACCTGAAACCAAATGCCAAATACTTTGTCAGATTTTAGACATTTACAATTGAATAGTTGACTTTTTAATTTTTAACAAATACAAAATTGTGTATAAATTATTTACGAACATGAAGCACCAATCCTCAGGGATAAAAACAATTCAAAAGTAATATTCGCATATAAAAAAACTTACAACATTCGTACCCTACTTTTTTTTAAGGTTAAATTAAAATTTTAGTTTCTATAATTTACATTAATTTTAAATTTAATGTTTATAATTTATTTTAAATAAGTCTTTATATTTATAAATATTTTTAAAATAATCTCTACTATCAATTTTTATTATAATACCGTTAATTTGATACTTATAAAATATTTTAAAGAAGAAAAAAAACATCTAAAAAGTACATATTGCAAAAAAATACTTACACAGAAGAATAGAACACTTACATAAATATTTATTAAATTGTAAGAATATCTATTAAATGTTTTACATATAAAAAAATATTTAAAAAATACTTATTAGACAAAAGAATATTTAATAAATTAGTCAACCAACGATATTATAATAGTGATAGTAAAAATTATTTTAAAAAAGTTTCAAAAATATAAACACTGATTTGAAATTTTTTTATAAAAACTAAATTAAAAATAAGAAAATATATAGAAACTAAAACTTTAATTTAACGTTTTTTAAATAATAAAAAAAATACATATTCTAACTCACACTCTACCTTTATTTTCTGAAACAAGCACAAATATCATAACTCAAAACAATTAGACCTACGACATTATACGGTGGTGTCATAGTAGCTACATATTGTTTTTTGAAATTCCGCGTCCTTTGTTTGTATGAGCATATAAAAAGTAATAACTTACTTCTTCTTCAAATGGAATTCTGGATAGGTTTGAAAATAGTAATTTGCTATATCTGCCGATGAAACATATGCGCTTGCAACCAAGAATCTGCCATTGATTGATGGATTCTCCGCGCAGAAGATATGGGCTTCACAAACATCATCAATGTGGACAACTGGGATTTTTCCATCCAATTCTTCTAAAAACTTCAAATCCTGATACGTGGTTTCATTGTCTTTTACCTGAGAGATAAGCGCCCGGATACTATAAGGTGTGTAACTGAGAAGAGTGTCCCCTCCCACTAGGCCACAAGCCAGACTTACCACCTCCACCTCCACTCCACCGCCACTTTTATCGTTTCCATAACTCAACAACTCTCTCTCAGCCAGTGTCTTCGAATCAGTGTAGCTCTGAAAAATAACTACAATTTATATATGGTGCCAGAGATTCATATTGAAAGCAACCCATCATTTAATAGATGGGAATCATTACAATATTTCTTACGAAGTCATAACTTTAGAGTCTTTAGACTTCATTATAAGGCCTTTATATTTGTAAACATATATTTGTACGTGTAAGATGCATAGCCTAACTAATATATAATTCTGGTGAGTACTCAAATAAGATTAACCATAAAATTGATAATTAATTAGCCTAACAAATTGAATATGCATGTGTGCGCCTCCTTTACTCCCTTACAAACTACAGATTTTTATGTGATATGAAATATTGACATTCTATGTATTTTTGGGGAACTTTAATAATTTTGACGTCAAAATCCTGAAGGTAGGGATTTTGAATTTATATATTATATTTCTGTTATCCAGATTTTTTTTTGTCTAGGCATTTGAAATATTCCAAGCTTAATTAGGATTTAAATTCTTTTTTTTTTTTGCGCATAAAAAATCAATGCTAAGGGTAATAGATGAAGTGATGTAATATTTACCTTATGAAGATCGCTATTTTCAAATGAAAGGTTGAGGGACGTCCAACAAGTTTCATCAATGAAATCTTTAAAACCAGTCCCATCATCTTTACGGGGAGAAGAAGTAACAACGGAGGCAGTGTAAATCAGCCGTCTCACTGTTCCTGATTTAATACAATACCTAGCAATGCTTTTTACCGCGGCTATTGCAGCTTCACTTACGTTCTTAAACTGCTACAAATAATACCTAAATATCATCACTTCAACCTCACTTAAATATTTAATTTGAATTATAGTTCAAAAATATCTACGAGTATTTTTAAGTTTATATTGATATTTGACAAAGTGCCACGCATTTAGCATAACAGTGATTAGATTACTGAAAATTTAGTTACTTATAGTATGCCAAAAAAAAAAAATTAAACTAAAGTTTGCTGTTTACACTTTACATTTATTTTCAACTCAGTTTTATATATTTTTTTTTAAATCACTCATCACATTTATAAAAAAAATTAAAATAATAATAATTATTAATTTTTAATATAACGTTATAACACCGTTAATTAAATAATAAAATAAATATTTATTTATTTAATAGAGACTTATTTAAATATTCATTTTTTTATAAAATGTCAAAATATTCTTTTATTTTAGTAGGTATTTATTTTTCTTGAATAAATACTTATTTGTTTAATAAATATTTTTTCATTCTAATAAGTATTTATTTTTTTTGAGTAAATTTTTTTTTTCAATAAGTGCTTTATTATATGCTTTTTTTGCTTTATAAAATGTGTAATAAATACTAAATTAACAGTATTAAAATAAAAATTAATAATATGAATTATTTTAAAAATATTTATAAGTGTGACAATTAATTTTAAAAAATAAAAATTAAATTAAAAATAAATATAAACTATAAGTATCAAAACTTTAATTTAACAAAAAAAAAACAAAAATAGAAAAACGAGAATCCTTGATGAATTGTTAACCTGAGAATCCGTTTGATGTTCATAGGGAGTAGCAACGTGAAAGACAAATTCACAGCCTTGAATTGCAGACTCAAACTCATCTGGCTTGTATATGTCTGCTTCGAATAACACCAGTCTTCCATTTGCTTGAGGAAAGCCTCTCAGAAGACCTATCTTGGACTCGTCCTCTGGAATGAATTTACCATTAATTAGACATTATTCTGGGGTAAGAGTTGGTAGCTAGGTACAACGGACATGTTAGGCTAGTCTATGTTGACAGGACAGATCAAAATATAATGGATAAAAACTTATTTCCCCCACTATAACTTGTAATTTTTTTATATTTAATTTTATATATATTTTATTTTTTTTTATATATAAAAATAATTTTTATTTTATTACTTAAAATAATATTGATAATATTATTTTTACTTTTATTACTTAAAATTTTTAAATTCATCACTGTATGTTGATACTGACAAAATATAATAAATAAAATATATATATATATATATATATATATATATATATATATATATATATATATTCTTGATGGATCTTTTTTCTTTCTCATAAAAAAAAAAGAGGATATATCTATCTAGCTACTAGCTAGACAAGTCAAAATATAAAGCAATTATAACTGAGATCATTTTGATTTTATATAATAATAGATAAATTTCTTTAAAAATTATTATTTAGAGCAAACTTTATTAGAAGGAGTAAATTAATACGCAACTTTTTGTTTTTGGTAAAAAAAATAATATGCAACTTAGTCACTGAAATTTCTTTTAAAAATAATATCGGAGCACCCTTTTAAAAGTGCTTGATGTGATAGTATTTCCAAACCCTTCATGTTATTATCACATCAAGCAACAATAAATTTAATTAAAGAGATATTGCAGAATATTGATTTTACTTTATTATATTATCTCAAGCAAGAAATCAAAACCAACGGAAAACACAAAAATGGCAGCCTTGGAGCTGGGGCTGCTTAGTGAAGTGAAACAACAACGGCATATCTCCTTAAGCACCCTTGAGTTTAAAGTAAAACGGCATCTTTTCACCTTCAAAAATTTTCAAAACATGTATAGAGAAAAGCAGAAATTAAGATGAAGAGAGGGAGGGAGAGATATATAGAATACTCAAGTTTCTTTGCGTTGAATGAACGGTGTAGCCCTTTTCCAAAAGCTTCTTGACGAGGCAAGAGCCAACATAACTAGCACCACCGGTGACGCATACCTTGCACGTCCTCTCCATCTCCGATCTATCTTTTTTTTTTTTTTTTTAATTTCTGTCTCTCCAATCTCGAAATAGTTGCTGGTATCCAACCCTAACCTCTCTCAACATTATCTAACTCGAACTAGTGGCTGTAGTAACTATTGCGAGCACGTACAGTTGATCAAATCAATTTTCGGTATCTGAAGGCAATAATTACAAATGGCACTTTGGCAAATCCAATGGAGAGGTGAACTAGTGGCTGTAGTAACTAACGTTACGCGTGGTGGACGGTAAGAGAAGCCATATTTAATTTTGAGTTCTTGAGATGGCTTTAAAACGTACGCGAGCACGTACATGTATCTTCTTTCTATATCTTAGACCCAAGGCACTTTCCCCCCCAAAAGTCACGTGTGGCCGAACTAGCAACATAACATGGAGAATTATAATATGGATTAGTTGAAAAGTGATATATGAATGTATTATTATGATTTTTGAATTATTAATTTAATGTTAAAATAAATTAATAATTTAAATTAAAAGATAAATTTTAATTAGTAAAATAAATAATTTATTTTTTTATAAATAATTATATATATAAATAATTTATAATGTTTTATTTATAATTTTTTTACATAAATAAATTTATATATAAATACTATCAAATTAAAAAAAATTATAATACAATAAATTTCACATAACATTGCAACATTACTATTGATTAGAAATATTTACTACTATGTATAAAAAATAAGAAATATTTATGCAATATATTATCAATTGAAATATTTAAATAATAAGTGAAGTGTATAAGTTATAAAACTTCTTATATTGAGTATAATATATCATATGTATTTTAATATTATGAATTTAATTTTGAAGTATTTTCAATGTAAAATTTATTTTATATATTACTATTTAATTATACATTGTTATTGTCATTAAAATTATTTTATTCTCACAAGTTACAATAATTACTGTCTTACATGTGATAATATATGTAATTAGTTGATGTTATATAAACCTTTGCATTGAAATTAAACTTTAATATTAATGCGATTTGTTAATAATTTCATGTTAAATATTCTTTGTTTGATCTAATTAGATTCCATATGTGCTTAATTATTGTCATTTAAAAGTTTCATTTGGAATTGTCTTTGGCCGTTTATTGTGAAACTATGCTTAAATGTGGTTATAAACATGGAAACGTATTGTGATTTTCGGTTGAGATCTATGAGTATAGAGTCCATTATTATGTTGAACTATTGAGAAGAGAGTTAAGAGACTTAAGGGAATCAGTATCAACCCCTAGAAGTAAAAGAAGAAGAGCATTCATGAAGAATCAAGGGCGGATATGAAGAAAGTGATTAATACCAATCAAATACACAGGGTAAATTGTATTATTAACTTTGAAGACTGGAAGATTTTGGAATTAGTCAAATGACACGGACAGCCGTTAACTTCACGATTTAATTTCAAGCCTACCAAGAACACGGCCGTGTCAAATGACATTAAATTATTTTTTTACTTTGGAATATAATCCGATATATAGACACGGGTTGGGCCGTGTCACATGACACTTATATCATTTTTTTTAATTTTATTTTAATGCTAAATTAGGTTCCCAAACCTATAAATAGGGTTGCTTTTAAATATAAAGAGAGAGCCAAGTTAAGGAAACCGAGAGAAACACAAAGACAAGAAGGAGAAGGATTCGATTAAGGATTGGAGACTTGATTCGAGCGATCAAATCAATCACTCTCAAGCCTTGGAAACTAGTTTGATCTTTAGTTTTTCTTTTCTTCTATTGTTCGAACAATGTTTTTCTTCTGTTATTCTTGCATTTTGATTTTTCCATGTGTGGCTAAACTCCTTGATTGGTTAAGAATGAAACTATAGTTTTGACTGTGAATCTTGCATACTTCTTTATATCAATACAATTATATTTTTATTCATATGTTTTTATTCTTAAATCAATATAAAGGTTTTTATATTCTTGCCAAATTTCGAAAGTGGTAAAACTAGGATTGCTATAGCACGATTGCGGTGGTAAAAACTAGTGAAATATATGATCTAAGTAATTTAATCCCTACACAGTGTAATTAGATCTTAGTGTGATTGATTTTCTAATTCTTAATGCAATCATTATAGGTGTAAGATATCATTGTTTTATAAATAACTAATGGTTAGGATTTGATTTTAATTTTTAATTAAGCAAAGAAAACATGGGATTTATCTCAATGTAAAATAATTATTATGTTATAAATTATGTAAGTTTAATCATATAAATCATTGTTATCTGTCCAATACCTTTAACTTATAATTCAATTTGTGTTGCTATTTTGGTTTAAGTTTATTAGCATTTTAGTTTCAATTAACAAATTACAAAACCCCCTTTTTACTTTTGTTATTTATTTTTTATCATGTTAATTTAGAATTAGATGTATGTAATTAGTTGATTCTCTCGTTATATAAACCTTTGCATTGAATATTTTTTATGGGACTTGACAACTGTTTTTGATATAATTATAAATCGTATCCCATACCACACCATAATGATACATCATCTAAATATATTTCAAAAATAGAGATTCGTAAAACATGTAGAATCTATTAGCCTCAGCCATGATCATATCAAACATTGGTAAAACAGCAGGCATCTTCTCATTATTTCCCCTTCGTGTACCGTTTCACGAATTACGGTTCGGGATGTTTATCGTTATCCTAAATTTAATCCCACTAATATTGCCTTCTGGAAAAAATAGATCTAAGCTCTTATACGGTGAAGCAAACGATCCTTTACGACTTCAATCATTACGTTAACGTAAACGATCATCTACCACTTCAGTCACAAAGTATAAGTTAAATTGGAAATTTTTTAATTTAACTACACTCATACACTTTTTTTTTCTTTAAAATTCCCCTAAAACGTTAGGGGAGGGAAAATCAACAAGTCTTAATTAATGAGGACTTATGGTTGTACTCATATATTATATAATTAAACCCAAAGATTTGTCTAGTAAGTAGATAAATATATGATGTATATGCGTAATTACATATTTGAATTCTAATTATGTAAATTACCTGAGATCAGATTTCAAAAATATGTAATCGTGTAAATTTTTTATTCCCAACATGAATAATTTGGCTTCAATCTTCAACTGAAGCAGGAAGAAAGGTTAGTAAAGTTTCATACATGCTTGTAGCCATGGTACCAATATCATCTAACTTCAATATTTTAAAAAATAAAGTTATATAATTGAGACACCTGAGAAAAACGCTCTAGTGGGGGTGCAGTCTAGTTTTTTCAGTAGTTTAAAAAAGCCTGCAACCGCATGATGTACAGAGCAACTTGTTGGATATTTTGCAGGCTGTATTTCACAGAAACTCGAGCGTTCGAACATGAAAAAGGTAGTTTAGTTAGTCTAAAAATAGAAATATAATAACAAAAATTGAACAAGTCATCGATTTCCTCTCAGACAGACAGCAAAATCTTCCAAAATCGATGTCGTTATACTAAGAAACAGTTGAAAAAAAAGGACAATAATGGAGACGGAAATTTTAATTGCCTTTGCACGATTGGCTTTGACAGTCCAACAAAAGCTAGCAAAATCCAAAGCTAAACCGAGAAGACAATCTGAATATGTGATAACTAATAAGCAATGAGGAAATGACTATTAAATTTGTCTGTACACTACAAATAAAATAATGCCTCTCCAACAATATTTAGAAGCTTAATTGATTGTTAATTAATACCCAAATAAAATTATTTACCTGAGGATCTTGTTCTTATTGATGTTCCCTTCACTTCAAGCGGCAATCCCTTTTGTTTATTTATTCAAATTGCTGTTGGATGTGAATGTGATGAAGAATCCCTAAACTAATTAGTCTGCCATTGCCATATTTTTGTTTTCTTTTATGTATGTAGTTTTCAGTAATATTTGGTCAATCAGAGCAACAGATATATGATCGGCCTTTAACGATAGCATGCAGTTGATACATATACATTATGTAAATGACATTGGTATTATAGGTAGCTTTTTCTCGTTTATTTTGTCGGGTTTGATCCATATTTCATTAAAAAGTATTATTGTTAGTTTTTTATTTTGTAAAGATATAAAAAATATGCAAAAAATTATGAAAATATAATAGATATGTAAAGATATTTGTTAAAGATATGAAATATTTGAAAGATATGTTAAAAGACTTGTGAGATATTTGATAGAGATTTGTTTATAATAACAAACTAAGAATATTGTTTGTTAAGCAAGATTTTGTAAGCTAGAGAGATTGTTTTGTAAACCTGCAGACTATATTTGTTTGATAATATATTTGACTCTTTTCATTCATAGACATAGGCATGTTGTGTCGAATCATGTTAAACATTTATGCATGAGTTGCTTGCGGTCCTAATTATTTATTTTTATATATGCATACTTGCATAAAAAGGAATATGATATTCCCCCAACTCCTTCTCTCATCACAACTAAAGATTTGGAGGCATTGGCTTGCCAAACTTATAGTGGCTTAACCTTATTTTACTTTGTTTTGAAAAGAAATAAACTCAAGCGCAATAATCACGGTTAGGCATTGGCTTGCCAAACTTATAGTGGTTATTGGGTCAGTTGATTTGATGAACTCAAAAATCTAAACCAAACCAATTAAATTGGTTTGGATTAGTTCGGGTAATTAGGTTATATCGGGTCAAATTCTATAAAAATCGACTTCTATTGATTCAGTTCTCGGATTTGTAATTTCTAAATCCAAGACCAGATGACCCAACCAACTTTTTATTTTTCTAAATGAAACCAAATGCTATGCGTTTAGTGTAAGAGACTTTAGCTTTGGTCTTCCTCATTCCTCTAATCTTTTCAAAAGACCTTGTCCCTCACAGCTTGACTCCTTTAGTCACCCTCAAATGACCAAACCCCATTGTACCCTAGCCACTACCCAGACCTACACCACCATCAGTGATCGTGAGAGGCTGTAGTGCAACTCATTCCCTTGCTGCTACCCTGACTTTTGGCGATGAAGTTGGTTGCGATTCAATTCATCTGTCATTATGTGAGGCTATCCTGTGATTCTGCTACCATAGATTACGTCGTGATATGCTACAGGAACTGTGACATCAACTCTGTCCGTTCAGCCATTCGTGCCCATGTTGGTATCTGAAGATGAGATACAAATATGAGAAAGTAATGATAATAGATCTGTATAATTTTTGTTTTCTTTTTTTTTTTTATTTCTAGTTTGATTTGTGCTCGTTTTTAATATTTCAATTTCTTTTTACTATTTTCTTTCTATATTTCTAAGATTTCCATTTGATTTCATATCATTTATTGTTTTTTTTTTATAAAAGTCTGATGACACGAACTAGACCAACCTAATCCTGGTCGGTTTGGTTTGGTTCGAGCTTGTTGAATTTTTTTTTTCACAAAATTGAACCAACTCAACTCAACCAGAATTCATTGGTTTGAATTTTTCCCCTTAAACCCGAACCAAGCCAACCTGTGTACACCCTCCTAATTCTATATGTCAAAACCTCTAATGCAATACTCATAAGTCACAAGTCATAGTACCAACGAAAAGAAGTAAGAACTTTTTAGGATTCTTATATAATAAAATTCACTTGGAAATTGGATTAAATTACTCCAAATCATATGCTTAGAGCTTAGATAATTTTGGAAACTATTTATTAAATTGGGATACTTTTAAAATTATTTTCTTCATCTGAGGTTTTCCAGAGTATCTCCCACCTAATAGGTAAGAGACTAATCTTTCAAAGTATGGTCAGGCACCTAAGCGGGTGTTGGGTTTGACATAAATTTCATTAAAAATTATTATTGTTAGTTTCATATTTTGTGAAGATATGAAAAATTTGTGAAGATATGAAATATATAAAAAGATATGTGAAGATATGTTAAAAGATTTGAAAGATATGTTAAAAATATGTGAGATATGTATAAGATTTGTGATAGGAAAATAAGAATGATGAGTTATAAATATTTGTATTTAAGAATTGGTAGGGTTATGAGAGTAAGAATGAGAGTCTGAGAAATATTACCTTGTAAGACCTGTAGACTAGATTTGTTTTGATAATAGATTTAACTTTTCTCATCCGTCAATGTAAGCATGTTGTCCGAACTAGGTTAAACCTTGTGTGACTTGTGTGATATTTTTTCAAATTACTATTATATATACATGTTTGTGATGAAAATGGTGTGGTATTCGCCAAATAGATTGAATAGGATGTGACATTCCCCAAATAAGATTGAAGGAGATGAGGTATACCCCAAAAAGATTGAAGGGGAGATGCGGTATTCTCCCCCCACCACAAGAACCCCTTACAATGTTATTATTTCTATATACATAAATTTTGAAATCAAATTTAAGACTACATATTTAAAGAATTCAAATTCCTTCTATTCAGACTAACACATGATGATATCTGAGATTGTTTTTGATAAGTTAGCAATCGCCACTAAACACTCCTTTCAAGAAATTTAAGGCATTAGGCAAAGAAAGCTAAACCATTACACCACGTTATTCAAATGACAAAATTATGTTTAAATGTTTTTAAATAATATTTCCTTTTTTCTTAAATATCACCACTACCATTATCAATTATCATCATTGATTTTATTGTTTTCCCAACACCACTTATTCCTTCTATAATCTAACTATCTATATTATAGTAAAGGAGATTCTCGAAATTATCATTAAACATGGTGAAATTATAAATACAATTTACTTTGCAATTGCAACTGCGCTTTCTAACACTTCAACTTCCTACTGTAAAAAAAAAAAACACTTCAACTTCCTAGTTCCTACTATGTAATTACAATTTTTATTTTTCATTTTTTGATAAATTTTTGAAGTTATAATAGATTGATAAATAGTTTTTAAATTGAAATCAGATTGGTAAATTACCCTAGACCTTAGTGGACCCATAAATTACGAAAATGCGACTTTGTCTCCCTTATTTAAAATTCCTGAGTCCATCACTGCTTGCAGGCTCTCCACAGGAAAATCCTGGCCCTAGGCAGAACGTGAAGATGCTAAATTTTCTTCCATAGACACTTAAATTGCAAAAGAAATTCCCATGAGTGGTTTTTGGAGCTAAATTCTGGCCTGATTGGGAGCATACTGTACTATTCTGGAAAGTCTTATGCCCACTTCTAACATAATACATACCTTTCATATCATGGGCCCAACATAAAGAATCACCTTGATAGGCTAGAGGGAGCGAAACTTGCAGAATGGCCTCTGCCACATTCAGCTCAAAGATCTCACGAACAAGGGCCTCATTCCATCTTCTCGGGGCCTGTAGCTTTAGTTGAGACACCACCTCTAAAGTAATGTCCATGATTTAAGGAGACCCCATCTTAAAGTTTGGCAAAGTGGGAACCCAAGAATCTTTCCAAATGTCAACTGCAGTGCCAACACCTATTCTCTATAAAGATCCTAATTCGAGTACCTCCCTTCCCTCAATTAGACTTCGCAACGTATAAGAAGGATTTGCACCAGGGTGTGGCGGTGTGCTAATTGGAAATTTCCAGTGGGAAAATATCTAGCACTCAAAATTCTTGATACTAAAACATCAAGTTATTGCATTATTCTCCACCCCTATTTGGCTAGCATAGCCAGATTAAAAGTAGGCAAATCTTTGAAATCCTTACCTCCTATTTTTTAAAGTCAGCAAAGTTGATTCCGGCTTACCCAATGAATTTTACGGCCGTTTATTTGATCCCCCTCACCAGAACTTGCTCATCATACTATTAAGCTCATTACACAAGCCTTAAGGACTTCCTTACCTCCTTTTGACAATAGTTTTTCCTTTCCAACCTTTTATCCTTTTCCAAACTCTCTCTTTCAAAGATTGGAAAGCTTAGTTCTTGGACCATCCTACCATGGAGGGAAGGCCCAAATATTTTTCAGAAAAATCCACGAAATGAATATTGCTTTCCTGACAAATTTGAGTCTTAGTTGTTGATGGTACATTCGGACGGAAGAGAATGGATGATTTATCAAAATTAATGCACTGACTTGAGGCCTCACCATAGAGACGGAGAGAGTTCAAGATTGCCTCAACATAGAGACAGAGAGAGTTTAAGATTGCTCTGCTATACTCTATAGTAGCTCATGAAAATATTAAGTTGTCATCTGCAAAGAAAAGATGGAACACCTTCGGGGTAACTCTACAAACTCTAACACTAGAAAATTCATTTTGGTGTTCAGCCTTTTGAAGCATGGCCGATAAACCTTCAGCATAAATGACAAAGAGATAAGGAGATATGGGGTCTCCTTGTCTCAAACCACACCGATGAATGAAATTCTCACCCGAAAATCCATTTAGAAGTACAGAGTATGAAACTAAGGTAACACCTCTCATTGAAGCCAAGCTTTCTCATCATTTCCTTTTGAAAGACCAATTTCACTCTATTATAGGTCTTGCTCATGTCTAACTTGATGGCTAAATAACTCTCTCAGCCAGATCTCTTCGACGTTAGAGCATGCACCAACTCGTAAGCAATCAGAACATTTTCCACTATATGTCTATTCTGTACAAACATACTTTGAGATCCTGAAATAATATGGGGGAGAATGATGTTCAATCTATTAGCCATAGCTTTACTAATAATATTATAAAGCATGTAATAGAGAGATATTGGCCTACATTGAGGAGAACCAGTTTTCAGAATAAGAACAATGTTTGCATTATTAATATCATCCAAAAACTCACCTCCATTTAAAAAATTAAGTGCAGCCCGAGTCACATTGTGACCCATTTCAAACCAGAATTTTTGATAGAAATGAGCTTTTATTCCATCTGGACCGAGTGCTTTTGATGGGCCCATTTGGAAGAGGGCTTTCCTAATCTCCAAGTGGGTAAAAGGTATAAATAAAAAATCATTCAAATCATCTGTAACTTCATGTTGCACACCCTCCAAAGCCATTTCGATATTGAAGGGGTTGGAAGTAGAGAACAAGTTTTGGAAATAATTCTTAGCAAGATTCTTAATTTTCCCTGCACCACTCACCCAATTTTCACCTTCATCCTTCAATCTTGTGATTTTATTTTATTTTTTGCCGGGCAGTGGCACGTCCATGGAAGAAACCAGTATTCATATCACCTTTTTTCAGCCACTTTTCTCTAGACCTTTGTTTCCACATTATCTCCTGTCTCTGCAAGACCTCATTCAAATCACGCTTGCTATCTCTCAATGCCTGTAAATTAGATTCAGTGGGGGTCATAGCAGCCAGTCTAGAAATCTTTCTTTATTCACATTTCCAAAAGCAACTTTTATCCACATCTTTAAATAACAACTCACTTTAGTGATTGAAGCTGCAACACCCACCAAGGACGAAGTGAATTGGTAGCCTGTGTACCCCATGTCCATCAAACCACATGACTCAACAGCATCCTTAAAAGTTTGAATCTGTCCATTGGGTCTCTAGGGGCAACCCAGTTTCTCTAAGGAACCCGAAATCTCGTTAAAATCCCCCTTTAGAGCCATGACAAATCATCATCTGGTCTCTGCAAGCTCCTTAGGATTTGCCAAGCATTGTGTCTATCTGCCACTCTAGGAGCACCATAGAATCCTGTAAATCGCCACTCTCTTTCATCATTCTGTTACAGAATCTTGGCGTCAAAGAAATGAAAACCAAAGGATTGAATTGTGAGATCAATATCTGACTTCCATGATAACCCCAAGCCTCCACTCCTATCTTCGCTACTAACACCAAATCTCTGCTGAAACCCAACCTTCCATTTCAACCATTCAAACTCGTGACTTGACAGTTTAGTTTCATTGAAGAACACCATGTGGAGATTGTTTCACCTCAACAGGAGGCGTAAGATCACGGCAATTCCAAACTAGGATTTTCATGGCAACTGGGCCGTTGTAGTTGAAGCCATGTCCGTCACCTCTCCTCCTACCTTCAATATTTTATGTGTTCCCACTCTCTCCTTAGTCTCCATGTATTCAGCATCCTGCATGAAAACCTCCAAGGACCTTTTAACAAGACTCGTTGGAGGTCTATAATCACTGGTAGATTGCTTCTCTCTAGCTCGAAGTTTCCATTTCTTGCCACTCTTACCCCCTACTTTATTTTGCGTTGAAGTTACTGGCCTCTGAATTTCGTTCTTACCAATCATAGTATTTGTACTCGTCATGTCCACTGATCCTGGGACACTTATTTCCTGAACGCTGAACCTGAATTATTTGGTCACGTGTAAACACCGAATTTTGTCCGGGACATTTTGTAAATAAAATAAAAAATAATAATAAATAGAATCCAACCCAATATTCTACCCACAACCTATATCCTAAACCAACTCAAACTCACCACAAACAACTTATCCTAATCAAATTCATCACCTATCAGATCTAGATCGACACCAACACTTATCCTAAACAGATTTTAACTCATCATCTCAAACCATTCCTAATCACATTCTAACTCAAACTCCATAACTTAATCCCCTTCTATAAAATCCATAACTTACTCACACACTAATCTCCATCTTTCAACTCACAAAATACTTTCAACTCTCAAGCAGCTCTCATTCTCACTCATATATTTTTGCCAAAAATGCCACTGCACGCAAAGATTACCTTCACTATTTATCATCATCTTCAAACCACCATCTCCAAAATATCACAAATTTCACCTTCAACCACTACACCAAATTTCTTCACCTTCATTTTTTACCCCACCAAAACCACCATAAGCTTCTTCTTCACCATTAAACCAAGCTTCTAAACAAACAGAACCACCGTACCCACCGTCAATCTCCGCCAGACCGCATGCAGCGCACACACCCGCCGGACCGAGTCCGCACCACGCATCACCGTTTGAAGCCTGTCAGCACCGACGCCGTTCACCGCTCCTTGCTGAACCCGCTCCGATCCGCTGAACCGAAAATCCCATCCCGAGCCGCGCCTGACGGAACCCGCTGACCGAAAATGGAACCGAGCCGCACCGCCCTCGAGCCCAGTCACCGTGATACGCCGAACCCAATCCAAGACCGTCGTTCGCACCAGACGCCGCCGACCACGACTGCACCTACTCGAGTCGCACCAGCCACGAGATCGGACTGCACGCACCGCTCCAGCCCGCACCACGCCCCGCCGCCGCTCCGATCGCCGGCGAGCCCGAACCAGGACCGCTGTTCCGGAGCAGGACCTGTCGCACTCGAACCAAGATCCGCCACGCCGCGCGCCGCTCAACCCCACGCCGACCGGGTGCCGCACCGCCGCTCCTCTGGTCTTCCCACAAAAATTCTCGCAAATGAAGAAAATACCCCCCCCTTTTTTTGTTTCGTTTTGTTTTTTGTAAGTCTTTGTTTCTTCTTTTAGTTTTTTTTTGTTTGTTTTTTATTTTCTTTATCTTTTTTTTTGCATTTCTTGCTCTCTTTCCTTTATTTGTTTCTAGTAAGTTTTTTTTTTTTCTAAGAAATAGGCCTAATGGGCCTAAATGGGCTAGAAATAAAAAATTTCTAAAAAACTAAAAAGTAAAAAAAAAAACGAAAAATAAGATAAAAAGGCAAAAGTGAAAAAATAAAATAATTGAAATAATTTTTAAAAAATAAAATAAATAAATAAGTGGGATTGACCGAGTTGTGACAGCTTGTTAATCTCATAATTATTTTTTGGATCATCTGAGTTGTGACAACCTAATGATTCAAAATTAAAAAGGGTTAATATAAAATAATTATTTTTTTAAGCAGGATTAACCGAGTTGTGACAACAGTTAATCTTGTAACTATTTTGAATCATCTGCGTTGGGACAACCTAATGATTCAAATCATTTTAAAAAATAAAATGTCATTTAATAAATAGTTAAAATTTGAATTTTTTTTATAAATTCCTTTTAAATAAATAATCATGGGTGATGTATAGCGTGGCGCAAATTTCACTCATTCAAACTTTAATTTGATTAACAGTAGTCGCGACGACTGTTAATTCAAATTTTTATAAAATAAAAATTAAAACTTTTAAATAAAATCAACCAACCCACACTTATTTTCTATGTAACTACGTGACTTTGAGTTCTTCATTCACCTGAGAGGTACGTAGGAGCGAAATTTTTATTTCGTCAAGCCAAATTTTAAATTTTCACAAATTATTTATTTTTCAATTTTTTAATAAAAAGAGGTAAAACAAATATATTGTGAGATTATTAAGTTTTTCCATAACTAATTTAGGGTAACCGTTTAGGACGGATGTATTAGGGGTGCTGTGGGGTTAAGTCTCCACCCTTCCCTATGCATAACCGACTCCCGAATCCAATCTGGTTTCAAAGACCATTTTTTAAAAGAATTTTCTAATTTTTCCTAATTTAAATAAAATTGGTGACGACTCCTAACTTATTTATTTTGTTTCGCCGCTCCCGCCGCGATTACGGTCGCGACATCATGTTGTTTCAACTCATTTTGTGCACTACCATACTGGACTCATTATTCACGATCACCTTCATTCCCCTTCTTAATGGTTTACGGATGTTGATTTTCACCTGTATACGTAAGTATGAGCCCTTCGTCTTTCCTTTCTCGTCAACATCTACCCGCATGCATTCTCCAATGGCGTTTCCTATTCTCTTCCCTATACCTTTTCCATCATCTTCCCCTTAGCCATCTGGTTGTAAGGTTTTATGGACAGGAGAGAACCCACTGCCTCCATACCTCCCACCTCGATTTCCTTATCTTTAGAGAACCTAAACTTCCTCCATCAACTTACCAAATCGTCCATAAAATAGAACCTTCACACGGGAAGGATCAATTCTCACATAGGAGAGATGAAAACCTTCACCAAAATTGCACGCCGCCAGCCATCATGAAACCCTTGCAAACGCGAGCTTTAGGAAGGACTAATCTTGATTGGGGTCATAATTATAATTTTAACTCTGATATTTTTATACATTATTTTTTATATTTTATCTAATATTATTTATCATATTTATTTTTTTTTTATTTTTTTAATCACACATTCTTAATAAGAATATATACAATACACACACTTCTAAAAAACATATAATATCATCTTTTTTTTATAACTTATTTAAATAAAAGTAAAATAGTACTACCGTTCCAGTTTAAAAAAAAAACTGTTGAATAATGACTTGTTTTTACTGTAGATGACGTGAAGCATTTGGAAAACAAGTGCTAGAATTTTAGGTGAGAGTTGTAGTAAATGTGCAGCTTTTACTACAATGGACTAAAGTCCACAAATAAAGAGACCATCATTCGGTACATCCAATATGGTTGAAGGTAGCAAATCCAATATGTTACAGCACCAAATTCAGAATTATTGCCGTAAGCAAGCTGCAATCTTTTGACATTACTTGCAGCTCCAAAATCAATATAAAGGCTTGTTTACGGCTCTGTTAAATGATCTGCTTCAGTTTCGTGGATCTGCTTTTTAGTTTATTTCCAAAATCCAAACCATTTGCTATTGTACTTCTGTAAGAAAGTGTTGGTTGCATGTAAGCTTGTATATATAGGTGAGAAAAATACTGGGAAGTATTTTGAGTATATTTGAGATTTGAATTCTAAATGAAGTTTGATTACTTTCGTATTTTTTATTATATTTTTTTAGTGAAATATTTCTAATTGTCACCTTTTGCTTATGAACATAAGTTATAAGCCGACTCACGTTAATTGCTTGTGTCATTTGTTTTTACACTTTCACATTTTTGTGGTACGTTGTATGTGTCTCTTGGCCACCATATTACAAAAAATACTACCTTCATATTATTGGGTAGTTGAGAGGTCAATCCGTATAGAAAGGTAAAATTTAATATCATTTGGATTTTAGACCGAGTCCGAGGGTAAAGATAACTATAAATATAGAGATCGTGGATTGGATCTCACAAATTACCTTCCTTCACTAAAGCTGCCTTTCCATAGCAACGAAATTACACGCCTTGGTATTCTTCCGACAGATGCTCATAGCAGGCCAAATTGCCATTTGCCAATACATGCAAATTAGTATATACCGAAAAGACAAAAAAAATAAAATAAAAAGTTTAAAATGTAGTTAACGCGTGGCAAGCTGGTATAATTTTCTTACCCGTGCTAATTTTGTCATGGTATAAATTTTCTTACCCGTGTTCTTCATAATTACCCCTTGATTGATATAACAGCTAGTGATTTGTCATGTACTAATTAGTGTGTCAATTCAATTGTTAATTAAGAAGTTTCTAGATCTCGGATCATTACCAGTTAATCCACATTAATTATTATTCATTAGTATATAAGAATGGGAGTATGCATGCATATTCCTAGTGGTAGTTTGTTCTAAGAATGTACAAAAGGCCTTTAGTATAGTTATATTTATAGATATGTATCCATGCTTAAGATAGGGAATTGATTCAAAGACTCAATTTTAAAAACAGAAAATTAATCATTTGTAAATTTATTTCATCTTGTAATTATACCGTGTATAATGTTAATTTCTTCAACTAAGTTTGTAAATATTTTAAAAATCATAATCTCTCAAACAAAAATTATAATGAGAACTTTGCACGAATTAACTTCTTATCCAGAATTAATAGGTAATGTTTCTATTCTTTTCTATTTTCTACCCTCTTCCCCCTTTGTAATGTTTGGTATACAACACCTTAATGCACATTATTTCACATCAAAATGAAGTGACAGAATCAGAGTATACAAAAATTGAGATAAAACTTAAAACTAGTTAAAAAATATGTAAAATTAAGGTGATGTGTGTGTAAATATATGTATTATTATTCTTTTCCTTTTGTGCAACTCCAAATGCAAGTGACATTTTACCGTGCAGCAGTTACGATAGTTCTATTATCATATTATTGTATGTTAGCTGCAGAGGCGCCGTCTAGTTAGTGAAAGACGAACTGCCTTGCTTTTTCAGTGTTATTAGTGATTGAGTTGTTCCTCCTTTTTGACTCAAATATCACATCTCATTAGTGTTATTGTCAAATCTCAACGAGGCTCCACTAAGTCATGGAGTCAAGAAAAATAAAATTAGAAGTCGAAAATTCAAAAAGATGTAAGAAATGGAAGAAGTGTCAACACCACGGCAAGTGACTTGCTGTTCCCTAATGTTCTGAAAGCAAATTCCAGGTGCAAATTTTGTTCTCTTTACAACAGCCATTGTTATAAGTAGTAATGTCTTGAGGGGGAAGAAATGTTTTCTTGTTTTTCTTTCCATATTTTTGGAGGATGCAATATTTGTTGCTCAATGAGTTCATTTACTGAATGCTTTAAAGAAGCAGCGTAAATTCTATAATGAGAAGGGTCAAAACTAAAGAGAAGGCACTTCGCCTTGATGATATTTTGAAGAAGTGAAAATTATTGCTTCCGTAAAATGGTCCGGCTTACATATTAAGAACACCAAATGATTTATACAAATAAAACTCTATATCTTTCTAAATTCCTGTTCTGACCCTGAGAAAACAAAAAAACTTGATATCATATTGGCCAAACAGTACATGGCTAAACAAAAATGAAAAGAAGAAGAAGAAAAGTGTGATCAGAAGAAAAAGCAGGATACAATTAATTTATTTGAATTATTACTCTGCAGCAGCAACATCATTGTGGTTGCTTTCTGCATTGGTTTCTGGCAAAGTTCCCAAATCCACGCGAGCTTCTTTAACATCCTGAGGGATTGAAGAATCAGAACTTCCTTGATCATTCAAGTTAGAATTGCTATCTCCATCGGAATGTGCAGATTCCTCTTTCTCTTTTTGTGACTCAATTGATTCATTTTGATCACCACCTTTATTTTCACTAGTCTTGCTCTGAACAGTGTTCTCATTCTCATTCTGCCCTGCATCAGCATTATTATTTGAGGATGCATCTTTCTCTTCATGACTGGAAGAATCAGAAGCCTTGACTTGCACGTCATGACTAGCATTCCCATTGTCATTGGCATTTTCATTGCCATTTGAGTTATTCTGGTTAGCATCACTACTATTTTCTGAGTTTGAAGATCCCTCACCATTTTGTTCAGATGAAGTATGGGAGGAATTGACCCGGCTAGAGTCTTTGTTGTCATTGGCACTTCCATCACTGTTTGTATTGCTTTGAACAGTGTTTACATTGTCATTCTGTTCAGAGTTGGTGTTATTTTCTGTGTTGGAGGATTCATCTCTCTTCTGTTCAGATGAAGTATCAGAGGAAGTGAGTTGAAATTCTTGGCTAGCATCTTTATTGACAAATGTATGGGATGAAACAGCATTTTCTTGTGTTCCTTTTTGGACAGAATTGTTGTTGGGGTTTTCATTCTCAGCAGAATTACTAGTGGAGTCCTCATGTTCTCCATTATTTGCGTTGCTGTCATGGGTTTCTGAGGAAGATGTTGAAGTGGAATCAGCCTGATCCCCGGCAGCACCTGAGTTAGAATCTTTCATTCTTGGCATTGAATTGTGCTTGTTAGAGTCCTCTACCTTGGAGTTTCCAGATGTTTCATTCTGTTTTTCAGTTGTATAAGATGTCATGTCAGTCCCATTCTGCGACAACGAATCCACAGTTTCTACACCATCTCTCGTGGGGTTATTCTGCTCTTGCTGCTGCCTGTTTGACTCTGACATGGAACTCTTCTGTGAATCATTCTCTGTCTGTACCTGATTGTCACTACCATTTCCTTGGCTGTTTTTTGTGACAGTAGAATCAGTCACTTCAGTAGTTTCAGTACCTTTTTTCTCAGACTCCAACTCAAACTCATTCTTCTCCTTTTTGTCAAATTGTTCTGTCATGGTATAACTTTCATCTGAGTTGTCTTGTGATTTATGGTCTACAGCACTGGAGGCGTTATCTCCTGCATACTGTTCCTCTCTAGACTCCTCATTGTTCCTTTCCCCATCTTGAACCTGATTTTCAGATGAAACCTCTTCCCGAATCTTATCATGCTCTTCTCTCTCTGCTTCTGTTGCATTGCTCTCTTCCTTCTCTTCTTTACTATCTCGCTCATTATTTTCCTCCACATTTTCCTTCACTTCAGTTTTGTTCTGGTTGTTCTCTTCATTCTCCTTATCTTCTGTCTTTGTCTCTCTTGTCTCTTCATTCTCTTGCTGACTCTTTTCCTCTCTAGTTTCTCCAGTTTCTTTGTCCCCCACTTCATTTTTGTTCTCTTCATTCTCCTTCACTACACTATCACTCTCCTTGTTGTCCATATTGTCATTCTCTTCACCAAATTTCTCATTATGCTGCTCACTTTCCATGTCTGTCCTGGCATTTTCAGAACTCTCCTCAGTCTCTTGGTCTATTATATCCTGTCTACGCTCAGAATTCTCTTCATTGTTATTTTCCTCACGCTTTTGCATCAGGGCCTCATCTTCCACACCATTAACATCTTCAAGTTTGTTTTGCTCTTCATGCTTGTTTTCTTCTTCATCCTCCTCCACCTCCTTGTGCCTTGCATCTATGAGGGAAGTTTCCTCCACATGAGGATGGAGGTCCTTCCTCCCTAACTTCACAACCTCACTGCCAGTTTTTGTGCTTTCACCAAAGGATGCTTTCTTATCGTGAGAGTGTCTGATTTGGTAAATCAACCAGATACAAACGCCAAGCAGGAGACATATTTGTAGAGCATGCTTCACCTTGAAGCCTTTGGATCTCTGATTCCTCCGGGGAGATAACCTGAACATGCCTAATATTCCTCAGACTCCAAATTTTACTTCTTTCCCAGATACCTGGGCATATGAAGATTAATTTCCATCTCAGACTCACAATATCACAAATGGCTACTCAACATAACTGATAAGAAAGAACAAGGGAAAGGAGGAAAAAACTGCAAATCCAAGATCCACATAAAATACTTAGGTTGATCTACCTAATGCTTGTAAAATAATATTTAGTTGAACTAGTGATATTATATTATCCAAAGTTTAAAAAAATCATGGCCACATCTGTAAAGTGCAAACTACTCATCAATAAACAATAAAATAAAACACCTCGTGGAGTGTGGACCATTTCTAAATGCAAGAAGATTACACACTCATATTCTAATTTCAAATCAATAGCAGACCACAGTAGAATGAGCAGCATAATATACTAGTGTTCCATAGCCAAACCCAGATCAAGAAAAAGAACATTACGAGCCTGTGTGGCCAGAGAAAAATAAAAAATAAAAAAATCAAATACTGAAGTAGCGCATGCTCAAAGGCATTCACACATCTAAACAGATCTGGATTTGTTTTCTAAACAATGTAACCGAATAGCAATTCCCAAGTACACAAAAATAGAAGCAGCTTTCCACAAACATTAGAAATGATAAATAAGCACACAAATAGCATTACATACCCGTAAGAAACTGAGTCCGCAGATTCTGAGTATTACTATTCAACAAAGACGTGTCCTTTATCTGGAGAAGGGACAGAGGGAACAATACTATATCAAAATGGACAATGCTTATAAGAGGCAGTTGCACTCACAGGACACAATACAAGATCTTCCTCTGCACTGAGAATTAGAGGAATGAATGACTGAATGAGTGGGGAGATCATAGAAATTGGGTTTTGGAGTATGTCTCAGTGGAATGCTTCTGGATCTGATCCCTTCCCTTGAATAGGAATGGAATATATAGGAAGCAGTGTCAAGAAGAATTTTTTACTGAAATTCTGGCATATCTCAGTTATTTATAGCAAGTGAACAGATCTAAAACACAAAATTATACGTAAGTCGTTGGTTTATTCATTTAACTGTTTTCTAAAAACTAACACAAGAAGGGAAAGTGGAAACGACGCTGTTTTTTAAAAAATTAAGGAGTAGCGTCATGTGCAAGCACAGGAGAAGGAAAGAAGAACATCATTGGTGGATCCAAACCCGACACATTGCATCGTTACAAATCTTAACCCTTGACGATGTTGGTTACACTCTACCACCGTCCGATTCTTCACTACCAAACCCAAGTCCAAAAATCTCTTTATTCCGCTTTTATCTTCAATAAAAAAAATTGTAAAAAATAATAATAATAAAAACTTCATCTTTCTTAGTTATTTCTCTCTCTTTCTTTACCAAAGCGCTAAGATAGGGTTTAAATTCAACCCAAATCAATGACCTGGCCTCTAATCTCCGCCACTAGCTCTTAAAATTAACCCACTTTTACTGTGATCAATTAAAATTGTCAAAATAAGTTGAATTAAACTATTTTTGAATTAGGATAAATTAGATTACGTGAATTTTTAAATTAATATTTTATTAACTCAATTTAATTTTATATAAAAGTGTCAAAACGAGTTAA
Source organism: Ormosia emarginata (assembly GCA_029884605.1). Classification (NCBI taxonomy): domain Eukaryota; kingdom Viridiplantae; phylum Streptophyta; class Magnoliopsida; order Fabales; family Fabaceae; genus Ormosia; species Ormosia emarginata. Next base: position 18,123,445 of record JAQQTP010000064.1, on the reverse strand, counting down.
GTTAACCCGTTATAACTGAGCTAATTCGGATGGTGACTGAATTTGCCTCGCTTTCTCTGCATTGTTAATATGTATGGAAGATTTTATTTACAATCTGTAATTGATTTAATATATCTTCAGTGAAGAAAGTCATTTTTAAATCATACTTTACATTAGTGAACAAAAGTAACATTCCTGAATAACTTCATTAATCGGCTGAAAAAGCTGTGCTACACCAAATTCACCAAAAAATTAAGTGCAAATGTCACAAGACAAATATTGGGCCTACTAAACTGTTCATTGTGGCTTTTAATAATTCACTAAAAAAATAATTGGACTTTCTTAGGTCAAATGTAGCAGCGATGATGTTGTTTGAGGTGGCATGCTGATCAGGAGTTGGCAGGAATGTGTATTTTATTTGTTTGTTTTGGGGGGTGGGGGAGGGTGCAACTGTGCAAGGGGGCAGGGGAATGTAGTAGCTTGAAATTATTATTTCCATACAGACAGGACTTTTGGGTGAAACCATTGTTTTGTAGCTTTAAGATTTAAAGTTCAGTATGCCATTGTCTTATATACATGTTTGCTAGTCAATGTATTTGAGGCTCAACTATACCATGCTTAGCTTTCTTAGACCACGCTGTGCTGGACTTTCCATTGTTTAACTTCATGTATGCTTGCTTTATGTTTATTATGTTTATTTCTTATATAAATGTCACTATTAGAATTATAATTTAGATTAGATTATAGCCTCACTTCATTGTTAGCTTCTTGTTGAAATTTGAGAACAGTTCTATTTGGGAGAAACAGGTTTTTCAAAGTATGGATAATATGATAGTGTACATTGTGATGTGAACATAGTGATTTTATGGTAGTGTTCGTTGTCTATATTAACATATTTGGGAGGTAACAGATTAAGCCATGCATTAAATGTTAAAAATCTTCTTTCAGTTTGTGTTCTCAGAAATTTTTTTATGGTATGTCTTCAGGTTCGAGCTTTTAGCCTGTTTTTTTAAGTTGGTTTATCCCGATTTACACTTCTCAGAATTGTTGGCTAGGACAATTTTACCAGACTAGGGCAGCTTGCAAAACTTGCTGGTTTTGGCCATGACATAATTTTGCCATACTAACACTGTATCACATCTTGCAAAGCAGAGTGATTTGGATAGCAGTTGAGGAGGCTGACACTATAGTTATCTTGTATCTATAGGTTATATTTCAATTAAAAAAATGTCCTGGTGGAGGTAGTAGAAGCACCATTTGTTTTGAGGTTTGCCAGTCATGAATTTTCTCCAACTTTCCCCTCCACAAAAAGGAAGCGAATAGTAGTGTCTAGATTTGCTTGAATTAACTTCTCCCATAGGATAGAGTCACTAAAAATTTTCCTATAACTATAGGACTGCATTAAGGGTCAACTTTGAGTCCATATTTTTTTACCTTACTTGGATGTGTTTATTGCGCATATCCAAGAGTCAGTACTATAATGTATACTTTTTACAAATGATATAATTTTAATTAGATAATCGAGAGAGGAAACAAATGGGAAGCTAGAGTTATGGAGACAAGCTTTGGAAGAACATGATTTCCTTCTAAGCAGGAGTAAGATGGAGTATATGAAATATAAGTTCAGTAAGAAACATGTTAATACTAGTTTAGCGGTGAAAATTGCAGATTATACCATATCACAAGTCACACAGTTTAGGTATCTTGGATCTATTATACAAAATGACAGAGAGATAGAGAGAGATGTAAATCATATGATTTAAACTGGATGGATGAAATAGATGAGTGTTTCAAGAGTGATTTGTGATAGAAAAGTGTCTTTCAAGCTTAAGGATAAATTTTACCGCACAACTATAAGGTCCGCGATGTTGTATGATACTTAATATTATGCAGTAAAAAGTCAACAAGAGTATAAGATCAGTGTCATTAAGATGATGATGTTGTACTAAATGTGTGGTCATACAAGACAATATAAGATTATGAATGAATGCATTAAAGAGAAAGTAGGGGTAGCACTTATTGTCAAAAAGATGAGAGAATCTCACCTTAGATAGTTTGAACACATAAGGAGAAGACCCTTAGAAGTCTCTATAAGAAGAATAGATCAAGTGAAGGATAGTCCAATAGTTGGAGGTAGAGGGAGACCAAGAAAGATTATATGTGAAACGATTAAAAAAATTTAGATTTGAATGACATTTTTGAAAACTTGATTTATGATAAGACACAATGACGTCGTTTGATCTATATAATTAACCTTATTTAATAAAAAAAGACTTAATTATTGATGGTTGTTGTTGTACCTTCTCCTATACTTTCTTTCACTCTGCATGATAAGGTCACATACACACGAGAGGATTTATTCCCGTCCTAAAGTCTAGCAGCCCAGCTTACGTTGCTATATGCATGCTACAATTAATGACTTTCTTTCGTATGTTGTGATTATTTCTTCCTTGAAACATATGTTTTTACCTTAATTGTTATTTAAGTATTGAAAAATATTTTTCTTTGGCAAGCAACTATCTGCTAAAAACTATAAAGAATTTTGCTAAGTTTGTAAATAAGATATAAAAAGGAAACAACTTAAAATAGCAAATGAACTGCAAATTTCTGAATACCCGTTCTCTAGTTCAACTTGGAGAGTACTGGGCAGTGGGCACAGTGGCATATGCATACTAAGTTGGTAACTGTTTCTGTTTCCGAAGTGCTCTATGGCGTCTATACGGTGATTTTATTAACAGCTGAATCTAGGTTGCAAGGCAAAGCCCATTGGGTATTGGGTAAAGTTGTCCTTGAGGCCCAAGTGTGGCCATTTTTTAAAACGCTTCCAAATTATTAACTGGGACATGGCTGGTGAAAACGCCCTGACAAAGGCGTTATACAATCATCTGGCTTTATCACTCACTGATGCTACTGCAGGCCCATCTGCATCAGATTGGAACTAGAGTATGACTTGTTTTTGTGGGTAGTTCAGCGCAGTGCAGTTCGTACACGCCACAGGGGATGGGGCAACTTCAAAACCATGTTGCTGATATTTACAGCACAAAAAAACTTGAGGTAAAAGGCATGAGAAATGGAATCAGAATCCCTTTTTATTCATGTGGTCCCTCAGCTTTTCAGTTGTGTCTGTCTTGACCTTTGCACCAACATTCTTTTTTATCTTTTTTGAGTCTATGAAGGATGGATAGCATATGTTCATGGGGGGGGGGGGGGGGGGGGCTCCTATTTCTCACAGCCTCACGTGACTTCTTCTGGCACCAAGTGTACTCTTATATTCTTCTTCCCCTTGGTTTGATCTAAACTTAGTGACCATACGTTCTGATTAGCACTAAAAGTGTTCCAACTCAAAGATGATAGAACAGGATGTTTCGATTTGCATTCACTTTTAACGTAAAGGTTCTGTTCATTCTGTAGTCATTTTCCTTGGCAGCAGATCATTTTATAAGGTCTCTTTTAATTCCTAGTTTATAACGAATTTTTTTTTAGATAGAAATTTATAATGATTTTGATCACGATTCTTGTATTCCTTTGTCAATCGTTAAACTTTCATGTGGTTTGTTAAATCGAAGATGAAATATTGTCCAAATACATAATTAATTAGTTACATTACATGCAATGGCTGTAGAATTTTTTAGTAAATCCACAAACAAGTTATGCTGTAATAAATTTAGCTTCTTTCATGTTGCTCGTGTCTCTCCGACCAGACCTATTTATAGTTACAGGTCAATGCTTGTTCAGCTTTTTCAATAAGTTGTGCTCACAAAAAAGAAGTTATGCACATGGGGTTCTAATTTGCTTCATGACAAATGGATTTTTGAATGTCAATACTGTTGCAGCTCATATTTATGCAAAAGAAAAGATGTCTGCACAAATCAATCAATCATTTTATCAATTCACAGCATAGAACCAATTATTGTAAGGGATACTCATAAAATAAGACGAACTTGTGCAAACGTTTTGAATTACAATTCTTCTTCATCTTCTTATTGGTTTTTTTGCAGTGAAAAAACAATTCACGTTTGCCTCTCATTGAAGATAATACATCTTAGTTATTGTGTCCATCCCCGTGGGGAGTGATAGTGACGTGCTGCACTGTCACTCTGAAATCATGGATACTTACCCCTTAAAGGTGTAAAGCTCGTATTTCTTTTTTTTTAAAAAAGAAAAAGAAAAAGTAGAATTCGTACATCAGCATTGTAAACTACTCTTGTTGAGTCATGTCCATAGAAAAAAAAAATTGTGATTCTGTATGGTAAGATGTAAGAACTAGGAAAGACAGAACTCAGAGTTATATGAGGCCTACATTGAAGTATACAATCTATTTTTTTTTAATCATTTTTATTTTCATTTTAAAGTAAACGTGTCTAATAATAAAGGAGCCTGTTCTCTTCCATCGTTTCAACACAAAAAAAAGTGAAATGGAAACCTGTGAAACACTCCTCAAACTTTACCTTATTTAAATAACAGCATTTGATCTCGTGCCTTCTTACTATTGATACACCAATCAACGGCATGCAAGATGGCAAGTATGTTGCATCATGTGACTCGTTATCGTCTTGTCATTTTGAATAGTAAAAATCACAAACTTGGGTTTATTTATAACCATCATTAACGCACACAGAAGTTCACTAGCACGTTATTGGAAAAACTGCAGGCAATTTCTGATGTTATTAGAAAATTGTAGCCGTGAATACTGAATATCACTTGTCTTAGGTTGCTTTGAGGAGATCCTCTGCTTCCCTTCAGTAACTAGTGATCGGGTGCCTATAAGTCTATTGCTATGTGACCGCGCCATACATAGCGATTGACGTGTTATGCAGCTCACAATAGAGTCAAATGTTGGCATAGCATTGGTTATTTATAGCTTAATAATTTTCGACCTACCAAAATTGTAACGAAAGTGGGACTTTGAAAAGTGTTACATGATGGCCAGAAAAAAAAAGTGTTGCATTTACATCACTACTTTCTGTTTGGGTTAATAGTTATAGATATTTGGCCAAATTACAGTTTATTTTTATAAGTATTCAAAAAAAAATTAGACTTCAAGGTCTATAAAACCATATCAGATGTGATAGACTACAAGAGTGTAGGTCTTAGTTTTTAGTCAGTTTTTGTGAACTACATTCTACCATTATAGCGACAAGGTTGTGTTCTAAAATTGTAAGTGAATGGTGGAGGTAGTGGCCACCCACAAGGTAATATATATTGTCTATTCCAAATTTCCAATCCAAGGGCATGGCATGGGACAGAGCACATGAACATTAATCTTAATGAAAGCAACTCAATACTCGCTTAGGACAACTAGTAATTAGTAAGCAATCAATCTCTTTCATGTTTACGTTTTGGTGAGATTGCATAATTTTGCTCTAACGAAGATCAATTCCACTGACGGTTTAAATGAGCTGAACCTTGTGAGATATTTAATGGTCTCAAATCAAGAGGACAATCAAAAGTTAGCATGTCAATTTATTTTTGTTGCTTCCTCTGATTGCATATTGCAGGGGGTGGCTCTAACCAGAAAGTACATAAAAAACACACAACTAAAAACAAGAGAGAACTGCATGGCATGGCATTGGATTTTCAAAAAATAAATATCTTGATATTGCCAAAAAATAAATAAATATATTAATTGTACACTTTAACCTCATGGTCATGGCATGCCTTAAGCCTGGCTAGGACATGTTAGGTGAAATCCTTTTCAACTTATAACCATATCTATCTTGTATCTAATTCTTCTTTTCTTCTTCAGTTTGAACGTTAATAGCAGGCTTCTCATCACTTCTCAGCAAGCAGTTTCTCAAGCTGTCAGAGGCATCAATATTTTTGTATTCTGACGAAGAAATAAAAATGAGAGAAATCGTCACTTCTGTCTTTATTTGCATTTCACAAGCATCCAAAATGTTAGAAATGATGAACAGAATTAAAGCAACCGTGTTGCTCTTTGCAGGTTGATAACTTAATAACCGAAAATAATTATCCCTTAAAAAAGTTTTTGTTGTGCCAACGATCTGTTTAGAGTTTAGAACAACGGAAGCACTAAAATAGCACACAGCAAGTAGCATGTTGGATAAGGATTAGCAACCGCCAGTGATAACATAAGATAAAAGCTATGAAGGATAGCATCTGGGGGCTGTGATGTAACTTTTAAGTACATCATACATTAGATGAGAGCTTGTTCCTCACAGTAAGGAAATTAGGAGGTAAGAACAAAAAGGCTCCAACCAAAAAAAAAAAAGGGAAGAAGAAGAAGAAAGAATCACTTAAAAGTGTATATTGATATACAGAATTGACAAATTAGCTGTTATCCTCGATTATAAAAATGAACTAAATAGTAGTACAATTGGATTCAGGGGTTGAAAATGAGGTTCCCACATTTGCACTTCCAACTCATGGGCTTGTAGTTGGAATTGTCATTTCCCCTGGCATAAGCAATTGTAGAGACCTTTGAAGAGTTTATCTTTCCGTTCTGCAATTGGGGGTTTGAAGGTACCTGAATAGCCTCACAGTGTCCACATGTCCTGCACCTTCTCTCACATCTTGGTGGCCTTGACCCTATTTGTGCCCTCAGTATCGTCTTATCCTCACGTACATTCTGCACAAAACACCATAATTCTAGGTAAAATTAGTGTTTTCTACTACTTTTTTTTTTTTTAAAACTTATGCTAATCAGCAAAGGCAGGAAAACATTTTACAAGGATGCCATACTCTACCTGGTGAAAACCACCTTGTTTGTGAATCTTTCTTCCTGTTTGAACATAGAGAATATATCATTGTTAGTTCAAGCTGGTTTCTACTTAATTTAATTAGAAGCTTTAGAAATTGCTCATTTACCTTCAGTAAATAACCCCTGCTGGATCCAACTTGAAATTATCAGAAACAAAAGAGAAATACTAATGAAACCAAGTCTTTGACCACAAATGACATGATGATCAAGCCCCATTTCAGGGAGAACTCTTGAGTAGGGGAAGTATAAAACTTTTGTTAGCGTGGGAAGTTGATGGAGTGAGAGAAAAGTCACGCAAAAGAGTCTAATACCAAAAAAAAAGAATATGAAATTTGGCTCCAATTATAGGGGGAGGGGGGGGGGGGAGAAAAGAGAAAGAAGGAGGAAGAGACTAGATACAAGACAAAGAGGATTTAGTAACTGAAGGAATGGACGAAATGAGATGTAACAAACATTAGTAACTGAATGACACCATAGCAACTAGAAAGCAATATATTGCTAAGATTTTGTTTATGTTGGTTGAAGTGATGGAACATAGAGAGACAAATGAGAAAATTTGCAAAGGGGGAAAGAAAAGGAGGAGCCCCGAAAAGGGAAACACCTCTCCTTCGGTTGACGAGCCCTTACTCAAAACAACAAACCAAGATTATATAATAATGACTTTTGAAAGAAGAAGCATCAGAGACCTGAGAACCGTAAGTAGATGATATGAAAGACAAATAGGACCAGAAACAGCATAACGACACAAATTTCACCAGATGTGAGGGACAAGTTCCCACTAAGGGACATGCATTTACAGCTGTGGATTTTGGGTTCTTTATTTCTTATATATTTATATTATATTGTTTTTGGTTCATCGTTTTTTATTTATTTTTTTCTTTTGGGTTTTAATATATAGTGGTGGGAAAGTGGGAATGGGGTTTTGTACCCTTTTTTGGGTTTCTTGTAGTGTGCTATCCGAGCAGTCCCACCTTATCACGGCACATCCATCTCTCTTTTTCTCTGTCCGGGAAAGAGAAGTAACATAACATAATCTCTAACTTTTATTATGGTATTATCTTTTCAATCTATCATTATGCAATCACACTTCTTTTTCTGGTTGGTGTTTGTTAAATCTCATAGTATGATCTCAGGTTCAGATTTCAGGCATGCATCCATCCCTTCTGTTGTGTTCATATAGTCATACTGCTAAGCTAGCGAATAAATAATGTGGCACAGACGCATACCGATGTTTACATATCACCTTTCTTTCATTTGTATTTTCTTTTGTCATTTTGTCCTTTTTTGGCGCTGGAAGGATAACTCGAAACTCTAAACCTGGTGCCTCTTTCAATCTTATTTCAGGCTCCATAAACTAAACCATAGTTACCAGAGTCTCTTAGAAATCATGCGAACTGCGAATAGTGTACCAATTTCCACATACCGCTCACTACATACCAATTCATGATAATTTGCAGTGTAAAAAAAGTCTTATAACTATATGACAAAATTATTATATTGGTAACTATGAACTAAACACAAAAATGTAAGAGCTTGTTTGGTTTTCAACTCAAAAGGACTTTTGGCCATCTTTTTCAGTTGAGCACCACTCTCACCAAGAGGTAATGTGTTTGGTGATTTTTTTACCACAAAGATGCATTTTGAAAGTTATATTCTTATGATAGATTTTTGCATAAATCTGGAACATTCAGTTAGGTGTATTAAACTAATCAGTATTTTATATTTTGATAATATAAAAATCTATAAAAATATTAAGTGTTGATTAGCATGATGCACTCAACTTAAACGTTTCAGGTTTAAGTAAGAATTTCTCATATTTTTATAGCAGTGTAAGTCAAAACTTAATTTTCAAAATGAGATAAGTGAAACATAATGGTATATGAGTCATAACTAATAAACACAACTTAACTGTGTTTATTTTTTTAATTATATACCACGACTTACTTCTTTATTATTATTATTTTTAATTTATGCAAGTCATACATGTGAGGTATAATTTATTTATTTATTTTAAATGTCATATGAAATCGTGATTGACATTTATAACTTGCATTATGTTCTGATATATACCTATAAATTCCACTCTCTCTTTCTAGTTTTGTTTCATATTTCAATGTTTTTCAAATTCTCTTTATCATTGTTACTTTTTATCAAGCTCGGCTCACTTTCGTTTAATTATCTCTATTAGAAGTATTTATTAAGAATGATAATTATACTTTTTTATTATTACAACTTTTTTACGCTTTATTGATATGAAATTTTTCTTTTTTTTTTTAACTTAAATTGACGGATATCATCATATGATCCTCTTTGTAATTCTTTTGTTGTTAATGTTGATGATATTATGAATATAACGATCTTTATATAATTCTAAGTCCTATAATCGTTAACTCTGCTATTGGAGTAAATATTCATTTAACAGTATTATATGATCCAGACAATGTAATTACTCTAGTTATAAGAGATAACTTTAACTTCTAAATCCTAATACAAGCCATAAATTCACTTGTGTTTTTTTTTTTTAAAAAAAGGTAAGTCATGGTTCTTGGTGGTTCTCATCTACGATTTATCTAAAACTTAATTTTTAAAAAAAATTATAAAATAAATCGTAGATGAAAAACATGATTTATCTAAATATAATAATAATAAAATTATCATTAAAAAAAGTCATGTCTTTGAATCACAACTTATTATTAAAAGATAATAAAAAAATATTTAAGTGTAAGTCATATTTTACAAATACGATTAATTATATTTTACTATTCACTTTACACTATTGGAGTAAATATTCATTTAACTAATACAATTACTCTAGTTATAAGAGATAACTTTAACTTCTAAATCCTAATACAAGCCATAAATTCACTTGTTTTGTTTTTTTTTTAAAAAAAAGGTAAGTCATGATTCTTGGTAGTTTTCATCTACGATTTATCTAAAACTTAATTTTTAAAAAAATTATAAAATAAATTGTAGATGAAAAACATGATTTATCTAAATATAATAATAAAAAATTATCATTAAAAAAGTTATGTCTTTGAATCACAACTTATTATTAAAAATACGATTAATTATATTTTACTATTCACTTTACACTATTTTAAAAATTAACTTTTGACTTACACTACTCTAACAAGTTAATTTTCAAACTGTACTATTTCTGTTAAAAAAATATGTATTTGGTTGCACAAAATCATGGTGAGAAAAGTCAATTCTGGGTCATAGGAAAAATTTCTTACTTCTCCATTGAATAAAAATCATTAGAGGTGTGGGACTCTCAAAATTTTCAAAAACATATCTATGATTACATTTCAAAAGTAATTCTACTTTACAATCCAAGCAAAATTAATTCTTTTCAACTAACTCAAATATTATTCCCAAACACAAATCAATTATTATTCCCAAAAGTAAATCAATTATTTTAACATTAATTCTTTTAAAAGTAATTCTACTAAAATGTAAACCAAACGGAACCTAAGCTTATTCACTTGCACATTGCACGTCTGAAATTTATTATTAATTGGACAAAATTTGGGCCTTGTGAAGTCTGAACCAGTCTATGACTAGTCAATGTGCTTCAACTTTTTCTTTGGGTTTAAGCCCAAGTCTGGTGTATGTACCATTGAAATAGCATTGCCAGATGCTCCTGATAAAGGAATAACCTAAAGAGCTCCTTTAAGACAAGACAGACATGGCCCAATACATACTACTATGCAGGATTATTGACCCATAATGTGTAGTCCAATCAGATCTTAAAGGACTAAGAAACCCTCTTCATTATGACATGAAAATAACCCCTTTAAGACGGAATCCCCTTATAGGGGTCCTGTTGCAGCAAAAACCAGGGGCTAAGGAACAAAACTGTAAAGAAATAGAATAAATTACACGTTACTCTACGCCTTTTCATTTATATATATAGATTAAAAAAATACTCTGTAAAATATAAACAAACACATCCACAATTTATATATTTTATCATAATTTTAAAAAATTATATGTTAGAAAATAAAATTAATGCATAGAAAGTAAAAATAGATTAAATATTTGAGAGATAATATTAATTTATCCAATAAATAAAATGGCTGTTACTTATTATATTCTCCCTTTAATTAAGATATCTTTTTTATTAAAGAAAAAGAACAAAAGGAAAAGCAGCGTCCCAAACCGAGCCACAGCAGCTGGTTTTCTCTTTGCTTTCAATTGAAGTAAACAAAACGAAACAATTACAGTGATTGATGGATTGAAAAGCCAATAGGAAGATAAAGAAAGAGAGGCTCATTTTTTTTTATTTTTTTTTTACTTTTATTCCTATGAAAGACACAGATTGAGATAGAAAAACAAACCGGACACTGTCAGAGACACAGAGTCACGCAGTTTCGATTCCCTTTCGTCTATATGTCAAAAGTTTCCCATATTCGTCCTCGTTTAAATCCTATACTTTTCATTCTATTCTTATCCGCTGAAAACATTTATTTTTGTCCTTCTCTTTTTTGTGGTTTGAAGAAAAGAGAAAAAAAAAAAAGTGTGTTGTACCTAATTCTGTATCTGTATTCTGTATTCCTCTGTAATTTGTGATATACAAATAGAAGAGAGGCATCATCTTCACTCCATCAGCGCTGAGAACTCAGATTTCTGTGGCATGGCGTCTTCAGCTCAGCTTCGACTAATGTCTGATTTGAAAGCCATTAAAAAGGAACCCTCAGAGGTATTTATTTTTAATTTTTAATATTATGTATACATTATTTTTTGGTATAGTAATATTATTACATTATGAAGATGAAGAATTGGCAGCAAATAATAATTCAGATTGAAATTTCTTTATTTTGGGACCAGGGTTGTAGTGCAAGTCCATTGTCGGAAGATAATCTGTTTGTGTGGAACGCCACCATATTTGGTCCTGATGAGACCCCTTGGGAAGGTATTTATTGAAAATTTGAAATGAATTGAATTGAATTCATACCCCTGTCTCTTGCTTCTCTATTTCTATTATCTGCTCGAGAAACAATAAATACTGGAAGATTTTTATCATTGATTTAAGTTTTTTTTTTAAAAAAAAAATATGTGAATATGTTTAAAATTAATGGTAAATATCTTTTTGAAATATACATTAATTGCTGCTTGAAGAGCATATTATAATTTCTCATTCCACTCTGCTGATGCTGATTTTTTACATTAATATTTATTACATGTTTTACGTTGCAGGGGGTGTTTTCAGTTTGCGGTTGACCTTTGGTGATAATTACCCGGAAAAGCCTCCTCGCCTTCGATTTACTTCTCAAATGTTCCATCCAAATGGTTTGTATTTCACTTTGTGTTTTATACTAGACAAGTTTATTTGATACTTTTTCGGTCATGACTCATAATCAACTATTGATAACCACAACCTGTGGACAAATTATCGTTTCATAATCCTAACTCATTCAAGGAATTTCTATAGTTAATTGTTTCTATTTCAGAATAATAAAAACAGTATCCCAGTTTTGTTTGTTGTAATAATCAGATAAAAGAAACTTCATAGCACTGATCTTCAAAATTAAGACAGCAGAATCAACTCATGCTTTTTAGTTCTCAAAAATTGAGGTGAAAGAGTAGGGAAAAAAGAATGAGTTACCATTTGCATGAAGCCAATTTTGTTCACAGGCTCAAACAGGAGTTTATTTATTTCCGTTGAAGAATCAACCATAGTTTTTTTTCTTTTTTTTTTGGGGGGGGGTGGATGTGGAACTAGAACTTAAGTTCTAAGACAATCTTTGCAATGGAACAAACCAAAATAGAAGGTTTATAAATACAATAACACTCCCTCGTGATGCCTTTGTACCTAATTAATGATCCTTATTTCCCATGATTACATTTATGCAGTCTACCATGATGGTACTTTGTGTATGGACATTATTCAGGATGCATGGTCGCCTTGCCATAATGTTTCTACCATTCTGACATCTGTTCAGGTAGAGTAAGAGGCACACTCCTTTACTTCATTGCCAAGTTAATTTTATGTATATTGCTTTGCTGTTAATTGTTGGGTTTAGCTAACAAGTATTGTCATTTGTTAAGGATATTAAAATAGTAAGTTTTAAATAAAGAAGTAAAGTTTTTTTTAATTTTCAATGTATTGAATGTCATCTAAAATTTTTTATTTTGTATTTCTTAACAAGTGTCTTAGCAAAACTCAACTGTTAAGATTTTGCTAACAAGTGTCCTTAGGGCATTTGATAAGTAAGTTAAAATAGAAAGCTTTGATAAAAATAAGATATTCAATATATTAAAAAATTAAAAAACTTTAACATTTGTCTTTTTTTCATCAAAAACTTTATATTTTAACTTCCACAAGTGCCTTTATGACATTAGTTAGCAAAACCCAAATTCTAAGGGTATGTTTGGGTACACGTTTGCAGCCTCAAAGTGCATGTTTGGATATTTGTTGGAGGCTCCAAACTTAAGTTTGTAATTTTTGAATGGCACAAAAGTATGTTTGAATATTTGTTGGTTAGTACTATTTCAATATGTTTTTGGGTTCAAACTTAAGTTTGGACAAAAGCAACAATTTTATTTGTTGAAGTTCATTTTCTTTTAACGTTTACTTTTGTCAAATTCACTTTTGAGAAACATAAATCACGTAACTGAAAATTTATTTTTAACTAAATTTAAGTTTACAAATACATTTTCAATCAAACTTAAGTTTACTAACTCTAATTCAAACACACACAAAGTCATTTGCTCTTCCATGAAAGGAGGAAAAATTTTATTTGAGTAAAACTTTGTTTGCATTGTTTCAACATAATTATTAAATTTATTTTTAAGATAAAAGTTTATTACAAATTCATTTTTAATTAAATTTAAATTTTTAAAATTAAGTTGACTTAAATTTAAACTTATAAATTCTAATACAAACACATACTTAATTGTTTGCTGGAAAGTGATAAGCAAATTGCTGCAGTCACTTCTCACCGATCCCAATCCTGCGAGCCCTGCAAACCCTGAGGCTGCTCAACTTTACCAGCATGACATCCAAGCTTATAACAAGTATGTATTTATCATCAGCTCCCATTTTCATCATTGAAGATAATGCTTTGTCTAGAGTAACTTCAAATAGGGATTTTTTTTTTTCCTCAGGAAGGTTCGTCGTTGTGCACGTCTCTCCATTGAATCATCATTCTAATATTTAATTTGAGCTCATTTATTCTTCCTCTGAACATTTTGTGATTTTGTTACCTGTTTTTTCTTGTAGTTTGTAATGTAAGCACTTTTCAGTTCTGCCTCCGTTATCAATCTCTCATTATTGTTGTTCCCCTTTCGTCATTCCAAATCTATTTGATGCCTTACGTCAGAACAATACTATATTTTTTTATTCAATCATCTTAATAATTTTTTAATATTAAATAAAAAAATATTAAATAAAAAATTAATTACATATAATATTTTAAAAACATAAAAATTATGTAATATTTTTTTATTTAATAATTAAAAGATTAGATGAGAAGATAAATTATTTTTCGTTACAAAAAAATCTACTAATATGATTGTGAATTTAAGAATTAAGGTGAAGCACAAAATTGGAGAGATGGTTAATATAAATAATTGAATGGATCGATAACTTGCCCTGCTTGAAAAATATACCATATTGACCAAGAATGACAGGCTTCACTATGAAAGTCCGGTTTCACTCGAATTAGTTAAATACATACTTGTTATGAGTACTCTACTTATATATTCTTGATTTAATTTTGAAGTATTTTATTTCACACAATTTTAATATGTTTAGTGTCCTAAATTATAAGTTATTAATCTAAAAGATAGGTTTACACTTTTGTTTGTGATTTTTTTTAGCTGAACGTGTCAGTTAACTCACAACAATTGATTCACTTTTATCAAGTGAAAAACGCTAAGAAAGAGACTTCTTAGGGTGATTAAAAAAATTTCCTAATTGGAAGCTTGACTAATGAACGAAGTTTCCAAACAGGTAGTGACTAGAAGTAAAAGGTTAAGTGCTTAAATGTAAAAAGAGAATGAATTGTAAAGGCATAAGTTCCTAGTTGGAAGCTTGACTCATGGATAAAGTTACTAGACGGGTAGACTGGGTAGTGACTAAAAGTAAAAGGTTAAGTGCTGAAATGTTAAAAGCAGAGCATTAAAGTGCTTAAAGTAAACGCAAGAAAGTAGAGGCTGAAAAGCAGTAAATGGTTGAATTAAATGCAACAAAAAGAAGATAATTGGAATGAAATTGATATTGTTGCATTCTTTGTTGGATTATGTGTGTTACGGTTGATTGTACAATGCTATTTATAGACTCTGACATACCTGTTAACTAGCTTTGACCTCGTCTGCCACGTTCCAAACTTAACTATGTAACTTAGTAGCTAACAACATCAAAGCTAATTAACCCTTCACCGGCTAACTAATTATATAATCTAATCCAAATTCAATGTATCTATCAGCCGATTGCATAACCTTCATTCCGATTTCCATGAGAAGTGATCTCCATTCTGATTGTGCCAGCCCACATTATCCTCTTCAATCTCTTTATTTTTTTTCTCCCTTCAGTTTCCATCTTCGTTTGAGTCCTTAAGCACTCAGAAGCTGATCCTTCGACAGTTCCTAAATTATAGGAAAGTAGTTTTTGACTTGATCAAGGTTTTGTCTCCTTCTTTTAGCATCAAATATCTTCTTAGGACTTCACCATGCATCTTTACACATATAACCTCCTTCCCAACCAGGCCCATGTCTATTATTAAGGCAGCCTAACAAACTGGTACTGGCAGCGACTACTCATGTGATTTACCTCTGCTAATCTGGCTTCGACTAATTAGCTGAGCTGAATTTTAGGTGTTAACAACTTTGTAGCAAAAAAAATTGTAATTTTGTAATTTTAAATTTTAAAACGTTTTATTTGAAATTTCAGGTTTCATGCTATGCCTGTTTTCAAAGCAAAATATCACATGCTGCCTAAACAATGTGTTTATTTTTTTCAATGGAAAGTTTGGCATGTCACAATAAAGGGGCATGGGCGGAGCCGGAAGGGCCAAGGGGTGAGAACTACAGGGATGTGCCCCCTCACCTCCTCCTTCACCTTATAATTCTCATTTAATTTAATTTTTTTGTATTTTTATATGTGTTGCTTTTAACAAGTTTAGTTATTATCTTTAACTATATTTAGATATTTAGTAATTGATTGAATGAAATGAAATTAGATGAGATGATATGTGATGAGATAGAATAGAATGAGATAAAAATATCATTTTATTATTTAGATATTTTAATATGGATGGAGTAAAGTTATCATTTTATTGTTTGAGAAGTGAATGAAATGATAAGAGTTATAACTTTATTTTTCGTAAATTACCTTTATTGAAAACACATCAATTTTAAGGTATGAGGTTAATGTAATAAAATTCTAATTATAATAATAATAAAAAAGATGATTCTATCTCATATCCCCAAAATTGGGGGGGAAGAAAATTTATGATTTTTTGTGGGATGAGTGATGAAATTCACCCCACCTACTTCCATCTCATTCTATTCTTTTTTAACATAATCAAACAATAGAATATATCTCTATTCCATTTTATTCTCTTTCATTCCATTCAATCACACCAATTCAAACATAACTTGTGTCACCATCTTCTTCTGCCACTAGGGTGAAAGCAGTGCAGCCAAGTCGGTCTCTTGTCTTAAATGAGTTTGACTTGTTTTTCAAATGTAAAGTCAGAACTTAGCATAATTACTTGATATAGGTCACCTGAAAGCTTATTTAAATGTCTATATTTAAATAGGTTAATGAGTTAGGCTAATGAGCTTAGACTTTGAAAAATATTATATTATTTATAAATTAATTATATTATATAAATATTAAAATGTTACAATGTGTATAAAGTAATAATATATATAATTAAATAGGTCGACCCGTTAGGCCTAAAAGGCTTTCCAACAGTTTGTAGTCTAACCTGTTTAACTAAATAGTTTTTAAAAAAATTTTGAGCTAAACTTTTGTTAAACAGATTAGGTCAGACTAGGCCTTAAACAGGTCAGGCTATAGGCTTCGACAGGTCACTTTGCCTATTTCCACCCCTATCTGCCACATATCATTTTTCATGAAAACAAAAATTGGTAGTATACATTACCATCATACATTCACAAAATATTAGAACAAAAATCTACAAGTTATCTATAAAATATAATATTTTTTTAAAATTTATATTTTATGGTCCTATCAATACTCTAATTAAAAAAATGGATAATTTTTTTAAAAAAATAATATTAATTTCTGAAACTTTGTAACATAATTCATAAGATTATAGTTTGATTTGTACAAAATTTATTTTCTATTTGTACATTACTTTTTTATTAGACAAATATTTGAAAAAATAAATAAGTATAATTCATACTTTAAAAATATTTAAAGTATTTCTATATCCTTTTTAGTTTCCTTTAAAAAAAAAAACTCTGTTTTACTTGTACGAAAATGAAAACATATATTCCATCAGAATTTGTCAAGATTCAATGTGGTTGTTGGATAAGTAAAAGTAATAAAAACTATTCATCCATCTAAGAGAGCCAATAGAATCAATGTGTATTAATTTAAGTGAAAAAAGTTTGGATCATTTAAATATATGATTCTTAGTTCGGTCTTAAAATATTTATGTGTATCTAAATAATGTCATTAGGAGAGATTTTTGTTTGGACGTCTGACCGTATCTTAAGATATTAGTCTCTTATCTATAAGATAAGGAGATACTATAAAAAAATTAAAAAAAAAAAAAAAAAAAATTGAAGAGTCAATATCAATATTCACTCATTCTGTAAAAAATTTTAGGTATCTATAGTATTTTTGTTTTAGTCTACACAAATTGTATAAACTAAAATAAAAAACAACTAACACATCACCATTTTAAATACTACAAAATAACTATATGACACAAACATTTAGGAAATTATTTAATATAAAATGATACTATATTACTCCCTCCATTTCAAAATAATTATAGTTTTAGATTGTAAATTTATTTCATTTTATATGTTATTTTAGAAAACCAATAAGACATTAATTATTTTTTCCCAACTTTGTCTTCGTCTCTTGGTATATTCACTAAGTAAAATGAAAGAGTGTCAATGAATGGAGATGGTAATTTAGTCAATTATAGCTATATTTTCTTAAAATTGAGATTATTTAATAATTTTTTTAATCTATATACAAAAATCATAAACAACAAATATTGTGAAATGAAGAGAGTATTTTTTATCTTAATAATCTACACAACCTGTATAAATCTTTCTCTAACGTCAAATACATTTATGAGAAATAAATCAAATAATTGCCTTTTAAGTGTTGGTTCAAAGTATGAACCGAATGATCAAGGTGACATGTCTAAGTTTTATCCCCATGCACTCTTTCTCCATGTGAACTTGTGTATGTTACATAGTCTAAGGAAAAAAAAACTTTAAAATTTTAAATTCCTTCTTCATGACCATGCTTACTTTTAAAAAAAAATAAATAGAGGTCCATTGTTTAAGAATGAAGTATTGTTATTAAAAATAGTTCATAAAGCAAATACTCAATATAGTATACATCAACTAGAGGTTGGTATACCAGCTATGGGCCGTGGGTTTCAAAATGCTAGTCCATTTAAATGTGAACTTATTGGTCCAGTCTATATAAACCTGCGGTTAAATGAGTTTTAGTGCGTGAGTTTGTGAATTAGTCTGGGAGTCAGTATAATATTTTTTTTTTCACAAAAAAAATAGTTGTTTTTGCTTTGGGCCTTTGATATAAGAGAGACTTAGAATCATAAATTTGACCCAACATGTTACATACTTACATGGCCCAAAAAAATTATTAAATTTTTTTTATTTTAATTTTTTAAGCTAATTTTTCTCATTTTTAGTTATTAAAATTTTATTTATATATATATATGGCAGCGTGCAAACCGACCCACAAACCTGGGGGTTAATGCATTACAGATGCAAGCCAACATAATGTTTACTTGTTTATTTTGTGGACCAACTCGACTCGATCCGTTTAATTATGGTCCGCCGCAAACCAAGTTAGTTTGCATATCCACCAACCAAAATGTGTAAATAATCCACACTATCTCAAAGACGAAATTCGCTCTCATAATTCATTCCCAAAAAAGTTTGTTCTCACAAGTCATCCCCAGAATTTATTCTAAGCACATGTATATTTAATAGGCAGCAACTTTAGAAATATATATATATCTTGAAGAACTTTGAATAAAATGACTTGCAATAAGTAGGAAGATGTTCTGAACCGTGGTCCGGGATCCCATCCAGAAGGATCGACCCGACACACGAACCACCGAACTCCGCCATTAACACATCGGCCTAGGCCTTACGACCTCGGTCCACAGCATCGAACTATAACACATCGGCCACAACCCTATATGGGGGGACCAAATTGCCTACAATAAGGATTGACCACTAAGAACACAGTCCTGACAGGTTAGAGATAGACCTCAATGATCGTGGGACAGTCCTGACAGGTTAGAGACGGATCTCAACGATCGTGGGATGAGACCTCTACCAAGGCACGATCCTAATGTACCTTCGTCCTATATGGATTACATGAAGATTCCAGTCACGCTCTACATATACCAGGTCAAGTTAATCTAATAAGGTATCTATTATTTCAATGCATAAACTCTACTTGTGCACTGCCTAACTTGAGCGTTGGAGTCCCTTTGTAGGTACCCACTCCCCTGGTTCAATACGCTTGGCGGCAGCTGCGCAAGGAAGAAACCACCATACACGTGCCTATCTCAGGTACCTTCTAAATCTATTTCAGAACATTGATGTCGTCTATGGGAATCTGATAAACTTCCATTCCCGCGTTAATCATGGTGAGCACAAGACACAACCATAGGAAGGGAAGCACTGCATATGCTGCCCCTGGCCAAATACAGGGCCCAACAGCACAACGCGACCCTCCTTTCGTCACACCACCAGAAACCTCCGCCGCTAGAAGCAGACCCGTTATGGTGGAAACTCTCAACGATGGACACGAGACTTCAACTTCTGCTGAAAGCCCGGCTCCATCTCGAATGGTTTCAATCCGTAACAGGCTTGTCTTTCCTCATAGTGGAGCCAACGATCCAAACCATGAGGCAAACCATGGAGTTAGGATCCCTATGCATGCTCGCTTGGGAACCTCCCACGGCGATGTAGACCATGCGTCTCACTACGAAGATAATGTCCAATCTGAAACGACGAAGAATAGCCTTCGAGAGTTGTTGCGCCAACAAACAGCGCTCATCGAGGGTCAACGGCGTCAGCTGGAGGAACAAAGTCGTCAGTTAGAGAATCTCGAAAGATCAGTGAGGAGGGACAATGACAACGGAGAATGGGATGTAGTTCGTAATGAGCAAGCGAGTCGATAGATCCTCGGGGTTTTTTGAAACCATTGGACCAACAACACTTCTTAGATGCTCTAATGGCATATAGGGTCTCTACGGGAACTTCAAACCTCTCCGGAGGCTTATGACGGGACGATAGATCCCCAAGAGAGGACTTTTCGGTCCATGTAGCTCTACGAAGAAGGACTTTTCCCCTATTTCTGAAGAAGGACGTCCTCCATTAGTTTGTCACCTTACGAACAAAGATCACTTGATGGGAAGACCTTACGCAACGTTTCTTGCAACACTACACCACAGCAAAGGAACGACCGAAGTCGATTGACTCCTTTTCTAGAATCCGCCAGGGAAGTTCTGAATCCTTGCGCAAATATGTCAAAAGGTTCAATCAGGCCTGTGTGAGTATTGAAAACTTGGATGATAGGATAGCCCTCCATTACACTTAAAACAGACTCCGAACTGACTCGGGCTTCTACATGCCATTGGCAAAAAAGAAGCCGACGAGTCTAGATGAGTTTCACCTACGGGCGAATAAGTACGTCGAGCTATAGGAAGTTACCAGAGCTAAAGAGAATCTGGAGAAAGGTGAACCAATTCATCATAAAAAGAACCAAAACTCTAACCAACCTCGTGACTCCTCCAAGAGTGAACAGTATCAGCCCAAGTATTCTGAGTATACTCCTTTGAACACCCCTCGAGAGACAATCTTGAAGGAGGTCCTTTAAACTGAGTTCCAAGATATTAAGAGACCACCACCTGTGAAGAAGCAATTCCAAAGGGATCATTCGAAACATTGCAGGTGACACAAGAGCTATGGCCACGAGACAGAAGATTGTTACTAACTTCGGGATGTTATCTAGTCCTTGATAAAAAAAGGGGACAGTTGTAAAAGCACATCAGCAGTTTCCGAGGAGGCGAGGACTGTGGAAGACGCAGGGATCAAAGACGATGTCGCAACCCCCGATGAAGTCCAAACCAACGTCCAAGAAGAAGTCAGAGCCCTGCCAGAAGATCTCGGACCCCACCACACCGCAATATTGAAAACAGGCAAGATCAGGATCGGGATACCTAAGGTGGGGGTAACAGGAAAGACAAACTCTTCATTACCATCTCAGGAAGGTTTGCAGGGGGTGGTTCGTCTAACAATTCTCGGAAAAAAGCACTCCGGACAGCGATCTTAAGCGTATCTAGCTCCTCGCGAAGACCCCATGTTGAAAACAAGGATGCACCATCCATTTCCTTCTTCGACAAGGACTACGACGACATTATCCGAGATCATGACGACCTTCTGGTCATATCTGGAATAATATATAACGCCAAAGTCTGACGTATCTTCATGGATCAAGGGAGTTCAGTGGACATCATGTTCATGGATGCCTTCGAAAGACTAGAGTTCCCTCTGTCTGTACTCACACTGTATGAAGGTGAACTGATCGATTTCTTTGGAGAAAATGTTACCCCGGTCGGTTACTTTGAAAATTTCTTGACCCGGGATAACGACAACACGTACAAAACGGTAAGGTGAGATTTTTTTGTCGTGCATTGTCCATTGGCTTACAACATCATCTTGGGTCATCCTACGCTAAATGGCATTGCCACTGTAGTCTCTACCGCCCATCAGGCCATGAAGTTCCTCAACAGGAACAATAAAGTGGTTACGATCAAGGGCAACCAGATTGCAACCCGCAAGTGCTATAACGAGAACTTAAAGATCAATAGGGCTTCCAGGAAAACAAAGGCACGAACATCTAGCCATGCTCACGATCAAGTCAACATTCTGATGACCAAGTTGGATGTCTGTGAGGAAATCCGAGGTACAAGACCACAACATGAAGAAGAATTGATCCCGCTCTAGCTGGGTGATAAACCCGACTAAGTCACCAAGATAGGAGCAAACTTCAAAGAGTAGGAGAAGATCCAGATGATAGAGCTCTTACAGAAAAACAAAGATCTTTTCGCCTAGGCATCCATTGACATGCTTGGGATCGACCCTACTTTCATCTGCCATCGTTTATCTATTAAACGAGATACAAAACCAGTCTTACAGAAGAAAAGAAAAGTTGGCCTCGAGAGGCAACATCATAGAGGCAACAGGCCATTGAGGAGCAAGTCAAGGAATTACTAAACGCCGACTTCATCAAGGAGATCTCGTACATCACTTGGCTCTCAAATGTTGTCCTGGTAAAAAAGTCAAACAGGAAATGGAGGATGTGTGTGGACTACACTAACCTGAACAAGGCGTGTCCTAAAGATCCATACCTCCTTCCAAACGTTGACAAGCTAGTTGACAGCTCCTCCAGTTTCCTGCTACTGTCCTTCATGGATGCTTACTCCGGGTACAATCAGATTCCGATGTACCCCGGAGATCAAGATAAAATAGCTTTCATCACCAAAAGGGCAAGTTACTGGTACAAGGTAATGCCTTTCGGGTTGAAAAATGCTGGGACCACCTACCAAAGGATGATGAACAAGGTCTTTGAAAAACAGATGGGGAAAACGCTAGAGGTCTACATCGATGATATGATAGTCAAGACCTCATCATTAGGATCACATACCTCAAACCTCGAAGAAGTGTTTGCACAATTAAGAAAGCACGACATTAGACTCAATCCAGAAAATGTGCATTCAGAGTCCAAGCTGAAAAATTCTTGGGGTTCATGTTGACTCACTGCGGCATTGAGGTAAACCTTGAGAAAAGTAAGGCGGTGCTCGATATGCATAGTCCCCGGAGCTTGAAAGAGGTACAACAGTTACCTGGACGGATTGCGGCTCTCACCAGACTCCTAGCCAAAGTCGCTCACAAATCATTCCTTCTCTTTAAGCTATTGAAAAAAAAGAGACATGATTCGAGTAGACACATGAATGTGAAGACGTTTTCGCATTTCTGAAGAACATTCTAGCGTCTCCTACCATTCTTATAATGCCAGAGTCAGGTGAAACACTTTACGTGTACCTTTCCATCTACCAGAAGGCTGCGAGTTCGGTACTCATCAGAGAAACACTGAAATGCCAGGAACCGGTTTATTTTGTGAGCAAAGTATTGCAAGGCCCCGAACTCCAATATCAAAAGATAGAAAAAGTTGCTTTTGCACTCATCATCACGGCCAGGAGATTAAGACAATACTTCCAGTGTCATCTTGTGGTAGTAAGGACAGATCAACCCATTCGACAGATACTGCATAAACCAGACTTAACAGGGAGGATGATTGCCTAGTCCATTAAGCTTTCTGAGTTCGGGATAGCCTACGAACCTATAGTAGCAATCAAGGTACAGATGCTCTCGGATTTCTTGGTCCTTCAGACTCCGGTTATGCTGAGGTGATATCCTAGACCGTGTTCGTTGATGGGTCCTCAAACCCGAAAGGAAGCGGTGCCGGGATAATCTTGGAAAATTCCAAAGGGGTGACTGTTGAGAATTCACTAAAGTTCAAATTTCCCACCTCGAACAACTAGGCAGAATATGAAGCATGCATCGCTAAACTGAAAATGGCCAGAGACTTGGGGACCACAAAGATTTGACTTTGTAGTGACTCCCAGCTCGTGACCTCCCAGATCCGAGGTGAATATCAGGCCAAATAGCCCTTCCTGTAGTACCTGACGAGAGTGCAAGAACTCCTCATAAACTTCCAACTAGTTAAAGTGAAGCATATACCCCGGGAACAAAACTCCAGGGCCGACCTCTTATCTAAGTTGGCTAGCACCAAGAGTACGGACAACAACCATTCAGTGATCCAAGAAACCCTATCGCACCCTGCAGTCTCCGACATAGCTGTCTTCAAGGTCGATGGGCAAGAACGTACCTGGATCACGCCACTATTGGAATACTTACAGTTCGGTAGTTTCCCCAAGGATTCAAAGGAAGCTGCTAAGTTAAAGAAAGTCACGGCCAGATACACCATCTTCGATGGGAAGTTATACCGGCGTAGATTTTCTTCACCTCTCTTTAAATGCTTCGCTCCAAAAGAAGCCGAATATGTCTTGGTCGAAGTCCACGAAGGAAGTTGTGGGCACCATCTAGGAGGTAAGGTTATAGCATTAAAGGCACTCAGGGCAGGCTACTACTGGCCCACGATGGAGGAAGATTCCCTTACGTATGTCCAAATAAGTGACAAATGCCAACGGCATTCTGACCACTACTACACCCTGCCAGAAGAACTATCAATGGGGTATGGATATCTTGGAACCTTTCCCTTTAGCTCCTGGGTAGCTGAAGTTTTTGGTTGTAGTCGTGGCCTACTTTACCAAGTGGATAGAAGCAGAGCCATTGGTCACCATCACCTCAGCCCGGATTCAAAGGTTCACTTGGCGCCACATCATTACTAGATTCGGGGTCCCAGAATCAATTGTGATAGATAATGGAACGCAGTTCAAAGATCAAAGACAAGGGGTCCGAAGAACTACTCGACGGGTTGAAGATAAAACACCACTTCAGTATCGTTGAAAACTCCTATACAAACGGGCAAGCTGAGGCAGCAAATTGTGTTATTGTCAGGGGGTTAAAGAGAAGATTGGACGAAGCCAAAGGAAATTGGGCCAAGCAATTAGACCATGCTCTTTGCGGCTACCAAACCACTCCTTACTCCACAACGGGTGAAACCTCATTCAAGCTAACCTATAGATGTGAAGCAATGATCCCGATGGAGATAGGGAAACCGAGCCGGCATATCCAGAACTTTTCACCTGACAACAACCCCAGACTGATCAGGAAAGATTTGGATCTATTGGAAGAAAGAAGGAGCATCGCACACAAACACGATGTCGCGATTAAGCAAAGAGTAACAACCTGGTACAACCTGAAGGTCATTCCTAGAAGGTTCCAGCCAGGCAATCCAGTACTCCGTAGGGCTGACATCGGATGAAGGAATGCCTCACAAGGGAAATTAGCCTCTAACTAGGAAGGTCCCTATCGTATTGTGATCAGTACCGACAAAGGAGCTTATAGTCTAGAGACGTTGACCGGTAAACCAGTGAAGAATTTTTGGAATACAAACAAACTTAGAAAGTACTACAGCTAAGTATCTTTTAAGACCTAGTCTCCTAGTCTACTTTATGTTTGATCTTCCCCAATTGTTATATGGACCTTAGTCCCTTAAGATATTTAATGAAACAAGCATCACAGAGTTAGTGCATTTTGTTAAACGAAATTTTCAAAGATCCACCACGATGTCCCAAGATGCCATGGTACCAACCGTGAAGTTGTCTTGTGCTAGATAGGTCGTGCAGTAGAAAAATCCTGACTTGGAAAAATTCTCACACCAAACCATAAGCACGAAAGACCCCGGCAAGGACCAGTCTCTCAAACCAAAGTCACACAGCATCCTAAATACCAAAGCGATTAGTAATAGATCCCAGACAAGGTTTCTATACCAAAGTCACGAGAGATCCTAGACACCAAAGTAATTGGTAATGGACCTCGAATAAGGTTTCTATACCAAAGTCACGAGGCATCCTAAACACCAAAACAGATGGTGATGGACATCAGACAAGGTTTCTTACCTTAGGCACGAATCCCAAATGTCAATCTACTTTGGACATCAGATCTTAAACCAAGGTTTCTAAATTTCTTATCACGCGAAGTCCTAAAGGGAACCATAAGCGCTCAACAGTAATGGGCGTTGGACCCGGACCGCAGTCTTCCTCATCAAATTCACAAAGGCAAAACAACACGAAGGGCGTTGGACCCCAAAATAAATAAAAGGATGCAACAAAACCAATTGGATTAAAATCTCGAAAATCGGAGTAGCACTATTATCCATACAAAAATAAAACCCTACGTAGGGAGCAAGAATAAAAATCAGAATTACTCCGCGGCGGGATCTTGACCGAGGACCTCGGTAGAAGAGTCTTCAACACTTGGACCCTCAGTAGCGAGACGAGGAAGCACGAGACAACTATCTCGGACTACCTTGCCGAAGTCCAGGGAATCCAGCACCAGATCAATCCCAAGATTGAAGAGTTGAACTTGGTCGATGGCGTTTTGGAACTGCTCCTCCTTGATATCGGTGCAAACAATAATAAGCTTCCCGACATCGCCTCGTAAGGAAGTAACTTGGGCATCAAGTCGTTTATTCCTAGCCCGAAGACCTTCATTCTCAGCTTTTAGTTCGGCCATACACCTTTTGACCTCTGTCAAGTTGGCCTCTTTTTCCTTCGCCGCTTCCTTCAGGGCGGCCACTTCACTCTCCAGCTCTCGGGCCCGAGCCTCAATATCGTTTTTGGCCTTTACAGCCTCTTCATTTGCTCTAAGAGTTTGGTTTTCACCTCGTTCCGTGGTAGTAGCCTTTTCCTCCAACTCCTGCTCATGGTCTTCAACCATATGCTCCAAGTATCGAATCTCCAAGGCAAGACGGAGCCCAAGAGTCATGGTATAGATTACTTGGCCTGGTGCTAATTGGACTAGTGTCTTCTTCAACCGCGGCCTTCTTACCCCGGTCGTCTGACTGGCCCTCGCCAGCCGCTTTTCTCTTACGCCTAGTAAGCAGCCGGGGGGAGAATCCTCCACATAGATCGGTTCCCTCTTCGTGATCGGGGCCTCGGTCGGACGGGGTGATGAAACTGACACAACGTCAGCGGTGAAGTCTAATGGCCCCGGTTCACTTCTGGTCTTCAAAGCTTCAACAATGGCCAATGCGTTTCCATCTTGATACATCTCGGTCAAGCTCTCTGAAAAACCAACATAGGCAATTAGATCCATATAACGGCAAAGGAAAAGAAAATAAGCATGAACAATGGCCTATACTACCTAGCACAACCCAAAGCTCCACATCGTCTACGGCATCCAATATATCTTTAGGCCGAAATTTACCGACCTCGCTAATCCACATTTTGAAGAAATTGACACACTCAATCTCCTCGTCATTCAGGTAACCGATCTCCCTCTCGAATGATTGGGGGGGATGCTCCATGCCATTAGAATCCAGTATAGGTTAAATATTGGCTCCCCGTCGCTCCCCAACCAGAAAGGATGAGTGCCGCCGGCCGCTATTAACTTAAAGAACTTTTCCTTAAAGTCCTTGTAACTTTCCAAGTATGTAAAGAAGACTGTTTTTCATTACCGAGATCACACCGATAGCCAAGATTGTTGACGAACGCGGGCACTATGAACGGAATACCTCGTGTGAAAATAGAAAAATGCCTCATCGAAGCATTATAACCCCACCAACCGGCATATTCTTTCGAAAGCCAGGATATTTGCCTAACCATTGAAGTGGATTTGACTAGGGGCAGCATGAAGAGTCCGGAAGACGGTAATGTGAAAGTCGTTAAAGGGGAGACAAATCCCAAACCATGTGAAGAAGTCCTCATAGAGAAACATGAAGTGTTCCGCTTGACGGGTTGAACATACTCGTTCTCTCCCCAGGGACACGATCAGGAACTCGTCATCCTAGGCTCCTCCCTCGGTAAGTTCCAAATATTCTTTTAATTTGTCCAAATCCGCCCTAGACTCATAGCGAGAGATCCTATCGAAGGCATCATTTGCGACCCTGGTGCAAGCCAATCCCGGACCTCGACAAATACGATTCGCCTCCTCCTTGGCTTCTTGATTCTCCAGTTCCTGAGTCTCGGGAACTGGGGCAGGCGCTTCAAGAACGAGCACTCTCCTTTTAACTATTTGAATTCCTAGAAGACACACAGAGGCGTAAGGTCAGAACCAGTCAAGTTCATATATCCAAACATGGCAATGGGCGAACAGAAGAATACTGAATGCACCTATGCACTGACCTTCACTCCCACCAAAGTTAAAATCTTGGAAGGACATCTTCGTAGCGCACAGTGCGATGGAAGAGGTGCTCCGTAGGGTAACACCATCAGAAATGGGTGCGTAACCATTCACAAAACGAAAATAAACAGAACCAAAGTCAAGAAAAAGGAAATACCTTGAAGAAAATGGAAGTAGAAGGAAGAAATCAAGCTCTGGGAAGTCTAAAAAGTCCAGAACAGCTTCGCGTTGTCACAACGCTCATCAAAAATCACCTCAGGCCACCAGTTTTGATGAAGATTAGCGAAATGAAACAAAAAGGCTAAAACCCTACTTATAGGGGTTACTGTTAGGGGGCAATTCCGTTCGAGCATTTCAGATTTGAAAAGATATTAATCATGGCGCGTAAAGTACTATACATATCTACTCAACCCAGCACGCCACGTGGCCCACGTAGCCGTCATGGCAGTCGAGAGAACAGTTATCCAGCAGACTAAGAGACACGCAACCTTAGGATCCAAGAGCTCGGAAAACTTGTTCAGACCTTGGAAGCTTGACTACTGATAACAATGTATTTTATGCATTTTATAATCCTCTCACTAGGCTTCTTAAGGTTCAATTTGGTTTAATTAAGTTGATTTTGTCACATTTTATAAAATTAAGCTTAATTGGATCATTGAAGAAATTATTGCTTGAATTATCATTAATTTGGGTGATTGCATTCTTAAGTAAAGTGGCCACAACCTGAGTTGTAATTATTTGATTAATGAGATTTTGGTCTTGTTGGAAAGTTAAGATAATTCTCTAATAACTATTCACTTGATAGCAAGAGTCACATTGATAGCAATATATTTCATTCATTGTATAACTTTCTCACTTGGCTTTTTCAATAAACTAGCTATAATTTGAGTTACAAATATCCGATGGATGTGATTTTGGTCTTGTTTTTAAGCTAAGATAAATTTCTACAACTTTCATAAGGCCTCAAGACCAGAAACACATGTTTGGATAACTCAAATTAGAGTTGAAGCAAAATCTAGCATTTTGAACCTGATAGCTTGACCTTTATGCACTCATTAGGCTATATCTCGGGCTATGGGAGTTCAACAATTCTGAAATTTTGAAAGTGGAAGGTTAAGACCCATATCTACAACTTTCATGAAGAACACAAAAGCTAATTCAGATTCCTTGAAGGTGATATTAGGCTTGGAAGTCAGAACAGAGGTGTTGGATTTGGGCTTGACCCATGAGCAGTAATTGGGTCATATCTCAGGCTGTAGTTATTGGATTTGGCTAAACTTGGTGTCTCTGGAAAGCTGAGACAATTTCCTAGAACTTTAATGAAGACCACTTGTCTCAATTTTGACACATGCCATGAGCTAAGAGCAGAGACATTTCAGAGCCAAGAAAGTCTATAATTTCAGCTCATTCATCATCTATTTTGATTTTACTTCTCATCATCAAACAACTTCATTGTCTTCTTGCACTCCTTGAACTCTATAAAAAGAGGCAAAGGCTGAACATTTAAGGGTGTTAGTTAGCTTAGAGTTTAGTTTATGATATTGTATTATTAGTTTTCCTTTGTGTAATTTTCTATTGTTCTTAATTGAAGTTATATTTATCATCTTCTTCTTCTCTCTTTATTTCTTCTTGTTTATGAGAAACTAAATCTTCATCTTGCTTGAGTGAAAAGGTGAAGCTCTTAGTAATAAGTTAATGTTAGATTAATTTCTTTCTTGTACTTTAAATGATATATTTTTATGTGATCTTTATATGAGTTGTATGTTGTTTCTAATTAATTTAGAAACTCTTCTTGTATAATGAATATCTTGATCCATTGTAGACAATATGATTGGCACAGTGGATGCTTTTGATGATTTACAAGTATTGGTAGATAATTATTGGAAACATAATATGATTACATGATTGAACTTTGAATGTTAAATTTTTCGATTGGAATCTTCATTATACATGATTTCAATTGAATTATAAAACGAAATAATCTTATTTTTAATTTATTACCAAGAGTAGATCTCCTAACCCAAGAAAATCTTTTTCATCTGTGAACAACTTATATCATTTTTAGTATTGTGACAAATCTTCTCCGTACCTCAAATAATTTTCTCTTCATCAATTCCCAGTGGATCGACCTCAGACTCCCGAAAATTTACTACTTGAAACAACTTGCACTTGTGTTTGAAACTTTTAATTATCCTATCAACTACCCTGGTAAAGTTCCCCTAAGGTACAAAGATCCCGGATCCAAGTATTTAAACTTGACACTTCGCCGGTCTCGATTAAGTACCAAATTGGGGGCAACTTAACATATCGCGTCGTCAAGGTGAGCGTCGGACTCACCCCGATATAATATAAATACCACGAATAACAAAAGAAAGAAAAATAGAAGACACAAGATTCAAAGCAAAAGAAAATTTTTATTAATTTCTCATTCCATACATCATCAGACATCAAAAAGAGAGGGAAAAGAAAGTATAGAGACATAAAAGCTTTAAAGAAAAGAGGGACCCCGGAGGGTGGAACCGGCATCATCGTCAACGACATCCTTGGTTATGTCATATCTGCATTTCCTCCGCGGTATGTAGAGTCGCTGCCACCACCACGACTCCCTGGAATCTGCACTGACCTTTTGAAAAAGTGAATTGACTTTGAAGAACCTTGGCAAACCGATATCAGGAACCAGGATGCCAAATCTTCTGCATTGCCTCCACCAATAAAGGTCAGGATGCACCCTCCTTCGATGGACGGGGTG
This sequence comes from Ormosia emarginata, assembly GCA_029884605.1. Lineage (NCBI taxonomy): Eukaryota > Viridiplantae > Streptophyta > Magnoliopsida > Fabales > Fabaceae > Ormosia > Ormosia emarginata. Next base: position 18,092,918 of record JAQQTP010000064.1, on the reverse strand, counting down.
TAACATTTCATGAAGGAGATCATCCCACTGAAGTCTTAGTCGGTCTCACGATTCTCCCAAGGCACTTCAAAGCACGAAGCAACTTCAATAGTCCCTCCTGCTTACCCGAGGGCTTGTTCAGGGCGAGGCAACCATTACATCCCCAGGCAAGAACAAGGAGAGTGAACGCCCCAGCTCTGAAGAACCCCATCTAACACAGCAGGCGACTCAAGTCTCTCCAAGCAATTAGGGTACGCTGGGAAAGTAAGCCGCCTTTTGTAATAATGCTGAGAAAGTGAGATATCTAGTAGAAGAACCGTTTACGAAAACATGACAAAGTTTCAGAAACTTGGGGAAAAACAAGAAGAAAACCCCCCGCAAAAGGCAAAACTCTCTAGAAATGCACAGGGAAAGAATGAACCATTTCTCTGGGAAAAGTCACTTCCATATGGAGATGCAGAAAGGAAAAAGGAAATGCCAAAGTCGAACGCAAACATCCCTTATTTATAAAGAGAATGGAACACTCTGATTGGTTCCTAGGAAGGAAGAGCCTATCAAATCATAAAATCTGCATTTAATGTTCTCCCATTCCCATTGGCTACAAGAGCAGCGGATGGTTGGAAACTGCGTGAAGAGGACGTTCCCTATTAAAGGTTTTTCAATTCTCGAGGAAATCAAAGCAACGGTTTCCAAAGAATCTAAGACCAACAAAGGACGCTGCTGCAAATTAAAATACCCCATGAACCACACTCAGGGGCAACATGAGGAAAACCTCGGAACAAGGAATGGTAATGTAGGCAAGGACCTACCTTGGCCTCCAACCACATCCTATCCTCTGGGTACCTCGTACTCAATGATGGACCTCGGCCTTAATACGTGACACCACGAAACCTGGCTATAAAGTAAGGGCGTAGTCCATTGCGAGCTTGACGATCCTATACCTTGACACTTAGGTCTTATCCAAGCGTCAAGCTAGAGACAACTATTCTAGACCGTGGTCTGGGATCCTATTAAGAAGGATCGACCCAACACACAAACCACCGGACTCCACCATTAACACCCCGGCCTAGGCTTTACGACCTTAGTCCACAACATCGGACTATAACGATTGTCGAACTCACGCAAATTCTCACAACTACCGATCACAACCCTATATGAGGGGACTATAACTGCCTACAATAAGGATTGACCACTAAAGAGATAGCCCTGATAGGTCAGAGATGAACCTCAATGATGATGGAACAGTCCTGACAGGTCAGAGATAGACCTCAACGATCATGGGCCGAGACCTCTGCCAAGGCATGATCCTAATGCATGTTCGTCCTATATAGATTGCATGAGGATTCCAGTCACGCTCTACATATACTAGGCTAAGTTAACTTAATAAGGTATCTGTTATTCTATTACATAAACCCTACTTGTACACTGCCTGACTTAAGCGTTGGAGGCCCTTTGTGGTTACCCACCTCTTGGTTCAATACGTTTGGCGACAGCTGTGAAAGGAGGAAATTACTATACACGTGTCTATCTCAAGTACCTTATGAATTCACTTCAAAACAGAAGAGAAAGAAGTAAGTTAATTATAATGAGAGTTTAAAACTTTCACAATAATAATTATGAATCAGATAAACTTTTCAAATGATTTTGTTTATTTTTATATTGATAACTCTATGATATAGAGTTATTATGTCCTAGTTTTACGTTTAAATGTATGCTAAATCATTGATTTCTTTAGAAATTGACAAAGTTTGTGAGCTTATTTGAATCTTGTGATTTCCATGTGCTTTAATTGTGATTAAGGCTTGATTTGGGGGTTAAATTGGTTTAGTTATATATCATTCATGATTGGAGTCTTATTGGAGTGTATTTTGATCTTAGAATGTAAGTTCATATCCCAAAGGTGTGCCAAGAATGAAGGGAATCAAGTCAAATTAAGAAGATGTGGAAGTAGAGTTTGGTGTCATATTGACCTTGCTAGACAAAATAGAGTGGACTTGAAGATGTAGATGTCTAAATGAACCAAGAATAGAGTCATTGGAAAGTTAAGGGAGATAGTTACAACTTTCATGTTAACCACTTTCCTTGATTCTACTAGGATGAGTATTTAAAGTTTGATGGAAGTTGGGGCTTAATTGGTGAATCGACATCTTGATCATGTGATAGTATTTTGATCATAACTAGAGTTAGAGACCTTGTTTTGTGATGATTCTGGTGGCATTGAAAAGATAAGACAAAGCCTTACAATTTTGATGAAGAGACTAAAGTTTAATTCCAACAATTGAAGGGTGAAAAGAAACATGAAACCAAGGAGAAAAGCATCAGAACTACGCATATGTGTGGTGCTAGTAGCAAAATTGGTGATTTTTACCCGAGTGAACCACGCATATGTGTGGGTTCACTGTTACAGTACACTAAAGTTTTTAAACCATGCATATGCATGGAAAACTCATGCATATGCGTGATTTGCGCCCCTGATACCCAAAATCTCAGTATAAATAGTTTTAGAGCAGAACTTTTGTGGACTTTTATGTTTTTCATATATGTTTTCTTTCATTCCTTTTGGGGGGGGTTTCAAGTTTTTTTAACCTATTGTTGAGGGTTTGGATCTTCAACATAAGGCTTAGGAAGTGAATATCTCTCTTCTCCACCTCCATGGCTCTATGAGTTCATTTCCTTCTCTTTTTCTTTTCATTTTTCTGCATGGGTAACTAGATCTCCCATAGCTAAGCCCATAGCTAAGGGAAGATCTAGCTTAACCCAAACCTTGATGTAACTAGATTTGAAGTTTAATTCTATTTTCTTTTCATTCAATTGACCTCTTATCTCTATGATTAATGCTTTTTTTGAATTGGGCACTCATTGAGTGATTTGTTGGGTATCTTGAGAATTGGAAAATTCCTTGATATTGTTTGTTTCTTAAGATAATTGTCATGATCTTCCAATGATCTAGGAATAGACATTAGTTTGTGTGGTTTGTATGAGAATCTTGTGTTTGATCTTTTTGATTACTTGAAATTAATTAAGGAATTAGTCATTTGAGTAATTAAAAGAGAATTAATTCACTAAAGAATTGAGTTTTGACTATTTGAGTGTATTATTGCATCAATTGTTGAATTGAACTAGATTTGAATATGAATTCAATGAAATTAAGTAATGGGTTAAGTGAAGTCAATCTCGAGCTCCATCATCACCCCTTTATTATTACATTTATCATTCTAGAAACTCTAAAAAATATTGTTCTTCATTTAATTCTCTATTTTTATGTCAATTTTACTCTCCCAACTCATATAGATCGTCTAAATAGTGTTCGTTAAATAAAATTGATACTTGATAACTTCTTAATCCCTTGAGAAAACAATACTTAGACTTTACACTTTATTACTTTTGCGACTTGGTATAATTGTCAACATTGCAACATATATAGATTGAATTTTAAACCATAAAAAAATCCAAATTTTGATTAATATTCTCAAATTAAACAATAAAAAACGTTATTACATACACATCTCTTTTTGATCTGAAAATAGACCAACAAGTCCATCCCCTTTTTTGGTAGACTCTAGTAGACCCTTCGACTTCATCATCCGTTTTAATGAGCTTGTCTGAACGTTATGATCAACATCACAAAAAGGTAAGCCATGAGAAGGATGAAAATGAAAGCTTGAATCCATACATTATTGCTAAAATTCGTATCTGATAAGCCATAAACAAGTTGGTTCGTCTAGTCTAAACTTTGTTGATTAGTCAAATCTAACAACCCTTTAAGGCAAAAATTAAATTGAAGTAGCAAACTGTCCATATGAGGGCCAAATGCCACCGCGATTTTTTTTTTTAATTCAAATTTTTTTCAAGATCTTTGTTTGCTATTATTTGGTACCACATGATAGATCGATGTAACCAGCTCCCAGAGTAATTTGTGATTCATAAGAATCCTTAACAAGTTCGAAACTTGATTTGTCACTCTTTTGCACGTTTAGTTGTGATTTGTCGCATCTAATTATTTTAAGGGCTTTTTTGAAGAGTGTCCTAACAACACTTGTTAAAGATTTAAAAGAAGAAAATTTTCATAAAAAATAGTGTATTCAATATATTGAGAATTAAAAAACTTTTACTTTTTATGTAAAACTTCTTATTTTATATTCTTTAAAAAGTACTCTTAAGAAACTCGTTTAAAAAAATCCTTGTCTTAATTAGTTGGTCCAATTATTGACATTAATTGATGCAAATACAGAGATAGGAGCCCTTGCTAAATGTTTGTAAATGCAATTTTTCTTACTTAAGTCTATCAACACACACCCAAGTTTGATATGACGCTACCTAGGCTTTGAAGGCAGGTGGTTTTGCCCACAACCAAAACTTCTCCTCCCTACACCTACCTCTAGTAATATATGTCATCTGACTCTGACTTACTTAACCTTATTAAAACAGGATGTTAGCTTACAATTAACAATTTTCTTGTTACCACCACCTATCAATAATTTGTATCTCTCTGAAAATCAAACTTGTGACCTTAATTTGAATAATATCACTTATTACATTGAGCACTTACTATTTAATTAAAAACTATAGTTATTACTTATTAATTAAGGTGGAACTTTTTCAATTTAATCTGCGAGCTAAGCATCATAGTTCAATTTGACTTCAACCATACATAAGGCTTACAAGGCAAGATACTAGCTCACAACAAAGAGTGTCATTAAGCGACTCAAATCCAAATAGTGGAGTTTATGTAACCAAACATGAGGTGGTTACCACACGCACATCAAACCAATAGAAAACAACTAAAGTTCCATTATTCTGCATCTGTTTTATATATAATAATGTATGGCCGATAAGCTTTCATATTCAACTCACTTTAGGATAACAGCAATTAATGTAATCACATTAAGCTGCTATTTTTATAATTATTATGGATATACCAAAGGGTTGAGAACCTTCTTATCCATGAACATGTGGCAGGTTCATGTGTATACGTCTACATCAGAATGGAAAGCAAATGGGAAGGGTTCATCTGCTTCAATAGATAAACTGTAACTCCAAATCTAGAAATTAATCCAGGTCCTTCAATTATTTTTTTTCTGTATGATGCCGCTTCAAGAGCCATCCACCTCAATGATTATATTTAAAGTGGGGTCTCTCTGTTAGTTATGTGCATTATGAGAAAAGGAAAGGAGGGAATCCTAATCCATTCCTAATTCTCAATATGAAGTGACTAGCACTAGCTCGGTACTGAAAGTGAACCATACATTTCAAGCCAATAGAAATTCCCTAAAAGCTACACTGTATGATATTCAAGGGTATTCTACCTGGCTGATACTGACACAGCACCAGCCTCAAACTGATCTCATCTCTGTATGCAAAAAGTTGGTAATATTAATATGCCTTGCTGTTCTGTTCTGTTCTGTTCTGCAAGAATATGAACTACCAGATTCATCAAATGACCGCAGTATATGATACCTCTGATTAAAAATCCTGGGATTTTAGCTCAAGGACTGGGAGAATTTTCGTCCAATATGAGAAAAGCATGTTAAAATTTACAGCCAAAACAAAAAACATGTGTTCAGGTTCGCATAACTGATTGGGAAACTAGAGTACCAGTGAACTTGTACAGCTATATGTATTTTGTTCAACCTGCTCATGATTCACTTACGGAGTTAAGAGATGTAATCAGACTTCAGAACAACACATAGTTCTTTCTTTTCTTTTTTCTCTTATGTTATGGGTGGTAGAAAACAATTAAACCAAGTTGGTAACATCATTTTCAAAGGAAATTGGAGCATATGAGAATTGTTGGATATGGGAAGACAATGAAGTTCGGAACTCCACAAGCTGGAAATTTCATGGACGAAGATTCCAAAATGGATAATATTGCTACTTAAAATATGATTGGAGTAAATAAGAACCTGACCGGTCCAAGATTCGACTTTTGATTTGCATTTCCTAAGGTTATTATTGATTAATCATTATCTTAAAAAAGTTATTGTTTTTGAAAAGGTTAATGTATTATCGCTGGTGGTGCAAGTCTACTAACTGAAACCAAATTTTTAGTCCGCCAGTGAAGTCTAGCAGATTCCAAGTTCCAACACCCATAAAAAATTAAAAATACACAGGAATTTAATAAGATATATGTGCATTATTCTTTTTTTTTGGTATATAGAGATTCTTAAGAATGCTTAAAGTAAGACATTTCTCTTGTTTTTTTATAGGTTTTTTGTTAGGTCTCTTTGCAGTATTTTTTTGTCCGGAATGTAAAAGATTAATTTGCTACAATATTGTCTGGCTATGAAGAGGAGGACCGCTCCCAACCGCCTTTTCTCCATATACATGAGCCAAGAATCGAATTCTTGACCACCTACTTAAGATGTCAAAATCCATTACCACTTGGACCGACGCTACGTTGGTACATTTCTCTTCCTTTGCATCATTGAATGTGTGTCATGTCAGATTTGTAAACTATTATTGTATTCCACTTAAACTGCATTTTTAATGTTATTATTAAAGCACCATTAAAATGTAGCTAAAAATATAGTTTGAATAAGAGACAATGATGACCTACAAATTTGACGTGACACCCATTCAATAGTGCAAAGTAAGAGAAATGTCTTGCTCCTAGAGCACCTAAGAATTTTTTGGTAGGTATATGGGGCAAAAGCCCAAGAAACTGTGCATTATTTTTTTTAATAAGGCCAACGACCCATCTTGTAATCCTGACAGAGGGGTCTCCTAATTGAGCTCGAGGAAGGTAGGGGAAGGGAAATTGAAATAGAGAACATTTTCGGTGATTGAATCTTGCTACTTTCCCTGCATATCTCCAACTTGTAAATGTTTATTTCATGAATATTTTGATAATAACAAAGCAATGACAAAGACCAAGTCCAAGGGAAGCTTCAAAGCAATAGATTTATAATACTTAAAATCTTATTTGTGAGAAGTGCTCATTGATATCTCAATAGGCTCAACTTGGTTTTGAAAAGTCCATCATGAAATCTTTTAGTTGGTGGTTGTTGGTTTTGAAAAATTTAAGTTGTTTTGTATAAAATCATGTTTTAAACTTGGGTTATGAAAATCTTGTTTGAATCCTTGAAAAATCCAAGTTTTAGTTGTTGGTAATCTTTACAAAACTTATTTGTGCTCAAAATTTAATTTTAGAATGGTTGTAATCCATTACAAGAGCTCCATAATCCATTACCAACAGTTGATAATCCATTACAACCATACAAAACCCATTTTCAATAAGTCAGAAGCATGATATTCGATTACCATAATTTTGTAATCGATTACAACACTTAAAAAAGGCTTGTAATTGATTACAACATGCCGTAATCGATTACTAAGTGTCTCAAATACACATAACTCTTTTTTAAAGCATGGTAATCGATTACAAGGTAGTAATCAATTATCACACTTTTGAAACCATCAACACTAGTTTTTGGTGCATTAAATGCTACACCAACTCTCTTTAACGACGATATTTTATTGATGAGTTATAAATATAAGTCTTGTGACACTTAATGCTATCTTTTGAACATCTTAAATTTGAGTTTTAATTCTTTCAACATTCTTGTTCTGTTTTTAAAGCCTATGAGATATCTTTAAGAGCTTTATAGTATTTCAAGTTGTATAATCTACTTTTTGAAAGAATTTACTCTTTTCAATCTTTATTTTAAACACTTGTGAGGATAGAGGATCCCTCTAGGAATTAAAGAGGCTTCTATACATAAGGGTGAATGATCCTATAAGTATAAGAATGACTCAAAGCTTATAAGAGTTTTTCAAGCACCTATTGAAGCTTGAAACATAGTGGAAACTCCTGATGGATGATCCTAGGAATTAGATGTAGATCATAAGAGTAATTGAGCCAGCATAAATCTTGTGATCCTATAAGTATAAGAAGGGCTCAAAGTTTATAAGGATTTTTCAAACACTTATTGAAGCTTGAAACATAGTGGAAACTCCAGGTGGATGATCCTAGGGACTGGATGTAGATTATAAGAGTGATTGAACCAGTATAAATCTTGTTTGCATTCTTCTCTATCATTATCTCTTTACTTTCAAATTTGTTTATTGACTCTGCATACTTGTTGTTTCATCATCTACTCATTCATTTTTTTTTAAAATTTGTGTAATATTTTTTTGTTGTCATAAATCTATTCACCATATACAAAAATAATTTCAACAAAAATCAAAGGAGACTTGTTTGAATTTTTTTTAAAAAAATTCAATTCACCTCACCTCTTAAAATTTGATGCTGCTTGTATCACAACTCTTACCAACTGAATTTCAAACATGGGACACTTTGTGCATTATTTAATTACTATGTGGTAACCTAAACGAAAACGAAATTCTTGTCACCGTCTCTGTTTCTCTCTTTGTAATTAGGCGATTGGAGTTTTACCATAGTGTATAGTTAAAGATTGGTCATCTTAGTTAAAAATTAGTTAGATTAATTAACTTAGTTAAAAGCTAGTTAATTTAATTAATAACTCAGAAAATTAATCTAATTAACTTCTGAATAAGCTAACTAATCTCTAACCATATACTAATTAGTTTTACATTATTATTTTTGCAGTTTAAATGTGATGCATTTTCAATAAAACTCTTTTTTATATTATCATCTAATAAAAGTCAGACTTTTAAATAGTGATTGTGATATTCAAAATTCTTTAATAATTTGAGAATATATAATTAAATAATAATATAAAAAAAATTTACAATGTAAGTATGTCAAACTAAATCCTTTTTTTTATAAAATATTTTATAAATGGTGAGTGACATTTAACCCATTAATTAATGTAACCATTTCAAGGTAAAATTATTACCGCTCACTAAAAATGTAAAAACATTGCAGTACATACTTGTTCGCACCCGATATAAAATGGAAACGGATCCTCTCCTGTGACAGGAGAGGTCCAGTTATTTGTAATGCATAAAAGTTATTGATACCGCATGCGGTAAGAAAAAAATTATGTATACCATATGCGATATATAAATTTTAACGTGTATTTTTTATTAACAGAATCCTTTTCTATTTTTTTAGAACATGAGAAGATCTTGATCTATATAAAATGTGGCTATGAGCTACTGGTCCATAAAAATATTATTCATACACATTTTTCTTCTCTATTTTATTTTATCTTTTTTCTTGAAACGGCAAAGTGTAAAGGGTAGTGTAAAGAATACAGGTGATAAGCAACTTCAAATTTTTGGAAAGATGTGAGTTCAAATTTTAAAAAAATAATTTTTGTGGAAAAGTTATATAACTCTTATGCTTTTATAATCAAATAAAAAATAATTTTATAAATAGTTTAAATGCATCAAATCTATCAAGATACCTAGTAATCTTAAAAAAATGAGGCAAAACTAGGCTATTTGGAATAGCAAAGACAAATAGAAAAGATTTCCTCTAAATTAAAAATATTTTATTTTTCTTAAAAGAATTTGCATGCAAAACTACAAAATTTGCCCCCCTCGATATCAACTATGCTCCGCCCTGAAAGAAAATGTGTATAAATAACATTTTTGTTGGATAATTTAATGTTTTAAAGTTTTTAATATAATTTAAATAAAGTTAATTATTCTAAAATTACTTTGAAGTATTATTATCAAATAGAAAATAATTTTTTCACAACCAATTAATAAATCTTACTAAATAAACCCTTGCACAACCAAACAAGATAAACTAATTCTTACTATCTTCTTTCCAATCATTTTCTCCTCAACTAACCATTAAAGAAAAATATAATTCATCTCATTTTATTTTCGACTAAAGTATTGTTTGATGACTTAAGTTTTTTATGATAAATCATTTAATGGATTAAACTTTTATTGCTATTAATTAAGGACCTTAACTTTATTATAATATATTTTTACTAATAAAAATGTTGAAAATACAAAAAATTATTTGTAATATATTTTTACTAATATATTTTATGATAAATTATTTGTAATATAAAGAAAAAATGGCATATATGTCTTAATTTTTTTTCAATTTGTAAATATTATTAAAATATTTTTATTAAAGTTGATGTGTTTGATTGGTAATCAAAATAAAGTTAAGAACCTTACATAGTAAGTTTTAAAGTTAAAATCATTAATTAGTTATCACATTAAAATTGAGGTCTTCTACGATACATTTTTCTTTTATTTTTTATCTCTATCCAACCTTGTCATTATGAAATTCTAACTTAAAATTAATTGACATTAAGTGAAGTAACTTAATAGATATATAAACCACACCTAAAAGATTGAAGCAGACGATGTGAGACTTTTAACATCTCTTTCACAAAATGCTTAAATAGAACATGTTAGCCTAACGAAGTAGGCGGGAGAAGCCTAGCGAAATAGACGATAGAGATAAGATCTTGACTATGATACCATGCAAAATTCTAACATAAAACTAATTGGCATTAAGTTGAGTGACCCAATAAATATATAAACTACACCCAAAAAATTGAGGCAGATAATGTAAGACTCTTAACAGTCATTACTAATAATGATATGATAATATAGATTAAAAGTATTGTCCTAATAGAAGGTAAATTTGGTCTAACATGTGTTGGTCTGAGTGGAAGGGACTCGAGTTCCTTAAGCATGTAATCTTAAGTTTATTATCAAAATTCATATGTATGAAAATAATACCGTTTGAAGGATTATCTACCTAAGCACCTGACTGTATTTTAAAATATTAATCTCTCATTTATCAAGTGAGAAATATTCTGAAAACCAAAAAAATAAAGGGTAAATTTGGTTCTCTCTCTCTCTCTCTCTCTCTATATATATATATATATATATATATATATATATATATATATAACATCTTATTCTACGGTGAGAGGAGTGTATTGTAAGAGGTGAAATGAGTAAATATTGACCTTTGGATCTTACATGAATGGTCAATATTAGAACATAAATGCATGTGATTTTTTTAAGTGGTCACATGACCTTTAAGTAACTTTTAATCTTGACCATTTATATATAATTGTATGATCAAAATTTATTCTTCTCACTTTCTCACAATAAAATCTTTTCTCCCTAAATATGTCCCCATATATATATATATATATATATATATATATATATATATATATATATATATATATATATATATATATATATATATATATGAGAGAGTCATTTACCTGATATTATTGTTTAAAACAAGTCATACAAAATTGATAAGGCATACAATTTACAATATATTTATTTTAAATATATTCACAAACTTCACATAAAATTTAATGAGTTTGCATAAAGTTATATTGCGGTAATCATTTTTTCTTAGTTATCAATATTTAAAAATTTGTTAAATACTTATTGATTACTTTTTGTTTTAGGTACAATAGATGAGCAAAGGAAAAATAACTGAAAAAGATAGAAAACTAAAAACGAAGTTACTAAAAAAATAAATAAATAAACTGAAAACTAAGCACCAAAGAGCGCCTAGCCTCTTCCGACAATATATCAACTGCTAAAGTTTTTTATTGCTAATTCTACTTCATAAAATTTTAAATATTTATTATAAAAATAAAGTAATAATAAGTATTTTTTATACAATGGTGATAGCGAGATATAAACTTAAGACCTTATATAAATTACTTAAATTTCACACCAATAACCCATATTTGATTTAACTTATTAGACGTAAAAAATATTATTTATACATTTCTTTTTGAATTACATATCTCACATATATTTATATAATAAAATTAAAGTGCATAAATACAAAAATAAAATAAAATGAATCTAATTATAATCAGATAATAAAAATATATATATATATATATGACCAAAATTATTCTTAATCATAATACCATTACTCAAGAAAATAGGTATCTCAGCAACTCTCTTTTGTTTTCTAATATAATTTTTGTATGTGTTTTTATCTTTGATGAAGGTATATCCTACAAATATTATTTTGAAATTAATCCTCGGAGACTTGTCAATCGCAACTGAAAGTCCTGCTTTTTTTATGACCGATCACTGCACCTAATTGTTGTTAATAAACTTTGTATTATTTGCAATATATAAGATGTACACTCCACGCGCCATGTTGTAATTGGCGAATTGATGATTCTGTCCTTTTTATACTCTCCACGATAATACATGTCTGTGTCGTTCTCAGTATTTTTTAGCTATCAGCTGTTGATGGCTGTAGCCTGTATGTAGTCCACTACAGTCTCTGTCTCTTGGGCCCTTTGGCTATTCCAAAAATTCCTTTCTTCCATGTTTACCAATGTAAACGTATTATACATACATAAATAATAATCTTAAAAATAAAAGTAAGACACAAATTACACACGTGCTATTTCTCTAGCTGCATGCCGTTTCTCTTGGATAAAATGATTTTATATTTTTTTATTAATAATAACAGAGAGATAGCTTAAAAAATATACTTATATAAATTATCCTTACTCAATTTGAATATTGTTTGTTAAATACAAAATATTATAAGATCTAAAGGTTAAAATCAAAATTAACAATGTTTCTAATTAAATAACTACTCCACATTTTCTTTTTATTTTTAGTGTTTCCAGTTATAATTTACAAATACATTTGTGTTGCTTTCTATTTTTAATAATAGCATGATGTTGAGCTTCTATGGGTATTTGGGCAATAAGATGAATATGTCATTATTATTTTCTAGTATTTACCATGAATATGCATGCATGCAAAGCTTCATACATTAAGTAAGACTCAAGAAGTGGAACTTGCTTGGGTAAAGGAGGCTTCCATGTGCTATATGATGATTTATTTATTTTTCTTTTACAATGATAATTCAGAGATTTAAATATATAATCTTTTTAAAATTATTTAAATTCTTCATCGTTAGTCCACTGCTCCAAACAAAATTTGATTCCTAAGAAGCATTTCTGCTCATTGAAAGGCTTCCCTTGATCTGCCATAAAGCTATGTACAGTTGCCTTATTTTATAGTGACTAAGACATGCATTTTCTTTTCACCCACAGAGAAGGCAACATGTGTGTTGTGTTTTGGCTAAAATGTTAATGCTTCTCGCTCCACTTGTCTTTGCCATTTGGACAGCCCTTCACCTCTCACCTGATTTTGCTATTACTTGTTAATGTCATCATACTGTGTTTTTTTTTTTTTTTGAAGAGAGAGAGAGAGAGAGAGAGAGAATATATGGTAGTGTTCTATCTTGAATTTTATGAAAATGTTCAAAAGTAATATTTGTATTTTAATTCAGATATATATTCATTTAGTGATAAGAATAATAATCTAAGAAATATTATCTCCGGCATTTTTACATAGCTCCCGTGCTGTCTTGCAGGAACCAGCACCCTTCTCTCAAAGAACATTATCAAATTCATTTTACTTACTGACAACTTTCTATTAGAATCACAATCTTCTATAAGTGACAAATAGAAATCCCAACATGGATTATTCGTACAGTATAGACCGTGTGTTAAGTTTCAAAATCCTTAAAATGATTTGTTTATGATTTAACGCCTAATTAAAAAACCAAAATTAAAAATTCTTATTTCATATATTAATAATGGAAATAAAAAAATATAGAAATAAAAATTTTAAATTTACACAAAATTACACGATGTATAATGATTGATATTGATTATGCAATATATATGTAAATTTGATTAATTCTTATTTATAAAAAAATATTTGTGGTAATGCTATTTTACAGTGATGGTACTAAGTTGTTTGGGTTCATCTTGATGATTAACCATCATATTCGGAATCTAATTATTTAAGAGTACGTTCTGACTTCGACCAATGAGTAGGTCCCACGTTGGAGGTAGCTGCCAATCGGACCGTTCGAGGTCAATCATCTTCTCTCATCTGTCCACACTCCATAGATTAATACAGAGCCCAATTAATTATGAATGGCTGGTCTGGCCTTAACTACAGGACCCTTAAATCTGACAAAGGAAATTTAAGGATAGCAATGGGGCTCATAAGTAACACTGTTAGGCCAGTCACCAGTAATAAAATGTGCATTTAAATTCATACCAAACCAATGTCTCAAGTTATATGGAAAATCAAGAATTAGATTATTGTTATGTGGTTGTTATTTGTTGAGAGTTAAACCATTAATTAGATAACTCGAATTAGTCATTTTATTTATTTTATATTGTTTTGGGAGCGTTACAAAAAGTTTCTTAGCCATTTCCATGACTGATAAAGCATCAACTGGAAGTACGAAGAGATGTATATTATAATGACTAGCATGAATACAATTAAACATCTCAAGACTATATTGACTTCGAAGGGTGGTACTGGTGGATCTTGTGATTCTACTATGATGGTGATGGACCGAGTTTCCTAATATAATAGACTTTATTAGTAGACAAAAGTGGGTAATTAATTTCTTGGTTTTTTTAGATTTTTAGAATATTCTTTGTTTGATAAATGAAAGATTAATTTATCATAATAAGATTAGACACTTAAATAAAAAAAAATTTCAACAACGTTATTTTTAATTAATTTGAGGTGAAGATTTAGTCTTTAGCTCTCTTTTTTTTTTTTGTCTAATAATATTGTTTAAATGGAAGAAATTATAATATCTCAATCTTCACATTATAGGTTTAAAGAGTTTGATTATATTAATTACTATAAACAAATTATTAAATTCGCTCGATCTAACCATTCCAAATCATGGATAGTGTATTTTGTATTTTTTGGGTGCATTAACTTAACTTTTATAAATAAAAGAGGAGAAACGCACAAATATCTTCTTTCCTGTCGAGTTTTTGGCAAATGATGTTTAACTTTTAATCGTATTAGCCTAAGATGTATGGCTACATATAAAGATACAAATACAACATGATACAAATATATTAATATGATAAAAATTTAAAAAATAATTTAAAGATATATAAATAAAAAATATATAAAAATATCAAAATATTTGACATGATATGTATAGAATCTCAGTACACGATCATTTTAAAATATGGTATTAGTTAATAGTTTTAATTTAAATGAATCTCAAAACTACTTTGAGTTTTGAAGATTTTGGTTTTCTATCACAAAGCTAAAGGTTTGCGTGTTGACACGGACGGTGGCCTCCCCCCACACAATTATTTTTAAGTATTATATTGTGTAATTTTTTGAGCAAACCTTTCTATTTAAATAGATGAAATATGCACAATTTTTCAAAATTTTATAGTGTATATGAGTGACTATGTATTTAGCACTCAAACGAAAAAAATAATCCTGATAAAAAAAATCCCATTCTGTTATATAGATTCGATGGTTGAAAAATTTCAAGCGCGAGGATAGCAGTGAAGATAAATTAACTAATTAAAAAGATACAAATTTTACTTGTGACTTTTTTCGTAGTTATAAGAGGATTGATTTCAAAATTGATAGTTGATAGATACATTTCGTAAAATTTCAATGTTGTAAGGTTTTACACTTTTGTAAAATATAAAAAAAAATATATAATATATGATATCCACTAAAAGTTTAAAATTCATACTTAAAGTTGTTAATATTTACTAAATTATGTTGGTTCGAGCGAAATAAATTCGGATCACTTAAGTATGTGGTTTGAATTTAATATAAGAATTTATGTGCATAGAAATAATTTATTAGAAGTGTCTTTATTTAAACACTTGATCATATCTCGATAAATTAATTTCTCATATATCAGGAGGAAAGATACTTTAGAAAACAAAAAAAGAATCTTGATATTTGCAAATATGAAAAAGTTCTTAATATTTGGAGATAAAAAAAATAAAGTTCTTAACATTTATTATTTTTCTTCCTTAAATAATATCTTTTCGTGTTTTAGGGTGATTTAGCATTCGTATTATACTATGAAATTACAAGATAATCTGCCATTTTAAATGAATGCTCTTATGCTAGTGTATGCGTGTATTTTTTTTTTTCAGGTTTTTACAAAAACCTTTTAATCTCTTTGAGTGTGAGATTAAAAAAAAAAAAAGCTCAAGCCCACAATATTGCATAGGCCCCTTGCCCACAATTTTGTTGATTTAATATTAAAATATATAATAATTACATGATGCATTTAAAATATCTAGTATCAAAACAAATTTCGAAGTTTGGTGGTGAAAATTTTAAATTCTAAAATCCAAACCAAGATAATTTGAAGCTTGAATACGTATAGGAAGAAAGAAAGAAAATAATTGAATGTGTATAGCAATTTGTACCATCCACACATTAATGCTGTTGATTTTCATTCAGCTTATTCTATTAGACATACATAGGACGCACACGCTCAGAAAATGATTTAGGCAGAGGGCAGCAGTGGATAAAAGGCGCCAAACAAGAATACAAAACTGATGGGGTAGGCCCCTAATGACTGCAAGCCATTAGCTGTATGGAAAGCTAAGCTAAGCTGTGTTGTCAATGCTGCACTACTCAACTCTTCTTAATTCCTTTCCCTTCCCAAACCTCCTATATAAATAAGACACTTCTCCCACTTCCATTCCACAACAAAAATTTTCTTCATAAAAAACACGTCCATACATACATATCCATGGCCATCTTTTACCCTTCTAGAAATGCTGGTGTCTTTTATCTATTATTATTATGGGTTCTCTTATCTGCTATGTGTGTTTGGGGACGACCAGCCACTTTTCTGCAAGACTTTCGAGTCACGTGGTCCGACTACCATATCAGGCAAATTGATCAAGGCAGGGCAATCCAACTCATTCTAGACCGAAACTCTGGTAACATGTCCAAAACTCTTTGGGTATTTTAGATGCCTGAACCAATATTATGATCACGTGGAATATTTAGGAATATACCCTCAAAAGAAACAATGATTTGGATAACACAAGTTAACTATCTATCTATCACATACTCTGCTCCTTTTACAGGATGTGGG
Organism: Ormosia emarginata; assembly: GCA_029884605.1. Classification (NCBI taxonomy): domain Eukaryota; kingdom Viridiplantae; phylum Streptophyta; class Magnoliopsida; order Fabales; family Fabaceae; genus Ormosia; species Ormosia emarginata. Next base: position 18,076,108 of record JAQQTP010000064.1, on the reverse strand, counting down.
TTTGCTTCCAAGGCGAAGTACATGTTTGGCCGTGTTAGCATGAAGATCAAACTCATCCCCGGAGACTCTGCTGGCACAGTCACTGCATTTTATGTAAGTTCAAATTTCATATCACAATCCCTTTGTTTGAAAAATTCTCAGAGGGACAAGAACACTGATATATATAACTTGATCTTGGTTTGTGGTAGTTGAACTCCGACACGGACTCTGTTCGTGATGAGCTGGATTTCGAGTTCTTGGGGAACCGTAGTGGACAACCTTACACTGTTCAAACAAACATCTATGCTCACGGAAAGGGTGATAGAGAACAAAGGGTCAACCTCTGGTTTGATCCTTCTGCAGACTTCCACACTTACACAATTATGTGGAATCATCATCATATTGTGTAAGTAAACAATAAGATACACAACATATATAGGATTAGGCTAGAGGCATCATCAACACCATTTATTTACCAATTGCCAACTTCTTTAATATAAACTTAGGTTGATAATAAACACTATATGTGATATATTTATAATTTTAAATTTTATTTTAAGATATCGTGTATCAAAATTTATATTAATATTACATTTTTTTTAACAATAAAGACTAGTTTAAATATGTGATATGATGTAAACTACTCAAATTTCTTACTGTTAACCTACTTATAGTGGCTTGTTAATTTGTTAATGTGTTGCAATTGCAATTACACATGCAGCTTCTACGTTGATGAGGTTCCCATCAGAGTATACAAGAACAACCAAGCCAAGGGAATCCCATACCCAATGATGCAGGCCATGGGAGTGTATTCTACATTGTGGGAAGCAGATAACTGGGCAACCAGAGGTGGTTTGGAGAAGATTGATTGGAACAAAGCACCTTTCTACGCTTATTACAAGGACTTTGACATTGAAGGATGTCCAGTACCAGGACCAGCTAACTGTGCCTCAAACCCAAGAAACTGGTGGGAAGGGGCTGCATACCAGGCTCTTAATGCCATTGAAGCCAGAAGGTACAGGTGGGTTCGTATGAACCACGTGATCTATGACTACTGTCAAGATAAATCAAGGTACCCAGTGACCCCACCAGAGTGCCTTGCTGGCATTTAAACCCAAAACACTCCATTCAATTCGTCGGCAAACTCAGTGCTTGACACCATTCATGCCACGCCACGCTTTTACGTACATGTGATATCCCTTTATTTTACACTGTTTTTATCGTGTTATACAAATTTATGTATAGTTGGGGGGACGGTTTATACCAAGCCACATATAAATTATTCTAATGTCTTTGTTCATAGTGGGACGAAGCCTAAGTTCAAATCAAAAGGGGCATAAGTCAAAGCCTCTTCTGGCTCTAGCCTCTATGCCTTTGTATTTTAGTGCGCATTGTAATTTGAGTTATAAGAAAGTTTGTGCATTATTGTGATGATTGATAAATGATATTTACTTTTCCGCTGTAATATAGTAAGTCTCAATTTATGTGGAATAAATTCTTCCTCTGTTTTCTGGCTAAGCAGGGACAAGAAAAATGGTTGGTCTTTTAAGTCTTTAACATTAACATGCTTCGAGCTGGTCTTGGCTCTTTGACTTATGGTCAGCTTCGTGAGTTTATTATTTATTTCATATCAAATCTGAGTCATATGGTCCCCCTGAAATAGCTGAAGAAGTGGTCTTACCTAGATGTAATTAAGCATTAAAAAACTAACAATCAAGTTGTAAGCATCACCTGGTCCCGGGTTAAGAAAGATCTCACTCACCTTAGGTTCTATATTTTTCTCAGTGCCCACATTCTGGTCGTTATATATATGCACGTGCAAGAGGACTGCAACACTTGTGACAAGATGAAGATCAAGGATTAGGTGTAAAATCATCCAAAACCACGAAAATATCTACAAACTTAAAAAAATATGTGTACACACTTGTTGCAATTGCGAAAATAAATCGTCAATTATGGTTATGGATAACAGAAACGAAGGGGAAGGAGTGTACATTCATGCCTTTTGAGCTAGCTAGAGTACATTCATGCCTAGGGATGACACCTGCGTGGGTTATATAGAAATATATTTGAATGAATCAATTCATTGATCAAAAGGAGTTACAAGAAAGGTATTAATAGATACATAAGAGAAGAGAATCAGTTACAATAACTAAGCAACAACTAAGTAAGAGTTTAAAAATACAAATAAAAAATTTGTTAAGATAAACTAAATTTCTATGAGTCAGTGATGACTCCAATACAAACAAAAAATCTGTTAAGATAAATTAAATCCCTATGAGTCAGTGATGACTCCAATATGCCCCCTCAAGATGGTGGTTGAGTCAACAACACCAATCTTGGACTTTAACAGCTGAAACCGTGTGGGTGATAACGATTTTGTTAGCAGATCAGCAAGCTGATTATTGGAAGGAATGTGTAGAACTTGAAGCTCTTTAGATGAAACCAAATCACGGACAAAATGATAGTCAATTGCAATGTGCTTCATCCTTGAGTGAAAAACTGGGTTTGCACAAAGATAAGTGGCACCAAGATTGTCTGAGTGAACAAGAAGCTTGCTGGTTAATGGATGATGAAGTTCTTTTAATAGTTGCTGAATCCAGAGAAGTTCTGTAGTAGTTGTAGCAATAGTTCTGTATTCAGCTTCTGTTGAAGACTTGGCAACAGTGGGTTGCTTCTTACATGACCATGAGATAGGATTGGATCCAAAGTATATTATATAGGCTCCAGTGGACTTGCAGTCAGTGGTGTCTCCTGCCCAATCTGAATCACAATAAGCTCGAATAGAAGTGCAAGGGTCTCAGTGTAGTTGTAGACTATGATCAAGTGTTCCTTTGAGGTATCTAAGAACACGTTTAGCAGCTTGCATATGTAAATCTGTGATATGATAAATGTGTTGTGAGAGACGATTGACAACAAAGGAGATGTCTGGTCGTGTCAGTGAAAGATATTGGAGAGACCCTACCAATCGTCTATACTGAGTAACATCACAACTGGGACTATTTGGAGCAGCTATCAGAGATACACTTGTGGACATTGGAGTAGAAATAGGCTTTGAATCTTGCATGTGAAAAGTGGCAAGAAGATCTCGAACATAATGATGTTGAGTGAGGAAAAGGCCTTGAGTTGTTGGCAAGATTTCAATGCCTAGAAAGTGACTTGGTCTGCCAAGATTTTTGAGAGAGAATTTTCCTGAAAGAGCCTCTTGAAAGTCAAGTAAAGATTGACTATTATTGCCTGTAAGTAAAAGATCATCAACATAGACAAGAAAATATGCCAAAACATGATCTTTACTGTATATGAATAAAGATGTATCAGATTTTACATTAGTAAAACCATAGGCAATGAGGAATGATTTAAGTTCATGATACCAGGCCCTGGGAGCTTGTTTAAGGCCATAATGTGCTTTACTCAACTTGCAGACATAATTGGGTTGAGTTGGATGAACAAAACCATATGGTTGAGCCATATAAATATCCTCTTGAATAGTGTCATGTAAGAAGGCATTATTGACATCCATGTGAGACAAATTCCAGCCTTTTGTAAAAGCAATGCAAGGAACAAGTTTCATGGTTTGAGGTTTGATAACAGGACTAAAAGTTTCTGAATAGTCAATGCCAGGTTGTTGATGGAAACCTTTAGCTACAAAGTGTGCCTTATATCGAGCAATAAAACCATCAGTGTTTCTTTTGATGCGAAACACCCATTTGCAACCAATGATGTTATAATGAGACTTAGGTGGAACAAGAGACCAAGTGCCATTAGCTACAAGAGCATTAAACTCTGCACTCATTGCTGCCTTCCATTGAGAAATTTTGATTGTTTGAGATGCACAAGAAGGTTCAACTAAAGGAGGTAATGGAAATTTGCTGACAGTGTTCAGTTTCTTTGATTTGTATATGCCATTCTTTGATCGTGTAACCATAAGATGTTGAGATATAGGAGTGACCAAGGAAGGTACTACTGCAGGGAAGGTTGGATTGGAATCAGGAAGATCATCTCTGGATTGTAAGAGAGAAGAAGACTCATGGACAGAATTAGATAGAGAAGAGGACTGAGGAGAAAAAGGAATAGGAGACTGCTCACTCAATAATGATGGAGAAGACGGGATAGGTGAATGAAGAGTGGAGGGATTAGAGATAGGAGAGTTTGAAGGTTGAATGGAGAAGATTGGAGAGGTAGGTTTGTTAGATGGTTTGAAAAGATCACAGTTGATTGGAGAATCAATTTGTGAAAGATGAGGGATTATGGAATTTGAATGTGATGAAGATAGAGGTGAAGAGGATAAGGTTGAGTAGAGAAATATATCTTTAACAAACTGAACATGCCTTGATATGTAAAGTTTGTTAGTTTGTGGGTTGAAGCAAAGATAGGCAGATTGAGTTTGACTGTATCCAAGGAAAACACAAGGCTAAGATTTCGGTTGTAGTTTGTTATCAACATAGGAAGAAAGCCAAGGGTAACAAAGATAACCAAAGGTTTTATATTTTAAATAGTTAGACTTCTGTTTGAAAAGCTTTTGAATTGGAGATTGTATTTTTAAACTTGGGGTGGGAAGTCGGTTAATTAGGTAGGCTGCAGTTTGAAGGGTGTAGCACCAAAATTTGGTTAGATGAGAGGCATGATTAAGGAGACATCTAGCTGTTTCAACAAGATGTTCGTGCTTTTTTTTAAAAAAAAATACCATTATGCTCAGGAGTATAGGGAGGTGTAGTTAGATGTGAAATGCCATGTTGCTGAAAGAAAGAACGAAGTTTGAGATATTCTCCACCATTATCTGAGTAAACAGTCTTAATTTTGGAATTTAATTGATTTTCAACCAGTGACTTGAACACAGGAAAGATGACAGAAACATCAGATTTAAATTTCATTGGATAAAGTCATACATAACAAGAGTAATGATCAACAAAAATAACATAATAAGCAAATCTATTTATTGATCTAACAGGAGTAGGACCCTATACATCGGAATAAATAACATCAAGAGGATTATTACTAGACACATTGGACTTATGAAAAGACAACTTATGACTCTTATTACTTAAACAATCAAGACATTTTTTATTGGATGACACAACTGAGATATCATGACTTCTGAGAGCATGTTGCAAAATTCTGAAATCTGGATGACTAAGTCTATGATGCCAGAGATCAGATGAGGAAGATTTGAGAGAATGATGAACTCTTAGACTAAAAGATGAATGAGGAAAGTTGTAGAGATTATCTTCATTTCTTCCTCACAGCAGTATCTTCGTCGTTGTCAAATCCTTTACCTCAAAATGCCATGGAAAGAATTCAAGAGAAACATGATTAGTTTGGCATAATTGAGAAACTGAAACTAAATTTTGGGAAACAGTTGGTACATATTGAACATCAGTAAGATGAAAGTTCTTAAGAGGTGTAGGTAGAAAGGTTGTACCAGTAGCTTGAATTTTAAGTGGCTTACCATCAGCAACAATGATATGATCAGATGAAGGTGCATCCTGAGAAAGGTTTAGTGCTCCAAAATCATGAGTGATATGGTGAGAAGCATCAGAATCAAGCAACCAGTCAGAAGAATCAGTAGTTGATTTCTGCACAGTGTGTGCTTGTGGTCGTTTAGAAGAGCGAGGAGGATATCCATTGATTTTGTAGCAGGTCCTAGCTGTGTGACCAGTTTTGTCACACAATTTGCATACAGGGCCATCATCAGAAGACTGAGAAGAAGAGGGCCTGCAATTATTATAAAATTTACCATGGTTTCCTTGATTTCTTTTGCTGAAATTACGATTAGTGTAATCAGCAGTGATTGGAACAAATTTGTCTTGTTGTTCATCCTTTTGAAGAAAAATTTCAAAATCAACCAACTTGTCAAATAATTCATCGAACTGAAGAGGAGAATCTCGTGTACGGATAGCAGCACTGAACTCACGAAAGGAAGGACCTAAGCCATTTAGAGCAGCAATTACAAGATCAATGTCATCAATTGAATGTCCAATAAGAGCAAGTTCATCTCCAATGGATCTAATAAAACGCAGATAATCATGAACACTAGAGGTGCCCTTTGTGATTGAAGCGAGCCTTTCCTTGAGAGACATGATTCTGGCACGAGACCTATTGGAAAAGGCTTTCTGAACTTTGTTCCAAGCATCCGCAGAGAAGATGGCTGAACACATGACTACTTGGGCTTCAGGACTGCATGAGCCAAGTAAGGCAAGAGAAACATGGTTATCTTAGTGACACCAATGAAGATGAGCAGGATTTGATTGTGCAGGTTCACCAGTACCAATTGTAGGTGAAGGGCAAGGAACCGAGCTAGTGACATTACCTTCCAGATTATTAGCTTTCAGCAGATGCATAATCTATTTGTGCCATAACCTTCCAGATTATTAGCTTTCAGCAGATGCATAATCTGTTTGTGCCATGTGGGGTAATTCGTAGCACAATGCTTGATAGGAAGATTGGAAGCAAAGTTAAATTCAATGAGGGAGGAAGCAGAGGAAGCAATGAAGTTGGTTGACATGGTGGATGTTGTGGAGGCCATTAGGATCGAAGGAGGAAAAAAAAAGGCTGATTAAGCAAAGGAGCTCGTTGATACCATATAGAAGTATATTTGAATGATTCAATTCATTGATCAAAAGGAGTTACAAGAAAAGTATGAATAGATACATAAGAGAAGAGAATCAGTTACAACAACTAAGCAACAACTAAGCAAGAATTTAAAATACAAACAGAAAATCTGTTAAGATAAACTAAATCCCTATGAGTCAGTGATGACTCCAATACAAACAGAAAATCTGTTAAGATAAACTAAATTCCTATGAGTCAGTGATGACTCCAATAGGTTAGCTAACCAATTCTCTCCCTGTCCTCATCCCCAATCTTCGTCACGGGATAATTTTTCATGTTATTCTCATTCTCCGAATCCTTGCAGATATCTACGGAGACTCCCTAAAATGTCAAAAAAATTAGATAAGTTGGTACCGGAACTTAGTGATTTGATAGCGTCGCAATGAGCTCATGCCATTGTGTGTGGTTGAGCCTGAGATGAACTCGTTCGTAGCTGGGCTCGAGACGCGAAGGAGAGAGAGATAGAGATAGATAGATAGAGAGAGAGAGAGAGAGAGAGAGAGAGAGAGAGAGAAGGGGGGCAACATCAATCGGTGATGCTCTGCGTGACGGCAGATTTAGGTTTGACAGGATTTAGATTTGGAAGTTAGACTACTAGAACGAGAGAGTGAGAATCTGATTGAGTGATTGTCAATTGTAATTTGAAAAAGAAATTTTACTAGAGATCTAAATATAGAAAAATTTTTTGTAAAATTATAAATTTTATTAGAGATCTAAATATATAAAAATATTTTTATAAAATTATATAATTTATATTATTTTAATATTTTTTATTTTAAATAAATATAAAAATTAATAAGAAGATAAAATTATTCAATATATATATATATATATATATATATATATATTAATTTAATGGAGACAAGAACCGAGCGGGACAGCCCGTCTCTGTCTCCAAATCTATCACGAGAGAACTTTTGCCTCTGGGTCCTCGCAGGCCTGCCATATATGCTTCAACATTGTTCTCTACTCTGTAGACAACAGCTGCCACTGATGCTGTTTTTCTTTCTTATCCAGTTCCTGTTTCGTAGGAGGTTGGCACATATCTTTCAGTCGCCCTTTTCTTCGTGTTATCAATGTTACTTCTGTTTCTGTTGCAGTACTTTTGTGACGAAAAAGAAAAACTATAGACTAATGCTATTATGTGGACGGAGATTCTTGCTTCACAGAAGCACTGGAAGCTACAAACATGAATGCATTTTTGTTGTAAATTTTTAATCTTTTAAAATCAAGTATATAAGTCTAAAATATATTTTCATAATAATTTGTAGTTGTTTGATTAAGCTTTTAGAATTGATTCAAGAATCTGATTCTGAAATTGATTCAAGAATAAGCTTTAATAAAAGCAACCTAAATTTTTATGTGAGCAAAATTGATTTTGATGTGGAATCTAATGCCTTTTTCAGAAATATCACCACTACATGAACATTACAAAATTATTTTAACATGGCCCATAATTTTAAAAATATATACTCTTATAAATATATTTCAAAATTAATATTTTTTTTTAATTACAAATGAGGTTTATGACATGGTATGATGAGAGAAATGATAGGCAAAGGTGTAAGCAGAGCACTCTGAATGTAATTCGATCCTAGAATAAGCAGTCCTCAAACTAATTAAATTAAGGTTCTTTCAGACTTGGGCTAATTATAGTTTATAATACCCAAACAAATATAAAATTTTAAAATAAACTCTTTTAATATTATTTTACAATCAATTATTTTGACATAATTTTTTTATAATTAATTATTTTAACATTTTTTAAAAATAATATTTCTGTATAATCTGACCCAAAATGGTAATTTTCTGGTGTAAGAAAAAATATTTACAACAAAAGGGAATAAGAACTTCTTCTAAGGAGGATGGAACTTTATGGCAATAACAGAAAACTGGCCATGCTCTTGCATTACTCGTTGCTAAGGCCTAAGAAGAATAAAGGATGCCAGAAGAAGACTTTTATATAGAAGTGAAGCATTATGGCCAGAGTCTCTTGACTGCATCCTGTTTTTCTTTTCTTCCATTTGCTTCAGCATAGGCGCTCTAGACGGCACCCACTAATCCACTCTTTCACCTGCATAATCACACACATCTACACACTGCAACACAGGAGGGGAAAGAAAAAGGCAAAAGAGGGGAGAAAAACAATTATCAACATAAAACAGGAAAAGGAACTTTCACACGTTTCTACACGATGAGAAGGTAATGACTACTTTCATCCATCACTCTTCAATATATTATTTATCTTAATCTATGAGTACTATATGCCCCATTAACATTTCTCAGTTTTTAAACATGTAGAAATAACTGCCTACAACATTTTACTTCAACATATGATAGGGAAACACAATACAATCATCTTGGTAGCAGACTTCATTATAACAAATATAAGAACTTTCTCATTGAAGGGAAACTGCTACTTATTTGAGAATTTTGATGTAAAGCAAAATTCTGGAGAGTTATGTGTAAACCATGTAAAAATAGTTACAGGAATAATATATGTACTCCAAAACTGCTGTGACACAAGCTGGAGCTACCATTCCTCAGTAACAGCTTTGACCAATTGGTATATCGTGGGCTCAATTATTATTTACTGTTTAATTTCACTTAAACTACCAATATTCTCTTTGAGGCGTTTTGATTAAAGTGTCATTTATGGCAAAATAAATTATTAAAATATTATTTTTTTTAAATTAATTATTAAAATATTACCGTTTTAGTTACAGTGACATTTTTTATTTTTTGTTGGGTCACGTGGAATACGCCAGAGCGCTTAGCGTATCCACGTGGAATACACCAGAGCGCTTGGCGTATCCACGTGGAATACGCCAAGCGCTCCACAGATATTCCACGTGATACGCCAAGCGCTTCTACGTATCCTGATGACGTGGCTTGACAAAGTTGGCCAAATCAGATGGGTTGAGACTGGCTATAATAGACTGGGTTGGGCTGACCCGAATGGGTTGGGACTGACTCGAATGGACTGGGCTGGGCTGACCCGAATATGTTAGGACTGACTCTAATGGACTGGGCTGGGATGGCCCTAATGGGCTGGCCTGGGTTGGGCCGAATGGGCTGGGCTGGGCTGGGCCAGACCCTAATGGACGAGGACGACCCAAATGAGCTATGACGACCCATTTTGACATAGTTTCTCAAGTAAAGCTTCTGACTTTTAGTATGTTTAAGTTAAAATATTCGACTCAATTAAATCTAAGGCGAACTTAAGTTTAAAAAATTGAGTTTATGAAATTATAAAGTTAAACTTAGCTAAATCTACCAGTGTGCACCCTTAACGTATTATAATCAAGTTTTACATTTTAAATTGATGGGCTAGAATACTAACCAAGAGAGCATAACAAAATTAATTTCCTTTAATAGTTTAAACATTCCGATTCTATAAAAAAATTGACAGAATTTTTCTTAAAAATAAGACGTTCCCAAAAATATTTCATCCTATATAATGAAACATATTTATATATATTCAATTCATATCAACAAAACACGTATAAGATGCATAAACATAACAGAAAAATCTGGTACATATAAATACAGTCATCCTAAATTAAGTAAATGTAATAAAATGTAGTACATATACATCACTGAGAAGGGCCAATGTCAGAATGTGGGGGTCTGTGATGGGGATCAGAAGAATGTCCTGCCTGTGATGGGTGAGGATATGATGGGTAAAGGTAAGTAGGTGGTGAGTATGGAAATGACGGTGTAAGGATAAAAGTATAAGGATATGGTGGGTAAGGGTAAGTAGGTGGTGGACATGATGTAGACGGTGGATAACCTGGATATGGCGGGTACGAGGGAGGTGGTGGCTGAGACGGACCGTAAGTAGTAATAGAAGTGGGCGGTGGCTGAGTACTAGGCACAACAGAAGAACCAGAGTCATCTGGAAGACGTAGTCGTGATCGAGTACTGGCTAACCCTCTCCGTCTACGGCGCGACCTCTGCTCATCGGACTGCTCGGATGGTCCAGGAATCTCATCTGCAGGAGGAGCTGGACGTAGGTGATCTAATGTGATGCAATCATACTCCCTCACTGAAGATAAGATGTCCTCCATGGACTGTTGAAGGCTAACCATACTAAATCCTGAACTAGGGTTCCTAGCCGACGCATGGACGTTCTCTGCAATGTCAGCCTAAGATACAAATATAACACGTCATTATCAATATAAAATACAAAATGTACAAAACAAATAGTAGAACATATTGGTAAAAAGCTTACCACAAACCCAATGGATGCACCAGTTCAGGAAATCCAACGCATGGTAATCCGTCTGTACCAGTGCATGTACTCAGACTGCGCAGTAAGAGGAGCTTCTAAAGGCCAACCAACAACACACCGTTCCCACCGCGTATCCCAGATGGCTATATGTGCAAGGTGTGTGGCTCGCCAATCCACGTCGTGACGTCCGGCCAATGTAATCGAGTGCAACTCGTCAGGTTGGTGTGGTCTCCGTGGTATTGGTTGGTCCAGACCAAACTGACGCATCACCCTGTCTGGCTGGTGCCACTTAACAATGTGAAAAAAGATAAGTGGAACCACTGCCAGATATATGTCTCTACCCGCGACACGAGAATCGCTGGTGAAGCCACAATCTCATCCGTATATGGCCGCCATGTTATCTGTAATCACAATTGTATAAAGAATTAGAATGCAAGACAATTAACTTATTTAAATCACTATAATCAGATACTGGCCTCATACTCTTCATCTGATCAAAAAACTGACGGTAATATGGAAGCACCCCCATTGGTGTTTCAGTCAACACCTTATGTTTATGCCCCACCTATATATATGTCAAGGTCATACGATGTTAACACAAATAGTATATATAATAAACTAATGTAAAGATATGTTAAGAAACTCACCGAAATCCCAGCGGACGTAGGGGACCACGGGCAGCAACGTAGGCAGCCACAAGAACAGGATCAATATCATCCACGAGTGTAGGGACAAGGGGTGGAAATCTGTGCCATGCCCAGTACTGCAATAGTATGCAAGCAGCTCCAATCTCGTGCACACTGTAATCCGTGGCCTTGCACAACTCTCTGTAAGACCGTAGATCCCTAGCTGTATCTCCCAGTAGCGGTAAAGTCCTCCAACAGAGGAAGGAACATCATGTGCACGTATTTACCAGAATGGTCAGGAAATAGCAATCCCCCGATCAACCGGAGTATGTACGCTCGTGTGCACTACATCACATAATCGTCTCCGTTAGCCGAGGTAAGTCGTGTACGGAATGTGCTCCAGAGCCACGACATATCAACACGTCCACCTAATACGTGTGACTCAGGCGACTACGATCCCAACAAAGTCTCACATAACTGCATCTAATCTGGATGGGATGTACGACTAGTAACTACACCGCCATCAATGGGAAGTCCTGAGATAATAGCAATGTCCTCTAATATGATGGTGCACTCTCCAGTAGGAATATGAAATGTGTGTGTCTCGGGACACCATCTCTCAACTAATGCTGTAATGAAGGAGTGATCGATGGTGCAATATCCCATATGGGCAACCCCCACGAAACCAGCCAACTCTAGATATGGCAGTATCAGCTGATCTGGGTCCATATGTCTGAATTTATTGGCACGTCTGACACGTAGATGACGATCTGGTCTTCCTTGCCATACATGTTGTGATACATGAAAGTCCTGCATCTCTAGTACTGATAGGTCCTCTGGGCCTGGGGGCAGGTGAAATGCCATGCCTCACGCTGTAATCAAGCAACCGACAAGGACATTAGGTAAGTCTTCAAATAATAAAACATACTATAGAATCGAATATACATATTAAACATGAGTGTATCAAGCATAAATTAATAGACACCAGTAAATGCACAATATCAAAATGATATTAATCAAAAATAATAACGTAGATTATCAAATTACACACTGAAAATATTCAATTACACATAAATAGTCATTCATTACAATACAATGGGTATTAAATTATGTCCTAATCAAGTGGATGGCCCTGCTTGGTCATTCCTCAAAGAAGTCGATCCACCACGATGACAACTACGAGAGTTATGTCCAGATTCACCATATTTTCTACATCTTTGTCCCGGTCCTGATTCGCGCCAATCCATCTCATTTCTAAGTCGAGTTGATTTAGGTCGACTTTTAGATCGAAGCAATTGACGATCGGGTACCAATGTAATCATCGGGGCTGGTGGCCACCATGGTTCATCCTTAATGATACCCCAATTAATCTCATACACCTTGTACAAAGTATGCATTTTGTAAACACTGTGCACATATTGAAAAGCGTCAAGTCTCCTGGAAGAACATGCTGCTATTGCATGAGAGCAAGGGAAATGCAACGCTTGAAATAGGCCACAGTCACACGTGCCTTGTTGAAGGTTTAGGGAATATTTAACTCCACCCTGCTGTGTTATAGGGTTGAATGCCTCTTCGACCAAAAATCTAGTTGACTGTATATCAAATCGACGGACTTGGTGAGAGCTTGCCTTGAGCACGTTTACATTCTAACTTTTCAAAAAATCATCAGACCAACCAATCTACCCCATCAACAAGTTTCTCGTTTGCATCATCCTTACGATTAACAAAGTACTCTACCAATTTGTAATATGTCATCTGAACAAGTGCTGTTATTAGTAGGTTTCTGCCACCTTTCAACACCCCATTTATACACTCAGATAAGTTCGTCGTCATATGACCAAATCTGTGGCCACCATCATATGCTAAACTTCATTGTTCTTTTGGAATCAAATTAATCCAATTTGTCATTTCGAGAGTAGCAGTCAACTTTTCCAACCTAGCCTCAAATTTGTATGTCATTGGTTCATACCCTGATATTAAAATATTTAATGAATTGGTGTTAGCAACTAAATTGTAGTTTGATAACTAGTATAGTAAACTCATAAACAATGTCAAATATTTAATTACCTGTGTTAATCAGATATTTCTTTAGGGCCAGGTTGCGAAAGACGCTATTAAAATTACTACCAATATGCCGGATGCAGAAAACATGATGCGCATGCGGTGGCTGCCATCCCAAATGTGGATTCGTCACTGACTGTATGATGTCTTGATGTCGATCTGATATCAAGCACAGACCCTGTTGTTGTGTGACATGTGTTCAAATAAATGCTAAGAACCAACTCTAAGCATCCTTTGTTTCCCCTTTAACAATGGCAAATGCAATGGGCAGAGGTTTTCTATTGTCATCCTGTGTTGTTGCAATTAATAGTTTATGACAATATTTGCCATACAAATGAGTGCCGTCAATCTGAATAATGAGCTTACAGTATTGGAATCCAACAACACATGGTTTGAATGTCCAAAACAAGCGATGGAATACAAGTTTTGAACGGTCAACTCTATTGGCCTCGACATAATCAACGGTTTGCAACTCAACCACTGTGCTTGACATGTCTCTTTGCATGGCAAGTAACCATCTAGGTAATACCGCAAAAGAATTATTTCAGTCTCCAAATACCTTCACAATGGCAATTTGTTTTGCCTTCCAAGCTTTCCGATAGGACACGTCATATTCGAATTGACATCGAACCCTTTCAATAATTAAGCATACAGGTATATCAGGTTTTTGCTTAACTATCTCTAGAATGCAAGAACAGATCATACGAGAGTCTAACTTCTGATGATCTTGTGAAATGGCTGGGTTGACACAGTTGTGAGACCCATTATATTTTCGAATTTCCCACAAGTTTGATTTCTTGCTTAAAATGACCCTAACCCTCCAATTATAACCATCAGCAGCTCTGGGACACTTAACAGTTAGCCGCTGTGTATCAGAATCCCTAACCTTGTAATTCTAATGTCTAATAATGGAATAATATTTTAGGGCCAAATTGACAGCTTCTTTAGAGGGAAATTGTAATCCGACATATAATTCTTCATCTGGATTCCAAATACCACGAGAATCTAATTCACGAAGATTATCAGATGTATTTAGCGCATCCCAATTAATTTCAGAAAACTGAGGGCATGGAGGCATATATGTAGATTCAGGAGCAACTACCAATGAAGGGACTAGTTGTTGTATATTTACTTCAGGGTCGGATTGATCTTCTTCTAAGTCGGTGTCTGTATCTTCGGATTGATCTTCTTCTAAGTCGGTGTCTGTATCTTCACCCTCAGGCATCTCCCCTTCATCATCGCTTGTGTCAGATAATGCATCTACCATAAGCGGGTTATCAGTTTCAAGGTCCAACCTAAATGAGCTCTCTTCAGGCATTGCTGACGTACCAACTTCTTGAGATTGTACTAGGACAGGAGCATGTGTCATGGAGAATTGAGTGTTGATAGGGTACGATGATTCAGCAAGATTAGAAGGACCAGCTTGTAACCTTGTTTCAGAAGGAGCTTCAATATGCTCATTGTGCTCACTTGTTTCCATCTCGACATACAACTCCATAGAAGTTAAGTTAGGATGCTGATCAAAGCAATCAATCATGTAAGCAACATCTTCATCATCTTCTAATGGAAGAGCTATCCATCTTAGAACATTATTCCATTGTGGAAATCTGTACACAACACTAGACACAACTTGATTTTTTTGGAGCCTTAATTTTAAATGAATTCTCCTTTTTTTAAAAGCTCAATGGTCGTATCACGTTGAATCATGATAGACTTGGGACGAGGACCTTTGTACATTAGACCCTCTTCACCTTCATACGTTCTCCCATTGTAATAAATGAGAACAACAAGGTGTTTGCTCATCTTGCACTTCTGAATAATAACAACACAAATAATTTAATTTTGTACAAACAAATACTAAAAACCTACTAAATAACAATAAAACATATATCATACATACACAATTAGTAATAATAATAAATGAAATAATAATAATAATCAATAATAATAATAATAATCAATTATTCTAACAATTAAACAAATATACATAATTACATAAATAATATAGAAATTAAAAAAATAAACAATAATTCTAACACTAAAACAAATATACAATACACAATTAATATAAAAACTCAAAAACATAAATAATAATTCTAAAAATCAAACAAATATACAAAATATAATTAATATAATAACACAAAATCATAAATAATAATTTTAATAATTAAAATATTTAACAATATATATAACAATAACAACAATAATAATAATCTAACGATAGAAATACTTACGAATATGATTCTCGGACAACTTACAAATACGGAGAGTTCAGAGAGAGTTTAGAGAGAATGAAATCTAGAGAGAAGGTGAAAATTTGATAAATGAAGGAAGTTGTCGTGGAAGGGTGAGGGGAGGGGGGTTATAGGGGGTTAACTAGAATACGCCAGAGCACTTGGCGTATTCACGTAGGATACGCCAGAGCGCTTGGCATATTCCACGTGGCCCAACAAAAAATAAAAAATGCCACCGTGGCCAAAACTGTGGTATTTTGATAATTAGTTTGAAAAAATGACATTTTGATAATTTGTTTTGCCATAAATGACACTTTGGTCAAAACGCCTTCTCTTTCAACCTAGTCACACACTTCCATGTTGAATTGAACTAACTAAAGATCAGCCGTATACTCAACAGGTAACCATAGCAATTATTTTTCAGTGTTTCTGCAAAATCTTAGTCTCGCTTGTTATTTAGTTTTGATTAATAGCACCTGAAAAGTGAAAATTTATACAAACAAAAAATTACTTCGTAACTATTAGCAACTCATCAACTTATATAAATCTCTGTTACACTTTATTACTTAAAGCTTCTACTTACTGGTGCAACTTCCTTGATTGATCCACATTTAAATCTTGAACTAGATGTCATTGGAGAACTATACAAATGAAGTTTGCGAAGATATGTTGTTTAATTTCTTTATTCAACATAAACTCTCCCTTTTTCTCACTACTTCGAACCTCCTTATCAGCTACGAGAATATGCGGACACTTATGTCCCTTTACAGATCAATTAGAAAGCACGGAGACGACACGGGACACAACGACACTTCATATTTCAAAAAATATAGGACATGACAATAGACACAACAACACTTCATATTTCAAAAAATATAAGACACGACACGATTACAACATGTTATATAATAAAACATAAAATAAATATGTTATAATTATGAAAAAAACGTATTATTAACATAAAAACACAAATCTTTAACATAAAGTAAACAAATATGATTTCCAAATTTGCAAATAAAATTACTACTAATTTATATGAATAGTATCAATCTCTTCTCTTCCACCTCTATCATTTACAAATAATCCGATTTCCAAATCTGACTCATTCAATGATAAATTTGGATTATGTCTTATTGGCGAAGGAATGCTTGTTACATACTCCTTTTAAGTTCCTAATTCCCCTAAACATCCCAAAATAAAAGCATTTCTACAATTCTACTTAGGTTGTTGTGGTTTGCTCTGTAGTGCAAAATGGAAATGCACAACTGCAAGCTTTGCTCTAGGACATTCGCCAATGGCAGAGCACTTGGTGGCACATGAAGGCTCACTTGGCCATCCTCCCCCTTCCTCCCAAGCTCGAACCACTCTCTGACCATAGTGACTCTGTTTCCTTGTCATATTCCTCTTTAGAAGGCGAAGAAGAAGAAACAACACTAGCACACAGAGAATCATAGGAAAATGCTCTGATTTATGGGTTGGGAGAGAGAATCACACAGAACACTTGTAGATCCTACCGAGTTCTCTTTACCAGCTGATATCGTCCAAGACAGAGAGAGCGAAATCGAGTCAAAGAACCTAACTCGCAGACGATCCAAGCGAAATCGAAAGTCCAGCGTTGGAGGGAACCAGAACCAGAACTCGTGTTGGACCATATCCGAGCCATGTCGGAGCGCGGTGAAACACGAAAACTGAGAAAATGAGGCCAGACACCGTATGGACACGTGTCCGACCGTGTCGTCGGCGCTCCGGTGTCGGAAACGTGTCCAACACCGGTACGGCAAGTATTTTGCCGTGTCCGTGCTTCCTTCAACACTTATGAAGAAACCTAATAACCCTAACCCTATTGAGGAGATTAAGAAGGAGGAAAGTGACGACGGAGGTGCTAAATCTGGATGAGAATAAGAAACCTAATAACCCTAATACCTATTGAGTAAAACGCTGTTTTTCATTTTGAATAATAATGGGCTTATTTAAGGTTGGTAGACTTGGCCCATCACATAGAGTTAATGCCTCAATGGGCTTATTTAAAATTGATATTTTAGACCTGGACGATCTATTTATGTCATGCTAATTTTATTTTTTTTATGATATGAGTTGATTTTATATATACACTCATGGATTAACTGTGAGACTGACGTGTCTGTCAAGCCGTTTTTTTAATTTCTTTATTAAAATAATTAATTGTATTTGTATATATAAATAGTACAAGTAAACTTACGTAATTTTAAACTGAGTGTAATGATAAAATAAAATCTTATTTAAAGTGATGATGACTTCAAGATTCAAACTTTTTATTTTAGATGTAAAATTTGCCTTTAGTTATAATTTACTTTCACTTTCCCAACCTCTGTTGGGTTAATTTTTGAATTAATATATATTACTAAATATATTGCTAAATATATAATAGAACATTGAATGTATTACCCTTTTCTTAATAAATGTGTGAATTACATTTCAGATTAATATTTAAAGGAATGCGCTATGGAAAGCTCGAGCATATAAACACTCGAGTTCCATGCACTATTATCGTTTGTTTTTTAATTTGTTAACTAAAAATTGTTCACGGATCTCTTAAAAAAAATTCAATTTAAAGGCTATATTGGTCGAGCGTTTATAAGCTCAACCATTCAGTTGCATTCTCCATATTCAAAACAAAAATTGGTTGTAAAAGAGTTTAATTAAAAAGTGAGCGGTAAACAACTAATTAACACCTCCTTCCTCTCAAAGCAAAAAAATAACTCCTTCCTCTTATGAATCACATAAATATCGTTTTTGAGACGTGTCATATATTAGATATGTATTCGTACTGATTATATATAGACATTTATATGATATATGTGTCTTGTATATTTAAATATAGTTGATTAAAAAAATTATTTTTTTAATTTAGACATATTTTAGACATATTTGAACACATCTTGAACACATTTAGACACGTTTAGGACATAATTTGGACACGATCCATTAATATATTTTTAAAAGAAATTAGTTTCTATGACTAACGTTCAATTAGTAAACTCGTAACTAACTCAAGCCCAATTACATGACTGACGTCATAAACCATTATTTTCACATACTAGTATTTTAAGTTTTATCTTTTTACACGCCACTATTTGACTTTTAAGTTTTATCTTTTCACACACTACTATTTTTACCTGCTTCTGTTATCTCTACTCGTACCAAGTCGTCCACTTCGTCGTCATTGATGAAGCTTGCCTCACACCAATATTCCCTCTAGTTAATTTTTTTTATGCAAATGTACTTATACATGATTAGTTTTATTAAGAAAAGTTAGTTTAAGAAATTTTTTAGAATATGTCAATAGAAATTATGCTTCATATTTTTTAGAAAGGGTTTGCTATGTAGTAAATATTGACACATATAACATATATTAAAATATTATAAATCTTCAAGTTTATAGAAATGATATTAATGAATTATGATTTTTTCTTAAATTTGTAATTTTATATATATATATATATATATATATATATATATATATATATATATATATAATCCTACTTAGTAGAGAGTGTTTATTGTGAGAGAGTGAGAGGAGTAAATATTAACCATTGGATCTTACATGAATGGTCAAGATTATAACATAAATGCATGTGACTTTTTTAAGTGATCACATGACCTTTAAGTAACTTTTAATCTTGACCATCCATGTATGGTTGTATGGTCAAGATTTACTCATCTCACCCTTTCACAATAAAAACTCTTCTCACTAGATATATCTTATATATATATATATATATATATATATATATATATATATACACACCATCCATGTATGGTTGTATGGTCAAGATTTAATCATCTCATCCTCTCACAATAAAAACTCATCTCACTATATATCACGCCCCATATATATATATATATATATATATATATATATATAAACCAAGTTCTTTAATTTACTTTGATATTAATTTTTATATATATGTCGTGTCTGTATCCTATAATTTTTTGAATTTGGTGTGCCTCCATATCTCGTATCCGTGTTTGTGCTTCGTAGCCTTCTTCTAATAAAAAGACTCTAGTTAAGAATTTAGTTTAATTTTGATATATTGTGATCTAATGATGTATTGTCATATTATTAAATAAGTTAAAACTTATATGAGATGTCAAATTCATTAAATAATGTGTCAAACACATTATTAATTTACCATGTAACTTTTTTTTAAGTGCATCAAGATTAAACTTTTAATAATTTCAGTAGGAGTTTAAAACTTACATTATTAGTCGTGAAAAAAAAAAAATCTGAGCCCAATCATGATTAAGTCTATTATAATCACAATCATGCAATGCATATATGACATAACGTGTCCCTCGAAAACAAATAAATAAATAATTACATTTCAATTTTTTAATTAAAGAAAGATAGCCCCATAATTTTTCAACTGCTTTGAGTATTGGGTGGGTATAAGTGGTGTGATATAGCACCGAAGAAATGTACTTGTATAGTAAGAAATTTCTCCAGACTGGAATATGATCCATCTCCACAGGCAAATGGAACATCATTGCCCCACACACATTTCATGAATTCATTACAGTTTATGAACAGTGACAAATGGCAGACAGGATAAGCTACTTTCTACATAAATTGCAAACTTTCAATATATAATTTTCACTATAGAAAAGGATATGACTTCCACTTGGATTGGAAGACCACATCCAAGAAGACAAAACTTTCTCCAAAGGAGCTTTTGAATTAATCTTTTAGCTACTCTAACATCATGAACAACAATGTATTGACTAAATGTGAAGGTTCCCATAAAATGATACATTGGCTTACCAGTAACGACTCTGACCCAACACCAGTTGCAGCAACGACAATTGCATGGCCTTTACTAAGAAAATTAATACTCAAATACTTCTTTCTGCTATGAATGAGATAAGCCTCCACTATCTGTCAAAGAATAGCAAAAGAATTGACTTATGATTTTTAAATAAATTCTCCCATTAAGCAAGCTTCTTTGCACCACCACTTGAAGAGGCATCGTACTCTTTTACCCAGATGCCTAAGCTTCCGAACCCAAGCAAGGCAGGAGCTTTATTGGCTCATAACGATAATCATAAAATAATTCCTCCCCAGCTTAAATCCGTTCCTTGGCCAAAAATGCCGACCCTGTTGATCCCTAGCAACCATAATAACCTGCTAGAGTTTAAGAAGAAAACCATTAAGAGGTTAACACCCACGACAAGACATGCATTGTGAATTACATATCCAATGATGAAAGCATTTGATTAAGGTTCAGAAGTATACCTTTGCATAGCAATTTGGATAAGGAGAATGGATAGCAAACTTCAATTTGTCACACGTCCATTAAGCATCAAGAACAAACTGCACCTAACAATCTCATGATTCATCATTACATTAAGTGTGTATTTGAATTAACCGTGAAAATTTGGTTATTTTAATAATTAATTATAATATAATCAATTTAATCAGCTTTATGTTTAGATATGTTTACTGAAAAAATAATTTTAAAATAATTTGTTTTATTTAAATAATATAAAAAATTATTTTTATGCATTAATTAAATTACTAAAAGAGAAATAGAATAATTAAAAAATTATTTAATTGAGAACAATATAATATTTACATCTCAAAATTTTTAAAATAATCTATAATTTATAATCAAAAGTTTCAAGTTTTAATATTATAAAAAAATTGTTATAATTCATCGAATTCCGTAAGAAAAAGTAAAACAAAAATTGTCAAACAAAATTGAAAAAGTAAAAAAAAAATTAAGTAAAAAGTTATTTTGGTAGAGCACTAATCTCGACCAAGCATGCTCTAAAATATATGCAACAAAAAGAGCTTATCTCCCACAATAAACAAAAAAGTACTATAAGCATGTCTGATCAATCAAATTAAAGAGAAAAATTCACGAGCCTTAGCTCAGCAAATGCATTTGATGTTATGAATGTTTAATGGCGAGGGTTAGATCCCTCCCTCTCTCCATTTCCCTTACCCCCTTGCCCCTCCCGTTGGGACCTCTATAAGGCATCCCATAGATCACACTTCTGGGTGGGGCCTTCCTCTAGTCCCAATGGAACCTAGCACCAAAAAAGAAAAAAGAGAAAAAAATGAATTTCCTCGATCATATATGTTTCCTCTCTTATATGCTTCCCGGTGTAAAATTAACTCTCCAGTATATTCTCCAAGGTATTCATGCTAACCAGCACTATTCTGCATCGTGAACAGATCACATCAGTAAAGGAGAAAACCAAGCACGTTCTAATATAGCATCATCAATTTGGTAGTTACCTACCTTACAGGACCCCCCAGCTTGATACGTCATATCTGCCTAGAAGAACCTGTAAGCATAATGGATGAAAGTTGTCATCATTTGCAAACATAAGAACAGAAAATGAATAGTAATAGATTATAAATAATAATTTAATAAATAAAGAACATTAATTAGATAGAAAATGAGCAAAAGAATGGAAACTTTTTTGGCTGCATATACATTCTACCAGAGACTTGGGAATATTGGGGCGATTTCACAAACTTAGACGGACCAATGACACTAATCCCATTTATGTTCATCCAAATTTTTACCCCAAAATAAACAACTCCTACCATATTATCAAAGATATATTCTCTATAAGGTTGGGGCTGCACACTGGAAAATATATAATAAATTGCAATAGGCAATAACAATCAAAATATTGAGGTTAAAGAGAGCCTTGTCAGTTCCTAAATCCATGGTTGTTTTCAAGAAAACCCTCTCTTACAAAATGACATTATTATTATACATAGGATTAAATGAAAATATTATAATTATCATCAATCTATCAGTAAAGAAACATAGCATATTTAGAACGTATTTATTTTGCTTACCAACAATGTAGGAAATTTGAAATAAGTTATCTGCGATGCTCAATGGATCATAAAACATGTCCAAACGCCTTCCATGGCAACCTTCAATACATGTTTAATTGCTACACCTCTGAATTTGTAAGTGGTCCAATAGTACTGAAGTATGCTCAAAAGTATAGAGGAGTAAGAATCAAATACCATGAAAGGTAATATACTCTTTATCACTTTCAATTAATAGGTACATTACTTTTGAGTTTGGACAGAATGAAGCCACAATAACTTGCTTGAACATATAACCATACTATCAAAACTTACTAAATTAGACATAGAAAAAAGACATGAGAATTAGTCATATTTTAAAAGTGGTGCTTCATGTCCTGCAAGACTAATTGAGTATGTCTACAAAAAGACACAATAAGGATCCACAAAACACACAATGAAATGAAGTATTAAAGCATAGAAAAAAATTAAAAGAAAAGAAACAAAATTAAGGTAAAGAACGTGAATGTCCTTTTGTTAATGAATGACGTATTTTTTTTTACCCAATTAAAATGACACTCATAAGCCTCTTTGAATGTGTTAGGCCACTATCAAAGACCTAATATATAATTGTAACGAGTTTTCAAAGACTCGGGCTCTTCGTCCTTGATGCTTTTACCCACTTCTTCAAATATAAGGACCTGATAATTTTCAGAAGTTGGAAGAGAGAAAGAAAGGGAACCTGTTGGATGCTGGAGCTCTGGAACCTAAGGTTACCACCAGTTTGGTGGCAATGATGGAGAGAATAGCAGTGTTCAGTAGTGGATATTGAGCGATACCTGAGAATGTATGTACTAATGTTTTTTTCCTTGCGCAGCAGTAGAACGTGTTGAAATGAGAGTAATTGGTAATTGTAAAAAGACTTCAATATTCAAGTCAAACTGTGCACAATTAAGATTTAAGGTAAAGAGCAATTGATATTTGAATAAGGTGATTTTTTTTTATAAGCATGAATAAAGTGATTGAGTCTGATATTTATAAAATTGGAATGGAGAGATACGTTCTCTTAATTATTACAAGAAATCTCTATAAAATTAGAATGTTGATACTGTAGTTATGAACAATCAAAAGCAGTTATAAGTATTATTATTACGCAAGATCATGATTGATAGTTATTGATAACTATAAGATTTATTCACTGCATAAATCTAGCATGGTTATTGCTGCTATCAAATGCCGTGATCCATCATAAATAGCATCAGGATCTCAATCGCGCGTCACAACTGAATTCTAGTAGAGATGTCAAAGACAGACTTCGACTGAATGTGTGCTGGGTTGATCCATAGAACTAATGTTGAGGATCACGGTCCAAGACAAGCAGTAAGGTTCAAAATCCATCCCACGTGGTTCTGCCCAGAAGGAAAAAATAGAAAAGAGAAAAATCCCTTAAAAGAAAAATTATAAGAACTTACGTGAGGCAGCTAAACCCAACAAAGGGAGAACGGTTTGGGAACGTGTTTTAGTAGCAGTTTAAAAGTTAGAAACTTTCACCTTGCATTCTCACACTCACCCGCAACATCCTATGGTGGCCTACAATATCAATGCAATTGATCTTGTTGTGTACATAAGGAATGCAGATTTTTGGTTTGTGCAACAGAATTGGTGTTTGCATGGGAGATATTAGTTCTGAATTAGTTCTGAAAGAGAGAGAGTTTTGAGAACAGTAACAGTTAACGAAAATAAATCGTGGGATAGTTACTTAAAACGTGGGAGATTGATGTGAAATGGTAAAAAAATAAATATAAATATATGTCAAGAGTAAAATGGGTTTAAAAATGTGACCAAACAGAGAACCAACTGCGATTAAAAAATAATATTTTTACATTATTTTTTATCTTATATTAATTTTTATTATATTTTTTAATAAATGAAAGAAAAAAATAAAAAAATAATTTAATTAATAGTATAAAAATAATATAAAAAATAATATAAAAAAATCATGGTCGATTCCTTTTATTAAGTACTATAGATATTGCTTTATTAGTTTCTCATATTTTAAGATTTTATCAAGTAAGGTAAACCTGACACCACACACAATTCCCGAGGACTGTTTTTCCCAGGATACTTCATAAGACCCCACAAACACACACATATATTACTTTTTTTCGGATGATGAAGAAATATTAAATATTTTCTATAGGAGTGGGTGATGCTCTGAATTTTATATCAATAGCTTTCCATTGGACGAAAATTTGTTCTATTGCGTTCTACTATTATATTTGATCGGAGATGAAATTGTATTTGAATATAAAGTAAAAATAAACAATTATAACAGTGAGACATGACTTAAGTGGTAAGTATGTTTAACCTCAATGGCTGAGAGATTTCTGTAATCAATCAATGGTTAGTTTCACACATAACATAAGGTATATAGAGAAGCCAGGTAAGATTTTTTTTTTAAAAAAATAATAAACAAGTCTAATCTTATTAGGGAAGATTTGTTATATGTATCAATCTAATAATGAGATTGGACTTCATCAAAATCAGATGGAAGAAGCTAAGCATGTAGGGTTCCAATACCTATTGGAAAGAATCTATTGTGCCCAGCCATTAACGTTAAAAACAGTCCATGAATGTGATTATATGGGCTCCACGTCAAGGAAAACGTCTTCAAAGCCTTTGGTAAATACAACTGACTTAAGGGAGTGGTCCTGTGACTGCCGAATGCTTATTAACATCTGTCCAATATCCAAATTATAGTGACGAGTTTTGGGCCAACCAGATGTAATTGTTTGGGCTAAATTTGGGCAATGTCAAGTGTCTAGTTAGAATAAATAATAATACTGCCCACCATCATAACGCCATAATAATGGCTAAATTTGCCCGAGTCCCCACCATATATATAACACCAACATGGCATATGGGCTGTCCTCTGAGCTCCGTGATACATGGTGATGTATCCATTCAGGCCTCAGAATTTTTATGGTTCAAGTTCAGCTTTGATTACGAATGGTTGAATAGTCAACTTACAAACGGGGTCAGGGTCAGGTGGGGAGTGATGCTGATACTAATATACTATTACATATATCATCAATTGTTTTCATCAATTGAATTTATTGCCTAATCTTCTTTATGCAGTTAGAAAGTACATCTGTACATGTTAATGGCAGGGCAACGATGTTGAAGATGCCATCTGGATATACTCATGAATTTGATCCTGGTCCATTGTTAAGGGTATATCCACGAAAATGTGTGCAGGACACCCAAACCCTATTCATAGTTTGAATCTTTACGGCATTAGTCACACCAGGTTTACTTTGTCAAAGCACTTGGAGGTTTGGCTATTCGCCCTTTGCCCCTTTGTAACTCCAAAACCATCTTATTGGTAACCTTTCTGTCACTACTGAATGGAAATTAAGGAAACGATGACTATATTATGAGCATCGCTTTCCTTTCAAGAATCTACTCTACGCCATGTGACCAATATCTTCCTTTATTACGTTACAATGTCCTCAGTTCTCATTAGTAAAACATCTTTTAATTTATCAATATAGAATGCGGCATTTCAATGCCACGACATTAAAGTTCTAATGCATCATCCCAACAAATGAAATTATTGTCTTTTTTTTTTTAAAAAAAAATACATATTTCTCAATTTAAGTTTTTCAATTTGACCTATTCATGCATGTTAAATGTTAAATGTTTAAATCCAACACAAAGGTGTACATAATTAATGAATAAGTTAAGATAAATCGAATAATTTAAGAAATGAATTAAAAAACTGAAGTAAAAAGACCAAACATAAAACAACTCTAATTTCAAGAGCCGGAATAGCTTTGTTGTCTTATGACAGTAGTACAACTTTAAGCATAATACATGTTTTCAATGTGTTTGGTAAAAATGCATGAGAAGGCCAAAAATAAATGAGCGAGAATTGATAATCTATTTTTTTTGGTAAGACTACAATATATTTTTACTAGTTCAATTCATTTAAATCATTCACAGGATTATAATCTATTTGAATACAATAATACATAAAATATAGCTTCAGTAGACTCGTTTTTATCATTTTTCACTTTTCCATTTTGACTTTTATCAAGCACTACCGTAAAACTCAATTGCAATTTCTTTTCAATTTTTGCTTCTTTCAAGTGGAGAAAAGCTTCTCTTCAATTTTGACTTTTTGTCAATCAAGTTATATGTTACTCTCTCCATTTCACAATATATGTTGTTTAATATTTTTTCATATAAATTAATAAAATTATTAAATACTTTCAATTTTAATAAAATATAATTATATTTGACTAAATAAACCTCTTTCTTCATTAATGTTCTCTCTCATTATACTTAGTGAGGATTCTAAAAGATAAAGATAAAGTTAGAAAAAATAATTAATACTTTCTTGATTTTTAAGGCAACAAATAAAATGAAATAAAATTTACTATAAAAAAGGACAATTATTTTAAAACAGATAGAATAATAAGCATGAAATTCTTAAATGAGAAAACTTAGATAAAGTTATTTAGATGTTTGTGGTGTTGTTCTTAAATTAAAATATATATTATTTTTTACATTTTATTTATGATTTTTTATTAAAAAAATGAAATAACAAAACATAATATATATGTTATATTTTTATTAAATGACAGTATCACACCTAAAGAGTTTTATTTTAAATTTTTTCCTATTTTTAAATGTAAACCCACTAGAGATAGAAAGGCAAACCAGAAGAGAACCCTCTCTTATTTTTTTTTTCGCGACACCATGAAAATTCCGGTAAAAGTGGTGGCATTTTTTTTTTTCTTTGCAAAGCGTAAAACAACGGAATAATATAAAAATATTTCATGTAATTGAGTTTGTTATATACATCCGTCAATTTAGCATAAAGCTATAGTTGTGGTGGTTGAATTCAAGAAAACATCAATGATATAATTAATGGTTGATGTTTGTAAGTTAGATAATGTGACAATTATTACTCCACGTTTGAGATATAGCTATTATAAATATTTGCTGAATTTGTATTTGCAAAGCATATTATATTGGGAAAAGTTGATTTTATATTTTTTTTAGAAGTATAAGTATTGTATATATTTTTTTAAGGTATGTGATTGAGAGATAGAAAGTGATAAAAAAAGTAATTATAATAAATAATATTAGATAAAATATAAAAATAAATGTATATATTATTTGTGATAAAAATATCATAATTGTATTATATATAATCTCTTAATTATGCTGGTGATTGAGTTTAGTGTTTTCGAAGGGTATTTAATTTAATATATTAGGAACTAAACTCAGATGATGAGGCCACTTTCACATTGTTTTACATCAACAATGACAAAATAATAAAATATTAAATAATAAATGTGCATTTTGATCCATCAAATAATTGTTGAAATGAATACCGTTTACAAGCCGACAAAGTAACCAACGGAGGACATATGTCTTTGGGATTTCTGCACACGTAGTATCGTACAAAATCAGCAGAAAATAGAAAAATATCATCCTAAGTTTTTTAAAAGGTGTATTATTATTTACAAATTTTTTTTATAATTATGATTGAATGAAAAAAAATTAATATTAAATATATATAATTAATAATATTTAAAAAAATATAAAAAGTGACGTGAAAGAAAAGTATAATAAAATCAGGGTTGGCAGAAAATCATCTCATCTCAAGAGGTGAACTATACATGACTTTTCACAAAGATGCTTTGATTCTGCACAAACGCATGAACCATATATCCCTTTTTCCAACTCTTAACTTTTGAAATATGGACTTAATTACATGCATGTTTCGTTTTCACTTTTCTTTTTGACTGACATAAAATTGCCCCTTTATCACGCTAGGGTTAGCCAACATAAACGGGAGATGATCACATATTCACATGTGACCAAGGACAAGGAGGTTCAGCAAATTTTTTACCAGCTCGATAGCACATGCTTATTTATGTTTCCATCAAACTTAGTTATAATATAGTGAATAGGGTAAATATCGAGAAAATTGACATATTTTTTGTAAATTATTTTCTGTTTATTTATTTAATTGTCTTGGTCGGATTGACGATCAAACAAGCAAATTGACTTCTGACTAATTCAATTCTCAATCAATGTTTTATAACTACGACCAAAATTACTCAACTGAAAAGTTCTATATTTTTAAATAGTTTTCACACTCTTTGGGTCCTCGCACGAATAGCATAATTTATAAAATTGTGATATGTGTGGAGTTGGAGTACAAGGAGGGCGTCGAAGGTGGGGAGGGGGAACGTGATGATGATGGCGATGGCTTAAAAATGGTGTATGAAAGTGATGATGAGGAGGCAGGTTAGCAGTTTCCAGGAATTTGTCCTCTTTTCCGGGAAAGTCCCTCTCATGTTTATTGGTCCACCCCATTATGAATGATGTGTAGGATGAATTCAACACTATATTATAAATCAATATAATCTATATAAGTTAATTCTCTTTTACTGTAATAATCACTATAATATAGTTTAGATGTTAGGATGGTCAAGTCTTGTCTCATTTTTTAATGTTCTAGTGTCCAATTCCAATCATGATAGCGTGGTTTGAACGTATACAGGGAATTGTTAATTAGCAGTGGACACCAGAACTTTGCCGTTCGTTTTTTAGCAGCTGGGAACCTGAGGTGACGTGTGAGGTGGAATTTGAGGGCTTTTTGGATACAGGTTTGTGGCAATTTAAGCAAAAAGCAGGGGGAAAAAAGGAAAGAAAGAGGGGCTGACCTTCAAGGAAAATCCCATGTTGAGATCTTGAGAGAGACCTATTGGGCCATCACGTGGGGGTGTGACCCACCAGTCCCCTTAAAGGCATAGCATCTCACGAGACATCAGTACATGGAGGCACATAATCAACTCTATCCCGTGTAATTCTTAATTAGTATAGATATTTAAATTATTATTTAACATATATAAAATTATGTCAAAACTACGTTAATTTTTAAAATTATTTTTATAGATATCATCTAATAATTTAAATAATATTATAAAACATACATAATTAAGAATTTCTAGACTATCCCCTCTTTATCTTTCTCAACTTTGATTTTTCATAGTCAATCATCTATTGCTTTCTACACAAGCCTAATCACGTCCTTCTCCAGTCTCTATTCCCTCAAAGCCTGTTCAGGGTTCAGTCCGATCTGAAATTAATTGAAACAAGTTTGAATTTTAAAATTAAATTTAATATATTTTTTGGTCACATTCGAATTATATTTTAAATTATTTTAATCCAATTTGATATTTAAATTATTTAAAACTTATACTTTTTATAATTAATTATAAATAATAAATTTTTTAATTTAAATTAATAATTTTTACATAATATAAAAATATATTTATATTTATGTTATTTATTTTAAAATATATATTATAAAATATATATTAGTTTTAATTTCATATTTTTATAATTTTATGACTTAACTAGATATAATATTTAAATTTATATATTATATTTATATATCAAATTAATCTGATTTAATTCCGATCATTATCAATGTGATTAAATTTAAAAAAATAATTTGATAAAAATATTAAATCACATTCAGATCAAGTAAAACTCGCCTCATGTATACTCTTACCTCACCCCTACTCATCTCTTGGTCTCTCGTTCAGTCTTTCTTTAAGCAACTGATGTGCAGACAGAAACACGTGAGCTAACTTCCCTATCCGCACCTTGAACATTTCTATGACTTAATAATAACCTCCAATCCAACTGATATATATACACTTTTCTTAATTATTTTTTTGTTCTCACTTTTGACTATACAATTCCCCCTCCCCCACGGCTATTAAAATATCAGGCAGAGGCAATTTACATTATTGTAATGATTGTTTTTTTTTTTTAATGTTTCTTCTACGTCGTAAATTCTACATCTCAGTTGAATTGGTTAATGATGAATCACTTATTAATTAATAACGTATATTAATTAATTAATGAATTAATAATTTATTTTAAGTTAAAAATAAGTTGTTAGTTTATTAATTAATTAATATATAATTAACTAATTATTAATCCATGTAGGTGAAGTGTAAAGGTTTGGAGCGTGGGGCTGTGTTTCTTTTTCCTTTTCGGTATAGAATACTGTTAATTAATTTTCTGCTTCCATTCAATAATGGTACAATATTATTAGACTCAACATAGAAATGAAAAGAACTGTTTTATCAAAAAATAGTTATTAATTAATTTTGAAGAGAGCTTAACTTTTTGAGATATTTTTTATTCAGTAGACAGACGCGTCTAGATCAACTGCGTACAAATTCATGTATGTTATAGAATTATAGAAAAGCAACGTTATAACTCACACTTGGAATGGGGGACAAGACTACAGGAGGATATAATGTAACCCGCCACGCACCTTTTACTATTTCACATCCATATCTATCTATAGACACACTCACACACGTACCACTGGAGTTAAAAAAAAAATTGAACAATGAAAAAACTAGTAATTCCTTCATAGATCGATGTCTTCTATAACGATTTATAAACATACAAAAAAAGGAAAAGGAAAAGTAAAAAAGTAATTTTGATCAGCAGTTACTATTTTCTACAATATTAGTTAATTACACCCTTGCCCATTTCCCTAGGTATACTCCATAGACGTATACCCCTCAACCACAAAAAATACAATGGTTGTGGGGGAATACTCTTTTTTTTTTTCTGAAAAGAAAAGCAAAAACCTAATAATAATCTAACATGCTGCAGAAGGATTGGTGAAGGGGTTGTAGAAGTGAGGCTTGGGAGCCATTGAGAAGGGGCTTTTGTTGGAAGCACCACCGCTAACACCACCAAGTCTCTCACAAGAAGGGCACATGGTGAGGGTGGCCGCAGGCATAGGCATGTACAAGGGCTGTGCTAGTTTCAGTGCCTTCAGCTCTTGCAGCTCCTTTTGTAGCCGCCTGTTCTCGTCTGTTAACGATTCACAACATTTCTTTAGGAACTCGCAGTCCACCTCTGTCTGCTTCAGCTTTGTTCTGCGACACACAAACCAAAAAATCTTAATCACCACTCACCATTCACCAACGCACGTATCCACATATCCGTCTCAAACCCGTAAGAATTACGGCTATTCAACAGCCACAAATTGAAACTATACCATGCCACACATACGTGTATACATATATGTACACACATAAAATAACTTTTTTATTATGGGATGGTCCCCTTAATTAATTAACCTGAAAACTTAATATTTCCTTACTGTAATTCGGTTATTAGAGGCGCTGAGTTTTATTCAATCAATTATGTTATGTACCAAAAAATCAATCAATTATTACCATGTTTTGATTGAATTTGGTAGAATAATACCCTTTTTTTTTTAATAACTCAATATAAAATAAGTTAATTCAAATACATATTATATACCTGGCTCTGCGGTTCTGAAACCACACTTCAACTTGTCGTGCCCGTAGATTTAACTGCTTGGCTAAAGCTTGCTTCTGTTTCTGTAAATCCAATCCAAGGCAACAATATTAATCATATTTATATAGTT
This sequence comes from Ormosia emarginata, assembly GCA_029884605.1. Lineage (NCBI taxonomy): Eukaryota > Viridiplantae > Streptophyta > Magnoliopsida > Fabales > Fabaceae > Ormosia > Ormosia emarginata. Next base: position 18,044,037 of record JAQQTP010000064.1, on the reverse strand, counting down.
TTATTAAAGGAAGAACCAATAAATTAATATATATAGGTAGGTAGGGAGAGGATAGAGATTATTTATCATTAATTACAGGATTGAGAGTGCTATGTTGTTTGAAGCTCTCCTCTAGCAGAGCAGATTGTTCTTTGGTAAGCCTGAGCTTCTTCCTGGCATTCGTGCCGTCTTCATCTTCGTCGCTGGCTCTCGAAGAAACCCTCTCTATCTCTGCTGCCTCCACCTCTTCACTGCTAAGATCCCTCTCCCTCTTGACCCTGCTACCAGTAGAGAAGGAGGAAACAGCGCTGTGAGGTGAAGTCTGTGTGGAAAAGTCAAGAGGGTCCTCACAATAAACTTTGTACCTAATATCCATCTTAGTTTTGGGAAATTGGACCACCTGCGCCTGCAGGTAACTATCACCGGACAGTCCCAACGTTAAAGATGGCTCAGCCTCACAGTTATTTGTTGCACATGCTGTGATAAAACTGGAGGAGTAGGGCTTCGTTGGTGTTGCCCTAAGAGTTAGATGATCATCATCCTTGTTAGATGGTGTTGGAGTGGTGGTTTCTTCTTCTGTACCAATCAAAGCTAACCCCAGAACAAGCTGAAGACCCGAGTTATTAGCATCATGATTATGACCCATTTAAGAGAATAAGGTGATGGAGGAGAGGGACTTGTAATTTTATTTTATTTTCTCCTCGTCTTTGTGTAAGGAAGAGAAGCAAGGTGAGGGAAGAGTTAGATGATTAGATGATGGTATGGTTTATAACGTCTCATGGGAGTAGAAAGGGTCTTAAGAAGAAGAGAGGGAGGTATAGGGGTAAGAGAATGAATGAGACTTTTGTGGGGGCGTTGGGTGGGTGGGTATGATTATTGTTAATCAAAGGGTGGAATGAGTAGAGAAACGAATCTGGGTCCTATTGGAAATTATGAAAGTCCCCACTATATCTCTTGCATAGGTTGACCATTTAAGCCCCACTACTGTTACCTCCATTATAATAACAGACAAACTTGGATAATCTTTCCCTCTCAGATGCCCTATAGAATCCTAACACTTCACATGGCACAGCAAAACACATCAAGAGTGTGGGTGATTTCCGCTTGCCTTCGCCACCCACACAGGTGTACGTACCAAATATGAACTATACATTATATATATTATTACCATACTATCTTGTCCTATATATGCTTCCTTGCGTTTGTAGTAGCTTCACTTTACATTGTCCCAATTATTGGCCCCATTTAGTCTTGCTTTACTTGTGTCCCAGCAGCATTTATTTCTTCTTTTTTTCCCCTTACGTTTATTCATTTTCTCTAATTTTACTCCTCTTTAATTTCCCTCATTGCCTTAAAAAAGATAAATAAATAAATACACACACATATATATACACTTAACAATACTTTTTATAATTATATATTATAAAATATGCTTTATTTCAAATTGTAAATAATTTCATAATTTAGTTAAATATTATACGTATTTATATTTAAATATTTTCATTACCCGTAGCACTCGATCATCCAAAAGATTGCTTCATAAGTTATAGCCGAAAATAAATATAACCAAAGCGATCGAAAAAAAGAAGAGCATGATTGGAATATGTATATATGTGTGATTGTGTGTTTTCCATAATTAAAACAGACCCACATGAACTGTCTCCCACTCCATGCCTGGCTGAACTTGTTAGAGATGGGTACCTTGTCACCTTGCTTACCAATCTTGTATACTTTTTAATGAACGAGGAATGTGAGGGATGATTGGACGGTTTTCTCTTGCTTATTATGAATGTGGAGATTAGAAAGGGATGTGCAATATTTGTTTGTTTCCAATGGAAAAATGAAATAAAAGAAAAGAAAAGAAAAGAAAAGTAGGTACAAGACACAATTGGAGTTTCAAAGAGTTATAATGGCGCCAGAATATGATTCATCAACAAGAATCCGGATCTTTGCTTAAATAGAAAGTTGATGTGGAGTGTTCCGGACCTACTTCTCTGTATTAATACAATAAGCACTTCCAATAATGCATTGTCGGCGATGCGGAGCAGAAATTAGGTCACCCACAATTGATGATGAACCTAAAATAATCAGCAGTGAAATAACGGCGTTAAACCAGCGATCCTATCTATTAATGAATTGCTTGCTTTTATTATACAATCATGCTAGTATTAAACAACTAATAATTTATTCATCTATTTTTTTTTCCATGCTTAATTAGCTAGCATCTTTCTTCAATATAAATAGGTTCAAATTAAATTTCATAGGACCATACGTTGTTGATCAGAATGGTGTGGCAAACTCCTTGGCACTGGATATATGATGTCCAAGTTAAAAACCAGGTTATCATTAACCTGTTCAAGGTTGAGAATTAGAATTGGATTAAGGTTTGAATGCATATTTTGTTAGAAGAGATTAGCGGGTAATCTTATTATCAAGAATGGTTGATTAAATATTTGAGTCTTTAATATTTTTATCGAGAAATTAAATTTAATATATCTATGTTTGTAAATTAGACTATCCATTGATCTTAATATTAATTTTATCGGTATTTTGATGGTTGTAAAATTTAGATTGAAAATCGGACCAATTAGGAGGCCGATTTGTGGGTACATGGAGAAAAAAAAAATCAAATAAAGAATCCAAAAAAGAGAAGAAAAAAATACAAACCTATGAAACATGTACACTTCATTTTTTAGGTGTGTCCGTATCAGACACATGATAACACTCGTACGACACATGTGTCTTATGTGTCTGAATGTGTTCAATTAAAAACATTATTTTTTTTTTTAGTTTGAACACGTCTTATATACACTTGGACACGTCAAGAATACAATTCGAACACGCTTGGACATGTTTAAGATACAACTCATTAATATATTTTTTTAAAAAAATTAATTTTCATAACTAATGTTGAATTAATAAGTCCGTAACTCATTCAAACCCAATCACATGACTGACATCTCATGCCACTATTTTCACATACCAGCATTTTAAGTTTTATCTTTTCACATGTCACTATTTTTCACATGTCACTATTTTTCACATGTCACTATTAGGCTTTTAAGTTTTATCTTTTCACACACTATTATTTTTATCTGTTCTTTCTACATTTACTCGTATCAAGTCGTCCACTCTATCGTCACCGAAACTTACCTCACACCACTATTTCCTCTAATTTTTTTTTATGCACATGTACTTGTATATGGTTAGTTCTATTAGGAGAAATTAGTTTAAGAATTTTTTTAAAAATGTCAATAGAAATTATATTCTATATTTTTTAAGAGGGACTTATTAGGTAGTAAATATTGACATATATGACATATATTAAGATATTGTAAATCTTTAAATTTATAGAAATGATAATAATGAATTATGAATATTTTTTTCTTAAAATTTTGCAATTATATATATACATAAATCAAGTTCTTTAATATATTTTAACATATATATGTCGTATTTGTGTCTTACAATTTTTAAATTTAGTGTGTTTTGTTATATGTGTCGTGTCTCATGTCCATGTCTATATTTGTATTTCATAGATACAAACTAATCAATTTTTTAATTTTTATTTAATTCATCAAATTCGTATTGATTTTGATTAAACAATAATTATTATGTTCAACCATAAACCCACTAATAACCCTAGTCATCCATTTTCAATTCTAACGGCAGGGGTGATAATCTGCTAGATTATCTGTTTTTCCAAAGCCTTTTGAGGGGATTTCACCGCTTAAGCCAAATTTTTGACGTTGTTTTGACCTTAAAACAGTTTTGTTTTGTCTTTTTAGTTAATTTATGTTAGTTTGTTATATTAGTTCATTTTGATTAGAATTATTGGTGCTTTAGCTCATTTATCGTTGTTTTGATTGCAGGCACCAAGAGAAATATGATGAAGCTCAATGTGCCAAAGAAAAGCACTCAAGAAGAGAGGACTTTAAGCCTCCAAGGAAGATCAAGAGCAAGTCTGTTGAGCCTGGCGCCAGCGCTGCTGGAAGAAGCGCCTAAGCGCGCCTTAAGCTTCAAAGGAGACACGCGGCTGGATGTTGAGCGCCTAGGCGCTCGAAATCAGCGCCTAGGCGCTCACGCTCATGACAGCAAATGCGTTCTGGACATATAGCGCCCAGACGCTCCAGACGAAGCGCCTAGGCGCCTATACCAGAGTTTAAATTCATATTTTCTGACCTAAATGAAGGGGGCTGCGTAGAGAGAACAAGGGGGAGCCGTTTTGGAGCAGAGAAACACCCTATCTTGGGTGCTCTACGGTGGATTTGAAGAGAAGAAGAGTGGGAGCTCAGATTTTCTTCAATCTTCCATGGAGTTTTGCATCTTCTTCCCTATTGTCTTAGTTTCTATTTTTATTTCTATGTCTAGCTAAACTCTCCCTTGTTGGGATTAGGTGGATCTTGATGGATCTTGATTGTTATTGATGTTGGATTTAATTAATATAAGTTGCTATCTCTATTTTGAGTTTATGATCTCTTCTCTTAATGCTTTCTAAGGATTGATCCTCTTTGGAATGATTCTAGGGTTGTATGTTGAATGGAAATTTGACATATGATTTGTGTTATGAGATTATGAACCTTGCTTATCTCTAGGCTAGAAATAGTCATTGATTTGCTTGTTACCTCTTTTAATTCTAAACCGTAATGTTTGTTTTCTCTTAGATTCACCTAAGGAATTAGGGTTTTTAATTGGGAACAAAGTCAATCGCCTAAGGAATTAGGGTTTGATTAAATTAGAGAATTCGGTAACAAAATATGAATAGTAGCTTGTATTAATTCCAATTGATATGCAATAAGTGAAATCAAATGAAGCTTGATCCCAACTCTTTCATTAATTGATTATCTTTCATTTTGCCTACCAAGTGTTTGATAAATTGCCAACTAGAAAAACCCAAAAATATTGTCATTGCTTTTGGTTCTTTTGATTTTGTTATTGTTATTGAAACCCATTTTAATTCAAATCTTAGTTTAAATAGTAGCTAACTTCGTGAATTGGTACTTGGCCATCGATCCCTGTGAACGATATCCGGTTTCTCACCGTTTTTATTACTTGACGATCCGGTACACTTGCCGTGATCACATCAAGTTTTTGGCGCCGTTGCCGGGGATCGATTTTACCAATATCGGTAATATCGAAGGCAGCCACTAGTTTAAACATTTTTTTGATTTGTTTATTCATTGTAGTGTTTAGTTTCTTTTGTTTATTTATTTCATTGAGTTATTTTTGCTCTGATATTGTGTGTCTAGTGTATGCGAGGTACTGTTCAACCAGATCATCTTCTTTTTGACTCGGAGATAGAAAGAACTGCAAGAGCTTTGAGGAAACAAGCAAGAGAAAGAAGAAGGAATTTGGGTAATACTCACATTGTTATTGAAGATATGGCAAACAATGGAGAAAATCAAACCCACAACACGCATGGAGAAAATATAGATCCTCCACCACCACAACCACCATTAGGACTCTCATGGATTATTCTATTCCTAACATGGATGGGTGTGGAGCGAGCATAACAAGACCTCCAGCCGTGCAAATAATTTTGAGTTGAAGCCACTCTACTCCATTTGGTGCGAACAATCGCTTTGGAGGATTTGACAATGAAGACCCACATGTACATATAGCGGGTTTCTTGCAAATTTGTGATACAATGAAACTCAATGGGGTGAGTGAAGATGCTATTCGTCCGAGATTGTTTCCTTTCTCTGTGAGGACACGAGCTAAGAGTCTGGTTGGACTCATTGGCAAGAGGAAGCATAACTACTTGGGCAATTTTGGTTCGAAATTTTTGACAAGGTATTTCCCTCCGTCCAAGGCCGCAAAGTTACGAAGTGAAATTACATCATTCGAGCGGTTTGATGGGGAATCTCTTAGTGAAGCGTGGGAGAGATACAATGAAATGTTGAGGAAATGCCCACACCATTGTTTTGATTTACTGGATCCAAGTGCAAAGCTTCTATAATGGCATGCTACCTCAAACTAGAGCCATGGTTGATCTTTGCGACAGTGGAGCATTGAATTATAAGACCCCGAAGAAGCTTGGGAGTTATTTGAAATAATGGCCAATAATGACTACCAGAGGGTGGAGAAAGAGTGTAATGAAGAAAGGGTACTTGGAGATCGATTCTATGAATGCACTGTTGGCTCAAAACAAAATTTTGACTCAACAGACTTGAAAATCTCACAAAGAAGGTCGATACTCTTAGTGTGAATGCGGTGCGCAATGCTCCTTTGGCTGTGATTTACGTGGAGGTGAACATGGGAGTGTGGATTGTCCAGGAAATATGTTTGGACCTCCACTCAAGAGCAAGTGAACTTCATGAGCAACCCTCCAAGGCAAGAATAATCCTTACTCCAACACTTACAATCCAGGGGTGGAGGAATCACCCAAATTTTTCATGGAGTAATCAAGCCAATCAAGCTCAACCAAAGCAAAGAAATGGGTTATCAAGCACACCCCCAACAGTCATATCAAGGTCCTTCATCTTCCCAACCTCAGTCTAATGAGACGAAGGCTTCTTGGGAGTTAGCCTTAGAGAAGTTGGCCACACAAACCTCGTCCTTTGTTAAAACCACCACTGATTTTATGGAGGAAACAAGAGCGGGGTTCAGAAATCAAGATTCTTCAATCCGCAATCTAGAAACGCAGGTGGGCCAGCTTGCAAAACAACTTTCAGAAAGACCTCATAGTTCTCTACCTAGTGACACGGTGACAAATCCGAAAGAGCAACGCAATGCCATCACTTTGAGGAGTGAGAAGGTAGTAAAAGAAAAGAGGTGATCGAGGATAAAGAAGACAGACAAGACAAGAAAGTGGAGGAAGAAGTAACTCAAAAGGCCAGTGGAACTATGGAAAAGGGAAGAATCAAGTTGAAAAGTATGATCTGACCACCAATCCATATTTCAAGATTCCTTTTCCTCAAAGGCTAAAGAAGCAAGAGAAGGAGAAGCAGTTTGAGAGTTTCTTGGACATTTTTAAGAAGCTCCAAATTAACATACCTTTTGCAGAAGCCTTGGAGCAAATGCCTTCTTATGCCAGATTCATGAAGGATTTGCTATATAAGAAGAGGAAGTTGAAAGGAGATGAGACTGTAGCACTTACTGAGGAGTGCAGCGCCATAATTCAACGAAAGCTACCACCAAAGCTAAGGGATCCAGGAAGTTTTAGCATCCCTTGTACTATCGGGAAGTTGAATGTTGACAAGGCTTTATGTGACTTAGGTGCGAGCATTAATTTGATGCCATTGTCAATCTTGCGCAAGCTGGGAATTGAAAAAGTGAAGCCAACAATGGTCTCTCTTCAATTAGCAGATCGATCAATCAGACATCCATATGGTATCGTGGAAGATTTGCTAGTGAAGGTTGACAAATTTATTTTCCCACTTGACTTTGTGATCTTAGATATGGATGAGGATGTTAATATCCCTTTGATTCTTGGAAGACCGTTCTTAGCTACTTCAGAGCACTGATTGATGTGCCGAGAGGTGAACTGATTTTGAGGGTGGATGGAGATCAGGTGACCATCAACGTCTTTGATAAATCTGCACAGACATCAGATCTCTATGCTCCCGTCAATTGCATCCAAGATAAAGCTCAAAAGGAGTCAGTTGGTCCTCCAATTTCTCATAATTCATTGCACAAAGGGCTAAAATCTTCTGATAAGTTGAAACCTGATCTGTCATCTGTTGATAAATTAAGACCTCCATGGTCTGATGAAATCTCACACGTGAAGGTTTATTCAGAACACTCAGGTTCAAGTCAAGTTCCAAATGCCTTTGGAGGGGATTGCAAGGTCAGTGACCAAGTATGGAGGCAAAGATCTGACAGAAGAAAAGTGTCATCCTACTTCTCCTGTTTCAAGCCACCTTGATGAGCCGAGAAGCAACGTCGAGCTAATGACGTTAAACAAGCGCTTCATGGGAGGCAACCCATGCTCGAGCTCTTCTATCTCTACTTTTTCATTTTAGTCATTTTTGTTTGATTTTTATTTGTTTAATTGTTTGTGTGCATTTTGCTTAATTGCTATGTTTAGTTTTAACTTTTTGTTAATTTGAGTCTGTTGCCTTTGTGAGTCAAGCCAATGTTGAATTGTTTGGAGTTTACTTTTGTGGGTTCCCATGTTTGATAGTATCATTGTTATGTGAACCAACCATACATGCACTGCCTGTTAAGGAAAGTTGAAAGCTTTATGGGCTTATTTCTGAGATTGTGGTACTTGAATGAGGATTATGACTTCCATGCATAAATCTTATAGCTTGTTGTTAATGTACTTGGTGATTTTTGTGATTGGATTTCATAATTCATCCTTGGGAGTTGTTTTGAGCCTTCAACATTTTTGCTTTGATGAGAGGTCACTGGTGAGTCTCTATTCTCCTAGCTTTGCTTGAATCTCATTTGCATGCCGTAATTTGCACAATGCATCGACATGATAAAGACAGTTTGTTGTTGAGCCAGATAGCCATATAGCCAACCAAATGATGTTTGTTTCCTTTGTGTTGCCCATTTTGTGCCTAATAAACTGAATTCTTTGTTTGCCCATATAGCATACCATAGCCAAAATAATGAATGTCTTATCCACCTGAAAAGGGTAATTGAGCATTGAATTTATTGAAGGTGTGGGTCAGCAATGTACTAAGTTTGGGGTGGCCATTGTTAAAAAAAAAAAAAAAAGAGTTGGCTTGTTGAATAGGAACCCCTTTGAGACCGATGGAGTTCTTGGGAAATACTTGACTCAATGATCAAGTACCCTTTGAGACCATGTAGGTTCTTGGGAAATATAAAAGAAAAGGAGAATGTGAAAGGTATGAGATTTGTGAATTGAAGTTTTGTTAGAAGTACCAATGCTCACTTGCTCTCTAAGGTAGCAGTTTATATGTTCATTTTATCTACCTTATACTTTAGCACCAAAGCGACCTTGAATAAAGTCCTTTTGATGGTTGCATTTGTGAGTGGCGTGCATGCATGTTTGAGATGAAAAGCAAATCCAAGGAGGGTGAGCTTAATAAGTGATGACTGAGGGAAACACAAGCCCAAATACAAGAGTTTAAGTGGCCCAATTATTAGGTGTATCTTGATGCCGTGTTCATTAACTCTCAAGCTGTGATTGATCAGTGCATGGTTGTGATGTCCCTTATTTTTGACCCTTTGGGTTTCAGCTACACAGTTGAGAGTTCAGCTTTCAAGAATGCATATATGAATTGATTTGCTGTGACTTTGATGCTTTTGAGTTGTGGGACACTCTTGGTTTATTTTACTCAGTTCAGCATTGGTATTTGAGTTGTAGAGTTGTCTTTTCATTTAGCTTATTTCTTATTTTGTTTTGCTTGAGGACAAGCAAAGTTTTAAGTTTGGGGTGGTGATAATCATAGATTATCTGTTTTCCAAAGCCTTTTGAGGGGATTTCACCGCTTAAGCCAAATTTTTGACGTTGTTTTGACCTTAAAACAGTTTTGTTTTGTCTTTTTAGTTAATTTATGTTAGTTTGTTATATTAGTTCATTTTGATTAGAATTATTGGTGCTTTAGCTCATTTATCGTTGTTTTGATTGCGAGGCACCAAGAGAAATATGATGAAGCTCAATGTGCCAAAGAAAAGCACTCAAGAAGAGAGGACTTTAAGCCTCCAAGGAAGATCGAGAGCAAGTCTGCTGAGCCCCCCAGCGCCCGGGCGCTACGGAAGGAGCGCCTAAGCGCCCTTAAGCTTCAAAGGAGACACGCTGGATGTTGAGCGCCTAGGCGCTCAAATCGAGCGCCTAGGCGCTCACGCTCATGACAAGAAATGCGTTACGGACATATAGCGCCCGGGCGCCTCCAGGACGAAGCGCCAGGCGCCTATACCGAGTTTAAATTCATATTTTCTGACCTAAATGAAGGGGGCTGCGTAGAGAGAACAAGGGGAGCCGTTTTGGAGCGAGAGAAACACCCTATCTTGGGTGCTCTACGGTGGATTTGAAGAGAAGAAGAGTGGGAGCTCGCATTTTCTTCAATCTTCCATGGAGTTTTGCATCTTCTTCCCTATTGTCTTAGTTTCTATTTTTATTTCTATGTCTAGCTAAACTCTCCCTTGTTGGGATTAGGTGGATCTTGATGGATCTTGATTGTTATTGATGTTGGATTTAATTAATATAAGTTGCTATCTCTATTTTGAGTTTATGATCTCTTCTCTTAATGCTTTCTAAGGATTGATCCTCTTTGGAATGATTCTAGGGTTGTATGTTGAATGGAAATTTGACATATGATTTGTGTTATGAGATTATGAACCTTGCTTATCTCTAGGCTAGAAATAGTCATTGATTTGCTTGTTACCTCTTTTAATTCTAAACCGTAATGTTTGTTTTCTCTTAGATTCACCTAAGGAATTAGGGTTTTTAATTGGGAACAAAGGGTCAATCGCCTAAGGAATTAGGGTTTGATTAAATTAGAGAATTCGGTAACAAAATATGAATAGTAGCTTGTATTAATTCCAATTGATATGCAATAAGTGAAATCAAATGAAGCTTGATCCCAACTCTTTCATTAATTGATTATCTTTCATTTTGCCTACCAAGTGTTTGATAAATTGCCAACTAGAAAAACCCAAAAATATTGTCATTGCTTTTGGTTCTTTTGATTTTGTTATTGTTATTGAAACCCATTTTAATTCAAATCTTAGTTTAAATAGTAGCTAACTTCGTGAATTGGTACTTGGCCATCGATCCTGTGAACGATATCCTGGTTTCTCACCGTTTTTATTACTTGACGATCCGGTACACTTGCCGTGATCACATCAAGTTTTTGGCGCCGTTGCCGGGGATCGATTTTACCAATATCGGTAATATCGAAGGCAGCCACTAGTTTAAACATTTTTTTGATTTGTTTATTCATTGTAGTGTTTAGTTTCTTTTGTTTATTTATTTCATTGAGTTATTTTTGCTCTGATATTGTGTGTCTAGTGTATGCGAGGTACTGTTCAACCAGATCATCTTCTTTTTGACTCGGAGATAGAAAGAACTCGCAAAGAGCTTTGAGGAAACAAGCAAGAGAGCGAAGAAGGAATTTGGGTAATACTCACATTGTTATTGAAGATATGGCAAACAATGGAGAAAATCAAACCCACAACACGCATGGAGAAAATATAGATCCTCCACCACCACAACCACCTGTTAGGACTCTCATGGATTATTCTATTCCTAACATGGATGGGTGTGGAGCGAGCATAACAAGACCTCCAGTTCAGGCAAATAATTTTGAGTTGAAGCCAGCTCTACTCCATTTGGTGCAGAACAATCAGTTTGGAGGATTTGACAATGAAGACCCACATGTACATATAGCGGGTTTCTTGCAAATTTGTGATACAGTGAAACTCAATGGGGTGAGTGAAGATGCTATTCGTCTGAGATTGTTTCCTTTCTCTGTGAGGGACAGAGCTAAGAGCTGGTTGGACTCATTGGCAAGAGGAAGCATAACTACTTGGGCAATTTTGGTTCGAAATTTTTGACAAGGTATTTCCCTCCGTCCAAGGCGCAAAGTTACGAAGTGAAATTACATCATTCAGGCAGTTTGATGGGGAATCTCTTAGTGAAGCGTGGGAGAGATACAATGAAATGTTGAGGAAATGCCCACACCATTGTTTTGATTTCTGGATCCAAGTGCAAAGCTTCTATAATGGCATGCTACCTCAAACTAGAGCCATGGTTGATGCTGCAGCAGGTGGAGCATTGAATTATAAGACCCCAGAAGAAGCTTGGGAGTTATTTGAAATAATGGCCAATAATGACTACCGAGGGGGTGGAGAAAGAGCTGTAATGAAGAAAGGGTACTTGGAGATCGATTCTATGAATGCACTTTGTTGGCTCAAAACAAAATTTTGACTCAACAGCTTGAAAATCTCACAAAGAAGGTCGATACTCTTAGTGTGAATGCGGTGCGCAATGCTCCTTTGGCCTGTGATTTCTGTGGAGGTGAACATGGGAGTGTGGATTGTCCAGGAAATATGTTTGGACCTCCAGCTCAAGAGCAAGTGAACTTCATGAGCAACCCTCCAAGGCAAACGAGAATAATCCTTACTCCAACACTTACAATCCAGGGTGGAGGAATCACCCAAATTTTTCATGGAGTAATCAAGCCAATCAAGCTCAACCAAAGCAAAGCAAATGGGTTATCAAGCACACCCCCAACAACATATCAAGGTCCTTCATCTTCCCAACCTCGCCTAATGAGACGAAGGCTTCTTGGGAGTTAGCCTTAGAGAAGTTGGCCACACAAACCTCGTCCTTTGTTAAAACCACCACCGATTTTATGGAGGAAACAAGAGCGGGGTTCGAAATCAAGATTCTTCAATCCGCAATCTAGAAACGCAGTGGGGCCACTTGCAAAACAACTTTCGTAAAGACCTCATAGTTCTCTACCTAGTGACACGGTGACAAATCCGAAAGAGCACTGCAATGCCATCACTTTGAGGAGTGAGAAGGTAGTAAAAGAAAAAGAGGTGATCGAGGATAAAGAAGACAGACAAGACAAGAAAGTGGAGGAAGAAGTAACTCAAAAGGCCAGTGGAACTATGGAAAAAGGGAAGAATCAAGTTGAAAAGTATGATCTGACCACCAATCCATATTTCAAGATTCCTTTTCCTCAAAGGCTAAAGAAGCAAGAGAAGGAGAAGCAGTTTGAGAGTTTCTTGGACATTTTTAAGAAGCTCCAAATTAACATACCTTTTGCAGAAGCCTTGGAGCAAATGCCTTCTTATGCCAGATTCATGAAGGATTTGCTATATAAGAAGAGGAAGTTGAAAGGAGATGAGACTGTAGCACTTACTGAGGAGTGCAGCGCCATAATTCAACGAAAGCTACCACCAAAGCTAAGGGATCCAGGAAGTTTTAGCATCCCTTGTACTATCGGGAAGTTGAATGTTGACAAGGCTTTATGTGACTTAGGTGCGAGCATTAATTTGATGCCATTGTCAATCTTGCAAGGGGAATTGAAAAAGTGAAGCCAACAATGGTCTCTCTTCAATTAGCGGATCGATCAATCGACATCCATATGGTATCGTGGAAGATTTGCTAGTGAAGGTTGACAAATTTATTTTCCCGCTTGACTTTGTGATCTTAGATATGGATGAGGATGTTAATATCCCTTTGATTCTTGGAAGACCGTTCTTAGCTACTTCAGAGCACCGATTGATGTGCTTGAGAGGTGAACTGATTTTGAGGGTGGATGGAGATCGGGTGACCATCAACGTCTTTGATAAATCTGCACGTACATCGATCTCTATGCTCCCGTCAATTGCATCCAAGATAAAGCTCAAAAGGAGTCAGTTGGTCCTCCAATTTCTCATAATTCATTGCACAAAGGGCTAAAATCTTCTGATAAGTTGAAACCTGATCTGTCATCTGTTGATAAATTAAGACCTCCATGGTCTGATGAAATCTCACACGTGAAGGTTTATTCAGAACACTCAGGTTCAAGTCAAGTTCCAAATGCCTTTGGAGGGGATTGCAAGGTCAGTGACCAAGTATGGAGGCAAAGATCTGACAGAAGAAAAGTGTCATCCTACTTCTCCTGTTTCAAGCCACCTTGATGAGCTGAGAAGCAACGTCGAGCTAATGACGTTAAACAAGCGCTTCATGGGAGGCAACCCATGCTCAGGCTCTTCTATCTCTACTTTTTCATTTTAGTCATTTTTGTTTGATTTTTATTTGTTTAATATGTTTGTGTGCATTTTGCTTAATTGCTATGTTTAGTTTTAACTTTTTGTTAATTTGAGTCTGTTGCCTTTGTGAGTCAAGCCAATGTTGAATTGTTTGGAGTTTACTTTTGTGGGTTCCCATGTTTGATAGTATCATTGTTATGTGAACCAACCATACATGCACTTGCTACGTTAAGGAAAGTTGAAAGCTTTATGGGCTTATTTCGAGATTGTGGTACTTGAATGAGGATTATGACTTCCATGCATAAATCTTATAGCTTGTTGTTAATGTACTTGGTGATTTTTGTGATTGGATTTCATAATTCATCCTTGGGAGTTGTTTTGAGCCTTCAACATTTTTGCTTTGATGAGAGGTCACTGGTGAGTCTCTATTCTCCTAGCTTTGCTTGAATCTCATTTGCATGCCGTAATTTGCACAATGCATCGACATGATAAAGACAGTTTTGTTGTTGAGCCAGATAGCCATATAGCCAACCAAATGATGTTTGTTTCCTTTGTGTTGCCCATTTTGTGCCTAATAAACTGAATTCTTTGTTTGCCCATATAGCATACCATAGCCAAAATAATGAATGTCTTATCCACCTGAAAAGGGTAATTGAGCATTGAATTTATTGAAGGTGTGGGTCAGCAATGTACTAAGTTTGGGGTGGCCATTGTTAAAAAAAAAAAAAAAGAGTTGGCTTGTTGAATAGGAACCCCTTTGAGACCGATGGAGTTCTTGGGAAATACTTGACTCAATGATCAAGTACCCCTTTGAGACCATGTAGGTTACTGGGGAAATATAAAAGAAAAGGAGAATGTGAAAGGTATGAGATTTGTGAATTGAAGTTTTGTTAGAAGTACCAATGCTCACTTGCTCTCTAAGGTAGCAGTTTATATGTTCATTTTATCTACCTTGTACTTTAGCACCAAAGTGACCTTGAATAAAGTCCTTTTGATGGTTGCATTTGTGAGTGGCGTGCATGCATGTTTGAGATGAAAAGCAAATCCAAGGAGGGTGAGCTTAATAAGTGATGACTGAGGGAAACACAAGCCCAAATACAAGAGTTTAAGTGGCCCAATTATTAGGTGTATCTTGATGCCGTGTTCATTAACTTTCAAGCTGTGATTGATCAGTGCATGGTTGTGATGTCCCTTATTTTTGACCCTTTAGGTTTCAGCTACACAGTTGAGAGTTCAGCTTTCAAGAATGCATATATGAATTGATTTGCTGTGACTTTGATGCTTTTGAGTTGTGGGACACTCTTGGTTTATTTTACTCAGTTCAGCATTGGTATTTGAGTTGTAGAGTTGTCTTTTCATTTAGCTTATTTCTTATTTTGTTTTGCTTGAGGACAAGCAAAGTTTTAAGTTTGGGGTGGTGATAATCTGCTAGATTATCTGTTTTTCCAAAGCCTTTTGAGGGGATTTCACCGCTTAAGCCAAATTTTTGACGTTGTTTTGACCTTAAAACAGTTTTGTTTTGTCTTTTTAGTTAATTTATGTTAGTTTGTTATATTAGTTCATTTTGATTAGAATTATTGGTGCTTTAGCTCATTTATCGTTGTTTTGATTGCAGGCACCAAGAGAAATATGATGAAGCTCAATGTGCCAAAGAAAAGCACTCAAGAAGAGAGGACTTTAAGCCTCCAAGGAAGATCAAGAGCAAGTCTGCTGAGCCCCTAGCGCCCAGGCGCTACAGAAGAGCGCGCCTAAGCGCCCTTAAGCTTCAAAGGAGACACGCTGGATGTTGAGCGCCTAGGCGCTCAAATCGAAGCGCCTAGGCGCTCACGCTCATGACAGCAAATGCGTTCTGGACATATAGCGCCCAGACGCTCCAGACGAAGCGCCTAGGCGCCTATACCAGAGTTTAAATTCATATTTTCTGACCTAAATGAAGGGGGCTGCGTAGAGAGAACAAGGGGGAGCCGTTTTGGAGCAGAGAAACACCCTATCTTGGGTGCTCTACGGTGGATTTGAAGAGAAGAAGAGTGGGAGCTCAGATTTTCTTCAATCTTCCATGGAGTTTTGCATCTTCTTCCCTATTGTCTTAGTTTCTATTTTTATTTCTATGTCTAGCTAAACTCTCCCTTGTTGGGATTAGGTGGATCTTGATGGATCTTGATTGTTATTGATGTTGGATTTAATTAATATAAGTTGCTATCTCTATTTTGAGTTTATGATCTCTTCTCTTAATGCTTTCTAAGGATTGATCCTCTTTGGAATGATTCTAGGGTTGTATGTTGAATGGAAATTTGACATATGATTTGTGTTATGAGATTATGAACCTTGCTTATCTCTAGGCTAGAAATAGTCATTGATTTGCTTGTTACCTCTTTTAATTCTAAACCGTAATGTTTGTTTTCTCTTAGATTCACCTAAGGAATTAGGGTTTTTAATTGGGAACAAAGGGTCAATCGCCTTTAAGGAATTAGGGTTTGATTAAATTAGAGAATTCGGTAACAAAATATGAATAGTAGCTTGTATTAATTCCAATTGATATGCAATAAGTGAAATCAAATGAAGCTTGATCCCAACTCTTTCATTAATTGATTATCTTTCATTTTGCCTACCAAGTGTTTGATAAATTGCCAACTAGAAAAACCCAAAAATATTGTCATTGCTTTTGGTTCTTTTGATTTTGTTATTGTTATTGAAACCCATTTTAATTCAAATCTTAGTTTAAATAGTAGCTAACTTCGTGAATTGGTACTTGGCCATCGATCCCTGTGAACGATATCCTATTTCTCACCGTTTTTATTACTTGACGATCCGGTACACTTGCCGTGATCACATCAAGTTTTTGGCGCCGTTGCCGGGGATCGATTTTACCAATATCGGTAATATCGAAGGCAGCCACTAGTTTAAACATTTTTTTGATTTGTTTATTCATTGTAGTGTTTAGTTTCTTTTGTTTATTTATTTCATTGAGTTATTTTTGCTCTGATATTGTGTGTCTAGTGTATGCGAGGTACTGTTCAACCAGATCATCTTCTTTTTGACTCGGAGATAGAAAGAACTGCAAGAGCTTTGAGGAAACAAGCAAGAGAGCGAAGAAGGAATTTGGGTAATACTCACATTGTTATTGAAGATATGGCAAACAATGGAGAAAATCAAACCCACAACACGCATGGAGAAAATATAGATCCTCCACCACCACAACCACCTGTTAGGACTCTCATGGATTATTCTATTCCTAACATGGATGGGTGTGGAGCGAGCATAACAAGACCTCCGCCTCGTGGCAAATAATTTTGAGTTGAAGCCAGCTCTACTCCATTTGGTGCAGAACAATCAGTTTGGAGGATTTGACAATGAAGACCCACATGTACATATAGCGGGTTTCTTGCAAATTTGTGATACAGTGAAACTCAATGGGGTGAGTGAAGATGCTATTCGTCGAGATTGTTTCCTTTCTCTGAGGGACAGAAAGCTAAGAGCTGGTTGGACTCATTGGCAAGAGGAAGCATAACTACTTGGGCAATTTTGGTTCAGAAATTTTTGACAAGGTATTTCCCTCCGTCCAAGGCTGCAAAGTTACGAAGTGAAATTACATCATTCAGGCAGTTTGATGGGGAATCTCTTAGTGAAGCGTGGGAGAGATACAATGAAATGTTGAGGAAATGCCCACACCATTGTTTTGATTTCTGGATCCAAGTGCAAAGCTTCTATAATGGCATGCTACCTCAAACTAGAGCCATGGTTGATGCTGCAGCAGGTGGAGCATTGAATTATAAGACCCCAGAAGAAGCTTGGGAGTTATTTGAAATAATGGCCAATAATGACTACCAGAGGGCTGGAGAAAGAGTTGTAATGAAGAAAGGGTACTTGGAGATCGATTCTATGAATGCACTGTTGGCTCAAAACAAAATTTTGACTCAACAGCTTGAAAATCTCACAAAGAAGGTCGATACTCTTAGTGTGAATGCGGTGCGCAATGCTCCTTTGGCCTGTGATTTCTGTGGAGGTGAACATGGGAGTGTGGATTGTCCAGGAAATATGTTTGGACCTCCAGCTCAAGAGCAAGTGAACTTCATGAGCAACCCTCCAAGGCAGCAGAATAATCCTTACTCCAACACTTACAATCCAGGGTGGAGGAATCACCCAAATTTTTCATGGAGTAATCAAGCCAATCAAGCTCAACCAAAGCAGCAAATGGGTTATCAAGCACACCCCCAACAGTCATATCAAGGTCCTTCATCTTCCCAACCTCAGTCTAATGAGACGAAGGCTTCTTGGGAGTTAGCCTTAGAGAAGTTGGCCACACAAACCTCGTCCTTTGTTAAAACCACCACTGATTTTATGGAGGAAACAAGAGCGGGGTTCAGAAATCAAGATTCTTCAATCCGCAATCTAGAAACGCAGGTGGGCCAGCTTGCAAAACAACTTTCAGAAAGACCTCATAGTTCTCTACCTAGTGACACGGTGACAAATCCGAAAGAGCACTGCAATGCCATCACTTTGAGGAGTGAGAAGGTAGTAAAAGAAAAAGAGGTGATCGAGGATAAAGAAGACAGACAAGACAAGAAAGTGGAGGAAGAAGTAACTCAAAAGGCCAGTGGAACTATGGAAAAAGGGAAGAATCAAGTTGAAAAGTATGATCTGACCACCAATCCATATTTCAAGATTCCTTTTCCTCAAAGGCTAAAGAAGCAAGAGAAGGAGAAGCAGTTTGAGAGTTTCTTGGACATTTTTAAGAAGCTCCAAATTAACATACCTTTTGCAAGAAGCCTTGGGGCAAATCCCTTTTTATGCAGATTCATGAAGGATTTGCTATATAAGAAGAGGAAGTTGAAAGGAGATGAGACTGTAGCACTTACTTGAGGAGTGCAGCGCCATAATTCAACGAAAGCTACCACCAAAGCTAAGGGATCCAGGAAGTTTTAGCATCCCTTGTACTATCGGGAAGTTGAATGTTGACAAGGCTTTATGTGACTTAGGTGCGAGCATTAATTTGATGCCATTGTCAATCTTGCGCAAGCTGGGGAATTGAAAAAGTGAAGCCAACAATGGTCTCTCTTCAATTAGCGATCGATCAATCGACATCCATATGGTATCGTGGAAGATTTGCTAGTGAAGGTTGACAAATTTATTTTCCCAGTTGACTTTGTGATCTTAGATATGGATGAGGATGTTAATATCCCTTTGATTCTTGGAAGACCGTTCTTAGCTACTTCAGAGCACTGATTGATGTGCTTGAGAGGTGAACTGATTTTGAGGGTGGATGGAGATCGGTGACCATCAACGTCTTTGATAAATCTGCACGTACATCGATCTCTATGCTCCCGTCAATTGCATCCAAGATAAAGCTCAAAAGCGAGTCAGTTGGTCCTCCAATTTCTCATAATTCATTGCACAAAGGGCTAAAATCTTCTGATAAGTTGAAACCTGATCTGTCATCTGTTGATAAATTAAGACCTCCATGGTCTGATGAAATCTCACACGTGAAGGTTTATTCAGAACACTCAGGTTCAAGTCAAGTTCCAAATGCCTTTGGAGGGGATTGCAAGGTCAGTGACCAAGTATGGAGGCAAAGATCTGACAGAAGAAAAGTGTCATCCTACTTCTCCTGTTTCAAGCCACCTTGATGAGCTGAGAAGCAACGTCGAGCTAATGACGTTAAACAAGCGCTTCATGGGAGGCAACCCATGCTCATGCTCTTCTATCTCTACTTTTTCATTTTAGTCATTTTTGTTTGATTTTTATTTGTTTAATATGTTTGTGTGCATTTTGCTTAATTGCTATGTTTAGTTTTAACTTTTTGTTAATTTGAGTCTGTTGCCTTTGTGAGTCAAGCCAATGTTGAATTGTTTGGAGTTTACTTTTGTGGGTTCCCATGTTTGATAGTATCATTGTTATGTGAACCAACCATACATGCACTTTGTTAAGGAAAGTTGAAAGCTTTATGGGCTTATTTCTCTGAGATTGTGGTACTTGAATGAGGATTATGACTTCCATGCATAAATCTTATAGCTTGTTGTTAATGTACTTGGTGATTTTTGTGATTGGATTTCATAATTCATCCTTGGGAGTTGTTTTGAGCCTTCAACATTTTTGCTTTGATGAGAGGTCACCGGTGAGTCTCTATTCTCCTAGCTTTGCTTGAATCTCATTTGCATGCCGTAATTTGCACAATGCATCGACATGATAAAGGCGTTTTGTTGTTGAGCCGGATAGCCATATAGCCAACCAAATGATGTTTGTTTCCTTTGTGTTGCCCATTTTGTGCCTAATAAACTGAATTCTTTGTTTGCCCATATAGCATACCATAGCCAAAATAATGAATGTCTTATCCACCGAAAAGGGTAATTGAGCATTGAATTTATTGAAGGTGTGGGTCAAGAATGTACTAAGTTTGGGGTGGCCATTGTTAAAAAAAAAAAAAAAAAAGAGTTGGCTTGTTGAATAGGAACCCTTTGAGACCGATGGGTTACTTGGGAAATACTTGACTCAATGATCAAGTACCCTTTGAGACCATGTAGAGTTACTTTGGGAAATATAAAAGAAAAGGAGAATGTGAAAGGTATGAGATTTGTGAATTGAAGTTTTGTTAGAAGTACCAATGCTCACTTGCTCTCTAAGGTAGCAGTTTATATGTTCATTTTATCTACCTTGTACTTTAGCACCAAAGTGACCTTGAATAAAGTCCTTTTGATGGTTGCATTTGTGAGTGGCGTGCATGCATGTTTGAGATGAAAAGCAAATCCAAGGAGGGTGAGCTTAATAAGTGATGACTGAGGGAAACACAAGCCCAAATACAAGAGTTTAAGTGGCCCAATTATTAGGTGTATCTTGATGCCGTGTTCATTAACTTTCAAGCTGTGATTGATCAGTGCATGGTTGTGATGTCCCTTATTTTTGACCCTTTAGGTTTCAGCTACACAGTTGAGAGTTCAGCTTTCAAGAATGCATATATGAATTGATTTGCTGTGACTTTGATGCTTTTGAGTTGTGGGACACTCTTGGTTTATTTTACTCAGTTCAGCATTGGTATTTGAGTTGTAGAGTTGTCTTTTCATTTAGCTTATTTCTTATTTTGTTTTGCTTGAGGACAAGCAAAGTTTTAAGTTTGGGGTGGTGATAATCTGCTAGATTATCTGTTTTTCCAAAGCCTTTTGAGGGGATTTCACCGCTTAAGCCAAATTTTTGACGTTGTTTTGACCTTAAAACAGTTTTGTTTTGTCTTTTTAGTTAATTTATGTTAGTTTGTTATATTAGTTCATTTTGATTAGAATTATTGGTGCTTTAGCTCATTTATCGTTGTTTTGATTGCAGGCACCAAGAGAAATATGATGAAGCTCAATGTGCCAAAGAAAAGCACTCAAGAAGAGAGGACTTTAAGCCTCCAAGGAAGATCAAGAGCAAGTCTGTGAGCTTCCTAGGCCCGGGGCGCTACGCTAAGGAGCGCCTAAGCGCCCTTAAGCTTCAAAGGAGACACGCTGGATGTTGAGCGCCTAGGCGCTCAAATCGAAGCGCCTTAGGCGCTCACGCTCATGACAAAATGCGTTACGGACATATAGCGCCCGTACGCTTGCTCGAGACGAAGCGCCTGGCGCCTATACCGAGTTTAAATTCATATTTTCTCGACCTAAATGAAGGGGGCTGCGTAGAGAGAACAAGGGGGAGCCGTTTTGGAGCGAGAAACACCCTATCTTGGGTGCTCTACTATGGATTTGAAGAGAAGAAGAGTGGGAGCTCGATTTTCTTCAATCTTCCATGGAGTTTTGCATCTTCTTCCCTATTGTCTTAGTTTCTATTTTTATTTCTATGTCTAGCTAAACTCTCCCTTGTTGGGATTAGGTGGATCTTGATGGATCTTGATTGTTATTGATGTTGGATTTAATTAATATAAGTTGCTATCTCTATTTTGAGTTTATGATCTCTTCTCTTAATGCTTTCTAAGGATTGATCCTCTTTGGAATGATTCTAGGGTTGTATGTTGAATGGAAATTTGACATATGATTTGTGTTATGAGATTATGAACCTTGCTTATCTCTAGGCTAGAAATAGTCATTGATTTGCTTGTTACCTCTTTTAATTCTAAACCGTAATGTTTGTTTTCTCTTAGATTCACCTAAGGAATTAGGGTTTTTAATTGGGAACAAAGCAATTGAATCGCCTAAGGAATTAGGGTTTGATTAAATTAGAGAATTCGGTAACAAAATATGAATAGTAGCTTGTATTAATTCCAATTGATATGCAATAAGTGAAATCAAATGAAGCTTGATCCCAACTCTTTCATTAATTGATTATCTTTCATTTTGCCTACCAAGTGTTTGATAAATTGCCAACTAGAAAAACCCAAAAATATTGTCATTGCTTTTGGTTCTTTTGATTTTGTTATTGTTATTGAAACCCATTTTAATTCAAATCTTAGTTTAAATAGTAGCTTAACTTCGTGAATTGAGATTGTACCATCGATCCTGTGAACGATATCCGGTTTCTCACCGTTTTTATTACTTGACGATCCGGTACACTTGCCGTGATCACATCAAGGGGTTTATTAAATCAAAGAAAATTAGAAAACTAATCTATTAACTAAGCAGCATGTACACGATGGGACATAAGGCCACGCTTCTTATTGTTAACTTTAATGGAATGCATTCTCATTACAAAAAAGAAAAAGAAACAGAAAAAAAAAACTAAACTTTAATGGGATGCATGATTATGGGTTTATGTACCTGAATTTAATTTCAACCTCTTCGATCACAAGTCAAAAAGAAGAGAGAAACACGACCTATAAAATTACCAAATAACAGTCATTTCGTGTTTTTCCCCCTTTTCGTGTTGGGTGAAAGAAAACTGTATCTTAAGCATGTGAAGGTGATTTTTGAATATGAACTCTTTTATTACGACATGGGTGGGTATTTATGACGTAAGATAACCCTTTTTATTTTTATTCTGGAAAAATAAAAATTAAAAAAATTAGGGAATACTATGCAGTCTTCACCAGCTTTAATTTGTTTGCTACGTAATAAAGAAATTTCATTTGATTAAAATAATACTAACGTCATGAATTACAATTTGTTAATGATTGAGCGAGTAAGAAGATCAGATGTCATATACCAAATACTTTAGAAGAGGATTATCGAGAGCTTTTGTCAACGAGTGGCTGAATACCAAAAAGAAAAGCAGATGGGCAACCGTTCTTTTGTTTTGTTTTGGGACCCCGACACACCCAAAGTAGTGGAATTTGACTTGGGCACAGTGAAGAAATTAAAATTATAAGGAAAAAAAGTGGTTTAATACACCAACATAAAAATGATTTCATGAAGATGAGATATTATTATAGATAATACGTCTATATGAGGTATTATTCTCCCAAGGGATGATTGGCTAGCTATGATCACAATTTTCATGTGACATATACTAATCATCAAAATGTTGGCATTAATCAAATCACTAATATAAACAATCTGATTCCACATTACATCCACACAACAAAGTAACATAAAACCCAACAAATCAATGGTGGTGGTTATCATGTCATCTGCTCTAAACAATTTTATTTTTAGTTTATACATGCATAAATATAAATAAATATAATAAAATTTTAAAATATAATATTTTTTAAACACTTAAAATACAATACTAACTTAAGACATTGGATCATATACAAATGTGATTTATTGTTCTTATATATTATATGTAAATGTAAGTGAAAATTTGAATGTCTTATTTTAAATATTTAAATAATAAAATTTATTTTTTATAAAAACTCTTCCATTCACGTAGACTCTACGCATCATCTCAACCGTTAAATACAAGTACCTTATCTTGAGCGAATGGGTATCATTTAAAATTTAATAATTACATCCAGCCTAAAGGAAGAATCGGGATGATAAAAGAATTTTACTTAAAAAAATAATGATGAAATGGGTGCGAAGGAAGACACGTGGGGGGATGAGGGCATGCGTTTGCGCCACAGACATATGGCCCCCACCAATGATTTGGTATGATGGGCATTTGATTCCGTGGGGGGTAGATGATTATGGAGCGTACAAGTTGGCAGTGATAGATAGATAGATAGAGGTATGAGAATTTGAGATAAGGTTTTGGTGCTGTTTGTCTGTTCCTGCCTTGCCCTCAAGGCCACCCGACCATGCTGCTTTCTTCGTGTTGGACTCATTTTATTTCTCTTTTCACCCCTCATTCATTTTCAATTTCAATAGGCGAAGTCTTATTTTCTTTTCATATTTGAATGTTTTGCCTCAGTGTGCGTACCAAATGTCCTATTCAAGGAAACAGTAGCTTACTCAGCGTCGACACACCACTTCAGGGTCCACTCCACTTAGCCGTGACACATTCCCTAACTCCCAACTCTCACCTCCCTCAATAATATCTACTAAGAAAACAAAAAGCTCCGTATAGTTAATTGTCATTACCGGCAAAGACAAAATCAACTTAAAGAAATAATTGAATATTTTTTGGTAAAAAAATAGTGTGATTTGATTACATAGCATCTTCTCAAATTTTTACTGTTTAACCATCTAAGCTAATTAAAATGCTAGGTTCCAGTAAAGAAAAAAGGTGATAGGGAGAATTTTAATTTTGGGTTTAGAAGTTTTAAAAAATGAAGGGAATGAGTGAAAATGGAATTAGGAAGGAGATGAGGGAAATTTATTTCCTCTTATCTAAATGTTTAAGTAAAGAAATGAAAGAACTTCGTTACTCTTGTTTGATAGTTAAAGTTGAAATAGAAAGAATGTGAGTTATTTCTTTTTGTTTAATTTAAAATAACTTATTTCTTATTCTTTAATCCTTAAATTTAGGATAAGATTTTTGGAATTTTGAAAAGAAAAGGGGAATCACCCTCCCCCTTTGTTTTCTCATCTATTCATCTCGTTAAAGTCTTGCAAAAAGAGTTTGGATTACTTTCCTCCTTCCTTCCATTCTCTTCTTCTTATCTCCATCCAAAGATAGACGAATTTGTGAGGACATATTATTAGAATTAAAAACGACACAAAAAATCCAATTAAATAGTGACCATAACTGAGTATATATATAATAATTAAAGCATTAACCTACAATTTTTTTTAAAACAAACATATTAACCTAGAAGTTGGAGACACGTGCAAGGGAAGATTTCCCTAGCTTAATGTTATAGTTACACATACACATACATATGATCATAATCCATATCTACATGAATACAAATACGTAATACAAATATCATTAATTTAGGGTATAGTTAGTGTCTGAAGCGGGGCTTCGCTAGCTTTCTTAGTACGTGACTAAGATGCCTTAAAAAGTGGATATAGAATATTACCTCAAAAAGTGCACAGAAAAGTTGCCCTTATCTGCAAAACTGGTTGATGAAAAGTTCATCTAGTCATTATTGAGAGTGGCTGCCTTAGCTAGTAGAAACTTAGAATCATTCGGGGGAAAGGACAACAAAAGCTTAGTCAGAGTAATACACATGTATCTTGTTTGTTTAATATTTCCAGATCGTGAGTGCGGGAGGGAGCATCCAACAAACGCACCGACTATCAATAAAGCTAAAGGCTCTCGCTTGCCCCACTTGAACTCTCTTTTCTAAGACTTGCTGGGTGGAGATTTCACACAACCATCATGCTTGCGTTTAAAAGTAGTGAAAGCACAGAAGGGCCATGTCACCTCCCACTATGGTGACTTCTTCCCACGCAGCAGTGTGAGTGTCAAGAACTGAGAATTAAGGAAGGAGAGTGTAGCAGGTCCCACAGATATATGAATACTTTATAGAGGAGTGTGGAGTGGAGATGATTCTCCAATAAACATAGCCCTAAAATAGAGATTGACTTGGTTATTGATACTAGATAGGGTGGTAAGGGGCAGAAACAGTTGGAAGGCTTTGCCTCTTATATTGTGGCACAAAGTTAAGGCAACAGGGTCCCACTGAGCGCAAACCGTGCATATAATAGGAAGAAAAATTCTTATATGCACTGATGATATTATTTTCAATAGTTATGTAATTGTTTAAATTTAATTTAATAATATTTTATTTTTAATCTAAAGCTAGTATGATTATGTGATACTACATGTTTTGTTTTTATTAGAATAGTATACTACTCTTAAATTACATAAGAATATTTTATCTAATAAGAGGCACTTACGCATATGGAAAGGAGATATATACTGCTTGGGCACAAATTGATTGTTGTCAGTGGAGCAGCTAGCAAAGTTAGTGGATGAGTGTGAACGTCTTAGGACAGAGGCACATGCATATGCTGTCGATGATCATGAGCATATGACTGGCTTATGGGCCTGGGGTAACCCATAATATTATTAATGACTACATTTCATTAACTTTCTTTATTGAGGAATGAGGGGTTTGCTCCATGCGTTGCTCAACAAAAGTGGGTCAGGATGAAGAGTTGGATATATTTGGGACAAGATAAATCTTGCATCATTTTGGAGCAGACCGCTAGACCCACATATCCATGGCATGAAATTATTGCCACCTAGCTAACTTCTGATATTAGGGACCATAATTGCTCATGTTTTAATAATCTAGCTAGTTCCATTGACATGTTGATCATTATCTGAAAGGGGTTTAATATCTAAGTTATGAATTTTCGGAATGTTTATAACATAAAAAAAAATCTTGGCCATAATTAATTACGCCCTATTTGTTATGAGCTTGTCAATTAATTCCTTGAGAGAAAAAATGTCTTGTCTTGATTCAATGAGGCTCGATGAAAGGGTCAATCACGGGAGAGGTGGAAACATGAGACTTTGTTCTCAGACATTATTTTTTGGAGGTTTTTTTTATCAAATTGTCATTAGTAATAAATTTATTTATTAAAATATTATTTTTTAAATTATTTATTAAAATATTATTCTAACATAATATTTTTTAATAATTTTTAGTTTACATAAAATGTAATAAATAAGGTGGCATATTGATCTACGTAGATTACGCTAACTAAAATATTAATTTTTTAAAATTATATATCAAATTGTCATTATTTTATCCAGCGTAACATTTTTATTAATTTTTTGTCTATATAAGATGCGGCACCCTGTTTGGTGCATCTTATATGAACACACCAAGTATGATGACATTTTTACAAAGAATACGCAAACAAAGTTGGCGCAACAAAGGCAAAAACGTCATTTTGCTTGGCGCAACAAGGCTATATATTCTTTTTCCACATGAATGCCCCACCCTCTTTAATGTTTTTCACGTAGACAAAAAAATAAAAGAAAATGTCACATTGCGTGTAACACCCCTAGATCTAATAACTACGGAACAATCGTCATTACACCACAGTCACTAAATTCAGATGTGTCACAGTCTCAAAAACAGTATTTTCAAAAATAATTTCATTATACATAAATAGAAAATATGAGTCCCGAATGAAGCATATTTAGTATCCAACCATTAAGATACAACCACTGAAGAAAAACATATTTCATATATAATATATTTGTCCTTAATACAAAGCACTGATAACACGAAACATAGTACTTACATATTCAAATAAAAGATGACGGGTACAAAAGCACTAAAGGGGAAAGTAGTAGCCCTGGGATAGGTACTACTAGCAGACAAAGCCGCAACTCCAAAATATATGTGACGTTCGGTGTCCCAGTCGACACGTCAGGCATCAATACCCCCATGAAGTTGCACCCGCACATAACCGAAGAAATCTCGTCCAGACGCTATATCGAAAATAATGAATTAGTCCAATCCAATCAGTAAGGGTGTGGTCCTTCATCTTCTTCCTCACGATATTTTATCAAATATAAATATAAAACAAAAATACAATGATACAGGAAATAGGTGAGACACTCAGCATTCAATATCAATATGGCAGCAAGAAAACAGAACGGCGCAGGACGCCCACATAACATCACAACACATATATTCATCAACAGTAATAATGAAACAAGCAATAAGAGAGAAACAACAATAAGTAATCATAAAACAAGTAATAAAAGAGGAACAACAATAATTTCAGGCAGTAAATAGTTCAACAGTCAGATAATTTTTTACAACATAAAAAGAGATAATTTAACAGTTGTAAGTACTCATGCCAGATGAAATATGAGACTGACAATGCATAATGCATATGGTACCAAGATCCTACTCCATGGAGCTAAACATAAACATTCAGAGAGAATGATCGAGGAGTACATGCTAGTATCTCGTTAGCCTAAAAAATAAAGTACTCATCATAAAAATATTCTTTTGCGCAACATGGTTTATACATGGCACTCTCAACAAGATTGCGATATAGGACAGCGTCTCGTTCCACATCGTCGGTGTGTTTGTATCGGTCTATCCCATGGCCACAGTGAAGCTACCACTATCTATTGTGAGATACTTGCACCCTGACGCCCCCAAGGTCAACACACATGACCCACGCTTAGTCTGCTCGCACCCGCACTAAGGTGTAATTCCATCTCCTAGGCATGTACCGCCTTTACAATATAGTCCAACGGAAATTCACAAATGCATGATGACTCAATGTGCATCATGTATATTCATCAATAATATGTTTCTCATAAACATTGCATATCATGTATATTCATTCATAATACACTTCTCATGAAACAATACCACAATTTGGTCAAGTTAAATATCATCATATTCATGTATATTTCACAGTGATATGCTTTATCATAATCATGCCATAATTGACCAATGCAATTATCAACAACATAACATGTTTAAATCTTCAACAATAACACATAGTTATTAAATTAGTCAAGACTTTCATTACTAATCCTCTCTAGGGGAATCCTCTTGTAATTCTCATCAAATCTTTAGTACTCTTAATTAGTCAAGTTCTTTACTTTGAACTTAATCATACCCACTTAGAATATTATTCTACGGCTTTCCAAGTTTCACTCACACTCTTGTTCTTTTCTCAAGTCTAAAATCACTCTAAGTTATCAAGTAAATCTTCTTCCTTCATTTTTCCATCTTATGAATCCATAATAGCTTATTAAATTACCTATTCACCTAAGTTTCATCTTGATACGTAAATCTTAGCCAATAAAGCCCTAGAGGCCGTGACTCCCAAGGACAAGAATCCAATCAATTTCTTCATCACATTGTTAGCATGAACCCTAAGGATCATTGAACCCAAAAATTTACTTCTTATTTCATCATTATTTACTCTTAATCAATTCTTTTTTAACCCCAGTTTCTAAGTTTCAAATTATCACAAAACTTGTCTTGGATATCCCATTTTCTTTTCCTCTTGGCCGAAATCTCTCTCAAAGATTTCTAATCTCAAAATTGTCATT
The DNA here is from genome assembly GCA_029884605.1 of Ormosia emarginata. Lineage (NCBI taxonomy): Eukaryota > Viridiplantae > Streptophyta > Magnoliopsida > Fabales > Fabaceae > Ormosia > Ormosia emarginata. The sequence goes on along the minus strand of JAQQTP010000064.1, from coordinate 18,015,162 downwards.
ATTCATCAATTATCCATCACCTAATTTCTTAAATCCCAAATTAGTACATAAATTCCATCGTGGACCCATCATTGGGTCACTTGGTCGTGAGCCTCCAAGGTGAGAAGTCCCAAAGTTTTTCCATCATAATCATTAATTCTTTAACACCTAATCACCTAAATTTCAATTCCCACAAAATCGATCTCAAACCCCCAAAATGTGGTCCAAAACCGTGACCTCACCAAAGGGTAAGAAACCCCACATTTTTCCATTCATCAAATCCAAGCAATCCAACATCATTAAGGCATTCAAAATAATCAACACTTTCACATAAATAAAATATACACAAAAGCATGAAAAACAAGCATACAAAGTGAGCAATCCATTATGGATTCCTTTATCAATAACACACAAAGGTTCCCTCACTACTAATAAAGGTTGAAGTGAGTAAATCTCTCTTTTACCTATTGAAGACAACACAAGAAAGTAAGTTCCTTTGTTCTTGATTTTCATTTTCCACCTTCAAGAAAACCCTAAGGACATCAAAACTCACCAAAATCATCATCAAAGCTTAGAAAAGGAACCCTTGATCACCTATGATATGAAGAATCACAAAAATGAGGAGGAAAGGTGAAAAAGTTATGAACTTTACCTTAAAGTCTCTAACTTTGAAGCTTAACGGAACAAAAATGAAAATGGTGGATTTTGGTGGTGGTCACAAAAGAGAAAATGTTCTAGGTAATGAGAAATAGTAAGAAATGAGGTTGGTTGAAAGAAAAGCTTGGAGAACCCCAAAAATGGTGTCTTGGCCGTGAGGTGGGTGAGAAAATGGAGAAGAAGAGTTTGAGTTTTTGAAGATGTCTTCCAACAAGGATGAAGAGCTCCAAAGGATGATTAGTTCAAGTAAACTTCTTGCTTAAAAGCAAACAACAATAGAGGGGAAAGGATGGTGTGGGTACCGTGGAAGAAGGAGAAGAGAAGAGGAAGAGAGAGCTTGAGAGAAAAAGATGAAGAGAGAAAGTGATAGTAAAATTTGAAATAGAATGAAATGTGTAATTAGGTGTATTTTGTGTAAGTGCATAAAATAAAATGAGTGGCCACAAAGAACCCCCAAAATTGTGTGGTGGTGAGGAGGAGAGAGGAAAATGTGGCTTCTCCAACAAGCCAATAGGAAATTTCTAGGAAGCTTCCTCCAAGCTTCTCCAACAAGCTAAGTTTCAACTTTTTGAAAAATTAAAGTGATGTCATGGTGATGATGTCATCATTGTGATGTCATTAAAGTATTCTCTAAAATATGACTAATACTGTATCAGATTTATTATCAATGGACAGAAGTTACAGTTAACAAAAATCAGTATTTATTGTCCAACAGATAATAAAATTATTCTGCGATTTTCATTTATTAGATAAAAATCTCAAAAAACGTGAAACTTTGTAAACTATGTCTGGCATCGGGTTTAGTAAGATCCCCCGTCGAAGTTTCCACAGCTCAAGGTTCTCGAAAAAAATATGTCATTTTTTCGGTTTTGCTCAGCGCGCATGCAAACGAGGAATAATATGAAAATATTTCACGTCTTTAGAAAAATTCACAAAAATCACAAACATTATAAAACGACTATTTATCATTAAATTATTATTTTCAGAGTGTTACAACTCTCCCATTTAAATAAAAATTTTGTCCTCAAAATTTTCATTCCTTAGTGTAAACACGGATGTTGTTTCTTTATCTTATTTTCTAACTTCCACGTCGTGCCTCTAGTCACATCAATACAAATCACCCTTACCAATGTGATCTCCCTGCCTCCATGTTGCTTTGCGCTCCTAGCCTTTACCTTTTTAGGAAGTATTCCATATATCAAACTCTCTTTTAATTGTACTGTGTTCAGTTCGATGACATGGCTGGATCGGGGATACACTTTCGTAATTATGACACATGAAAAATATTATGAAGATTTAGAAAGAAAGGATGACAAAATTAATTGATAGGCTACTAGACCAATTCGAAGAGGAATTTGATATAGTCCGAAGAATTTAGGAATGAGTTGGTTGACAACTCAGACAAGATGACATACATTTAACAACATTTCTCTTCATTCCTTGCTACCAATATATCTATTTTAGGTCTTGATACACCTTGGTCTGTTCGATGTGTATACTCAACTTACTCGTGTGAGTTTCATTGAAAACTAACTCCTTAAGTTCTGACCCATTGGGTATTTAGACCTTACTCGTGAACATCAGGATTCCGTCGAATTCCTTCCTCACACTCTGACGTCATGCCTTGTTTCAATAACTTCTTCTTGTCTTGTAGAAATTAGTCACTTTTCTACTTCTCTCGAATTTCTCTCAATAGATCATTCGAAATAGTAACTATACCTAGACATACTTCATCCGGTGTCATTTCCAATGACGATCACATGTCCTTGAATTACTCTATTAATTCCTTCTTCTTGACTACCCCAATGAAGATATTAAGCAGTTTCTGGTCCATAGAAAAGTTTGATTGTCTTCTTGTAAGCTGAGTAAGATATCATATTATCTTGGAGAATCCATCGATGCTTCTTCGATAGAAACCAACTAACCTTGCAAGTTACTAGGGTATTATAGTCTCCAGTCTTTCTTATTGTGAAACTGCTTCAACCTTTGACGGACTCACAACAACTTCTCCCTTTGAAATTTCATGACCTAAAAATCGAATCTCCCAAAATTAGAATTCGTACTCTGATAATTTGGCATTCACTTCTTTTCCTTTAAAGTTTAGAAAACTATATCGAGATATTCAACATGTTTCTCCATATTTTAGAGAATAGATCATAATGTCATTGATAAAGGCAACGACATATCTGTTTAGATAAGGATGAAAGATCCAATTCATGTTATCTATGAATACGACAGGAGCGTTTGTCATCCTGAACGGCATCACGAGATAGCCATAATGTCCAAAGCGCGTTTAAAAAATTATTTTGGGAACATCCTCAACTTCCCCCGAATTTAATGATGACCAGAACGTACAGCTATCTTGGAGAAAACAATGACTCCCTTCTCGCTGATCGATTGAATTGTTTATTTTCTTCCAAGGATACTCTTCCTTGATCATAATCTTGTTCAGTTGGCGACAGTCCTCATCTCACCAAGAAATTCTATTCTTCTCCTTAACTGACAGCATTGTAGCTCATCGTGAGAAACTTATTAACTATAAGAGCGACATTCATAATCCCTTTACTTTTGTCCTCCACAAAAGATAACATGTATCCTTGATTCCTTTTCCTCACAAAGCTTCAACTTTGTTGGCCGTTACGAATTCAAAAGTCTTAGTTTTAGGAAACACTAAGGTTTTCATTGAAACGATCTAGCAGAACATAATTAGAGAATAACCAATCTATTCCTAAAATTATGAACTCTAATAGGTGAGATTTTAGGTATGCAAGTCAAATCAACAAAAGATTAGAACTTTAGTAGAAATAGGATAGGTTAAACAAATTTAAGTATCAACGACAAGTCTTAGTAACAGAAGTAAAAACAATTAGGTCAAAGATAATTGAAGACACAGATGAATCCAAATGTTTCACACGGTTATACGCTATAAAGAAATGGGTTGCCCCCAGAATTAAACAGCACAATCAAGGGGTCATCATTTGTGGCACAATCTCCATTATTTAGATCTTTAGATTTAGAGGCATCAGCTCCACTCAAGGTATAAACTCTACTTCCTGCCTGCGGTTTCGTAGCTCTTGCATCATTGACTGAATGCTTTACCTTGGCTTGGTTGCAGTCACGGGAAATGTGTCCAGGCTTCCCACATCTAAAGCAAATGATTTCTTTAATTGTGCAATTCCTCGTTAGGCGCTCTTTTCCGCACTTGAAACAGACTACCCACTTGATCTTACACTCCCTCGTTAAGTGGTTCTTTACACATTTCTTACATGTTGGTAAAGATGTCACAGTTTGGTTGGTACTACAACCACTAACACTTTCTCCATAAGTTAGATATTGTTGTTCTTTCCCTGATAATCGTGAATACGGTTTCTACTTAGACCAATTAACCTTTCTATTAATCCTCCTTCGGGATCTAGGAAGTCCAACGTTACCCCAAAATTGACTTTCCTCCAACAGATTTTGAACTTCAACTTCCAATTCTTGCTGTTGTGCGGCCCTTTGATCTTGGTGAGTTATCACGTCAGCTATCCTTTGCATTTCTTCTGCAGTCATAGTCATACTTCCATTATCTCATCTCGCGCTCACATGCCTATGTCTACCACGAGTCATTGACTTTCTTCGAAGACGGACAAAACATGACACAACAAAGCAAACATAATTATTTTAAATAACATTGTCTCTTTTTGGAAACCAAACACAAAAAATCACACAATCTAACCAAGATAAATCCAATCTACGAATCCTAACCGTCTCCACTTGAGCTTCTTCATTCTGCCTCTCATGGCGTAATCTCTTGCAAGTCGTCAACCCCCAAACAGCTTCTCAAACTAAACTTACACCAGTTATTCCTTTTCCCAGAAGATCACCTTTCCAAAACCTCTTGATCTTCTTGCCGAAAGAATTCCTATTCTCCTAATACGCCTAGGTGAAGTCATAGTTTCTTGTCCACACAAAACATTACTGATGATCACATATTTTATACATTAATAAACTCTTATTTTTAGTCATTTACACTCTCCATGTACTTAATTGATTAAGCCTAGTTATGTTTTGTAAGTTTGGACTCAAATTGGACTTAATTAATTTTTTCAGCACTATTTTGGTCTTACGTTGTTTCTGTATTTCGGCCATATCTTGAGTTCTAAATGTCTGATAATTATGAATTTTATCTTGTAGGAAAGATATAAGAGAGCTCTACAACTTTGATGAGAGCTCAAAGTCTCAATCAGACATCTAGTGGAGCTAATTGAGCTTGGAAGATAGAACACGAGTTTTGTGTCTGAAACCTGAACAGTGTACAGTAATCAGAGTATAACTCGGGCTGCAAGAATTATCTTGGGCTGAAATTTGGACATTTGAAAGTTAAGACCCAGATCTAAAACTTTCATGTTGAACATAAAACTTGATTCGGGCTCCTTGATGGTGATATTGGGTCTGAAAGTCAAAACAGAGGTGCTGAAACTGGGCCTGAACAGTCTATAGTAATTGGGTCATATCTTGGGCTGTAGGACGAATTTTTGAGTGATTCCAGAGCCATTGGAAAGCTTAGACAAATTCCTAGAACTTTCATGAAGACCACTTGGCTCAAAAATGACGGAATCAATGACTTAAGTAATGAATTACTTCAGAGAAAAAGAATCTCAATAATCCAACTACTCATCCAATCATCCAACCACTCATCCAACCACTTCACCCACTCATCCACCTACTCTTAATCATTCTCCTTGTCATTTTGTATCGCTACTCCTCTATAAAAGGCACCATGAGCTGGATGTTATGGGAGACTGTTGGGCACTTGGTGTTAGGCTTAGTTTTTTTACAAGTTGTGGTTATGTTTGTTTATTGTTTTCCTTTGTTGTAATTTTCTCTTGTTCTAAATTGAAGCTATGTTCATCTTTCTCTTCTTCTCTCTTTCTTTCTTCTTATCCATGAGTAACTAAATCTTCATCTTGCTTGGGTGAAAGAGTGAAGCTCTTGGTAATGAAATAAGGTTAGATTATTTTATTTCTTGTGCTTAAATGATATGTTATCAATTAGACATTATATGTGTTGTATTTTGTTTCCAATTAATTTAGAAACCTTCTTTTTATAATTGAGATCTTGATTTATTGTAGACAATAGAATTGACACAGTGGATGCTTGAACTCATTTACAAATGTTAGTAGATAATTAAAAGAATCTTAATATGATTGCATATATAATTGAACTTTGAATGTTATATTTTTCGATTGGAACCTCCGTTGTGTGTGGATTTCAATTGAGTTATAAAGAGAAATAATCTTACCTTTAATTTAATACCAAGAGTGGATATCCTAACCCAAGAAAGCCCTTAAATTCATTTGTGAACTTGTTTTATTACTTTTGGTATTGTGACAAATCCTTTTCTTACCTAAATTAATTTTTCTTCATCAATTCCCTGTGGATCGACCTCGGACTCCTGAGAAATTTATTACTTGAGACAACCTGCACTTGGGTTTGCATCCTTAAATCCTGCGTCAAGTTTTTTATTTTTTTTTGAAAGTACGAAATGAGCTAAAAACAAGGAATGATCAAATAAGTTCAAAGGGGTTACATAATGAAAAATATACAAGGATGGCTATTTGGTCAAAGTAGCTATTTCAAAATGTCTCAATCATATTAATGTATGCATGTGAAAATGTAGCCTAAAAAAGAATCAAAGCAAGTTCTAGAGTAACAATTCCATGAGTGAAAATCACACAAAAAAGAAGAGAATGGTACAGTTATTCAATCCATTCATCAATAGGCTCAAAATCTCACAAGACATATTTCTATCATTCTCAATCCTTCATATCAACATTCACATCCAAGTTTGTGATTTTTAAGAAAGAAGACAATTTATGCTCAGATTCAAGATTCCATTTGCTACTTCTACACAAAATAATTTTTTCCTCAACTAAGATGTGTCTCAAGAGTAATAAATTATTTTTAAAATTTATTCCTTACTCTGTCATCCTTAATTGGTTTTACTACAAATAGGTTTCTGACAGTCATCTCACTAAACATACTTCCCAATTTAAATGCGTCTCAGGAGTGAAATTACTTCTTACTCTGCCATCATTCATTGGTTTAGTAAGTCCATGACAATCATATCATACTTCCCAAAAAAGAAAAGAAAAAAATTGGTAGTCAACTATCCTTCCCCCCAACTAGATCACAACATTGTCCTCAATGTTAAAATATAGATGAGTAAAGGATAGAAGATATTACCTGTTGGAGAAATCTGACACAAATTTAAACAAAAACAAAGTACAATAAATAAAATCAAAAGTAAAGAAAAGCTATAAACGAAGTGTCAAATCTGGCTCCTTTTTCATCTTGTTTTCCTCTCTGCCTCCTACTGACCAATCTATTTGAGTTATTGCTGGATCAGGATCAAAGATCAAAGGTAAAGGAATTTTTTTTTATTTTTTTTTGTGACTTCAAGAAAACCATCAGGGTAAAGAAGTCTAGAAACCCCTGTAGGACCCTACTCAAAGGATCGTCTGTCCAAAATCAAAATACAGTAAAATCATACAAAGATAAAAGAAATATAATAACAAATGATGACAAACCTGTATGTACAACTTTCATGGCGTATCTTTATACTGTGCGTCATGAGTGCAGTAGTAGCATATCTTCATACTGTGTGTCACCAGTGCAGTAGACACTCACGAATTTTTTTAAGGACCTGCGTGCAAAGGTCCACCCAAGTCAATGACGGGTCAGCCAAAGGCTGGGGCTCCACAACTAACTAAAGCCATGGTACTCCTTTCGGATCGCCCTTGTTCAAATATTTTTTTTCTTTTTTTTCTTTCTTTTTCTCCTTTTTTTTATTTTTTTTTGAAAGATGACATGAAGAAGAAGAAGATAATATGTACAGATTGTTATGGATATGGCTCACATCTGCCTCTGGTTTCACGTCCAGAACGGCTTAAATGCCTTCTATGAGTCGAGGATAAGCTTCCCATCTAATTTCCTTATAAATTGGCGAACAGGGTCTTTTAGAGTCAGATTGCCAAGGCTGTAGGATTTTTCTTCATCATGATTGCAAGATTCAGAGGCATCATGTTTCTTTTTGAAATTGAGCCCATCTTTTGATAATTTTTCATAACTTTTGCAAAAAAGTATAGCAATCCTTAAATAAAGTGGGCCAATAAAATCTGCACTGTAAGATTTTCGTAGCTGTTTTCTTTGAAGAAAAGTGACTTTCACATGCTTCTGAGTGACAAAATTTAATGACATGACCTACCTCACTGTCAGGCACACATCTCTGAAAGATTTGGTCAGGACAATATTTGAACAAGTATGGGTCATCCCAATAAAAGTTTTTCACCTTTGTTAAAAATTTCTTCATATCTTGGTGCGTCCATTGAGGCGACATCTTTCCTTCTTCAGTAAAAGACGAGGAAATTACCACAGGAAACCTTTGCTTTTCTCCTAAAAATGTGTACTTCAACCCAGCAGGTAATGGTTTTAGTTCCGGTGTAGGTACTTCTTCATGGGCATCATCATTCATGGGTTTTAGCTCTTCGAATTTTGGCTTTCTTCCTTTGTATTCTATTTCCTCTGTACAATCAAGCAAATTAAATGAATTAATTAAACAAACTTCTAATGGGTTAGAAGAATTCCCTTTTTGAATATGATCATCTATAATGGCTTCAATTCCTTCAACTTCCTCCTTTTCATCAAGGACTTCCTGTGGTTGCTTGCACATGTTAAAAACATTGAGATCCAGTGTCATGTTTCTAAATGTTAGCTTCACCACTCCATTTCTGCAATTTATCAAAGCATTTGATGTTGCTAAAAATGGACGGCCTAAGATAACAGGAATTGACTTGTAACTATCAACCATAGGATCCATATCCAAGACAATAAAATCCACAGGATATATGAATTTATCAACTTGAACCAACACATCTTCCACTATTCCTCTTGGAATTTTAATTGATCTATCAGCAAGTAGAAGAGTTACAAAAGTTGGTTTTAACTCACCTAAGTTGAGTTGCTGATAAACTGAATATGGAAGCAAATTGACACTAGCACCAAGATCAAGTAAAGCTTTTTCAATTTTATGTTCTCCAATAATGCATGAAACTGTAGGACGACCGGGATCTTTATATTTCAACGCATTATTATTCTGAAGAATGAAGCTTACCTGTTAAGCCAAAAATGCTTTCTTTTTCACATTTAATTTCTTTTTAACAGTGCACAAGTCCTTCAAATATTTGGCATAAGAAGGAATCTGTTTGATAGCATCTAACAAAGGAATATTGATTTTCACTTGTTTCAAAATTTCAAAAATTCCAGTGTTATGGTCCAATTTCTTTGGATTTTTCAATGCTTGAGGAAATGGGGGTGAAAGCGAGAGTTTGGTCTCCTTTTGGTCAACTTCTTCATTTTCTTGGGGAATTGGTTCATGTTCTTTCTCACAAGATTCGAGGATTTGTTTTTCAACAACCTTTCCACTCTTAAGAGTTATCACTGACTGGACTTGGTCCATTTGTTGGTTTTCTGAACTCCCCTCATTTAGACTGTACTGACCTTTGGAATTTGGTTGAGGTTGAGAAGGAAATTTTCCTTTCTTGTAAATGGTGAGTGCAGAAGAAAGTTTAGCAAGAGTGTCTTTTATGTCATTCATAGTTTGATTGTTTTGTTTATTAATGACCTCTTGCTTTTCCATGAATGCATGCAGTGTATCTTCAAGGTTTTTCCTATATGGTGGGACATAAGGTGCATATCCTTGAGAATTTTGAGAGTCCTGTTGTGCCTGAGGAGGTGGTGGTTGCATAAATTGTGACTGATTATTATTCCTCCAGTTGAAATTCGGGTGATTTCTCCATCCTGAATTGTATGTATCTGAAAAAAAAGAAGTAAATGGCTTGTTAAAATTATTCATTGCATTTACCTGCTCATGTACTTCTTTAAAAACAGGAATTTTAAGACATTCATGTGTTGAGTGTCCTAAATCATCACAAATGTCATAAGTTTCTACATTTTGCACAGATTTAATTTCTTTTGCTTTTCTTAATTCCATGGCTTCAACCTTTCTAGCCAAACTGGCAAACCTAGCATTTAGATCTTCCTCTTGGCTAAGGTGATATTTTCCTTTATTAGCACTTGCAAGATTAGATCTAATTGAATTTTCAGAAGTGTTAGTACTATGCCAAGATTGAGAATTTTCAGCTAATTGGTTCAAATAGTCTAAAGCTTCATCAAGTTCTTTATCAAGAAACTCACCATTGCACATTGTTTCCACAAATTGTTTAGTTTCAGGTGTTAAACCTTCATAAAAGAAGCTTATACTGTGCCATTTTTCAAAGCCATGATGTGGGCAAGAATTTAACAAATCTTTAAATCGTTCCCAACATTGAAAATATGCTTCATTTGAATTTTAAGAAAAATTTTGGATTTGTCTTTTCATAGCATTGGTTTTATGTGTTGGAAAAAATTTCTTCAAGAACTCACCTTGCATTTCTTGCCATGTGTCAATTGATCTTGGATTTAAAGTGTTAAGCCAAGATTTTGCTTTATCTTTTAAAGAAAAAGGAAACAATTTAAGCTTAACAATCTCTTCAGTGCAATTTTAATCATTGAGGGCAATATATACTTCCTCAAATTCTTTCAGATGTAAATATAGACTTTCAGATTCTAAACCATGAAAATTAGGAAGTAAAGAAATCATACCTGACTTAAATCTAAAATTGTTGGCATTGAGTGGAAAGATAAAACATGATAGACTAGAACTTCGAGGTGGTTGCAAATATTCACGCATGGTTCGCAACGGTTGATTTTCATGTTCATTATGTACACTTTCATTGTTAGCCATTGTGTTAATTGTGTGTGATTGTGATTCAAACAAATCAATATATAAAGTACCAGAGTTAATTTTAACTAAACGATCAGAATTTAAATCACGATACCAATTAAGCATACACACATAAATAACTTAAAATAAATAAACGAAAATAATGTACAAGTTGGCAGTGTAACCCACCATTAAATATTAATAGGGATGAGGTAATAAGTCAACCACCCAAAAATTAAAAAAAAAATAAAGTGCGAAAAATTAAAATACAGAAAATGAAGTGCAGAAAGTAAATTTAAATATGAAAACTGGAGAGTGATAGAGCCCCACAGAGCCGGCGAAAGAGAAAAGAAGAAGAAATATTATTTCATTAAGTTAGATTGCAGAAAAATAAATAACAGAAAAGTAAAAGGGAGAGTTTTCCCCACTAAGTTAGTGCGTAAAATAAAAGGGAGAGTTACCCCCACTGACGAAAAAAATGACAAAAATAAATAAATAAAATTTAAAAATAAAAATAAATGACATAAATATAAAAGTTAGAAAGTTAGTATGTTAGAAGTTAGAGTTAGATAGTTAGAAAGTTAGAGAGTTAGTAAAGAAATCGAAGGATCGGCAAGTTCGATCTTTTGCTCCGATGAGGAGAAGAGAGAATAGATTTTATTAAAGAAAACAAACCTCAATAAATCAAAACTTCAAATCAAGTCCCAAGAACGGCGCCAAGAACTTGATCACGCGGATTTAAGGATGCAAACCCAAGTGCAGGTTGTCTCAAGTAATAAATTTCTCGGGAGTCCGAGGTCGATCCACATAGAATTGATGAAGAAAAATTAATTAAGGTAAGAAAAGGATTTGTCACAACACCAAAAGTAATAAAACAAGTTCACAAATGAATTTAAGGGCTTGCTTGGGTTAGGATATCCACTCTTGGTAATAAATTAAAGGTAAGATTATTTCTCTTTATAACTCAATTGAAATCCACACACAACGGAGGTTCAAATCAGAAAATATAACATTTAAAGTTTAATTATATATGCAATCATATTAAGATTCCTTTAATTATCTACCAACATTTGTAAATGAGTTCAAGCATTCACTGTGTCAATCCTATTGTCTACAATAAATCAAGATCTCCATTATACAAAGAAGGTTTCTAAATTAATTGGAAACAAAATACAACACATATAATGTCCAATTGATAATATATCATTTAAGCATAAGAAATAGAATAATCTAACCTTATTTCATTACCAAGAGCTTCACTATTTCACCCAAGCAAGATGAAGATTTAGTTACTCATGGATAAGAAGAAAGAAAGAGAGAAGAAGAGAAAGATGAACATAGCTTCAATTTAGAACAAGAGAAAATTACAACAAAGGAAAATAATAAACAAGCATAAATTACATATTAAGTAAACCAATCTTTAATATCATGCAATTGTATAACAGTAGCTACTAACATTCAACCTACGGCAAGCCATGCATTCCTTTCCCATCATCTCAATCAAGAGACAAGGAAGTGCACAATATACAAAAGTTCTAATATGTCTAAACATAACAAGTCCATACCCCGGCTCAACAAGATGAACTGCTCTGATACCACCTAATGTAACACCCCTAGATCTAATAACTACGGCACAATCGTCATTATACCACAATCACTAAATCCAGACGTGTCACAGTCTCAAAAATAGTATTTTCAAAAATAATTTCATTATGCATAAATAGAAAATATGAGCCCCGAATGAAGCATATTTAGTATCCAACCATTAAGATACAACCAATGAAGGAAAACATATTTCATATATAATATATTCGTCCTTAACACAAATCACTGATAACACGAAACATAATACTTACATATTCAAATAAAAGATGATGTGTACAAAAGTACTAAAGGGGAAAGTAGTAGCCTTGGGATAGGTACTATTAGCAAACAAAGTCGCAACCCCAAAATATATGTGACGTTCGGTGTCCCAGTCGACACGTCAGGCATCAATACCCCCATGAAGTTGCACCCGTACGTAACCGAAGAAATCTCGTCCAGACGCCATATCGAAAATAATGAATCAGTCCAATCCAATCAGTAAGGGTGTGGTCCCTCATTTTCTTCCTCACGATCTTTTATCAAATATAATGTATTTTGAAATAGAATGAAATGTGTAATTAGGTGTATTTTATGTAAGTGCATGAAATAAAATGAGTGGCTGCAAAGAGCCTCCAAAATTGTGTGGTGGTGAGGAGGAGAGTGGAAAATGTGACTTCTCCAACAAGCCAATAGGAAATTTCTAGGAAGTTTCCTCCAAGTTCTCCAACAAGTTAAGTTTCCACTTTTTGAAAAGTTAAAGTGATGTCATGATGATGATGTCACCATTGTGATGTTATTAAAATATTCTCTAAAATATAACTAATACTGTATCAGATTTATTATTACTGGATATAAGTTACAGTTAACAAAAATCGGTATTTATTGTCCAACGGATAATAAAATTATTCCACAACTTTTATTTATTAGATAAAAATCTTAAAAAATGTGAAACATCGTAAACTGTATCTAAAAATGTGAAACATCGTAAACCGTATCTAGCCTTGGGTTTAGTAAGATCCTTCATCGACGTTTTCACAACTTAAGGTTCTCAGAAAAAATATGTCTTTTCCCGGCTCCGCTCAGTGCACATGTAAAACGAAAAATAATATTAAAATATTTCACGTCTCTGGAAAAATTCACAAAATTCACAAATATTATAAAATGACTATTTATCATGAAATTATTAATTTTCGAGGTGTTACATTACGTGTGCTTCTAAGGCACTTAACCCATTCTACGTGGATCTCTTGAGAAATGGCACTCAGAGACACATATATTTTACATGTCTACTAAAAAGTGCACTATAATATTAAAAGACATCAGTATCAATTAGCTTATTCATAAGTCAAATATTTACTTTTGATATGTAAAGTAGTCAATGTGAGACTTTAGTATTAATAAGGCAAAGCAACTAAATAAGACAATAAGGTACCTTTGTTCGATGTGAACTCTGCTCTTCTGCTATAACAAATCCCACGTCGAACACCAAAGAGATTAAATAGAGAAATGATACACGTTTTACTAGTGGAGTTGTTGCATGATTGAATTGAGATACACTTTGATAATACAAAACAAAGAGATCACAAAAAAAAAATACAAAATAAGGAGATATGCATAGTTACGTGAGTGAATAATATTTACTTAGTTTCTAATTATACAAAATAGATAATCCCACAAGGTTCAATCTTTAAGTAAATATTTACTTAGTTTCTAATAACAACCAAATTATTACGATTGAATAATTACGTGCAAGGAGTTAAGTAAATTGAAAACCTTTATGCTAAAATGAATTTGCATAGAAATTTCTAAAGATATTTTGTGTCTCTCTAGAGGAAACTTGGTTTTCTTGCTTAAATCATAAATTGCATACACAAGGAAAGGGTTTGAGTAAGTGTTAATGTGGGATTTAAGCTTGAAGACGCTATTCATATATGTCTAAGAAAATAATTAGCATACCGGCATGGTAGTGGCACTTTAGAGGAAATAAACAAATATCTATCTATCCATGTGTCTTATGCAGTCCCACAAGTATCACTCTTCGCGCATTTAAGAAGAAAGACGCGCAAGCTCAGGTGAAGAATGATGGTGAAGAAAGAAAAAAAAAACAAAGAACACTCACAACCCAGAATTTATATGATTGCTTGAAGATAAATGAGTAAATGACAAAGTACCAGTGAAGGAGTGGATATGAGCACTTGCTGGAGATTTAAGTAGAGGTTGAATTGATACATGACAAAATAGCAATCAACAGAGATGTGGGCTCAACTTTTCTGCTTTAACAAAGTCCCGCATTGAACACTAAAGTCTCACATTAAATAAAAGTATTTTGTTATTTTATTTAATTATTTTGTCTTGTTAACATTAAAGTTTTACACCAATTACTTTATAGATTAGAAGCAAATAATTAGCCTATAAATAAGCTAATTGATATTGATGTCTTCTAATATTATAGTGCACTCTTTAGTAGGCATGTGAAATGTATGTGTCTTTAAGTCTGATTTCTCAATAGATCCACGTAGAATGGTTTAAATGCCTTAGAAGCATATGCAACGTGACATTTTTTAATTTTTTTATCCACGTGAAAAATGTTAAAGAGGGTGATGCATCCATATAGAAAAAAAATATGTAACCTTGTTGTGTCAAGCAAAATGATATTTTTACCCTTATTGCACCAACCTTGTTAGTGTGTTCTTGGTAAAAACACCACTATATATGGCGTGTTCACGTAGAATGCATCACCCTATTTGGCGCATCTTATGTAGATCAAAAATTATTAAAAAAATATCACGTTACACAAAAGAGTGACAATTTGATATAGAATTTTAAAATGATAACATTTTAGTAATAATTTTTAAAAAATAATATTTCGATAAATAATTTTGCTACCAATAATAATTTGATAAAAAAAAGCCTTATTTTGTGGGAGTTCACTTTGGTTCTCTCTTTTTTTTGGAGGGAGTAGATTATAATCGTTTTTTGCCCCAAAAAAATGCATTCACAGCCACAAATATGTTAGATATATTAGAATGACAAAAAAAATAGTGATATGACGTTGACAAATAAAAGAGAGAAATGTAGGTAGAGGAATGAAAAATGCAGATAAAAGAGAGAAAAAAAGGTTTTGGATTTTGCAAAATAGTCTTTGACAAGTAAATGAATTAATTTTATTATTTTTGAGTTACAAAATTGTTAGATTTAATGAATTATTAATTATATAAATGTAGAAATAATTATAAAAAAATATTGTGTAAAATATAATCTTTATTCAAAATATCATAATAAATTTTTGGAGTACTTTATCTAGAGCAATGTATAGATGCTAATTTTTAATCACAAGCAAAACAGCATTTATATTTGTTTAACAATATTATGTTATTAACTTAAAAAAATTGAATTCAAACATTATACATAAGAAACTATAATCTTCTTTATGATACTTTGGATAATTTTTTATATTTGTGAGAAAAAAAATTAACATGAGAATAATGTCTAGGACAAAATACTCCATATATTTTCTATTATATTTTCTTTATAATACTTTGAATAATAAATGTATTCTACAACATTATTACATTTTTCTATAATTTTTCACATATTTACATAATTATTAATCCTTAAAATTCTACACAAATATTTTTTCTTTTTCTTTTATTTGTGCAATGCATGAGTTACAAATCTATTTTTGATATACTTAGTAACTTTAAAATACACAGTTAACTTTAATTTTCTCAGTATTATCCCTGATTAATTGTATTTTATTTAATTGAATTTCAGGCTCTTAATTTTTTATTTTCTTAATTTTTTATTGCCTAATTTCTTGAATTGACATGTGATACTTTAAAGCTCTTATCCTAACACGTTACTTTCTTCATTCGGCAACTTCTTTACATATATACTATATTTGCAACTCGTGCATTACATGGAGAAGAAAAAATAAATTTTTTTTACCTTATGCTTATATTTAAGTACATTTATTTACATATAACTTTGAAAAATCAAAACATAATTGCTTGTGATAAATAGAAAGAAGTAAAGTATATGCGTGATATATACCAGTTCAATTATTAATTTATTAGTTTTGCATTAATTCATATGTGGTGCATATAAGATTGTTGCTTATTATAAAAAGAATGTAAAATGAGTTTTTTCATAAATATGAATTATATCATTTTTTAAAATAATAATTTTATTTTGCATAAATATAATTCAACTATAATTATCATGTTTAACAATGGCGCTTGTTGGAAATCATATTCGACTATGGTCTCTTGTAGTAGACTACGAGCTTCAATAGTGTTAGAGAAATTAGAGTTATAAAACAACAAAATATATTATTATGTAATATTAATCAGTTTTCAAATTAGTTGAATTGAATTAGTATTGAAAATGAAAACTAAAAACTAATCCGATACCGTTTTGAATAAATAAATGAATGAAAAATATATGAAAGTAGCTTTTCAATAAGTTACTCGGATTTGAGATTTTGTTATCCAATTCTTGAGAAAAGTTACCTCTAGGTAAAGAAAAACTACCTTAGGTGGGAGAAGTTACTTGAATTCAACCAAGTGTTTTGGATGGGGCAAAAAGTTACCCTCGAATTTGGGGTTTTGCTACTCAATTCTTAAGAAAAGTTACCCCCAAGTAAAGAAAAGTTATATTAGGAGGGAGAAGTTACTTGAATCCAACCTAGTGTTACATACGTTAGAGGAAAAATCACTTGACTTTGGACTAAAATTACCTAGATTTGGTGCTTTGTTACTTAAATCTAAAGAAAAGTTACCTAGGGAGAGAAATTAATTGAATCCAACTAAGTGTTACAAGGTTTGAGGAAAAAGTTATCTCACTTTAACCTAAAGTTACTTAGATTCGAGACTTTGTTATCCAAATACAATGAAAAGTTATCCAAATTTGAAGAAAAGTTACCCTTATTTAGAAAAATTACATGAATTCAGCCAAGTGTTACACAGAAGGGGAAAAAAGTTATCTCACTTTGGCCTAAAGTTACTCAATTATGAGACTTTGTTACCTAAATCCAAGGAAAAGTTACCCAAATTTGGAGAAAAGTTATCTTCATTTAAAAAAATTACATAAATCCACGCAAGTGTTACACGGATAGAGAAAAATGTTACCTCACTTTGACTTAAAGTTACCCATATTTGGGACTTTGTTACCTAAATCCAAGGAAAAGTTACCCAAATTTGGAGAGAAGTTACGTTTGTTTGGAAAAATTACATGAATCTAACTAAATATTACACGAATGAAACAAAAAAGTTATCTCACTACAGCCTAAAGTTACCTAGATTGAGGACTTTGTTACCCAAATCTAAGTAAAAGTTACCCAAATTTAGAGAAAAGTTACCTTCGTTTGAAAAAATTACATAAATTCAACAAAAGTGTTATACGAATGGAGGAAAAAGTTACCTCACTTTGGCCTAAAGTTATCCAAATTTAGGACTGAGTTACCCAAATTCTAGGAAAAGCTACCCAAATTTAGAAAAAAGTTACGTTCGTTTAGAAAAATTACATGAATCCAACTAAGGGTTATAAGAATAGGGAAAAAAGTTACTTCACTTTGGCCTAAATTTACCCAGATTTAAGCATTTGTCACCCAAATCCAAGGAAAAGTTATCCAAATTTAAAAAAAAAGTTAGATTCATTTGAAAAAATTACATTAATTCAACCAAGTATTACATAAATAGAGAAAAAAATTACCTCATTTTGGCTTAAAGTTACATAGATTTTGGACTTTGTTACTCAAATCCAAGGAAAAGTCACCCAAATCTAGAGAAAAGTAACATTCCTTTATTACATGTATGAGGGAAAAAATTACTTCACTTTGACCTAAAGTTACTCAGATTTAGGACTTTGTTACCTAAATACAAGGAAAAGTTATCCAAATTTCAAGAAAAGTTACATTCATTTAGAAAAATTATAAGAATTCAACATAATGTTACATGAATGGAAGAAAAAGCTACCTCACTTTGGCCTAAAATTATCCAAATTTGAGTCTTTGTTATCTAAATCCAGGAAAAAGTTATCCAAATTTGGAGAAAAGCTACTTTTGTTTAGAAAAATTACCTGAATCTAATCAAGTGTTACACGGATGGAAGAAAGAGTTCCCTTACTTTGGCTTAAAGTTACCCAAATTTGAGACTTTGTTACTCAAATTCAAGGAAAAGTTACTAAAATTTGGAGAAAAGTTTCCTTGTTTAGAAAAATTACATTTCTTGTTTAGAAAAATTACATGAATCCAACCAACTATTACACAAATGAGGGAAAAAGTTACCTTACTTTGGCCCAAAGTTACCCAAATTTGGGATTTTATTACCTAAATCCAAGGAAAAGTTATCTAAATTTGGAGAAAAGTTACATTCATTTGGAAAAAAAAAATACATGAATCTAACTAAGTGTTACATGGATGAAGGAAAAAGTTACTTCACTTTAGCCTAAAGTTACCCATATTTCAAACTTTGTTACCCAAATCTAAGAAAAAGTTACTTAATTTTGGAAAAACATTACATTCTTTTGAAAAAATTACATAAATCTAACTAAGTGTTACACATATAGAAGAAAAAGTTACGTCACTTTGACCTAAATTTACTTAGATTTGAGACTTTGTTATCAAAATTTAAGAAAAATTTACCCAAATTTAGAGAAACGTTACCTTCATTTAAAAAAATTACATGAATTTAACCAAATGTTACACGAATGAGATAAAAAGTTACCTTACTTGACTTAAAGATACCCAAATTTGAGACTTTGTTATCCAAATTCAACGAAAAGTTACCTAAATTTGAAGAAAAATTACCCAAATTTGGAGAAATGTCACATTCGTTTAAAAAATTTACATGAATTTAATTAAGTGTTACACAGATTGGGAAAAAAGTTACCTTACTATAATTTAAAGTTTCTCATATTTTAGGCTTTGTCACCCAAATCCGAAGTAAAGTTACCCAAAAATTGAGAAAAATTACCTTGGGAGGAGAAATTACTTGAATCCAACCAAGAGTTACGTAGTTGGAAGAAAAAGTTATCTCAGTTTGGCCTAAAGTTACTTAAATTTGGGGCTTTGTTACCCAAATCCCAAGAAAAATTACCCAAAAATAGAGATAAGTTACCTTGTGGGGAGAAATTACTTGAATTCAACCAAATATTACATAGTTTGAGGAGAAAGTTACATCACTGTGATCTAAAGTTTCCCAACTTTGAGGCTTTGTTACCCAAATCCCATGAAAAGTTACTCAAAAATGAAGAAAAGTTACCTTGGGAAAGAGAATTTATTTTGAATTCAACTAAGTGTTACTTAGATGGGTCAAAAAGTTACCTAAATTTGGCATAAAATTACTCCGATTAAGAATTTTGTTACCACATTCTTCTTAAAAGTTACTCCAAGTAAAGAAAAATTACCATTATAGTAACTTTTCTTTACTCAAAACATCAACGACACCTTGATGTTAATTATATGATATAGGTTTTATAAGGTAATTTGACAATTTTGCCCTTAGTAAAAAAGCCATTTACCGAATTGCCATTGTTTTGAAACAATTTATTAGAATGCCACACTTTTGGCCACATTGAAATATTTTATTATTTTGGGTTCCACGTAGATAGCACTAAAGGAGATGGCGTTTCCAACACAAAAGCTCTAACGAGGCTAAAGCATTTGGCTTGATAAGTTATCCATGTGTTAACGCTAGCCATTCTAGCGTTAACACATGGATAACGCCAACCGTGTTGGCGTTATCAAGCCAAATGCTCCAGCCATGTTGGAGCTTTTGTGTTGAACACCTATTTAGGAAACTCTCCCTTCCTTCCACTGGCCAAGTTTCCCATTTCTCAAATTTTCACCTTCTCTCTAGACTTTTTCTCTCACTAAACTCTCTCCAATACCCATCGTTGGTTGTAGCTTCTGGGTTGACATATTTCAATCATCATATTTGTAAGTATTTGTATTCATCGTTAGATTAATTTTGTTGTTATTGTTATTGTTGAATATTTTTATTCATCGTTAGATTAATTTTGTTGTTATTGTTATTGTTGAATATTTTTATTCATGGAATTATTGCTTAATTTTTTAGGGTTTTTATATTAATTGTGTATTGATATTTTGTATGGATCAATAGTTTTGTTAGTTAGGAGGTTTTTGAAATTTGTTCAATAAAAAAATTAATAAAATTTTGAATAATATTGTTAGGGCAATAACAATTTTTTTACTTGACACGGGTGGTGATTATGTAATTTTTTTGTTGTTTTCAATTTATTAAAATTATGGGTTTATTGAAATTAAAATTAGTAGCTTATAAAAAAAACTCTTATGAAAATTAATAGTATGGATTCATTGTTATGGGTAACAATTTTGTTTCGGTTGACATATATGTTGATTGATTTCATACTTGTTGTCTTGTTATTATTCAGAAGTTTAAGATGACAAAACATCTTCTTATTCTCATTTACTACAATGGGAGAATGTATGAAGGTAAAGAGGATTTAATGTATGAAGGTCCTTGTCCTAGGTCTATCATGATTCAATGTGATACGACTTTTGAGCTTATAAAAAGGAGAATTCATTTAAAATTAAGGCTCCAAGAAAATCAAGTTGTGTTCAGTGTTGTGTATAATTTTCCATAATGGAACAATGTACTAAGATGGATAGCTCTTCCGTTAGAAGATGATGAAGACGTTGCTTGCATGATAGATTGCTTTGATCAGCATCCGAACTTAACTTGCATGGAGTTGTATGTCGAGACAGAAATGAGTGAGCATAATGAGGATGTTGGAGCTCCTTCTGAAATAGAGTTATAAGTCGATCCTTTTAAACTTGCTGAATCATTGTACCCTATCAACACTCAAGTCTCTATGGCATATGCTGATGTCTTAGTATAATCTCGGGAGGATGGTACATCTGCAATGCCTGAGGGGAGATCATTTAGGTTAGACTTTGAAATCGATAACCCACTTATGTTTGATGCATTATCTGACACAAGTGATGATGAAGGAGAGATGTCTGAGGGTGAGGATTCAGATACTGACTTAGAAGAAGATCAATCTGGCCTTGAAGTAAATATGCTGCAACGAGTTCCTCTATAAGCAGTTGCTTCTGAATCTATGTTCATGCCTCCATGCCATCAATTTTTTGAAATCAATTGGGGTATGATGAGTACACTTGATAATCTACCTAAATTAGATTCTCGTGGTATTTGGAGTCTAGATGAAGAATTATATGTTGGGTTGTAATTTTCCTCTAAAGATGCTGTCAAGTTGGCCCTAAAATATTATTCTATTAGTAGACACCAGAACTACAAGGTTGATGATTCTGATATATAGAGGCTAATTGTTAGGTGTCCCAGATATAATGATGGTTATAATTAAAGGGTTAGAGTCATTCAAAGCTAGAAATCAAACATGTGGTAAATTACAAAATACAATGGATCTCATATTTGTGTCAACCTAGCTATGTCGCAAGATCATCAGAAGTTAGATTCTCTTATGATCTGTTCTTACATTTTGGAGATGGTTAGGAAAAAACCCGATGTACCTGTATGCTTGATTATTGAAAGGATTTGAAGTCAATTTGGATATAATGTATCCTATTAGAGAGCTTAGAAGGCAAAACAAATTGCCATTGTGAAGGTATTTGGAGACTGGGATAAATCTTATGTGGTGTTGCATAGATAGTTACTTGTCATGCAAAGAGACATGACAGGCATAGTGGTGGAGTTGCAAACCGTTGAATATGTTGAGCGCAACAAAGTTGATCATTCAAAACATGTATTTTTTTTTTGCTTATTTTGGACATTCAAACCATATGTTGTTGGATTCCAATACTGCAAGCCCATTCTTCAAATTGATAGCATTTATTTGTATGGTAAATATCGTCATAAACTACTGATTGCAACAATATAAGATGGCGATAAAAAACCTCTGCCAATTTCATTTGCCATTGTTGAAGGAGAAACAAAGGATGTTTGGAGTTGGTTCTTTATCTTGATTCGATGACATCTCACACAACAATGGGGCATGTGCTTGATATCTAATCGACATCCAAGCATCATATAGTCAGTGGTGAATCCACATCTTGATTAGCAGTCACCACATGTGCATCACGTTTTCTACATACGGCATATTGCCAGTAATTTTAACAGTGTCTTTTGTAATTTGACCCTAAAGATATATCTGATTAACACAGGTAGTTAAATTTTTTATTCTCTATTTAAGTTTACTATACTACTTACTACTCGACCAATTTAGTTGCTAACACAAACTTATTGGATATTTTTATATCAT
The DNA here is from genome assembly GCA_029884605.1 of Ormosia emarginata. Taxonomy (NCBI): domain Eukaryota; kingdom Viridiplantae; phylum Streptophyta; class Magnoliopsida; order Fabales; family Fabaceae; genus Ormosia; species Ormosia emarginata. The sequence continues at coordinate 17,992,853 of JAQQTP010000064.1, read as the reverse complement.
GGTACGAACCAATTGCATACAAATTTGAGGCTAGGTTGGAAAAGTTGACCGCTACTCCCGAAATAGCAAATTGGATTAATTTGATTCTAAAAGAAAAATGAAGTTTAACATATGACGGTGGCAGTAACCTACTAATAACTGCATTGATTCCGATGACATATTACAAATTGGTAGAGTACTTTGTTAATTGAAAAGATAAGGCAAACAAGAAACTTGTTAATTAGGCATATTTGACTAATGATTTTATGAAAAGCTAGAATGTCAACCTACTCAAGGCAAGCTCTCACCAAGTCTGTCAATTTGATAGACAGTCATCCAATTTTTTAGTCGAAGAGGCATTCAACCCTATAACACAGCAGGGTAGAGTTATAAATGGGAAGTAAACCTTCAACAAGACACTTGTGATTGTGGCCTATTTCAAGCATTGCATTTCCCTTGCTATCATGTAATAGCAGCATATTCTTCTAGGTCACTTGACGTTTTTTAATATTAGCATAATGTTTACAAAATGTATACTTTATACAGAGCTTATGAGGTAAATTATGGAATCATCAAGGATGAACCAGGGTGGCCACCAACTCCACCAATTACATTGGTGCCTGATCGTCAGTTGCTTAGATCTAAAGGTCGACCCAAGTCAACTCGACTTAGAAATGAGATTGATTAGAGCGAACCAGGACTGGGACAAAGATGTAAAAAACCTTGTGAACCTGGACATAATTGTCGTAGTTGTCGTCATGGTGGATCGACTTCCTTGTGCAATGACCAAGAATGGCCATCTGCTTGATTAGGACATAAACATAATCAGTGTGTAATTTGATAATCATTGTATCAACATATATGACTATCAGTGTGTAATTTGATTATCTACTTGATGTATGGATTTCAAGGATGACACATTCTATTTGATTATTTATGTTTAACATTATTCTTACATATGCTTTTAGCAGTGTCTTTTAATTTGTATTCGATACACTCATGTTTGATATATATATATATATATATATATATATATATATATATATATATATATATATATAATGTGTCATCCTTGAACTATTTATAGTATGCCTTACCTACCATTTGAAGACTTACTTATTATTCTTGTTGTTTGTCTGATTACAGCATGAGACATGATATTCCACTTGCACCCAAGCCCAGAGGAGCCTTCAGTACTGGAGTTGCATGAGTTCCATGTTTCACAACATATATGGCAAGGAAAATGATGACATTTGCGTGTTAGGTGTGCTCATAAATTCAGGCATATGGACCCAAATGAGCGAATGCTTCCATATCTACATGAGGCTGGTTTTGTGGGGGTTGCTCACATGGGATATTGAACGATTGATCACTCCTTAATTATGGCACTGGTTGAGAGATGGCATCCCGAGACACATACATTCTATATGTCTACTGGAGAATGTACTATCTCATTGGAAGATATAGGTATCGTCTCATGACTTCCTATTGACGGCAATGCAATTACTGGCTGTACTCACCGTCGTGATTGGATGCAACTATATATCGACTTATTAGGTTCGCAGCCAGATACGTCACAGTTATCAGGTGCATGTGTTGTTATGTCGTGGCTTTGGAGCGGATTTCGTAGATGACTTACGCAAGACGATGGCCATATTTACATGATGCAGGGTGCATAAGCATATATAATTAGGTTGATTAGGAGTTTGTTATTTCCTGATCATTCTAGCAGATATGTGTATATGATGTTCCTTCCCTTGTTGGAAGACTTTACCGCTACTAGGAAATACAGTTGGGCATTTGCAATCTTAGTATACTTATATAGGGAGCTTTGCAAAGCCACAGACTACAACGTGCATGAGATTGGGGGTGCTTGCATATTGTTGCAGTATTGGACATGACATAGATTTTCCCGTCATGTTCCTACACTGGTAGATTATACCAATCCTAACTTTTTGGCTGCCTATGCTGCTGATGGTGGTCACCTACGTCCATTGGGATTTCAGTAAGTTTCTTAATGTATCATTTGTTTATATTAATTTGTTATATATACTACTTGTGTTGATAATATATGACTTTGATATTTAAATAGGTGGCATAAACATAAGGTATTGAATGAAACCCCAATGGGGGTGCTTTCGTATTATTGCCAGTTCTTTGATCAATTGAAAAGTAATGAGGTCAGTATTTGCTTACATTGTTTTAAATAAGTTATCATGTATTGTTTTCTAATTCTTTATACATATCATGTTGCATATTACATGACAACCATATACAGATGAGATTATGGCATCCCTACCAGCTTTTTGTGTCGCTAGTAAAGACACAATCCTGGTAGTAGTTCATCTTATTTTTTTCACATTGTTGAGTGGCACCAGCTAGATAGGGTGATGCGTCAGTTTGGTCTGGACCAGCCAATACCAAGGAGACCACACCAACCAAACAATTTGCACTCAATAACATTGGCAGGAAAACATGATGAGGATTGGCGAAACACGCACCTTGTACACATAGCCATCTAGGACATTTGAAGGGAAAAATGTGTTACTGAGAGGTCATTGGAAGCTCCCCTAACTGCGCATTATGAGTACATAAGCTGGTACAAAAGAATTACCAAACGTTGGATTTCTCATACTGATGCATCTATTGGGTTTGTCGTAAGCTATCTATTCAACCTTGTTGTGCTCTTTGCTAGATGTATATTGCATTGATGATGACATGTGTTATATCTGTCTCTTAGGCTGACATTGTAGGGAATGTCCATTCTTTGGTTAGGAACCCACATTCGAGATTTAATATGACTAGCCTTCTACAGTCCATAGAGGAGATCTTGTCTTCAGTGAGGGAGCATAATCTCGTTACATTGAATCAACTTCGTCCAGCTCCTCATGCAGATGACATCCCAGGACCAGCTGAGCAATTCGATGAATAGAGGACGCGCCGTAGAAGAAGGAGAGGGTTAGCGAGTACTCGGTCAAGACTACGACTTTCAGAGGACTCTGATTCTTCATGTGTACCTAAGACTTAGCCTCCAGCCGCTCCTACTGCTACTTACCCACCATCTCAGCCGCCACCTCTATCTTACCCACCATATCCAGGTTATCCACCACTTACAGGTTATCCATCATCTACAGGATACCCACCACCTACTTATACTTACCCACCTTATCCTTTGACTTTTACTCTTACATCGTCATTTCCATACCCACCGTATACGGGTCACCCACCCTATCCTCACCCATCACAACCAGGACCTTCTCCTAATCCCATTCACAAACCACCACATTTTGATCTTGGCCCTTCTCATTGATATGATCATCACACTTAGATTAATTTATTTGTTTTTTATTACATTTCCTTAATCTGTGATGACTGTATATGTATGTACAATTGTTTCTGTTAGGCATCTTGTGCTCTGTTGATTTGGAAATCAAATTATATATGGATATGTTTCATTATATAGGATGAAGTACTGTTGAGAACTTTCAATTTTTAGGAGATATTTTGTTAATTTTTTCATGGAATAAGAATGTTTGAACTATTAAGGTTAATTGATTTTTATAGGCTCGTTATATTGGTATTCTAGCCCATGAACCGGTCGTGACCTCGGTTTTGAGTGGACACAAATTCATCATATGTTATTGTAACATACTTATATTTTTTACACTTTATTTTAACTTAATCGCAGGTCACAAGTAAATTAGAAAACATTTTTTTATCGTATTCCAACAAAGTAACTGAATTCCATTAATCACATTATAATTAACTGAACAATTACATCATGGATGAGACAGTTGATTCACACAATGAATCATTCTCAATCCCATTTATATGCTAAACAACCTATAGCAAATAAAATCAAAACAAACAAAATCATACTCACTAGTTTCTATTTTTTCAATTCATCCTCATACAGCACAATTCTATTCCTATGCTCCCTAATTTCTTTCTCATTCATGTCAATCCTTTCATCCACTATTCTAGTTTTATCATCCAACCATTGAAAAAAGCCACAGGTTTGTTGTTTATCTCTCCATAAAGGATAAGTAAGAAATCGACGACCATAACTCATTGTCTTCTTCGAAGTATAAATCAAAGCTTATTATCCGCATCCATACTTACCAAAAGAACTTTGTGCATCTCCTCTTCTCCCCATCACGTATGAACCACTGATATTAGAGCTTATCTCTGACATATGCATAAAATCTCCTTCCATCTTCTTGCAAACCCTAAACCACAAATGTGTCAACCCAAAAGCTACAACCAACAGTGGGTATTAGAGAGAGTTTAGTGAGCGAAAAAGTCAAGAGAGAAGGTGAAAATTTTAGAAATAGAAAACTTAACTTGTGTAAAGAGGGGATAGTTGCTTAAATAGGTGTCCAACACGAGAGCTCCAACGCGGATGAAGCATCTAGCTTGATCATGCCAACATGGTTGGCGTTATCCACATGTTAACTCCAGAACGCTTGGCATTAACACGTGGATAGGGATGGCAACGGGGCGGGGACGGGTAGCAGTCCCCCGCCCCCGCAGATAATATCTACCCCCGTCCCCGCCTCCATATCCGCACGGGTACCCGTTTATTATTCCCTCACGGGTAAATAGATACCAGCAGATATCCGCGGGTACCCAATAAATTTGAAAAAAATAAAATAAAATTCAAAAAATTAAAAAAAATATTTTGGTAATATTTGAATAATAATAAGATTTTTTTAGTAATTTTATATAAGGATATTTTGATAATTTTATTTGCGAGTATCTGCGGGTACGGGGGGAACCACTCCCGCCCCCGTCCCGTTTATTAAATGGGGAATAACATAAATGTGTATTTATATCAACGGGAGAAATTAGACGAGTATTACCCGTCTCCGTCATGGGTATTACCCGCGGGTACCCACCCCTGCAGGTAAAATTGTCATCCATACACGTGGATAATGCTAACCATGTTGGCGTTGTCAAGCCAAATACTCCAGCTACGTTGGAGCTTTTTGTGTTGGAAACGTCATCTCCTTTGACGTTATCTACGTGGAACGCAAAATAATAAAATATTCTAACGTGACCAAAAGTGTGACATTCTGATAAATTGTTTCAAAACAATAACACTTCTGTAAATAGTTTTTTTTTACTAAGGACAAAATGGTCAAATTGCCGATTTTATAAATCTTACTAAACATTTAAACATTTAAATGATCTTACTAAACAAACTTTATTATAAATCCATATACATACTTTTCAATTGATTTTATCAATTTTTTTATAGTTTGTATTTTGTATAAATATAATATATTTAGATATTATAAATTATATATATGAATGAAAAAAAATTAAAAAATATATTTAATAAATTTAGTTTCCTCATAATAAATTGCAGTTAATTAATTTTACTATATTTTCATTTAAAGTTTTCACTCACGTGTGATGTACATATTCAAGTTTTTTAAATATTATAGAACAAATATATATATATATATATATATATATATATATATATATATATATATATCCAAATAAATTTAATAATTTGAAAATATAATTAACTAATTTAGTTTCCTAATAATAAATTTTATCTGAATCAATTTTACTGTGCTTTCTTATAAAATATTCAAATTCATGTAAATATTAATATATTTTTACGTAAAGTTATTAATCTTGTGCGATGTGAATAAAAAATATTTAAATATAAAATAATAACATAACTTGTAATAAAAATTGACTTAAACAATTCAAAAGGATTAAATTCCTAACTATATATGACTCTCTATATTCATATGTTTTATTCAATGTCAAAATAATTTAAAAATTTTAACACAATGTCAAATTAATCAAAATTTATTTAGAACATAGTCAAAATAATGCTGATAATTAGTGTCTAATAGTATAATATTTACTTAAATGAGGGATCAATGTTCATTATTTATATCTAATAGTATAATATTAGCTTAAGCAGGGTCAATGTTCATGTTTTATGTGCAATGATATAATTCATGCTTAAACAATGACTTAATGTTCATAATTAGTTGCTAATAGTATAATCTATGCATAAATATGGGCCTAATGTTCATGATTAACGTCTAATAGTATAATCTTATCTTAAGCAAGGACCAATGTTTATAATTAGCGTCTAGTAGTATAATCTTAACTTAAGTAAGGGTATGATGTTCATTATTAATTAGTGTCTAATAGTATAATTCATGCTTAAGCATAGGCCCATGATCATGATTAGCATCTAATAATACAATCTTAACTTAAGCAGGAAACCAATGTTCATGATTAATGTCTAATATTATAATTCATGCTTAAGTAAAAGTCTAATGTTCATGATTAATATTTAATAGTATAATCTTAGCTTAAGTATGTATCTAATGTTTATGATTAATGTCTAATAATATAATCTTAGCTTAAGCATGGGCCTAGTATTCAGGATTAGTGTCTAATAACTAGTATAATATATGCTTAAGTAAGGGTCATTGTTCATGATTAGTGTCTAATAGTATAATCTATGCTTAACTTAAATTATAGGTTATTGTATTTGATATATATATTTTTTGCTTAGTTTCCTTTATTGACACATGTCACTTTCTTTATTTAGGCTCTTCATTATCCTTGATTAAATCATATATTTACTTCATTTTTCATCCCCAATACCAATAAAATAATTTGATTAATTCTATGCTCTTATATTTATTTTTTGTAATTTTATTTTTTATTAATTCTTGTTTAATTTCTCATATTATCATGCGACACATTTTTTTCTGTTGATTTCATGCAGTAACATTTGTTACTTTTTTTTATATCCAATGACTTTTTATTATCTATACATAGATGTCTTTAAATAATTGTATTCGAAAATGAAGCTTTAAAGCGAACTTGGAAAAAAATCTGATGTTCATATGTAATTATTACACATACCTAAACATGCCCTATTAGCTTATTAATATTTTCAAGTCGTAATATTTTTTACACAAATTCAAAGCAATAACATGTGTGGTCAAGTCGTAATATGAGGCCTGGGCTGGTATTTTTCACGGTTAGGCGGATTCCTTTTTCAAGCTGATTTGGAAGGTGAGAGTTCCTCAGAGGATTTGTTCGTTCCTTTGGCTATGTGGAAACAATGCCTTGCATACCAATTCGCTCAGGTTCTTCAGGAAAATCTCTGATAGTTCGCTGTGTGGTATTTGCGGGTTGGCAGAGGAATCCACTTTACATACCATTCGGGATTGTCCTGCCGTCAAGCAGGTGTGGTCAAAGCTTGTAGCCTCTCATAGACATTTGTTGTTCCTCAAGTTGGAGCTCAAGGAGTGGTTGTTTTTGAATCTTTCTCAATCTTTTGGCAGATCTTCTGATCTCGATTGGGCCCATTTGTTTGCACGACTTGCCATTTCTTTTGGGGCCAAAGGAACAAAGCTCTGTTTAATGGTCCTAGAGATGTCACGGCAACCTGGATTCCTAGAATTTGTGCTCTCTCTTCAGAGTTTCAGAGTGCTTTTTCGGCGAAGAGAGCTTGTATTTCCAGTGTTCCTGCTCAGCAAATCTTAGTGGGTTGGAACCCTCCAGACGTCGGTTGGGTTAAGCTGAATGTTGATGGTTCCTTTCTGGCTAATCAAGAGAATGCTGCCTGCGATGGTCTTGCTAGGAATGAGGTTGGGGGATTCCTGTTTGGCTTTGCTCAGAATCTCGGTCTCGCCACTATCACCTGGGCTGAGTTAAATGGTATCTTTTCGGGCTTGTCTTTGCCTTTTCAAAAAGGTATCTTGAGGTTAATCATTGAAACAGATTCTCGTTGTGTCTTGGGTCTCATTAACTCTGATCTTCCTCCTTGGCACCCTTATGCGATCGTTGTCGCCAGAATTGATCAGCTTCTCAATCAGGACTGGCAGGTCAAGTTCAAGCACACGTTCAGGGAAAGCAATAGCTGCGCTGATTTACTTGCTAAACACGGTCACTCTCTTGATCTTGCTCTTCATAAGTTTGAGGTCACGTCTTCTTTTCTTTCTGTTGCTTTGCATGCGGATGCTTGCGCTATTTCTTTTTCTCGTAATGTAGTCTTTTAGTTCCTCTTGGACTGTTTTGTGCCTCGTTGTTTATCAAAAAAAAAAGTAGTTAACTATACAATCGTGTAATCAACTGCGATACATTTTCGTATGCAATTTTTTTTCCATATTTGAAACTTACATTGTGTAATGTTGTATTTGACTACATTTTTCAGCATCCAAGCCTCACACAATATAGAACTTCTGACAGATAACCCACTACCTATTTCTTACAAGAAAAAAACAGTTAATACCATTGCAACTAATCTAATTGGTGCTTTCCAAATAAAAAACCTAAAAACCCATAGATTTAACGACTCCTCTTAGTTAAGTATTAATAAACCCACTGTGACTAACCCTATTAGTTAAACATTAACTTTTACTCCATTATTGCCTCACAAACGTTGTTCGTTGAACGTATAAATCCCACAGATATCTGTTTAACTAGTTTTATTACCAGTGTGATGCACGAATTTATTAAACTAGATTAGATGTGATAGTTAGCTAATTAGTTTATAGTTAATCTCACATGGTATGGTGATACTCCAATAATCAGATGGATCACGTATTAGCATATATGAACAAATTCAAATTATTTCTATCAATTATTTCAATTATTTTAATAGTTTTGATGATGATTTAAATTTAAAATTTGAAAAGTAAGTTTTACAATTATACTGAAGTGTTCACCCTCCATGCAATGCATGAGCTACAAATCTAGTATATATGTAAAGAAGAACTTACCGAATGAAGAAAGCAACATGCATGTGTCAAGATAAGAGCTTAAAAGTATTACATATCAGTACAAGAAATTATGCAATAAGAAAATAAAATAAGAAATAAAAAAATTTAGGAATCTAAAAATTAAGTAAATAAAATTCAATTGCTGAAAAAATTAAAGTCACTATATATATCAAAGATAATTCACGTGTAAAGGAAAAAAGAAAAATATTTGTGTAAAGTACAATTATTTTTCAAAAAATTATAAAGAAAATATAATAGAAAATATGTAGAGTATTTTTTCCTAAACATTGTTCATATGTTAATTTTTTTTCTCACAAATGAAAAAGAGTATCAAAAGTTTCATCAAGAAGACTATATTTCTTATGTATAATGTTTGAATGTATTTATTTTAATAACTTAATAACAAAATGTCGTTAAACAAATATAAATTTGTTTTATTTCTGATAAAAATTAATATTTATATAATTTTTTGGATAAAATACTCTAAAAATTATTTCTATATTTTGAATAATAACTATATTTCACATAATTATATTTTTTTATAATTATTTTTCACTTTTATATAATTAATGCTTCACTAAATTTAACAATTTTTTAACTCAAAAACAATAAAAATAACTCATTTGCATGTTAGGTACCTTCCGGCAAAACTAAAACCTTTTATATCAAAATGTAAAATCAGTTTAACCTTTTTTTTTTTTTTCTCTTTCACCTTTTGTTCTCCATCACGTCATTTCATGCTTTGTTTTTCTCTTCAGCACATGTCACAAAATATGTGGCTCACAATGCTTAAAAAAAATAATTTACAATCTCCAAATAAAGGAAGTACCGAAGCGAACCCCTATTTTCTGATGGTCTCATTGTAAAAAAGTCAGAGATAGATGATGTAGCTGATGACCCTAGTCTGTGTTTGTCTATATGTCAAATTGATCGACAAGGACAAGTGAGAGCACAGTCTAAAATTAGACCTGACACTTGAGATGTGTTGCTTTCAGTAGTTGAATATCGGTGTTGAGGCTGAGAAATTAAGGACCTGCCGCCAGGAAGCTTACTTCAGGATTAGGATCTTTTCTTTTCTTTTTTTTTTTTTAAAAAAAGAGTTATATTTTTAATTTAATTATTTAAATTTGTTGAATTATAATAAAATAAAAATTATAAATATAATTTTATCTTGAACCATTAGATTAGAAATATACCTCTCCCCTTCACTCAAAGATATGGAGAGGATCGTGATACCTTCAATAACTAATGACCTCTCCATTAATTTCTGTACTGCCGACACGCTCTGAATTCCGAGGAATTTTTAAATTGCAAGTGATGTCTTTGTGTTTAGCTGGCCTGATTTGATCACTCTTGTTTTGAAATTTGAATGATTAGCAAAGTTTGTGCAGCACCTCCAGATTTGTTGGGCAACTGAAATTAGTGATGACGCTACAAATTTGAAAGCTACACGGAAATGATAGCTAGGTTCTTCTCTTTTACAGTTGATTGCTATATATTGTTGCGCTTGCAATGCTTCCTAGCTTGTCTATATATCTGCCCAGAACATTTTGGGTTAAGAAGAAATAGGGTTAACCATGTGAGACTTGTTATAAGTTCAATACCCTAATTAGAGGTTTTGAATATAATTATGAGATTGCGTTTTGTAAATTATATCCTTCTTAACTGTATCCTCCAAAACTTTTTGCACGTGGAGCTGTAGTCTATCTCTGAGTTTCATAAAGCCATAGAGACGTAAAGTTCTTGTAATATCTAACAATTATGTGTGTGTTTTTAATCATAGGCTACACATTTTCATTATATTGTGTGAACTAAATAATTATAAGGTATGTTTGAAAAACAATAATAAAACAAAGAATATATATATATATATATATATATATATATATATATATATATATATATATATATATATGGTATAAACAAATATATTTAATAATATATATATATATTTGGTATAAACAAATATATTTAATAAATATATAGTGTCAGATTAGTCAGTGTCGTTGTGATTTTCAAACATTCATGAGTCTCTGGTATCGTTCTCCAAATGATTATTGGTTACAGAATCTCAAAGTTTTTTAATTGAATTGGCTTATGTAGATCTTGTTCGCGTATATGAAAAGAATTTGATGTCCGGATAATATTTTCAATCTTAAAAGCTTGAATTACAACTAGGAAGTTGCTATATAACCCTATGGATATGGTACTAATTTTAGGGCATTACTCTAATATCTGTCTTTTTTTTTTCTTTCTAAAATTAGTATCCAAGATAATTGTTAAGCATTCTATTTACTGTTATTTATATTTAATAAAATTTTAAGTATTTATTGTGAAATTAATAATAATTAATAAATACTTGATAATTAACCTAAAATATCATACCCATTAGCGTATGATAGCAGCACCCATAATTTAAAGAAAATTAATTTCTTTTTAAAGTGCATTACCGAATATATCCTTGCAAGTTGCACGTACCAATGTACCATACATATAGAATCAAAGCATCTAGTTGTTCCCTCTTAATTAATTTTGTAATTTACTTTTCACCGTTGACATTACGGACTAAGAACATACTAGTAAAACAAGGGAAGGGGAGGGGTTGTTATGGTTTGAAGAGCATATATGAGATGATCCATGGGTGGTTGTGTTTGTGTACCCCTAATGGAATGCAAATTGTCCAAGAGAATATATAAATTCCATTCCCTATAGAATCCCGCAATCGTGGATTTCCTTATTTTGAATTTTTGAGTACTTCTGGAAGCCAGTAATTTCGTATGTCAAATGGCATAAGCATCTTTATGTCTTAATAATCCTGATTCTGAAGCTAATGATAACGTAAAAACAGGTTGATTTATAATTATTCATATATCTTTGCAGTGCACAGAGAATACATATAGATTCTGAATTAGAAGGTTCTAATTAACTACGTGGACTATATATTTCCATATATGTCAAGCATAAGCCAATTTTTAGAACATTTCACCAATGGTGCAAGCGTAGTGGTCACTACTCATCTCTCATATATTCGCAGCTGCTCCACCCAAATTGTGGACTCTTCTAGCCTTGTAGAATCAAATGATATTTTTTTGTAATGTGTTAGTGCATTAAATTCAAGTTGCATATATGATTCAGTAACATTCGTCTTCCTTTTTTAATCAAAGAGGTGGCAGGAAGCCCGAAAATTAACAAAGCATAATTCGATAACACTATTTTTTTTATATAAAAATGCTAAACATCAAGATTTTCTTTAGAATTTTTGATAGAATGATTCAGTTAAGTCTTAAATTGATGGGCGGGTCAACGGTCCGTATCACTTTATTATATCTAAAAATAATCTTTTAAATCTAGCCGAATTTTATCAAAATGCTAGCGCTTCATTTTTTTTCCCCCTAACGGCATAGCATTACTCCTTTTTAAAATATAGGATGTGTTTTATTATAAAATAATAAATACGGATTATAATCATTCATAAGAAATATCTTTGCATGTGCACAGAGAATACATATAGATTCTGAATTAGAAGGTTCTAATTAACTACGTGGACTATATATTTCCATATATGTCAAGATTAAAAAATATTATTTTTAGAACATTTCACCACATTCTGCAAGCGTAGTGGTCACTACACGCTCATCTCTCGAATACGATTAGGATATTCGCAGCTGCTCAACCCATTAATATTTTCTTTAAAAAAATTGTGGACTCTTAATAGCCTTGTAGAATCAAATGATATTTTTTTTAATGTGTTAGTGCTTTAAATTCAATTTGCATTTATGATCTTTTCAGTAACTATTTTCGTCTTCCTTTTTTAATCAAAGAGGTGGCAGGAAGCCCGAAAATTAACAAAGCATAATTCGATAACACTATTTTTTTTATATAAAAATGCTAAACATCAAGATTTTCTTTAGAATTTTTGATAGAATGATTAGTTTTAATTTTTAAATTGATGGGCGGGTCATACGGTCCGTATATGACTTATATTAAAATATCTATAAATAATCTTTAGAAATCTATTAATGAATTATGATTTTTTTTTTCAAAATTTTAAATTTTATATATATTATATATATATAATATATATATATATATATATATATATTTATATATATATATATATGTATTCTATATATAAAATAATAAATACGGATTATAATCATTCATAAGAAATAGTCCATAAGTGTTCACATAAATTCATGTTTTATAATAGAAGTACTTATATATGATAAAAACATAAACTGTTATATTTATTTTGTCAATGATTATTAACTTTATATTTTTGCATATTTGTGATGTAAGTTATGAATCCTCAACGAATAAAAAAAAGAAAAACAGATTTAAGTCTTTTTTTTTTCACCCACCGAGTTTCCCCATATAGGTTAGTTTTTAATTACAATAAAATACTCACAAAATAACAATGACTAACTCTATTTTACATTGACTTGTATTTCTCTCTCTCTTATCATATGTATTAAGAGTGTAAATTGGTTTGATTAACTCGATCAATTTGAATTGAATAAATTATATTAATTTGATTTAATTTAAATATATTGATTGATTCGAGTAAAATCTGAATGAGATAAAACTTAATTAATTCAATTTTTAAAATTAAAATTTTAAATCTGAAATTAAACTGAACTGAACGTATATGTATATACCAAGAAAGAAATCCACATTTATTTGTCAACAACTAATCTTTCAACATATATATATATATATATATATATATATATATATATATATATATATATATATATATATATATATATACTGCAACAACCCAAGAAAGAATTCCACGTTTATTTGTCAACAACTAATCCTTCACCATTTGATTCTTTTTTTTCCTTCTAATTATTGATAAAATTGATTCTTTTTATATATGTTTATTTTCCATTTTAATATATTTACATAAAGAGCACCTATTATGCTTGTTACTCATTCTCTTCGGCCTTGATGTTATTTCATTTTAGTCTTTGACAAGCAACTGTCTTCATCTTTTGTAGCTAGTGCAGTAGTGCTTCATTGAAACTTTGCAAGTGCAGTTATCCCTATCTGCCTTGGTACACAATATTTACACCTACGAGCACAGAGGATTAGGCATGTATAGTATGAATTCAAGAAAAGCAGTTATTGCAAAACACATTTCTAATTTTATCTTAAAAATGGTTCTCAGATTGTTATCCCTGTCATATACTTAGACTAGAAGTTGCTACTACTGAGGATTCTCTTTAGTGTTCCTATTCTACGTTACGTTGATTCTTTCCAGATTTTTTGTTTAATAAATTATTTGTTTTGATGTTTCATATACTTCACTAAAACCAGTATTCCATCCACACTGTTTAACTTGGGAAAAATCTAGAAGTGTTCATAACAGGCTCCCTTGATTTAAATTTTGTTTGTATTTTTGCTAATATCATCACTAATGCATTCTCATTTCTCATGAACTAAGTAAAAATTTATACCCATTGTTATATCATTATGTTGATTTATGACATGGCATCCTTACGGGATTTTACTGATTCACTACTTTCCATCTGGCATGTTAGCGTCTTGGATTTACTGCTAGGGCATCTTCATTTCTTCAAGGAGTAAGTTCGTGCCTATTAATTTATTTCTTCACAATGTTTTCTTTTCTATGAAGATTAGTCATCAGTTCTTGCAATTGATTATGCTTCCACTTAAATTTTCAGCCTATATTTCATGATGGGATGAAAGAGCAAGAAAAGAAGTCACAATTTTAGCTTGATTTTGGAAATTCCAGGGTGAGACATCTTCTCAGTTCCTTTTCTCTCATCTCTTTTTTTAGAATATGAAGATTTAGTTTATGGTCAACTGGTCAGTTTAGAATAGTTCACTTTTTTCATAAGTTTATTATGTATTTTTTTAATGAAAATTTAATTATTTAACTAATTTTTGTGTAAAAAAAAAGATCAACCAAATCACTCGAACCAAACCAATTTATAGATGTTCAGTTCGGTTTGGTTTGTATTTGATTATCAAAAAACACAAAAACTGAATTAAACCAAACTAATTAATTTTGATTTGTTCGGATTTATTTTTCTCCAAAAATTAAACTAAATCGACCCGATTACACCCCTAATATACATTGCATTAAATATTTTTAAAAAAAATTGGACTCAAATGAAACATCAAAGGCCCAAACACAAAAACTGAACCAAAACGAATTAATTAATTTTGATTAATTTAAATTTATTTTTTTTTTCCAAAAATTAAACCAAACCGACCCGATTACACCCTTAATATGCATTGCATTAAATATTTTAAAAAAAAATTGGACTCAAATGAAACATCAAAGGCCCAAACTCAAAACACAAGCCCAAGTCCAAAGTTCATTCATGGTTGACCTTAACCTCCATACGACTAGAACTGTCGAAACGGGCCAACCCGACCTGACCCATTCAGGCTATGCCATTTTCGAGTCAGACAAGATCAGACTATGTAAGTTTTGGGCTAGTATTTTGTTAGCATAGTCCATCTTTATGTAACGTAAACGTGTCGGGCCAGCCCAGCTTGTTGCAGGCCTGCCCATTTAGGTCGGGCTAATTCGAACTTTTTTTTATTTTGAACTAACATTTTACTAGTCCAGCCTACCATTTTGTAGGGTTATTTGGGCCGGCCCATCAGGCTTAACCCATTTTGACGGCTCTACGTACGACTATACCTGACATAGTATTTCGAAATCTGACCCTCTCTCATATTGGGTCATCAAACACACAAACATGAAAAAATTACTTGCATAAAGTACTAAAAGTATGTATGTTAAACCAATAATATCATCAATTATAATAATTAATTAATAATGTCAATGGCTCATAGCTGTTAAGAGTTTCACATCGTCTGCCTCAATATTTCAAGTGCGATTTATATATCTGTTAGGTCACTTTACTTAATGCCAATTAGTTTTAGGTTTGAATTTAACATGGTATCAGAGTCAAAATCTCATCTTTGTTTCCGCCTACTTCGTTAGGCTCGCCTGTGTTGTTCAATCTGCCTCAATATTTTGAGTGCGGTTTATATATCTGTTAGGCCACTCCACTTAATGTCAATTGGTTTTAGGTTTGAATCTAACAATAATTGATTATAAAATTATGTACATTGTAACCTCCTTAATAAATTAATAACAAAATATCTAACAACTTGGTATTATCTTTAATCTTTCTATTAGAAAATAAAAATTCAGTTTCATAAATTTCAAGTACGTAGCATAGAAATCAAAATTGAAAAGTGAGAAAGAAAAATAATAATAAGTAAAGAAGCAAAATCAAAAATAGAAGTTCTATTTAAGAAACTTAACAACAGAGCCATGATTTTGCTTATATATTTCAAAGTTATTATTTTTCCAAAAATATATATATTTCTAATAACTCAAATATATATAATATATATATGAATCGAAGATCAACTTACATCGGTGTA
This sequence comes from Ormosia emarginata, assembly GCA_029884605.1. NCBI lineage: Eukaryota > Viridiplantae > Streptophyta > Magnoliopsida > Fabales > Fabaceae > Ormosia > Ormosia emarginata. The sequence goes on along the minus strand of JAQQTP010000064.1, from coordinate 17,976,663 downwards.
AGTTTTTTTTTTTACACTCATTTTTAACTATTAAATCCACTTTCATCTAATAGTTACTTTTAATGAAATAATCTCAATCATTAGATGAAAGTGGAACTAACGGTTAAGAATGAGTGTAAGAGAAAAAAACTTATACTTAGTATAAGTTGATCCCTTCTATATATATATATATATATATATATATATATATATATATATATATATATATATATATATATATATATATATATATATATATACAGGTATAAGTTCATCCATCTGCCTCTCAACGATTAGATGCAAACTTTTTCATGAATCACTAGCTTGCCATCATACACGAACGTAAGCAATACAAACCACTAATATATCATAAATAAATTCATCATATAAATAAATCATGATAAGTACATAAAACTCACAAAACTTAGAATCATTAAATTTAAATGTTAATTCTTCAAGGGATCAACTATGATTTAAAAATAATTTAATAATTCTCTTAATAGTCCACATCACAGTTCATAGCTTGACAGATTCTCATCATAGTCCATATTTTGTTAGGTCATCATCATGATTCATAATTTGTCATAATCCTAATAGTGCATTCATTGCACAAAAGTCTTTTTATTGCAAATGTCAAAATAGAGGCCACAAAATTACTCTCATGCCAAGGTAAATATAAGAAAGGTCTTGTAAATCAAGTATATATATTTATTTCCCAATATAATTAAAAATATTTATTTAACTTAAGCTTTGAGTGATATTTTAATATATTATATTGGTCTCATGAAAGAGTCAACATTTAAATTATAGTATCTCTAACTTTTGTCAAATATAATAAACATTTCAAAACCAAGCAAATATCAAGTTTTCATAATCTAACAATATTACATGTGCATAATAAATTTAACAAGAATAACAATATGCACAAAATATTAAAATAATAAATAAATTACTAACAAAGCATATAAACATACTAAAAGCTATAACTTTATTTTTTTAAAAAAAAAGTTCAATTCCTACATTATAGTGACTTTCTATTTTTTCCTCTGTTTTGTTTTACTTTTTCTTCTTCTTTCGGTTACAACACCTTTCTTTTCTCTATCTTTATTCTCACGTTTTCTGTTTCTTTACCTTACTTCTTGTAGGGAGTATAATTACAAGTTCTAATTCGATGAAGAAGAAGTAATGGACCGACGTGATTTTCTTAGTGATGGACCGATGAGATTTTCTAAGCATTGGACCGACGTATGTTATAGTCAGGCGTTGATTTTTTGTCGAAAGGATTCATAATTGCTCTCATAGTTGAGTAAAATATTTTTGACAATCGGATGATAACATTGAGATATTCAACGACGAAGATATTTTTGATAGCTGGATGATAATATTGAGATATTCGACAAAGATAATTTTGATGGTCAGATGATACCATTGAGACATTCGACGAATAAAGGTTTCGACAGCTGGATGATAACATTGAGATATTTGACGAAGAGATTTTTGACAACTCGATGATAACATTGAAGAAATTTTCCAAGTGTTAAACCGACATGTTGAAGGTGGGAATACCAGTCTTGAATTCGACAGATAGATGATGATCCAAGTGGTGGCCAACTCAATGTTAAATGATCAGGAATTGGTTTTATCGAAAGAAAAGTTACCAACTCTGAAATCGACAGACTAGATTTAAGTGGAGGTCGACACAAGTATTAAATGGTCAGGAGTTGGTTACTGTCGAAAGTTAAGATGTTAGTGAAAACGTGGCATAACTTTCATGAACGTGGTCAGTTTTTAGGAGTCAGTTATTTTTCATAATTTGCCTATAAATACTAGTATTCACAATGTACAAATGATGGTTTTACTGGATATACAATCCTAACATCTCACTCAAGCAGATTAACGGATTTGATTCCAAGTATGACTTCTATTTTCATTTCAAGTTATTTACATTAATGCAATGTCTTTTTAAATTCTTTATTTTCAAGTCTTGTTCTTTAAATTTCTTTACCTTTTCCGCACTTTAAATTCATGCACTTTACATTTTTTGCACTTTTAAGTTCCTGCATTTACTTTTTCTGCACTTTATTTTTTGCACTTTACATTTTTGCAAGTTATTTATCAGTTTTCTTTATTTTCTTGCAATCAGTTTGACAAGTTTTCTGCTATTTACTTTAAGTTTGTTTTCAAAAGCTTTTTCAAATGAGATTACTACATAACTCTGAACTCACATTCGACTGATAAAATATATTTGGGGATTGGTGAATTGGCCAATGAAAATGTACAAGGAAACCAGCCTAGGGTAAATAGAGAAATGGTTATACCTTAGGAAAATAGGGGACAAAATCAACAAAACCTGGAACAACCTAGGCAAAATGATCAGCCACGCTTGGAATATAGGAATGTTCATATGCTCCGTCGAAGTGATGAGGATCAAATGGCTAGAAATGATGCAGCCATGAGATTGCTTCGACAAAATCTTAAGGGGCACTAAGTAATTGAACAAAATGTAAACCAAGTAGTGGAACACGTGCTGAATAGATTTGGGTTCAATGTTGGATATGCCAACCTACCCTATTTTGTTTCGTCCTTTCTTGAGTGGGTACAACAAGCAGAATTACCCAGAGAAATTAAAATTCCTAAACTTTTAAAGTTTACTGGTGAAAATGGAGAATCGATCGTCGAACATATCGCACGGTATACAATAGAAATGGGGGAAATGGCCACTGTTAAAGGCCTTAAAATGAGATTTTTCCTAAGTTCCCTTACTAAAAATGCATTTTCCTGATTTTCGACATTGAGACCGAATTCAATTCATTCTTGGACTCAATTAGAAAGAAGTTTCCATGATCAATTCTTCAGGGGAGATTTGAAAGTTAGACTTACAGATCTCTTCAATATTAAAAGAATGTATAATAAAATCGTGGATGATTACCTATCTAGGTTTCGACAAATGAGGAATAGCTGTTTTACTCCTATATCTGAAGCAGAAATAGTAAAAATAGTTGCAGGAGGTTTAGACTATTACATAAGAAAAAAATTATTGAATCAACATTTAGTTGATCTTGCCCAACTAGGTGAGAATGTTAGGCAAATAGAGCAACTTAAAGCTGAAAAGGTTCAAAAGCAAAAAAGATTCTTTAAAAGAGAAAATGTATCATTCGTCGGGTTAGATGAATCTGACAATGAGACTGAAGACAACAATGAAGAATTTGAAGTTAACATTGCTGAACTTCAGAATGGTCCTCCTTATGTGTGTCAGGCTTTACAGCCCACAAGAAATAAGAAAAAAATAAATTATGTAAATAGAAAAATATATACATTCGACGTAATAAGAACTGACAAAATCTTTGATTTATTGTTAAAAGATAAACAGATTAAATTGTCGGAAGGTCATAAGTTATTAAGACCCAATAAGATAAAAGACTGAAAATATTGTAAGTTTCATAACAATTTCGGTCATGTTACTAACGAATGTATTCATTTCAGAGATCTAATTCAGAAAGCACTAATGGATGGGCGTTTGAAGTTTGCTGACAAGCCTAAGGCGGATATGAAAGTTGATACAGTTCCGTTTCAGGCTAGAATTTCATATGTCGATCTATATGTTCCTTTAAATGTTGGAATGATCAATATAAGGAATTTATAGGGATTTCACATTGACATGGAAGATGCAATGGACGTTTATCCCAAGCTGGGAAAATTTCTTGAAAATTTTCTTGAAAGGAAGAAAGAAAAAGGCAAGGTAACGTTGTGTCCAAGATGCAATGCAGTGTATGATGAATTTGCTGCAAGGAAAGCTGCTGAGGAACAATAGGGTAATTTACAAAGGAAAAAGAAGTTTTTTGACAAGAAAGTTAGAAAACCACAACAACCCTTTAATACTCCAAAGCCAGTTTATACTCCAAAGCCTAAGCCAATCTATATGCCCAGGCCTAATATGAATGGCTGGTTGATAGAGTCATCTGGTGGATCTATGGGGAGCAATATATTTCCCAGGAGTTGTGTCGGACCAGCTAGGACCTGAGAGCCACCTGCTAATGTTACTGTGGACAAATGGGTTAAAAATTTTGCAATGGCAAGTTACACTTATTTTCGATGAAACGTGGCTGCCAGAAAAAAATAGATTTCAAAGGATCGACCATTCTGGAATGAAGATTATAGACATGGTAGAATCAACCAAGATGAAGTTTTGATTGGCCGGGATGTAGCAGAGCCATCAAAGTCTTTACCAATGTCAAAGAGTCAAAAAAGAATGTTGCAGAGGTTGAGACAGGCCCAGAAGAAGAGAAATTTGGCTAAAGGTTTGGTTGTTAAAGAACAACCCACAGAAATGAGATGTTTAGTAGTCGAGGTTAAGCCAGTACCAGACGAAAATAAAGATGACAAGAAATTAAAGAGTATTGTCAGAAAAAAATCTACAGATACAATGGGGCAATCCCAATTGAGCCGACAACAAGTGAAGTTAAACAGCTGGATGGGAATGATAATTTCGGACAAGAGAAACTTGCAGACATAAAGAAAGGGAAATAGGTTCAAGGGCCTACTCCAAACAAAATTAGAAGAAAATAGTCAATTGGACTTGTAGCAGCAGAAAAAGAAGTAAAGAAGAATAATCTAGCAACTAAGGAAAACAAGGACATGGCTATGGATGGTGAAGATGTAAAGTTATGATGATGAGAAAATGATAAGAAGAATAGCTGAGAACAAAATCAGTAGTGATGATGAAGATTGGTCGAAGGAAGAAATCTTGAAAGTTCTGAAAGAACCTCACCAAGATGTCGAATGGAGAAAGAAAATGCTCGACATAATTAAGGAGAAAAGAAATTTGGCAAAGTATGATTGCCAAATTGTAGATATGGATTGGACAGTTAATGAAGTTTTTGAAGCCTTGACTGATCCAGATAATCTTTTAGGCTTTGGTGATAATAAACAATTCAACATGAATTTCAATCTGGACAAGGATCTGGATGACATTATAATGGCTATGGATGGTAGTTTGCCGTCAGAAGAGTACCTTAAGCTTGATGGATACAAAAGTCATGAAGAATCAGATGAGGAAGAATTTTTGAAGTCGATGAATGTGAACTTGATTTCAGTTATACCTGTTGAATTCGAAGGGTATCACGAAATTAAATATGTAGGAGAGAATGAAGAAGATCTGGATAACCTCAGTGATCATTAGCTTTTCTGTCAGGATAATATGTTAACTGTATTTGACAATACAACATATTTCGAAAAGCCAACAGAAGAACAGAACACTCATCTCTGCCTATTGCACATCAAGGCTTTGTTAGAAGGCAAGCTGACAAATAGAGTCTTGATATATGCAGGGGGCAACTATCAATCTGATCCCAAGGGCAATGTTAAAGAAACTTGGGAAGAATAAGTCTGACTTAATGGCAACTAACATGATTATTACTGATTTCAATGGCAAAACTTCCCCGTCAGACGGAATAGTAATGTTGAACGTGCAAGTTGGATCCATTGAAATGTCGACATTATTTGTAGTAATTCCAACAAAATCTAGTTACAATTTTCTACTGGGGAGAGATTGGATACATGCTGCTAGAGCAATACCATCGACGGTTCACCAGAAACTTATTCTCTGGAATGTAGATGATCAGTGTGAACACCTAATTTTGCCCGGGTCAAATAAAATATAAATAAAAAATTATTCTTTTTCTTGTCCAAATAATCTAATCATGTTTTAGCTCATTTATTTTCTCACTTTGTCCATTTTATTTTGAAAAAAAAAATAAAAAATTTATTTTACAGCTTGCTTGTTACTTTATGTCACACATTCACATCACTCTGTATAATTTCTCACACACACACACTCATCACTGTAGCAAAATCCCTTTTCACTATACTGCAACACGTAACACTGCACAACACACACTTCACTCCTGCACACAAGCAACCAGAAAAAGAAGCAATCTGTCAAAAAAAAAAGCAGGGTAATTTTCGTTTTGCAGGGGGTCATATTACAAGAGGAGATCAGGCAGAATAAGGAGGGCTGGGAATTTTTGGCAAGGTTTTCCAGAGATTATTTTACAGAGATCAAGGAAGCAGAGAGCATTAAGGGGATTTTTGGTTCTGAAAGGGGAGTAAGCAGCCAAGGAAAATGGGGAGGCAGCCTCCACCATCTTCACTTCCATTTCTTACCTTCACCCACAGCCACCAAGAATGACCCTTCATCATCTTCAAGCACCAAGACCACACTCTTCCATCACCACTTTCAACTTACCACCACCTTCAACTCACCATATTCCACCTTTATCACCATAAACCTTCACCCACACCTCTTCCAAACCACTATCATTCACCATTACACAAGCTTCACCATCACCACCATTCAAACCAACCAACCATCACCACTATTCAAAACACCACCACCCAACCACCGAACTCGTACCAGGCATCCACAGCACTGCCGACCGCCAAGAACCTGCCCTGTCGTCTCACCGCATTAAAGCTCCGATGACAACCAGTCGGGACCGCATCAGTCGCACGATGCATGCCTCGTCCCGCCAGCCACTCTGTTGCAGTATTGTGACCCGCACCATCTGTGCGTGCGCCACTGCCTAGCTACCAACGAACCGCACCAGGACTCCGACGCCACCGCCCCAGCTCCATTTTCGCGTAACAGCCACACCGACACCGCGACCCGTCAAATCTGTTTGAGTCCAGCCACGAACCACGTCGAGACCCGAAGAACTAACCATATTTGCTCGCGCGGCCTGCCACGGTCAAACCCGGCAGTCCCACGATCGGATCCGTCGTCGTTGCCTACCGTGTCCGCGCCGTACTGCTTAGATCCGAACCAGCCTGAACTGCACCGCCACTCCTTCGCCATCCTCTGCAAGGGTCGCCGCCACCCTGCTGTTGTCGTTGTCGTAGCAAAAACCGCTGACGACATTTCATATTCGCTCTCCGGTAGTTCCGAAACCCAGATCCCCACCCATGTGTGCAGGGCTCTCTTCTGTCTCCCTATGTTCTTAATATTTTGTTTCTGAAACATGGAATGTTTTATTTTATTTTATTTTATTTTCGCTCTGCTAAAGTTCCCTACGGTATTTTTGCCTATCTTTTTTCATTTAATTGTGTTGGCATCTCTTTTTTTTTTTTGGCTGAATTAGGTTTGTTGAAGCACGTGGGTGGAAAAGCCCATTTGAGTTAAAAGGGACTTTTGTCCCTTTTGTTTTAAAAGGAGAAAAAGGAAAAATAAAAATATATATGTATATAAAATAAAAAAGAATAATTCTGAGCTTAGTTGTTTGTGCCATGTAGGTTCAAATTCTTATTTAATATTGTTTACTTAATTTATTATCGTGTCTTGGATTAATAGAAAGCTAAAAATATATAAAAAAAAAATTAAATAGCTAAAAATGAATGAAATAAAAAGAATGAAAATGATAAATGATAAAATAATTGAAATGTTAAAAAATAAAAAAAATGACATTTAACAAAAAAAAAATTAATCAATGCGATAACCAATGATGATGATTGAATAACAGATGTTATCTTCAATGTTGTTTGGATCATAAGGGTTTATTGAGTAGCCTTGTGCTACCTTAAATCCTGTGCAAGATTATTTCTTTTCAAAAATATTTTCTAAATTAAAATCAACTAACTCGCACTCATTTTTTACAGAACTATGTGACTTTGAGTTCCTCATTGCACCTGAGAGTGCGTAGGAGCAAAATTTCATTCTGTCAAGCCAAAAATAAAATTTTCATAATTGATTTTTCTTTTATTTCATTTTTTAAAAAAAATAAAAATAGTTACAATGTTTTTAATAGGAGTAAAATAAATAAATTTGATATTATTAAGTTTTTGCACAATTGACTTAAGGTACTGTCTCAGGACGAGTGTGATAGGGGTGCAGTGGGATTAAGTTTCCACCCTTCTCTATCCATAACCGACTCTTAAATCCGATCTGGTTTTCAAAAATTATTTTTCTAAGAAAGATTTTCTAATTTTTTCTAATTTAAATAAAATTGGTGGCGACTCTATTTTAATCTTTTTAAAATCACGTGAACTGCTATTTCGCTGCGATCCCTATTGCGACAAATGTCAACTCCACTGGGGACTCTTGGAGAGTCAAGTCTGTTGTGGTTAGTTGTGCAAATTTATAATAATCTCTATTGATTTATCTTACTCTTTTTTTCTTTGTTTTTGTTTTCTTAGTTGTTTGTAAATAGTTTTTATTTATTACTTTTATGTAAATATTTGATATCATTATCTTGTATATATTTTTGTGCTTAATTGTTGAAACCTTAAGATAGATGATTGCTAGTTGGCTATTGTACATATGTTTTTTACAGGTTGGGGGGTAATTTTTGGTCTTCTTAAATTTTTGTATAGGTTTGTATGCTCCCTCACACACACCACTATCACTTATCTCACACACTTTTTGGGCTCTATACCCGAGTCTATGCAAACCCAAGGAATAGGAGAGGTCTCGACTTTTGTTACTGAGGGGCTTCATGCTCACTTGACATTAGTTGGGACACCACTCAGATTGTTACTCGTATCATAGACTAATCATATTGAGAGGGTTTATCCCTACTTGTGATTAATTCATGAATTGGATCATTGTCTTTCGAGATAGGGGCAATCTGGGGACCATGACTTTTAGAGGTCTAGATCTGTCCTAAAAACCTTGCATTCCTTTTATAAAAAAATAAAAAAATACTTCATCTTACATTTTCTTGTCATTTCCTTGCATTCCAAAAATAAAAAAAAAATATATACCATTACATTTTCATAGCATTCTTAGTATTCAAAAAAAAAATTATGCATTTTCATGTCATTCATAACTTTTTTGAAAAAAAAATATATACATCATCTTGCATTTTCAAGGCATTCACAGCATGTTTTAAAAAAAAAGAAAAAAAAATATTTTCAAAGTTCATTCATTTTACCTTATGCATCTCATGCATCTCATTCATTTCATCTTATGCTTTTTATGCACCTCATCCATTTCATCTTATGCTTATCATGCATCTCATTCATTTCATCTCAGTTTTTGTTTTAATAAATCAAACTGGTTCAGGAACCATTGCGCGGTCTAAGAAAGAAGAGACCAATCAAACCTGAGTTCGCGATACCAGATCTCATACCAGAATGATTGCAAATAATCCTGAGACTGGGAGAAACTTAAGCAGAGAAATTGATGAAATGACAGGGAGAATGAATGAGATATCTAAGAATCAAGCAAATATGGAAGCAATATTGCAATATGTGAGGGAGTCTCTCTGCTTAATCAGTGGAAATAGAGGTACAAATGGGGTTGAAGCATATGTGAATGTGTTATCGGTGACTGCTCTGGTTTTCTCGACTGTAACCCTAAGCATCGCTATGAGGATCCATGAGCAACCACCTCAAATGACATCAATGGTCATGCCTATTAGGGAGTGAACTACATGCAAAATCAGCAACCTTCACAACCCCACTTTCCACCGTCTCACTCTGTCTGTACCAATTGCCTTCCAGCAATTTGGGATATCTGAACAATTGATGATTTGAGGCGTTAATTGATGAGATTGCCATCTTATAATTTTATGATGTTGAACTCATGTTAACTTTCTTGAAGCATTAATATAATGGATTTGCAAGGATCTCAGCATACCTTGTTTCTTTTTCCTAGGTTCTTGACCCTCAGATTCTTGTCATGTCTTTCTTGTCGTTCCATGTTTTTTTTTCTTTCTTTCTTTTCTTGTTTTCTTTGGGTTTGGATCTCATGAGATTCTCGTTCTGGAAAAATTTTGGTGCTCATGAAGCCCATGTGTGTAGATGTTATTTACAAAAAAAATTAAAAAAAGAAAAATAAGAGTGAGTAAGGAAGTCATCACTCGGCATGCACTATCTTTCTGTCTCGAAATTAATTTTTTTTTTTGGAGCAATCAAGATTTGAAATAAAGATTGGCCATATTTCTTTATCTTTCACAGGAATTCAGCTTTTCAATTATGTCTTGTTGTCCATTTTTTGAGCTTGAAAGTTTTTTTTTTCAATTGAACCCTAGACAAGGATCACCTCTACCTTAGGGGTTAAAACAAAGTGAAAATTATGATTTTTATGAAAAAAAAGGAAAGAAAATGAAATGAAAGAGGTCACTACAAAGATGAATTATTGAAGTGAAAAGAAAAAGGGGAAGAAATGAAGAATAATAAAAGAAAAGTGTGCTTGAAAGCACAAAGTCAGTTGACAAGGTTTAATTTTAAACAAAGATTCTTGGTCCCATTCAACCGTTAAACGCTTGTTTGAGTCTTCTATCCTTCATTTCATAACCACTAACCTTGGCCACGTTACAAGCCTTAAAAAGTTCATTCTGATCAATGAAAAATTACTTTTATTTTCATTAAGTTTAATTTTAAGACAAAAGGTTCGTGCTCTTTCGAGTTTTCAATTCCTTACTTATACAAAAAAAAAGAAGAAAAAGAAAAAGAATAAAAAAATAAAGAAGAGGGAAAGATGAGGTACTTGCTGGTCCTACACTGGGGTAAATTTTTATTCGATTCAATTTGACCTACACTGGCAAATTTCTTTTTAGTTCAATTTGGCCTTGCACTAGGATAAGTTTCTATCATGTTCAAGTTGACTCTAAACTAGGGCAATTTTTCGTTTCCTTGGTTCAATTTGACCCATGGTAAGGCAAATCTTTTGGTTATTAGGACGTCCGCCCTATTCAATTCAATTCTAGACCAGGGCAAATTTCTCTTTGGTTCAATTTGCTTTGATGTGCATGCTCAGTAGAAGGAAATCTTTGGTCATAATGCCTAATAGGCAGATAAAGATCATTTTTATGAAGGTTGAACTAATCCATACTGGGGCAACACATCTTTGAATCCAATATCTTTGTGTCTTTTTCCATATATACATCATTTGTAAATATCCTTTTGTATAGTCAAACTTCCAAGACCAGTTCGGAAGTTGTTCACTTGGTCAATTTCTTTCCTATTATGCTTTTGAATTCATGCATGTTTGTTACGTAATGCTTCAGGTAAGGTGAACATGAGTACAACAGTATGACTTGACCATCTAATGGTAATCTCCTGATGGACAATTTAGATCAAAAAGAGTTTAGAAGTTTCGATGGAAAGGAAAAATGATATCTCAAGGGGTAATCCAAAGACAAAAGGTACTAAAAAAAAAAGATATGGATGTGAGGATTTTGAAGAAAAGCATGTCACGGAGGTCATTCAAATTAAAAGTCAAATTCCAAGTCCATGGCCTGATGACGGTACCAAAAAGAATTTAAAGTCCTTGGCTTGATAACTTTCACAAAATTCCAGGTCCATGACCTAATGATTGTGTCAAAATAATTTCAAGTCCTTGGCTTGATAGTTTTTACAAAATTCTAGGTCCATGGCCTGATGATGGTGTCCAAAAGAATACCAAGTCCTTCCCTGATGACTTTACAACATTTTAGGTTCATGGCCTGGTGAGGTATTCAAAAATGGAAGAAAAAAAGAGAGAAAGAAGAAAAAAAGAAATGAAAAGAAAAGGTGGGTAATGAAAGAAAGAAGAAATAAAGAAAAGAAGAAGGAAGTCAAGAGAATTCTAATCCAACAGAAGGAATCATGAAGAAGAACACGTGAACAAGAGATTGATTGGTCAAAGCTTTCCAAGATCGTCAATGGTTCAAAATGAGTTTTGTTTTATAAAAAGAGGCAAGATAAAGAGAAAAAAATACAAAGAAAAAAGAAAAAGAAAGAATTTTAATTCCACGTTTAATTTAAGCGCATCGACTCTATGCATTTTAAATTTCTGTAAGTTTATTTGAGAGCATCAACTCCATGCATTTTAAATTTCTGAGAGCATCGGCCCCTTACATTTTAAAATTTCTGAGTACATCGGCTCCTTAAATTGCTATTTTAATTTCGGGCCGCAGTTGTCCATTGTCATTTTAAATTTTGGGACGCAGTTGCCTATTGTCATTTAAATTTCAGGATGCAATTGCCCATTGTCATTTAAATTTTGGGAGCAGAGTTGCCCATTGTCATTTATCTTTGAGTGCATCGGCTTCATGCATTTTAAATTTTTGTTGAGCGCATCGGCTCCATGCATTTTATTTTTTGTTGAGCGCACTGGCTCCATGCATTTTAATTTTATGTTGAGCGCATCAGCTCCATGCATTTTATTTCTGTTGAACGCACCAGCTCCTTGCATTTTAATTTTTTGTTGAGCACATCGGATCTTTGCATTTTTAATTTATGTTGAGCGCATTGGCTCTTGTCATTTATCTTTGAGAACATTGGCTCCATACATTTTGAATTTCTGTTGAGCGCATCGGCTTTATGCATTTTAATTTCTGTTGAGCGCATCGGCTCCATGCATTTTAATTTTTTTGTTGAGCGCATCGGCTCCATGCATTTTAATGCTCTCGCATTGTTTTTTATTTATCATCTTTTGCATTGTCGGACAAAATTGAAATTCATATCTTTACTCGTTTCTTACAACGATAATATGAAAACTATAGTTATTCTTATTATCTAGTAAGAAACAAATAAAGAGGGGCAACTGTGAATACACAATTTTGCCCGGGTCAAATAAAAAAATTGTTCTTTTTCTTGACCAAATAATCTAATCATGTTTTATCTCATTTATTTTCTCACTTTGTCCATTTTATTTTGAAAAAAAATAAAAAATTTGTTTTACAGCTCGCTTGTTACTTTATGTCACACACTCACATCACTCTACACAATTTCTCACACACACACTCATCACTGCAGTAAAATCCCTTTTCACTATACTGCAACACGCAACACTGCACAACACACACTTCACTCCTGCACACAAGCAACCCGAAAAAGAAGTAATCTGTAAAAGAAAATGGGGTCATTTTCATTTTGCAGGGGGGCATATTACAAGAGGAGATCAGGCAGAACAAGGGGGGCTGGGAATTTTTGGCAAGGTTTTCCAGAGATCATTTTACAGAGATCAAGGAAGCAGAGAACATTAGGGGGATTTTTGGTTCTGAAAGAGGAGTAAGCAGCCAAGGAAAATGGGGAGGCAGCCTCCACCATCTTCACTTCCATTTCTTACCTTCACCCACAGCCATCAAGAATGACCTTTCATCATCTTCAAGCACCAAGACCACACTCTTTCATCACCACTTTCAACTTACCACCACCTCAACTCACCATATTCCACCTTTATCACCACAAACCTTCATCCACACCTCTTCCAAACCACTATCATTCACCATTACATAAGCTTCACCATCACCACCATTCAAAACACCACCACCCAACCACCGAACCCGCACCGGGCGTCCACAAGCACCGTCGACCACCCAGAACCTGCCCCGCGGTCTCACCCCGTTAAAGCTCTGCCGACAACCAGTTGGGACCGCATCGGTCGCGTGACGCATTTCTTGTCCCACTAGCCACTTTAACGCGACCTGCACCATCTGTGCGTGCGCCGCCGCCTAGCTGCCGACGAATCGCACCAGGACTCCGACGCCACCTCTCCAACTCCGTTTTCAAGTAACAGCCACACTGGCACCGCGACCCGTCAAATCTGTTTGAGTCCAACCACGAATCGCGTCGAGACCCAGACAACCAACCGGATCTGCTTGCGCAGCCTGCCACAGTCAAACCCGACAGTCCCACGATCGAATCCGTCGTCATTGCCCGCCATGTCCGCGCCGCACTGCTTGGATTCGAACCAGCCTGAACCGCATCGCCGCTCCTCTGCCATCCTCCACAAGGGTCGCCGCCACTCCGCTGTTGTCGTTGTCATAGCAGAAACCACTGACGACGTATCATATTCGCTCTCCGGTAGTTCCGAAACCCAGATCCCCACCCATGTGTGCAGGGCTTTCTTCTCTCTTCCTATGTTCTTAATATTTAGTTTCTGAAACATGCAATGTTTTTATTTTATTTTATTTTATTTTCACTCTGCTAAAGTTCCCTAGGGTATTTTTGTCTATCTTTTTCATTTAATTGTGTTGGCATCTCTTTTTTTTTTTTTTTTTGAATTAGGTTTGTTGAAGCACATGGGGCTGGAAAGCCCATTTGAGTTAAAAGGGACTTGTTTTAAAAGGAGAAAAAGGAAAAACAAATATATATATATATATATATATATATATATATATATATATATATGTATATAAAATAAAAATAAAATAAAAAAGAATAATTCTGAGCTTAGTTGTTTATGCCATGTAGGTTCAAATTCTTATTTAATATTGTTTACTTAATTTACTGTTGTGTCTTGGATTAATAGAAAGCTAAAAATATAAAAAAAATTGAATTGTTAAAAATGAATGAAATAAAAAAAATGAAAATAATTGAAATGTTAAAAAAATAAAAAAATGACATTCAACAAAAAAAAATTAATCAATGCAATAACCAATGATGATGATTGAATAGTGGATGTTATCTTCAATGTCATTTGGATCACAAGGGTTTATTGAGTAGTATTGTGCTACCTTAAATCCTGTGCAAGAATGTTTCTTTTCAAAAATATTTTCTAAATTAAAATCAACTAACTCGCACTCATTTTTTATAGAACTACGTGACTTTGAATTCCTCATTGCACCTGAGGGTACGTAGGAGCATAATTTCAATTTGTCAAGCCAAAAATAAAATTTTCATAATTGATTTTTCTTTGCTTTCTTTTTAAAATAAAAATAAAAATAGTTACCATGTTTTTAATAAGAATAAAATAAATAAATTTGAGATTATCAAGTTTTTGCGTAATTGACTTAAGGTACAGTCTCAGGACAGGTGTGATAGGGGTGCAGTGGGATTAAGTTTCCACCATTCTCTATCCATAACCGACTCTCAAATCCGATTTGATTTTCAAAGACTATTTTTCTAAGAACGGTTTTTCAATTTTTTTTAATTTAAATAAAATTGGTGGCGACTCTATTTTAGTCTTTTTAAAATCACATGAGCTGCTATTTCGCCGCGATCTTGGTCGCGATAATCAGGTAGAGATAGTAAAGGCAGATGACAGCCCTTGCTATTTACAACAGCTTCATGTTGATTTTAAAATTTATACTCCAAAGGTCAAGCCGATCATGGCAAATAATGGAGTTATCGACAAAGATGCTTTTGAAATATGTTTAATAGATCAGTTTGGTATTCGACTAATGAATAAGGCCGAAATGGATCGGCCAAGCACTAGCCATGAGTGTTAATCAGTTGGATCGACTGTCGGCTTATTTAGCCAACAGGGCAGTATACGCCACTAAAAGTGTATTATCAGAATGTATAATAGATTATGGTCCTTTGGGTTTTGAGAAAGGACTTGATGAAAGACAAGGTGTAAAGGTAGAAGATCATTTGGAAAAGATAAACTTAGGCACGAAAATAGACAAAAGGCCTATATTTGTGAGTTCATTTCTGCCAAAGGAGTTCAAAGAAAAGCTTGTCGAATTAATTAAGGAATATAAAGATTGCTTTGCGTGGGATTACGATGAAATGCTTGGATTGAGTAGAGATCTTGTCGAGCATAGATTGCCATTGAAAGAAGGTTGCAGACCTGTCAAGCAAGCTAATAGAAGATTTGCACCTGAGGTGATTTAGAAGATAAATGAAGAAGTCGAAAGATTGTTCAAAGCTAAGTTCATCAAAACAACTAAGTATGTCGAATGACTTTCTAATATTGTTCCTGTAATTAAGAAAAATGGCAAGTTAAGAATATGTGTAGATTGTAGAAATCTAAACACTGCAACAACTAAAGATGAATATCCAATACCAATTGCAGACATGTTAGTTGATGTCGCATCTAGACATGAATTGTTGAGTTTTATGGATGGTCATACAGGTTATAATCAAATTTTTATAGCTGAGGAAGACGTGTCGAAAACTTCCTTCACATGTCCAGGAGCTATTGGGACATATGAATGGATAGTCATGTCTTTGTTTAGCATTATATTTCTCATGTACTAAACTTAAATATTATTTGATGCCTTGTAATGTATTGGTTATGTCAAAAACTGATGTAATAAAATATATGTTCTCAAAACCAATATTAAATGGACGTATTAGTAAATGGACCGTTGCTTTGTCAAAATTCTCTTTACAATATGTTCCAATGAAAGCTGTCAAAGGCCAAGCAATTGTTGATTTCTTGGTTGACCATCTATGTTTGGATGTTGATAATATAAATTTCATCGGGTTAAAACCATGGCGCTTATATTTTGATGGCTCAAGGTATCAAAATGGAGTTGGAGTAGGAATTCTAATTGTTTCTCCTCAAGGTACTCCAACTAAATTCATGTTTGAACTTAAATATACATGTTTAAACAATGAGGCTGAGTATAAAGCCTTAATTGTCGGGTTAGAAATATTAATAGAAATGAAAGTATGTAATATGCATATTTTTGGGGATTCACAGTTAGTTATTAAGCAACTCACCCAAGAATATAAATGTGTCAGTTATAATCTAATCAAATATTGTGTTGTGACGAATAAGTTAATGAAGAAATTTGACGAAGTGATTGTCGAACATATCTCTAGAAATTTGAATAAGGAGGCTAATGAATTAGCACAGATAGCCTCTGGGTATAAAATTTCGTCCAAAGTCCTGACAAATCTAATGGAGATTAGAAAACTGTAATATCCATTGGAAGAAAGAGATGTACTACAAAATGATATTTCAACAGTTAATGACTGGAGACAGCCAATATTAAGCTATTTAGAAAATTCAAGTCAAAACGTGGACAGGAAGCTCAAGTATAGAGCGTCGAAATTTGTAGCACTAGGAGGGGCTTTGTACAGAAAATATGTCGATAGAAATTTAGAAGATGAAGGTATTATTGGCCTACGATGACAAAGGTCCATGAAGGAATTTGTGGAGCTCATCAAGTAGGTGACAAGATGAAATCGGTCCTTCGATGACAAAGGTATTACTGGTCTACGCTAGTAAAGGATTATATAATGTTTGCCAGATCTTATGAAGAATGTAAAAAACATGGCCATATACAGAATGTTCCTGCTAGTGAGTTGCATTTCATAGTTAAACATTGGCCTTTCAGAGGTTGGGCTTTGGATATAATAGGCCAAATTCATCCTACATCGTCGAAAGGACATAAGTATATTTTAGTTAGAGTTGATTACTTTACGAAATAGGTTGAGGCTGTATCCTTAAAAGAAGTTACCCAACAAGATGTAATTGATTTTATAGAAGACAATATAGTTTGTAGGTTTGGAATACCACAAACTTTGACAACTGATTAAAGAACGATGTTTATTGGAAAGAAAGTTATCGAATATGCTAATTCAAGAAAGATTAAAATGCTTATGTCAACTCCATATTATGCTCAAGCAAATGGCCAAGTAGAGGCTGTGAACAAAATAATCATAAGTTTGATTAAAAAGCATATTGGTCGATAGCCTAGAAATTGACATAATACCCTTAATCAAATTCTGTGGGCATATAGAAATTCACCAAGAGAATCGACTAACACTTCACCATATAAGTTAGTTTATGGTCATGATGCAGTGTTACCAGTTGAGATTAATCTTCAATCAATTTGGATTCAAAAACAAGACGAGTTGCCAGTTGAACGTTATTGGGACTTAATGTTTGATGAATTAAACGAATTAAATGATGAAAAATTAGTTGCTTTAGAAAACTTAATTCGACAAAAAGAAAGAATTGCTAAATTTTACGACAGTCAAGTTAAGTATAAATTTTTTAAGATTGATGACTTGGTTTGGAAAGTAATCTTACCCATGGATAAGTATTGTCGACAATATGGAAAATGGTCTCCAAAATGGGAAGGACCATTTAAAATTATTCAAGTATTTTCTGGAAATGCTTATGCACTTGTTGAAGTTAATTCAGGTTTGAGAGTTAAGCTCATTAATGGCAAATATTTGAAGCCATATAGGCCGACAATGTGCGAAGTAAAGATTAACAAAGTATGATTGGAAATTAATTACATTTGTCAAATTGATAACTTGATTAAGTTTTCAGGTCATTACAAAAAATATAAGAAAAAAAATGACATTTAACCAAAAAGAGGAGGAGCAGATACAATTAAGTTCTTTGCAACAACTTCCCAAGAATCTTCCAAGATTTGTTTGTCGATGCAAGCTCTCTGATACTCTGATTCAAGGGAGTTTATCTTTGCTAGCACTACTTTGGTTTCGACAGCCCATTGTTTGGAGTTGTTAACAAAGCTTTGTTACTTAGCAGTCCCCTTTGCAATGTAATGCTAAGCTTTTGCTTTCGACGAGTCTCTTCAATCTCGTCTTATGCGTCGGTCAACTGCTTCAAGATTCTGGACTTTTCTTGAACTTCTATGTCGTAAGCAAGAATGACTTGACGAATAATAGGCATTTTTGAAGACAAATTGTGAAAATCTTTGATAGTCATAGGAAGAGCTCGACTGACTATTGACAGCTGTTGAAAAAGAGGTTCCAACTTGGTCACAATGACCATCATCCTTTCCTAAAGAGGTTGCTCAAAACTTAAATGTTCAAAAGAATAAGTGAAGACATTCTTCAGCTCAGCCAATAGTTCAGTGATGCAATAATCACTAGAATCTTGTCCTTGTTGTGTGGAAGAGCGAGCTGACAGTGAAGGACTCCTGTGACTATTTGACAACAAGGTGATTAGTTCATCTATGTCCACTTCCATGTCTTTAATATTTTCTGGTTCTGCAATAATTGAATTTGTCGAAGGAGGTGGAGCTGGATTGGTAGATGCAATTTCAGTCATAAGGGTGTCCATGTCGAATTCGTTTGTGAAGATTTGGACGAGGTTGTATTTATTTGCCTGAGAAGAACTCCCAACGCTCGAAAAGATTTGAGTTTTTCTCAAATTTGTGGCAGTTTGAACCTTTGTCAGAAGAGGCAGAGAGATGGCAGGCATTACAGGAGTCGAAGATTGGAACTAGAAGATGATATTAAAATTTATTTTTTTTCCAGCAATGTCGAAAGAAAAATTTTGGGGGGCATTTGTTGGGAGTAAAATTACAAGTTTTAATTTGACAAAGAAGAAGTGATGGACCGACGTGATTTTCTAAGTGATGGACCGATGAAATTTTTTGAGCATTGGACTGATGTATGATAATAGCCAGGCGTTGGCTTTTTGTCGAAAGGATTGATAGTTGCTCTTATAGTTGAACAAAATATTAGTGTCAAATTTACCCATTGTTGGAGGTAAAATCACAAGTTCTAATTGAACGAAGATATTTTCGACGGTCAGATGATAACATTGAAATATGCGATGATGTAGATATTTTCGACAGCCGGATGATAATATTGAGATATTCGATGAAGATAATTTTGATGGTCAAATGATACCATTGAGACATTCGATCAATAAGGGTTTCGACAACTAGATGATAACATTGAGATATTTAACGAAGAGATTTTCAATAGCTCGATGATGACATTGAAGAAATTTTCCATGTGTTGAACCAACATGTTGAAGGTGGGAATACTAGTCTTGAATTTGACAGACAGATGATGATCCAAGTGGTGGCCAACTCAGTGTTAAATGGTCAGGTATTGGTTTTGTTGAAAGAGAAGTTACCAACTCTGAAATAAACAGACTAGATTTAAGTGGTGGTTGACACAAGTATTAAATGGTCAGGAGTTGGTTACTGTCGAAAGTTAAAATGTTAGTGAAAACGTGGCATAACTGCTATGAACGTGGTCAGTTTTTAGGAGTCAGTTATTTTTCATAATTTGCCTATAGTACTCATGATGTACAAATGGTGGTTTTACTGGATATACAATCCTAATATCTCACTTAAGTAGATTAATGGATTTGATTCCAAGTATGACTTCCATTTTCATTTCAAGTCATTTACATTAATGCAATATCTTTTTAAATTCTTTATTTTCAAGTCTTGTTCTTTAAATTTCTTTACCTTTTCTGGACTTTTAAATTCATGCACTTTACATTTTCTGCACTTTTAAGTTCCTGCATTTACTTTTTTTGCACTTTATTTTCTACATTTTACATTTTTGTAAGTTATTTATCAATTTTATTTACTTTCTTGCAATCAGTTTGACAAGTTTTCTACTATTTTCTTTAAGTTTATTTTCAAAAGCTTTTCCAAACGAGATTATCACATAACTCTGAATCCACATTCGGCTGATAAAATATATTTGTTTGTTGAAATTTGTCTTAACCAAATTCACCCATAAACACTTCCACTCTTTCTTTTCTCTCTCTCTATTTCCACTTTCACTTTTTCTTTTCTCTCATATTATTTATGGGTGAATTTGGTATAAGACAAATTCCAACAAATAAATATATTTTATCAGTCAAATGTGGGTTCACGAGTTATATGGTAATCTCGTTTAAAAACAAGCTTTTGATGAGTAACGTGCAAAATGTAAAGTGCAAAGAAGTTTTAAAGTGCAGAGAAAGTAAATTGCAAGAAATATAAAGTGCTGAAGATTAAAATATAGAAAATAAAGGTGCAGAAAGTTTAAATGCAGGAAATGTAAAAATGCAGTAAGTTTAAAGTGCAGAAAACATAAAACGCATGAATTTAAAGTGCAGAAAGAGAAAAGAAATTTAAAGGACAAGACTTGAAAATAAAGAATTTAAAAGACATTGCATTAATGTAAATGACTGAAAATGAAAATGGAAGTCATACTTGGAGTCAAATCCGTTAATTTGCTTGAGTAAGATGTTAGGATTGTATATCCAGTAAAACTACCATTTTACATCGTAAATACTAATATTTATAGGCAAAATATAAAAATAACTGACTCCTAAGAAACTGACCACGTTCATGGCAGTTATGCCATATTCCCATTAATATCTTAATTTTCGACAATAACCAACTCCTGTCAAATTCAGAATTGGTAACTTTTATTTTCGACGAAACCAACCCTTGGCCAGTTGAGAGTTGGCCACCACTTGAACCTCCATTTGGTTGTTGAGACCCTTATTTGTCGAATGTCTTAACAGTATCATCTGACTGAAAACATTATCTTCGTCGAATCATCCAACTTCGTCGAATATCACTTGTTTGTCGAGAATATCTTTGTCAAATTAGGACTTGTATTTTTTTACCCCCAACAGATGCCCCCCAAAATTTTTCTTTCGACGCTACTGGAAGACAGATAAATTTTAACATTATCTTCTAATTCCAATCCGACGTCAAGATCTTATCAAAAATCTTTTTCGAAATGATTTTGATTTGATTTTCAAAAATCCAATAAAATCTTCCGTGGATTTTTTGAAAACCATAACTACTACTTATCATTTCAAACATTAAATAGTCGTTTCTTCTTAAAAAATAGGGATCATATTTATCCCTTTCTGAAAAACAACTTTTTTACAAATATCACGTGTCCTCTCACCTTCTCTACTGTTCATCACTTCTTTAAATTTTAGAGAAACATGCCACTTTTACTCCATCTTCTACTGTTCATCGTCTTCCACCTTATTTTTGCGCGTCTTTTCTGTAAAAACTTTTTTCAATAGTGGCTTCTCACTCATAATCTGTCAATGAACCATCAGTAGATTTGGGTAGCCACGCCGTTGTTCAAGACCCAGTTCTAGAGAAATCTGAACTATGGAATCTTTCCAAGGTAATCCTTCCTATCAACGACCTTTCACGTTCTTTAGATCCTCCAGCTACTTTTTTAGGCCCAGTTCTGCCCAAAGAACTTATTACCAAAGAAATTCAAAATTTTTTCCTATGCAAAAATCCAAAAGAAGAATGTATTTTGGCTTCTCTTCCTTCCATCCCCATCAGTTATTTTAATAGATCTGAGAGGATTTTTAGAACCCCACTTGGCAAAATCAATGGATATCTTGATTGGCTTAATAGAGTTCAAGCCTCTAAAGAAACTTCATAGAGAAAATTAGGTATTTTTGACTGTATCCAACTTTCACGTTATCCCATAAAAATGGATTCTTGTATGCTAGGTGCGTTCTTTTTCTTTTGGAACAAAACCACCAATTCTTTTCAATTCCCTTATGGCATGATGGGACCTACGCTTTTCGACGTGGCTGCCATAATTGGTCTTTGACCAGATGGGAAAGTCATAACTCCTATCCTTCTACCTTTGAATAACATAAACGTTTATTCAAAAGCCCCAACTTCTTTTTCAAACTTTGTTAATTTCTATTCTTCATCAGACGGCCCTATGTCTGACGATGAACATGTGGCTTTTCTTCTTCTCTGGTTGTCAGCCTATGCTCTCTGTACTAAATCAGTTCAGGTGTCGAAATCCTATCTTTATCTTGCCAATATTCTTCATAAAGGTCAGGAATTGGCTTTCGGTCAATTCCTTTTTGCCAATCTTTACTCTAGTATTGGCGATATTATACAAAGTATTAAGTCTCAAACAAAAAAAACCAATGCTGGTGGCCCTATATGGTTGCTGCAACTCTGGCTAAATGCCATTCTTGGAGACTATCTAGTCAACACTTCTCCTTCGACAATTTCTTCTGCTACTTATGGCATTAGACTTTGTCATGTCAAGCATGAAAAAATTCACAAGCATTACTCAGAGAATTTCATGCATTTTTTCAGCATTTTTCATTCTATTTCCTTCAATACTGAAGACATTTATTTTGCACATTTTGCTGACCGTTCTGTCAGTCCAAAGTGGTTTACTAGACCACCAATTTCTGATAACCCCTCCACTCAAATCGACAATATTTCTATCTAGTCAAATTTTCTTTGTCGGCAAGTGTTAGTTGTTGGCCTTCCTGGTTCAACAGACAATCTTTTAGAATTGCACCTGCCAAATTCAGTGGCTCGACAATTAGGATTCTGCCAGGCCATTCCAACTCCATTCTCTCAAAAAGCCAACGAACACTTTATTAATGTATGCTTACAAGACATGTCAGATCTTGTACGGATTGCTTTAAAGAACGAGAGATACAAACAATATTTTTTGATTTCCCCTTTCACACCTTATAGAGGGGTTACCCCAGATTTTGTCGAATGGTGGACTACATATTATAGTCCTTACCATATCGATATTGATGTTTGTCGAAGCCGCATAACTGAAAAACTCGTTCCTGTGCAGGATCAAGAGCCTTCGACAAAAACCAAAGGTAAACATATTCAAGATATTAGAGCTTTTGAGAAATACTACAAGATCAAGTGGGGCTACAGGTATCCTGGCACAATTGTTCGACACTGTGAAGAAGTCGTGGCTAAACAAAAACAAATGCACAAGGAAAAATGCTCCATTAACTTCATTGCGGTTTCCATAAAAAACCCTTTGACACGGCTTGAACCTTTTCAAGTTCCTTTTCCAAAACCAGTGCCTCTTCCTTGTGCTCGTTTTGGTTTGGCCGACGAATTCCTAGGTAAACCCACTAGGGCTGGTAACTTTCTCACTTCTGAAAGGATCCTTTCTGCGAGTAACATCTTTCTTACAAGAACTCCAGAAGTTACTTTTACCCGCCGGTTTGCTTCGTCATATGAACAATTTGCCAAAGATACCCGAGTCATTACTAAATTCTTTTGATTTTGATATCAAATCCTTATTTCATCAACTAATTACTTTTTTTTTAATAACAACTCCATTGAAAAGATCCTTGAAGTACAAGCAACCAGAAGAAGGGAAAGAGGAAAAAATAGACACTTCTACTTTAAAAAAGAGAAAAGGCAAGAAAGCTCAGAATCCTCCTATCCCAAAAGGCCCAAAGGCTAAAACAACTAGAGCGGTATCGACGAAAAGTCCTGCTAAACCCAAAGCTGCTACCAAGCCTTCTAAGGCAAAAACTTCTAAGGTATTTTCTTTCGACCAAACTTTAAAAACTTGATCTCACCTTGTCAAAACTAAATCTTTTTCAAATCTAGGTTAGTGGCTCGACTCCTACTTCTTTTGTCGAAATTATTGAGTCTCCAAGCCCATCTTCTGAAAATCCTCTGAAGGTACAATTTTTGTTACTTCCTTTTTTGTATATCTTGGTAAATCTCCAAGCTCATCTCATTTTACTTTTGTAGAAGAAAAAGAAGAAGACTCAATCCTCAAGTTCTAGTTTGAAACCTACCACTGAACTTGAAGTAGAAACCACTTCTATCCCTCTCAAAGTAAATGCTACTCAACACAATTTCTTCCTTACGAATTGAAAACTTCAAAACTTCATTCAATAATTTGATCTTTCTTGTTTCAGGATCCAGAGGCTGAACAAATTGCTGAAAGTCCTTCAAGACCCGTCGTCGAATTAAATGCTAAGGATCAAATTCGACAGCCCGCAGTGGTAAAATCTTCCAAATCTTTCAACTGAAAATTTTTTTTGATTTCATTTGTCCTGACATTGCCTTTGTTTTTCTACAGCAATTGATAAATCCTGTTATACCCGACAATCCTACTAGGCAAGACAATGAGAATCCTTCTCTGGAGGATCAAATTTCTCCAGCTCCTGAAATACCTACTATCTCCTTACCTCTCCCGACAGAAATCCAGGGTTGCTTGTTCCTCCCAAATAAATGAAGACATTTGTGTCGAAATTGTTTCAGAAGAATTCGACATGAATGCTCTCTTAGCTAAAATTGCAGCTTCCAATCTACCTCCACCACCTCAAATCCATTCTACTATCGCAGAACCATAAAATACTGAGGACACTGAGGTAGATTTGGATGAATTGATATCCATGTTGTCAGGTAGTCATAGAAGTTCTCCACGGTCAGCTCGCTCCTTTACACAGCCTGGACAAGATTCCAGTGACTCTTATGTTACTGGACTTTAGACAGAGTTGAAGAATGCCTTTACCTACTCCTTCGATCAATTAAGTTCTGACCAACTGCTTCAGGAAAGAATGCTGGCCATTGTAACTGAGTTGGAACCTCTTTCTCAACAACTTCCAATAACCAGTCGAGCTCTCCTTCGACAGTCAAAGATTTTCTCTAGAACTTATCTTTGAATATGCATACTATTCGTCAGATCATTCCTGCTTATGATCAAAAACTTCAAGAAAAATTCAGGATCTTAAAGCAGCTGACAGACGCAGAGAGTGAGATAACTAAATTAAAAGGTTATCTTGTTGATGGAAAAAATAAGGAGGCAGAACTAAACAAAGAAATTGAAGACTTGGAGAAAAAGCTTGAAGAAACTCGACGTTGAAAGCAAAAACTTAACATGGCTTTGCAATAGGGGAATACAAAGTAGCAAAGCATTGTCAACAACTCGAAACAATGGGCTGTCGAAACCAAAGCTGTGCTAACAGATATACATTCTCTTGAACCAGAATATCAAAAAGCTTGTACTAATAAATGAGCTTTGGAAGATTCCTGGAAAGTTTTGCAGAGAATTTAATTATATTGGCCTCTTTTTTATATACTGTCGGTTTGATAATCCGACAGGATTTGTATGGCCTTTCAGGTCAATACTTAATAAACATCCTCTTTGACTAATTCCCAATACGTTTTTTTTTATATTGCTCCATAATTCTATACTCTTGAATACTCTTTTATTCTGTTTCTTTTCAATGCATCTCATAACTGTGCATCATAATTAATTTAATTAATTATAATGAAAGTTACAAAACATTACATAGTGACTTCTTCTGCAAAAATCCCCTATAAATAGTGTTCTCTGAGACACCAGGATTCAAAAGAGTGTAATCTAACCCTTTCCTTCTCCCTTTCTAGCAAAATTCACCATGTCATCAGATAATTTCCTCTTCTCTCAATGGGAAAAATGGAAGAAGGTTTCTGTTATTAATGATGATGCTTATCTTAGGCTTCAGTAAGAATCGTAATATTCCTGATGAGCTTCAGTAATCATCGTAACAACCCAGTGTTTCTAAAACACGGTTGTTATGATGTGGATGACTCATCAAGGAGTAGACGACCAACCAACATCTCGTCCAGGACAAGTTAAAGGTCGTCTACTTTTTTCTCTTCTTCAGGTCCCACGAGCTCAAACGAAACACATGCTTCAGCTGGGGAGAAGCTTTTGTTTTTTTTAGAATAGGTCTATTTTTCTCTGTAATATTCTAACAACTTAAACAAGTTGTAATATCAGTATGTAACTTGTAACTGTCGAATATATGAATGAAATTTTATTTTTACTCATTATCAATCTTTACTTCACACATTGTCGGTTTATATGACTTCAACTATTTGCCATTAATTGACTTAACTCTCAAACCTAAATTAACTTCGACAAGTGCATAAGCATTCCTAGAAAATACTTGAGTAATTTTAAATGGTCCTAACCATTTTGGAGACCATTTTCCATATTCTCGACAACTCTTATCCATGGGCAAGATTACTTTCTAAACTAAGTCATCAATCTTAAAAGATTTATACTTAACTCGATTGTTGTAAAACTTCGCAATTCTCTCTTTTTGTCGAATCAAGTTTTCTAAAACAACTAATCTTTCATCACTTAATTCGTTTAATTCATCAAACATCAAGTCCTAATAATGTTCAATTGGTAACTCATCTTGTTTCCGAATCCGAATTGATTGAAGATTAATCTCAACTGGTAACACTGCATCATGACCATAAACTAACTTATATGGTGAAGTGCCCGTCGATTCTCTTGGTGAATTTCTATATGCCCATAGAATTTGATTAAGAGTATTATGCCAATTTCTAGGCTGTCTACCAATATGCTTTTTAATCAAACTTATGATTATTTTATTCATGGCCTCTACTTGGCCATTTGCTTGAGCATAATATGGAGTCGACGTAATCATTTTAATTTTTCTAAAATTGGCATATTCGACAACTTTCTTTCCAATGAACACCGTTCCTTGGTCAGTTGTCAAAGTTTGTGGTATTCCAAACCTACAAACTATATTGTCTTCTATAAAATCAATTACTTCTTGTTGGGTAACTTCTTTTAAGGCTACAGCCTCAATCCATTTTATAAGGTAATCAACTCCAACTAAAATATACTTGTGTCCTTTCGACGATATAGGATGAATTTGGCCTATTATATCCAAAGTCCATCCTCTGAAAGGCTAAGGTTTAACAATGGAAAGTAATTCACTAGCAGGAACGTTCTGTATATGGCCATGTTTTTGACATTCTTCACAAGATTTGGCAAACATTATACAATCCTTTACTAGCGTAGGCCAATAATACCTTTGTCATCGAAGGACCTATTTCATTTTATCACCTGCTTGATGTGCTCCGCAAATTCCTTCATGGACCTCTGCTAAGGCAATATAAGCCTCTTCTTCACCCAAGCAGACCTCTAAATTTCCATCGACAGATTTTCTATACAAAGCCCCTCCTAATATTACAAATTTCGACGCTTTATATTTGAGTTTCCTGTCCACATTTTGACTTGGATTTTCAAAATAACTTAATATTGGTTGTCTCCAGTCATTAACTGTCGAAATATCATTTTGTAGTACATCTCTTTCTTCTAATGGATATAAAAGTTCTCTAATCTCTATTAGATTTGTCAGGACTTTGGACGAAATTTTATACCCAAAGTTATCTTTGCTAATTCATTAGCCTCTTCATTCAAATTTCAAGGGATATGTTCGATAATAACTTCGTCGAATCTCTTCATTAACTTACTTGCCACAACACAATATTTGGTCAGATTATAACTGACACATTTATTTTCTTGTGTGAGTTGCTTAATGACTAACTGTAAATCTCCAAAAATATGCACATTACATGCTTTCATTTCTATTAATATTTATAACTCGACAATTAAGGCTTTATACTCAGCCTCATTATTTGAGCATGTATATTTAAGTGCAAACATGAATTTAGTTGGAGTACCTATAGGAGAAACAATTAAAATTCCTACTCCAACTCCATTTTGATGCCTTGAGCCATCAAAATATAAGCGCCAAGGTTTTAACCCGATAAAATTTATATTATCAACATCCAAACATGGATGGTTAGCCAAAAAATCAGCAATTGCTTGGCCTTTGACAGCTTCATTGGAACATATTGTAAAGAGAATTCCGACAAAGCAACGGTCCATTTACCAATACGTCCATTTAATATTGGTTTTGACAACAT
Organism: Ormosia emarginata; assembly: GCA_029884605.1. Taxonomy (NCBI): domain Eukaryota; kingdom Viridiplantae; phylum Streptophyta; class Magnoliopsida; order Fabales; family Fabaceae; genus Ormosia; species Ormosia emarginata. The sequence goes on along the minus strand of JAQQTP010000064.1, from coordinate 17,948,785 downwards.
ATACTTTATTACATCAATTTTCGACATAACCAATACATTACAAGGCATCATATAATATTTGAGTTTAGTACATGAGAAGTATACTGCTAAACAAAGTCTCTCTATTGCACTATATTTCCTTTCAGCATCATTTAAAACTCGACTAAGATAATATACAGCTCTCTCGACACCATGCTCATCTTGAGCCAGCATACTACCTATAGTATCATTTGATGCTGATATATACAATTTCAACGGTCTATGAGGCACTGGAGGCATCATGACCGAAGGGTTTGTCAAATATTGCTTAATTTGTTCGAATGCTTCTTGATGACAAGATTCCCATACAAATTCTTGTTCAGCCTTCAACTTGATTAATGAAGCGAAAACTCTGGTTCTTCCCGACAAATTAGAAATAAATCTTCTTAAAAAGTTCACCTTCCCCAGGAAAGATTGTAATTCCTTCTTATTTATCGGAGGTACGGCTTCTAAAATTGTCTTGGTTTTATTCTTGTCCACCTCAATACATTTTTTTGGACTAAAAAACCCAAGAATTTAGCAGCCGACACTCCAAAACCACATTTCTATGGATTCATCTTGAGGCTGTGCTTTCTTATCCTATCGAATGTCTGCCTCAAGTTTGTCAAGTGGTTCTCTTTTGTTTCTGACTTGACAATGACATCATCGATATACACCTCCATAAACTTTCCAATAATGTCATGGAAGATTGTATTCATTGCTCTCTGATAGGTGGCCCCTGCATTCTTTAAACTGAAAGACATAACTATCCATTCATATATCCCAATAGCTCCTGGACTTCTGAAGGCAGTTTTCGACACGTCTTCCTCGGCTATAAAAATTTGATTATAACCTGCATGGCCATCCATAAAACTCAACAATTCATGTCCAGATGCAGCATCAACCAACATGTCCGCAATTGGCATTGGATATTCATCTTTAGGTGTAGCAGTGTTTAGATTTCTAAAATCTACACATATTCTTAACTTGTCATTTTTCTTAATTATAGGAACAATATTAGAAAGCCATTCGACATACCTGGTTGTTATGAAGAACTTGGCTTTGAGCAATCTTTCTACCTTTTCTTTTATCTTCAAAACCACCTCAGGTGCAAATCTTCTATTAGCTTGCTTGACAGGTTTACAACCTTCTCTCAATGGCAGTCTATGCTCGACAAGATCTCTACTCAACCCAGGCATTTCAATGTAATCCCATGCAAAGCAATCTTTATATTCCCTAATTAATTCAACAAGATTTTCTTTGAACTCCTTTAGCAAAAATGAACTCACAAATGTAGGCCTTCTGTCTGTTTCAGTGCCCAAGTTTATTTCTTCCAAAGGATCTTCCACCTCTACACCTTGTCTTTCATCAAATCTTTTCTCAAAACCCAAAGGACCATCGTCTATTATACAATCTGACAATACACCTTCAGTGGTGTACACAGCCTTGTCGGCCAAATAAGCCGACAATCAATCCAACTGATTAACACTCATTGCTAGTGCTTGGCCGATCCATTTCGGCCTTATTCATTAGTCGAATGCCAAACTGATCCATTAAGCATGTTTCAAGTGCATCTTTGTCGATAACTCCATTATTTCTCGTGACTGGCTTGACATTTGGAGCATAGATTTTAAAATCGACATGAAGTTGTTGTAAATAGCAAGGATTATCATCTGCCTCTACTATTTCCACCTTATCATCTGTATTCCAAAGAATAAGTTTCTGATGAACCATCGATGGTATTGCTTCAACGGCATGTATCCAATTTCTCCCCAGTAGAAGATTGTAACTGGATTTTGTTGGAATTACGACAAACAATGTCGACCTCTCAATGGATCTAACTTGTATATTCAACATTACTACTCTGTTTGACGGGGAGGTTTTGCCACTGAAATCAGTAACAATCGTGTTAGTTGCCATCAAATAAGACTCATTGATGATCACATATTTTATACATTAATAAACTCTCATTTTTAGTCATTCACACTCCCCATGTACTTAATTGATTAAGCCTAGTTATGTTTTGTAAGTTTGGACTCAAATTGGACTTAATTGATTTTTTCAGCACTATTTTGACCTTACGCTATTTCTGTATTTCGGTCATATCTTGAGTTCTAAATGTCTGATAATTATGAATTTTACCTTGTAGGAAAGATAAGAGAGAGCTCTACAACTTTGATTGAGAACTCAAAGTTTCAATCAGATATCTAGTAGAGCTAATTGGGCTTGAAAGACAGAACACGAGTTTTGTATCTGAAACCTAAATAGTGTACAGTAATCAGAGCATAATTCGAGTTTGGGCTTATAAAATAGGCTGAAAATTTGGAATCTGAAAGTTAAGACCCATATCTACAACTTTCATGTTGAACACAAAACTTGATTCGGGCTCCTTGATGGTGATATTGGGTCTGAAAGTCAAAATAGAGGTGCTGAAACTAGGCCTAAATAGTCTGTAGTAATTGGCTCATATCGTGGGCTGTAAGACGAATTTTTGGCTGATTCCAGAGCTATTGGAAAGCTTAGACAATTTTCTAGAACTTTCATGAAGACCACTTGGCTTAGAAATGACGAAATCAATGACTTAAGTAATGAATGATTTCGGAGACAAGAAATCTCAATGATTTTTCACTCTTATCTTCACCATTTGGCATTTTCCACTCATTCATCCACTCATCCACCCACTCCTAATCAGCCCCTTTGTCATTTTGTATCCCTAATCCTCTATAAAAGGCACCATTGGCTGACCATTTGGAAAACGGGGTGTTAGGCTTAGTTTGTACAAGTTAAGGTTATGCTTGTTTATTGTTTTTCTTTGTTATAATTTTCTCTTGTTCTAAATTGAAGTCATGTTCATCTTTCTCTTCTTCTCTCTTTCTTTCTTCTTATCCATGAGTAACTAAATCTTCATCTTGCTTAGGTGAAAGAGTGAAGCTCTTGGTAATGAAATATGGTTAGATTATTTTATTTCTTGTGCTTAAATGATATATTATTAAATGAACATTATATGTGTTGTATTTTGTTTCCAATCAATTTAGAAACCTTCTTTGTTAATGGAGATCTTGATTTATTGTAGACAATAGGATTGGCACAGTGAATGCTTGAACTCATTTACAAATGTTGGTAGATAATTAAAGGAATCATAATATGATTGCATATATAATTGAACTTTGAATGTTACATTTTCCGATTGGAACATCCGTTGTGTGTGGATTTCAATTGAGTTATAAAGAGAAATAATCTTACCTTTAATTTATTACCAAGAGTGGATCTCCTAACCCAAGCAAGCCCTTAAATTCATTTGTAAACTTGTTTTATTACTTTTGGTGTTGTGACAAATCCTCTTCTTACCTCAATTAATTTTTCTTCATCAATTCCCTGTGGATCGACCTCGGACTCCCGAGAAATTTACTACTTGAGACAACCTGCACTTGGGTTTGCATCCTTAAATCCCGCAGTCACTCATTCTTCCTATGTTTCTTTAACATTGCCCTTGGGATTAGATTGATAGCTGCCCCTCCATCTATCAAGACTCTATTTATTGGCTTGCCTTCTAGCAAAGCAGTGATGTGCAATGGGCGGAGATGAGTCTTTTGTTCCTCTGTTGGTTTTTCAAAATATGTTATATTGTTAAACACAGTTAACATATTATCTTGACAGAAAAGCCAATGATTATCGAGGTCATCCAAGTCTTCTTCATTCTCTCTTATATATTCAATTTCGTGATACCCTTTGAATTCAGCAGGTATGACTGAAATCAAGTTCACATTCATTGACTTCAAGAATTCCCCTTCATCTGACTCTTCATGACTTTTATATCCACCAAGCTTGAGGTACTCTTCCAACGGCAAACTACTATCCATAGCCATTATGATATCATCCAGATTCTTGTCCAGATTGAAATCCATGTCGATTTGTTCATTATCACCAAAGCCTAAAAGATCATTTGGATCAGTCAAAGCTTCAATAACTTCATCAACTGTTAAATCCATATCTATAATTTGGCAATTAGACTTCGCCAAATTTCTTTTTCCCTTGATCATGTCGAGCATTTTCTTTTTCCATTCGACATCTTGGTCAGGATCTTTCAGAACTTTTAAGATTTCTTCCTTCGACCAATCTTCATCATCACTATTGCTTTTGTTCCCAACTATTCCTCTTTTCATCTTCTCAACTTTCAACCTAGCCATGTCCTTACTCTCATTAACTACCAGATTCTTTTCCTTTGCTTCTTTTTCTGCTGCTACAAGTCCAATCGGTCATTTCCTTCTAACTTTGTTTGGAGCAGGCCCTTAAACTTGTTTCTCTTTCTTTATCTCTGTAAGTTTTTCTTGTCGGAGATTATTATTCTCATTCAACCATTCAACTTCACTTGTTGTCGGCTCAGCTGTGATTGCCCCCTTGTATCTGTAGATTCTTTTCTGACAATACTTTTCAATTTCTTGTCATCTTTATTTTCATCAAGTGTTGGCTTAACCTCGACTATTAAACATCCCATTTTTGTTAGTTGTTCTTTGATAACCAAACCCTCTGTCAAACTCCTTTATTTCTGGGCCTGTTTCAACCTCTGCAACCTTCTTTTTTGACTCTTTGACATTGGCAAAGACTTTGATGGTCCTGCTACATCATGGTCAATCAAAACTTCATTTCGATCAATTCTACCATGTTTGTAATCTTCATTCCAAAATAGTTAATTTTTCTGAAACCTATTGTTCTTGGCAGCCATGTTTCGTCGAAAATATGTGTAACTTGCCATTGCAGAATTTTTAACCCATCTATCCACAGTAACATTGGCAGGTGGTACTCTGGTTCTAGCTAGTCTGACGCAACTCCTGAGAAATGCAATGTTCCCCATAGATCCACTAGATGACTCAACCAACCAGCCATTCATATTAGGCCTTGGCATATAGACTGGCTTAGGTTTTGGAGTATAAATTGGCTTTGGAGTATTGAATGACTATTGTGGTTTTCCAACTTTCTTATCAAAAAACTTCTTTTTACTTTGTGAATTACCCTTTTGCTCCTCAGCAGCTTTCTTTGCAGCAAATTCATCATACACTACATTGCATCTTGGACACAACCTTACTTTGCCCTTTTCTTATTTCCTTTCAAGGAAATTTTCAAGAGATTCTCCTGATTTGGGATAAACGTCCATTACATCTTCCATGTCAATGTCGGATCCCTGTAAATTTCTTTTGTTGATCATTCCAACATTTAAAGGAACCTGTTAACCCATCTATCCACAGTAACATTAGCAGGTCGTACTCTGGTTCTAGCTAGTCTGACGCAACTCCTGAGAAATGCAATGTTTCCCATAGATCCACTAGATGACTCAACCAACCAGTCATTCATATTAGGCCTTGGCATACAGACTGGCTTAGGTTTTGGAGTATAAATTGGCTTTGGAGTATTGAATGGCTATTGTGGTTTTCCAACTTTCTTGTCGAAAAACTTCTTTTTACTTTGTGAATTACCCTTTTGCTCCTCAGTAGCTTTCTTTGCAGCAAATTCATCATACACTGCATTGCATCTTGGACACAACCTTACTTTGCCTTTTTCTTATTTCCCTTCAAGGAAATTTTCAAGAGATTCTCCTGATTTGGGATAAACGTCCATTACATCTTCCATGTCAATGTCGGATCCCTGTAAATTTCTTTTGTTGATCATTCCAACATTTAAAGGAACCTGTTGATCGACGTATGAAATCCTAGCCTGAAACGGATCTGTATCAACTTTCATATCCGCCTTAGGCTTGTCAGCAAACTTCAAACACCTATCCATTAGTGCCTTCTGAATCAAATCTCTGAAACAAATACATTCGTTAGTAACATGACCGAAATTATTATGAAACTTATAATATTTTCGGTCTTTTATTTCATCAGATTTTAATAACTTATGGTTGTCTGACAATTTAATCTGTTTATCTTTTAACAATAAATCAAAAATTTTGTCGATTCTTGTTATATCGAAAGTATATGTTTTTCTATTTATATAACTTATTTTTTCCTTATTTCTTATAGGCTGGAGAGCCTGACACACATAAGGATGAACATTCTGAAGTTCAGCAAATGTTGACTTCAAATTCGTCATTGCTATCTTCAGTTTCATTGTCGGATTCACCTAATCCGACGAATGCTACTTCTCCCTTTTGAGGAATCTCTTTTGTTTATGAACCTTTTCAGCTTTTAGTTATTCTATTTGCCTAACATTTTCATCGAGTTGGGCAAGATCAACTAAATGTTGGTTCGCTAACTTTTTTCTTATGTAATAGTCTAAACCTCCTGCATCAATTTGTACTATTTTTGCTTCAAGTATAGGAGTAAAACATCTACTCCTCATTTGTCGAAACCTAGATAGGTAATCTTCTATTGTTTCATTATACACTCTGTTAATATTGAAGAGATCTGTAAGTCCAACTTTCAAATCCCCTCTAAAGAATTGATCATGAAAACTTCTTTCTAATTGAGTCCAAGAGTGTATCGAATGTGGTCTTAATGACGAAAACCAAGAGAATGCATTTTTAGTAAGGGAACTTGGGAAAAATTTCATTTTGAGGCCTTCAATAGTGGTCAATTCTCTATTTTCACCAGCAAACTTTGAAAGTTTAGGAATTTTAATTCCTCTAGGCAATTCTGCTTACTGTACCCACTCAGGAAACGCTGAAACAAAATAGGGTTGGTTGGCATATCTAACTTTGAAGCCAAATCTATTCAGCACTTGTTCCACTACTTGATTTACATTTTGCTCAATTACTTGGTGTCCCCCAAGATTTTGTCGAAACAATCTCATGGCTGCATCATTTCTAGCCATTTGATCCTCATCACCTCCATGGAGCATATGGACATTCCCATATTTTAAGTGTGGCTTATTATTTTGCCTAGGTTGTTCTTGGTTTTGTTGATTTTGTCCCCCATTTTCCTGAGGTATAACCATTTCTCTGTTTACTCTAGGCTGGGTTCCTTACACATTTTCATTGGTCAATTCACCTATTCCCAAAGCTTGATTTAGTCTTGCCATTTGCTGGGCCAATGCGCTACAAGCATTATTTGTGTTTTTCATGATTGGTGTAATCACATCATCTATTTGTTGAGTAAACATATGCACCATTTCATGATTACTTTCATCCATTTGTTGTCGAAAACTGGCCAAAGAATTTTCAGTTGGCCCAGTTATATTCTGAGGAATATCTCTCGACATATTTGGAAATACAGGTCCTAAATTCAATCTTTCATGTCGAAAATGAGTTGGATTACTTGAACTTGCAACTTCTGTTCCTTGACCATTAAAACTTGCTAAAGCCGAACTTATTTGTGGTTGGCCTTGTGAGGCTACCGTTTGGCCTATAGTATTAGCCAAAGTAGAGCCAAGCCTCATTTGTGCTAACACAGGAGGGACATAATTTGGTAGCAAACCATATTGTGGTACCAACCTTGAATTTAAGTTCATTACACTTTGATTACTTGGTTGATTTGGTGATGACTGAGTCACTTCAGGCACCACTTGTTCTAACACTGGGTTACTTCTGAGAGTACCAGTTGCTATTATATCAACCACAGGACCCGTACTAACAACAGTTAAAGGTGACGCAAAAACGACTGTCGAAGGTGGCACACTAACTTTAACTGAAAGTGCATTCGACACCTGGTTATTTGCGTTACTCATAATTTGCGTATCTTGAGAAGGACAAGAAAATACTAATTTTCCACTTCTTAAACGCATAAAATCATCTTCTTATGAAGAGATTTGTGACACTACCGAGTTACTCTGAACTCGTCCCACTGGGCATGCCAATTTGTTTATGGGTGAATTTGGTATAAGACAAATTCCAACAAACAAATATATTTTATCAGTCGAATGTGGGTTCACGAGTTATGTGGTAATTTCGTTTAAAAAGATGCTTTTGATGAGTAACGTGCAAAATGTAAAGTGCAAAGAAGTTTTAAAGTGCAGAGAAAGTAAATTGCAAGAAATATAAAGTGCTGAAGATTAAAATGCAGAAAATAAACGTGCAGAAAGTTTAAATGCAAGAAATGTAAAAGTGCAGTAAGTTTAAAGTGCTGAAAACGTAAAAACGCATGAATTTAAAGTGCAAAAAGAGTAAAGAAATTTAAAGGACAAGACTTGAAAATAAAGAATTTAAAAAGACATTGCATTAATGTAAATGACTGGAAATGAAAATAAAAGTCATACTTGGAGTCAAATCCGTTAATCTACTTGAGTGAGATGTTAGGATTGTATATCTAATAAAGCCACCGTTTTTACATTGTGAATACTAGTATTTATAGGCAAAAAAAAAAATAACTGATTCTTAAGAAACTGACCACGTTCATGGCAGTTATGCCACATTCCCACTAATATCTTAATTTTCGACAATAACCAACTCCTGTCGAATTCAGAATTGGTAACTTTTGTTTTCAACGAAACCAACCCTTGGCCAGTTGAGAGTTGGCCACCACTTGAACCTCCATCTGGCTGTTAAGACCCTTATTTGTCGAATATCTCAATGGTATCATCCGAATGAAAATATTATCTTCGTCGAATCATCCAACTTCGTCGAATATCACTTGTCCGTCGAGAGTATCTTTGTCAAATTAGGACTTGTATTTTTTTACCCCTAACACCTACGTTTTTCTCACCGCTTCACTCTATAGTTTTTCAAACTTCCAACATTGCTCTTTTCCAATTTCACTTTTTCTTTTCTCTCTACGTTTTTCTCACCACCTCACTCTATAGTTTTTCAAACTTTCAACATTGCTCCCTCCATTCTTGCTTCTAGTAATTAACATTTGCCCCCTTGTAGGAGACATTTTAAATGCTCCTAAAAGAATTTAGAGTATGAATGCTCCACATTTTTTCACCATTGATTTTGTGAAAAAATGAATTGTATTAGACTTGTAACCTAGTTAAGAGATAATTCTTTTTTTTTTCCTTCTTCAAAGTCACCTCCCACCCCAATAGTGATTGCAATGGTGGATGAGGGTAAGTACATCAGTAAGCCACCACACCGCACACCACCAAAGCTGTCATCTTTCGTCGTCTAAGCTAACCTGCCACGCATGACGTCGCACCGCCGAAACCTCTAGATATGTCAGATCTATCACCTAGAACCACCTTTGCCCCTCCTCGCCACCGTGTTTGTCGGCGAGCGTATTGTCAGTCATCATCACTAGCCAAGCCATCTCCACCGCGAGTCGTGCAACTCCGCCCTCTCTATGCACCAAATCCGCGCTAGAGCTGTCTTCTTCCGCCATCCAAGTCACCCCGCCATCCAAGTCACCGCGCCACACACAACGTCGGACCACCAAAACCACCAAATCCGCTAGATCCAACACCTAGAACCACCTTTATCCCTCCTCGACCCCTTTGCCCCACCTAAGCGTTCAACCATCACCACCACGAGCCAACCAACCTTGAACCACCAACTCCCTTGTGTCGCCGTCCTCTATCGCGAGGTGGAAAGAAAAGAAAAATAAAAAAAAGGAGAAAATATGATAGTTTTTTGTTAAAAAAAAAAAGTCAGTGGTGAATTACTTGTAAAAACATGTAATTTTTTTATAGCATTGATGCTCAAAAACTTGTTAGGAGTATTGTAAATGTCTCCTCCTTATATAGCCAATGTGAATTGCTACTTTTTATTCTCATTGGTGCACGATGTAGTGTAATGTTGCACCTATTATCATTTTTTTAAAATAAAGTAATAATTACTTTTAAAATTTTAATTTATCTTTAGTAACGATGACACATACGTAAATTTTTATATTAAAATAATAATTAATTCATAAATATATTTTTATAATATTTTATCATAAATATCTGTTCATAAATATATCCATTAAATATTTTTTAATCACTTAATATGAGTAACAACTATTGTAAAACTAAATAAAATATTTAAGTTGAATAAATTAAAATTTTATTTTTCACAAATTTTTTATGAAAAATAAGATGTTACATATGTCTTCTTTGACATTGTAATTATAAGGCACCATGGTTGAATGGTCTCCATGTTATCTTCTTTAGGAGCCAATGGGAGACCGTGACAGTCTCAGTATGCTCTTTTGTGAAAGAGACTTTTGAAAATCCTCTCAAAATTAGTGAAGTAAACCACGCCATGATTGATTATTCTAATTCGTAAGGTTGTGAATCTTGAGCTAGTGTCACAATTTCGGCTCATTTTCCTATGTAATGTAATTTACAAGGTGGTGATAAAGGTGTTTTCCAATAAGATTTGAGTCATTATGCCTGACCTCATTACGCCTACTCAATGTAGTTTTGTCACTGAGAGATAAACTACCGACAACATTGTCATCTTTCAAGAAATTATCCACTCCATGAGGACAATGAAAGAGAAGAGAGGCTCTATGGCCATCAAGATGAATCTTGAAAAGGCTTATGATCGACTTAGTTGGAGGTTCATATGAGAGACGATTCTTGATGTTGGGCTTGGGGAGCAGTTTGTCAATTTAGTTTCTCATTGCATATCTTCTCCCGCGATGTGTTTGAATTGGAACGGAAGCCCTACCGATTAGTTTGTTCCTTCTCATGGCATTAGGCAAGGCGACCCAATCTCGCCTTATCTTTTTGTGTTCTGTGGGAGCGTCTTTCCCAATGCATTGAGAGAGCAAAGGAGGAGGGGGAGTGGCGGCCAATTATTTTGGGTAGAGGAGGACCTAAACTTTCCCATATATTCTTTGTGGATGACTTAGTCATAATGGTTGAGGCTTCACTTGAACAAGTGGAGCTTATTAAAGAGATTTTAGATGTTTATTGTACTAGCTCAGGCTAGAAAGTGAGTCTTTCTAAATCTAAGATATTCATCTCTAAGAATGTGGCCATGTGAGAGCTGCTGAATTAAGCCAAAATATAGGTATTCCGATGACTCAGGACGTCACGTCCAACTCTCTCTAGACGTGATTATTAATTTTCTTTCCTACTTTATAATTCGTTGAACCGTTTACACTATTATTCTTCTTTTTCTAGGCTGGTTGCTTTCGCTACGAAGGAAAAGATTTTTTTTTTTATTTTTTTTCTTCATGTATTGATTAATCCTACTTATGCTAGGTGATGTGCCACCTTCCTCTTAAAGAAGTCGAAGTAAATTGATTTAGTTGAAATTTTATCAAACACTCATCATACATAATCGAAACTTTTTAAAAAAAGATGCAAGGGTCATAAACACAAGGAAATAATTATATTGTCATAGGCTAGGACCTTCACGAAGCGCCCGAGCTCTGGTGCATAGGCCCAGGAGTAGTAGTACTGGTAACTACTTCAAAGAACGACATTGCTAGAGTGTGAAATACCCGTGTATTGATTAATCCTACCTATGCTAGGTGATGTGCCACATTCCTCTCGGAGAGGTCAAAGTAAATCAATTTAGTTAAGATTTTATCAAACGCTCATCATGCATAATTAAAACTTTTTAAATAAAGATGCAATGGTCATAAACACAAGGAAATAATTATATTGTCATAGGCTAGGACCTTCACGACGCCCTCGAGCTCTGGTGCATAGGCCCATGAGTAGTAGTACTGGTAACTACTTCAAAGAACGACATTGCTAGAGTGTGAAATACCACGAAAAGAAGAGTGGGATTGAAATCTCAGTAGAAGAATAAAACAAAAAGTTTGTTCAAACTAATGGTATTCCAGCAGTAAATCTTACGAAAAACGTTTACTAAATTTTTCCTTCGATTCTAAACAGTTCTAGACTACACTTAAGAGAAATATTCTTTTTTTTTTCATATAAGTCAAGCATGCATCCAAGTAAGAACTAGTCGACTAGAGATTTCCAAAAGACAAGATTTTTTCCTTGCTTGGCCGAATCCTATAGAGGATTTCTGAACATGATTTTATTCTTTTTAACTCATCAAAGTCAACCCCTTATCAAAATAGAAAATTTATCAAAGTTTTATGTCATTCATCTCGATTTTAGGGCTTCAAAATATCAAGAATGATGCCAACTCTTTTTGTCTAGAAATCAATCCATTTAAAGTATAAGAAAGATAAACTTTTTAACCTAAGACCTAATTAAAAATATTCAGTCTTCATGGTGCACTTAAAGCAGAAAGAAACAGTAAAAATGCAAGCATGAATATCCATTTTCTAGGTTATAATCTTGGCCTCTATCACTACTAGGCCATGATCCACGAAAATCATCGTCACAGAGGCAAGATCAAGCATGCATTCATAGTCCAGAGTTCAGTTTATCTTACATCCACGAATTTAGGGTTTCAAACATTTCAAAAAAACTCATTTCTAGTGAAGGAAAGAAAACATAAAAGAGATGAAAGTAGAAAAAAGTAAATCGTTTAGAGGTCTTCATGCAAGGCTTCATATCATTCGAGAATCACCAAAACTAACACAAGATCTGTCCTTTCATCCTTCCTCAGAACCCGACAATGTTTTTCACACAAAGATGGGGAAGAAAAGAAACAAAAATCTTAGCTTTTGTCCATTTGAAACCAAGGTCACGTTTTTAACAATTTTAAGGTGTGCATGGTGAAAAAAGTAAAACTTGGTTCTTGTAGGAGGCTTAGAAGTTACGGTTTACCCAAAAGAAATGAAAAAAAAATGAAGAATCCTTAGCTACAAATGGAAAAATGGAAGGAAAAAAGTAGGTTATCATCCTTTACCTGAGAAAAACTTGGAACTTGGATGGAAATTGAGGAGGCTTCCACGATTTGGAGGTAAGGCTGCAGAAAAATTCTTCTCCTTCTCTCACTAGAGTTCATCCCTCTCTCGCACTTGTTCTCAGGTGAAGTATGGTTTTGGTGGGGGGAAAAGGGAAATGAAGGGTTTTAGGGTTAAATGGTGTCTAGGTCTTAGACCACTTGACACCTAGTGCACCTGAGACCTTTATAACTCTCCACCCACACATATGAAAGGTTGAAACCTTTCTCTATAGGTGCCTCTAGGTGTATCTCAAGTAACCACCTTCTTGTCCCTCATTCTTTCTTTTCTGATTGGTGTTTTCATCCAATGGTAATAATGATCAATGATGTTATACCATAATGGTGTCTCCATTATTAATTCCCTCTCTTATTTTTCAGATGAAAAAATTTAAATTCTTTTATTAATTTTCTTAATTAATAAATAAAAAAATATTAAATATTTTTATATTTTTAAAATATTATATTTATTTATTTTTTTTTTTATTTAATATTTTTTTATTTAATATTAAAAAATTATTAAAAAGAACTTATAAAAAGATATAACAAAATTCTTTTCAGATTAATGCCTTCTGGCTTTAACGAGGAAGGTTCCTCCTTAATTGAGTTATTACCACCTTAAAAACCTTTCCTTTTCCTATTAACTCTCCAATTTCAAAAATTGCTCAAATTCTTCCCCTCTTAATTTATTTCCTTCTTTTAATAATTCTCGATTAATTCCATTTTTTTTTTTTTTCATAAATGGCTCTCTCTCTAATTTAAATACCTGTTATTATTATTAGAAATCAACTCCCATTATTATTTTTTGAATTTCGAATTTTCATAGGAAATAGGTATATATTTTATTTCTTTTTTAATGCTATCATCATTTCCATTATTATTTCTACTATATTAATTATTTATTCCATTCTTTATTTATTTATTATTCTTTTATTCTTTTATTATTATTATTATTATTATTATTATTATTAATTTAAATACTTTAGTTAGAATTATTTTAGCTAGGGATGTTACAGAAGACCTGGACAAGTACTTTGGGATTCCCATTTTGCATCTGTGTGTCTCCCAAAATGACTATAATTTCTTAGTGGAAAAAGTATAGAAACAACTATCGGCTTGGAAAATCAACACCTTATTCTTTGCTAGGAGAGTTATGTTAGGGCAATCAACCATTATGAGTCTTCCAGGGTATGCTATATGCAAACATCTAAAATCCCTTTTAGCATTTGTGTCGAAATTAAGAAAATTTGTAGGAGCTTTATATGAGGTGATTTGGTGAGTAAGAGGAAATGTCATCTCATTACTTGGGATGAGGTGTGCCTCCCAAAACAGCAGGGGAGTTTGGGTCTTCATTATTTACGTCATTTAAACAATGTTTTTTTTATGAAGCTAGTGTCGGGTTTTGTTAAGAATACACTATGTTTAGATGACAAGTAATGAAAAAAAAAAAGGAGGAACAGAAATAATTTTTTGTGTTTAGGAGTTTTAAAATGTATAGGAACGAAACGGAATACATGGGGAATCATTTCTCCTATCTTTCTCTCAAATGTTTAATTTTTGTTCCTCCCAAAATTGAGGTAGAATAGAGAGAACACATGTTCCGTTCCGTCCCGTTAATGAATCTTCCAAACAAAGAGGGAGAGAACTATGTTCCATTCCTTTTATTTTTTTTTTCGATTATTCTCCACTTATTTCATTTCGTTCTATTAATGAAAAAATATTCAAATACAAGGTAAAATGCTATGTGGGTTAAGGTTTTAAGAGCAAAGTATTCGTGTGGTAATTTGGCTCTTCCTATTATGCATGGAAATAAGGAGTGCTCTCATACTTAGCGAGGTATTGCTCAAAACTAGGATAGGGTGGAAAATAATCTGTTGTGGATTTTGGGGAATGGCTCTACCACTCGTTTTTGGGTGGATATGTGGGTTCCTGATACCGGGCCTCTTAAGGATGTGGCTTCTGCTGAGATCCCGGATTGGGCCATTAATTATCATGTTTCTTTCTCATCTCATAATGGAGCTTGGAACTTGGATTCATTTTCCCAATTGCCTGCGGATATTTATAGGCGAATCGCTGGTGTGAAGCCTCTTACTCCCTCCACTGGCCTGGATTTCTCTGCATGGAAACTTGCTGTTGATGGCATGTTTACGATTAAGTCTGCATATAATGTGATAATGGAGACTGATCAAAGCACTTTTGACCCTAGTTTTAAGGAAGTTTGGGCCTCGTCTGGTCCACAACGAAACGAGTTAGATCCTTTATGTGGATTGTATTGCATGGTAGTATCCTTTATGTGGTTTATATGGTTGTAATTTTTGTGGATCATCCAACACGAACTATGTTTAAATATTAAATAATTGAAGAAATAAAATGAAAAGAGGTGAGATAAGATAAAATAAAATAAAATGATATAAAAATATTATTTTATTATTTATATATTTTATAATAAAATAAAATTACAATTTTATTATTTGAGAAGTGAATATAACAATAAAAATTATAATTTTATTTTTAACGAAAAAAAAATTATAATTCTATTTCATCTCATATATTTAAATTAAAAAAAATTAATAATTTTTTATAAAATAATATATAATCCATCCTACTCTCATCCATTTCATTCTATTATTTTATAATATAATCAAATAATAAAATTTATCTATATTCTATTTTATTTTACTCAATTTTACCGATCAAAACATAGCAAATATGCTTTGGCAGGACTCCACGAGTG
This sequence comes from Ormosia emarginata, assembly GCA_029884605.1. Taxonomy (NCBI): domain Eukaryota; kingdom Viridiplantae; phylum Streptophyta; class Magnoliopsida; order Fabales; family Fabaceae; genus Ormosia; species Ormosia emarginata. The sequence goes on along the minus strand of JAQQTP010000064.1, from coordinate 17,933,387 downwards.
TTTGTCACCTCGCATATCCTCCTACTTGTTTTTTCATTTGGGTTTTCTTCTAGTACCGTTTAGTATTAAAAAACAAAAAAGAGAAAAAAATTATAATATTAATTTATTACTTAATAATGCAATTAACTTAGAGTATAATCTACGATTAGCTTAGAGGATAATCCACGAAGCTGACGCATTAATTACTCAAGGTGCCTCAGCCTCATCGTGTGAAGCGTGAAGTGCAGTGCCTTAGCTTGGCAACAATGGCAGACCATAGGTTCAGCACACTAGTGTTTTCTGTTGCCATCGTCGTCCTTTCTTGTTCTCAACAACCACTAGCCTCGTCCCCCTTCAATTACGCCCCTCGATTCTTAGGCAAATTCGCAGCTTCAACCAAACCCTCCTATTCCAGGATCCAGAAGGTACAGCCACCACAATTCCACTACGAAACTCGATACTTCCAACAGCGCCTCGACCACTTCAGCTTTTCGGACCTACCCACGTTCTCGCAGCGCTACCTCATCAACACCGACCACTGGGTCGGTCCTCAGCGCCTGGGTCCCATCTTCTTCTACTGCGGCAATGAAGGAGACATCGTGTGGTTCGCCGAAAACACCGGCTTCGTCTGGGAAATCGCGCCTCAATTCGGAGCCATGGTGGTTTTTCCCGAAGTAAAGTTTCTACCTTTCTATTCTCTGTTCTGGTTGTGAATTTGAAAGAATGCATATTTGGAATAGCTTATTTTAGGTTAAAAATAACTTACAATCAAAAGTTTATTTAGAGGGCTTGTAAATATATATATATATATATATATATATATATATATATATATATATATATATATATATCCTAAAAATTAAGCTTTGCCAAACGTGCATGGTGAATTTATCTGTGTGTTGAATGGTTTTCTATGTGTGGCAGCATCGGTATTACGGTGAATCTGTGCCTTTTGGGAGTAGAGAGGAGGCGTATAAGAATGCTACTACGTTGTCGTATCTAACGGCTGAGCAGGCGATTGCTGACTTTGCTGTTCTGATCACCGATCTGAAGCAGAATTTTTCGGCCACGGATTCCCCCGTTGTGTTGTTTGGAGGATCATATGGTGGAAGTAAGAGACTCATTGCTTCTCTCTTTTGAATGTGAACACTTATAACTGTTTCTGTGTAATGTCCCTAATGAGGGAGAAATTCTTATTTACTCCAACAATACTATACCAGATTACTAAAAACACATGACATACATCATACATGGCATTAGATTGAAGTTAAAATATTAAGTTAAATTTTAGATCATATTTGAACCGTTGAGAGTACTACTCTTTGAGTACCTAACTATTTTTTATAAGGAGGGGAGTTGATATGGTACCTTGATGAATTGTCAATCTTCTATTGATTGTTAGTTATAGTTGGTGGACTTCCAAACATTTATTATGAAAACAATGAATTTTGGGAAAGGATCCTCTCATATGAAATTTCACATGACCTTGTCATGTGAAGAGAGAGATAGACACAAAGACTCTAACACAAGTTCCCACAAATTTTAAGAGGATCCCACTATTTAAGTCTTTGTGTCTATTTCTCTCTTTACATGACCTTATCATGTGAAAATTTCACATAAGAGGATCCTTTCCCATGAAGTTTGACAACTCATAAGATACTGGTACCCAGGGAAAAAACATAAAGTACTGTAGCAACTCCTCCAAAAGGGATCATTGCTGTGCGAAAATTTTGGAGTGATATAGAGATTGGTGGTCTTTTAAGTCTTTGGAAAAGAGAAATGTTGCTGAAAATTGTTTAAGGTGTTCTGTCTTTAATTTGATTGGAATCTCAGTTATACATTAGTTTTACTGATGTGGGTTGGTTCTTTTTTTTTTCTTGATAAAATGGCATGGGTTTGTTGGTTTATCTCTGAATATCTTCTAAAACAGTGTTAGCAGCATGGATGAGACTCAAGTATCCTCATATTGCTGTTGGGGCACTTGCTTCTTCAGCTCCAATTCTTCAATTTGAAAACATTGTGCCACCAGAAACTTTCTATGACATTGTTTCCAATGATTTCAGGGTAAGTTAGTCAGTCAGTCAGTCTTTGCTCATTGATCTCTTGTTTATCCATGTTATAATTAGTATACTAACGATTTTACTCTCTTGTTTGTATCAATAGCGTGAAAGTTCCACTTGCTTTAACCATATAAAACAGTCATGGGATGAGATAGCATCTAGGGGTCAGACAAATGATGGTCTTGTGCAACTGACCAAAACTTTCAACTTTTGTCAGTAAGGCATTTTTTGAAGAAATATGTATCTATTTCTGCATTACATGATTGTGAATGTCTGAATGATGATATCTATATACTGTATTATTTCTGTTCTGCTGATGTAGTTTAACCAATTGAAGGCAATTGCCAGGCAATTGAAGGGGACTGAAGATCTACGGGACTGGTTGCAGTCTGCATATAGTTATTTGGCAATGGTGGACTACCCATATCCTGCTGAATTTATGATGCCTTTGCCTGGACACCCCATCAGGGAGGTTAGTTTGATTTCATAACATGAGATGGGACATCTTATTATTCCTACAAACTTGCTTATAAGGTGGTCTTGTTTTCCTATTTCTGTCTTCTGTAGTCTATACCTATCTTCAAAATTTTCTTAACTTGTTTTTGTGATGCTCCCAGGAAATTGAGTTAACTAATGGATGTTTCGAGGAACATGTTTGGTTTTGTAGCTAGGATAAAGGAATCAGTTTGTTTCCTATTTTAAGCCAGGTAGGATCCTGTTTGTCTTTACAAATCAATACGATTATATATATTTTTATAGGTTTGCAAACGGATTGATGGGGGTCCTCCTGGGACTAGTATTCTGGAGCGCATATACGAAGGAGTGAATGTCTACTACAATTATACTGGAGAAGCTAAATGTTTTGAACTGGATGATGATCCTCATGGCTTGAGTGGTTGGAACTGGCAGGTTTGCAAGACTTAAATGTGATGTTTTTCCTTTTTATTTTCCTTAGTTGCTATAGAAATATTGAGGCCCAATAGCACGAAATGCCTTGACAAATATGTTCCCGTGTTAATCTTGGTTCCATCTTTTCTTATCCATGATATAGGCTTGCACTGAAATGGTTATGCCAATGTCTAGCAGCCAGGAGTCCAGCATGTTTCCACCATATGAGTATAATTACTCTTCTTTTCAAGAGGAATGCCTCGAGAATTTTGGAGTGAAGCCAAGGCCAAAATGGATCACTACAGAATTCGGTGGGCATGTAAGGGAATTATTTACAGTTAAATCTGACTTCCATTTCCATTATTTTGAAGACCCAAAAAAATATTTTTTATTTGATATTCTGGTTTAGTGCATGTGAGACTCTCTCTCTCCCCCAAAAAAATGTGCTTATTTTGGTTAATTTTACTTGTTTGATAAACTGAATCAATGCATTCTTCTATTAGATGTGTGAAAAATGTAATTTATGCATGTGATAAGCTATAGTAGGTAGTAGGGAAAAGCAAAGATAGCTCTTTCTTTTTCTATTTGTGAAAGGATGTGGCGATTGGATAATCAATATGACTTGAAGGAATATTATAGTGAAGACAAGGGGAAAAAGTATAGTGCTATGGACAATGGTTTTGGGTGACCTTGTAAATTGTGTAAAAATATAGAAAAATAACTTGTATTTTAGCTTCAGTCACTGAAGTTATCAAGTAAATATGCAATAACATGCTATTGCTGCAGCATTGTTACTCCATAATATTGTCATTCCCATCTGTATAGAAATGTACTGTGATGCAAATGATTGGATTACAATATGCCACTATGAGGCACATGCTGCTGTGTTAACCTGTAATATGATTAGTGAGATGACTGTATGTCACTTTATGCTACTCTAGCATGACACAGTTAGAAGTGTGGATTTGCCAACATCAATTTCTCAGAAGTCACTTACTAGTTATGACACGTATTTATCTTCCATAAAGTGAAAAATGAAAAAAATGATAGTTGATGCTTTGAAATACAATGGTCCCCTCCCTTGGTGATGCCATTTGGATAGATTGTATGAAGCATGCTTACCCCCTTAAAAGCCATATTCTGTTAATATGCTGTTTTTCCTGTTATTTTTTTGTTTCTGGGTATCTTGTTTGAAGAATATTCATGCCACCTTGAAGAAATTTGGAAGCAATATAATTTTCTCAAATGGCCTATTGGATCCATGGAGTGGTGGCAGGTGATATATTATTTATTCTACTAATATCTTGGCTATTATGTTTTATTTATTTTTTCGAACAAGTGATTATCTTTGACAGTTGATGTCAAATTCTGATATCCAAATTGTTTCTGTTGCAGTGTTTTGCAGAATATATCTGAAAGTGTTGTTTCTCTTGTCACTGAAGAAGGTAAAAAGCATTTGATTATATTGAATTTTTTAGTAGTCTGCTGTATGGATCCTATGTTAAAGCAACTATTCTCCCATTCATTTTCTGCTTTCAATGAGTCTATTTTCTTGTCTGCAATTATTATTATCTTTATCATACATAATTGACTGAAATTATTATTTCCTAAACGTGCCATGCTATAAGCCTACAGCTGTTTTGGTTTATTGATTATAATTCCCAGCAACTTCCTTCCAAAGAACCATCAAGCCCCTTGCTAACATTAATTAGCAAATGTTAATTCATTTTTCTCTTAATCGTTCCTCAGGTGCGCACCACATTGATTTACGTGCTTCGACACAAAATGATCCTGATTGGTTGGTAGAGCTGAGAGCGATTGAGATCAAGCTAATAGAAGGTTGGATCAGTGACCACTACCAGAAAAATAAAGCTATATTCGATATGTAATATAGAACTTTTTTTTACTGTTCTTCCGACGTGCTTCACCACTGTTCTGTATAGCTCAACAAAACATGTCTGGAGCAACTTACCTAAGAAACCATGTAAATAAATCTCGACAGCTTAAGTGTTTGGTGACTAATTTGGAGCAACTTACCTAAGAAACTGTCCCTGTTAAAAGACAAACTTCACAAAGGCGTATTGCTAAATAGTACGAATTCAACTACGCGAACCAACGTACGGCAACAATTCTGTTGCATTTCAACCACGAAGTTGTAAATGAAAAAAATAAAAGACAATTAAGTTCTGTGACAGAAATCATGCCTGCTGGGAGGTGCTAGAGAAGAAAGGGAATTTTTATTGCATATATTTGGATTATAAGAATATGTATGATGAGGTTAAAATTAATATGTGAATACATGGTGAGATCACATATGATTTTTTTATAATTAAAGGTTTACATTAAGTGTTAACTTTGAACTCTTATATTTTTACTTTGTTTTGGACCTCTTTACCCAACATATCTAGAAGCAAATGTCTCAATGTATGTTTTTTTGTATATCATATAGTCTTTACGAAAGAGTTGAAAGAAGGAATAAATAGTAAACTAGAGTTATGAAAGCAAGTTGGGAATAAATAGTAAACTAGAGTTATGAAAGCAAGTTGGAATCACATGGCTTCCGTTTAAGTAGAATTAAAATAGAGTATATGAAATACTAGTACAATAAGATGGGTGATAACACTAGTTCGGATGTGAAAATTAGGTATCATATCATACTATAAGTCATATAATTTAGTTATTTTGAATTTATCATACAAAAAGATGAAGAAATAGAAAGATATACAAATCATAAGTTCCATATTAGGTGGATGAAATAGAGAAAGACTTCGGATGTTATTTGTAATCAAAATGTGCTTCTCAAGGTAAAAGGTAAATTTTACCATACAAAGACCAATGATGTCCTATGGTACAAAATATTATTAGGCAATAAAGTGTCAACAATAGTATAAGATAAGTGTAACAGAAATGAGAATGTTGCATTGGATAAACAATTATATAAAAAAAGATAAAATTATAAATGAATGTATTAGAAAAAAATAAAAATGACACTTATCGAGAATAAGATAGAAATCCAACTTAGCCAATTCCGATAGAAACTGTCACCGCACCTCTTGCTATAGATTTCTTTCCAAAGTTGTAATTAAAAAATTGTAAAAGGTTGATATAGAAATATCAATAATTAAAAGACTTTGAGAACAATAAATAAAAAACTAAACATTTCCTACAAAATTTAAAACTCATTATTACCGGTAAAGTTAAGGTGCAAGATAAAACCACCTAATGTAACACCTAAACGTCCAGCAGCATTTAATTTCATTAACAGTGTCCTTTTGAAATAGAGTAACAACGCAATACTGCCATAACAGTGGATTTTTATTTTTGTTGCTGGATACTGCCATAACAATGATAACATATGCATAGGAGAAAACATGTGCCAACATGTGCAAGAGGAGCAACTGGATTGCGGATGACCTTTTCTCATGTGCCAACATGTGCATAGCAGAAAAGTGCATCAACTAACTTTATAAACATAAGATTGGGAGTAAGACACCAAAAAAAGGGACATAAGATTGGGAGAGAAGGTAATCGAACTCTGATCATTCACCAATTAATAAGAGGGAAAAGGAAGAGTGGGGGCAATGAACGCAGGAAACAGCAAGCAAATACCTCAGAGAAAACAAAGTTGAAGAAACCATCAGTTTGAGAACAAATATTCAAGCTGAATTAAGAATAATCAATGGCCATAAGGTTTTTTTAAAAATTTTTTGGAGATGATCATCGTGAAAGATAAAGAAAAACATACATTAAAAAAAAAAAATGGAAAGACTAACTTTCTTTCCCAGCACACATTCACTGATTCACTGCAAAACCAAACGAGTTGTTTTGCAACAACCCCATAAGGCCCAAAAGAACAAAAAATCAAATAAATGAAAGCAAAATCAAACAAAATCCATGATAATTCAAAACTTAAGATATCTTTATAGTTTTACTAATGGGTACACATGTCTGTAAATTTTTTTTTTTATCTTTTCTATTAAGTTTCAATCAGTATGCAATCTCGTAAGTTTTTTTTGTTTTTCAATCTTCAGCCAGTACATGATTCTGTAAACTCTTTTGCTTTTTTGTCAAGCTTTAACAGGACTACATGCCCGTAAATTCTCCTTTTTCACCATTTATGTTATACTTCAGAGTCTTATGTTTATTATCTTTAATTTTTTAGTCCATATAGCCATCACCTTTAAGTCTTCACGACAAGTTAGGATTTTATGCCAATTATCTTTTAGTTCTAGGGTTCTCGTGCCCTTTGTCGTCAACCTTTTCAGTGCCTTAAGTCTATTATGTTTGTATTTTAATCCTCAAACCTTCATCGTTTCCTAAAAAATGCAAAAAAACAAAAAAAACACAAAACAAAAACAAAAAAAAAGACATAAAGAAAAATTCTAATGGAGAAATTTAAATCAACTCATTTACTTTTCATTTATTTTAAATGAAAAACAAAGGGAACAATTGTTGATACCAATATTTGTCCATGGATTTGTCATTTTTAATTGGTCATATAATGTTAATTTGGTGTTTGTGGTGCTAGATCTTATTGTTTGAATACTCTAATTATACGTGAGCTTCTCTTTTCATTTTATCCTAGTCTTATCAATTAATGAAAATTCAAAAAAAGAAAAGGAGAGCATTTAATATGCACTGCAAGCATAGGATACAAAATAGGGTTGCATATGGGTCTGGGTAGACTCGATGACCCGACCAACCTGACCCAACCCAATTTAATATTTAAAGGTTGATTCGAGTAATCGAGTCTATTCGAGTAGAACCTGATTAATCCATTCATTGGTTGGTTTGGACAATGGGTTAAGAAAATCAACTCAATGACCTGATCCAATGACCCAAAGACTCAAATATAAATTATGTCGTTTTGTTGGATTAATATTATAACTTCAGAATTTATTTCCCATTCTACCCAATTTCCTTCCAGTCCCACTTTTTCAAAACCCTAGCTTCCTCCTCCTCCATTGATGCCTTAGCCCCATCCTCTACTATCAACCACCTTGTTCATCGTCAGTCACCAAGCTGATTGGCGACGAGCAACGGTCGACCAGCCACCATCGATGTGTCCTTGCTATGTTGCTCAACAATTCGACAATTCCGTCATCGAAGGCTCGCTCTCGTTATTGGTAACTGTGTGCGGATGACGTTGTGATAGGTGACGGCGCACAATACTAATATGTGGTGAAGGCACACAATATATATCTGAATTGCTAGTTATATAAAGGACTCGTTGCTGGTCTAGCAGAGGACTCATCACTTTTGATGGCTGTATGCGGCAATGGGTGGCGTACGAAGTTAGTGAGTGGTGATGGCGCACAAATTTGGGGCTTATGGTGCTGAAATACAGATTTACTGATCTAGGCAAAATTATTATCTTTTATATTTTTTATACAATTTTTTTATGCATTAAGAATTGATATATGCTGGATTAATAGAGGTTTTCATTCATGTTGTTGGAATTTGGAATTTTTTTTTATATTTTTCCAATTTTTAACCCAAACTTACCTTGTCCTTTGCTGAAACCACCTGAACCGCGACGCTACCGCTCGTGGCGTCCTCATAGCCAGCAAAACTTGCCGTCACCCGCCACCTGCGCACCTCCCAACTAGACTCTCCCTTGCGATGCGCTTGTTGGATTTATAGGAGTCCAACAATTACCTTAGGACTCACATATACCTATGGACGTACACTAAGGGAGCTTGACAGCTCAGTCTGCTAGTGCACCATGTGTGCACTATGAAACTCCTCATGTTCACCCGCAACACGTTATAGATGCGGGGTTATACGCTATCACTATAAGGAAATAAAGTTGTACATTGACTAATAACTATAACTTTTGACCTAGTGGTAAGCGCTTAATCCTAACAGCGTCGTCTAGCACCAACACCATCCAGAAATAGAAACCGCAACCTTCACTTATCGCCTTCACAACCAGACTCGTCACACTCCACAACTAGAAAACACCTAGTTGCTTTCGCCGGCAACCCCCATCGTTGGCGACCCAGATTCCAGACCCACAACTCCATCTCACCAACTCGAAGCCACCATCTTAGCCACCCCCACCAGTCCAAATCGGACCCAAAATCAGAACCCATCAATTCCCCCCAGTTGTCGGCGATCCATGCATTGTTGTTTCCTCCCTTTGCTGCCAACAAACATCTGAGCTGCCAATGCCACCCACGATGGAGCTCTACCGTTTGGGTTTTCTGTGTGCGTTTCCCCTTCTACGAAGGCCCTCTGTTTTCAGGCCTTCCATTTTTTTTTGTTAGCTTAAGTTTTGAGGTTGCTGACTCATGAAAAAATAAATAAGTAATTAAATAAAACTCTTAGGTTATTGATGCACTGGTCCAACCATGCTTGGGCTGGTTTACTTGTATTTGGGGCTAGCATTTGTGATACTCTTTGGTTTGTTTTGTGTCACTATATTTTGGTTTGGGTAATGTCATTTTAAAAAAATAAAATAAAAATAAAATAGAAGCATAAGATCTAGTTAGTCATTTTTCTTAAAAAAATTAAAAAATAAAAAATAATAATAAAAACCTTTTAGAAAAAGGTTTAAATGAATATTTTTGAAATTATTAAAATTTGCACAACTGACCCAAGGTACTGTTCTTAGAACATGTAGTGTAGGGTGCTAATATTTTCCTTACTCGTAATGAACTCTTGAATCTAATCTCATTTTAAAAAGATCAATTTTTTCTTGATAAAAAGGGTTTTCCAATATTTTCTCAAATTAAAATAAACTTTGGTGGTTCAAAAAACTTTTTTCATCGACCCATCGCGATCTCGGTTGGATAAGCTTGATCTGAGCTGCTGCTTGCTCACTCGTTGAAGTTCTGTTGCCACTTAAAACACCAATCGTCAAAGATGCAATTATTGGAGATGAGTTGCTGCCATTGGGTGGAGAAAAGTTGCACCACTAGGTCGAGAAGGAGACGAGAAATGAAATTGGACGGAGAGGAGCGATTGAGAATCCTAATTTGAAACTCTTGTTGTCACTCGCTTACTTGCTCGTTTCCTTATCATGAGATCGTCAGAGTTATGCCGCCACAAAAACTACCAATCGTCGAAGCTATTGGGTGGAGAAGAGCCCTACGCCACTAAGTCACTAACGAGACCAAAAATGGGGCTGACCGGATAGGAAGTTAGGGAAGACAAAATCTGCTATGGAATGATTGTGAAATGCAGTCGCTTTGGGAGAAAAATGTGAGTGAGATGTACTCGAGCCTATCTAGCATATCCAGTTGTACTCGAGCCGCACTGAAACCGTATCCAAATATGAGAATTTTTTTTAAAATATTCTGCTACGTACTAGGTATATACCTAACGCATACCCATACTCGATACATATTAGGTGCATGTACGATTGACTAGGAAGCGTACCCATGCTTCAAAGCTCTCAATGGACCAACCTCCATCGTACTCAACTACAACCTAAACCAACACCATAAAATCGCAACCATTGCTTCTTGTTCGAACCAATAGCAACCCACAACACTGGCTCATATAACACTTAGAAACCCCCCACAACACCATCTCACACAACACTAAAAAATCCATCATCGTGTTTAAGAGGTTCTAGCAGCAACTAACACCAGTAAATCAGACAACAAGACACCAACACATCAACACAATTATGCAACACCCCAACTCACTTGTAAAGAAAGGTTGTCATTTTGGGTGAATTGAAAAACACCGTTAAGTATACAAGAGTGTTTATTGCCACTTTTTATATCTATTGTCATTCTTATTTTGTTATTTTTTTATTAAATGAGTTAATTTGAATCATTTGATCAAAATAAATAAAATGTTATTTAATAAAAAAAAAAGAATGACAATAAACATAAAGAAATAATAATAAACACTCCCTAAATATATAGTCATTATTAAAGTTTTAAAAAAAAATTACTTCGTCTTAATATTTTTTATAATTTTATACTCCATCTTAATGTTTAAGGGAATAAAATACAAATGAGATAAAGTTAATAGGGCTAAACTATATTTTAGGCTTTTAGCCATATAATTAATATGATTGCCACTGAATTCTTCTCTATGTCATTTTCTTAGAGCAATTTTTTAAGTTAAGAAACAAATCAATCCCGTGTAATATTTTGAAAACTTACCTATTACTAAATTATTATATTATTATTATTATTATTATTATTATGACAACTCGGAAGTCAAAAGATGAATTCCGGCCACCAACATAGAAAAATGAGAAATGAAAAGGCGTCTTTCATTTTTTTTCTTTTTTGGTGATTAAGGCGTCTTTCATTTTTCGGTTTACCAAGAGATGGAAATTGGAAAAGGAAATTAATATAGTTTATATTCACAAGATGCGAAAAATACAATTGATTAGAGATTTAATTAGAAGTTTATTATTACAATATCAAACTTCAACAACGTATCTTCCCTTTCCTTAGTAGACTGGCAGCTTCAGTAAAGGGCGCCTATAAAATTTGAAGTTTGGAAAAAAACACCAAATTACAAAAGGTCAAAACGAGGTCGTTTGACGTCCGTCACGTGGCCAAGACTCCGGAGTGGAAAAGTAGGTAGCTTTATTATACTTTATACATTACAGGGTGAGTAGCAAAGTGCGTTTCTTTCAACTTTCATTCTGTCAATTCCAACGCAACGCAACGCACATTCTCAAAAAGCAAAGAACAAGGGTGTGGTGTGAACAGAAGAACTCTGTAGAATAGAAGCGTTTCGAATAAGCAGAGCAACAAAATTAAGCGGATTGCAGAGGATTCAGAATAATCGCGTTTTGGTGAGTGTTGATTGCTTGAATTCGCTTCGCTGGAGATGGAGGTTTCGACTCCTAGGTCGATCACTCCTAGTTCTTCTGCGAAGCCGTTGTCTATTACGCCGGGTTCTAGGGTTTTGAGAAGCCCTCTCAGTGACGAACAGATCTGGAAGCGTCTTAAAGACGCTGGCTTCGACGAGGAATCTATTAAGCTCAAAGACAAGGCTGCGCTTGTTGCTTACATCGCTAAGCTCGAAACTGAGGTTCGTAACTTGCTTCCCCTAACTCTAACCCTTCTTATTTTTTTTTTCCCTTCTTTCATTTTTGGATTTTTGAGTAATAGCACCTTAACTTCTTTTAAGTACTCCAAAGAAGATGTTTTTATTGTAAGTTAGAGTGAACAGAAAAATGGGTCGCTCCCAACTTGTAATGTGAAAAGGGATTTTTGATTGAGAGACTTTTTGACATTATTGTTTTGTTGATGGATAATTTAAGTGGTATTCATTAATAATCTTTTGAAACGGTTTATCAATCAATGTGTTCTCCTGTGAGATATACTTTAATGCTGCACCGCAAGGTCAATGTCGGCTGATATGGTATCTTGTTTATTCTAATGTGAGATTACTTGTTAATTATGGGATTATTGGATAGACCCCATGCTATGTTCCTTATAGGTAAAAAACTGGTGATTTGGCACCTGGTAATGTTATGGTTGGATTTGGAGAAAAAACAAAAAGTCATTGTTTGGAGTATTGATGGGAACCTGTGGATCCACAGCCATTTGTACTTTTATAGAATTCTTTGAATTGTATGATGTTTTTAAGTTTGGATTTAATTTTGATACTATAACAGTGTAGTTGATCAAACTTAAAATTTTAAACTCTTTTAGTTTATCCTGTTTGTGGCCTAAGATTTTCGAAAGGTTCCTAGTCATTTGGGTTGTTATCATGCCAAAGATCATAGAGATGGTTCTGGGACGTAGTAGCATGTTAATTATAACCTATATTTGTATATTTGACTTGGCAACTAGTAGTAGCTAGATAATGATTGCATTTTCTTCAGAAGAGTCATTGGTTTGAGACTTCGAGGATTGTTCATGAAACAAAGGGCAATTATGTTGATGTGCTATTTTTTATGTTAATGTGCTATTTTTTCTTTGTTCTCTATAAACAGCATCTCTGCCTCATTGTGTATATCTATATATATTAAAGTTAATTTTGCTCGTCCACCAACTCAATATTACTCTGACATTTCCAGTTTTGCTCTCCTCCAGGGATTACTCATCCTGGTACATTTATCACATGTTACAGAATTCATTTTATTTTTCTGCTTGCTGCCTTCTGTTCTTGTGTTATATTCCTTGTTTGAACAGTTGTGCCATTAGTAGTTACTTCTCAGTAGGTTAACATCCATCACTTGTAATGCCAATTGAGCAAATTGAGTTGATTCTTAATTTGCTAGTCCTGTAGAATAGTTTCTTATCACTAAACAACCTGTTTTACCCATTAATTAAATTGCATTTTCAAGTGAATACATACAAAATTTATGGGGTATTTCATTTTTATAAGATACAGTGTAACCTTGCCTTTTCAAGTTCTAGCAAAACTCGTTATTCCTTCCTTGCTTTCACTTTGTATCTGACCTGTATATTTTATGTAGATATATGACCACCAGCACCACATGGGCCTTCTCATATTGGAGAGAAAGGAATTGGCTTCCAAGTATGAGCAAGTTAAGGCTTTGGTTGAATCATCTCAGTTAATGCATAAACATGATTCAGTCATGAATAAATCTGCATTAACTGAAGTAAAGAAACGGGAAGAAAGTTTGAAGAAGACAGTAGGTGTCAAAGAAGCATGCATAGCAAGTGTAAGCTTGTTGAATGATTCCCCCCCCCCCTTCCACCCCCCATATAAGCTTGCTTTTCCATCCCAAATGTTTGTTTCCCTCAAACTTCTAGAGGGTGATTTTTTTCATTTATCTTTGTAGCTTGAGAAGGCCTTGCATGAGATGCGTACTGAATGTGCTGAAACAAAGGTTGCAGCTGAGAGTAAATTTGCTGAAGCACACCAATTGATAGATGAAGCGCAGAAAAAATTTACGGAGGCTGAGGCCAAGGTGCGTGCAGCGGAATCTTTGCAAGCAGAGGCTAGCCGATATAACAGTGTTGCTGAAAGGAAGCTTCGTGATGTTGAGGCACGCGAAGATAACCTCAGGCGGCAAATCATATCTTTCAAGTCAGAGTATGTGTTTTTGGATAATTATAATTAATCTACTTAGTTCTTTTATGTGATCTTGAGCATTTCTTATACTCAGACCTTATAGTTATATATGAAGTTGTGAAAAGCCTAGGAGAAAGAAATTGGTGGATCAATTTTTGTTTTTTGCTGCAGGTTCCATGGCTGAACTCTTCTTTTACTTAATATATTTACTCATTTTTTATTATTACAATTTACAAGATTATGCATGATGCAACTAACAGTTGATGTTCCTCCTTTTAGCAATTAGCAACACATCCACTGAATATGTGATCAAGTTTTGTAGTTATTTTCAAGTTCCATATGTTGTGTATGTGATCATAATCCACCTGCAATGATGTGAAATTTTGATAGCTTGATATTTGTTCAGAAAGATGTTGATCTCTCTCTCTCCCTCTCTCTCTCTTATAGTTGTGATGAAAAAGATAAGGAGATCATTCTTGAGAGGCAATCCCTTTCTGAAAGGCAAAATTGTTTGCAGCAAGAACAGGAAAGGTTACTTCAATCTCAAGCCTTGCTCAACCAGAGAGAGGATCACCTTTTTAGTAGATCTCAGGAACTAAATCGTCTTCAAAAAGAGTTAGAGGACACAAAAGTGAAAATTAAAAAGGAACAGGAAGCCATTCATGATGAGAAAACCAATCTAAAACTGATGGAGGCCACCCTAACACAAAGAGAAGAGGTTCATATTTGAAAATTCTCAGTTGGGTCAAGATAAAACTAATATTAAGTATTTATTATCCTTGTCTTGTTCATGTGTGGATTTGCGTTGTGTGAATACAGGCACTCACTAAACGGGAAACTGAGCTGAACAAGAAAGAGCAAGAGTTGCTTGAATTTCAAGTGAAACTTGCTAGTAGAGAATCTGTATGTTCTCTCTGTATTGTTTATTGTTCATTTTGACTTGTGAGCTTTTTATCTATATTATTTTTCTTTTAATTTTGTTTGATGGAAAATGTAGGATGAAATTCAGAAAGTTACAGCTGGTCAGGAAGCTGCATTGAGAACAAGAAAATATGATTTGGAAGCTGAGCTACAAATGCAGCGCAAATTGGTTGAAAATGAAATTGAGACAAAGAGACGGGCTTGGGAATTGAAGGAGGTTGATCTTAAACAACGGGAGGACCAAATCCTCGAAAAGGAGCATGAGTTGGAAGTTCTGTCAAGGTCACTGAGAGAGAAGGAGAAGGATCTGGTAGATCTATCAAGTGCTCTTAAAGAAAAAGATCAAAGCTTGAGTGATGCTGAGAAGAAGTTTGAGTTAAATAAAACCCTTTTGCAAAAGGAGAAAGACGAGATTGAACAAACAAAGCAAGATCTACAGAAGTCTTGGACATCTTTGGAGAATAAACTACGGCAAGTTGATAATGCAAAGGACAGACTGGAGGTCATGAAAAGTGAAACAGGTGACTTGTCAATTTTGGAAGTGAAACTAAAGGAAGAGATTGACCTTGTAAGATCTCAGAAGTTGGAGCTTTTGGCTGAGGCAGATAAGCTGAAAGCTGAGAAGGCAAAATTTGAAGCTGAGTGGGAGCTTCTTGATGAAAAAAAAGAAGAGTTGTGGAAGGAAGCAGAACTCATAGCAGAGGAAAGGAAGGCAGTTTCCACTTTTATTAAGAATGAGCGCGACAAGCTTAGAGAAGAGAAAGAAAATTTGCGCAATCAGTACACCCAAGACTTGGGATCGCTTGCCAGCGAACGAGAAAAGTTCATGAACAAGATGGCACATGAACATGCTGATTGGTTTGGCAAGATGCAGCAAGAGCGAGCAGATTTCTTGCGGGACATTGAGATACAAAAGAGGGAGCTGAATAACCTTATTGGGAAGAGGCGTGAAGAAGTGGAAAGTTATTTGAAAGAAAGAGAAAAGGCTTTTGAGGAAGAAAAGAACAGTGAACTCCAATATATTAAAGCTCTTAAGGAGAAAGCAGAAAAAGAGTTGGAACAGGTTTCCATTGAGATGAAAAGGCTTCAAACTGAGCGGACAGAGATAAATTTGGATCGTGAACGGAGAAATAGGGAATGGGCTGAACTAACTAAGTGCATTGAGGAACTCGAGGTTCAAAGGGATAAGCTACAAAAACAGAGAGAACTGTTGCATGCTGATAGAATTGAAATTCATGCTCAGACTGAAGAATTGAAAAAATTAGAGGATTTGAAAGTTGTCTCTGATGACATTGCTATCGCTAAAATGCTTAAATCTGATATGGAGTCTAACCAACAAAAAATCTCTGCTTGGAAAAACTTGAAGCATCAAACTCTTACACAAGGTGGTCGCCTGAATTCTCGCAAGGAAATAGATGCTGGTAACATCAGCAATGAGTTTGATACTCCATTTGTGCAGAAGTCATCTGTTGTTTCTCCTCCTAGCCCTGTTCGATTCTCATGGATCAAACGATGCACAGAACTAATTTTCAGAAATTCTCCTGAGAAGCCACTCATGGGAAAAGAGGATTTGCATTTGGTTTCTGATACCGGTAACGTTAGCAATGGGCAAAAGCACTTGGAAAGTGACAAACCACTTGGTAATTTTAGCAAGAGACAGCAAAAGGGATTTTCTTTTGGAGAACCAAAAGTAATAGTTGAAGTACCCTCTCGAGATGATGATGTCAGCAGAACAAGTGAGTTTGAATCTGAGACTAAAGATGTGAATGGAAAAAGTGCCCTCTTGTTTTCGGATGAACGTCATGTCGGCAGACGGAAAAGAGGCAGTGGGAACATTACTAATAAAGTTGGTGATCCACTGGGGCCAAATAAGAAACCAAGAGCGGAAGAACAAACAACTGAAAATCCTTTAGACCAGGGCACGACCTGCGGGTACAACTTTTGTCCTCTGAATCAATTTATTTTTTAACATATAATTTACTTAGCAATATTCATAAGTAGTCTAGGTGCGGTATAGGTTCAGGAACTTATTTATTGAGTTTGTTTTCAGTGTGATTTCAACCCATTCAGATGTGTCAGAGGTCCAGCATGTGTTAATGTCATCAAATCAAACACAAGGGAACACTGAAGAAACTCGTGTAGTAATGGTTGATAAGGTTATTCATGTATCAGAAGTGACTTCTGAGAAAGTTGATGCTCTCACTCTCACCATCCCCAATCAAGAACCGAGAGATAATTTGCAGAATCCTACATTGGGAGTGGATCAATGTAATCTTCATGGAGAAACAATTGATCAATCAAATTCTAAAACTATACAGGAAGATATTTTACGTTGTGGTTCCAGTGTATTGGGAAATACCGAAGAAATATGCAAAGGAAACAATGGACAAGTTTCTGAGCACTGTTAGGTAGTGATTTACAATCAGTGTTGCGTCTATGTACTTTGTTTTCTTTTGCAGGCTAGGTCTTTTCAATCTATACTGCTTCCTTTTGTTTCTTTTTCTGCTTAAGTTCCTCTTAGATATTTATGCAGGTATTGTTTGACTGTGAACAGGGACTGCAGTCGATATATGGGCATTGGTACTGATAATTAGTATGGTTAAGACAAAGTGTATATTAGGAGTGTATGAGGTGTGTCAATACTATACTTAAACATGTCTAGCTGTACATTCCTCTCAGTTAAATCTCCTGTTCACTTTCTTTACAGATATTGTTGTATTTTGAAATATGTCATGTTGATCGGATTCATTCTCCTCTTGCAATGCAGGACGCCAACGGAGTTTGGAGGGACTCTCCATTTGTTGGTGACTTTGGAGCCGGGTATGTATGTAGAGATGATAAATTGGGGTTGTTTGCTGTGTGTACACATTATATGGATGCAGTTGCAAATTGCAATTAGGGTGAGGTAGACTGTTGATATCATAGTTCGTAAAATAGGAATGTTTGTACTCCAAAAAGAATTAAGAAAGAGAAGAGAAAAGCAAAGTTAGAAACAGCCTAAGGGTAAAGGAACGTGCTTTGGCTTTTGAAGTTCGGGCATGTTACTGCCAAAATTTAGCATGTCGGTTTTCTGATTTAATGAGTTTTTCTGGCATGGTTTTGTTGCCGCTTTGAAACCCTCCAGATTTGAGTTTCTGACCCTGCGATGAATGTCATTGTGTAACCATTGAGTTAATAGTGTTTTTGCGTCTACATGTATAGTGGTCAGTGTTACAGGTATCTGAAGCTCTTATTTATGTCTGGCTTGGTTCTTACTGTGCGTTAATATTATGTTAATACTGTGCTCCATATCACCGAAAAAAAAAGTCTGCTCCATTATTCTCAACGGTTCTTTTTGACGAGATTATCAAACTCATGAGTAACAAACAAAGTATTGGGGCATGTTAGCAGACTCAAACGCTCGAGCCTTTCTTGCTCTGTTATTTTTTTAAAAAAAAAATTTACTCATGTCAAGAATTTGAGATGATCAAACGAACACGAAGCTCGAGCCTCGAGTGCTTTCTATAGCAACTTCCTAAAGTATTTCACTGTCACACATTTCTCTTCTCTACCTATGTACTTGTATCCCTTATGTAATCTTTAAAAAGAAAAAGATTATCGAACTCACAAGTAATCTCTTGGAAGGGCTATTTTAAATAGCTCATCAAAGTACATGTATTTTGATATTTTTAGCAAATAAAATATTGCCAACTATAGCTCAGTAGCAACGGATAAGTCTATAAAGAGTTGGTTTTATGGTGATGTGGTTGGATCTTCTATCAAGTCACCTATCTTTTAATCTTTTAATGTCTCCTATAGTGTTTGCACTTTTAATGTAATAAAAAATTACTTTCAAATATTAAACAAATAACATTCAATATTTAATAAAATGAATTTTTTTAAACGCAGCTATGATAATACGTATTAAATTTTATATATATATATATATATATATATATATATATATATATATCCCCACAATCCCATGTGCAGTTTCTTTTTGGTCTCCGTTAGGAAGACAATCTTAGGACCTTCCTCACGGCTCATGAGTAATTCTCTGTAAGGCCCCGTTACGGCATCTGCACGTCGTTGCCCCAGACCACGGAAGATCTAGCTAAACTGAAGGACTTAGGCTTTTAACGGCACGTGTTTCCCTATTAACGAGAATATGTATGATTCCCTGTAAGAAATTTGGAAGAAATTGAGGGGAAAATAGGGATAAATCCCAGGCCTAAAATATTCCAGTGCATATTCTGATGATCTAAAGAAGGTCTAAAATCGAAACTTTAAGGCTGTTGAACCAAAAACCTTATCTTCTCCTATGATGTATTTTCTTTATCATCTATATATATATTATATAAAAGACAGTAAATGCAAGTTACATGACAGTTATGGTAAAAAAATTTCCTCTAATTTCCACTCTATTTTAATGGAGTTTTAAATTATCTAGATAAATAAATAAATAAATATCAATTTAAATTAACTAAAATTCAAAATTTGAAACTTTGATTGAGATTTAACATCAAAATTACATTTTTTATAATTACATATATCTTTAATTATTTAGTTATCCAATTGTATAAACTTTGATAGAGTTTTTTAAAATTTAAATTTAAATTACTATCAAAAGAACTAAAGAATTTTATTATATCAAAGATGATTCTATATAGTTGATATAAATAATTTGAATTTGTTGATATATACTAATATATGATTCATCTGATTATGAGAGTATCACCATATTACATTAGGTTACTTATAAACAAGTTAGCAAAATGAGCCTTTTTTTATTGAAACTCTTCAATTTTTTGTAAATGAGACTCTAGTTATGCTTCAGGTTTGTTTTAAGGATTTTTTTTTTTAAATAAAATGTGTTCTCAACCAACATTATATATACTACAAAAATAATATAGTAGTTATTGTTGAAATGATGTAATATGGATATACTAAAATTGAAACAATCGAGCTGTATATATTCAAAATTGCACATGATGGAGTAAAACAGTACTTGATACGTGTTTAATCATTAAAACGGTAAGACTAATGCTTAAAATGTAAGTAACTACAGTTACAATTTTAATTTTTCCACCAAATGTTCGATCATTTTAAATTTTTTTAAAATATTGAAACTTCACACTCATTCTTATATATTTAGTACATTTGCAAAGTGGATTCAAAACTCTTACTCTAGTTGCTACCATGGCTAATCGATATGATTTTATTGATGAGGTTAATGCCAACAATAAGAAGAAGACCTGAAAGCTTAGAATAAGGTTTATTCATCTTTAGAAAGTTCACAATTTCAAGCAACCTGATCTACTGTTGCTCTTTGTTCTAATATAGAACCGGATGGTACGTGGAATAGGTACGTGTACGATATTTTCCTCTTTAAGCAGCCACTGATAAGCGTCTCCGACCAGAGGGGTGGATACCTGCAAAGGCACTCCGATGCTCAAATTAAATTATGCTCAAGGATTGTTTTATGTAATGGATGATAGCATACCCCTTTAGGATGAATCTGGTTGATTCTTATAGAGCGTTTGTGGAGCTCTCTGGCAATCAGCATGGGGTTTACGTATTGTGGGATCGTGCTTTGACAGGAGGTGCCTTCCTCCCACTACTTGTTCAGGTGGATATCCGACAGTATCGTGTTTGAGGTTGCCCCTTGTCGCGGGCAGTCATGATCCCCATACTTTTGCAGAATCATGGTCGGCAGTTGTCAGAGCCTGCGCAGACCTAACGATTCCTGTCGAGGCTTACTATTGGCTTTGGCGGGCTGACGACCATGACGAGGTACTGACTCGCGGAGTCACGGGGGATATACGCAGGGTTTAGCTTGCTAGACAGGGTATTATATCCCGGTCCAGAACAGTTGTCCCCAACTTGGCGCTTAGATGTGACAGCTAAGTGTCAAGGTACCCATGTTTAACAGGAGCACACGACACACAATGAATCAAAGGGATCCAAATAAGAGTTAACGTCGGATCTCAAGATGTTTTCTAAAGAGCCGAGGTCCGTGATATATTATAGTATGCCTCCGGGGTTGACGTGCAAGGTCGGGATCCGAGTCAAATTACTCTACTTACGTTGTCATTCCGCCTTTCGAGGTATGTCATATGTTGCCCCCTTTCTCGGGGTCCATCACCAATCACTTTGGTATTTAGGATGTCACGTGACTTTGGTTTAGAAACTTTGTCTGGGGTCTATTACCAATTGCTTTGGTGTTTAGGATGCCACGTGACTTTGGTATAGAAACCTTGTCCGGGGTCCAATACCAATTGCTCTAGTGTTTAAGATCCCTCGTGACTTTGGTATAGAAACCTTGTCCGTGGTCTATTACCAATCACTTTGGTATTTAGGATACCACGTGACTTTGGTTTAAAAACATTGTCCAGGGTCCATTACCAATTGCTCTGGTGTCTAGGATCCCTTGTGACTTTGGTGTAGAAACCTTGTCCAGGGTCCATTACCAATTGCTTTGATATTTAGGATGCCACGTGACTTTAGTTTAGAAACTTTGTTCGGGGTCCATTACCAATCACTTTGGTATTTAGGATGCCACATGACTTTGGTTTAGAAACTTTATCCGGGGTCCATTACCAATCACTTTGGTATTTAGGATGCCACGTGACTTTGGTTTAGAAACTTTGTCTGGGGTTCATTACCAATTGCTTTGGTATTTAGGATGCCACGTGACTTTGGTTTAGAAACCTTGTCTGGGATCCATTACCAATTGCTTTGGGTCTAGTGCTAGAATTTTCCCATGGTAGGATTTTTCCTTTGCATGGCCCATTTAGCGTAAGACGACTCGCGGCGAGTACCATGATTACTTAGGATGTCGTAGTAGCCTTTGAAGACCTTTGAAAACTTCAGTAGAAAATGCGTTAACACTTGCATGCGTTAACACTTGCTTTATTGAGTAGGTAAAGGACTAAGGTTCGTACAAAGTGCTTCCATAATGATTGGAGCATATCAAACACGAAGTAAGCTAGGAGACTAGGTCTTAGAAGACACTTAGTTGTAGTACTTCCTAAGTTTGTCCGCGTTTCAGAAGTTCTTCACCAGCTTGCCAGTTAGTGCCTTCAAGGTGTAAGCTTCCTTGTCAGTGCTAAGCTCAATTCGGTAAGAGCATTCCTAATTCGGGGCTAACTTCCATTAGGAGACATTTCTTCCTTCGATGTCAGCTTCACGGAGAACTACGTAGTCTAGCTAGAATTTCCTTGGAATGGTCTTAAGGTTATACTGGGCTGCGAGTTCTTCTCCTCTGCCGTGGTGAAGGACTTCGCCTCGGACTTCGGTTACGACTTAGATCTGTCCGTCTTCCGCGATTTTCATTGTTGCGGAAGCCGCAAATATATTTCTACAGTCATCCTTCTTCGATCAAGGACTCAATAACATCCCAAAGTTAGTAGCAATCTTCAGTTTCATGGCCATAACTTTTATGCCACCTACAATATTTCGAATGATCCTTCTGGGACTGCTTCTTCAGAGGTAGTGACCTCTTGATATCCTGAAACTCGGTTTGAAGGACCTCCTTTAAGATAGTCTATCAAGGGGTGTTCAAAGGAGTATACTCAGAACATCTTAGCCGATATTGCTCGCTCCTAGAGGGGTCACAAGGCTGATTTGCGCTCTGACTCTTCCTTTAGTGATTGGGTTCACCTTTCTCAAGACTCTCTTTCGCCCTGGTAACCTCCTCCAGTTCTACGTACTTGTCGGCGCGTAGGTAGAACTCGTCCAGACTCGCCGGTTTCTTCTTTGCCAAGGATCGAAAGAAGCCGAAATCAGTTAGGACGTCGTTCCTAGCATAGTGGAGGGCTATCCTATCGTCTAAGTTCTCTACACTGACATAGGCATGACTGAACCTTTTGATGTATTCGCGTAGGGACTCATTGCTTCCCTGGCGAATCCCGGAGAGGGATTCAATTGACTTTGGTCGCTCCTTCGCGGTAGTGTAATGTAGCAGGAAGCGTTGTGTGAGGTCTTCCCATCCCGTGATCTGGGTTCGTAAGGTCACGAACCAACGGAGGGCATCCTTCTTTAAGAAGATGGGGAAGGCCCGACAGAGCAGTTCCGGGGTGTACCCGTACAGCTGCATGGACTGAGTGTAGGCATCCACGTACTCTTGAGGATCGGTCGTGCCATCGTAAGGTTCGATGCTACTTAGAGGTTTGAAGTTTTTTGGGACCTTATACGCCATCAACATCTCCGAAAATTGTTGGTGACGGCCAGGGGCCGGGTTATTGTTTCCAACAACCTCGGCGCCCATCTATTTTTAGGGCATCTCTCATTTTTCGTGGTCATTTTCCTCCCGCACTAATCTTTCTAGGTCGTCCATTTGACGATGTTGTTCTTCCGGTTGGCGTCGTTGGTCATTGATCAGCGTGGTTTGCTGGTGCAATAGCTCCCTAAGTTCATTCCTCGTCACCTCTGGTTGAACATTGTCCTCGAAGTGAGATCCATGTTCTGTATTGTTGTTAGGGGTCCCCAAGCATGCATGCACGGGGATCCTTGGTTCCTAATTTACATTGTTGACTCATCCGTTTGGAAAAACGAGCCCGTCTCTAATGGAGATCCTTCGTGATGGGGTGAGACTTTCAGCGGAGGTTGAAGTTCCGTGTTCCCCATTAAGAGTTTCCACCACTATGGGTCGACTTCTAGCGGCAGAGGTTTCTGGTGGGATAGATGGAGGGTCGTGCTGCGCCGTTAGACCCTGCGTTTGGCCAGGGGCAACATGTACAACTCTTCCTTTTCTTAAGTTCTGTCTTGTGCTCACCATAGTTGGTGTGGGAATGGAAGTTTTATCAAGATTCCCACAGACGACGCCAATATTCTGATATATAACTGGATGATACCTAGAATAAGTACGTGTACGATATTTTCCTCCTTGAGCAGCCACTGATAAGCGTCTCCGACCAGATGGGTGGGTACCTGCAAAGGCACTTCGACGCTCAAGTTAGGTTATGCTCAAGTATGGTTTTATGTAATGGATGATTGCATACCCCTTTAGGATGAATCTGGTTGATTCTTATAGAGCGTTTGTGGAGCTCTCTGACAATCTGCATGGGGTTCACGTATTGTGCGATTGTGCTCTGATAGGAGGTGCCTTCCTCCCATTACTTGTTTAGGCAGATATCTGACAGTTTCGCATTTGAGGCTGTCCCTTGTCGCGGGCAGTCATGGTCCCCATACTTTTGCAGAATTATGGTTGGCAATTGTTAGAACTTGCGCATACCTAACGATTGCTATCGAGGCCTACTGCTGGACTTCAGCGGGCTGACGACCATGACGGGGTACTGACTTGCGGAGTCACAGGGGATATACGCAGGGTTTAGCTTGCTAGATGAGGTATTGTATCCCGATCCAGAACACTCTTGAAATGATCATGATGGATGAGAATGTATTTCTAAACTATTTATAGAGTTTCCTAATTCCTTTCATTCATAT
Source organism: Ormosia emarginata (assembly GCA_029884605.1). Classification (NCBI taxonomy): domain Eukaryota; kingdom Viridiplantae; phylum Streptophyta; class Magnoliopsida; order Fabales; family Fabaceae; genus Ormosia; species Ormosia emarginata. Next base: position 17,909,145 of record JAQQTP010000064.1, on the reverse strand, counting down.
AAATCCCTAAATTTTTATTATCTCTTTTAGGGTGAAAGAATTCAATGCATAATATGGAGCAATTTTTACTAATAGAGGGAGAAGTTTATGATTTCGAAAATATTACTATGTCTTTAAATCAAGGAAAATTTAAACCCACCCTTTATGTATTTAGAGTTTATTTTAAGCTTTTTTATGAATGTTACTCATGTTAAAGAATCCATAATTCCTATTAATGGATTTTTTTTTATCCTAAACTTCCAAATCTTAGAAGCCTAAAATGAAGATTCCCACTTAGTTGGGAAGTGATAAATTTGACATGTAATTTTATGTTATGTTATACATTATTATTATTTGTATGATTAATATTGACATTTTTTTTTCATAGATGTAATTGGATTGCTTTCTGCCAAGGGAGAATTAGTAGATGACAAACCCGCCAACTGCGTTGTTGTTGAGTTAGATGACTTAGAGTAAATCTTAAATTACATTGTGGAAAGTATATTTAGTAAGAATGTATAATCTTTACGTAAGATCTAATTTTGTGAACTGTAAAGTAACATGTCATCATTAGAGATAAATAATTAAAGAAATCAAGTTTGTTTAAATTTTTTTGACATCTTAATATACTATTAATATGTCAAATGTTTTATAATAATGTTAGTTTTTTTTATAAGATATATGGTTTTTTCTTGAGATAAATAAATTAAAAAATGATTAATTTATTTTTTATATTATTGAATAATAAAAAATAAAAATTATTATTTAAAAAAATTATTCAATCTAATTTAACAAACATGTACATCGTATGGGTAACAAAGTTAGTTTTATGGTTATAATCTAGTTCGATAATTTTTTTTTTCATATTTCAAATAAATTAATTTACGTCCAATATTTGATAAAATACTGAGAATCGATAACGTCATAGTATAACGGAATTCAAATTTACAAAATTGAAACATCGGTTTTAAAACTTAATTCTTTTATTAACTGAGTCAGTCTATAAACTTTAAAATTTCAATTAGTAGTAACGACTTTTTTTGTCTTAAAGTCAAACCATGTCATAAAAAAAAAAGTCTTAATCTGTCCAAATGGGATGAGTATTAAATATTATTATGAAGCTGACTGGTGTTGAGTCATTTGACGATGGACAAAAATTTCATTAACTTGAAATTGAAACTTAGACTTTTGTATTTGATTTGTTTTCTTTACAGGAAAACAGGAAAAAAAAAAAAGCATTTATGTTATTGGGAATAATTTAAAAAAAAGGAGTAGCGAATAGCGATGAATAGATAGATCATAGATGCAGAGGCAAGAAGAATAACATTTTATTTAAGAAGTCAAGTTAAATATTTATATACTTTTAAAAAAATTACATGACAAAATGTTAATTTGAAAATATTTTTGGGGAGAGAACGTGGCCCTACAAATAAACTACCTTCTGCCCAGAAGGGAAAGTCAAATTGGTGTAGCTGCCCATAGTAGGTTAAAAAAATAAAGGTTTTATTAAAGTGTGTACTAAGATGATAGGTTAATGAAAAAAAAAATTAATAAATATTAAATAAAAAGTAAGAATATTTAATATTTTAAAAAATTTAAAATCAATTAACATTTTTTCTTTTAATAATTATCATGATTTAATGACAAATAGTAAATGCTATTTTAATAACAATTTTATCATTCACACACTAAATTTTGCACATTATTTTTAGACATAATCATAAGAATGTAAATAATTAATAAACAATGCATATTATGTTGTTGAAGAAATGAACGGGTTGGGTATACAACAAATACCTTTTTTATTTTAAGGTATTTATATGATACTTAATTACTTATATTCTTTTTAGATTTAATTATGATATATTATCAATAAAAATATTTTTTATACTATTAACTAATTATGCATATTGATACATTATTAAAAATATTTAATTTTCATAATAATTATTGTTCCTCTTAGATATTTATGCAGGTATTGTTTGACTGTGAACAGGGACTGCATTCGATATATGGGCATTGGTACTGATAATTAGTATGGTTAAGACAAAGTGTATATTAGGAGTGTATGAGGTGTGTCAATACTCTACTTAAACATGTCTAGCTGTACATTCCTCTCAGTTATATCTCCTGTTCACTTTCTTTACAGATATTGTTGCATTTTGAAATATATCATGTTGATCGGATTCATTCTCCTCTTGCAATGCAGGACGCCAACGGAGTTTGGAGGGACTCTCCATTTGTTGGTGACTTTGGAGCCGGGTATGTATGTAAAGATGATAAATTGGGGTTGTTTGCTGTGTGTACACATTATATGGATGCAGTTGCAAATTGCAATTAGGGTGAGGTAGGCTGTTGATATCATAGTTCGTAAAATAGGAATGTTTGTACTCCAAAAAGATTTAAGAAAGAGAAGAGAGAAACAAAGTTAGAAACAGCCTTATTACACATTATGTAAATTATATATGTTAGTTTAGTTAGTTATAGTCAAGTATATCAGTTAGTTAGGTAACAGAACAGTTAGATAACAGAACAACCAGTAGCACAGCTAGTAATTCTTATAACATGTGTATATATATACTGATTTTCAGATCAATGAAAAGTCACGTATTCACTTTCTCTCATATCAGATATTGTAATATGGTATCAGTAGTTCCTAAATTCCACATTCTTTTCTATCGTCTTTCTTCATCCTTCATTTCAATCTGATCATTCTTGATCATTTCCGTTTCTTGATCATTCTTAATCATTTTCATTTTCATTCTCTACTCAAATGTCAACTTTCAATGTTGGTGATGATTCTAACAACCCTTTTCTCCTTCATCCATCTGACAACCCTGGATTATTACTTGTATCTCAGCCATTGACAAGTGATAATTACAACTCATGGAGCAGATTGATGAAGATAGCTTTAAATGCCAAGAACAAATTTGGTTTTGTGGATGGTTCTATCCCAAAACCTGATGGCACAAATCCTGTGCTTCTTGCAGCCTAGGAACGGAATGACAATATAGTAGTTCTTGGTTATTGCATTCAATTTCTAAGGATATTTCTGCTAGTGTAATCTACTCAGTCTCATCTCAAGCAATCTGGGAGGATCTTAGGGATCGTTTTCAGCAATGTAATGGACCTCGTTTATTTCAACTTAGAAAAGATTTGTTAAGTCTTTCTCAAGATGCACTTTCTGTCACACAGTACTTCACCAAACTCAAAATCATTTGGGAAGAACTGAGTGATAGTCGTCCCTTACTTCATTGCACATGTGGTGGAGCCAAGTCATAGCAAGATTATTTTCAATCTGAGTATGTTTTATGTTTTTTGATGGGTTTGAATGAAACTTTTTCTCAAACCTATGCTCAAATTCTCCTGATGGATCCTCTTCCTCCTATCAACAAAGTATTTTCTTTGATTCTTCAAGAAGAAAAGCAGAGGGAACTTGGGGTAATTCATTCTCAACATTCTAATTCACAAGCAGCCTTTGCCGTAAAATCAATGGGATCAAAACAATATTCAGATTCTTCTCAAAGAATAGGAAATAAAGATAGACCTTTGTGTACTCATTGTGGAGTTTATGGTCATATTAAAGAAAAGTGCTTCAAACTACATGGTTTTCCTCCTGGTTACAAGAAAGGTTTCAAGAATAAACCTGCTACCACTGTAAATCAGGTATCTGATTCCATTTCAGTTCAAGCTGGTAATAATGAACTGCATTTTACTTCAGAACAGTATCAACAACTCTTAGCAGCCATCACATCTCAGATATCTTAGGCTACTCAACCAAATGTGGAACCAAATAATGATCATCCTTCCATAGGTAAGGTGTTGTTTGCTAATTTTTCTCAAATTCCTATTCATCATGATGTGTGGCTTATTGATTCTGGTGCCACAAGTCATATTACACATTCCTTGGATAAATTTGTTCAAATGTCTAATTTAGATAATTCCTATGTTACTCTTCCAAACAATGATAGAGTTAAAATTCATTCTATAGGATCTGTACAGTTAACTCCAAATCTGGTTCTTTCAAATGTTTTGTACATTCCTTAATTTTATGTAAATCTCATTTCTCTTAATGCACTACTAAAATGTTTTCCCTTTTCAGTTTCATTCACAAATGAATCTTTCCTTATACAGGATCTCAACAGTTTGAAGGTGATTGACAAGGGTAACATGCTTAGAGGCCTTTATGTCTTCAAACTTGTTAGCTCCCCATCACTCAGGACTACATCAGAATCTAGTTCAAAATCCAATTGTTTCCTGCATACTAATGTAAATAGTAGTCATATCAATAATTCTGTTGTTTCTAAAAATCCTTCTGTAAACAACATTTTTTCTGTTTCTTTTGATACTTGGCATGCAAGACTTGGTCACTTGTCTCACAAAGTTCTACACAAATTAAATGATACTCTTTGTTTACATAAATCTAGTTCTAGTTCTATATGTCCTATAGCAAAATTTCGAAGATTGTCTTTTGTGTCAAATAATCATGTCTCTAGTTCTGTATTTGATTTGGTTCACTGTGATGTCTGGGGTCCATACCACAAGCCAACTTATAATGGTAAGCAATACTTTTTAACTCTAGTAGATGATTGCACAAGGTTTACTTGGACTTATCTCATGGCAACAAAATAAGAAGCTACTGTTTTAATAAACAATTTTTCGAAATGGTACTGACATAATTTGGTAAATCTATCAAACAATTGAGGTCTGATAATGCTAAAGAGCTAGCCTTACATGATTTCTTGAAAAGTAAAGGAGTCATTCATCAGTACTCTTGTGTACGAAGGCCTGAACAGAATTCTGTAGTGGAAAGGAAGCATCAACATTTGCTTAATGTGGCTCGAGCTCTCTACTTCCAATCCAAGGTTCTTATATCTTTTTGGGGGGAATGTTTGCAAACAGCAACTTTTCTCATCACCAGGACCCCTACACCATTGTTAAAATTTCAAACTCCTTTTCAGAAATTATACAATAAGTAGCCTGATTATACTTCAATGAGAGTGTTTGGATGCCTATGTTTTGCTGTAACTCTTCTTTCAAACAGAACAAAATTTAGTCCAAGAGCTATTCCATTTGTCTTTCTTGGTTATCCTCTTGGATACAAAGGATACAGGCTCTACAATCTAGAGACAAAGTAATTTTTCATCTCAAGAGATGTTCTTTTTCATGAATTCATATTTCCTTTTCAAACCTTACCTATTACTGATTTCAACAGTAACATTTTTCTTGATTTTGTTCTTCCTGTTCCTCAATCAGACATTCCCATTCCTCAAACAGATATTCCCCACATTATTCAATCTCAAGAACTCATTCCCTTTTCCAATTCGGCACAACCATCAAACTCACCAGTCCCACGAAGGTCATCCAGAATTTCCAAATTACCATCCTACTTACAACAGTATCACTGCCACTTTACTTCAACACCACATCCAATCACCCATCATCTTACCTATGATCATCTTAGCCATCAATACAAACAATTTGTATTGCATGTAGATTCTGTTTTTGAACCAACTTTTTATAACAATGCATTTCTAAATGGTGAACTATTTGAGGAAGTTTACATGGACTTGCCACTAGGGTATCCTAGACAGAGGAGAAACTAGTATGCAAGCTCAACAAATCCTTATATGGATTAAGACAAGCATCTAGACAATGGTTTCAGAAATTCTCCAATGCTTTGATTACTCATGGTTTTCATCAATCAAAGAGTGATTACTCATTATTTTCAAAAGGGACAAGTTCTTCTTTGGTTATCTTACTGGTTTATGTTGATGATATCATCATAGCCAGTGCCAACCAATCTGAGATACAACTGGTTTAATCCTTGCTGCAAAGTATATTCAAACTCAAAATACTTGGTAATTTGAAGTATTTTCTTGGTTTGGAAATTGCAACTGCAGAAAAAGGAATCTACTTATATCATAAAAAATATACTTTTTCCCTGCTTGAAGACACTGGATATATAGACAGTAAACCAATATCCTTACCCATGGAGCCAAATTCCAAACTCAATTGCTCGGATGGTGATTTACTGGAAGATGCCTCCATGTATCGCAGGATCATTGGAAGACTAATATACTTGACTATTTCACGTCCTGACATATGTTATGCAGTGAATCGATTAAGCCAATTCATGAGTTCTCCAAGGACTCCTCATTTGCAGGCTTTACATCATCTTCTCAGGTATTCGAAGACTGCTCCAGGTCAAGGCATATTATTCTCAGCATCTTCTTCCCTCCACATCAAAGCATTTGTTGATGCAGATTGGGGAAGTTATCCCGACACAAGGAAATCAACTACAGGTTTTTGTTTTCTTGGGTGATTCCTTAGTTGCTTGGAAGTCTAAGAAACAGCACACTATTTTCAGATCCTCGGCAAAAGTAGAATACCGAGCATTAGCTAGTGTTTCTAGTGAAATCACATGGTTAACAACATTGCTGCAAGATTTTGAAGTTAAAACAGATCCTGCCATGGTTTTTTGTGATAATCAAGCAGCCATTCACCTTGCCACCAATCCCATTTTCCATGAAAGATCGAAAAACATTGAAATTGATTATCATTTCATTAGGGAAAAAGTGAATGTTGGTTTGGTTAAATTAGTACATGTCAAGACACACTATCAACTTGCAGACTTGTTAACTAAATTGATTCCTACTACTCAGTTCAAACTTTTCATGTCCAAGCTGGGAGTATTGGATATCTACTTCCACCTTGAGGGGGAGTATTACAGATTATGTAAATTATATATGTTAGTTTAGTTAGTTATAGTCAGTTATATCAGTTAGTTAAGTAACAGAACAACGAGTAGCACAACTAGTAGTTCTTATAACATGTATATATATATACTGATTTTCAGATCAATGGAAAGTCACGTACTCACTTTCTCTCATCTCAGATATTGTAATAAGCCTAAAGGTAAAGGAATGTGATTTGGCTTTTGAAGTTCAGGCATGTTATTGCCAAAATTTAGCATGTTGGTTTTCTGATTTAATGAGTTTTTCTGGCATGGTTTTGTTGCCACTTTGAAACCCTCCAGATTTGAGTTTCTGACCCTGCACTGAATTTCACTGTGTAACCATTGAGTTAACAGTGTTTTTGTGTCTACATATATAATGGTCAGCGTTACAGGTATCTGTTTATGTCTGGCTGGTTCTTACTGTGCGTTAATGTTATGTTAATACTGTGCTCCATATCACCAAGAAAAAAAAAACTCTGCTCCATTATTCTCAACGGTTCTTTTTGACAAGATTATCAAACTCATGAGTAACAAACAAAATATTCTGAATAATGTATTGGGGCATGTTAGCAGACTCAAACGCTCGAGCCTTTCTTGCTGTTATTTTTAAAAAAAAAAAATTACTCATGTCAAGAATTTGAGATGATCAAACGGACACGAAGCTCGAGCCTCGGGTGTTTTCTATAGGAACTTCTTAAAGTATTTCACTTAGTGCATGTTTGGTAAGACTTTGATTAACTTTTTTTTGTTTTTGAGAAAAACAATAGTTGTAATAGTATTTAATTATGTTTGGTAAAATTATTTTTAATTTTTGCATGAAATTTAATGTAAAATAATTTTTTTTTATAATGTTGAAGATTAAAGTTTATGATTTTAGTTTATAAATTATTTTTTATATTTTGAGATATAAATATTATTTTATCTTTAATTAAATAATTTTTTAATTATTTTATATTTATTTTAATAATTTAATACATAAAAATAATTTTTTTATATCAATTAAATAAAATAGATTAATTTAAAATAATTTTTAATTAATATATCCAAACATAAAAATAAATAAATTATAATTAATTATAAAAAAATATATACAATAATTAATTATTAAAATAATTAAATTTTTTATGGCTGAATTAAATACATACTTAGTCACACATTTCTCTTCTCTACCTATGTACTTGTATCTCTTATGTAATCTTTAAAAATAAAAAGATTATCGAACTCACAAGTAAACTCTTGGAAGGGCTAATTTATATAGCTTATCAAAGTACATGTATTTTGATATTTTTAGCAAATAAAATATGGTGGTTTCTACGGAAGCCCTTGGTTGTGGTACCCCTCGGTACCCTTCCAGTAAAATAATAATTAAAATAAAGAGTTAAAAAAATGACAATATCAGAAGCAATTGAATCAATGAATAATGAGTTACAAAAAATATTAGAAGAAATAAATAAAAACTTATTACTATTAATAGAAAAAACTAATAGAATTGCAATTTATACTTGTGAAAGAATTAATAATGAGAAAATTGAGATAAATAATATTAGAATAACACTTGACAAAATTAATAAAAACAAGCAAGCAGGAGAACCTAATAATATTGCTAAAATCGAAGAAGTACTACAACAATTAGAAAATTTATTAAACGAAGAGGAAAATAATAAATGTCTAACTAAAAGAGATCTAGAGGAAATAATCAAATACACGCCAAAAGAAATAGAAAAATTTGAAGAAAAAGTATTAGAAACTTCAAAAACTTTAAGACCTGTAACTTCATGGAGGGGATAAAACACGAATATACTGATTTAATAAAAAAATCAATAGATATTGAAGAAATTCAATAATTATTAGAACAATTAAAAATTATTGAAGATGAAAATAACCAAATACAGAAGACTGAACAGATTGAAATAAATAATGAAAATGAAGAAGTAATATTAAATTACAGTACTTCAAAAGAAGAATCAGATTTTGATGAAATCTTTATGGAAAAAGGAGAAACTAGTAATCCCAAATCAAAACGAAAATAAGAAGAATATTGGGGATATCCAAAAGAAACATGAGATAAATTTGAACAAGAAGCTATGAATAATAAAGGATATGCTAAAAAACAAGGAAAATGGACTCTTGTCCCAGAAGAATATCAACCCTACTATGAAAAATCAGAACAAGAATTAAACTAAATATTGATTGTGCATCAAATAAAGAAGAAGTACTTCTACAATGGACTAATGAAATAACCTTACTAATTGTAACAGATGAGAAATTTAATGGATTAAACCTACTTGACGTAAAAAATTTAATTGTATACAAAACAGAAAGAAATGCACAAAAAATTTTAACAAGTATTAATGACGATACGTGGATTTAATATGCAAGAACTGTAAGTAATAATCAAGAATTTGTCCGTCTAATTATGAGACTAATCTACCAAGAATTCATAGGATACAATATTTTTGAACATAGAAATGAAGTAAATAGATTTTTACATGAAAAGGCTAAAGCACATTTAAATAAGATACAACTATGTAATATGTGTGAAGTTGAAAAATTTATTTGTGAATATCAAAAATATTACTATCAGTTAAACACTGAAAACAAGCCAATATATATAGATATATTTATAGACAAACTTCCTTATCCATTAAATACTAAGATAAGAACTATTTGGCAAATACAACCGAAAGAAACGGCAAATACTCTTGAAGAAATTATTCAAATACTCTATAATGAATTAAGAGAACAATGTATTCAAAGGGAAACAATTAGGCAATTAAATAGGAGAAGAAATGTCATCTGTTGTGACATACTAGAAATTGAAAATCCAGGCAATTACGGATGTAATCGTAAAATAAAGAAAAAATATTATAAAAGAAAACCAATACTTAGAAAAACATACCCCAAAAGAAAAGCCTATAAAAATACTCAGAAAAAATATTTTAGAAGAAAAAGAAATACTCCAAGAAAATATTGTCCGAAAGGAAAAAGAAATATGTTTGTTGGATATGTAATGTCGAGGTCATTATACTAATGACTACCCACAAAAGAAAGAAAGAAAAAGAATTTAAAAAAAATCAAAACTAATAAAACAAGTTTACAAAATATATAATCTCGAACTAGTAGAAGACATACTAAGTAATGTTGAAAATATCATATATGAATTTGAAGAAAATGAATTATCTTCGAAGAAATAGAATCTGAATAGTACATATATTAAAATTAAAATTAAACAAAGTAATAAAGAAACCAAAGCTTATATTGATACTGGAGCAAGTATTTGTTTAACAACAAAAATACTATTTAAAAATGGAAAAAACTAGATAAACCATTAAAAATACAAATTGTTGATGGATCTATCCATCCTTTATATTTAATAGAAAAACGAATTACTCTAATAATCCAAAATAAATTATTTATTATTCCTACAATATATCAACAAGAAACAAGCTTAGATATGATATTAGGAAATAATTTCTTAAGATTATATGCATCATTCTGCCAACATCTTGACTATATCTCTTTACAAACATCATATATTAAAAGCACGCAGATCTGTGAAAACATAAATATTCCTATAACACATTTTTCTAACTGTATCTACTCTACTAGACAATCAGAGTTTAGCAAGCTGAAACGTGGTGAAATGGTTGTTATTATTTGTCAAAAACTTCCCCATGTCTTAATTAATTTAGAACTGGAAAGAAAAATTCCAGCTCATTGAAGAACTACTAGAAAAAACATGTAGTGAAAATCCTCTTGACCCAAAAATTAATAATAAAAATCTGGAACTAATAGAATTAAAATTAAAAGATCCTACGAAGGAAATAAAATGTAAACCTATGATTTACACAAAACAAGATAGAGATGAATTTGCAAAAGATATTAAAGAAATGGAAGAAAAAGGATTAATTAGACCATCAAAAAGTAAACATTCTGCACTAGTATTTTATGTTGAAAATCATAATGAAATCAAAAGAGGAAAAAGACGAATGGTAATCAACTATAAGCAGATAAATGATGCAATGGAAGGTGATTCATATTATTTACCTCGAAAAGATTTAATTATTGAACAAATAAGAAATATGTATTGGTATAGTAATTTTGATTCCAAATCAGGATTCTACCAATTACGACTCACTGAAGAATCTAAGGCATTAATTGCATTTAGTTGTCCTCAAGGGCAATTTGAATGGAATGTACTCCTTATGGGAATGAAACAATCACCAGGTATTTTCCAGCGAAGAATGGATTCAATATTAAAAAAATTTAAAATTTTTTGTCTTATTTATATTGATGACATATTAGTTTTCTCTAATAAGGATTTAGAAGATCATTTTATAAAAATAGAATTAGTACTAAAAAAATGTCTTGAACAAGGAGTTGTTTTAAGTAAAAAGAAAGCTGTTTTAGCTCATAATAAAATTAATTATCTTGGACTAGAAATAGAAAGAGGTAAAATAATAATACAAAAACATATATTAGAAAAACTCCAAAAGTTTCCAACAAATCTAAAGGATAAAAAAGAATTACAGAAATTTCTATCATTATTAACATATATTTCTAATGAAAGTTTTATCAAGAATCTTGCAGCAGAAAGGCGGATACTTCAACAAAAACACAAGAAGGACGCTCTCTGGTCTTGGAATAAGGATGATGAAGCAATACTTACAAAATTAAAATACTTATGTCAGGATCTTCCTGAATTATATCATCAGTCTGATGATGATCTAACTATTATTGAAACTGACGCATCAAATGAATGTTGGGGTGGTGTTTTGAAAGCAAAACCCCCAGGACAAAAGAAAGAATTATTATGCAGATACATGTCTGGAACTTTTTCAGATAGCGAAATTAATTATCCAACTCATGAAAAAGAAACATTGACACTTATTCGTATGCTGAAAAAACATCGAATCTATGTGCTAGACAAAGAATTTATTGTTCGAACTGACTCTACTTATGTTACAGGATTCCAAAATATTAATCATAAAGGCACTTATAAGCAGGGATGATTGATTATATGGCAAATGAAATTAGCAGAATATAATTACTCAATTTCTCATATTAAAGGAGAAAAGAATGTTCTTGCAGATATATTATCAAGAGAATGGAGCAACAAAACAACGTAGATCTACTCAATAGACAACTGGAGTTGAAGAAAGCATTAAAAGAACAAAAATTAAAGGAATTGGAATGCATTGAAGCAAACATTAAAGTCCTAAACCTACAACTCAAAGCAGAAGGATTTCTTGAAGAAGCATTTCTTGAAGAAGCATACCAGAAATTACAACAAGAAGAAAAGAAAATTAACAAGTGGTATGTAATTTTTAATGGCCCTTTTCCAGGAATTTACGAAGACTGACATAAAGCAGCCCCTCATTGTCAAAAGATCTCTGGAATTCTACACAAATCCTATCCATCAAAGGAAGAAGCCAAAAAAGCACTGAAGGATTATCAAGCAAAAGGAAAAGAAATCTATCTTGGACCAAGAACTTTTTCTGCAGCAACAAAAAATCCACCTATACCACAATCTCCATATAAAATACTTGGAAAAATTCCATTCTCACTAGATAATTGTCAAATAACTTCCAGAAAAGATCATGAATTACAAGTTCAATTCTTAGAAACACACTTCTGGGAAAACCTTAAAAGATTAGTTAACTGGAGTGTTAAGAAAAAAGATAACTGTTTTTATATGGTTGATCGCAAGCTCTTTGGTATCAAAACAATTATCCTTCCAGGAGCACCAGCAATTGTGACATTCAATATGTTCCAGTTTGGATTTATTGATTGTCTTTACTTTAGCCTAAACCATGAAGAAATTAATTTGTTTCCAAACAATTTCAAAGAAGCAGTCCAAATATTCAAGAAAAATGTTGCAAGGGATCGAAGTATTTTCCTAAAGTTCTACTCAGCCTACCCAGATTTCATTACTAAACAGTTGGCTAAGCATTTAGTGTTTGTAGGGATAAGCAACAATAATTTTTCACTAAAAGACGATCCTACAGGTATCGTCTATGAAGAAGACCAGATTATTGTGATACTAGCTAACCAGCTGGCAATCATTTTTTCACAATGTCAGAATATTGGTAAAGAATCATGCATCAAAACACTATACAAGGGACACAATATTTTGCTTTTAAGCAAAACAAGTGGAAAAACTATTCGAGAAAAAGACTTGAACATTTTGACAATTTTTGAATTACCCTTCTACGCACTTCAAGGACCACAGGTGGAATATCGCCCAGCTATCCTCAACAACCTTTGCTCAATGATTAAGGCAAGTGGAAATCACGCATGCGAAAGATGCCAAGCAGAAAAGATGGTAGCCGACAAAGAAAAAGAAGAAGCATTATCAGATGAAACAATAATTGAAGAGTGATGTAAGCCTTGCCATCACTATGTAAATTATTTAGCCTCTGATGTAAGCACTTACGTAGATAAGGATAATATTGTAAATAAACCTTGAAGACTCTCGTATATAAATAAGACCTCTTATGCTGAGGCAGAAGCGAAAGCTTTGTTTTCAATCTCAAAAAACCTCAGACCATGAGGATTGTGCTAATCTCCAGCAAGATTAATCAGACACTTGAGAGTGTGTCTAGTTATCATGTACTTATAATTACTTCTCAATAAATACTTCTTTTACTTAAAATTTTCCTCATATATGCTATTCACTCGAAACAAACAAATTCAATTACTTGCGGAAGCAATAGTGGACCTCGGAAGAACTTTTGAAGAAAAATAGAAAGAGCCAATAGATTTAGCAGACTCAAAATAGGTATGATTATAAATTTTCTCTCCGATAATGATTGTCAGTATCATGTATTAGGAATTGTAAATGGATCTATTATACCAATACTAATTGATACCGGTTCATGCTTAAGCTATGTAAGTAGTGATTTAATTAATAATGCAGAAAATATTAAGCCACAAAAAGCAATCTTATTTAAGCAAAATGAAAAGATTTTTGAAGAAAAAACAAGAATAGAATTTTGTTTTGATTCAGGAACTCTTTTACAAATAACAATATATGTAAATGATGATGCTAATATCAAATTATTATTAGGAATAGATTTTCTTGAAGCAGTTAACCCATATGAAGTACGATTAGAAGAATTACTTATAACAGTTAATAATAAGTAGATAAGAATTCTAAGAATAAAACTCAGTGAATATGAAATTAAAAAATATATAGATAATACACTCTAAATGGAAATAGAAAAAGTAGAAGATGTAGAACACTTTCGAATTACTGAAGAAGAAGGAAGCTATTCAGGAAGTATTTTAGTAAATAAATCATTATTCAAGAAAATACAAAGAGAAGAATTAGACTTAGTCAAAAATGCTAATATGTAAGGAAAAGAAAGATTAAGTGGAATACTAAAACGTTTTAATCAGCGAGATAATATTATTTATTATGAAAAATTATGCAACGAAATGCCAATTGATATAGTAGAAATTCTAGAAATACTAGTATACGCTACTTAATAAGAAGAAGTTAATATATTTAAAAAATAAGATAAAAAGAGATGAAGATAGAAGAAAAATTGGATATATACATATTGAAGCTGTACAAGTATTAATAAAATTAACCTTTCAAGAAGAAATAAATTCTCCTATAGAACTTATACTTAAAGATAACAGAATTATTGACGCGAAAGATAAAATATTAGGAGTAATAAAAGGTAATCTAGCCTATGGAAAATTAAAATTCGAAGTTAGACCAAATATTAGAATACCATTAAATACTCAAAGAATAAATCAAATATTAACATTAGAACACAATTTTTTACGAAAAAAATCTAATGAGAACACGAGACAAGATATTTTTAGTTACTTATTGTATTAGTTATGCATTGACAAATTCACATCATAGTATTATCTTTAAAAATAATGATAAAATAGATATTCTATATTTATTTACAAACATAGGAAAAATTTATTATCCTAAAAAAAATGAAATTACAGAAATTGACACATTCAACAATGATCCTAATTATCTGAATATAAAGAAGAACAAATACTTAAATTAATACAATTTACGGAATCAAAAAAAATAAAGGAAGATAATGAGATTAAAAGATTAGCAATACATGTAAATACATTATCAAAATATATATAAAAAAAAAAGATCTAAAGATAATGATAAAAATAAAAATAGAAATAGGAATGAATGAACAAATTAGACACGAATTAGTATCAGAGCATGTTAAATATGAATAAAGATAAAAGAATTGTTGAACTTAAATAAATAAAAAAGGATAAAGAATTAGATTTAGAACATATAATTTGGATATTAAAAATTTAGTGATAGATTAGATTATACTGTAAAAATTAAAAGGTTAAATTAAGAACAAAGGATAATAAAATAAAAATAATAATTCATCATATATTACTAATTGATCATATATTTCAAGAAGAAAAGTAAACAAATATAAAAATTAATAAATTATTACATAATTAAAATACTCTGCAAAAGTTTGGTAACCCTCAATTACGCAAAGTACCATAGCAAGCACCATAAAATATTGCCAACTATAGCTCAGTAGCAGCGGGTAAGTCTATAAAGACTTGGTTTGATGGTGATGTGGTTGGATCTTCTTCTATCGGGTCACCTATCTTATCTTTTAATGTTTCCTATAGTAATGGCACTTTACATATAGTGTTTGCACTTTTAATGTAATAAAAAATTTACTTTTAAATATTAAACAAATAACATCTAGTAAAGAAGTTTAAACAAATATCCTATTTATAATCAATATTTAATAAAATGCACTTTTTTTTAAACGAAGGTATGATAATACGTTTAAATTATATATATAATATATATATATATATATATATATATATATATATATATATATATATATATATATATATATATATATATGCATATAAAAAAATAAAATAAAATAAAATAAAATTTATCCCCACAATCCCATGTGCAGTTTCCGTTTGGTCTCCATTAGGAAAACAATCTTAGGACCATCCTCACGGCTCATGAGTAATTCTCTGTGAGGCCCCCTAACTGCATCTGCACGTCGTCGTCCCAGACCACGGAAGATCTAGCTAAACTGAAGGACTTAGAGTGTGTTTGGTTTAGAGTTAAGAATGTCAAACTCACGTTGACAGCTCCCAAAAGTAAGTTGAGAGAGATAACTTCGGATTCGACTTCTATCGCTAGACGAGATCATGTATTAAATTTTTATCTAATGGTCAAGATTTTTTTAAATTTTTTAATATTAAATAATATTAACCTTTGGATGAAAAATCAATTGTGGAGATGTGCTCCAGCAGCTGCTGGAGATGCAGCTACTGGAGAGAAGCCGGATCCGATAACTTCTTATTTGGTCAAATTCCCGTTTGCCAATTTTCAATGTAGTTTTGACTTGAAACCAAGGTTTGATAAAAAGCATCTTTTTTCGCTTTTCCGTAACCAAACTCACGTTGCTTTAGTCTTCTTATTTGGAAATACAAATATTTCGATTATAATATTTTTCTACTTTCACTTTTTTAATATAAATATTAATATTGTAATATAAACTCATACTTTTTTTAATAACTACACATTTAAATTAATTTTGATTAATTTCACTTTAATATTTTGTTATAATTTTTTTATTTATAATTTAACTCTACCACTAAAAGAAAAAAAAATATTTATATAATTTGTTCATGTGCTCTTAAAAATAATCAAATAAAATAAAAAGGAATATTAATATTATAATATAAACTCATACCCTTTTTAGTAATTTCATATTTAAAAGTGATTTTGGTTATTTTCATCCAAACAACATTCATTTTATTAAACTCACTTTTGAAACAAAAGAAACATAA
This sequence comes from Ormosia emarginata, assembly GCA_029884605.1. Classification (NCBI taxonomy): domain Eukaryota; kingdom Viridiplantae; phylum Streptophyta; class Magnoliopsida; order Fabales; family Fabaceae; genus Ormosia; species Ormosia emarginata. Next base: position 17,892,587 of record JAQQTP010000064.1, on the reverse strand, counting down.
ATCATGTATTCAAACTATTTCAACCAAACTTAAGTTTACAAACACACTTTTAATTAAACTTAAGTTTACCAACTGAAATCGAAACACACACTTAGACTTTTAACGGCACGTGTTTCCCTATTAATGAGAATATGTATGATTCCCTGTAAGAAATTTGGAAGAAATTGAGTGGAAAATAGGGATAAATCCCAGGCCTAAAATATTCCAGTGCATATTCTGATGATCTAAAGAAGGTCTAAAATCGAAACTTTCGTTATTTGTGTTAAGGCTGTTGAACCAAAGACCTTATCTTCTCCTATGATGTATTTTCTTTATCATCTATATATATTATATAAAAGACAGTAAATGCAAGTTACATGACAGTTATGGTAAAAAAAATTCTCCTCTAATTTCCACTCTATTTTAATGGAGTTTTAAATTAACTAAAATTCAAAATTTGAAACTTTGATTGAGATTTAACATTAAAATTACATTTTTTATAATTACATATATTTTTAATTATTTAGTTATCCAATTGTATAAACTTTGATGGAGTTTTTTAAAATCTAAATTTAAATTACTATTTAAAGTATCAAAAGAATTAAATAATTTTATCATATCAGAGATGATTCTATATAGTTGATATAAATAATTTGAATTTGTTGATATATACTAATATATGATTCATCTGATTATGAGAGTATCACCATACTACGTGAGGTTACTTATGAATAAGTTAGCAAAATAAGCTTTTTTTTTTTTACCGAAACTCTTCAAATTTAAGTAGATGAGATTCTAGTTATATTTCAAGTTTGTTTTTAGGAATTAAGTTAGCAAAATAAGCTTTTTTTTTACCGAAACTCTTCAAATTTAAGTAGATATATATTATATTTGTTTTTAGGAATTTCTTTATATATATATATATATATATATATATATATATATATATATATATATATATATATAAATGAAATGTGTTCTCAATCAACATTATATATACTACAAAAATAATATAGTAGTCGTTGTTGAAATGATGTAATATGGATATACTAAAAGACTTTTTCTTAAACACCTTATCTTAGGTTCGAACTAGGCCGTGTGTATAGAAAAGATTTTGTTGAAAGAGATAATACCTATTTCGATGATCTCTACGTTTCAGAAGAGATTAGTTTCTGACTATAGACTGAAAGACACCCTTACTATATCTTTAAATCAAGGAAAATTTAAACCCACCCTTCATGTATTTAGAGTTTATTTTAAGTTTTTTACGGATGTTATTCATGTTAAAGAATCCATAATTCCTATTAATGGATTTTTTTTAACCCTAGACTTCCAAATCTTAGAAGCCTAAAATGAAGATTCTCACTTAGTTGGTAAGTGATAAATTTGACATGTAATTTTATGTTATGCTATACGTTATTATTATTTGTATGATTAATATTGACATTTTTTTTTTCATAGATGTAATTGGATTGCTTTCTGCTAAGGGAGAATTAGTAGATGACAAACCCACCAACTACATTGTTCTTGAGTTAGATGACTTAGAGTAAATATTATATCTTTTATTGACTTAAGTTGAAGATTAAAGAGCTGAAAGTATATTTACTAAGCATGTATAATCTTTATGTAAGATCCAATTTTGTGAACTGTGAAGATGTCATCGTTAGAGATAAACAATTAAAGACGTCAAGTTTGTTTTAATTTTTTTGACATCTTAATAGACTATTAATATGTCAATGTTTTATAATAATGTTAGTTTTTTATAAGACATATGGTTTTTTCTTGAGATAAATAAATTAAAAAATGATTAATTTATTTTTTATATTATTAAATAATAAAAATAAAAAAAATATTATTTAAAAAAAGTATTCACATCTAATTTAACAAACACGTGCATTGTATGAGTAACAAAATTAGTTTTATGATTATAATCTAATTGATAATTTTTTTTTTTCATATTTCAAATAAAGTAATTTACGTCCAACATTTGATAAAATACTGAGAATCGATAACGTCATAGTATAACGGAATTCAAATTTACAAAATTGAAACATCGGTTTTAAAACTTAATTCTTTTATTAACTGAGTCAGTCAATAAACTTTAAAATTTCAATTAGTAGTAACGACTTTTTTTGTCTTAAAGTCAAACCATGTCATAAAAAAAAAGTCTTAATCTGTCCAAATGGGATGAGTATTAAATATTATTATGAAGCTGACTGGTGTTGAGTCATTTGACGATCGACAAAAATTTCATTAACTTGAAATTGAAACTTAGACTCTTGTTTTTGTTTTGTTTTCTTTACAGTAAAACAGGAAAAAAAAAAGCATTTATGTTATTAGGAATAATTTAAAAAGAAAGGAGTAGCGAATAGCGATGAATAGATAGATCATAGATGCAGAGGCTATTTAAGAAGTCCAAGTTAAATATTTATATACTTTTAAAAAAATTACATGACAAAATGTTAATTTGAAAATATTTTTGGGGAGAGAACATGGCCCTACAAATAAACTACCTTCTGCCCAGAAGGGAAAGTCAAATTGGTGTAGCTGCCCATAGTAGGTTAAAAAAATAAAGGTTTTATTAAAGTGTGTACTAAGATGATAGGTTAATGAAAAAAAAAAAAAGTAAATATTAACATTGACGATCAACATCTATGATCTATTTTGGTTGCTGACCATTGCCGTGTCTGTCTGGTACAACTGCAAGAGAAGAGAAGAGAAAAGAGGACATTGAAGTTGTAGAATTCAGAACACACAAACACGTGCACTGCAGTGCACACCTTCCTTCTTCTTCTTCTTCTTCTTCTTGTTGTTGTTGTTGGAGAGAAAGAAATGGAGAATAGCGCCGTCTTACCAGTCAAAGGCATTCAACAAACTTCCCCGATCTTCTTCCCCTCGCACCCCACTTCTCTTCTTCTCTCGAACTCTAACCCATTCACCAAAACCACACTTTCCTCTCTCAATCTCAAGGTATATATATATTAATATTATTCAACACAACATAAACTGCAAAATTCATAGTCATACTTCCTATCTCTTTCGTTTCGTATGAAACTGATAGCTCTGCCTCTGCTCCATTTTTTGCAGCTCCAAAACCAGCTTTCTCTCGCTCCCCACAATGTTCTGAGAAACGCTTCTCCTCTCAGGCTTTATGCCAGTGCTGTATCTCACGCTCACAGGTCCCTTTATTCCTCTCTCTTTTTGTTTCTGTTTCATTCCTCTTGTTCTTTTTACTGTTATTTAATTTAATTGTAAGGAAATGGAAGCAGAAAATACTTTCAGAAATTGGGATATTTGTCTGAAATGATTGTTTTAAGTCTCGGCATCATTGGCTTCTCTATGAGTTTCTCTTATTTGAGTAAGGCTTTAGATTTTTATTTGTCTAATATTGAAATTATGCATGACTCTGCTTTTGAATGGCATGCTAGTCAGCCTTAGGAAGCGTTTTCTTTTTTCATCTGGGTAACAATCGAATGCTATGATGCACTGGATTCTATTTAGGCATGCAAATCAACATGTGTAAAGTAGTTTTAACAGAGAGATGTGTATTTTTAACATGGCCTGCATAACTTTACACATGTCAAAAACTGATTTGCATACTTAAGATAAGAAATTCTCACCCAAGAATCTCTCGATGCACAAATAGAGGTACGGGTAATGGATACGACACCGGTATGAATATCATACTGCATTTTTTAAAAAAATTAAGATATAAGTACCGCATAGTAGGGCATATAGAAAATTATATATATCTCATAAAACTTTAAAAAGTGGATAAAAAAATCTTATTTTCAGCATTAATCATTGCAGACATAATAGAAGACTAGTATTTAATGTTGGGAAATACCAGCATAATTTCCCTCTTCTGTGAACTCAAAAATAAGTACTATGCGGAAGCGTAAAACAAGTGTAATAACACCAGAAAATTTTAGCGTGGAAAACCTTCTCAATGTGAGTAAGGAAAAACCACGGGACCCGTAGGCCACTTAAATCTCCACTATAACAATAATGGGAATACAAACTTCACCCTTAGGTGGATCTAAAAAAAAAAAAACTCTTTCTATTTTTCTCTCTCTATTTTCTCTCACTATTTCTCTCCGTGAGGCTTTCTATTGAAGAGGATTTGCTTCTTCAATTCTATATCTAATTGAGCTTCTTGCTCTTCTATTTATAAGAAGAGAATGGGAACATAATTTGCTGGAAAAGCATAGCATTTATGCATGATGGGTTGGCAACTCATCATGCTCCACTGAAAGTTGAAAAGAGTTGGAATGCCAAGTTGTTTGCCTTGTGGCATTGGCTGGACGTGGCCTTACAATTCTCCCCCTCCAGCCAAAGAGGAAATATCCTTAGATCAGTTCGGGGTTGATGCTAAGCCTGCAACTTCTTTACAGACTTCTAACTTCTCTTTAGGTAGAGCTTTTGTCATCATATCTGTCCCGTTGTCTTTGGTATGTATTTTCTCAATCTGCAGCAGTTTACTTTCCAACGCATCACGGATCCAATGATACCTTACGTCAATGTGTTTCGACCTTGAATGAAATGTCGAGTTCTTGCTGAGATGTATTGCGCTTTGACTGTCGCAATAGAGAACATAACTTTCCTGATTCTGGCCTAACTCTTGTAGAAACTTCTTCGTCCACAAAATCTCCTTGCAACCTTTAGTGATTGCGATGAATTCAGCTTCTGTGATACTTAAAGCAATGCACTTTTGTAGTCGTGATTGCCATAAGATAGCACCCTCTGCAAAAGTAATCAAATATCCTGATGTAGACTTTCTTGAATCCATCTCTCCTGCCATATCTGCATCTGAATACCCAGTGAGCATTAGATTTCCATTGCCAAAGCACAAGCACCTTTTGGCAGTTCCTCTCAGATACCTTAGTATCCATTTCATAGCATTCCAATGCTCCTTTCCTGGATTTGATAGGAATCTACTCACAAATCTTACAGCATAAGCAATGTCTGGTCTTGTACAGACCATTGCATACATAAGACTACCCACTGCAGAAGAATAGGACACCTTGTTCATCTCTTCTTTTTCTTCCTTATTCCTTGGACATTGCGTCTTGCTCAGTTTAAGATGACCAGGTAATGGAACGTGCACAGGTTTGGCATTATGCATGTTGAACCTTTCAAGAACTTTCTTGATATAGTCTTCTTGTAACATCCACAACATCCTTCTAGAACGATCTCTGATGATCTTTATTTTAAGAATCTTCTTTACTGCACCCAAATCTTTCATGGCAAAAGATTTGCTTAATGCCTTTTTGAGAGTAGCTATCTTTGTCTTATCTTTCCCAACAATCAGCATATCATCAACATACAACAATAGTATGATGGATTCACCATTTCCATAGTTCTTCACAAACACACAATGATCTGCGTAGGTCTTCTTAAAATTGTGTTGAGTCATGACGAGATCAAACTTCTTATACCATTGCCTTGGAGTTTGCTTCAGACCATAGAGGCTTTTCTTCAGACGACACACTAGGTGTTCTTTGCCTGGTTCTTCGAAACCTTCTGGTTGTTCCATATAAATTTCTTCCTCTAAGTCTCCATGTAAGAATGTTGTTTTAACATCAAGCTGTTCTATTTCCAAGTCTAGTTTTGCAGCTAGACCAAGGATCGCTCTAATGGATGTCATCTTCACCACTGGTGAGAAAATTTCTTCAAAATCTATGCCTTTCTTCTGGTTGCACCCCTTCACAACAATCCTTGCTTTGTACCTGGGGTTTGGGTTGTTCTCTTCAGTCTTGAGTTTGAATACCCACTTATTTTTCAATGCCTTTCGTCCAACTGGTAATCTCACCAGGTCATACGTCTGATTCTCTTTTAGGGACTGTATTTCTTCTTGCATGGCTTGCATTCATTTCTCTTTATCATTCGTCTTAATGGCATGAAACTTTGAGGTTCCCCTTCATCAGTGAGAGTGACATAATCATCTGAGAAATACCTTCTTGATGGTTGTCTGACTCTCATTGATCTTCTCACTTGAGTTTCTTGTTCTACCTGATCAATCTCTATCTGTTCTCCCTGCATTGCTTGACTTTGTTCTGTCTGGGCAGGTTGTTCCGTCTGATCAGGTTGCTTCATCTGATGGGGTTGTATTGTCGGATCAGGTTGCTCATTCCTTTGAGGAATCTCTCCCCCTGAATTGTGTACCACAATGGTCTTTGGCTTCTTAGATTGCTGAATATCCTGGATTGTCTGATCTTCATAGAATACTACGTCTCTGCTCCGAATAATCTTCTTGTTTACAGGATCCTATAATCTGAAGCCAAGTTCATCACTTGGTGAACCAAGGTATATGCATTCCTTCGTCTTTGCGTCAAGCTTTGCTCTTTCATCTTTAGGAATGTGGACAAATGTCCTGCACCCAAAGACTCAAATGACCATACGAAGCTTTCTTTCCAAACTATACTTCTTCTAGAATCTCTCCATTTAAAGGTCTTGAAGGAGACAAATTGATCAAATCAACTGCAGTTTTTACTGCTTCACCCCAAAATGCCTTGGGGAGTTTTGCATGAGAAAGCATGCTCCTGACTTTCTCTGCAATCGTTCTGTTCATTCTCTCAGCTAGTCCATTCATCTGAGGTGTCTTGGGGGGTACTTTCTCATGTCTTATCCCATGAGTCTTGCAATAATCCTCAAATGGACCTCTATACTCTCCGCCATTGTCAGTTCTCAAGCATTTCAGCTTTCTTCCAGATGCTCGTTCTACAGAAGCATGAAACTCCTTGAAAACTTGAAGAACTTGATTTTTCGTCTTCAATGAATACACCCACACTTTCCTGGAGTGATCATCAATGAAGGTAACAAAGTATTGGGCACCGCCAAGGGACCTTTCAGATGTTGAGCAAACATCTGAGTGAACAAGATCCAGAATCTGCTTTCTTCTTCTTGCATCATCTGATCTTTTGAAAGATACTCTGTGTTGTTTGCCTGCTAGGCAGTCTTCACAGGATTCAAGTGGCTGCCCTTTTATGTTTGGAAGATAGTGTTTTGCTAAGATTTCCAGACCCTTCTCGCTCATGTGGCCCAATCATTTGTGCCACAATTCCTTGCTTGTGTCTTGAGCAACATTCATCTCCCCCCTGTATATATTTCCTTGCATAATGTACAGAGAGCCTTCCTTTCTGCCGCGAGCAATAATCATGCTTCCTCGATTGAGTTTCCATCTGCCGGCTCCAAATTGGTTTATCATCCCAGCTTCGTCTAGTTTGCCTGCTGAGATAAGAATTAGACGCATCTCAAGTACATGTCTTACCTCCTTCAGCACAAGCTTGGTTCCATTCTCACTTATCAAAGTTACTTCACCAATACCGGCGATTTTACTTGTGACGTGGTTGCCCATCTTCACCGTACCAAAGTCTCCTTTTTGGTATGATGAGAAAAATTCTTCATGAGGAGTTACGTGGAAGGATGCTCCGGAATCAATTATCCATATGCAATCATCGGATGCAATGTTTAGATAATTTTCTTCTCCGACAAGAAATATATTCTCATCATTCGAGGCCACTGCAGTAGTTGTTCCATCTTCCTTCTTCTTCTTTGGGTTAATCTGGTCAGGGTGGACTGTTCCAGCTTGTTGGTCTCTCTTCAAGAATCTGCACTCAGACTTTCTGTGACCCGATTTGCCACAATAATAACAACTTAGTCTAGTGCGAGATTTGGATCTACCTTGTGATTTTTCACGACCTCCTTTTTCACGATTCTTACTCCTTCCTCTGTTGTCAACAACGTTGGCTTCAAACTGGTTGTTCAAGCCCCTTTCTCTCCGTCTTGACTCTTCATTCAGCAAACTGTCTGTAACAGAATCCATGCTAAGTTTTCCTTCTGGAGCAGAATTGCTGAGAGTAACAACTAGAGTGTCCCAACTCTCAGGCAGAGAACTGAGGAGTAGAAGAGTTTGCAACTCATCATCTATCTTCATTTCTGTCTTCGTCAGTTGATTCACAATACCTTTGAGGGTATTCAAATGTTCGATCATGTTCTGACCGTCCGAGTACTCCAACTTCACCATTCGTCTAACAGGGTGGGCTTTATTCCTGGGCGTCTTCTTTTGAATCAAGGATTCAAGTTTCGTCCACAAATCATACGCGTTGGTATAAGTTGATACATGTTCGAACAAACTTCTGTCAATATATTTTCAGATCATAGCTACTGCTTTCCGATTCTGGAGCTCCCATTCTTTGTCGGTCTTCCCCTCTGATTTATCTTTCTAGGTGATTGACTCATGCAAATCTTTGCAGTATAAGTGGTCTTCCATCATTGGCTTCCAATAGGAGTAGTTATCTGCAGTTAACTTGAACATATCTCCATCATGAGTGACAACTCCCTCCATCTTGAGTTACACAGGCCAATACTGTATATATAAATAGTGCCGTACAGGTAAATAGTACTGTATACTGAAACAATAACTGTAGTATGCAAACAATGCACCAGGTAAGTTCCCAGGAAAGAGAGGTGGGTCACTAATGAACACACTTAAATACCAAGTCTTTTCTAGCCAGAACTTTCCTAGATAGCACTTTCACACCACCACACGTTATTTCCAGCAACGAGAATAATTCTTTTTTGATGTGGAAGATCAGACAATGCTGCAACCACAGAGTATACTAAGAATTTTCTTATGAATCCGGCACCTAGTGTCCGAGAGCTCTGAGAGCTCTGATACCACTGTTGGAAAATGCCAGCATAATTTCCCTCTTCTGTGAACTCAAAAATAGGCACTATGCGGAAGCGTAAAACAAGTGTAATAACACCAGAAAATTTTAGCATGGAAAACCTTCTCAATGTGAGTAAGGAAAAACCAAGGGACCCGTAGGCCACTTAAATCTCCACTATAACAATAATGGGAATACAAACTTCACCCTTAGGTGGATCTCAAAAAAAACTCTTTCTATTTTTCTCTCTCTATTTTCTCTCACTATTTCTCTCCGTGAGGCTTTCTATTGAAGAGGATTTGCTTCTTCAATTCTATATCTAATTGAGCTTCTTGCTCTTCTATTTATAAGAAGAGAATAGGAACATAATTTGCTGGAAAAGCATAGCATTTATGCATCTCATCATGCTCCACTGAAAGTTGAAAAGAGTTGGAATGCCAAGTTGTTTGCCTTCTGGCATTGGCTGGACGTGGCCCTACATTTAACAAGCTCTTGTGATATTTCACTTGAATTGGCACAAAAATCAAAAAATAAAAAGTGAAAATTATAGGATGCAGGTAGAAAGTATCCGATGCTGTGTAAGGAGTATCCAACATCGTATTTGACACCGGTACAACAGACATTTAGAAGTATATGTACTTCTTAGATCATATGTTATTTTGAATTTTTGTCTTTCCACACAGTTGTCTTGATTTCATATCTTACAATGCCTTTGTGAATGCTGCAGTGAAACATTTGAATTAGCTCAAATAGACTGGGACAACCTTGGATTTGGCCTTCAACCTACTGATTATATGTACATCATGAAATGTACACAAGGTGGAAGCTTCTCTAAAGGTGAACTGCAGCGTTTTGGGAACATTGAATTGAGCCCCTCAGCTGGAGTTTTAAATTATGGGCAGGTTGGACTACTAGATCTTTCATTATTGTACTGGAGCCTATATCATTAATCATCCTTTAAGATGTAAAGTTCTAGGTACAAGCTACTGCTGAGAATATTTAATCCTCATATTTGAACTCATGCTTTTTCATAGTTCACTTGGTGGAATTACTTTTGAAGTAAACCTTTACTCTACGTTTGAATTTTTTCAAGTAAAATATGTTTAGTTTTCTGATACTCTGATTTCTGAGATCATTCATGGTGTATACAACAACAACAACCATGCATTTTCCCACTAGGTAGGGATCATTCATGGTGTATATTAGATTTTATTATTTATTAGAGTATTATACTGTTTTCTTTTTTTATCTGAGTCTAACAAATTGAAGAGTTCTAATCCTTTTCAAGAATATTATTATTCTAATCCTTGTGTGTGTGTGTGTGCTGTTGGATATTACATTGGATGTGATTCTAATAATGAAATTTGATTTGCATCTGCAATGGATATCTGACATATAAATTTTCTGCTTAAGTTGGCTGTAATTACTGGAAAAAGCTTTTGTGAAGGTGCAGTGATCTATACTTTGATCTAATATAAAATCATAATGGTCTAGAGACTAGAGTTGAAGTCTAGTTAGTATCCTTTCCATTTGAATCTAGTTTACATGGCAGTATGTTTTTTTGGTAAAGAATTTATTTCACTTGTTCAAAACTGTAGGGATTATTTGAAGGCTTGAAAGCCTACCGTAAAGAAGATGGCAATATACTCCTCTTCCGTCCAGAAGAAAATGCTGTGCGGATGAAGATGGGTGCAGATCGGATGTGCATGCCATCACCTACTGTAGAGCAGTTTGTGGAAGCAGTAAAGGCTACTGTTTTAGCTAACAAACGTTGGGTAATGTAGAAACTATAATTGGCAAATTATGTTTTTTTAGTTTGTTCCAGACATCAAATTGATCAATGAAAATTTTTAGGTTCCCCCTCCAGGTAAAGGTTCCTTGTATATCAGACCATTGCTAATGGGAAGTGGAGCTGTACTTGGTCTTGCACCTGCTCCCGAGTATACCTTTCTAATATATGTTTCACCAGTTGGAAACTACTTCAAGGTAACGTATATTTGTTGCTAGATTGAAATATGGCATGTTTACTTGTGCTTATATTATAAGTTTTTCATTATCTTCTTTACAGATGTAAGTAATAAATTATAAGCAGAATCCTATAAACAAGAGAACTTTGCAGGATTTACTCGAAATAGGCTGAGTTAGGGATTTGTGAAGATTATGAAAAATGAATGCAACAGTAGGAAAAAAATATTTTTTATATGATTTTTGTTGATTTGACTTAAATAGTGGAATTTGTAGTTTGGATGAAGAAAACTTGTAGCAGTATTATAGGGGCCCAGAATGTTGGCCCCTTTTTATTCTTTGTTTGATTCATTGGCAAGGCCTGAATGGAGTTGTCTTGTGTGTGCATGTTTTATTTTCTACATCAACAACATATTCTTACTGTTATCATCATCATCTTCATCATTATTTCCAATATAAGGAAGTTGATCTTTTTCTTTGTCTACTATCTTTTTGTTGCATTTTTAAAGATACTTATGATACATCCCTTCAAAAACTTTATAGTTTACATTATCGTGACAGGAAGGTTTGGCACCAATCAATTTGGTTGTTGAGAATGAATTTCATCGTGCAACTCCTGGTGGCACTGGAGGTGTGAAGACCATAGGAAACTATGCTGCAGTGAGCCATCCTTGCATGCCCTTGTCTTTTCTTTTGTTTGTCTGGTGACATTTGGTTTGCAGATGTTGTATTCTGTTTGCCTTAAAATGTAAATGGTCTGCAATTTCAAACTGAAGATTTTCCTCATTTTTTCCATTTTCAATCAAAAACTATTTTATACTTGTAATAAATACAAATAAATTGTTTGGTTATGCTTACTAATGGGCAGATAGTTGAAAACAGAGATTTATCTTGTGCTTCCATTTTTCTTACTTTTGCAACTTCTACCTTTGGATTGACATACATAACTGACCTTTATAACAACCATTTCACTGTGTTGGCTTAAGTAATCTTTGTTTGTGGGTATCTTTTAAATCTAATTTCTAGCTACTTGCGTACTTTTACTCTTTTTAATGTTCCCCACTTTTCTGTGTGTGTGTGTGCAATGATTCTTTGTAGGTTCTGAAGGCACAATCTGCAGCAAAAGCCAAAGGCTACTCTGATGTTTTATACCTTGACTGTGTGCACAAAAGATATTTGGAGGAGGTTTCTTCCTGTAACATTTTTGTTGTTAAGGTAGTATACTCACAGAACCTGTTTGCATTTAACATTATGTTTATATGATTTGAGTCGTTGTTCATATGTATGTCTGTTACATTTACATGCATAGAATTATTTACCACCTTTTCTTTTCTCTCACCATTCAATAAAGTATTTACCTAGACATATAAGTGCTGGGATACTAAAATCAATAACTTGGTGTAATCATAATCACCATGCATCTTAGTGTATCTGCCCATTTTCTATCAATTTCCTAAATGACCCCCATCACCTGATTAATGGTACTGATTTCGTGATACTTGCAAAGCCATTGTCAGTTGTGGTAGCCTTTTGGTCCATGGTGCTCACTTCAACTAATTGGCACCTATGCAAATTGCAAGCTACAGCTAGCTTTGCTGGTACTTAGTCAATGATCAACTATCAACAACTGGAATCCTCTATCTCTATGATATGTCATATGTGCCTTTCACATTTTCACCTTTCCCAAATATTTTATAAATTATTTTAGCCACAATGCCAAGATTTTGGAGTAATTGTCCCAAGAATCCTACAAACATAAACTCACTGCTGGGTTGCTGGCTTTATGGCTTTAATGTCTGGCTATTTTACACTAATCTGAAATAGATTTGTTAATTGCATAGAAGTCTTGTCCATGTGATTATAAAGTTTTTCAATCTTGTGGTTTGTTTTCTTTAGCCTGTATTCTGGTGTAACTTCATTGGAGTAATTGTGTAATTTGCAACTTTCTTTTTCCCCATGTCCAACTTCATATATATTGTTCTAGAACAGTATTTGATTAGAGCTTATTTCATTGTGTGGGACTTATTTTCATTTTCTTGTAGGGTAACATTATTTCAAGTCCTGCTATTAAAGGGACTATCCTACCTGGCATTACTCGAAAAAGTATAATTGACGTTGCTCGAAGTCAAGGGTTCCAGGTACTAGATTTTCAGTTAAGGAGATGATTGATGATGTTTTTTGTTTATGTTTGAGATCTAACATTTGTAATATTTTATTTCCCACTAAGCTATCCTTTTCAAATTCAATTTGCAAAATTGTAGTAAGGGACTAAAGGGTAAATGCTACTTGAATACAAGTAATGAATGACAGGTGTAGTTGGCAAATCTAGACCCCGCATGTTAAAATAGATTAATGATGAGAGAATTCAGATCCTGCCTACTTCCAAATTTTGACTGTTTCAAGTCATGAAGATTAGGACTACCTTTAGGTCTTTGATACAAGATTTGCACCTTAGGAAGCTGTCAACGAGGAATGCTTACCTTTAAAAGTCATCTATAGTGAGGAATCTCAACCTATATTTGACCTTCCCTGTTTTGACCCAGTCACCATGATAAGGGTATTCATTTGATTGGCATGATCTCTGTTAGTAACATGCAAATATATGTATAAGATTATTTATTTTGTCATGTAAAATAGATTCTCAGACCTCCTAAGTCTCTCTTAACATTACTGGGGTGATTCTAGAATGTCCTATGTTTAGGTGTTGACCACTCCTCTGTCTGTCTTTTCTCTATTTCCTTTTTCTTGTTTCTCAATCATGATTCATACCAAAGTTTTCATCCCATTCCATTCAAAGATAACAACAATGTTGCTATGAATTCTCTGACTACATTACACGTTGCTCCTTATTGCTATTTGCATCAGCAATGAGTGCACAAATTTATTAATATTCATTTCTCAATGGCCATCTGATTGTGCAGGTTGAGGAGCGACTAGTGTCAGTGGACGAATTGCTGGAGGCTGATGAGGTCTTCTGCACGGGGACAGCTGTAGTTGTGTCACCTGTAGGCAGTGTTACTTATCTTGGCAAGAGGTAAGTTTTAATAATTACATAAAACAATTTACATTTGGTGCATTGACAAATAGGTTAGATGTTTATCATTCATGCACTTTCCCTCCCTCCCCTATACAAGGTGACTCATGGGCTGCAGAAGGTGATTAAATGTGGGATGAAGTCAGAATAAGATATTTCTTGGGTTGGAATCCTAGGCAAGCAACTACAACAATCAAAGCATTTTCCCACTAGGTGGGGTTGGCTGCATGGATTAAATGATACCATTGTGTTATATCAAAAACCAAATCCTCTAATAGGCCATTTAGATCTAAATCCTTTCTAATGGTATCACCTAGAGTTTTTCTTGGTCTTCCTCTCCTTTAATTATGGAGCTATCCTCCATCTGATCAACTCTCCTAACTGGGACTTCTATTGATCTTCTTCCTAGGAAGCACGGACACGACACAGGACACGAATACGACACGACACGGCACATTTCAAAAAATATATGACACGACACGGCTAGGACACGTTATATAATAAAACATAAAATAAACGTGTTATAATCATGAAAAGACATATTCTTAACATGAAAACCCAAATCCTTAACATAAAGAAAAAAAAAATAGCTTCTAAATCTGCAAATGAAAATACTACTAATTTATATGAGTACTACACTGACCCAAGAAAAAGCACCCAGAAAAAGTATAAAAAACTAAAACAGTAAACCACAAAAAGACAAAATTAAAATAATTTTAAAAACTTTTCAGATCAATTTTTTACTTTCTTTTTCAGATCAATTTTAAAATCTTTTTCACTTTCTTTTTCTGTTTACTTGACTTGCTTCTTCTTTTACGCCCTTACCCGTTGAGGCGTCGACGACGTAGTCGTGTAGTGGCACTGCTGGTCCTGGAGTGTTGGACGTTGGTGATCGGAAAAAGCAAACTGTCGCCGTGAACGTTGCGTGCCTGCGTGAGGAAGTCAGAAAGAAGACTGCCGTGATGCTGGCCACTGGGAGAGAAGAAAGATGAAGGAGGCAGTGGTGTTTTTCAATGGGGGTCCTGGAGGATGAAGGAGAGCTACAGCAGGAACTTTAAAACTGGCCTTTTAGAGGTGAGCCGTGTCGGTGGGCCGTTGTGGTGTTGGAGGGCGGTGAAACAAGCAAACTCAGAAAATGGGGCCAGACACCGTACGGGCACGTGTCCAGCCGTGTCGTCAGCGCTCCGGTGTCGGAAACGTGTCCGACACCAGTACGGCAAGTAATTTGCCGTGTCCGTGCTTCCTTACTTCTCACATGTCCAAATCATCTTAGACGTGATTCTACAATCTTTTTCTCATTAAGTGTCACTCCTACTTTCTCTCTAATACATTCATTCCTGATTTTATCTTTTATTGTATACCCACTCATCCAAAGGAACATTCTTATCTCTGCCATACTTATCCTATGCTCTTATTGGCACTTTACTGCCCAGCATTTAGTACCATAAAGCATCGCTAGTCTTATGGTCGTGTGGTAGAATTTTCCTTTTAGCTTGATAGGTACCTTTCTATCACAAATAACATATGAAACATTCTTTCATTTCATCCACCCAACTTGAATCCGATGATTTACATCTTTCTTTATTTCTTGATTACTTTGTATGATAGATCCATAGTACTTAAATTGTGTGACTTGTGATATGGTGTGATATCCAATTTTCACCTCTAAGTCAGTGCAAATGTTCGTCTTACTAAACTTGCATTCCATATACTCCTTTATACTTATGCTTAAATGGAAACCATGTGATTCCAAAGTTTCCATCCATAATTCAAATTTACCATTTATGCCCTCTCTCAACTCTCCCACTAGGACTATATCATCTGCAAAAAACTTGCATTGAGACACTAGTTCTTGGATATGTTGCGTAAGAACGTCTAAAACCAAGATAAAAAGATAAGAACTCAAGGTTAACCCTTGATGTAACCCTATGGTTATAGGAAAATCCTCTGTGGCCCCCCATGCGTTAGCACATTGGTTTTAGCCCCATCATGCATATCCTTGATGGCTCGAATATAATAAACTTGAACCATCTTTTTCTCCAGTGCCTTTCACAAGACTTCTCTTGGCACCCTATCATAGGCCTTTTCCAAGTCAATGAAAATCATGTGTAGATATCTTCATTTCCTCCTATACCTCTCCATCAAGCCTCGCAAAAGGTATATTGCTTACATGGTTGACCTCCACCAAATTGATTCTCTGAAATGTGAGTCTCTTGTCTTAATCTTCGTTCAATTACTCTCTCCCATAGTTTCATAGTATGGCTCATGAGCTTAATCCTTCTATAATTTACACAGTTCTGTATATCTCCCTTATTCTTATAAATAGGAATCAAAGTGTTTCTCCATTTATCTAGCATTTTCATACTTCAATAGGTATAGTATCTAGTCTAACTGCTTTTTCATTGTTCATTCTCTTTAGTGCTTCTTTTACCTCAAACTCCTAAATTCTACGGTAAAATGTCAAATTTTGGTCCTCCTCTCTAGCATTTAAAATCTCTTAGTCCAATAATGTTGTGTATCCTTCATTAAATAATTTGTGAAAATAACCCTTTCATCGTTCCTTGATATCTCATTCCGTAGCTAAGACTTTATCCTCTTCGTTCTTAATGCATTTCACTTTATCTAAATCAGTTGTCTTCTTTTCTCTACTTTTAGCTAGCCTATAAATATGCCTTTCCTTGTCTTTGGTTCCTAAAGATTGGTATAGCCCGTCGAACATTTTAGCTTTCGCCTCGCTCACCACCTTAGTCTCTTTCTTAGCTACCTTATATTTTACCAATTCTCATTAATTTTACACAAGTGTCAAGCCTTATAACACTCCCTTTTAACTCTAACCTTCTCTTGATCACTTGCTTCCCACCACCAATAATCTTTATTCTTAGGACTGAAATCTCTTGATTTACCAAGTTTCTCTTTTGCTATCTTGCTAATCTCTTTAGCCATTTCATCCCACACATTGTTAGCACTCTCTTGTGTCTCCCAAATCTTTTTCTTAAAAATCTTCCTTTGAAAGCTCATTTGATTTCCTCCCTTTAGTTCCCATTTGATCTTTGGGACCTTGTCTTGACAATTTTTCCTTATTCTCATCTTTACACCTACATCCATAACTAAAACCTTGTGTTGGGTAGTCAAGCTCTCTACAGGGATGACTTTGCAATCCATGCAAAGCTTTTTATTCAATTTCCTTATAAAAAAGAAATCAATTTAAAAGCGAGAAACCCCACTTTTGTACATGATAAAATGCTCTTCCCGCTTTCTAAAACAGGTGTTAGGTATTGTGAAATTGAAAGCTACCAAAAAATCTAGAATAACTTTACCCTCCATATAGCTTCCCCTAGATCATACCCCTCGTGCAAACCCTTATATCTCCTAGATTTGCTCCCTAAATGTCCATTTAGGTTCCTTCCTAGAAAAATCTTTTCTCCTATAGGGATTTCTTGAACTAAACATTCTAAATCCTCCCAAAATTTTTTCTTATGTTGCTCGTCTAATCCTACTTGGGGTGCATATGCACTGATACCATTAAAAGTATCTTGTTCCACTACAAACTTTATGCTATGATCCTATCTCTGACTCTTCTAACTTTCACTACATTATTCTTCCAATTCTTATCTATTATTATACCTACCCCATTTCTAGATCTTACCTTACCAATATACCAAAGCTTAAAACCTGAAGTGTCTAGTTCCCTAACCTTATCTCCAACCCATTTAGTTTCTTGTAGGCACATAAAATTAATCATTCTCCTAATCATGGTGTCAACTATCTCCATTGATTTACCTGTCAATGTGTCAATATTCAAAGTTCCAAAACAAATCATATCCTCGTGAATTAGCTTCTTTACCCACATCCCTTCACAAAAATGTGGGAACTCTTGATTATTTTTCACTACACCCAGGCGTTAATACAACGGCTCTTGCTTATTTGATACTGTACTTGAGCCATATAGCGTGTTACTTATGGGTAACGACCTAACATTAACATAATCACATCGCTTATCCATGTCATAGAGATTCGACAAAATTTTACGTTGGCTGTCGATTGCTTAACACAACCGTCCTCTTTTATTCGGACTTGGGACCAACTATGTAAACATAGGTAGAGTTTATCCTAGGAAAGCAAATTGGAATTAATGATTGACTTTATTTGTTTAATTTTTGTAGGGTATCATATAGAGATGGTGGTATTGGAGCAGTGTCACAACTACTTTATACTGTGGTTACCAGATTACAGATGGGTCTAATAGAGGATAAGCAGAATTGGACTGTTGAGCTGAAATAGACATTCAGAAGCAAACAATAGCTTGCAAGTGTGTCTTTGCCAAAATCACATACAATCCCTGCTTTAGAAGTTTTCTTAATTTTGCTTTCATATCCAGTGAGCTGCTGTAGATAGTTACTTTGATGTGTGTATTGCTATTGCATGAAAACAATTATACATTTGTTTATTTTCATGCCAGCTGGAGAAATCATTATTAGTGGATTAGTAGGAAAAAAAAATACATTTCATACAGTTGTATGAGAGCAGAATAGGGAAAAGGGGGTGTAAAAGCTGTAGAATATCTTTTAGTTCCCAAAAAACCCTTGGACTAGTAATTCATTTCGCAACAATTCGTGTCTGCCTTGTCCAAGGAAAACTAACAGCTGAAGCATCTTCATTTTATCTATTATCAAACATGGCCTTAATTGTGATCTGCATTGGGGTGTTTTCTAGTTGGCAGAAGCGTTTTTTACCTTGATGGCTTTACTGTAGTGTAGAGATACGTTTCTTCCTGGTTGGCACCTTCTCACATTAGGAAGTAGCAACTGCAATGCTTAATCTGCAATCTAACAATATAATAACTTCAATTATGCACAAAGCATCTTATATGTATGTCCCATCAGTATGCACATTCACACCAATTGCTTCTACTTCTGCCTTACATGGTCTAATCCTGTAATCCTGCCTCCATGGAAGGATTCATCAATGATTAGTAATGGAAGTGCATTGAATAAATTAAGCACTCCCAACTACACTTTTTTTTTTTACTATTAAATTTAAATATATGACATTATGCATTTTAAAATGGGAAGCTAAAACTGCCACCGGTGTCAATTAAGTGCATGTTTGTTCTAGATTTTGCACCATCAAAATTTCCATTTGAGTTCAATATATAAACAATTTGCAAGCTGTGCTTTTGTTTGGTTTAGATTTTTTTGTCTTTGACTAAGGTTTGAGGTATTCTTACAGGTATTCTTCCAAGATTCGACTCCTGAAAGTTCGTCTCTAATCACACTCCGTTTGGTTTAGATTTGCGTTAGAGAAAGGTGATTTTATCATTTGATTATTTTGTGGGTCACTGGCTTAAAATTGTCACATACGGTTTTTTAAAACTACAGTGTTCTTTATTTGATTTTTTTTTTGGGGTATACTGTATTTGATGTTCTGATTGCTATGGTTTAAACCAAAACTAAACGATTGTAGTATCAATGAACCTGTTGATTTCGAACAGAGACTTGAATATTAAAATATTAAAATAGTTTAGAGATAACATTGAAGTTGAAACTTCTTAGTTAAATAATTAAGAGTGTGTTATGGACAAATATTATGAATGATCAAGTCTTTGAAATATAATAATAACGCCTGCTTAAAACTTTCTTATTTGCCATCTCAAAAAATTAAAAAAAAAGTATAAAATTCTTTAAACTTTGACTTTTTTGTAAATTACGACTACAAACTTTAAAATTTTATCAATTAGTCAATAAATTTTAATTAATATTTCAATAGATCTTTATGTTTAATTTGAATTAGTTAATTCATTAACATAATATTGTATAGTATCATTTTATTTGTATTAATATTAATTAAGAATTAGTTATTAATTTGTTTATTAAAATTTAATTTAAATATATTTTTTTCTTATAAAATAAATAAAATGTTACACAATATCGTTATTAATGAATTAATAGATTTAAATTAAATAAAAAGATCTATTAGATCATTAATTAAATTTTAGTGATTAATTAAAAAATATTTAAAGTTCATAGCTAATATTCTTTTTCCAAAAATAAATTCTATCTGGACTTATAAGATGTTCTGAGGAAGGTTTCTAAACTGGGCCTCGTTGTTCGACCCAAAATAAATTCAGTCAAAGGATACATCAGTACATGGACCAAACCCAACATACACATTAAAAAGAGCCCCATTTTGTCAGCGGAATAAAAAAAAATCCATTGGGTTCTGTTTAATGACAAAAAATCTTTTTTTTTTTGGGGTGCATGACAAAATATCATTTAAAATGAATGAATTATGAAATAAGCTAGATGGATTAATTTCACTCAACTTACAGGTCCTAGCTGCCCCTCCAGCGCCAAAAAAAAAAAATAAAAAAAAATCACTTAGATCAGCAAACATTATTATAGAAGAAGCAGGGGTAAGTGAGTTGAGTGTGTTTTGCAGCATTTTTTAACTCGATTTACTTGTTAGAGCAGTAGGTTAAATTGAGTCGAATCTGTGAATCTGATATATGTTTTCAAAACAATTCTTGAAAAAAAAATCAAAAATACGAAATTAAAAATTCGTTGCATATAATATTTCTTATATAAACATAATAAGTTATATATTAATTCACATAATCTATCTTACACAAACATAATAGGTCTCAAATAAATTAAATACACATAAGTACATAATAAATTAACAAATCTTATTAATTTAAGTTTGAAATAAACTAAACTATGCTAATAGGTCTCAATATTCTAACCAATTGAGGTCAATGTTATCACATATACAATGTGAATTGACATAATCATTGACTTCACTTTCTATTTTTTCAAGATGCTACAGTTCTTGAAATAACAAATTAGGGATTTGAATTTTTTATTTGAGAGATTAAAATTTAGAAGTGAATAACTGAAATGGTAACTGGTGAAAACGAGTGTACTATCTGTATGTGAGCGTTTTTACCTTTTTTTAGACTTCAAATTAGAACAATGTCATTCCATTAGATGAACATTTTTTTTTCAGTGGTCGTTTAGTCGCAATTAAAAATTGCACCCAAACGACTTTTTAATAGCGACTAAATGACTTTTTTTCAATTTTTTTAAAAAAAATATGAGTAGGTTGGATATTTGTGGGTTGAATGTTTCTAAACTCACTACCCGACCAACATATTGTGAGTTGAGGTATTTCTTAACCTGATCCAATCTACAAACTTAATCCAACTCACATTTTATGGGTTGAATTGAATCGAAACCCACAAATTCGTAAGTTGAACCTATCCGCTTTGACACCTTTAAGAAAAAGCATGTATGTTTCCAATATTTTTTGTATTCCCTTTTTCTATATCTAAACATGACTGCATACAAATTTGAATGTATCTTCTTCCAAACTAATTAAATTTCTCAGAATTAGTTTACTACACCTAGTGTTTGCCAATTCCTTTTCCTTTTCCTTGTTTAAGCTTCTCTACACATTTTTTTTTGGTCTGCCTTGATTTCTATTACTTATTTGTTTTTGAAATAATAATTTTAGGTTAAAATAGACAAAGAAAAAGATATTCACTCAGCACATGCTAGTAGGGGCTAGTTTTGTTCAAAAGTAATAATATTTTTTTAAAAAGAGAGAGAAAGAAAAATGATAAGTATATAACAAACTAAATTTGAATAATGCATGAATTATTATTAAAACTACATATTTTTTATTCCCCTTTCTATTGAGATCATATAGGGAGACGAGAGACAAGTATATGTAGTTTCCTTTTTTTTTAAAAAAAAAGTTTGCCTAAATCTAAGCATTGTTCAAATATAGACAGAACTAGACAACTAAAGAAACAGAAATACTGGATGTCACGAAATACTTTTCGTGAATTGTGTACAAACTAATGTGATTGATGAGTTACTTTTCATAACTACCTTCTTCACCTTTTTACCCAACTTGATTTTCGCCTTACTCTCTATCTACCATTGCTATGTAGATTGTATGTTCGTAAAAAAAAGTGCTCGTATTAAATAGCACTCCTTAGTTTATGTTTCTTATTCTCGTGAAGAAAAATGGTACCGCTAATTTACGGGGGTATTTGGCTACTTTCACACATCCTTTGATTTCAAATAAGAGCTCATAGCCTTAGAAGGCTAAGTAGTTATAGAGAGAAGTAGCCTTAGTAACCTTGGCCATGAAAAATAGTATGAATTGTCTTCATAAATAAATAAAAAAAGACCACATAAAAATCAATTTATCGTAATATCTTCTTTGAAGGGAATAAATCATCTTGTGAATTCTTGACATGATCATATAAAAAAAGATTGACACAAATATTTTAAATAGACCTACATCCATTCTTCTTTTAGATAAACATCTCAAAGATAAAAATTCTTAACTGAAAATTTTTCACTTCAAATATGTAAAGTAAATTTTGACATATATAAAAATATATAAATTATATTAAAAATATACACATTTTTATTAATATATTTTTACACATATTAAGAGTTAATTTTTAAAGTAAACTTGGATAGAAATTTCAGTCGCTCATAAAGCATACTTTTTTATTTGTACTTCAAAATGTGAAATCTGAAACTTTGTCTTATCATTTTCTTTTTGACTTGTCTCCTCCATTAATTCACACCCTGTAAAGCTTTTTAACTCCCCAATAGCATCCATCAGGAGGAAGAAACCGCATTGCTAACTAGTGACAACCTTTTTCGCAGGACCAAAAAGTGCCTTTCTTCTTAGAAATTATATGTAGCATAATGGTGTAAATTGGTTCGATGTGAACCAACGAATTTAGAAAATCAAACTGAATCAATTGAATTAATTCAATTTAATTTGGTTGATCAAGTCTAATCGAGTAAAAATTAATTAAAATTGATTATGAGTAATTCGGTTCTTGGGTTTCGTAATTTGAAATTCAATTCTTGGATTTTGTAATTTGAAATTCAAATTAAAATAACTTGACTCAATTATAATTTATTTTTGAAAAAACCTTATGGGTCCAATGAGTCCAGCATGACCCAACTTTGTTCATTTTCATTTTTTTTATTTTTTTTAAAAAAATTTATTATGAAAATGACTTGACTTATGGACCTGACTCGAACTAATCTGCATCTCATCAGTTTGGTTTGGTTCAAGTTTCTCAGCAAAAAAAATGTAAAATTCAAATCAAATCGAACCGATCACTTTTGAACAATTTAGACTTTTTTATATCCTAAACTTGAACCAACATGTCTGATTACACTTCTATGTAGTAGTAAATTAAAGCAAAGGTTCCTATATATAGAGTCACCCGTTGAAGCGCACCCAAAAAGAATGTAACAATCACCCCTTGAACACTATTAGGTGGCTTACACTCAACCATTGTTATGCATACATAACTTGAGCCAAACTCAAAATTACAAATGGTAACAAAAAAATTACTGAATCTGTCAGACATTTGATATGATATAAATATAAATAGATAAATATATATATAAATATATGTTGAAGATATAAGTGTGGGTACTAGTATTTTAACTACTTAAAATATCAAAAATAGAAAGAACAAAGAACCAATAAGAGAAATCAACAAGAACAAATGATGAATTAGAATGGGTATACCATGAATCATGTTAGGCACTGTCCTTAAGAGTTTATCTTCGCCCTATCCGGAGCAATGCTCGGTGGAATGACTTTGATGAGTAACCCTTTAGATTAGACGTAGGTTTCCTCAAGAACTCATCCACACAAATATCTTAGTACTCTAAGCAGCAACACATCTCATTCTAACACCAAAAGATGCAATAGAGAAGTGGGAGAGTCTATGGTGCGCACAGTAGCAAAAAGGAGAAGAAGATGATGAACAGTTGTAATGGAGAGAAGAGAGCGTGGTGAGTAAGTTGAAAAGTGTAATCAGATAAGCAAGTGTACTATTACTGTTTGGTGAGGCAAAATAAATAGACCAAGGCAACTTACTAAGTAAACAGCCTAACAGATCCTTTTCAACGGTCCAAAAGGATATTTTAGTCTCCAAGTGGACTAGGAAAAGATAAGCTCAAAGTAAAACTAGACCAAGCTCACACATGAGTGGATGAGACGGGGTGGAGTGGAGTGCACGCCTATTTGTATTAAGGTAAGCCCAAGTCTACACATATACCTCTATACCATAAGGTATCTACCCAATGACATAGTCTATATAGAAACAGTCTTCAAGACTTTATTTTACTCAATATGGGACTTAGTCTTATACAAAATACTCACAAAAGGTACTCTAAGTTTGAAACACTCTTAAGACTCAAGTCTAACAATCTCTCATATGTTTCAAACTTAGAAGAGTGAAACGAGAATGTCATGCATCAGGAAAGTATCTGAAAGGATTTGAATTTCATCCTTAGGCATAGTGGGTGACAACCTTGGAGAAATGTTGTAGAGTAACCTCTTTGAACCCACTTCAAAGATAACGGTTGGAGCATGTCCGCCGATCACATAACATTCCCAAGAGATATGCTACTCTTAGTCATTTTGCGCTTTATCCGGGCCATGCATTATCTTAGAATCATAAGAGCTCTAGAGTTTATGCCTAAAACTCATAAGAGACGACACCATACTCACTCTCACTTAGGTGGCATCCATCAGGAGTATGCTATAGTAGATACCCAACCATCATTGAGGATTATGGACTCATTAAGAGCAAAGCTCATCCTATCACACCAATTGCAGTGGTACTGCCATATACCATAGGGAGGGACTCATCATCAATCATCTCATATGATGACAGAACACATATAAAAGCTATAGTATCATTTCCACTAAGACTCGTATGATTTCGTTTACCATATTGAACCACCTTTATGGGATCTCTAATCACAGTGGTTGGGTGTCCATCATACCACCTCACTTATGGGCATCAGTCTTACACCCCTCGATGTTTTATTTACCAACGTCCTGGTAAGAGCCTTAGTCAGAGGATCAGCTAAATTCTTCTCTGACCTCACAAAATCCTTGGATATCACATTATTCTTAACAAGCTATCGTACAATATGGTGTCTTAACCTTATATGCTAACTTTTCCCATTATAAATTATGTTCTTTGCTCGAGTAATGGCAGCCTGACATTCATAATGAATAGACACATAAGTCTTTGTTTTATTCCACAAAGGTATATTGATCAAGAAATTCCTTAGCTACTCGGCCTCAGATCTTGCCTTCTCCAAGACTATAAACTCTGACTCCATGGTGGACCTGACTATACAAGTTTACTTAGTGGACATCTAAGAGATAGCCCCACCTACTAACATAAACATATAGCCACTAGTAGATTTTAATTCATTAGAGTTAGAAATCCAATTTGCATCACTATAACCTTCCAAAATCGAAGGATAACCAAAATATGTCAAACCATAATACATAGTGCCTTTCAAATATTTCAAAATTTTGTTCAAAGCAATCTAATGCATGTCACTAGGATTATGTGTATATTGCTCAATCTGTTAACAACATATGCTATATTAAGTCTAGTACAATTCATCAAGTACATTAAACTATCAATGATGTGAGCATATTCAAATTTTGATACACTAACACCATTATTCTTCACAAGATACACAGTAGGATGAAAAGGTGTAGAAACAGGTGTGCAATCATAATATCCAAATCTCTTAAGCATGCTTTCAACATAATGTGATTGAGACAAAATAAATTTATCATGCTTCTTAATCAATTTAATTCCAAGAATCCCATTTGCAACATTCATATCTTCTATATCAAATTGAGAAACAATAAAGCTCTTATTATCATTCACAATATCTAATGATGTTCCAAATATCAATAGGTCATCAGCATATAAGCAAATAATCATAGCTACATTATTATCAAATTTGCTATATATATATTTATCTGATTTATTAGTCACATAACCATTAGATATCATGATACTATCAAATTTCTCATGTCATTGTTTTGGAGCTTGCTTCAAACCTGAAAGAGATTTAACAAGTTTACATACTTTGTTCTCCTTGTCCTTAACCACATATCTCTCGGGTTGTTCCATGTAAATCTCATCTTCAAGATCATCATTGAGGAATGTCATTTTCACAGCAATTTGATGCACAACAAGATTATGCATAGATGCTACGACAAATAAAACTCTAATGGATGCAATTATAGTTATTAGAGAGTATGTATCAAAGTAATTAATAATTTTTTATTGTTTATATCCTTTGGCTACCAACCTAGCCTTGAATTTATCAACACTACATCCGATTTTAATTTCTTCTTAAACACTCATTTACATCCAATAGGTTTTATTTTAGGAGGTAAATCAACTAATTTCCAAGTATGATTAGACATAATAGATTCAATTTCGGCATTTATAACATCTTTCCAAAAAGGAACATCAATAGAAGTAATAGCATCATTATAAGTCAAAGGGTCATCGGAAACAAGATAAGTATAATAATCATCCCTCAAACTATTTTCTTTCCTATTTCTCTTACTTCGTCTTAATTCATTATCATGCTCATCAACAATATCATAATACAAATAATAAGAATCAACAACATATTTCTCTTTAATTTTCATTGGAAACAATTGCTCAAAGAATGATGAATTACAAGATTCAATAATAGAGTTATGTTCAAGCACATTACTTTTCATAACAAGAAATCTATATACAATATTATTTTGAGCATAATTAATAAACACACAATCACTTATTCTAGAACCAATCTTTCTTTTCTTAGGATCCAGAAGCAAAACTTTAACCAAACACCACCACATTTTAAGGTGTCCTAGATTAGATTGCTTATCAAACCAAAGCTCATAAGGTATTTTACTAAGTTTATTTTGTGGAACCCTATTTTGTATCTAACAAGCCGGAAGAATAGCCTTCCCCCACATAGACATAGATAGGCTGGAACTAACAAGTAAAGCATTCATTATTTCTTTTAGAGTCATATTCTTTCTTTCTGCTATGTGTAATACCCTTAAACACATGCTAGACTAGTAAATGGTTACCAAAGGTAGCATTTGACTTGTTTAGCATGGTAGTGAAATTTTGTAACAAATTGAGTTCGTTTAGGCACTTAGTGGCAGCATAAAAGTTGAAAGGTAACTTAAAATGACTCAAATAATAGCATAAGTTACTAAGTTGAGGGAAATAAACATAGAGAGTTTGTTTCTAGGTCACAAATAAGCCAAGTAAGATGTGGTAAAAGTTTCAAGAGAATTAGAATCAGTTTGGTATTTTTATGCATACTGGTTGTGCGTTTTAATACCGAATGACTAGCAGCAGATATAAAAAATCATGAAAATGGTGAAACAATAATTTAAATGAATCCTATGATTTATTCTAAAGTTGTTAGAAGATAGAAACCTTGAATTGGTATAATTCGGGTGTTCTTAGTAGATAATGATGTTTCAGTAAAATATCCTAAAGGACGTGATCGTCATTTTTTCATTTTTCTTTCTTTGTTAAAAATGCAGCTAAGCTGCAGAGAAAAGAAAAAAAAGAAATGAAGGAGGAGAAGGGAGAAATGGGAAGAAGGAGAAGGGGGAAAACCTAGGGAGGATCAAGATCAAAGCATAAAGCTTGAAGATCTTCATCTGATCCATCAAAGGTAGGGATTTATGACTTCTATTCATCTCTTTTCTCTATTCTTTTCATGTATGCACATAAGGTGCACAATAGGTCAAATTAAGTTCTAGAGATGCTAGTTGTGTGTGGCTTGCATGGATGCGTTTCTTTGGTCATTTATGATTTGTTCATAGCATAAGTTTAAGTTAGAAACTTAGAACAACTCATTTAGACCCTTGATTCACAAAGTGAGCTTTAGGTCAAAGAATGAGGGATTTTGATCCATAATCCAAATTAAGAAGTTTAAGTTAGTGATTGTTGTTTCCTATGTGTTAATGAATAGATTAGGGACTTAAAATTACTTAGAAATTAGATTAAAATGACCAAAATCCAAGAAAATGACCAATGGAACAGTACAACGATTCTGCAGAATTCTGCAGAATCTGGTTTCTGATATGAGCATCGTGGCATGAGAACGTCATGCCACGACATGAGTATGAATTTGCTACGTGCGCCACAGCATGCACAAAGTTGTGTCGCGGCGTGAAAGTGTTGTATTGCCTAGTGGTGAAACCCGTGGCTAGAACGCCGCGACATGCACAGAGTGGTGCCGCGGCGTAGGGCCCTGAAACCTCAAAAGTGTTATTTTTTATGTTTTGATGTTTTGGAGTAGATGAAATCATTCATATATGTTTCCTAAAATGTGTTAAGGCACAAATAGGAATATTTTCAAGAGGAAAATTGGTACCTATCAAGTAGGAGAAAGCATAGGCCTTTGAGTATCCTAAAAGAAAGGTTTGCTTTAGGTAATGACATAGCACCTTAGGCAACTTAACGTTGTAATAGATATCACTCGAGATATGATGAGATGGTGCAATGGAGACAAGTAT
Source organism: Ormosia emarginata (assembly GCA_029884605.1). NCBI lineage: Eukaryota > Viridiplantae > Streptophyta > Magnoliopsida > Fabales > Fabaceae > Ormosia > Ormosia emarginata. The sequence continues at coordinate 17,864,525 of JAQQTP010000064.1, read as the reverse complement.
ACTAGGATGGACTAATAGTATTCACTCTAGTAAGCATGAGAAATGTATGAACCTTAGGAGATCCAAAAGTAACGGATTACCTTGGGAAGGTACTTAGAACTTTAAGTAACAAAAAGTTGCAAGTAAGAACCACTCTTGCATTAGATTCACTTGAGTGAAGATAAAGTTATGTATTAGTACCAAGGAGGGAATGTTTATGTAATAAGTCTCTAGTTAAGTGGGACTTTGTGCATTGCTAAATACACAATAAGAAGAATTGTGACTAATAAGTTATCATAATCATAAGGTATAGCAAAAATGTGCAATACCTCATTTATTAGCAACGATGAGTTAGAATTGCAAGATGAAGGGGATTCCTTAAATACAAATGAAAGTATGGAAGTTTAAGTCCTTAAGCATTCCATGAGTTAGGAATAACTAAAGAGATATTTAGAACCTTAAGCACTCTAGTGTAGCATAGGTTACTACTAGAAGTGTGATGGAAAGGAAAGCTATGTACAACCAGGATAGGTATGTTATACTTATCTAGATGGTTGAATTACTCGCTTGCGATTAGAGTTGAGTTAAGTATGCAAAGTTTTATAGAAATGCTCATTTATTTCCTCAAGTAAGATTGAATGAAGCATTAGCTAAGGTAGATTCTTTCACTCGGATGAGTTGAGTCTATAAAAAAGTTAAGATGATGTTTATATAAGAGATAAACATAACACTAAGTTTTTCACACACTAGTTAGTTAATCTAGTATGTATGTGAAGAGTAAGAACCTTAGTGTAACCAAGATTAGTGGTTTGCCATAGGTGAGTACCTAACACCTCAACAACATAGTGTTGCATTAGAAATCACTTAAGAGATATGAGTGACGAAGTGGTGTCTAGGTACAGGTATGGGGAATGGTCTGATAATGTTTACATGAGAATGTAACTTTATATGGCGCAAGGTCATTTAGCTAAGAAGGTAAGGAATCAGAGAAGTTCTTAAGGGGACAGTATTTCTAACCAACGGCTAAGGTTGCATGTAGTGCAAAAATTTATATTTTTCCTATCTATAAGGGGGTAAACATGAGAAACCAGGATTCCTAAGAACACAAGTCTAAGAATCAATTCATAGCAAACTTCTTTGTTTTTAACATCAACTTCTGCATGTATTTCAAAACAAAACCCTACATAAGTCTTTCATCAACATACTCTTAGGATCTTCTTAGACATATTCATATTACATATCTTTCTCATTACATTTACGGACAGTTGTATGGGCATTGTCAGTCACTATTGGTATTTACAGGTGTATGGACGTTGTATATATTAACAGTGTGTAGGCTATCGGTTGATATCACACTACTAGGTAGTGTGCAGCTATAAAAAGAGGAGGAAACACCTATGTTCAAAGTTATAGCAATTGTTATATAATTGTTATATATAATGTTATAGTTAGTTGGTATTGGAACTGCTTTTACTGAAAATGTTAATTCTCACCTTGTTTGTTCTTCTATGTAAATCCAAGTATAGACCCTGCTAAGGGTAAGAAGGCAAAGCATGAAGATTAGAGTAGTTTTTATTGCTATAAGAAGACGGAACTTATGTATTAGTTTATATTTGTTCTGTATATTTTATGTTTTATGTATTACAATAAGCCCTTTTGTGGTTAAGTTTGTATATATAAGTATGAGGTTTAAGTTTTTTCTCAATCTCTTAAGACTTTTTATAATTACTCAGTTGTGATTATGAATATGTGTTAGTATGTAGTATGTAGAAATGACGTTTCTAATACCGTTATCTTTATATATCGTTGTGTAACTATGATATATCCAGATATCTGTATTGTGAGGTTACACTATGCCATTAGATTTGGGTGAATATGGTGAAGTTATCTCATGTATTATATCATGTTGTTCACAAAACTCACTAAAGGGTTTAGATTCATATTCACCACCTCTATCCGTTCTCGACCTCTTAGTTTTTCTACCAAGTTGATTTTCAACTTCATTTCTATACTTAACAAACATTTCAAAAGCTTTATCCTTGGTTTTTAACAAATACAACTTAGTATATCTAGAGTAATCATCCACAAAGATTATGTAAAACCTCTTATCTCCTATTGTTATTGTGTGTTTTAGATCTCCAAAGTCACTATGAACAAGTTCAAGCAACTCACTTTGTCTTATTACTTGTTTGGATGGTTTCTTGGTAATTTTAGTTTCCACACAAATTTCACACTTATCCAAATTTGTGTTATTCAATTTGTTAATTAGTCTCATTTCTTTCAATTTCAAGATATATGGTACATTTACATGTCAAACTCTGCCATGTCAAACATAAAGAGAATCAACCAAGTAAACAAAAGATGAACTTCCCTTATTATTATTTGTAACTACAATCAAGACATACAAGTCATCCTAAGATAACATTTTCCAACATACAACTCATTTTTTTGGACAAAGTAACTATGTTACTATCAAAGGTTACCTTCACATTGACATTATTAAGGGGATGAACCGATATCAAGCAATATTCTATCATTTTCACAATCACGTAAAAATATTCTATCACTATTCAAATCACGTAGTGATTTTTCAACAATATTTCAGTCGCGTAAAATATTTAAACACTTTTCAAATCGTGTAGAAATATTTAAACATTTTTCAAATCGCGTAGAAATATTTTACCGTGTATTTCAAATTGTTTTTAAGATACGTAAAATATTTTTCAACATTTTTCAATCACATAAAATATTCCTCAATATTCCAAACATTATTTTGGACTTAAATAAATCAATATCATTTTTAACACATTGTTGAAAATTGCGTAGCTTTAAAAAAAATCACGTTTTTAAGATATGTAAAACATTTTTCATCACAATTTCATTACGTAAAATACTTCTAACCTTCAAAAATTCCTCTTCAACTTTTCTCAAAATAATATAACTTTATATTTTATTTAATATATTTTCTTACTCAAGAAAATATTTTTCCACAGATCTTTACTCAAGAAATTCTTTTTCAAAATATACTTCACGTAAATCACTTTTCCATTGATGTAAATCAACGTTTCAAAACTTAACATTTTTTTAACGTATTTCAAAACTTGAAAATAAGTTATACGTTAAGAAATTTTCAAAACACCATTATATTCTCCATTTTTCCCAAATCATTTCCAAACACAACCTTCTTCAAAATAAATTGAAGTAAACATTTTCAGTTTAAAAGTTGATTTTCTCAGTGATAAACGCTGATTCCCTTTCCAAAATCCTTGTATTAAATCCAGTTATGTTTCCACTTTGAAATTCACTAGTTTCATAAAAATCAAGGCATTACAAGCCTTAAAAAATGTGGACATGACTATTGAAATCATCAAAACATTTTTTTTTCTTCTAAATCAATATGGTTTTACACAAACAAAACCGTTAAAGCCATCAAATACTTTTCCTTTTAAATTGATATGGTTTTACACAAACAAAACCATAAAAATTTTGTTTTTCAAAACCGAAATATCAATGGTTATAAAACCAAACCCATTTGTTCAAATTCATTTTTACTTTCTTTACGAATTCTTTTTCACTTTCTTTGCAAATCCTTAAAATCAACGTCAGCGTTCGCTTTTCATTCCAAAACTCATGTTTAGAAAAACACTTAGATCTTTTTACACAAAATAAATCAATAAAAATTCCTCCAAAAATCATATTCTTGTTTCTTGAAAAACAAATCCTTTGTTTATTTTCCATACTCTTCAAATCATCCATTTTCATCTTTCATGAAAATATTAATTTGTGAACACTTATTTTGAGGTGTCTTGTTCAAATTCACCATGTTCTAAGTACTCAAAAATTAATTCTTTTGTTCTTGAAAATTTTCAACATGAACCCTAATCAAGCGGCATCAAAACCGTAGCTTATTGTCGGAGCCAAAAATCAATTTCCTTTCCACCATCAAGTCATAGCATATACATATATATTTCATCATAAATAATATAAGCATACCATTAAAGCCATAAAAGCATGTATAGCATATCAAGCATATCATCAAAGCTATAAAATCATGCAAAGCATATCAAGCATAAAAAAATTAATCAAAGCTCATAAACACCCACAAATTAATTACATGACCATGGATATGAATCCTCACATGGATTTCACATCCATCAAATAAAATACCATCTCTCACCACCATGCTTGGTTGGTGAGATGGATCTCCTCTTACCTCTTGAAGATCCTCAAAACTCTTTGTTTTGCTTTTTTCCAAGTCCTTCATCACCAAGAGCTTCTCAAATACAAAACAAAATACATGAAAATTAGTATACTAAGCTTGATTAAGAAAACCATGGATCAAACATGGTTTAGATCATGAAAAAGAAAGAAGAAATGAAGTTTCCTTACACTTCACCATAAATACCCAATAACTTTGATCTTGAAGAAACTCCTTGAAGATGAATGATTTAGAAAATCTTCAACATTTTGCTTAGAACATCATGTAGATTCAAGATCTATGGTTGGATGAAATTAAAAGAGATTGGATGGTGATTTTAGGGTAGATAACCGAATGGTTTCTCTTGAAGACAAAGATGAAATTTTTGATTTTTGATAAACTTGAAGCTTGGATTTGAAGCAAGAGATGAATGATTTTGGAAAAACTCATAACTGTAGAGATGTTCTTAAGAATGGTGTTTAGGTTTAGAAAGTTGGATGAAATTTTTGAGTGATGGAGGGTGTTCTTGATGGTCATGGCCAAAACTTGCTTGGAGGAGAGGTGGAAAGAAAAGTTTGATGAGTTTTTGCTTTTGGAGGAGACAAAGATGATCAAGAATGATCAATAATGACCAAAGATAGCAATAATGGTCTTCAAAGCTCTCAAAATCAGACCAAAACCGTGCCCCCCTTCTTGCATTCTTCTTGAGTGCAAAAAATCAAAAGTAAGCAATTATGATGTTTAACTTGACCAAGACATGCAAAATGACATAAAACTTGTCTCTTTCTTTCTAAACACTCCAAAACCATCACCTTCTCTTCATAACATTCAATAAAGTTGTCTTCATTATTTGCCACCATTTGAAACATTTCTAGCCATTGATTAATTCAATGGTTAGGATTAATAGATTTTTAATTTTAGAGGACTAAATCAAGTATTGGATTTTTCTCCTTTAAATTCTAACCCTAGATGTGCCTCCAAAATTAATGCTTAAGATTGCTCCTTCTAACTTTTAATCCAAGGGTCATAATTAGTCTTTGTCACTTTTTAAGACTAAATCTTCACCATTAATTAAATTTACATCCAATTCATAAATGGTCTTTTTCTTTCTGAGACCAAATCTCCATTCGATTAATTAAATCCAATTTATAAATGGTCTTTATTCACTTTTTGAGACCAAATCTTCACCCTTGATCAATTCTAAATCCAATGGTTATAAATGGTCATAGCCATTTTATTAAACTTATCCTACACCGTTGATTAAATCAAGATCAATCTTTCCGCTTGATTAAATCTACGGTTGATATTCAAGTCTTCAATATTAGAAGACTTGCTTTTATTATTAAAGTCAAAAGTTTCATAACCACTAATGTTGACTTAACAGAATAATATTTATTTTTATCTGCTAAAAATCTCACAAAAGATTATATTTATTGTATTTTTATCATCCGATAAATTTAATACAAATATAAAATATAAGACAAAATTTTCTAAAAAGCTGTTTGGATTCGGTTTAATAAGATCCTGTCTCCTCGTCTAAACAGTACAAATTTTTCTATGCGTAGAAAATTTTTTCACTTTGTGGGACCCACCTGGGCCCACATATGGCCACCTGGGCCCACATACACCCCCTGGGCCCACAATCAGTAAAAAAAATTCATAATCATCCACAAAAATTATAAAATACACAAATATCAAATCAAATTACGTAAATTAATTACCTAACGGTAAAAATTAAATTACGTAAAGTTTTTCTCGGCCCGAAAATTTTTATTTTCTTGACACGGAAAGAAATCACTCAAAACGATCAAATATCTTGTGAATAATCAAAATTAATTTTAGATTAAATCACTAAACAAATAAATTGCGTTAATCAAAAAATTATTAAATTGAAAATTATTAGATTATGAATAAAAATTATTAAAATTATTATGTATTTTTAAATTAAATTTATATTTACTTTAAAATATTCTTAAATATATTTTTATGTTTAATTTTAAAATTTATAAAAAAATAAGTAAAAGTCTAATCAAATTTAAAGACAAATTCAAAACTCAAATAAAAAAAAGAAAAATAAATTAAAAAAAATTGAAGGGAGGAGCACGCGGCCCAAGAAACAATAGAAAGGGAATTAAACAAAACTGAAGGAGTTGACGTGATGGTGGAGATATTTGACAGGAATTAAAATTCCTTATTCCATGATCGCCTTTTCAATGTGGGATACTAAGCAAAGCAATATTTGGCCCTTAAAAGCAAAGCTACAGAGGAGAATTGCACTGCGCCGTGCACAAAGAATTGGAGAAAGAAGTACTGCACGCTGCATGCTGCACGCTGCACGAGGATAGACATAAGAGTAGAAGGGACGTGCTGCAGCGCAGAGCATGGAAGAAATTACAGTGTAAATAGTTTTTGTGCTCGATAAAAAAATTTAGTGAAATAATTTTATTAAATATTAATTTCATTATATTTTATTATTATTTTTATTAAAAAATGGTTAAATTTTAATTATTTTTTAATATTATTATGTTAAATTATTTTTACTTAATTTTAAGATTTAATAATTATTAAATTTATTTTTTTATTAAATTATATGAATAAATTTTAAGATAAGTTCAGTCATTTTTGTTTATATTTTGTAATTTATTTATGTTATCTGAATATTAGTAGTAATTGTTAAATATCAATTATAGTTTTTTATTAAGGATGTACTTCATGATTTAATAATTATTATTAATTAAAAAATTTTTATCATATATGTGATTATTATTTTTAATATTTTATTGATATATTTTCTCGTTAACACATATTTATCGCTAGATGTTTATAAGTTAAATTATGTAGGTAAAATAATTTGGCATAGTTAATGTTCAAATTAATTTTTGTGAATTGAACCTTAGTATCTTACATATGGTATAAAACTTAATTTGTTTTACTTTGCTTTACTTAATTTTGTATTTAAATTAATATTTATTTATTTTTAATCATTTGATATTTTTCTTTAGTTTCTTTTTTTTTTTAGTTATTCTTTTAATTTTCTCTTTGTGAAATCGACGCCTCAAAGTTGTGCTACAATTATCAAGTTATTCTTTGGGCGTAATCAAATTTTGGCACCATTGCCGCGGAGATGGTAGAAGAATTGCTAATCAAATTTTTCTTTTCAACAATTTGTAAAGGCAGTAACTTTGTTCCCTCTTTTATCTTGCTTTGCAATTTTATTTTATTTTATTTTATTTTTGTAGTTTTTATGTAATGTTATTTTATTTTATTTTTGTAGTTTTTATGTTATGTTATTTTATTTTATTTAATTATTTTAGTGTTGCATTTTTCTCTACCTTGCATGAACAGGTATAGAAACGCCTTGGGTCGATTTGCTTGTAGACCTGTGTTAGAGTCAGAGTCAATCAGAGTTTGATTTTTTTATTCATTTATTTGATACTTCTGATTATGAGAAAATGAGTGAACACAAAGATCAACCCACTAGGACCCTTCAAGATTACCTTCATCCTACACGCACAACCACACCGTCATGCATCATGTTTCCAGTTAATACTCCCCGACTAGATTTTAAAACAGGGATGATACAATTACTCCATACTTTTCATGACTTAGAAAATGAAAATTCATATTTGCACATTATGGAGTTTGAGGAAGTAGTTACGACTTTTTATAGTCAAAATGTTACAGATGACGTTGTGAGACTTAAGTTCTTCCATTTCTCTTTAAAGGATAGAGCTAAGAGTTGGTTATACTCACTAAGACCATGATCTATTGGGTCATAGAATGAGATGATCCAGACCTTCTTTAATAAACACTTTTCTCAAATAAGACCAATGTTTTAAAAAGGCAAATCTCCACATTTGCACAAAAGGACAGTGAGACTCTATATCAGTTTTAGGAGAGATTTAAGAAGTTGTTGAGTATGTGTCCTCACTATGGGTATAAGAATTGACGCTTAGTGAGCTATTTTTATGAGGGACTTACACCTTAAGAGTGCGAATTTGTGAAAATGATGTGTAATTGTGAGTTCTTACAGAAAGATCATGATAAGGCCAAAGAATATTTTAATGAGCTTGCTAAAAAAGCTCATACTTAGATTGGACCTAGTGCTACTTAGAGCACAAGTAGGTCATGACCTGCAAGAAACCCAAATGGAGGTGGAATCTACCATCTTAGGGAAGAGGATAACCTAAAGGTTAAGCTTGAGATGCTCACAAAGGAGCTAGAGGTGTTAAAGGCTAAGGACTTAAAGTCAACACATATCAATCATGTAGAGTCTTTTGTACCATATTTTTGTGTGTGGCGGGGTAGATCACCTTGCCCAAGATTGTCCAACATTTGCTGAGATGAGAGAGATGTACGAGGACCAATGTAATGCCTTATGTATATACAAGAAGTCTTTTATACCTTTCTCTGATACTTATAATCCAAGGTGAAGTAATTGACCCAATTTTAGCTGGAAGTCTGAAAATCAGCTGCCTACACAACCTCCTAGATCATATCCTGCACCATATCATGCACCTTCATCTCCTAAGAGTCTTATAGAAGACATTTTGCATGCTTTTATTAAGGCACATGGTAAAACTAACCAAAAGTTTGAATCTTTGATTGCGTAAGTTATTGAAGAAAACAATGAGATAAAAAGTCAAATGTCCAAATTAATGAACTCCTTGAGTGTGAATGAGCGAGGTAAGTTTCATTCTTAAGCTCAATCTTCACCTCATGGTCAACACATAGCGCAAGAGAAGTTAAAAGATATGAATATCATTGTGACATGAAGTGGTACATCATTACACATTCTAACAACAAACAACTCGGAGGATGTGGACAAGAATCAGGATAATAGTGATGTCGAGCTACCCAAGGAACCTGAGGTGACAAAAAGTCCTGTTAAGGTACCATTGCCTCAAGCTTTTAAATCAAGCAAGTGAATTCTGGATCCTAACAATGAAATCCTTGAGAATCTAAGGCAAGTAAAAATCAATTTTCTACTTTTGCATGTGATTGGTACCTACTTATGCAAAGGTTATCAAGGATTTGTTTACAATTAAGAGGAAGCACCATGTGAATAAGACAACATTCCTGACTAAATAAGTTAGTGCTTTAATTGAACAGTGGATTCCTTCCAAGTACAAAGATCCTGGTTGTCCAACCATTGCATGTAGTATCAGAAATCAGGAGTTTAGACAAGCTTTGCTAGATTTAGGAGCTAGCGTAAATCTAATGCCATATTCTATTTATTTGCAATTGGGGTTGGGAGAACTCAAACCAACCACTGTGGTATTACAATTGGCTGACCGTTCAGTCAAAGTACCTCGGGGTGTGGTAAATTGATAACTCTTAGAAATAAGAGTTATTACCATTCTTTTTGCTTAATCATTGTTCTTGTTTTGATCAATTTTTGGAGAAGCATTTCAAGTTTTGTTTGATTTAGTAAATATCATTGTTAATCTGAGTAATTGTGAAATGCTATAAATTCTGATCTGTTATTGCTGAAGGTTTGATTTATTTCGAAAGCGGTTATAAAGGGGTAATTCTTGAAGGTGTTGCTCGGGATGCTTTGGAATCTCATGCGACTTTGGGGAGCGAGTCACTATAAGATAAAATCATTTCCAGCTCAGCTCTTGCCCACTAGAAGACAAAATACCTGCTGTGCTGCGCTTAAAAGGAAGAAAGAGAATATAATGCAGCAGCTGTGTGTACTTGAGAATTGGGCCAAGGAATATTTTAGTATTTGAATTTGTAAAAGCCCAAAAAGTGAGGCATGAGAGAGAGTGTAACCCTATTTTGGGAGCTAGTACAAATAGTGAGTGTGACCTTGCCTTTAGGGAGAGAGCTTTTTGGTACTGTGCAGAGCCGTCAGCTCCTGGTTTTGTCTGTAATTCCAGTTTTTACGCATTATGTCTTATTTTTTCCATTTTCTTTGATTACTTTGTTTCCAAGCTCATTATGAGCTAAATTTTCTTAGTTAGGATTTTATGAATTTGTAATTGTACTGAAGGGTAATCTAATGTTATGGATGTTATTCATTTTCTTCTTTTCTGCTTAAATGTTTAATTTCGGTTTAGCTTGATCAACTAATCTGAAATATCAACTAATTTCGTTTAGAAAAACCAAGTTAGTGGATTTGATTAGAAGATAAAGATAGAACAGTTAATTGGAAAATTAATTGTGTTGAATGAGCTAGGAATAGCCTTCAAGTCTTTAAGTAGCTGGACGTGCTTCTCTGATAACTAAGGGAAATTAATTGAACTTAGGAATAAGAAGCTTTTAATGAACTCAGTTTTTAATGCTGGAAAGCAAATTTCATTTCCTGGACTAAATGCTGTAGCATCCTGAAGCATACGTTACCCTGAAGTAAAGAATTACAAAAGATTAAAATCCTAACTGTTCCCATTTCTGATTTAAACACTTCATTTATTACTTTCATTAATTTCTTGCATTTATTATTTTCTGCTTTGACATCTTATTTCTCCATTTACTTTACATGTTTAAAAATTTCTCTTTAATTTCTTGCATTTAAATAGAAGAAGTTAACTCTAGAATTGGTATTTAATACAATTTAAATCCTCGTGGGAACGATCTTGACTTACACTTTATTACTTGTTGACTGTGTACACTTGCACATCTTAAAAATATAAGCGACATAAATAATGTTTTAATTCAAATTGACAAATTTTATTATCCTGTTGATTTTATAATCCTCGACACTAGTTTTGTTGTTGACATTACTTCTAAAATTCTTTCGATTATAAGTAGACATTTTCTTACCGTTGCTAGTGCTCTTATTAATTGTAAGAATGAGCTCATGAAGTTATCTTTCAAAACATGATTCTTGAGATGAATATCTTCCATATTGCAAAATAGCCAAAAAAAATGATGACGAGGGCTACCAGACATACATGATTGACTCAAACGTGGATAACAAAGTTTCTATAACTCATGATTTTGATCCTATTGAGTATTTTCTTGTTAATTCTGAGTTTGATTCAATTAGTAATCTATCTGATGTAGTCGATATTAGTGTTATTTTTTATAAAACTCGAGATTATGACACTCGGGCATGGCAACAAAAGTTCGAAGAGTTTCCCAATAAAGGTGCAAAACAAATTCCTTCAAGTGTAGAAGCACCCAAAGTTGAATTGAAGCCTTTTCCTAATGGTTAAATTATGTTTTCCTTGGTCCAGATGATACTTTTCCTTTTATTATTTCATTTGAATTGTCTGAATCTCAAAATGATGAGTTAATTCTGACCCTAAGTGAGCATAAGTCAACTTTATGTTGGAGCATTGCTGATATAAAAGGTATTAGTCCTCTGGTCTGTTCTCATAAAATTAATTTAGAGGAATGAACTATTCCTCATAGAGACCCACAACGTAGGCTTAATCCCTTTATGAAAGAAATGATGAAGAATGAAGTGTTAAAACTATTAGATGCAGGAATCATATATCTTATTACTGATAGTAAATGGATAAGCCCTACACATGTTATTCCTAAAAAGTCAAGTATTATTGTGGTGAAAAATGACCTGGGAGAGTTAGTCCCTACAAAACTTGTGACTGGGTGGCAGATGTGCGCTGTTTACAGAAAGTTGAATGCGGCCACCCAAAAAGACCATTTTCCTCTCCATTTTATTGATCAAATTCTTGAACGTGTAGATAGTCATCATTTCTATTGCTTCTTTGATGGTTATTCTGGTTATTATCAAATTGAAATTACATTAGAATACCAGGATAAAACCATTTTCACTTGTCCTTTTGGTACTTTTGCCTTTCATATAATGCCATTTGGATTGTGCAATGCATGTGCTACTTTTCAATGTTGCATGGTGAGTATTTTTAGTGACATGGTTGAAAATTGCATGGAAATTTTTATGGATGACTTGATTGTTTTTTTATCTTCTTTTGATGAATGCTTACTGAATTTAGAGAGGGTGCTAATTCGTTGTGAGGAGAAGGAGTTGCTTTTGATTTGGAAAAAATGTCACTTTATGGTACCTTCAGGTATTATTTTAGGGCATATTATTTCTTCTAGGGGAATAGAGGTTGATTAATCTAAGATCAAATTAATTTATAAGTTGCCTACACCTAGGACAGTAAAGGAAGTGTGATTTTTTCTTGGTCATGTGGACTTTTATAGGAGGTTCATACAAAATTTATCTACTATATTTAGACCACTATGTGACCTCTTAGCTAAAGATGCCCTATTTGAATAGACACAAGCTTGTCAAGAGGCCTTTAAAACACTAATTGGTAAGCTTACCTCAGCACTAATAATGTAGCCACCTGATTAGATGTTACCTTTCGAGATTATGTTTAATGCTAGTGATTTTGTTGTAGGTGTTGTTCTTGGGCAGCGAAGAGAGAGGAAGCCTTTTGTCATTTATTATGCTAGTAGAACTTTAAATAGTGGTAAGATGAATTACTCTACCATTGAAAAAGAGTTGTTGGCTGTAGTGTTTGCTTTGGATAAGTTTCGTCCTTACTTGATTAGTTCTCTTATTATTATTTTCACAAATCATGCAGTCCTTAAGTACCTTCTTACAAAGAAGCATGCTAAGGCGCGATTAATACAGTGAATTTTACTTTTGCAGGAATTTGATATCACCATTAAAGACAAGAAAAGAGTGGAGAACGTAGTGACTGACCATCTCTCAAGAGTTACATTTAAAGTCACATCTGACCACCTGCCAATCAGAGATGATTTTCTCGATGAGCATTTATTTTCTGTTACTTCTCTACCATGGTTTGCTCATATTATGAATTATTTGGCTATAAGTGAGATACTAGTAGATTGGAACACACAGGATAAGAGGAGATTCATGGTTGAGGTACGTAATTTTTATTCGGATGACCCGTTTCTTTTCAAATATTGCCCTAAACAAATTTTAAAACGTTGCATCCCTAATGAATGGATAGCTACCATCTTGGAATTTTGTCATTCTCAAGCCTATAGGGGTCACTTTTCAATGAAGAAAACCGTTATAAAAATTTTGCAGTGTGGATTTTATTGGCCCACCTTATTTAAGGATGCAAACAATTATTATCGCTCATATGAAAAGTGTCAAAAGTTAGGAGTTATGTCTCATCGTAATATGATACCCTTAAACCCAATTTTACTAATTGAAATTTTTTATTGTTGAGCCATTGATTTTATGGTACCATTTCATCATTCTTTTGTATATCAATATATTATTGTGATAGTAGATTATGTGTCAAAATGGATGGAAGCATCAGCTTACAAGAACAATGATAATAAGATGATAATTAAATTTCTCAAAAAGAATGTGTTATCTCGATTTGATACACCACGTGCTATCATTAATGATCGGGGCACACATTTTTGCAACCATTCTTTTGAGACTTTGATGAAGAAATATAAGGTGGTACATAAATTTCTACTGCATACCACCCCCAAACAAGTAGACAGGTAGAACTTGCAAATCGGGAGATTAAGTAAATTTTTGAGAAAACGGTCAACTCAAATCGCAAAGATTGATCTTTTAGACTAGTTGATGCACTTTGAGCCGACCGTACAACTTTCAAAACTCCCACCTTATAGGCTTGTTTTTGGATAGCCTTGTCATTTACTTATGGAGCTCGAGTATCGAGCTTATTGGGCCATCAAGTATTTCAATATTGACATGTGAGAAGTAGATAAGCTTCAAAAATTTCAGTTGACAGACTTAGAGGAGTTGAGAAATGATGTTTATGAGAACTCTAAAATCTATAAGGCTAAAATGAAATCATTTCATGATAAAAATATTTTGAGATAAACATTTAAACATAATGATCGATTGTTCTTATATGATTCTAGACTCCATAAGCATCCAGGAAAACTTCGCTTTAGGTGGACTGACCTTTTTGTAAGGAAGAATGTTTTTGCACATTGGGTGGTATAAATAGAGGATCCTAAGGATGGTCAGATCTTTAAAGTAAATGGTCAACACCTTAAAGTTTTAATTGATAGGCAAGTTCCGAAAGTGGAAGACGTTCCACTCGTGGATCTGGTCTATCAACCTTGACCACACCACACATGTATGTTTTTCTTTATTTGTTTTGTTTTATTTTTGTTTTCTTTCTTTTCTTTTTTGTTTGCTATTGTTTTGTTTGTTTTTTGTTTGCAAGTTAGTTTCATTTTGTCATTTAAAGTTATCGTCCTTCGTGCTTAGTGAGCTGCTCACGTCATCCATTAGGTGTATTCTAACCTTTTTAGCTAATCTCCATTCAATTTTGAGTTTTACACATTGCGGATAATGTTTCATTTAAGTTAGGAGTATTTGTGGTGCAAATTCAGTATTTAAAATGCTTGTTAAAACTCTATGACACATTTTCATGTGTAATTTTTTTAAAAAAAAATTGCATCACACTTGTATCTTTATCACATGTGTTCTCATTCTTATTCATAGTCATCTTTGTGAATTCACCAAACCCACTATAATCATTTTTGCTGAAGCACCCATAGAACCTCTAATGCATTCATCCAAGCTTTGTGCTAAGATGGTGATTTGACACATGTAACTAAAGAACTCTTTTGCTTAAGTATTCATGTGAGTTTGTGAGATGATTGAGAGCCTACAAATGCAGTAAATTGTGATAAGCGTTCATTGATTTGTTGAATTGAGTACTTATTTTGAGAACATCATTATATAGTTTGTGGTAAGATGGTGGATATACTTAGGATATGACGAATGCCAACTTATGATTAACGTCTGAGTCTTTCAAGCTAACCTGTTTCTATCATAGACTCATAGTAGCCAACTTTGAGCCAATAAATACATATAACCTTTTCTTTTCATATGCCCACATCATTCATGCCTCCCCACATCATTCGTGCCTCTCCGTATTAGAGTATAACTTATACACTAATTTTTCTATCCTTTTTACTTCTAAGTGTATGCTAAGTGTGGAATTTGTATTTTTCTTTTATTTGAGTTTAGTAAAAAAAAGAAGAAAAAAAAATCAAAGTTGAGAAGAAATGGTAAGAATACCAAAGTGACGTGTGTTTGTTCATCAAATTGTTAAAAAGAAAAGAAAATGAAGAAGAAAGACAGACATTATTATTTGATGATCTGAAAAGTTGCACAGTAAATCAAGTGAGAAGTATGGTCTACTGAGATATTTAATAAGATTCCCTTTGTATGTATTTGAAAGTTTTTTTAAATCCTTTTTATTTTTAATCTTTTCATATAGCCCCAAACCTAAGCCGCATTACAGCATTTTGTGTTAACCGTTCTGATCCTAAGTAAGCTTTTGAAAAGAATAGTGGAATTTTCATTTGTTAGTGTTTCTATCATAAGATCAATGTTTATTTGTTACTTGTACATAATTGTCTAATTTCCCGTGATAGTGTGTACACTCATTGTCAACTCCATAGAGAGAATCCTTACACAAAACACTTTTATACCCATGAGTTATGGAGTTGAACATTTTACTTGAGATGTTCTTGATGTTGCATGTGTTAAGGCTTCTGGTTAGGTGGATATAGTTTGGAACACACATACACACACATACTGTAGATTGCTATAGGCAAATTGCTTGTGATATGATTATTGATTTCATAAGATTGATTTGATGTGTGAATTTAGAAAATATGAATTGATGGGCTATTTTATCATTTTCTTAGTCTCTTTAATATGTTTTACATAAAATTGTTAGAGACTAACAATAAGCAAGTTGAGGATGTGATGAGTGTATAAAAGTATTTTCTAAATACTTTATTATTAGACTAAAATATTAAAATGTAAATAAAAATTATTAGAATTAATACATATTTTTAAATTAAATTTATATTTACCTTAAAATATTTTTAAATAAATTTTTATATATAATTTCAGAGTTTATAAAAAATAAGTGAAAGCTTAATCAAATTAAAAAAAAAAATCAAAGTTCAAATAAGAAAAAAGAAGAAATTCAAATAAATTAAAAAAAAAAAGAAAACAGAATTGAAAGGAGAAGCACGCGGCTCAAGAAGCAATAGAAAGGGAATTAAACAGAATTGAAGCAGTTGACGTGATGGTGGAGATATTAGAAAGGAATTAAAATTCCATATTCCATGATTGCCCTTTCAACGTTGATACTAGGCAAAGCAATATTTGGCCATTAAAGCAAAGCTACAGAGGATAATTGCATTGCGCCGTACACAAAGAGTTGGAGAAAGAAATGCAGCACGCTGCACGAGGATAGAAATAAGAGAAGAAAGGACGTGCTGCAACGTAGAGCAGCGGAGGAAATCACAGTGCAGATAATTTTTATGCATAATAAAAAATTTTAGTGAGATAATTTTGTTAAGTTTTAATTTTATTTAGTTTTGTTAATATTAAGATTTAATATTTATTAATTTTATTTTTTTATCTGATTATATAAATAAATTTTAAGATAAATTTAGTCATATTTTTTTATATTTTATAATTTATTTATATTATCTGAATATTAGTGATAATTATTAGATATTAATTGTGATTTCTAATTATAGATATTTTTGATGATTTAATAATTATTATTAATTAGAAAATTTTTATCATACATGTTATTATTATTTTTAATGTTTTGTTGATATATTTTTGAGAGCATATACTTACCGCTAGATGTTCATGAGTTAAACTATGTGATCAAAATAATTTAGCATAATTAATGTTAAAATTAATCTTGGTGGACTCTAATCCTTAGTCATCTTACATCTGATATAAGACTAAATTTGTTTTACTTAATTTTGCATTTAAATTAATATTTATTTATTTTTAATCATTTGATATTTTTCTTTAGTTTCTTTATTTCTTTAGTTATTCTTTTAATTTGTCTATCTATCACTACAAGAAAAGTCACGATTTGTAAAAGGATAAATTTGCCGCAAATAAGCTAAAATCCATTGCAAACTGTCAATTTGCAGGGAATTGGGGTAGATTGGTGATCGACACAAAAACCGTCATTGCAATATAGTTTGCGGCAGATTTAGTTTTCACCGCAAATTTTGCGACGATTATATCCGCCGCAAAGCCACCACAAATCTATTCGGTGATACGTCGGCTTCTGGTACCAGAATTGTGGTTTGCTGCGAATTGTTTGTGGTGATTTTTTCTGGTGCAAATTTTGTTCAAAAACAAAAAAAACATATTGTTACACAAAAAAATAACATGCAACAAGCATATTCAAATTGTAACTAGATCCACTAACCCCATAGAATCATCAACAATCCACACATATAATGCACATCTATTCAATGACCCACTTGTTGTTATCAAGAAGCTAACCAATAATAACATCTTAACACACAATCTGAAGCCATATCAATTGCACATGATGGGAAAAAAAAAACCCCTAAGCCTAAGACAACTTAGCAATTTCTCAAACACAAAAACTGGAATTGGCACAAAACCCATAACACACTTCATATCTAAACTTAATTCAAAATCAAAACACAAAAAAAAAAAAACACCGATTTTTACCCAAAAACCAAACCAAAATATCAAATCCAAATAATGAACAAACAGATTTAGCAAAATGAAAATTACTTTACCTTGCTTCAAGAAACAGATCTTACAAAAAATTAGATCACATTAAACATAATTTTCTTTAGAGAGAAATAGATGTGGAGGTGACACAAATATGTCACACGGAGAGAGGTTATTTAAAAAGTTTACATAACACAAGGTTTTAAAAAGGTCACATTCATTTGATGATAAACCAAGGATTGGAGAGGTAGTAGAAAGAGGAAGCCAAGAAGTTGAAAACAAAGGGTTGTGAAAGAACCTTGTTGAACCAGGGATCGTGAAGGATGTCAGTAGGCATGGCACCCGCGCAGGGCGGGGGCGGGGAGTACCTCCCCGCTCCCCGTCCCTGTCCCTGACCCCGACCCCGACCTCGTTCCCCGTCGAGGGGTAATTTTTTCCCATACCCCTGCTCCTCGAATCCCTACGGATACCTGCGGGGATTCCTCGCTATATTAAAAAAAAAAAAATAAGAAAAAGATAAAATAAATTATTTTAATATTTTTAATTTTAAATAAACATAGAATTTAATTAAAGATGAAATTACTAATATATATATATATATATTAAAGGATATTTTGGTAATTTTTTTGGGGATAGGGACCTTGCGGGGCAAGGAGTATGATCCGCGTCCCCGTTCCCGAATGTACCACAGGGATATTTTTCTCCCCGTCCCTATCCCCGCCGGTAGAAAAACCCCGCATTCGGGGCGGTCCCTGCGGAGATCCCTGAATTACGGGGAGAATTGTCATCCCTAGATGTCAGTAGGTGCGGTAGCTGGAGCGAAGGCGGTAGCGCGAGCAAGAGCGGCAATGCAAGTAGGAGCGACAACGGGAGCAAGAGCGGCAGGTGCGGTGCGGTGTGATGAGCGGTAGATACGGTGTGGTGAGCTTAGGGGCTATGGTTCAGCGGAGGCGGCAGGGGGAGTGATGACAAGGGCGACAATGGGAGCGGTGCAGTGAGCTTGGGGAAAGCCTTTGGTAAAAGAGAGAGGCTGAACAATGAGCCTTTGTATAAAGTAGATCTAATTTTAGATCTGTCACTCTTTTCTTTAAATTGAGGTAGAATTTGCGACGAATATTTTCATTGTAATTTTTTTATTGTTTTGAAATTTTTATATAAATTTTTATTCTATTTAATAATTTGAATTGAGGCAAAATTTGCAGTGTAACTATCCGCCGCAAAACATCTTTCTTTAATAAAAAAAATTGATGGTGAATTTGTCTATACAAAAAATTGGTTAGGAAAATCCGTCGTAAAATTCGCCGCAATTTTTTTATTTTTTTAAAATTTAAAATAAATTTGTATTTTATTTAATAATGTGCAGCAGATAATTTCACATAAAACATCTATCTTTTAAAAAAAATTCACTGTGAATTTGTCTCTGGAAAAAATTGGTGGGTAAAAATCTACTGCAAATGGATCCGCTACAAAATCTGTCGCAAATTGAGATGAATTATAGTCTGTCGTAAAATATCCTTTCATTTGCGGCTGATTTGAATCCACTGCAAAATTGCATTTTTCTTATAATGTATAGAATCGACACCTCAAAATTTTGCTACAATTATCACGTTATTCTTTAGGCATAATCAGCTTCCTTCACCAAATACCATTCGGCTACCACCGCCCAGTGACAAACCCAGAAATTTTAAGTAATAGGGGCAAAATTAATACTACTAATACAAAAGTATAAACAAAAAGTTTCAATAATTATATTTATATATCAAAAAATATATTAATACAAAATTATGAAAGATCAATTTATAATTGTTCCCTTCGCGTTTTCATATTTTGAAAACACTGAATGATCTTTTCATTATCAATACTATCAAACATTTCTCTCTCTATGTATGTAACCAAGCAATCATTCAACCATTCATCTCTCATACGTTTGCGTAGCCGATTCTTTATGATATTCATAGCAGAGAAAGTTTTCTCAACTGATGCAGTTGCTACTGGCAAGATCAAAGCTAACTTCAAAAGAAGAAATACCAATGGATAAACAATATGTGTTCTAGTCTCAACCAATTTCTGAGAGAGACCACTAATCCCATTCACATTTGAGAATTGATCATCAAAACGCACATCCAATATAAAATTCTCAAGTTGACTATCAAGTCTCAAAAAATCAGCAGAAGAAAATTCAGATGGATAAAATTGAGCTAAACGAATTAGCTTCTCCTTGTCAAAAGCAGAAAATGAATCTCTTAGGTTTAAGCAAGCTACACAAAGAAGTAGCTCGGTATTTACCTTTGTAAAATGATTGTTAAGTTCTTGAAGTTGTCTATCAATCACTTAATAAAATAGTTCAACTTGAAAATAATGTTGATTTGAGATCTTTTCAACTTTACGCCTTGATCTTCCTTGTGTCACAACTGTGTCATTCATATTTGGAATAATAATATTGTGCTTATTACAAAATAATGAAACTTCATTAAGCAAAGGATGTCAACCATCATCTCTCATACTCTGTAATCGTTGCTTGCACACTTTAACCAATGTCATGGCATTTACAATGTATTGATCACTTCTTTGTAGTGCTTGGGATAACTCAGCAGTGACTCCCAATATATTTTTCATCAAGTGTAAGTTGAAAATAAACTCAAAAGATTGAATAACATTCAACAAATGGCATGCTTCAACTCTTTGTTCTAAATTTATCCCATCTTCCTTAATAATTTCAAGAACATCAATCACCTAAGAAAACATAGAAACCAAGCTAAGTATTATACCATAATGTGAGCCCCATCTTGTATCTCATGCCCTTTTTAATTTTATTTCCTGATTCAAGCCACGTCTACTAGAAATTTCTCCGCTTTGTAATGCTTCAATTGTCTTAAGCATTTGACTTTCACAGAGCATGTCTCCACACTTACAAGAAGCTCCAACAACATTATACAAATTAGTAACTAAATTAAAAAGTAAAACAATTTTAACTTGTTTCGTTGCAACTATCACAAGTGCTAACTAAATTAGTAACACAAGTGCTTTTTAGTCCATTGAATTCTCCTTGCATGTTACTAGTTCCATTATATCCTTGTCCACGTATTCTTGTCAAGCTTAAATTATATATTTCCAATAATGACTCCAAAGCTGATTTTAGTGATAAAGCACTTATGTTAGAAACATGAACAAGGCCAAGAAAATGCTCCATAACATGTCATTCTCTATTCACATAACATAAACAAACAGTCATTTACTCCTTAATAGAAATATCTCTAGCTTCATCAATCAAAACAACAAACATATCTTCTCCAAAATCTTCAATAACAACTGTAGTAGTTTCACTAGCAGCTGCTCTTACAATATCTTTTTGAATCTTAGTTGCTACTAACTTTAGATTTCCACAAGCATTTTTTAAAAACATGATCAATCTCTTCATTATGTTGGGCAAGAAACTTTAGAAGCTCTAAGAAATTACCTTGATTACTTGAATGCTCTGATTCATTATTACCACGGAAAGTCAGTCCTTTTCGTAATAGAAATCTAATGCAATCAACTGTAGCCATTAAGTGAATTCGATAATTCTTTTTAAATTGCTTAGCTTGCTTGCAAATAGCAACTTCAATATGTAGCTTTTGGTTCATGAGTGTCTCATATTTTCTCCAAGCTTGATTATGAGCACTATCATGATTTCCAACATGAATTTATAGTCTCACCTCACTATATCTCTCACGCAGGGCAGGAGAGGAGATAGGAAAACCTAACTTATTTCACTGAATATTCAGGAATGGATAGAACATGAGTTTATTAAATATATATGAGTGAAGAATAAATAGTTAAGTAAAAGAAAAAAAAGAATTGAGAGAGCTGAAGAACCAGCGTAATAGGGGGAGAAGAGAAATGTGCATAACAGGGGAGAAAAGAAAGAGATGCGTAACGGCAGGGGGAAGAAAGGGGGAGAAAGAGGTGGGAGTCGAGAGATGAAAAAAATAGTATTTTGGTTAGAAAGAGTCAAAGAGAAATAATGAAAGTATGAAAGAGTTGAGTGTTTGATACTCTAAAGTTCAAATCACACGGGGAGTTGGGGAGTACGGTGGGATTTGAGAAACAATTAAAAAGTAAGATTTACTTTTTATGTTAATAAATATATTAACATATCTACATCTACATAAGAGTAAAAGTTACATATATAAAAAGAAATTAATTTATCCATATGGAGGCAAAAAATATATATACAAAATATTAAAAGAGTAAAAATAATAAATATTTATATAAGATCAAATAAAATTTTTTAAGTTGAGTGAGGGCGTGTGTCCCCACCTCATTATACGTGCGTCCATCCTTGCCACCACCACTATAACATTATCTTGGCGTTCCACCACATTTGCACTAGCCTTGGATAATGGTCCTCCTTCACCTCTTCCTCCTTGATTGATCCTCTTGAGTCTACAACTTGATGCAAAGTTATCTGTTTTTCCTCAAATAAAACAAGCACCCTTCTTCCCCTGAGATGAATGCTTAGAATGCACATTTCTATCAACATTAGATCTAACATGCATCTCCTTAGTATTTTGCTCACTATCAATGATCCTATTTTTATCCTCAACTTTAATATACACGATTGTTTCTTGTAAAGTCATGATTTTCCTCTTTTGCATAAAATTCAGTTTATAATCCTTTCAAGAATCCAATGATTTATCAACAAGAGTTTAAGAGACAAACCATTGAGGTAAAATGTCTCATTCCTTTGCAAGATCATCTACAAGCTTAGTAAACTTATTAATTTGTGAAGTAACACTCTTGTCATCAACTATTTGAAATGCATTAAAATTATGAACAAGAAATTTCTTATTTCCTTTTTCCTTATAAATATATTTTTGAACCAAGGCATTCCAAATATCCTTAGCATGAGCATAATGATAATAAATATCATACAAATCATTTGATAAAGCTTTAAGAATTGTGTGCCTACACAATTTATCTGCCATTTCCCAATCCTTAAAGATTGTTGATAATTTTCAGAATCTTCTTTTAGTTTGGGTTCAACCATAATAAAATTAATTTTACTAAAATCAAGTACTTCCAAAATTTGATTTTGCCATCTCTTAAGATTATTTCCATCAAAAGGTTCAACCTTTAAGGCATCGAGAATGATTTTGGCAGCAATTAGAATACTAGTATCCATGATAAACCCTTAAGATTGTTGGAAATATAAGTGTGTATACTAGTATTTTAACTACTTAAAATATCGAAAATAGGAAGAACAAAGAACCAATAAGAGAAATAAACAAGAACAAAGGAAGGATTAGAACGAGTATACCACGAATCGTGCTAGGCATTGTCCTTAAGGGTTTATCTCTGCCCTACCTGGAATATTGCTCAATGGAATAGCCTTGATGGGTAACCATCTAGGATTAGACATGAGTCTCCTCAGGAATTCATCCACATGAAGATCCTAATACTCTGAACAGCAACACCTCTCATTTTAACACCATAAGACGCAATAGAGAAGTGGGGAGTCTCTAGTACGCACAGTAGCAAAAAGGAAAAGAAGATGATGAACAGTAACAATAGAGAGAATAGAACGTGGAGAGTAAGCTAAAAAGTGTAATTTGATAAGCAAGTGTATTATTACTGTTTGGTGAGGCAAAGATAAATAGACCAAGGTAACTTACTTAAGTAAGCAACCCAACAGATCTATCTCGACGATCCAAAAAGGATATTTTAATCTCCAAGTAAATTGGCAAAAGATAAGCCCAAAGTAAAAGCAGACCACAGCCCTACACACACAGACTAGATGCGACGGGGTAGGACAGGGCGAACACACGTGTGTGTGTGTGTGTGTGTGTGTGTGTGTGTGTATTAAGGTAAGCTCAAATCTACACATCTACCTCAATACTATAAGATATCTACCCAAGGACATAGTCTATATATACACTCCTCAAAAGTCTATTTTACTCAATGTGAGACTTTGTCTTATACAAACCACACACAAAGCTAAGTTTGAAACACTCTCAAGATTTACACACACACACACACGGAGGGAGTGTATCTGGTGAGTGAATCTTGACCAAATTGTATCTGGTGAGATGTGAATCTTAACCATTGGATCTTAAGTAACTTTTAATTTTGATCATTCATATATGATTATATGATCAAGATTTACTCTTCTCACTAGATATGTACCTATATATGTATAACCCAAACGGTTAATCTCCTAAATTACTCATGCTTGACATTTCATAAGGACAATTAATACTGTCCTCAAATTTACCTGTAAATGGAGACATCACGGGTTTATTTTCACGAGCTAAAACTTCACTTTGCTTTAAGGTTCTTCCTTTCAAAAATTGTGTAAATCAATATAGTCAGAGACATCTAGAAAGTAGAAATTATATGATGTGAATCTTGACCATTGTGAGAGGAGTATTTATTGTATGTAGTAAGTGAATCTTGACTATTTAATTTTAAGTAATTTTTAATTTTGATCATCTATATATAATTATATGATCAAAATTTATTTCTCTCATAATAAAAATTTTACTCACTAAATATATACATGTATATGTATAACCCAAACGGTTAATCTCCTAAATTACTCATGCTTGACATTTCATAAGGGCAATTAATAATGTCCTCAAATTTACCTGTAAATGGAGACATCGCAGGTTTATTTTCACGAGCTAAAACTTCACTTTGCTTTAAGGTTCTTCCTTTCAAAATTTGTGTAAATCAATATAGTCAGAGACATCTTGAAAGTAGAAACAACCATGCATATGTGTTTTGGGAAACATAAAATTGTTTACCAAGTTCAACACTGAGTATATCAATTGCTCAAGTGTTAAGAATACTAATTCATTAGATGTGTCCATCTATGGAACCTTCCGGGTTTGTCGTGATAAGCCTTCACTGGGTCTCACTCTCACCATTACTTTACCTTCAAAGTTAATTGCTTGGTGCTTTCATACGTTGGGAAAAAATTTCATCATTTTCACATTGTTGACAAACTCGTCTCTTTAGAGTTGATGTGATAGTTGACTAGTAAAAGTTAAGAACAATGTGGTCTACAATTTACAAAACACACAAGACTTTCGAATGCTCCAACCATATGTGGCAGATGTTCTAGAAACTTAATTGACGAAGTAAGAAGGCACAAAAGTTTGAGTTGAAAAATAACAAGAGGGCCAAAAGCATTTACAATAATGAGTATACGAAATGATGTATAGTTAGTGCCCATAGAATTGCATTTTTAGGCAGTATTTCATTTGAAATTATCTCTGTGTTTCATTTTTAATTAGGCCAAACAACTATCTCTTTCTGTTTAATTAAAATGCCAGACGCTATTCTATGTATATATATATGTATATATATATATATATATATATATTTTAAAGTTGACTTCAATGTAACTACTCTCACACT